>OX352773.1:202247593-204647593 GCA_947095535.1 Poecilobothrus nobilitatus | reverse complement strand
TTATTTTTACATTATGATATTAATTATTCCGAAAGAAACTATTTTTATATATAATACTAATATTGGGCAAGAATTGACTGGAATTTAAAAATGAGATCTTTCGGTTAGAAGGCCGGAAATTTTATAGTCATATAATTTTCCACTACTTTATTAGTCATATAATTTGATCTTATTACTTAAAATATCAGATTAAAAATTTTATTAAGGCGTTGTTGTTTGCCTTGTTAAAGCAAAACTTTCTACTCTGTTTTGATATTTTTTTAAATCAAAATTTCAAAATCATTTGCAAATTTGTATAATATCGGACCATTTGCATATTTGAAATGCTAAACCTTAAATTTAAAAACTATATTCCAGTTTAAAAAGGCCATTCTATTATTATATCCTTATAATTTTAACAACAATATATAAAAAAAAAAAACAAATAGTTTTACATTCCTTTTCCATATCTCTTAACAACCAGAACTTTAAATTTTTAGATTCCCTTATGCAAAAAAAAAAAAAAACAATAAAACAGCGAAAAATACTTCAAACAAAATTAAAACAAAAAAGGAAATACAAGTGGAAAATTAAGCTGTCAGATGAACAATTTTCTCTTGTCAGTGAAAATAATTGAAAGATTTTACAACAATTTGGAAAGTTAATAACTATTTTCCCATGTTCTTCATTTTTTTTTTTTTTTGTTTTTCTATTGATGCGTATCATTTTTAGAAATTGTTTTTACACTACATTTTGTAACACTACGTACATAAGGCTTCATAAAAAGTCATGATTTCGGTAATTTTTAATGAAATTTATAAGATAATGTAGAAGAGAAAATTGGAAGCAACCAAAAAAACATAAAATAAACATGAGAACACATACGGAAATATCGAAAAATTACCAATAAGATTAACAGAGGGAATATTCTTATAAAGAGGTGAATTGTGGTCATTTATATTATAGTAAATCAAAATCCAATTGATTTATTGCTTTCGATTGCATGGATAAATCTGTACAAATTGCAAAACGATAACAATATTGAATAAATACAAGGAAGAGTGTATTTATTTATTTATTTATTTATTTATTATTTGTACCGAACTGGCAATAAAGAGTGTAGACTTGACTATTTCAATTCCAGGATATCCGCACAGAAAAAATATATTTATGTAAATTTCGAAATTGTATGACAGTTACTCGACTTCGTTGTCCCAGTTACTCGACTTCTTTGTTTATAATAATTCAGATGGCTAAATTTACAAAATACCTACCAAGTTAATAAATTAACCCAGGAAATAAATTTCATAGCTATTCGAACTTACTGCGTTAGAAACTGCGCATTTTTCAGGACTTGGTGAAATAAAACTTAACTTTATTTTAAAAATAATGTAAATATCTGAGTTATGAAACTGGGTTCTAATCATAAAAACAAATAAATTGAGTGATGTAATTTCAATAATGAAACTCATATTCACATAAATGGTAAAAATTTCAGAATCCCTATCTCCATTATTTTCCGAGTTATCGGACTATATAGACTGAGAATTATTCAATTTTCAGCATAAATATAATAACTAATAATTATTTATTAACGTTTTATCTCTTGAATTTTTCTCATACGTATTAAAAAAATAAGTACATATTTGAGTAGAATTACTAGCTGGTTCAGTGGAGCTATCTTTGGTTATATCGTGCGGTAAGATGTTATATATTATTGCACGTTTTAATGCACTGATGGCCCTGACTCTGTAGTAACATAATAAAAATATTAATAAGTAATACTAATACCCAATAATAATAGCTGCTACAGTGACAGTGAAGGTTGCCTTCAATAATTACATCATGCAGTAATGTGTTATATACTGCTGTATCTTGTAACTGTTATAACAGATATAGTCACTGTTAGCAAAATAGTAATAATAATAGGCGGATTCATTGTTTCCTTACAGTCCCACTCCCAATTCAATGTTTTCGCAGCCTATTTTCTATCCTTTCCTATCCCTACTCCCGGCCAAAGTCGGCCAAAAAAGTCGGCCAAAAATTAATAAATAGATATATAGGTAACTAAAATATAGATTTAGTGGAAAAAGTGCTCGAAAATTGGGTTCATTGAATTCGTTCCTGCAAAAGAAGTCATTTGAATGACATTTTATTCAGAACTTAATTGTATCGATTGTACTTCACATTAAATAAAAAACATTTGAATTTCCTTAACAATTAGTGTGTTTTTTTTTTAAAAGAAATCATATCACTCGGTTTGTTTGTTTGCATTTATTACCAGACAACTCGATAACTATACCGTTAATTTTAAAAAATATTCATATCCTTTAAGAATAAATAAATATAACTTAAATTATCTATTTATATTAATTAATATTAAAATACATTTTGTTCACTGCCTCAAATAAAAATAAAAATAGTAGGTACTCAGCTCCAGAACAGTAACTCTGGGTACCCATCAAGTCAACAATCTTAGCGATCTAAGGGTTAAGCAACTTGCAGCAATGCTAAGTTTTTTGAACGCAACGAAATGGTTCTAAAATACAACTCAGTATAGCCCTATTATATAAGCCTTGGAAGCACGGATAAGGTAGCAAAACGGTGATAACGCGCTAATTGAGGTCAATGCCATGAGCGACGATGACTAGCCACACAAACTGAGCGACTCACCTAAAATAAACAATAACTTACATCAACTTTATAAACAAAAATTTGCTTAAAATGGTTTTAAACAAAAAAAAAAAATGCATTAAACAAATGTTTTGATAATATTATCTGGTTTTTAAAAATACATTGTGGGGGTTTACAAGAGTTTGTTTTTAGAAGATGTATGTTAGAAATGTATGACGTGTTTTTAGTATGTACAATATTATTAATTTTTATGCTATAAGATCATTGATGATTATCGGGCGAATTAAATTAAATATTCATTTACAACATTTTATTTTATTGAAGAATTCATGGTTTTGCATCTTTTTATAACTTTTTCATACTTTTATTTAAAGTAAAAAAGAAAAAAATCATATGCTGACTTTCCCAAAACATTTTGAATATTATAATATTTATATTATATAGAAAAAATTTTAAAGTGGAAATGTAAAAATCGATATATAATTTTTACTTGGAATTTTCTCGATTATATTTTAAAACGTGTTGAAACTTTACTTAAAAATAAACTTAACGACCACACTTCAAAAAATTTAAACATAAAATGTATGGAAAAGCAATTCAAAATAATAATAATAATGGTTGTTATTAAATTCCAAATAAATAAATAATAAAAAAGTGTTGTTTAGTTGACTTTTCCGCAAAATTAAAATTTATGTTATCTATGTGCTTTCTTTTTTGATCTATTAAATAGTAAGTACAATGGTAACATACAAGATAATCTGTTTTTTTTATTTTATTTTAAACAATATACTTCTATTTCTTCTTTAAATATGGTATCCTTCTCGAGCTATTATTGATTTCATTTGAAAAAGACCTGAGACTGTGATCTAATCTGAAAGATTTGAAACTCCTTTATCATTTTTTCTTCAAAATATCTCAAAGTATATAAATGGAGATTTTCAGTGAGACAAAAAGAGAAACTTTATGTTGAAATATCGAATCATTACTGTATCAAAAGTTTTTCTTCTTTAATGAAGTGGTAATATTAAGACGGCTCCAGAAAATCCTAAACTCGCTAGCAATATCAGATTTTCATTTTCTAAACCCGCCTCTTCTGTTGGCGACAATAATTAGAAAAAACTACTAACTGGCTTTACATCAATGAGAAGAGGAAAAAGAAATGATAAAGGCCGAAATAAAACAATTTTCTCACACTCCATAAACGTTCCATAACAAAGTACATGTTACATAAGTACAGCTTTATATGATTATTTAAAAATAAAATTATGTACCTATAGATTGAAAAAATTCTTAATCGAAACATTTTTTGTCCCTGATTACAATTTTTTATTGATTCTACATAATGTACATACGTAATATATATGTATATATACAAAAAGAAGCAAAAATAATATTTTCACGTTTTTTTTTCATTTTTTTTCGTTTCGTTGAAAACAAGCGATCTGGGAAAAAACTTGAAATTGTTGAAAATGCGAAATAATCTTACTTTTATTGATATTACTAACCATTTTCTTCTTATTTTATTTTTTATTGAAAATGAATATTGTTTGTTGAAAATTTATTCTCTTTTAAAGTTTATAAATTTTTAAATATTAGTGTAAAAAAAAAAAACTTGTGTAAAAAAAGTAATACTTATTTATGTTGATCGATTTTTTTTTATTTTATTGAAAAATTAAAATTGTTACTTTTCCACTTGAAATTATTTAAAAAAGAAAAATACCCCTTATTAGTTGGAACTAATATTAATAAAAATTTTATAAAAAAAAAATTATATAAATTTAAACTGAATATTTGCTTTGAAAAAACCAATTTTTTGTGCATTTTACTGTAGAGTGCACAGCTGCTGAGTGCAAAAACTAAATTAATAATTATTTTAATTAATAAAAATAATAACGAGGAAGTGTACCGTAGAGTAGACTAAGTCAACTCTGGGATATCCATATGAACGTAATATATACTGGTTTTATAAAACTTATAATAATTTTTTACAAAATTTGAGATATTTTAGTACCGCCATTAAGTACCGAGGTATATTTATGTAAATTTTGAAATTGTTTGACAGCTAACCGGACCAATTACACCAGAACAACCAAATTTTACAAAAGTTATTGCCCTAAAACTTTATCGTTTTTTGTAAGATTTCCGATGCCTAGCTTTATTAACTTCCAAGATGCGCTAGCTACTTGAAACTGCTGCTTTATTAGCCCAACCAAATTTTACAGAAATTGTTAGCATGCAATTCGGCATCTTTACACAAAATTTCAGTTACCTATAGCTGCAGTACAGTCGGAGTTATTTCCATATAAAAGAAGTAGTTGTATGGCAGCTACTCGAACCCGGTGACCGAAAATGCTGGATTTAAATAACGAAACTAACAATTGTAGGAAAGATGACGTAAAAAAAATTGCACCCTCCTATCTCCTTTATTTTTTGAGTGATCATCCGGACGGACGGATAAACGGACAGATGGACGGACAGACGGACGGACGGACGTACATGGCTAAACAACTCAGAATACCTTTGAAACTATATCTAGCTCGACTCCTTTAAGGTGTCACAAATATCCTATAAGGTGTCACAGGGTAAAATGATTATACCCGTAATTATTATACAGTTCATACGGGTATAATAATAGTATGCTGAATGATGAAGAGATATAAAAACTTAGAATGGAAGAATAAACGTTATTTCAAATAACATTAAAAATCATATTCTAATTTCTTTATACCCGTATGAACTATGTTCAAGGGTGTAATAAATTTGCCATTTCGTTTGTGACACCTTAAAGGAGTCGAGCTAGATATTGTGTCAAAGGTATGGTTGGACTCAGAATCGAATTCTGAGTCGATTAAGTCATGTACGTCCGTCCGTCCTTCCGCACCATAACTCAAGAAATAGAAAAACTAGGAAGCTGAAACTTTGTTCACGTCACTTTTACAAAATTGTTAGTTTTGCTATTTAAAACCAGTTTTTTCGGCCGCCCGGTTCGAGTAGCTGCCATACAACTTAATTCTTTATATGGGAATAACTCAGTATTTATTGAAGATACTTATCTGCAATTTTGCAAAATCGTGTTGAGTTACAGACCAACAACATCTGTAAAATTTGGTTGTGCTGGTGCAACAGGTTCGAGTAGCTGGCATACAACTTCTCTTTTCAAATGAAAATAACTCAGTGTCAGCTATTGCAATTTAGTGAAGAGGTGTCAAGTTAAATGCCAACAATTTTTGTAAAATTTGGTTGGTCTAGAGCAGCCGGTTCAGATTTCTTGCACCTCTTGGAACTTAATGAAGCTAGGCTGAAATCTTACAAATGATGTTCAAATTTTATGGCAATAACTTCTGTAAAATTTGGTTGTGCTAGTGCAATAGACCTAACGTGCAATAGATTTGGGTAGCTGTCATACAACTCCACAATTTATATAAATATATCTCGGTTGTATAACGTCGGTACTAAAACATTTGAAATTATTTAAAAAATGGTCAAGTTATATAGAAACAGGATATATTACGTTCATACGAGTATCCCAGAGTTGACACAGTCTACTCTACTGCACTTTTCCTCGTTTTATAATAAAATAGAAGATAACCTTTTTATAATAAATTAAGTTTTACTTCTATTATAAATTATAGGTTCATAGAAAAAACTCTATGGTCTAAAGTCAAAAAAAAACGAGGAAGAATACAGTTGCCTTTGTCAACTCTTAGATACCCGTACGAACCGTTAGTATGTTCACAGCCACTCTGCCTACAATATTATTTTTTTAATATTTTAGTATTTTAAAATAATTTGGGTGAATTTTATAATTTCTAGAACTATGGGTTGTACATATATTCAAACTATATGTTTATATGTACATTCTTCTAAAGCAGACTCTAACCTTCCACATAACGATTATCAATCCAAAACTTTTTCAAATATTCTATAGTAACATTTAATACTAAGCGGTAAATGTATATTAAATTTACTTAGTACAAAATAGTAAATATAATTTTAAATATTATATTATATTATATTATATTTAAACTAGAAAATCCCCTGTGCAATTGCACAATTTCTATAAATTCAAAAACATTTACGTTATCATACTGACTCCCTTAATAAACTACCTAAAAATTTCATTTTAACATCAGCACCATTAAAAAAATGTAGAAATCACTTACTTACTTGTAATAGAAAAAAGCATAAAACAAATCTAAACACATACAATTAAAAATGTTAGGTACAGTTTATTAATTTTTTCTCGCCGTTTTTTCGTGGCGGTAATTTTTGACAGTTTTTTAATCATTGAGAAAAAATTGTCCAAGCTAAAAACACATTCAGGGCAAAAGTTCGTGCCGATATCTCAAAAAATGTTTGAAACAAACACCAACCGCTACGACATTTTTTTTTTTTTTTGTTACATTTAAAACAATCCCAATAATCGAAATAATTTTAATATTTGTTAAAATTTTACCAGACTCTCTATTTTTCTTTAGTTTAAAAAAAAAACGATAAAAAAGTTGTTTTCGCCGCGAAATTACTTTAATTACCAAAAGTACTTTCAAGTCTTTTGCGTTTATTTTTTTTTTGCTCGAAAAAAATTTGCTGAATTTATTTTATTTAAATGTACTTTGGAAGAGGTCTTTAGTATATTTAATAAAAGATTCATGTCTCTGATAATGTAATTTCATAAATTTTCGGGGCCTTTTTGTTTGTGTGGGTCGTTTTCGACAGCTTTTTAATTTAATGGTCTAATAATAAATTAGTACAAAATTATGAATCTATTGTGAGAGAAGGCTTCTAAAATGATATTTCCTATGTTATTTTTTCTTTTTTTTTTTAAGAAAAATAACCATTTCTATAATATTTAGTAAGTTTCTGATTTCTGTTATGAAATATAATTAGCTAAGTCTGCCGAATTTTATATTAATAAAAAAAATTTGAATATTTTATGTTATATCAAAAATTCAGCTTCAAAAATCAAAATTCCAGCCTAAATAAACAAAACTACTTTAAAGTCTGTTGCGAAACTTTTACCAGCTTTTATAATAGTGAAAACAAAATCAAGAATAAAATCGGCCTATTATTTTTTTTCTTATAAATATAAGGCTTACTATAAACTTTGCTCTTTTTCAGGTCTTTTAATTTTATTAAGAGTATTTTTATTTTTTTCAAAACAAAGAGTCATTTGAAAACTGCCAGCAGAAGATTAATAATTTATTTTTAATTTACCGCTGCGACCAGTTCATAATGGATGTGGCGGTCAAATTTAAAAATTAAAAATTTGCTTTAAATTTTGTGTCAAAAGTACTTTTTAAAAAGTAAAAGTTTGTGTCTCTAATAAGACTTTTAGTCGAAGATTTGTATCTCTGATAATAAAATTTTAAATTATTAAATAAATATACAGAAATATCATCATTGCCAGTTTAGTTTACATTCAGTGTGAGTGGTTTATTATAGATCTGGCCAACATCTTGTGTGTATAATATTGTGTATATTATCAGAAATTCAATCATTAATTCCTGGTATTATATTATCTGATCTGATTAATAAACATTATTTTTTTCCATTGCTAACAATTTTATTAATGGTCTAATAATAAATTAGTACAAAATTATGAAACTTTTGTGAGAGAAGGCTTCTAAAATGATATTTTCTATGTTATTGTTTTCTTTTTTTTTTCAGAAAAATATCCGTTTCTATAATATGAAATATAATTATTTAAGTCCGCCGAATTTTATATTAATAAAAAAATTTCGAATATTTTATGTTATACCAGTTCTACCGAAAATTTAGCTTAAAAATCTAAATTTCAACCTAAATAAACAAAACTACTTTAAAGTCTGTTACGAAGTTTTTTACCAGCTTTTATACTAATGGAAACAAAATCAAGAATAAAATCGGCCTATTATTTTTTTCATATAAATATCAGGTTTACTATAAACTTTGCTCACTCTCACTTTTTCACTTTCAGGCGTTTTAATTTTATTAAGAGTACCTATTTTTATTTTTTTTTTTCAAAACAAAGATTGAAAACGCCAACAGAAGATTAATAATTTATTTTTAATTTACCGCTGCGACCAGTTCATAATGGACGTGGCGGTCAAATTTAAAAATTAAAAATTTGCTGAAGTTATTTTTATTGAAAATGTGTTTTTTAAGTATGTACTTTTACTTTTTTGACTGTACTCACTTTTAATGAACGGTTTGTGTCTCTGGTAATACTTCTAGTGGAAACGTGGAAAATTTGGTCACTCGTAATAATATTTACTAAATTTATTTATATTTTTAATGAACGGTGTGTGTCTCTTGATAATACTTTGAGTCAAAGATTTGTGTCTCTGGTAATAAAATTTTAAATTATTAAATAAATATACAGAAATATTATCATTGCCAGTTTAGTTTACATTCAGTGTGAGTGTTTTATTATAGATATAAAATATATTTTTTTACATGTTGGCAAGGTCTCGCCAACATCTTGTGTATTATATTATAGATATTCCATTGATAGAATAATTTCTTATAAGTACAATAAAATACATATATGTATGTAAATACGGCGCTATATAATATACATATATACTCTTATCATTCATTCACTAGTGACATATACGATATGTAAATAAACATGATATTATATAAGTATGTATATATATCAATATCATATAAATAAAAATTCTTCAAGCAACCGTTATGTTGTTTATTTATTTACATTTTTTTTATACTACGCATTATATCCTCAACAATTTCAAATTATCGAGTAAAACAAAATGGAAAAAATTCGTTTTAAAGAAATTTGTTAGAAAATTTGAAAAAATCAAGTAACACTTTCGTCAATTATAAAATAACCCTATATTATTAAAAAAAGTTGTTAACAGAAATAAGAGTATAATGTTGAAGCTTTAATTGTTGTGTATTACTTCAAAAAAATTTTAACAGGTGTTCAAGTTACAGGTGTTTAAAAATAGGAAATTTTCAGTTTTTGACCCCTTGCAGCTCCTAAACGGGGGGTGATACAAAAAAATTTCTGAAATGACTCATACTTATTTTTAAAGATCTAACTTCTGTAAAAATTTCAAGTTTCCAACTTAAACCGTTTAGAAGATAGAAGGGTTAAAGGATTTTGCAAAATTTGAGTTTCGCATAACGGTAAATTAAGACACCGTATGTCACAAATATATATTTATTGTATATATACTTTTAAAGCTAATAAAAGTAATAATCGTTTGGCGTTTTCAAAATGAAGATATACCTTATACAACTTGTGCTATAACAATTTAAATATAGAGGTTTTTTGAACCTTTGGGGAGCTGTAGCTCCGTAACGGGTGGGGCTACAAAAAAAAGTTATTAAAAATAAAATTAATATTTTTGTGAGATCTATCAGTAGTTAAAATTTCATAGCTCTATTTAAAAAAAAATGTAGGGATCTAAAAGTTAGGTGTTCGAGAGCTACCCTAAGGCTTGGTCCAAACTCAACCAAAAAAAATAGGGAACCTACAAATTACTCCCAGAATATTTTGTGTAAATTTCAAGATTCTAGCTTTCTTAGTTTTTGAGTTAGCGTGCTGACGGACGGACGGACGGACATGGCTCAAAAGTCTTAGAATTTTTTTCTGATCCATACCTTTGAAGGTATATCTAGCTCGCTTATTTCGAGGTGTTACAAACGGAGGAGTAATTTTATTATACCCGATCCTATCGTACGGGTATAAAGATCTAAAGTTCTATAGATTTTCTGATTCATTAATGTAAGCCAAAAGTCTTAACGTGTAATTGAATTGTAAAAATTGTAAGACAAAATTGTATTGTAGAATAAAAGCAAAAAATTCATAGCTGGACGTTTTTACACCACAAAATCAGGATTTAAAAAATTTGATAATTTTATTGGGAATTTTATTTTAAGTGATTAATTTTAAATGACTAATATTTGTCGAAATATAATATTATATCAAAAAAATTATTAGAAGGGATTTTATAGTCAACTACAAAATTAGGGTTATACTTTTTCCAGAGTATATTTTGTGTATGAAAGGGTCTGATTTAGGAGGAATTTTAAAATTGATAAAAATTCAATATTGAGGTCTTATTATATGTAAATAACCTTCAATATTTGCAGTACAAATATATTATATGTTCATGCACATATACCTAATTAAAAAAAGTGAGGATGGGAGGATGGGGTTAGCGCCATTAATTTGATAATAAAAACTTTTTAAGATTAAAAATTATTGGTATAAAAGAAAAATTATAAATTTTTATATTAATGGTAATTTTATTTAACAAATGAAAAATCCCATTGGGTTTTCTATCCTTAGTTGGAGGCGAAAAGTTCCATGGGAATTTTATCTCATAGAGGTAAGTGAAAATTTTCAATAGAAGTTTTGATCTTGCTCCTAAATTGTAACATGATTCACATTTAAGGTTAATTAATTTAAAAAATAAAACAAGACAGAATGAAAACAAAACGGTTTTAATGCCATATATTTTGCAAAAGGTAATAAAAACAGTTTAGGATACTGTGACTTGCACCAAAAGTCATATTTTTAGAATTTTATATAAAAGAAAAGATTGTTGAAAATCAAGAAACATTATCTTCAATTTCAATTTAAGCCTAAATAATTAAGAAAAATTATTAACACAACTAAATAATAATTTGCCAGACCTATTCATGGTTAAAATTTTATTGGTCTATTTGAAACCTTATTTTATCGTTTCAATTTTTCAACGCTTTATACCATTATACATATCTTTTGATTGCTGATTGATTTTTTAATACTTTTCCTGTAAATCGCAACAACATCTGCTACCGTTCTAATTCACTCTTTCATTAACGATAGTTTTAGATTTCTGCCTTAATTTTAATTAATAAAAACTTTGATTATCTTAAAAATATACGACTACGTATATACAATATACAAACTGTAAGCACAAATAATTTCCTACCTTAAATAGCAAAACAAAAAAATGAGCTGTATCCATTTCTTAATAATAAAATAAATTCATTTAATTTAAAATTTATGAAATACAATCAAGAAAAATATGAAATATTTTATTTATTCTCTAAGATAAATATTCATTTTGTCCCTCTATTATCATTTTCTAAAAACTAAAAAAAAATTAATTTATGTAGCAACAAAATGTATGTAGCAAGAAAATTTAAAAGTAAAGAAAATATATTGAAATAATATTTATTAAATTTATTGAAATAAAAATAAAATTTCAGAATAAAATTAAAGTATAGATAGATAAAAAAAAAATTATGAAATATTCATTTTCTTTTGCAATTTGCTATAAGCATCATCATTAAATTCATTTCTATTTTCGATTATAATTTTATTATTGTTACATTTTTTTTATCATCATCAAGCAATAGGCAATAATGTTTTCTTATTTTAATCAAAAACTATGAAAACTTTTAAAAACACGAAACGAATAAAAATTAAAACTTTTAGAATTAAAAAAAAAAAAGGTATAATAGGTATTATATAGGTACTATATTCAATCTAAATAGTATCTATATGGTACCTACTATTATAGATACTATATTCAATCTAAAACAATTAAAATTTACCGTTATGTGAAACAAAATTTTCGAAAAATTTTGGATACTCTGTATGTTTGTTAATGATAAAAGCAATTATTGACTCTTCAAGTTTTGTTTAAAAGCAATAAGATCTTTTAGAATATGACAGTATAAATTATTCTAGAGTACAGTTTTTACATCAGTTTTTGTATGTCCTCATTAATAATATACCTAACTTCTACATTTAAATTAATTTTTTTATTTAAGCTGCTAAAAGACAGATGTCGCCTAATAATATAATTTACACGAAAATTTCAACGAATACAAAAGGTTTTTTTACAGGGTGGCTTATATATTGCCATTAAACCATTGTCATTAAAGAAATGGTTAAAATACTTAAAATACGTATTATTATTATTAATTTAGGTCATTTTTATTTTTTAATTTTATAAAATAACATTTCGAATAATTTTGCAACTGTACAAGATCAATATTATGTTCAATAAATATTTTTATTATTAATATGAAAACTTTTAATATATATATTACAAAAACAAGTAAATGTAACAGTAAGTCGATGCAACCAACTTATTCATACCCTACACCTGAAAAATTCAAATTAAATTAAAAATCCATAAGTTATCCAAATTAAATTAAAAATCCATAGTTAGGTATTTAATATAAGCTAAAAAAAAATAAATGCTTTTACAAACTTTGTACAAAATTTCAGGTTTCTATCTTTATTAAATTCGAAGATATGCTTGTTAGGTCTTGGGAAGTGTGTGAAGGCACCCGGACCACCACCCCAATTCATCTCAAATTTTAGAGGCATCATCAGAACAGGGTAGAATATTCAAGTTTTTATATTTATTAATGTTCGAAGATATGCTTGTTCGGTCTTGGGAGTTGTGTGGAAGATTCCCGAACAATCATTCCAATTCATCTGAAATTGCAAATCAGGGATTCAGGAAACAACACCCTGGTATCAAATTTGCAGTTTCTATCTTTATTAATTTCAAATATATGCGGTTTTGTTTGGTTCGGTTTTGGAAGTTGTATGGGAGGTACCCGAACAAATTTGAAGTTCCTCTTTATTAATTTCGAAGATATACTTGTTCGATTTTGGGAGTTGTATGGGAGGTACCCGAACATCTCCTCCAATGCATCTCAAATTTTCGACAAATAAGGGATTGAGGAAACAATACTCTAGTACCAAATTTGAAGTTTCTATCTTTTTTAATTTCGAAGATATGCGTATTCGGTTTTGGGAGTTGTATGGGAGGTACTCGAACGCATGGTTCGATTTCGCCCCCTACAGTATTATTTTCATCAAGATAGCATCATTATTTTTTGAGTTATCGTGCGTACGGACGGACGGACATCGCTAAATCGACTCAGGAGGTGATCCTGATTCAGAATATATATACATGTCTATACTAACTCGCTTTCTTTTGGTGGTTACAAACACCATATCAAAGTTAATATACCCTATACTTAATGTGTACGGTAAAAAAATAGAAGAATTTTTTTTCTTCTCCCGCAGAAACCCGCAAAAAATCTAATAAAAGGTGAAATCTGTCTGCGTTAGACCAAAGCAATAAAACTTTGCTTTTTTATTAATTTTGAAATATCAGAAAAGAAATTAATCATCTTGAATTAATGTTCAAATGTATACCTGTATTTTAATTTTCTTTTAAAATTATCTTTTCTAGGACATTGTAAGGACATTTAGGACGGAAAAAATTTTAAAAATTATATCATACATTTGAGTGCATTTAATAAAACATTAACTTTAAAAAATATTTAAACAAACAAAAATATTTTAAACGCTTTAAATGTTAACTTATAACTTTGATTTTTTTAACAATTTTTAAGTGTTTTAAGTGTTAATTTTGTTAATTTTATTAACTACCATTTTCATATAATTATGGTTTCACTCTAAATTTGAGCCTATCTAACATATTTTAAGAGAGAACAAATCAATATCTGAGCTTCTTGAAACCAGCGTTAACCAATGAACAAATAAAAGTCACATTTTATGTTAGCATGACTAACATAATCATGCGTTAGTTTGCATGATTAATAATACATTGAGATTTAACCGCGCATACATTTGCAATGCTTAATAATAGGAGAATACTTTTTCTCTATTGGAATTTTAGTTTCTAACCATAATTTAACTCACTAACAGTAATTCAATGGTTTAATATACAGTTAAGACATTTTTTACTATAACAAACATAAACCAAAGTCTTAATTTTAACTTGAATTTTTCTACTCAAATGATGAGAAGTTATGTAATGTTAAAATTATAAGAAGTTAGCTAATTTTGTTAGTCCAGAACAAAACCAGCTAAATAAAAACATTAAAAAATACTAACCAGGCGGTAAAATTTAATAAAATTGAAATACAAAGATTATTATATGAAAATAACGCTAAATGATCCATTTAGCGTTATTTTGTAATGATCCATTTATTCTGGAAGCCAAATATGTATATGGGGCAATTAAAAAAAAGTACGATCATTTTTTTAATAAGCTCAGATTGAAGACTTTTGTACTGGGATTAAACAAAATTCATTTACTCTTTCGTTGAGTTTTAACAAAAAAACAAAGTTATTCTTCGTTTAGAGATGGGAATCTTCGAAAGACACCAAGAATACCCCCTTGGAAGTGTCAAATTCTTACGGACTAAACGAAGCTCTCCTTTTAACTAATATAATGAGATGAAACCCTTAACTGCCAACCTAGAATATTGCCTAGGATGTAGGGACTGAAGAGGAAAAGACAAGAATGCGGAAACATTGAATTGGTATTGGTAAAACTGCAATGGAATAATGAGTTCACCTATTATTATTGCTATTTTACTGTCAATGAGGAAATCGATCCACAGTTACAACATACAGTATAGTATATAACATCTTGACGCATGAAATAATAGTTGAAGTGGGGTTCCACTGTCATTGTAGCAGTTATTATTTTTACTACTTGTATAGTATTAATTATTAATATTATTATTTTGAAATTTTATTTTTTGTTTTTTTAAATTTTAATTTGAAATGCATTATCAAACTTTTTCAATATTTACGAAAACAAATGACTTTTTCATAAAAAGAAAAAATATTTTTTTTATTAGTAAAATATTGACTTTTTAATGCTAAAAATTTAATTAATTCAATGTTTTTTCGTTTTGTTGTTTTTCTTATTTATTCTATTCTCTTTCTCTGCTTAAGAAATTTATTAAAAATAATGATATTTTTTTATGTTTTCTTTTGTTTAAAAAAAAAAACAAAAAGACTTACAATTTTTTAATTAAGGAATTTTAATTAAAGAAAAGAAATTTTCTTTCTGATATTTTAATTTACTCAAAAAAAATGTAGATCTAACCTTCAATATTAATATGTTTAATATTAATATGTTTTTTTTAATCTTAATATTAATAAGCTCTTAAGGATTCTTTTAAAGCCACAATAAATTTTATTTTACCTATAGATTTATTACAATTTTTACTTTTTCATATCAACTTTTGACCTTTAAAGATGTTAGCTTTTTAAATCGATTTATACCCAATTTTTTTCTTTTTGTTTAGTTAAAACCGCAGACTGTTGTCTAAAAATAAACGTTTTCTGAACAAAATTTCTGATGAAAATTAGCTGCAAAAGTATAGAATTTTTTAACTTATCGAATTTACCATTGGAATTATTTAATTTTTGTTTAGAAGAAAAAATTTTCTCTATGAGCTCCTACTTTACTTAAAAATGTAGTTTTTTGATTTTGAATTCAACTCTAAAATCCCTCCTAATTCAGAATCTTACATTTACATAAATAAAAATATTCTGAAAAAAGCGCATAATCGTAATTTTGAATCCAACTCTAAAATCCCTCCTAATTTACAATCTCGCTTATACATATATATAAATATTCTGTAAAAGGCGTATAACCCTGATTTTGTAACCAACTCTAATATCCCTATTAATTATTTATTTTATTTATATATTTTAACAACTATTAACTTAAAATAATGGGGAGTGCCGCCCCCAAACCCCCGCTAAACAAATTATTCCTAAATCAGAATATTGTAGATATATATAAATATTCTGGAAAAATCATATAACCCTACTTTTGAATCTAACTCTAAAATCCCTCTTAATTGACAATCTCAATATACATAATATGTATAAATGTTCTGGAAAAAGAGAATACCTTGATTTTCAATCCAACTCTAAAATCCCTAATAATAAAGTTTTAAAACTAATTTTTAATTTTTAAATGCATAAAGATTTTTTTTGTGGATTTTTTTGTCTGGATTTTGGCTTTTGGATTTTTATTTCTGGATTTCGGTTTGTGGATTTAGTCACCAACCCGTACAGAATGGCTGTTAAAATCTATCAATCTATCTCTAAAAATCTACAAATGTATAAACATTAAAAATTAATTTTTAAAATTATTGTCAAATATTTGAATTTAAAAATACCTCAATCAGTAATTCCTTAAAGGAAAATGAAGTTTTGCGGGTACGAATAAAATTAATTACAAAAATACAGTGAGAAAACAAAATTTTGCTTTAACAAAAAAAAAACTTATTTTGCTTTTATCCTCTTTCACTATTTATTAATTCAATATTTCATTCATTACCCAAAATAAAAAAAAAACAACCGTGAAAAATATTTATTATTTTAATTTAAAAAATTTTCTTTTTAAGTTTATTATGCAATTATCCGAAAAATCTTTTTTCAAAACTTTTCTCGCATATCTATAGTTTTTGTTTTTTTTTTTTATCTTTTCTATCACTTTTAAGTTTATTATTTCCATTATTTTTATAACTAATTTATATTTAAGAAGCACAAAACAATATAAAATTAAGATTTTAACATAATATAACCAAAAGGCAAAAAGCAGAAAAATCTGAATTTAAATGTTGGAAGCATTAGATGCATGCAATTTTGTTTATTTTTTTTTGTTCTTTTTTTTTTTGTTATGCACAATTCCCATTATAAAATTTTTTTTTCCCCGTTATCGCTTAAAGTGTCACATATCCTTGTATTTATTCTTATTATGTTGTCATAATATTTTCCTTTTTTTTTTTATTTTTGCACTTGTTCCTTTTATAATTTGGGTTGTTGTAGTTGTTGTTGGGTTTGTTATGAAAACTATTTTCTGCATCGCCCAAAGAATTTTTTGCACTTCTGTATTTTATTTAAAGTTTTAATTCAGTTGTCAGATTTTTTATTTTTTTATGTTTTTTTTTTTTTTTGTTATTTTTGTTATTCAGAATTAGTTTATCTTGAGATACACTTTAATACAGATTATTTTATGCATGTATGTATCTATTTATAAATTTACCTATGACCTACCTATACCTATATTTTGAACAAGTTTTCATATAGGTACAAGATTTTCTTTAATAATAAAACAAAAAGCACAAAAAAAGTCTAACTTATTTATAAGATTTTATTTTTAGTTTTGTTATTATAATTGTTTTTGTCCTTTTTTTCCACATATACATTCTATCAAAATATTAAATTAAAGAAAAACAAAAAATAAACAAAAAAAAGAACGATTTTAGGAAACAAAGTGTTGTCTGAAATTGTACAATATGATGTGCCCTATAACCTCGAAATTATTTCTCATATAGTTTCTTGTTTTTTCTGTTTTTATTTTTTTTTTTTGCAAGTTGCAAGAAATTTGGAAACTTTTTTTTCTTTTTATTTTGTTATTTTTTTTACTGATGGATTCTCTTTCTTTTTTTTATCTTTAAATACCACCAACAAAATGAAAATTAAAAGTAAAATGATAGAATAAGGTTTTCACTATATCTTTTAATTGGTTTAATTTTTAAAAGTTGCCACATTTTTGCATATAAGTCCGAAAATTTGAAATAGGCGTGTTTGGTTTCTTTTTTATATAAATATTCGAAATTCTTCTAAATAGATTTGAATTTCATATTTTACATATATATATTATGTCGTCATTTTAACTTCAGGAGTTTTTAAATGTTGGATCATAAAGTGAGCTTTTATTTTGAAATATCGATGGTAATTATTTTCCTTGCTTCTAATTAAAAATTCAAATCGATATTTCTGCAATGGATAATGCATTTTCTAATTATTAGCTTTTTTAACTGATCTTATAGATTCGTATTCTTATAGCTAGATACAATAAGAGACTGGCACATCATCTGAATTTATTTTAATTTATAACAACAGAATTCAAGAATTTAATAAAAATAAAAAAGATAAAATAAAAATAAACTGAGCGTATATTGATAATCTCCACTGTATTTTACAAAAAGGTTTCTAATAACCGTATCTATAAAAAATATATTAAAAAAAGTTTCTTAAGTGAAAATGCAATTTGATCGCTAAATGCGATAATAAAGTTAAACTTATACAATTTATTGATTAGCAAAATGTGATTTAGACTAGAAAAATCTAGTATAATTTTCGACAAAAACCCAATATTTATTTTGTCTGGATTAAAAAATTAAAAAAAACTATTAGCCAAAAGTTTTGAACATCGACGATTTCATCTATAAATAACGAATTTTAATACAAGTAGTTTGGATAAGCATCATTTATACAAAAAGAGATAAAATTCATTCAGAATATTAAAGATTATAAATTTATGACTATACTTTGTTTGTTACTATGAAATTTTTTTTAAATTTTCAACAAATTTTCTGTATTTCATTTTTTTTTTCTACAACTTTCATGCTTTTTTCCTCCTTTATTTTTTAAATGCAAGCCGAATAAATGACTATTAAAACCTTCAAATATAACTTTATATTCTGGTAACTCTATTATAAATATAAAAGTGGATAAATAAAATTTTACATTATCTTAGTATAAAAAGGGGAAATTTCAGTTCACTTTGTGGTGCATTATAATGTCCTTAATTAAGAACATTTTGAAAGTTTTATAACAATTATATTTTGTTAGCTGTTGGTTCATTGCCTCACAAAAATTAAAATTAAGTTCTCCCTTTTTCTCTTTTTTTTTTTTTTTTGTGCTCAAGAAAAATAATTTGTGCTTAGTACTTTGTAGTAAACAATAGAGTATGTTTTATCTAAAAGTTTCTTATATTATATACTATATATTCTATTTTATATATTGTCTCAGTAATCAGTATTTGGTTTGTTTTTTTTTATTTAGAATTAATAATTCTTCTATAGAATGTACTTTTAGTTGTAGGTTTTAGTATCTTACATAAAAAATTTAACATATAAAAGATTTTTTCAAAAAAAACGACAGCAAAGAAAAAAGTGAAGGATTTAATGAATGGGGTGATTATAAAATCCTAAATCATTTCTTACAATTTAACTTATTTCAGATTATCGTTCAAATAATATTTTCGCTAAAAAAAAAACTATATTTATATTGAATTGTTTATTCTGTCTTGAATTATAGTTAAGAGAATTTATAGAAAAGATTTTAAAACTGCATTAAATAATAGAGACATGAATCTAAAGAATTTACAAAGAAATGCAGCTGTTATATTATTTTAAAAAATTAATATTGTCATCGAGGAACATGCCGGTATTCATTATTCTAGAAAGCAATATATAATAAAGTTCGGCAAATTAAACAAACGACAAAAATAAAACAACGTCAGAAGCAAAAATATTCTAACACTAGGAGATTATTTTTATAATTTCGCTTGTTGTTAGTTGATGAACCAGGACAAAAGAAAAAAATCAAAGAGAAAACAAATGAATTAATACCAAAAAGCAATAAATGAACTAAAGCCCAAAAGATGTATAAAAAAATAATTTTTAAAACCTGTTTTACTATAATATAATTACTATTTAAAAAAAAATAAATAGAGCGGATCTTACAAGTTGCCTTATAAAGCAGGATTAAATCATAAATTGCTTTAAAGAGAGTTTGGCGTCGGCAGTTCTCACTATTTTTAATGCTTTACTGATTTTAGATATGGAAAACGATATAAAAATAGATATAAAAAAAATTAAATAGTGGGCTGGAAGATTTAGAGTTGCCTATAAAATCTTTACAAAAATTCTTCTCTTGTAAATTTATTTTTCCTTTGCTGTAAGCCCCGAGGGAGTGTGTGACGACATTTACAGTAACGCCTGAACAGGAAAGGCTATGTAATTTTCTGTCGACATTATGTGGCAGAGAAATGCATTAAAAAAAAAAGTTTTTTTTCTTCCTTCAGGCATTAATTCATTATAGCCTTAATACACTGAGCCATATAATATGTACCAACTGATTTGACAGATACCAATATAGAATAAAAAAGAAGGAGTTAAGTAAAATATATATTCTGAAAAAACTTTTTTAAAACTAAATTTAAACAATAAAACTCTGAACACCTTCTAACTAATAATAACATCTTAGAATTTAGTTCAAAGTTTTTTTGTTTCGTCTCAAAATGTTTTTCATATGCTTTTAAACAATTTTTTTGTTTTTAAATAAAATTTGATAATCTTTATTATTCAAGAACAATCTGCTATTTTACCAAAAAAAATTAACTTTCAAAACGCTTCCCAAAAACCCCAACAGAACTTTTCCAAAAGTAAAACAAAAAAAAAATAAATTTTTTTATCTTAAAAACTTTATTAGTATATTTCCAAAATAAAAGTTTCTTATACATTTTTTTTTTATTTAACATTATTTTTAACTTTTTAATTTTCTTTTACTTTTCTTTTTTCAGGCTGTAAATGGTGGTTTAGTGATGGTAGCATTTTATCCACATTTTGTAAGTTGTTCTGAAAATGCCAATCTGGAGGATGTTATCGGTAAGTTTTTCCTTTATTATTATATATATTTTTTTTTTTGTTTTTTTAATTTTAGGGATACTTCCAAAAAATGGTCATAAAATACTTAACAAAAAACAAAATGTCATAGTAACTAACATTCAACTCATATATTTTTATTCTATATTGTTTTCCATTTTTAAGAAAAAGATTTCAATTAACAATGGCTTATACAAGAACAATGACTAAAGAAACATACTTTGTTGAATGTTATCTTGCTTTTAATAAAACTAATAATAAATCCTTAGAATTAGATTTTGAAGCAACTACAGTAGGTGGATTTTATTTTGAACTGACATAATAATAGATGATGTTGATGATTATAATATTATTTTCCTTGAATAATTTACTTTGACACTTTTGATTATTTTTATCCGTTATTTACATCATTCGAATAGATGAAACTTGAAATAAAAATTTATCACCGCCTTCCTTTTATTAACTTCGCATATTTTAATACAAAATTTACGAATTACAAAGTCATGAATTGATTAAATATAAATATTTTAACTCTTTTCTAAGAATTTTGACTCTTTTAAGATTAAATATATACCTACATTTTATAAAACCTCTTAAAATCCTAAAATTATTTTCCAATAATTTAATAACATTTAATGGAATAATGTAATAAAACGGACCTGACACGGAATAAACATAATATTTATATTTGGCATAAATCTGTAAATTAGATATATTTTAAAAAGTCATTTGATTGAGTGCAAAAACCAGCATAACGAGGGGCCTCGGTTGCCTAGTGGGTAAAAGCGTATAAAATACGCTGTAAATACTAAGAGAGTGTGGGTTCGAATCCCACACACGTCGTAAAAGTTATTCCCCTTTACGACACTTACAGCCACGCCTGAACAGGAAAGGCTGTGTAATTTCCTGTCCACATTTATGTGGCAGAGAAATGCATTTAAAAAAAAAAAAAAACAACGAGGATACAAAAAACAAGACAGAATGTAAACCAACGGTTTTTAAAAGAACATATTTCCAAAAGAGAATACAAGCTGTTTGGAAAAGTGGCTTGAAACTTATACTAATTCTAATAGTTCTTTCTTGCCTCAAAATTGTAGCCCCTATTTGAAAGCGTGTCGGACTTATGAAGTTAGAAAAATCATGCAAAATTTGGTTTTCACATAACGGTAAATTTTAATACTAAATTTAAAAAAATATATATAACTTTAATATTGACTTACAAAGATAAGAAAAATTTCTGTCGAATTGCGTTTTTAGATTGAAAAAATGTTAAGCGAAACATGAAATATACGTATTTAAAAATAGGGCTTTTTGAAAGTTTGAGGGGCTGTAGCTCCGTGGTGGATACGGCTACATGGAAAAGTTGATCCACAAAATTAATTTTTTAATGAGGCCTACTCATGGTTAAAATTGTTTTCCTCGGCAAAATCCGGATCATTAAGTAAACACATAATATATGTATCTGCTTCTCTTCAATATTCCCTTCAAGATAATTGTGGTCACTTTAAATTTTCAACCATTTAAATTTTTCTTGATCTTTAAGAATTTTTTGGGAGGATACCCTATGGTTACCTATAAATGTTAAAATTATTTAAAACAAATTAAAAAACTAATAAAATAATTTTTTTTATACACAATTCTTGTATTTTAATATATACAACTAAAAAACAAAAAGCCCACATCAACCATATAAGAGATGTTGCTGGTATAGATCATGTTGGTATCGGCGCCGGATACGATGGTGTTAATTTGTAAGTATATATAACTGTATCTACATATGTTAACTTATGGATTTATACACTTTTTTAATTAAGCTATTTTAAAAATAACCAAAAAAAAATATTGTTTTTTTGCCAAACTTTTATAATTAATTTTTATTTATGATACTAATTTTATTTTGTGTTTTTTTTTTTTTTATTTTTGTTCTTTTTCTCACTATTACTTTTTCCTTTGTTCATCATTTTTACATATTAAATTTTTTATACAGAGTGCCAAAAGGCTTAGAAGACGTATCAAAATATCCGCATTTGTTCGCAACTCTACTTAAATCTGAGAAATGGTCGGAGGACGATATAGCAAAATTAGCTGGGAAAAACTTAATACGTGTTTTTAAGGAAGTAGAGGCGGTAAGTAACTAAAGATTTTTTTTAATTACATATTTTAATTCAATTTTATTTACATATTATTTACGTGTGTATTAGATTTGTTTTTTTTTTTTTGTATTTATGTGATTAATTATTAGTTCTGGATATTCTGGATGGAAAAAACAATTGTTGCTATATGAAAAACTATCCATTTTATGAAAATTTTATATGCAGATTTTAATGAGAATTTATTAGAATTTTGACGATATTACTAACTTATTAATTATTTGCCAGGTTCTGTTTCGGTTATTTATCCAATGCCTCTATAGAATTTATTTTTTGATAAAATATAACTACTTTTAAGCACATAGATACATTACTATTTTAGTGCTATGATAATTTTATATTGAAAACGTCAAAACTATTTCAAACAAGAGGATTAAATAGAGAAAAGATAAAAACTTTGTTATGTGGGGTGAATTTATATCCACTTATAGTTAATATGACAAATTAATAATCATTTAGTTCAAACAATAAGTTAATTATATTATGTTCCAGATTTTAAGTTAGAAATGTTATTTTGTTTCATTATTATAAGAATGGTATATTAATGAGGTGGCAGGAATAGTATTATAATGAGATAACGAACTTTGAACAAAAGAACAAACTGAGCCAAAGGCATCTAAGCTAAATTATTAGTATCATCCACATGGCTCCCATAATATCAATGGAAATCTTAAAAGTTTTTTCTTCAAACAAAACCATGGGTAATAGTAGAAACTGACTGAAATTTGTCAACCCTTACACATGCATCTATATATAATATTTATTACAATATATACGAATATAATAAAAAGTTATTATAGGCAATAAGTGTGGTGAATTAATTTAGCCCGATAAATATACATTAGTTTGTTGTGTATGAGAAAGTTAGTGAATCTATGTCAGAACGAGAAAAAAAAAAAAGAAAGAACAAAAATAAATTAGAAATTATGTTAGAAAGAAACTGAGAAAGTGATTTATAGTAAACGATGGTTTTTTGTTTTTGGAACTAAAGAAAAAAAATTTTATTTTTTGTTCTTGACTTAAATTTTTTTATTTTCCTTCAAAAAGTTTTTATATCTTTAAATCTGAGTTCCTTATTGTTGAATAAAATATAGAAGGAGGTGTAATGAAAATGATGTGTTGGGAAACTCCCATCATTTTCATGGTTTACATATTTTCTTTTTTAAATGATTATAATGGTTTGGTTTTTACTTTTCAACTTTTTGCTGGTCAGCGGTGTTTAAATATAATCGGTTTAAATTAATTTTTTTTTTTTTTTTTTTGATATTTTGTTGATTTATAAGAAAGATTTATTAGAAGACACTTATTTGTGTTGGAAAATAGATTATCTTGATACATACATCAATATATATTATATTATATAAAATATAAAATATATAAAAAGAATAAATAAGAAGGACGAATAAGAGCAATTTTAGTAAAATTTTAAGTTTCATATAACGGTAAACTTAATATTTTTAGATTAATAATGGGTTTATATTTTTAACTTTAGAACTTAGAATTTAAGATTAAAATAATTAATAATATGGCTTTTTTAACTTTGAGCAGTTGTAGCGCCATAAATAGTGAAGCTACATACAAAAATTGTTCTACAAAATATTGAAAATTATTGATTTAAACTTTTTTACTCAATCATAAAAATAAAACCAAGTTAAGCAAATTTTCCCGAATACGTTCTACAAAAATGTTCATAATAACTTTTCATATAATGTTGTGTTGAAAATTTGAATTGATTAATTGAATTCTTAATAGATGTTTTGTAAAGAGATGGACGGATAGAATGAAACTAGTAAGAAAATTTTTCAAGAAAAATATGCTTAAAACATTTTTAATTATTTAAAAAATTATCGGAAACTTACAAACAAAGTTGTTGTTTATGAAGCAGAATATAAATTATTAGATTTGTACTTTGTAAGAAGCGTAGTAGTAATAAATATTTCCGTAGCCTTTGAAATAAACTAATATTGAATAAAAAAAAGCAACTAATAATTGTTAAAGCTATGGCTAAACTTATTCAGAGACTTATAAGTCAAAGATATAATGGCAGTTTGGTAGTTGGCGTAAATAAAACAAGGCTCATAAAGGAAATTCCATCATATGAGCTATATATAAGAATAGCCATTACTTAATTAATTTCTTAGGCATTTTTTAAATATTGTAATTTTTTAAATCGCAATAATTTTGCAAACTTTAAAAAACTTTTAATCTGTAAGAAAACTAAATAGTAGGTCTTAAGTATCTTACTAATTTTGTCTTGCCTGAATAAAAAATAATATAAATTATTTCAAAGTAACTATACCTGCAACCATTTTAAATCTAAATTTATTTTTTACTTCTGTCATTAATTCTTTTTTGCCACTTTGTAATTTTCCAGCTCGAATTCAAGTCATTATTAGATTTCAAAGTAAAAATTAATTATTTTTCTAAAGTTCAATTAGTTTAAACGATAAAACTAACAAATTTAAGAACTACATTATTATTTTTAAAGTTTTTTTTTATATTAAGTGAGTATTGCCTTTTTCTGGTGCAATTTTATATTTTATTTTAATAAATTTTCAGAACATTTTTGTTTTTTTTTTTTCAAATAAACTTTAAATTTTTATTATAAACGAGGAAGAATACAGTTGCCTTTGTCAACTCTTAGATACCCGTACGAACCGTTAGTATGTTAACAGCCTGTCACTCTGCTCACAATATTATTTTTTTAATATTTTATTATTTTAAAATAATTTGGGCGTATTTTATAATTTCTAGAACTATGGGTTGTACATATATCAAACTATATGTTTATATGTACATTCTTCGAAAGCAGATTCTAACCTTTCACATAACGATTATCAATCCAAAACTTTTTCAAATATTCTATAGTACCATTTAATACTAAGCGGTAAATGTATATTAAATTTACTTAGTACAAAATAGTAAATATAATTTTAAATATTATATTATATTTAAATATTCCATTGACAGAATAATTTCTTATAAGTACAATAAAATACATATATGTATGTAAATACGGCGCTATATAATATACATCTATACTCTTATCATTCATTCACTAGTGACATATACGATATGTAAATAAACATGATATTATATACGTATGTATATATATTAATATCATATAAATAAAAATTCTTCAAGCAACCGTTATGTTGTTTATTTATTTGCATTTTTATGTACTACGCATTATATCCTCAACAATTTCAAATTATCGAGTAAAACAAAATGGAAAAAATTTGTTGAACAAATTTGTTAGAAAATTTGAAAAAATCAAGTAACACTTTCGTCAATTATAAAGTAACCCTATATTATTAAAAAAAGTTGTTAACAGAAATAAGAGTATGATGTCGAAGCTTTAATTTTTGTGTATTACTTCAAAAAAATTTTAACAAGTGTTCAAGTTACAGGTGTTTAAAAATAGGAAATTTTCAGTTTTCACCCCTAACAGCTCCTAAACGGGGGGTGATACAAAAAAAATTTCTGAAATGACTCATACTTATTTTCAAAGATCTAACTTCTGTCAAAATTTCTAGTTTCTAACTTAACCCGTTCAGAAGATAGAAGGGTTAAAGGATTTTGCAAAATTTTAGTTTCGCATAACGGTAAATTAAGGCACCGTATACCACAAATATATATTTATTGTATACATACTTTTAAAGCTAATAAAAGTAGTAATCGTTTGGCATTTTCAAAATGAAGATATACCTTATACAACTTGTGCAATAACAATTTAAATATAGAGCTTTTTTGAACCTTTGGGGAGCTCTAGCTCCGTAACGGGTGGGGCTACAAAAAAAAGTTATTAAAAATAAAATTAATATTTTTGTGAGATCTATCAGTAGTTAAAATTTCATAGCTCTATTGCAAAAAAAATGTGGGGATCTAAAAGTTAGGTGTTCGAGAGCTACCCTAAGGCTTGGTCCAAACTCAACCAAAAAAAATAGGGAACCTACAAATTACTCCCAAAATATTTTGTGTAAATTTCAAGATTCTAGCTTTCTTAGTTTTTGAGTTAGCGTGCTGACGGACGGACGGACGGACATGACTCAAAAGTCTTAGAATTTTTTTCTGATCCGATCCATACCTTTGAAGGTATATCTAGCTCGCTTATTTCGAGGTGTTACAAACGGAGGAGTAATTTTATTATACCCGATCCTATCGTACGGGTATAAAAAGCTTATAAAGTTATAAATATTTATACTTTTAAAATTTGAAGCGTTTTTTCACAATTTTTTCTAAAGTTCATACATAATATATCAGATTAGATTTACAATAATCTTATCTTATCTTGTTTAAAAATTTTTTCTCGAAATAAACAATATAATTTAGAATCGTAAAATAAAACTTTAAAAAATACAATAAAGATAAACCAGATTTCCTCTTTAATTTTTTATATTATGCATAATGTCATATAGAGTTTTATAGAAGTTGTGGAAGGGGCGAAGTGAAGTGAGTATTGTAAAGATTGTATTTATATTCTTATTAATCTTCAAGTAGGTAATATGTTCCATATCTCATAATTTTTTTATCTAAAGATAATCAACTCTAAAAGTTTTTTATTTTCAATAATTATTTTTGATTCTCGAACTTATACGACAAAATTCTATAGAATATATTGAACCACTTCCGATTGTGATATAATAATAGTTCAAAAAATATTTGACATATCGTATTTTAGATTTCAATTTTATTATGTAAACTTCTCTTCCAATTCTCGGATTTAGCGCAACAATAAGGTCACTGATCCTAAACGTCATAAAAATCTTAAGGTCAAATTTTGTCATGATTTTAATACTATCCTTATACTAAAAGGAAAAAGAACAAAAAATGGACCTAAATAATGAAATATCTTTAAAAAAAATTAAAATTTTATCTTAACAATAATCTAAAAAAAAAAACTTTTAAAAAGAAAATAATATTTTAAAAAAACAATGAATTTAAATTAAAACTTACCATATTTAAAATTATTAGGAAATAACTTTCTCGCATTTTTTTACACAATTCCTTCACTTATAATATAAACACATGATAATTTTCTTAAAAATTCTGTAAAGTATTTTTCAAGTTGAAAAAATTTAAATTGAAAATGCAACAATATCCTTATTTTATTACTTTTAGTTCACAACACGTTCAATATTATAAGTAAAAAAATAAAAAGAAGTTTTAAGAGAGTTTGTTTTTTAGCATATAAATACATACATTTTTTAGAATATCCGTATATGTACGGACTTGTATTTAAATTCCTTGAACTAATCAAAAAAGTATCTTTAGTTTATTTTTTATTTTTATTTTTTTTTTTCAATTTAAATTTTATTTAATTTAAAGAAAACTTTAATTTATTCTAATTCTATTGTTTTTCTTTTTTTTTTTTTTTTTTATTGTTAACCCCTATTTTAAAAACATTCGCCTTATATTTCAATTCAATTATTTTTTTTTAGAATTATAATATTTATTTTTAAAATTGGTTTGACAATAAAAAAATTTAGTCTGAAAATTGAAATTATAATAGAAATATAATTCGATTTAAGCATACTTTTAAGTCAACATCAGATAAATAAATAAAATAGCATTTCTGGTAGAGAATGTCAATAAGACATGCAAAGATTGCATAAGTTTTATTCTTGATAGATATCTATCTTTATTTAATGGCTACTATGCTTTCATGTGATTCTTTCTATGCTTTCATGTGATGCTTTCAATGAAATGCACTGTGATTTTAGTTAATCGCCCAATAGTGTATAATAACTAATAGTTTAAACTTTTTCTGAACTGTAATATTGTATAATGATGATATTTCTGAAGCTCTGTACTATGAAAATTGACTCTTATCTTTTCTGTTTTATTTTTTTAGAGTTATGTACTTTATTACAAAAACTTAATTTTTATCAATGACCAATATTTGTATCAAACTAATATTTAATACAACAAAACTCTGGATATCAATAAGCTTTTCGCTATAGTTTGGATGGTGATCTGCTACATATACATATACATATTAACAATTAAAAATTCCAGTTTCTAAATTATATTTTTTTTAACATAAATTTAATCAAAATCAAATCAAAAACACTATAGTTTTTAAAGGTTCCAATTAACAGCTTGTTGTTCAGCTTAAGTTTAGTATAATTTTGGAGATAACTTTTTTTTTCTCTTTTCTTTGTTCTAAAAACCTAAACTTAAATCAGTTTCATCTAACTAAATATCAAAAATATCATTTCAATTTAATCTTCAGAACTTTTATAAAACGACACGTCCCGACGGAATTAAGCTGGATTTCTTCATGAGTGACGGTTTTTTTGGTATGATTTCACCATGTGAAGAATTTTTCTCACGCATACAAAATAAATCTGTTTATTTTGTTTTTATATATTTAACTAACTTTTAACTTTACTTAATGTTTTTGGAAAATAACCTCCTTTGTTTTGAAAGAATAACAAATTTTTATTAGTTGTCAAATAAAATTTCTTAGTTGTCAACTAAAATTTCTAAGTATGTGTGAATTCCGTCATAGAAAAGTTAAAGTTAATAATAAGAAAAACAGCACATTAAGAAAACCAACTTTAAGATCGATTCGCACTACAATGCGAATAATATCACGATGACGTGATATGATTTTTATTTATATTATAAATTTCTTATGAATTTATGCCAACTAAACGATAATGACATCAACAATGACGTGCAGAACTGACATCGTATCGTGAATAAATGAGATTTAAATAGTTTGAATTGAAATACATTGATGTAAAGTTGTGGTCCCTTGTTGTGGGAATGGGACCTATATAGTTTTTCCAGAGTTTTTCAGATAGACTTTCATCCTTATAATTTCATCTTATGAATTCAATTTAAATATAGAAAAGTTTTTTTTTTTCTCTTTTCTGTAATTTTAAATTTTGATTAGGGTTAACTTTTTTATAAATAATGTTTTTTTTATCTTTACTTTTGTTCTTTTTTGTTATTCACTTTTTTTCTTTTTCAAATTTAAATTTAAGAAAATTTTTTATTCTAATTTTCCAAGATAGAAAATTTTAAAAAAATATTTCTTTAAAATTTTTATTATTTTTCCATTATTTAAAAACAAAATAAAAACAGTTTTTTTTTTTTATTATAGTAAAAATTAAATAAAAAGTTTTATAATAATGGACAATAAGTAGTATTTTTTTTTATTAAATTTAGTTTTGTTATAAAATCTAACTTCAATTTTGAAGCTTTTAAGTTGATTTATCAGAAAACAATTTAATTTAATATTCTAAAAATATTGCAACTTGTTAACTAAAATAAGTTTTAAATCCCATCTTTTATTACCCGTATTATCGAGCAAAAAAACTTAAATGATCAGGTTAAAATTAATTTAAGGATTTAAGAGTTTTTTCATAATTTGCTATAATCATGTATACAATTTGCAAACACCCTGTACTCTGTATATATTCATACATTTTTTGCTTCTTTTTTATTTTGTTCTTTTTATATATTTTTTTTTTAATCTCTTAGGAAAATGGAATTTAGAGAATGATTGAACAATTGAACTCGAACAATTTAGATAATTTGAAATAATATAATATTTATAGTAACGTAAACCCATTGTATGGGTGTAACTAATATTGGAATCAGATTGAATTAGTAAGGAATCTAAGTAAGAATATTATATATGTAATAAGTGTAAAGAAATTTTATACTTTTGCTGGTTGCAAATTGCATCACTGGAAGTTGGTACTTAAATTTTTAAATAGTTTTTTTTATTTTTAAAGTAAAAGTAATAATAAAGATTGAGATTTCACTACTTATTATGTAAATTAAATATTATGATCTGATGTAAATTACCTAAAAAATTTCTTTAAATTATCTCTAAATAGTTATTATAATTTTTATTTTAGTAGCACCATTATTTTCAGAACAACCGGATTTTTTTAAGTTCCATTTGTTATTTGTGACTTTAGTTAAAACAAAAAAGAATGGAAATTATTTTAAAATTATATTTTGTTCTTTTCTTTTAACTGTGCATCTTTTTTTTTGCAGTGCATCTTATGTTTTTTTTTTTTTTTTTTCCTAAGGGAGGTGGGAATCTTCCAAAGACACCAAGAATTTCCCCTTTGGTAGTGTCAGATTCTTACTGACTAAACCCACCTTCCCCTTTAGCCAATATAGTGGGATGAAACCCTTACCTGCGAACGCAGTATATTGGCTAGGGAGTAGGGATAGGAAAGGATAGGAAAATGGATACGGAAACATTGAATTGGGAGTGGGACTGTAAGGAAACAATGAATCCGCATATTATTATTATTTAGCTAACAGTGACTAAAGCCGTCACAACAGTTACAACATGTAGTAGTAGTATATATATTACTACATGAGGTAATTATTGAAGGCAACCCCCACTGTCACTGTAGCGGCTGTTATTATTGGTATTAATATTCTTATTAATATTATTATTATTTTACTACAGAGTCAGCGCCATCAGTAGATTACAACATGCAGCAGTATATAACACCTTACTTGCATGATATAACCAAAGATGGCTCTACTGTAGCAGCTATTATTTTACTATTATTATTATTATTATTATTATTGTTTTTATTATTATTACTATTATTATTATTATAATTATTGTTTTATTACTATTACTATTATAATTATTATTACTATTATTATTATTATTATTATTATTATTACTATTATTATTATTATTATTACTATTATTGTTATTATTTTGCTGTATTTTTGTACCTGTTTTTTCTAAGGAAATTTGTACTTTGCACTAAATTTAAAGAACTCTCTCTCTTGTTGTAGAAATCTGATTTTCTGCAAGCCCAAATTTAAATACCATATAACCATATATGTTTAATTTATATGATTGTAAATTAACACTTTATTATAATATATCGTCAATTTAAATTTACGATTAGAAGCCAATAATTTTCTCTTTATTTATTTCATCAAAATGAATAAAATATTCCAAACATTTCAATTATTATAAATTATACAATTATCTGTAGTAATATAAATGTTCAGTTCAGTTCTTTTAAATTTTTTAATTATTGTTTTGTTTGCTGCGCATAAGATTATTAAAACTATAAAAACTTATCTTACACTACTAAAGGGGCCTAGGTTTTACTTGGTGTCTTTTGAAGATTTGTACACCTTCCGCAGGAAAAAAAAAAAAAAAACAAGAATTATTGCTCGTCTAATTATTTTCAATTATCTAGATTAAAAATTGAATGGAAAAAAAATTTTTTAAGAAAAGTTACGAAGAAGCTGCTCTTCTTTAAACTGTTTAAACCCTAAATATAAAACGACTAATAGAGAAGAAGCTTATTATGTCCTTATTAAAAAATTGCATAAAAGTTTCTTTCACTTTAATTGCCAAATTCCTATCATAAAATCTAGTTGTAAAGTGTGATGTAAAATCGAGTTGTAAAGTGTAATGTAACATCCCTTAGTAAGCATTCATTATTTACTGTTCGCTAAAATATACTTTGAATATAACTCCTAATATTGAAATATGTGTTTAAAGCATTTAAATCTAAGTTTAATTCATTTTTTAAAGAAAAAAAAATTTTTCTTTTTCTTAAATATAATAAAAGTGCTACTTTTATTTTTAATAACTTTTAGTATCATAATACATACATAATGGGATTGGGTTATTAATGTAATTGATAGAAAATCAACTTTTCTTTTGATTAATTTTTTCAATTCACAGATTTTTGTTACCTTTAGATTAGTTATAGTTATTTAAAAGATCCGTTAGAAGTTGCCTATATATATAGATAAAGTTCAATTATACAATACCTACTAAAAATTCCAATAAAATTGAACAAGGACGAAACTACTTCTGATAAACTTTTGTGATTAAAATATGTATACTTAGAATTTAAATATTTTTTTTTTTTCCTAAAAACAAATTTTATAAAAACACAAAATATTTACAATAAAAAAAAAAAAAGAAATAAGAACAATATTATCATAATTATATTATTATAATTCAAATGCATATTAAATAATAACTAAAAAGAAATATTTATATTGTTCAATAATACAAAAAATAACTATTAAGTATTAACTAACATCTGTAATAAAAATAATAAACCTAAAAAAAAAAAAAAAAAAATTTATTAAACTTTGGTTTCATGGTAAATTAACTTTTATTAATATTGTAATAATTTATAGAAAATAACTTGATAAATTGATTTTCAAAATGAATATCCTTTTTTATTTTCTATTGTTTGTAAGGATATTAAAGATGAAAAGAAAAAAAAAAAAATATTATCATTTATATTTAAAAGAAATAAAAATATAAATAAATAAAAAAATAAATATGAAACAGAAAGGAAATAAACAAATTTTATATTATGACAAACAATATTATATTATATATGAAAATTATTTATATTTTATGTATATATGTATTTGTTTTTCTTCACTTATATGTATTTGTTTTTCTTCACTTTATTCTTTTAATATCATCATCTTAATTTTTATTGTATTATCGTATTTTTTTTTTTTTTTGTTTAGTTTTTTACACTACTATTTTATTTTCTACTTCTACCTACATCTTAAAGATGACGTATTGAAACCTTAATTTTTATGTTCATTTTTTTTTTTTTTATTATCCTGGGTATACCCTTATAAAATTTGTAGCTATATTCAGTTCTCTAGTTTAAAATAAAACGCAAGTAAGATGAAAATGTTTCGAATATATAAATCTTATTTATATCTTGGATCTTCACTAGTATTATAGTTTTTAATGCATTAAAATTCTAATTGATAGCAAAATGAAGAAATAACATCAGGAGTTCAGCTTAACAAAAAAGGATTATCAATTATCAATTCAAAATGAATATACAAATATAGCTACTGACAAAGAAAGAAGAAGGACTCCTAACTTGTGTGTTACAAAGAGAAAGTGATATTAATTCCGATTTCTCCTTATAGAGAAAAATTGTGTAAATTACTAAATCTGAATCTGGCTTCACAAGCCACAGAATACTTTATCAGCCGTTTAAAATCTTAGTTGAATACTAATCTTAAGGAAACGTATGAATTTAAAAAAAAAAATTGTGGTTGAGCTTTAAAAATGTTTGAGCTTTAAAGTTGAAAATATATCTAACCACATTTATATTATATACTTTATAGTCTAATTATGGTTAAAAAATTGTTACAGGTCGTTCTAAATTGTTTAAGTATAATATTAGAAAACGTAGGGTCGAATATAAAAAAACTGAATTTGACCTCAAATTTTACTTTTCCATATACAAAAACTATGCTTGAACTCGTATTTTTGTTTGAAAAAGTCAAATTTGAGTTCAATATCAGTTTTATGTATTCGACCATTAGTCTGGATTTATTTTTTAATATTTCTATTACAAGATATTTGTTCATCCCTTGAATATAAAATTTTCTTTTGTATTTTCCAACATAATATTTTGTTCATTTATTTTATTTCGATTATAGTTTTTCATACTTTTTTTTTTTGTTTTCATTTTGTTTTTATATTTTTACTCTTATGATATATTTTTATGATTATAAATTATATTTAAACTCAAAACAAATAATAAAATAACTGAATACAAAACATAAAAAACCATCAAATAAAATGTAAGAAAATAATATGAAAGTAAAAAACTATATGTATATATACATATAAAACTATAAAAGATATTAAATAAAAAAAGAAGACAACAAAACTTTATAAGCTAAAAAAAGGAACAACTTCCAAAATTCACATATAAATAAATAAAAAAAAAAAACAACAACTCATTTTGTTTAATAGCTTTATGTCATCATAAAACATAAGTTATCATAGATTTAACTAACGCTTATAAACAATTATATGAGTATATTTGATTTTATGTTTATAAATGATATGCTTAGGTAATAAATTACAGTATTGAATAAAATTTTATAAACAATAATATAAAAAAAAAAACAACAATATATATCAGACTAAATAAGACAGTGAGACATAATGATTATGCCTAAATTAACGTATAATTCAGACATGTCATTATAATATTGATTAAAATTAAGTAAAATTGTCATAATTGTCTCAATTGTCGTAAAATTCAATTTATTTAAATAATTTTTTTTTTAGAAGTAAAGTTCAGTACAAACAACAAATCGTTTTTATTAACATTTTATAATTATTAATCATAATATTTAATATTTTATTCGTTTTAATGGAGAAATTTTAAAAATCTCCCGGAATTTTGAAACAATATTTAGGAACATCGCATAATTTTTAAATGGTTCAAATTATCTATAGGAACAAAATGTAATTTACCTGACCTTAATTAGTTTTCGGAAATGTTAAAATTTATATTTTAAATATTTTTATAATTAAAAATTTTTTTTATGTTTAGAAAGTTTTTATTGAACACCATTAGTAAATTATTGAATAATATCCATAATATTTGATCAGAAATTAGATTATTCTTCTTCTTCTTCCTTGCGTTTGTGCCAATCACTTGGCACTGTCCTGAGGCGCCCTAGTTTTCCTATCTTGGACTGTCTCGTTGTTAAGATGCTTTTCTTTCAGATCTTTTTGTACATTACTAAGCCATGTGCATTTTGGTCTACCAGGTTTTCTTTTAGGTGACTTGAGTGTCAAAACTTATTTGACTGGGTGGTTTTCTTCTCTTTTCATTACGTGTCCATATACCAACGTAATCTTGACTCAGTAATTTTATCTCTAATCGGTGCTATTTAAGTAAGATTATTTAAGTAAGATTATTGTATATCAATATTATACTTACGTTCCTATTAAAAATACTCACTAAATTCCGAAATGAAATGAATTCCGCCCTTCTTTGTTTGATAGACGTAACATGATGCACCAGGCACTCCAAAATTGATACTATACTAATTTTAATTTATATGTGTAGGTATATTCTTGTTTTGCTCGTAACTGTGAATATTAATGTCTTAAAATATTGTTAAGAATTTCCTAAAAATAATGATGATTTTCAATTTCATTTTATTACCTTTTTAGCACATTTTCCAAAATGCTTTTGAAAAAATTTGCTTATTAGTTTCATTCTGTTGGTCCATTGCGTGCTCGCTCGTTTCTTTACAACACTTCTAGGCTGTGAAGTAATGAGACAATTTCAACCATGGATAGGTCTTATAAACAAATTAATTTGTGTAAAAATTTTTTAAATGAAGCATCACTCATTACGGAGTAGATCCCTTCAATATTGGAACAAGTCATATTTTTAAATGTTTATAACTCAAGTTCTGATCATTATTTTTTCAATCTAAAAACGTCAAACGACAGCAAATTTTTTAAGCTTTATAATTTAATCATAATAAAAAATTTAAAAAATTTTTAATTTAGTAATTAAATTTACCGTTATGTAAAACCATGCATTATATTTTTGCATAATTTGGCTTCGCCGTTTTAGAACACTTTTAGTGAAAAGTTTGGGAGAACTTTTACAGCAGTACGATTTTTCAGAATTAAAATAATTATCTCAAAAAATATTCTTGTACTTCTCCCGATTGAAGGGCCATTATAGATCAAAAATTTAAAATTAGCTATTTAGACACTAATAATTAATTGTAATTTCATTGTCTGTGCAAAATTTGTCAAATAATAAATGTCATGTCAAAAATGTCATGAAGAAAATGTCTTTTGACTTTATTTTCTTATATAATTTCTAAAAGAGAACAATTTTTATATATGCCTTTTTGTAAATGTACTCCTTTAAAAACCTTTAGTTTAACATACTGCTTTGTTTAATATTTTTATTTTATTATTTGATTGGCTTTTTTTTAGTTTTTACGATATCCGAAAATATTTCATGTTATATATATAATTGTTTTATTTTATAGATATTTGCTATTTGAGATAAATTCTAAAATAATTTATTTCCAAATGTTGTCTTTTAAACATTTCATTTGAGACATTGCATAATATTAAAATAAAATTAAAAAATAATTAAAATAAATGAAAAGAAACCCTGTATTAAATTCTAAATTCTAAAAAAAAAATTTTAATTAAAGCCATTTTTTATTTTCTTTTTATACCCTATCAAATTAACAGATATTTTTTAGTTTACATTAAACAGTTCCAAAACTATTTTATCCTTAAAAAGAGTTTAAAATGTAACGCTTGCAATATTTTAGTAAAAGTGCATGAGGATACTCGGCAAAGTTCTTGCACTTTCTTACGCATTGTTAAAAGATGGAAAGGATTCAGTACGAATTAAAGAAACATTTTTTTAAATTTAAAAAATTTTATTGTTAAATTAATATTTTACGGGTTGTAACTGACTTGGAGAACGTTTTTTTATAGTTCGATGACATTTAAAACAATTAGGCAGAACAACAAAAAGATAATAAAGTACAAATATACTAATGTGCCGAAATTGGTTAATATTACACTTTAGTAATATTTTAAGGGTTTGCTTTTTTAGAACCATTATAGGAACCCCTTTCAAAACAAATTACAGTAATGCCTTTAAGAAATGTTTGTACTAAAAACGAGAGATTAACGGATAAAAAAAGAAGTTATTTTTCGTCTCCTGAAAGATTCAATGAAAACTATTCAATTTTTATTATTTTAAGAGTAGCTTTGTAAAACTAAATTTTATTAATTAATATTAACATTTTAGTTTTAATTTGATATTAAAAAATAATCATAAAGGTTTAGTACTTTCGAACATGGGATGTTTTTTAAACATTAACGTCAAGTCAATCTACAGATTTCAATAATTAGACACTTGAATAGTATTTTCTTCAGTTTCCGAGAAACTTTAAAAAAATCTCATAATACAGAAATAAAGTGAGGCTGTTATGAGGTAAAAGCTAAAGCATTTAAACTACTTCAATATAATAATATATTATGATCTATGATCCATCATGAATTTCATTAAATCAATAAATTTTAGTTTGAAATCGTCTGTTTTTTTTTTTTATAAATCAAAAAGCAAAACTTTTTTAACTTAAATTATTATCAAAAGGATATTTTCTATATATTTTATAATTTTAAGCTCATATATTACCTATACCTATATTTTCCTCTTTTATGTTAATTTATCATATTTATGTTTATAAATCCTTTATTATTATTATATATATTTTCTGGTTTTCATCTCATTTTTTTTTTTTTTGTGTTTTATTTATTTATTTATTAGGTTTTGTGTAGATTTTTCGATCATTCATAACGTAGATATAAATATTTACCTAATTTTATATTATACACTTAAACTGTAAACAACTACATATAATACAGGCTCAAATAGATTACGTGCTATGAAATTATAAATAATATTTGTGAATTTATGCTACAGATAATCAACTAGGACTAATTTATGAGATTTCTATATAGAAAACTCATAACGTAAATTAAATACTTGGTGTAGCAATTTTAAATTTTTTCACTTATAAGTTTTTTAATAACATTCAGAAAAACAGCATAATAATGAAAAGCAGGTTATCTAAATTGTTAATAATAGTGAGGGTATCTAAATATCTAAGGGATGTATCTTAAAAAGGAAAAAGAGTACGTATCTAACTATAATCAACAATAATAATTTATCTTGTTTCGAATTACCTTTTTTAAATTAGATTTATATTTTTCAAACTTTTTTTTTTGTTTAGTATACTGAATTTATTCATAAATTATAAAATTTTTAAAGGAATTTAGTTTAGATTTATTAATCCCATTCAGATATACATAAAAAACAATAAATTATTTATTATTATTGATTTATCAAATTAAAAATTTGAAATAAAATGTGAAAAATTGAAATAAAATTTGAAACCTACAAAATGAATAAAAAAACTTAACTCTTTCAAAAAATTTTCTAAGCATTAGGTTAAAAGTTTTAGATGATAATGATTTTAAAATTACTTTACAGCTTAAAAATATCGAAACGAACCAAAAATTCCTTTGTTTTCATCAAATACTGACTCATTACTGTAAAGAATTAACACACTAACACACTAAAAACGACCACTAAAATAACACACTAAAAACCACCTCTTTTTTTAAGGCTGAAACAAATGACTGGTTATAAAAGTTACTGTTAATAATTTTGTTTAAATTGAGTTTTATGTTAGATGGCACGATTTTATTCATTTTAGGAACTTCTTTTTCAGAAGCCATTGGCTTTTTTAAATAATACCATTCTCTGATACATTTCGATACCTTTACCACAACCTCATAAACGTTTAAATTAGCTTTAAAATTCGATTAATACTATTTAGTCTTTAAAATGTAGTATAATAATTAAATATGTACTGTTAATTAAATAATTTTTTTTTTTTTATTTAAATAATGGAATTAATAAAGTCTAAATTCACTCTATTTTATTTATATTTCAAAGTTTTTATGCATATTATAATAATATATCAGTACCTTCAATTAAAATTTCAAAAATTTCTCTTAAATCACAGACTGTTACTAAACTAAATTACCAATAAATTTTTAAATTGATTAATTTTTCTTTTGTACAATGTATACAGGGTGTTCGTAACTCAAAGGTCACGAAAAACAGAAGTGATAGAGAAGTTCATAACAAACAAAAATTGTTCTGCAAAGGAGGAGGGTCTATTTCTAACAATTTCCGAGATAACGCCCTTTAATTTATGTTAATACCTTTTTCTTTAATCTTTTACCGTTTTCGAGATAATTCTCTAAATATAACCATGTGCTTAAATAAAATTTTGTTAAAAAAATTATTTTACATATTGTTACATAAAAATAATTAGAAAGAAGAATTTTTTCCCCTCTCCCCCCTCCAGAAATTTTTTTTGTTTGTTAGAACTTCTCCACCACCTCTATTTTTCTTGACCTTTTAGTTGCGGACACCCTGTATATACCTAATAAAGACCCGTACTATGTATAAAATTTTAAAATTATATTTTAAAAGACCATAAAATTTATTTACCTTAAATTTATTATGTATTTACTTTTATCTTAGAAAGTATAATTAATATAAATAGAACAATAATGAGACCAAGTGTTTGTTATAAAAAGAAGAAATAAATGTAATAACCGCAAACGGTATATTTTTAAATATTTTAATCTTTATATGGATTTTCTACTGTGGAAGATGGTAATCTTTTAAAAAAACATCAAAAACCACTGACTTACTGATTTTTAAGATTTTTATTTGGTAAACCCATGTTTTCACTAAGCTATAGGTAACATAATTGAAGAAGAAAAGGTAATGATAAAAGTTTTATACATTAAGGGATCATTTAATGGCAAATGAACACGGTTTGTGATAAAATTTACGAAAAGCATTTACTTCTTCTTATACTTTCCTTCTTAATTATGCCGATTCCTTTTTATTCAATTACAAGAAGTAATTTTAAATAATATCTATTGTTTTTTTTTTATGAAATAGTATATCTGGTAACTTTAACTAACATTTTTATGTACATTTTACTTCAAGTGTTATAAAGAATTTAAAATAAAAAAAAAATTTTTTTTGACGTTCAAAATACTTAACGTAATTGTTCAAATAATCAAATTACAGTTATCCTTAAATTTTGAATAAACAAAAAGTAACTTTTTAAAATTTCATTAGCTTTTAAAATTAAACAAAATAAATACAAAGGAAAATTTTAAATGTTTAAGAAACAACAAAAACAAAAATGGCTAATCTATATTAAATTGTTGATTTTTAATTTTGTGTTAATAAATTGAAATGTAGTTGTTCCCAATATGTTCAAATTAATTTCTAAAATTTTTGTGTGTCCTGTTATAAATTTAAAGTATTCCAATTTAATCAGTTTTTCTTCTTCTTCTAAAACAAAAAAACAGACATCTAGTTTTAAGAAGTATAAAAGTAATTTTATATTTTTAAAGGTTTAATTTCTCATGAACTTCAACATTTATTTGGTTGGTTCATTAATAGACAATTTTCTTCGAATGACTTTTGAATTAGTTCGAAAGTGCTGCCATTTTTCTATAAATAACAACTTATTTGAATCTTGTATCTTATATCTTGTGTACTGTGGTAATATCATACATCTCCTGTCAGGTAAACTAAATTTTAATATTTCAGTTTTTTTCAATGTTTTATTGGAATATTTTATATTTTTCGATGATTATAAATATTCTTTGCTTTTAAAAAGTTATTTAATATCTTGGAAAGTAAAACAAGCTAAAATTAAATAAATAAATTGAAAGCTTTGTCACAATTTTCTTTTTTTTTGCATTAATTTTTATTTTAAATAAACTTAACTGACAATATTGATTAAAAGAATATTACATCTTATTGAATTGGCAGCACTTATAAAAAATTAATAAATATTTTATTAAAAATTAGCCAAGCTTATTAAATTTATAATATTTATTTAATAAAAAAAAAAACAAACAAATAATTTAAAATATAATTAAATTAAATGATATTTTAGTACCCACTTATGTTTTATACTTAATAAAAAAAAAAATAAAATGAAAGAAAATTTTGTAATAAATTATTCAAGTATCAATTCCTATTATAAGTACTTTCAAATTAATTAAAGTTAATTATGTTTTCCTGGACATTAAAGTTAATTAACTTAAAAAATTATGAACTAATTATGCGAAAATATAGAATTAGTACTTAAATTGTACATTTTCTGCTTCAAATTTATTTTTCGTGCAAACGTTGAAAATATAATACAGTTAAATAACACAAACCATAAAAAAGTAATATATAAAAAAAATATTTTTTTAAAATATGCTTTTATCAAAACCGAATTCGCCCCCTAAAAAGTAAAAAATAAAATTGATTGTAGAACTTGAGCATTTTCGACTGTTATAATATAAAAGTAAATTACTAGAATAAAAAAGAACCACGAACTTCAAATTTTCCAGACATTCTTCCAGAAATATTTAGGTAGTTTTAATATTTTGTGTTAACAAAATTTTGTTTGCAAATGAATTATGATTTGTAATGCTCAAAACCATAATTTTATAATGATCTTTACTTTTTATACTCTTTGCCATGTACCTAGTTTGAATTTGGAAATAATTTGAATTATTTTTGAATAAAATTTTAACTTATACACACAATGTACATAATAAATGTTCCCAAACAAAACACAAAACTTTAACAAATTTTCAAGGCGATAAAGAATGTTGAGAACAAATATTTTGATTTAAATCCTAAACAAAATGTAGTCAAATAAAATAATTTAGCAACATAAAAATATTGTATGTATATATTGTGTTTTGTTAAATGCTAATACAAAACACCATGTGCAATGGACATTGAGATTATTAGTTTCACTCTGTCCGTCCGTCCGTCTGTCCGTCTGTTTACAAAACTTCTACACCGTTAAAGATAGAGAAAAAAAATTTTAACCATAGGTAGGTCTCATAAAAAAAATCATTTTGGGGAACAACTTTTTTATGTAGCCCCATTAATTACGGAGCTACAGCCCCTCAAACTTTGAAAAAGCCCTATTTTTAAATGCATATATATTATGTTCTGCTTAAGATTTTTCACTCTGAAAACGTCATTCGACAGGTATTTTTTTTAACTTTCTAAATTAATATCAAAATTATACAATTTTTTTAAATTTAGTATTTAAATTTACCGTTATGTTAAAACTACATTTTGCATGAAATTTCTCTTTTCATAACTCTGGTACCCCTTTAGATAGGAACCTGAAATTTTGAGACAAGAAAGAACTTTTAGAATTAGAATAAGTTTTTTTAGAAAATTTTTTTGTACCACCCCTTGTTTAAGAGGTATTAGGACTGAAAAATTGAAAATTTGTTATCTTTAGGCACCTGTAACTTAAGCACCTATACACATTTTTCTTGGGCAAGACATAAAAATTAAAGATCCAGTAATATATTTTTACGTGTGTTAACGGGTTTTCTTAGTTATAAAGGATTCCGGACTTACAGCCCCTCAAAATTCCAGAAAAGTCATATTTTCATATTATTTTCTTATTACAAAAAATTTCTTAAATTTTTTTTTTTAAATTTAAAAATTTTTGTGCAAGTCACAATTCTAAACAGTTTGTGTTGTGTTTTGGAAATTGTTGGTTTACATTCTACCTTGTTTTTTATATTTTTCACTCTCTTCGTAAATTATCCTACTTTTTAATTATTGTTCCGATTAATGATTTTTGAAATTTTTCTATATAATATCCGATACGTTTATGTTTTCTATTATAATAATTCTATTTTTAATTTTACAAAATTTGCAAAAAATTTTAATAAAATCATATTATGTTTTCATATTTTTATTTTTGTTTATTTACAGGTAAGAGACGAATTAGAAATAAAAGGCATTTTACCAATAGACCAATCGATTCCACCGCAAGATATTCTAGGAAGATCATATTGTCGTTATGCTGGACCAAGAACGTAGTTTTTACTTAATAAATACAAACTAAATCAAACAAATTTTTTTTAGTCTTGAATATCAAAAAAAAAAAAAAAAAACAAAAAACCAAAACAAAAAACCAAATAATTAAATAAACTATTTAAATAAATTAATAAAAATTGAAATAAATTAAATAATTACAAAAAAATAAAAAAAAAACAATTTATTTTAAATATTAGGGTGATAAATTTGTAAGAAAAAAAAAGAAAACTTTATTTAACATATTAAATTAATATTATTAGTGTTAATATTTAAAAGAAAAATATATATATAAATAAAACACAAAATAAGTTTGTAAATGTCAAAATAAAAATAATTCAATAAATATTGTAATTAAAAAACAAAAAACAAAAAAAAACTAATTTTAATTAATTAAAAAACATAATTTATATATAAAATATATATCTATATATAGAAAACTAAAATTTATTCATAAAAACTGCATTTTCGTAATAAAAAATATAATTTAGGAGCATTATAATAAAGACTACAGCTAAAAATAAATAAGAAATAAATATAAAACAAAAATACAAAATAAAATAAATTAAAATAATAATATAATATTAAATTTATTATAAAATTAAATTAAATTAAAAAAAAAAACAAAACAAAAATCTCGAAAAAAAAAATTATACAAAATTAATTAAAACATTAAGATAGGAATTCGAACAAAAATAAATACAAAAAATAAAATACAAAAATATAATTAAAAAAAATATATTTAATATAAATTGAATTAATAAAAGGAAAAACAAAAATTTCAATATTATCACATGTGATCACTTATAAAAAATAAAAAAAAATAAATTAACCTATAAATTTAATATAAAACTAAATGTTCTAATATTATTGTAGATGAAAATAATTATTAAAATAAAAATAAAACTAAAATAAAGAAGAAAAAGAAAATAATATAAAAAAAAAAAAATTATATAAAAATAAATGAGACCAAAGATTTAAAATTCAAAAAAAAAAACAAAAAATAATTTTGTTTCATTTCTATTTAATTTACCCATTTTTCATTCATAGGTTGTTGTCTTGCATGAAAAACAATTTAATTTAAAATTAATTGAGAAAGTGGTGATAATTTTAAATAGAATTTAGCTATAATATTTTAAACACAATAATCAATATTATTTATATATGCTTTCATATTATTACTCTTGTCGGTATCTGTTTATCTGTCTGTCACCCATCTCGTAGAGTACAAAAAAGTGATAATTCTTTTATATTAATTTGTTGGTGGCGTGTCATTTTGTTTATATATTCGTTTGGCTACCTTTTTCTTATGCAATTGAAAAGAGCTTTTAGTATTGTGTTGTGGTCTGTGGAGATGAGCATATGAAGAGAAATTAACAAATAAAGAGAATTCTATACAAGTAAAGAGAATAATTGCAGTAAGCAGTTTGGAGCAAGTTTAGATTTTGGATTTATTAGAATGTTATATAATTATTATTGTGTATTCTTGTGTTGACTGCTGAATGCTGAAATGTTCGGATGTATAATATTATTATGAAATAAAATAGATTTTCTGTAAATTGTCACAAACGATGTTATATTTTTATTTGATTCCTTTTCAAGGTTAGTACAAGTATTTTAATTGGGTACTTACACTTTTTTTGCTTTTACAATAAAGTGTATTTTAAAAGTGAAAATAAAGAAAATATACTATAAATATATGTGAAATATCAAAAACGTTATCTAATTTTAAAAAATAGTCAAAAAAAAAAAAAATGTCTTGCAAATTTTTCAGGACACCATAATAAAGTCTTTTCTTCTAACAAAAAAAAAAAATTCAATTTTGTGTTTTTAAGTTCACAATTTCTTAATGATAAATGCCATAACTTAAAAAGTTATATTATGTACCTATTTACTTACCTAATTTTATTAGAAATCTAAGGAGGTACTAACCGTTTAAATTGAAATCATATTTCTTAAAGTAATTGTCTTATACTGATAAAATCCAAAAGGGTTAACTGGCCTTTAAAAATAATTTAAAAAAAAATTGTCTTATAAGTCAAAATTATAAATACTCATTATTTTGTTTTTAAATGAAAAAATAGTTTAGTTGTTGTTAGTATTATGAAATTTATTTATCGCATTTCATCGTATGCCTATAGTGTATATCAGAAAAGTTTTTATTTTTTTGTAAATACATTTTCTAATGGAAACGTGTTGTTTATGTATTTGATCGCATGACACACACACATAATACAATGCATATATTGTGTATTTTTATTTAATTCTTAATGTTCAATTGTTTAAACAATTGTTTATAGCAACTTGAGTTGCTCAACATCTATAACCAATTTTATTTTCTACTTTTTATCAGGTTAGATTTGTTTCAATAAAAGCATATTACTTAAAAACCTTTTTTTTACCCGTATGAACTATGTTCAAGGGTATAATAAATTTGCCATTACGTTTGTGACACCTTAAAGGAGTCGAGCTAGATATAGTGTCAAAGGTATGGATCGGCTCAGAATCGAATTCTGAGTCGATTAAGCCATGTACGTCCGTCCATCCGTCCGCACGATAACTCAAAAAATAAAGAAGCTAGGAGACTGAAATTTTTTTTACGGCACTTTTGCAAAATTGTTAGTTTTACTATTTAAATCCAACATTTTCGGTCGGCGGGTTCGAGTAGCTGCCATACAACTTCTATTTTTATATAGAAATAACTCAGTATCTATTCAAGCTAGGTTTCTGAAATTTTGCAAATGATGATCAAGTTTTATGGTAACAACTTCTGTAAAATTTGGTTGTGGTGGTGCGACGGGTTCGGGTAGCTGCCATACAACTGATCCGTTTAAATGAGAATAACTCAGTGTCTATTGAAGCTAGGAACCTGAAATTTAGTAAAGAGGTGTCGAGCTATAGGCCAACAACTTTTGTAAAAGTTGGTTGGTCTAGAGCAGCCGGTTCAGGCTTCGTGCACCTCTTGGAACTTAGTGAAGCTAGGCGCAATAGATTCAGGTAGCTGTCATACAACTCCACAATTTACATAAATATATCTCTGTAGTTCGGTACTAAAACATCTGAATGTTTTTAAAAGATGATCAAGTTTTATAGAAACAGGATATATTACGTTCATACTGGTATCCCAGAGTTGACACAGTCTACTCTACTGCACTCTTCCTCGTTTTACATTATTTTATTTTCTACATATAGAAAGAACGAAACTTAAAAGCAACTGATTTTTTTGAACTATAGTTTTAAACACAAAATTCTTTTTAATGTTCGATTATTATCCAAATAGCCATAAGTTTGAGATTCTTTCAGAATGAAAATAAACTGTAATTAAACGGTAATAATATGATGACACTGAAAATACTGAGAATCTTAAAATCAAATACTTTTACATGAAGAAATGGGTTCAAACGACACGAAAAATTCAGATTTACAAATTTAAAAAAAAAAACAACAATTTTTAGAAATATTACAAAATACTGTGTTAAAAAATATATAAAAAATATCTTTCTGAAATTATTTGTCGCCACATTCGGATTATTTTTTAACTTCCACAACAAAGAAAAATTCCATAAAAACTTTGAAAACTTATTAAAAAAAACTTAAACTTACACAAAATATTATGCACCAATATTGCTTTACATATTTTGTTTCCTTCTCTTTCTAGCATATTTCCAAAAAACTTTTTAAAAAATGTGGTTATTTGTTTCACTCTGTCAGTCAGTCTTTTTACAAAACTTCTACACCGTTAAAGATAGAGAAAAAAAATGTTAACCATGGGTAGGTTTTATAAAAAAATTAATTTTGTAGAACAAATTTTTCATGTAACCCCATTCAGTACGGAGCTATAGCCCCTCAAACTTTGAAAAAGCCTTATTTTTAAATGTATAAATCTCATGTTCTGCTTAAGAGTTTTTCAAGAAAACTTCATTCAACAGGTATTTTTTTTAACTTTGTAAATTAATATCAAAATTATACAATTTTTTTAAATTTAGTAATTACATTTACCGTTATGTGAAAACCAAATTTTGCATGATTTTTCTACCTTCATAACTCCGGAACGCTTTTAAACAGGGACTTGCAATTTTTGAAGCAGAAAGAACTTTTAGAATTAGTATAAGTTTGCTCAGAAAATTTTTTTAGACCACCCACTGTTTATGAGCTATTAAGGCTCAAAAATTGAAAATTTGCTTTTTTTTAACACTTGTAACTTAGAAACCTGTACACATTTTATTTCGGAAAGATATAAAAATTAAAGCTACATTAATATATTTTTACGTCTGTTAAAGGTTTGTTTTAGTTGTATAGGGTTCCAAATTACAGCTCAAAATTGCAAAAAAGTCCCATTTTGAAATGTAATGTTTTCAGGCTCTGCGTAATAGTTTTGCAATTTAAAACCGCGAGAATACTGAACATTTTATTATCTACATAGAACAATATTATCAATATTATGCAATATTTTGTAATTTACTATTTAAATTTACCGTTATGTGAAAACCACATGCATGAAATTGTTTTTTTCATAACTCCAGCAATCCTTTAGATAGGAATCTGAAATTTTGACACAAGAAAGAACTTTTAGAATTAGAATAAGTTTGCGCAAAAATTTGTTTTGCACCACCCCCTGTTTAAGAGCTATTATGACTGAAAAATTGAAAATTTGCTATTTTTAGGCACCTGTAATTTAAGGACCTGTACACATTTTTCTTCGGCAAGACATAAAAATTAAAGCTCCAGTAATATATTTTTACGTGTGTTAACGGTTTTTCTTAGTTATGTAGGGTTTCGGACTTACAGTCCATCAAAATTCCAGAAAAGTCCTATTTTCGCATATTTTCTTCTTACAAAAAATTTCTTAAAATTTCAAATTCTTGTGCAAATCACAATTCTAAGCAGTTTGTATTGTCTTTTGGAAATGTGCGCTTTTAAAAACTGTTGGTTTACATTCTACCTTGTCTTTTTAAATTTTCTCTCATCTTTCATTCAAAAATTTTACTTGCAAGCTTTAAATTTGGTCGTCAAAAAGACGTGATAAATTGTTAGCGTCGTAATAATAGGAAACCATTATTTTGAGAAAAACTACATGTCACATGTTCATGACATCAACGTAAATAAATATAACGCGTAAATTTGTATATATGCATACATTTTATATACCTATATATATTGACATTTAGTTTATTTATGTATTTTTTTTGCCACTATTCCCCTCCCAAATAGGTGTAAAATAAATAGGTATACTGTATATTTTAACAGCTGTTTAACAATTTTAAATAAATTTTTTCTAACAGCTGCAATGCAACTAAAGAAAGGATACAGACAAAAAAAAATATTTTAAGTAAAAATTGGTTTCAAATTTGTATGATGCCAGAAAAATAAAATAAAATTTACGGAAAAGAAAAAAAAAATAAACTGGCAAAAGTACTGAAAATAAAGTAAAAAAAAAAAGAAATAAAAAATAAGTTTACATGAACCAAAAAACACCTGTCAAAGCATTTAACAAAGACATTAAAAAGCTGGTTTTTTTAAATCTATCATTTTCTTTTTTTTTGTTTATTTTGTGTTACCTGTCACAATTTTAAAAAAGTTCCGTTTTTTTTTAGCACATAAAAAATAAAAAACCAAAACATACAATTTAGTCCAGGTTTGGTTGTTTTTTTTTTTTCAATTTAAACGGAAACTACAATATATTTAAAATTTTAAGGATCTAAAACTTTCTTAGTATATTATCGAAACGTTTTTAATGCCTACTGATATAATGAAATGAAGATTGAATCACTAAAGCTGGTATTTTTAAAATATAATATAAGAGCAAATTACTTATATTATTTTTTTTAATAGTAATAAGAAAATACTACTTATACAAATGAATTGTTCGGTCAAAGTTCGAAAAATATTTATATATGAACAATATTTAAAAGAAAAATTATGTTCCTATACAACCTTTGTTTTTAAATTAATACAAAGCATTTTTAAATGAAATTCACTATAAATTTAAAGCTTATGGAATTTAGTTGGTGTTATAAAATGTTTTTCTTATTTGTAATATACATATATAAATTTTTGTTTGGTTTTTGAAAACGATAAAGGTATATATAGTATTATTGTACCAATCAACACAAGTATTTAGGAATGTTTTACTCTGCGTTTCATACCCGCTTTCCCATAACCCAATTTTGTGGTTTAAGGAAAGAGGCCATGAAACGAACAATAAGATTTCCTCCTAAACACTTGTGTGGCTTGGGGCATCAAAACAATTAAAACACAGAAGGTATTATTGAATTTTATTGTCGTTGAATACAATTCTCATTCGGCCGAGTTGGACTAATGTTAAATATTAGACTAATTTTTGTAGAAAGTGGATAAAACTTATGTTATTATATAATTACTATAAGCATTCCACAGATATTTGGTTTAAATAATTTGCAATGTTTTTCCTTTTGTTTCATACAATCATAAAATTTCATACAAAAAATTAATTTGATTGAATAGCCGCAACATAAAACTTTGGTTTCTTATATTCTGTACTAACAACTTATAATAATTGTCCGACCAATCTTTTGTTTTTTATCAAATGAAAGTATTCACAGTAAGAAAAACATTTTTATTTATATCAAACCATTTCGTGAACCATCTGGAAAATCAGAATTTAAAATAAGTTGAATGCACAAAGAATTATGTAAACAAGAAACTTTAATACTTTTAGTAAAACTTTTTAAATGATTAGCATACTTTGCGTAATTGTAGTTATTTTTACTTAGATTACGATAAAAATCCTTATTACTTTTTTATACTATACTCTATACGATACTTTCATACCAATCCTATAGTTGTCATACTTTCATACCTAAGATTTGTTTTTCATATCCTTGCATTTGAAATGCAAACTTTAGAATAATAAAATAAAAACTGGAAGTTTCCTTAAATTTTTTCCATTTTTGTGAATAAAATTGGAATGATTTGTGGAGTTGGGACGTTTATATAATATAGGCAAGCATTGCCGCAAAGACAAAAAAAAAAGTGTAAATATTTCGTTAGAAAGATATATTTGGTTTCTGGTTTATTTTTTGTTTCTGCATGACAAGTTTATCAGGTACCTATAATACTATATAATAAAAAATATGTCAGTTAAGTTTTGAACGAAAAGTAATGAAAGGATTCTTTCTTTTTAAATGTATTTGTTACTTTGCAAATATAAGTTACAATTTATATACTTTGTTTCAACTGCAATGCAAAATTTAGTATTATTTCATTTTTATTTCTGTTATTATAAATTCTTTCTTTGTTTATAAAACTTTTGTATTACGGAAGAATAAATTACTCTTTTTTCTTTTTTTCGTTTTTTCGTAATCACTCGATAACATTATTCTTCTTTTTTTAAGGATTGTGTTATTGCCACTTCCCGATAGTATCAGGTGTTATAATTAATAGTTTTTTATTAAAACTTTTGTAATATTAAAAGGGTTGACATTTTTATAGTACAGATAACAAATATTTTAAAGGAAATAAATAAGGTTAAAAACCTTTAAAAAGTCTTTTTTTGTACAGTTAGATGTGGGAATATTTAAAAAAATAGAAATGGCTTAATTTCAGTATATACAACCTTTCCGTAATTCAAAAATAGCACGAAAGCTTTAGTGGCGGTTTAATAATTATACAAATTATAGACAAAATAAGAAATAAATTATTTAAGGGTATAGCGCAGTTGACCTAAACCCACATTGCAAACAAAAAATCACTAGGCAAAAACTCGTTTCGCAAAAACACATTTGTCAAAAACAGTAGATGCCAAATTTTTACTTTGCAAAACATACGTTTGCCAAATTTTCAAATAACACCAAATAACATAGGTACATGTATATGGGAGAAATTTAGGTATGCATATTCTGGAAAAAGTGTATAATTCTGATGTTATAAGCAACTACAAAATACTGCTAATTATTCTTTTCGAATACATATTTCATTAATAAATATTTTGGCAAAAGGGATTTCGAATCCAGCTCTAAAATTCCTCCTAATTCAGAATATCACGTATAAATATATGCATATATAAATATTCTGGAAAAAGAGGCAACTCTGATTTTGTAATGAACTATAATTTGGGATCTGCTATATACAGAAATATAAATATTGACAAATATAGATATTTGCGAATTGCAAATTTATTAAGTCAGAAATTTGCTAATCGATTTTTTGCATTGTGAGTTTTTTTATAAGTGGACTTAGGCGAAATAAATGTCATCCGAGTTTTGCTTAGTGTTACACCACCTTTATTTACACTAACTTACTAATAAATATTAAATAGTACTTAAATATTAAGTACTTAACTAAGACCAAATGTTTCTTAACAATGGTAAAAAGCACATTTTCACCTACTGTTGCAATTGTTATAAAGCAATTGCATAATATAAAAATTACATTAACTTTAACACTATACCAAAATACAAACAAAAAAAATACAGTTGTTATTGATATTCAGTTCAGTTGTACTTAGTTAATTAATTCGATCAGCAACATTTTTATGATCCAAAAAACGAATACTCGATTATGTTCAATGATTATAATATCTGTACTACATTTAAACAATTTTATAAATTTTTTTTTACCACGATTTTTATTTTTATTTTTACATGTGTCCATTACATTTTCTTTTTTGGTTTATATTTTAAATGTTATTGTCAACATTTACATTTTCTTTTAGAACATTTTCAAAAATTAAAAAAAAAAATATATTCATAAATTTCACTCTGCTCGTCCACATGTTTACAAAACTCGTATACCAGTTTGGATAAAACATATTATATAGACTGAAATTTTACGAAAAAAATTAATTTCGTTGCCATAAACTTTTAAAAAAACCTATGATTAAACCATTAGTCATTGGAAAAAGTTTAACTTCTATTGAATATGTATATTTTTTCAATGTGAAAACTTCCATTGGCAGATTCCGTATAAATTTACGGTAATGTTAAATCAAGATTTTTTTTTAAATTTTGCATTCCAGTAAAAACAAGAAATTTAAAAAGTAATAAGCTTTTTAAAAGTCATATAAAAATACGAGGTATTAAAATTGCTAACTTGACAGAGATTGGGCAATTTTATAACAAATTTTTGAAGTTATGGAGGAAAAAATAATGCGCAAAAATTTTGTTTTTAAATGAATGAAAGGTTTTTGTCTTAATTTTCATAATAAAAAGTTTCTTTAAAATTGAGCTTTCAGTCACTGTCACTTCATTTTTCACAAGTTTTCTTATAATTTTTATTTTGAATTTTGATTCGAAAATCTGTTCCCATTCTAAAATATTTTATATTTACTACTGTTTCGGAAATGTACTATATCCAATATCATTGGTTTTTCGTACAACCTTGTTTTTGTTAATAACTCACACTATTCTTACTAGATTTCACATTTTTACATAGAATTAAAATACTCTATAAAATGCATTTTACGGTACTACATAAATTTATATAAATAAAGAAGGAAAAAAATTTTTTGTTTTGAAGTGAAAGGAAACATCAAATTAAACTGATGTATAGAATACTTTGTAGAAAAACTAGTGAAAAGAAAAGAAAACATTATAACGCGTATTCTTTATTTATTCAAAAGTGATATTTACCACCAAATGCAAGAACATGGTAAGAATCTTTTATTAAATTTTCTATTTTGCATTGTATAAAATTGTATAAAAGTAAAACTGAATCATGCAGATCATGACTTTTTTGTTTTACATTTTTAACATTTTAAACTCATTATATGGCTTATGTAACATTGTAAACAATTTGATAAGTTTTTATTTATTTTTTTTAAGAATAAGTAAAAAAACCTTATTTCCTCTCTAATATTGAAAAAAAAAATTCGTGAAATAAACTATAGTTATAAGATAAAAAATACAATTTATATAACTTTATATAAAGTTCTATATAAGAGGTTCAAAAGTAAGTATTGACATTAACCAGAACAGAAAAAATGGTTGAACTTATACATTCAGAATAAAGGCAACATTTTAATACTTTGTAAAACTTAATTGGAAGTCTCGGTGTACCGAATGGTTAAGCATATGGCTTATCAAACAAGAAAAATCGAATTCAAATACCATGCAGGTTGCAAGCATTCTTGATGTGTCATCCTGTTTTTGAAGGTTCATTATAGACCTAGAGCCTAATTATTCAACTAATGCTACTCCAGTCTTCAAAAATAACAAAAACTTTTATAGCTATGCCTTCTATTAGCTGATTTCCGTTTAGTACTAATGAGGATATATGTTGAGCTCTTCACGACAGAGGAAATTCTGTCCTAATTATTATAAATAGTTAAAGGCGATATTTCTTTATAATATGATCAGATCTTATTTAAATAAAAGACACTATTTTTGAATATAAGTGTGCGTCTAAAACTGAAACTTTTATATGAAATTATTCTGGGTTTTTGACTCCAGTAATATTTTTTATATTATAATAGTAATATTTTTGTTTTTTTCTTATGGGAGGTGCGGGAATCTTCCGAACTAAGACAATCCTATTTGTGGTGTCAGATTCCTACTGTAATATAATGGGATGAAGCTCCTAACTGCTGACGCAGTATATTGGCTAGGAAGTAAGGATAGGAGAGGATAGGATAGGACAAGGATACGGAAGCTTTGAATTTGGAGTGAGGTGGTGGGACTGTAAGGAGAAAATAAATTACTCTTATTATTACTATTTGATACAGATTCAAGTCCATTAGTATTATAAAACATGCAGTAGTACAAAGAACCTCACTGCATGAGGTAACCAAATGTACCTGCATCGTAGCAGCTATATTAGTATTATTATTATTTTTTTGTATATGACCTGATCGGGATTTGAACCCAAGACCCTTCGATTGAAAGGCTGGCAACTTAAACACTATGCTATGAGTCAGATAATTAAAAATAACATCTTAATAATCCTAATGTATGGTTCTATACTTCCTAATGAATGCATTCTAATGCAGATAATTTTTTCCAAGTTCCTTAACAGTTATAAAGTTTCGTAGAGTTCCACACATTTACAAAAATTTAGAAAGTTAAAAAGTTTCATAATATGTATATTGCATTTTAATTTATTTGTAATAACATATAGAATTAAATTATTGAGTTTATGGAAAATATTATAGGAATACTAACATTTAAAAGGTGTAACATAAACTGAGAAGATGAATTTTCAGTAGGGCATATAGTTCAGTAGTTTCATAATATCAGTAATTATTACGAGTTATTAAAAAAACAAATACTTTACTAAACTACATATCTCAATGTTGTACAGAGAAGAATATTAAGATCAAAATAGATACTTTGTAATATAAACAGATTTTAAAAAAAGTTTACAAACAATATGAACAATATGATGAAGCTCTTCAATTAAAATATTACTATTAGGTCTTATTATTTACCACTATAGGTTATTATTAAACTTTATATGTAGCACAACACGTGTAAGTATTGTGTACCACTTTCGACTATTCTAGGCGAAGGTGGTCCACATTCTAGTAAGAAAGTCTCAACCTCTTACCAACCTTAATTAACTGTATTTAAAGACAAATGCTGTAATTAAATAATTTTAAATAAATTAAATTTTTTTAGTATTACAGTTGAAATAATTTGTGGCGTTTTCTGCTTTATCGAGTTCTCAAATTTAAAGACAAGTATTAATATATTTTGTATGTTAATCGATATAATGTTAATCGACAGCACAAAAATTTCAACTACCTGTCCAAAATCAAGAAACAGTTGTCGGACCTGTCAAAAAATTGATAGTCAAACAAAAATTTCATTTTATAATTGATATTAAAAAAAATTGATTTTAATTCTGATATTAAATAATAAAAAAACGCACATGTATAAGTTCAATAACCATGTGTTATTTATTTTTAAAAACTATTATGGCATCCTTGATGATGATGATGATGATAATAATGTTAGTAAAGACAATGTTGGGCAATATGTTATGCTTATGATTCTGATATTGAATATAAAAAATTTAATATGAATCAATTAATATTGTTATTTCTAATTCAAGGACTGCAAAAAATACTATTAAAACTTTATAATATTGTAAGTATTTGAAAAAAATTGTTTAGAAACATTATTTAAAATTGAGCTGCCATCGGAATATTTTTATAAGTCAGGAAATTGTAAAAAAAATGCATTGAAGTTTTTTTTAGTAAAAAATTTCTATTGAACTATTACAATCTTTCTTAAAATTAATTTTAAAAGCAAAAAAAAATGTCTGTAACAATTTTTTCTTGTAATTTTTCTTTTTTTTTAGTTGTCCTTTTACAAAAAATCTAGAGTATAATTATCGTTCATTGTTTGAAGTTTTTTTGTTCAAAAGCAACATTTGCTGCACGAGGTTTTACCACATTTTTCAATAGTTTTATAAAAATTTTATTTTTAATTTTACTTTGTCCATCCGTGCGGCTGTTTTGAAAACATCTAAGAAGAACTGTTTTCTACAGCTGCGAAGGAAAAGAACTATTTTCTATATAGAAATTTTACTATAGCTGAGAGCTATTTTCTATAGCCAATAATAAGTTACAGCCTCAGCTCAAAGTAAAAAGATTTTAAAGGTTTATAACTCAAGTTCTGCTTAACATTTTTTTAATTTAAAAACGTTAAAAGACAGGAAATGTTTCAAGCTTCATCAATAAAAAAATTATTAACTTTTTTGCAATATTTTGCTTCCTCCGTTTTTGGTTCCTTTATATTTAAGGACTACATTAGGGATTAAAATAAAAAATCTCTATTTTTAGATACCTATATCTTGGACACCTGTGAACTATTTATCGTAAATAAATTATAAACATTAAATTGTTCCTATATTATAGTATATTTTCACATGTGACGTTTTTTAATTACATAGCGTTTTCTTAAAATTTGAGAAAGTCTCTCTTGATTTTTTACAAATTTTTCTTACATAAAATTCTTTTAAAAGAAATTAAAAATTATGATGCAAAAGTTTGGCTACTTTTCTAGAAAGTTTTTATAGTCTTTTGAAAAAATTTCGCCATTAAAAAACCCATTACATACAACTAATAATAAAAATATAAAATTATCGAAACAAGCATACCAAATAAAGCATTATTTTAAAAATTAGGGCATTAAAAGAGCTTGGCTTAAAGACTAAATTCATATTTAAATGATATCATATTTGTTATGATTTTATAAATTTTTGAAAACCTTGTTAATAATCACGCAATTTAGGATTTTAAGATAGCCATTATTCATGTGATCCAATCCGATCCGATTAACCCACAATCGTGTCAATTGAACAAAATTTGAAGATTCTACATTACACGATTAAACCATATATTATCATTAAAAAGTCTATTAGAAAACTTATGTTTCCATTTTTTTATTATCTCTTAAATAAAATAATTGCAGAAAATGATATTTTTCAATACCTATTAGTATTTTTGAGTGAAACTATATATAAGTTAACCAATTCTATAAGATATTTCATAAATTAATGTAAATTAAATATTATAACTTTTCAAGACCATTTTTCTTTATTGAACTATTATATTCTTGCTCAACCCGAAATAAATATAACGTTCTGAAATCAATATTCAGATTATTTGGTTTAGTTTAGAGAAAAATTCCTTAGATTTAATTTAAAAAATGAAATTTTATCACCTTACCACCTTACGAAATTCCGTATTAAACAAAATATAATTAAAAAATTTTGTTTTCAAAAAAAAAAAAAATAGAAGTAATATTATAAAAGAACACGTCTTAATAAAAGTATTATTTTTTGCCATTATTTTTATGAAATAATTTTAAAACCAAATTTTTTGTTATAAGTTTTCTCTTAATGGAATTACTGGAACCGAAATATATCTGCAATCAAAATAAATTAATATAATATAATATTACGAACACAGAATCAACCCAAATTAACATAATATACAGAAAATTAATTTTTTTTTTTGCGCAAATTTTTTTTATGATGAAAATGTCCTATACTAGATAATCCTTTCTTTCAATTTTCTTTGAAAATGCGATTATTCTTAAGACAAAATTCAAATAAACAAAAGGATCTTAAAATTAATTAAAAAAGTGATTTTATAACCATCAAATTATTTACAAACAAAAAAAAAACAATGAAGAATACAGTTGTCCTTGCAAACTCTAAAATACCCTTACAAATCTTTAATAATATTAAAAACACAATATCGATCTACTTATACTATCGATCTACAATACTATCGTTCTACTTATAATAGATATTATATTTCTAACAAAATTAATACTTAAAAGTTCTAAATTAAATAGATCAAATACCTACTTAAAAGAATTTCGATTTTTATTAATTTTAATTTATCTATCTATTTTATTTTAATAAATAAATTAAATATACTATTTAAGATTTATCAAAAACAAAACAACGAGAAAAAAAATAACGCCAAGGCAACCCAGTTTGAACCTAGAATATAGCGAATAAAACTGTAAGGCTTTACCAACTATATAGCAAAACCATTTAAAACTAAGCAGGAAATACATACTTGAAACTTGTCTAGTAAATATATAATATTTATAATACATATGCATATATTTTATTATTATTATAAATATGCATGCATCCCTGATAGTCAGAGTTCAGCAGTTACAATAATTACATAAAAGATAAATTTTACACTTTTATATAGTAAAAAAATTGCATTTGTGTATGTAATTTTAAATGCTGATTATTCATCACTGAAAAAGTAGTAAATCAATTCTGAACTTTCGCAGAACCGAATGAAGAACAGAATGAAACTAAAATAATAGTAATCTAGTAATTGCTCTCTTTTTATAACTGAATATACGTAGAAGTAAGTAGTATAAGAGATTGAAGTTGATAGATTGATGTTATAACTTCAATTTTAAATTTATTTTATATTGAGCATGTTATTTTATGACTCAAATGTTGTAAATTAATTTTATTATAAAATAAATATAAAATTAGAAATTTATTTAAAATATTTGGTACGGATACCGAATTCTGAAAAAGTTCTGAATCAACCCTGAAAAGAAAAACTTCCATTCAGTAGTGAAAAGGTACTGAAACAATCCTGAAAAGACGTACTTTCATTCAGTACTGAAAAAGTAATGAGAAAGCCCTGAAAGGAAGAAGAGAAACTTTCTATGTATTAGTGCAAAAGTGTTGAATATTTTCTCACCTCTCCTATTAATTTCAATAGAAAAGAAATATTTTCATTCAGTGGTGCAGAAGTACTTTAATAGGATATATAGGTTATCAGGAATATTACTATATATTGCTAAAATAAATAAATATACACAATGATATTCATACATAATATACAATGCACACCATAATAAATAAGTTCTTCGCACAACACAATCATTACATTTTTTATTTATTTATATATATTTTTGTATTGCCGGGAATAATACTCATATTATTTAAATGAATATACATACAAATATATTCACCAATTGTACCAAAATCAAACCAAACCTACAAATTCTTGCAAAATTATTTTAAATTATAATTACACGATTTTGATTTTTTTAGTTTTTCAGTTATCATGTTGATGTACAGACTGGCGGATGTACAAAACTCAATCGATTAATATTTTGATTGTGATACAATTCATACACTTAAGTCTCTCTTATTTATTTCGATGTGTTAAAAACGGAAGAGTAATTTTAATATACCCAATACTATCGTTCATACGCATAGAATGAATATAATACAATTATAAGCCTATATCTAAACAGATATTATATAATAATAATTATATAATATAATATATTTATATATAAGCGTAATAAATATAAAGTAATTTATTCTATATATTTTTTTTTTTATTTTGTAAAATGTAAATCTTTTACATAAAAAAAAAAATAAGAAATTTTAATCCGGCTTGTAGACGTGCCGAAAAATGCGATTAAATTTATTAAAAGAAATTAAATTCAACAAGATATTAAAGTAAAAATTTACAATTATTTACTGTTTTCACCTTCAAAATGAACAAACAAAATTAAAAATAAGGTACTTTGAATTTTTTTTTTTTTTTTTTTGTTAATAAATTTTGTTATAAAAAATGTACTGTAATTAAATGAAAATATTTGAAAGGGATTTTAAATAAAAATCTAAATTCTTTTTAAAAAAAAATTCTTTTACATTGTTTTCATAGAAAAAACATTTAAAGTGGAAAAAGTTGATTCTATTTCATTACTGATTTTTAGCACATTTTGCGGAAAATTTTTTTTTTGGAATTTTGAATTTTTGTCCTACAGTTTATTCATTGTCGATTTTGTCCATCTATCCATTAATCCATCTGTTTGTTTGGAAATCTTCAATACCCTTTAAGATAGAGACAATGACATTAATTAAAACCGGTTTCATTGCATTGTTAAAATTAATTTCTTACTTATAATATTTAGTGTAAGGAATCAAATTCAGAGTAACAAATTGTTTTTATATTTAAAATATTTTCTTAACCTTTATTTTATTTTGTAGAGCCATACATTTCTTCAATAATAATATCAAACCATTGTGAACTGTAGTTTTTTTTTTTTATCACAGATAACATATAAAAGAATATTTAATACATCATAAAGAATAAAATAAAACATAAAACATTTTTGGATGAAAAAGAAAATACAAAGAAGAGAATATAATTTTAGAGTCGAGTCCAATAAAAGTCTTGAAAATGAGATCTATCTCTTTTTTACCTGGATAAAATATTAAAATAAAATATTAAATAATACCATAAAAATTTTTTCTTCATAAAAATCCAATTCAACTGAAAAATGGTAAGCAATAAATGAATCAAATTTAGAAGCAATTGGATTAGTTAGTGAAAATAATTAAGTAATGCTAATTATACGGAATTAATTATGAATGATTAAATATAAATATAATGAATATAAAAATTAAAACCTATACTATTATGTACAGCATTGATCGTTTAGTTACTAACTCTCATATATTTTGGTAATAAAAATAATTAACATATAAATTTAAATAATTTCAAGTTAAAATTTTTTTATTTAGCCCATCCAATATGGAGTAACAATCTCTAAAATTTGGAGAAAAAGTCTTATTTTTTCTATCCTGCATTTTCAAATCTTTGTATCTCATATTCGGTTTAATATTCTTTTCAATTTAAAAATGCCAAATGACAGATAATTTAGTTTTTAAATTTACAGTTTTTATGTGGCCGGTAAATTTTATTTCAATTTACAGTTCCGAATTTTACAACATTTAGCTAGGTCATATCTCCTGAATATTTTTAAATAGAACCTTGAAGTTTTAAGAGCAAAATAATTGTTAGAATTAGTTAACAGCATAAGTTACCTATAATTTAAATTTTTTTTTTTTAATGCCACATATATGTTTAATGCCACATAATTTTCCTGTCACATATATGTGGAGAGGAAATTACACAGCCTTTGCTGTTCAGTCGTGGCTGTAAATATCGTAAGGGGGAATAACTGTAAATGTTTTTAATAAAAACCCGTAGCTTACGTAATTTAGAAAATCTGTGTAAATTTTTTCAATGTAAAAAGCAAAAGTTAAAGATAAATTTTTTCTGATTTTTAACAGTTTTCGAGGCTATTAAGGTTATTATATAGGGATTAAGGTTAAGCTTATTTATACCTTATATTTCAATGGCCAACGTCCTGTGTTAGATATATATTATGACCAAATTTACATATGTTTAGAAATTATAGCATCTATAGTTACTAGATTATTGAAACTCTAACTTGGTAATCAATTCAAAACCATATAAAACGAGGAAGAATACAGTTGACTTTGTCAACTCTTAGATACCCGTACGAACCGTTAGTATGTTCACAGCCTGTCACTCTGCTTACAATATTATTTTTTTAATATTTTAGTATTTTAAAATAATTTGGGTGAATTTTATAATTTCTAGAACTATGGGTTGTACATATATTCAAACTATATGTTTATATGTACATTCTTCAAAAGCAGATTCTAACCTTCCACATAACGATTATCAATCCAAAACTTTTTCAAATATTCTATAGTACCATTTAATACTAAGCGGTAAATGTATATTAAATTTACTAAGTACAAAACAGTAAATATAATTTTAAATATTATATTATATTATATTTAAATATTCCATTGACAGAATAATTTCTTATAAGTACAATAAAATACATATGTGTATGTAAATACGGCGCTATATAATATACATCTATACTCTTATTATTCATTCACTAGTGACATATACGATATGTAAATAAACATGATATTATATAAGTATTTATATATATCAATATCATATAAATAAAAATTCTTCAAGCAACCGTTATGTTGTTTATTTAATTACATTTTTTTATACTACGCATTATATCCTCAACAATTTCAAATTATCGAGTAAAACAAAATGGAAAAAAATCGTTAAAGAAATTTGTTAGAAAATTTGAAAAAATCAAGTAACACTTTCGTCAATTATAAAGTAACCCTATATTATTAAAAACAGTTATTAACAGAAATAAAAATATAATGTTGGAGCTTTAATTTTTGTGTATTACTTCAAAAAAATTTTAACAGGTGTTCAAGTTACAGGTGTTTAAAAATAAGAAATTTTCAGTTTTTGACCCCTTACAGCTCCTAAACGGGGGGTGATACAAAAAAAATTTCTGAAATGACTCATACTAATTTTCAAATATCTAACTTCTGTCAAAATTTCAAGTTTCCAACTTTAACCGTTTAGAAGATGGAAGGGTTAAAGAATTTTGCAAAATTTGAGTTTCGCATAACGGTAAATTAAGACACCGTATGCCAAAAATATATATTTATTGTATATATAATTTTAAAGCTAATGAAAGTAGTAATCGTTTGGCGTTTTCAAAATGAAGATATACCTTATAGAACTTGTGCTATAACAATTTAAATATAGAGCTTTTTTGAACCTTTGGGGAGCTGTAGCTCCGTAACGGGTGGGGCTACAAAAAAAAGTTATTAAAAATAAAATTAATATTTTGGTGAGATCTATCAGTAGTTAAAATTTCATAACTCTATTGCAAAAAAAATGTGGAGATCTAAAAGTTAGGTGTTCGAGAGCTACCCTAAGGCTTGGTCCAAACTCAACCAAAAAAAATAGGGAACCTACAAATTACTCCCAAAATATTTTGTGTAAATTTCAAGATTCTAGCTTTCTTAGTTTTTGAGTTAGCGTGCTGACGGACGGACGGACGGACGGACGGACATGGCTCAAAAGTCTTAGAATTTTTTTCTGATCCGATCCATACCTTTGAAGGTATATCTAGCTCGCTTATTTCGAGGTGTTACAAACGGAGGAGTAATTTTATTATACCCGATCCTATCGTACGGGTATAATAATTATCCTATTTGAATTATGATATTTGAAGCTATATCATATACAATAGTAAAAAAATTAAAGTTTGTAATCTATTGTTTGTTAGGTTTCCTCAAAATATGTGGTATTTAGTGGATTAAATTATCATAGACTCATGAAAATGTCATTTCGCTCCATTTCACATTATTATCATATGAAGTTTTACCATATTCTTAATGTGACATACAAAGGGCCATACATTTTGAAAAGAAGTAAGTTTTATTACACTATTTATTATAGTATACACTACAGCTATACAAATTATTATTATAATCATAATATATTTTATACAAAAATACATCCAATTAGTTATACATAGTTCTTGTATGTATACCTACTATATGTTTTCTTAAATTAAATCTTTTAAAAATTACAGATTCTTACAAACAGTTAACATTACATTTCTCCAACCTTTATAACAACTTTGTAAAAAATAATTTTATGATTTTTAAACAAATTAAATCTTATTAATAAAAATTAAAAAAAAACAAAAAAAAAAAAAAAATGTTTAAATATTTCACCACCAGATGGATCATATTCCATTTTATGATGAGCAAAAAAAAAAAAAATTAAACTATAAATAAAGAATTATGGTTAGTAGTAAACATCAAATTAGAAATACAAAAAGGAATTATTTTATTTTATTTTTTTTTGTTATTGCAAAAGCAATAAAAAACACAAAAATTTTATTTATAACTAATTTTTTTTTTTTTTTTTTATTATTATAAATACAATGTAAAGTTTTTTATTTGTTTTTCTTTTTAAATTGAATGAAAAATATCTCAAAAACTTTTATTTTATTTTTGTTTTTTTTTTGTTTTTTTTTTATACAATGTGTTCTTTGAAAAATTTCCATTGAAAATATTTCCAGCTTATTTACTCCATAAAATTATTAACCGCAATATATTTTTTTTTTTAACCACAATGAAATTTTCATAAAAGAAAAACAAAAACAAATATTAAAAACATTTAACAGATCCCAAACATTTTTAGTGGGAAAAACCAAAAACAAACAGAAAAAACACTAAACAAAGAACAAAAGAAGAATAAAGTATAACAAACAGATTGATAGGATAACATATTTCTTCACTCAAGCAACAAGCAAAAGAATATTATATAATACAAAGTAAAATAAAAATAAAAATAATAATACAATAAAAGGAGTAAAAAAAAAAAATTAAAATTAAAAAAAATGTTAACACTAAATATATTATTTACCATTTTACCCTTTCCATTTTCCTCTTGCATTTACTTTTTTTGTATAATTTTTTTTTTTTTGTTTAATGTTTAATGTAATACACTATAATATTTTTTTTTTGTTAATATTTTAAAATAAAGGAACACAAGCTAAAAGTTCAGAAAGAAAATTACATAAGAATAGAAAATAAAATGAAAAAGAAAAATGAAAAAAAAAAATGCAAAAATAAAATAATGAAAAAAATTAAATTTTCATTTAAAACTTAAATTATAACCGGTAATAATATAACGGTATCTTCTAAAACAGAATTAAAAATTTTTTTACTCAAATACAAAGTAAAAATCAATAATAGTTCGATTATGTAAAATATTTTAATCATGTACTTTCAACTACCTTTCTTTTCGAGCTTTCTGTAGCGTTAAAAAGTCTAGGATAATTTTAATGATAGGTAATTAGTAATTACATTTTGCTTTTACTCATTATTCGTTTATAATATAAGTTATATTTTAAGACAAATTAAAATATTTAAAATACATCCTACAGTACATACAAAAAATTTTACTATTTTATCCTCATTTATTTCATCCTATTTTACAAAATTTCAGATGTTTTAGTAAAGAAGTTAAGTACGGAGATATATTTATATAAATTTTTGGAGTTGACAGCTTGCCGGACTTTTTATACCAGCACATTTATGTTATACTAGCACACAAATTTTACAGAAGTTATTGCCCTAAAATACCAGATGTCTAGCTTCATTAACTTCAAAGATGTGCCAGCTACCTGAACCTGCAGCCCCTCTAGTACAATCCAATTTTACAAAAGTTTTTAATATACAATTCGACATCTTTTACGAGATTTCGGATATCTAGCTCAAATTTGCTCCTTTAAGGTGTCACAAATGGCAATGGTAATGGCAACTTTATTATACCCTTGAACATACGTTCATACGGGTATAAAAATAAACGTTAATAACAAATTTTCAAATGTTTTTCGTTAAATTTTCAATTAATTTTCTTTTTTACCATATTCATGATTTGAATTCAGCTCGATATAGCTACTTACTACTTAACAATACTAAACTATAGTTCTAGATTAACCATAAAAAATAATTACAATGTAATTACAACTTTAATTGTGAGAAACGAAAGCAATGCTACGGCTCCAAGTAAGGATATAAGACCCAATAGTAATAATGTAAATATTTTTGATTCATATCTCAAAATAAAAGAAGATCACTCTTAGTCGACGGACTATTAGACAACTAACGTTATTAGTTGAATAATTAAAAATTTTTAAAAATAAACTAAAAATTAAATATGATTAAAGGATTCAAGTCATTTCACTCATTTTTATTCTTCAAAATGACTGACTTTAGGTATTTGAATTAAATTATATTGTTTTTTGTGTTTTTGCAATTTTTTTGTTATTGTTTTTGTTTTATTTTTAACAAATTCTTTAATCATTACTGTTTTGCAGTATAGTTTAAATGAAACATTTTCATACCCCATGGCAAAGTACACATAATATAATAATATATTAAGACAAAAGAAAAAAAAAATGAATGATATCATAAAAAGTTTAATTGAAGCTTTTTAATCAATTTTTATATTTTTGTTTAATTTTTTTTTTTAGCTAATTTTCGTCAAATCATTTCATATTCAAAGTTTTTTTTCCTTAAATTTTTTAATTTGTTTTTTGTTTTTCTTTTTGTATACTTAAAGTATTCACAGTAGATTAACAGCGTTAAAAGTAATTAAAACATCATTTTCCTTTTAATCAAATCATTTATTTTATTTATTTTAAAACATAAAAAACAGAAACATTTTCTTTTTGTTTTTCATTAACTTTGTTTTTTTTTTTTAAATTGTAAGAAGAAAAGTTGAGAAAATAGCATTGAAAAAGAGAGATTATATTGTGTACCTAACAAGTCCTAAAAAAAAAATTATTATCTAATATCTAATCCTTAAACGTAATAAATTTTTTTATGTCCTTTATGACTACTGTTCCTATAATACATTCATTATCCTTATGGTATAATATATATAAATTTTTTATGATAATTTAAATCTCCTATCTAATCACTTTTCTATTCTCATAATAAGATTTTAATATGTAAAAATGTGGGTATATTGTTTTTTTTTGTTAAGTTGGTCCGTCTATCCTTTCAGTATAGTTTGTTTTTTATATTTTATTAGTATACATGCTAATAAAAAAACCATAACCCAGTAGTGTAAAATGAAAAATTGGAAAGAGTTAGTGACGATAACTACATAGTGGGATCAGATTTCAAAAGTAGTGAATTTAAAAGTAGTTGAATTACCAGAATACATCGATTCCAATTAAAGTTAAGTGTTAAATTTAAAGCAGATAACTTTATCGGTAAACTAAATTTAAAACAACAGTAATTTTTTCGCCAAAAGAAGTAAAAAACATTATTGAAGCCAATAGAAAGAAAACAAATCTAAGTTAACGAAGGTTATACAAGAGCTTCTTCATTTTCCTTCTAAATAAGATTACGACATTAAATATACCAATTCCTTTTTTTTATAATTAAGATATTTATCTATTTTTGAACAGCAAAACTTATAGTAAGTTCATACAATTTCGATTCAAAATAAAAAAATATCAGACAGGATTGTAGTAAATTAACTACAAGTTAAGGAAGAGAAAACAAGAGTAGGGAAGGTCTTTAAAATGTCCCGATCGAGGAATTTTTTTTATCATTATTGCATATTTCAGACTTTATTGAAAATAAAAGAAAAAAAAAAATTTTCTCAATTCATATGCGATAAAAATAATGATATAAATAATTTTTCTTATTTAATTTTTAATGATTTGAGAAAAAAAATTTTAGGGCTGTTCTTTCCCAGACTTTTCTGTGTGTCATTAAAAATTGAATTTTTTACGACTAAAATTTTTTATGTAATGTTTCACTCACAATGTTTTTTCTCATACTTTGCTTTTTTATTTATTTCTTTTATCTTTATTTTACCTTTATTTTATATTAATTGTTAATTGTATTATATACTTCAAATCAACTTATATACTTCAAATCTAAACTAAATCACTTTCTAGAATTTAAAAAATTTCCAAAGTTTTGTTTATAAACTAGTCATTCAATGTGCATAGACATTTGCATTCAAGATGAATATCATAAATACCAGTTTTCCAAAAGTTCTTTAAGGCACTACGAAAAGTGCTCCAGGAAACAAAAAATAAATCTAAGTATTTAAGAAATATATAATATTTAAAAGCTAAACTGAACAGTAGAATTAAAATATAAAAAAAAATGAAAATTTAATAATATCACATAATCCTATTATAATAAGAATCAACTTAAAATTTTACATTTTTATTTTACAGTCTAATTTTACAAAACCTTAAGTCTATTAAAAAAGAAAAACAAAAAAAAAATTAAAACTTTATGCTTCATCATCTTCTGCTGCTGCTGTTTCTCCCGCAATACATTCATAATTAGTTTATTATTTCAATTTCTTTTGTTTTAAATATTTAATGAAAGAAAATTTCAATAAACGCTTTAGTATCATTCGTATACGCATTAAAATTTTAAAAATAAAAAAAAAAAAAAAGAACAAAAATTTTCAGGACCTTTTTATCGTGATGGGCTATAAATAAAAATTATTTTAACTTTTTTGTTTGTCGTTTTTTTTTTTTTTTGCTGTAAAATGGCAACCATTTTCTACCTTTCCTTAAGATTTTTCGCTTCGTTTTCCTTTTATTTTTATTTTTCATTTTTATTCTATCACACAAGGATGAATAATGTGATTATTTCAAAAATTCTGTATAAAAACATTAAGTTGTTTTTCGATATTGTATAATATAGAATAAAAAAAATTTAATTTTTAAGAATTTAAAAAAAAAAGTTAGTCTTACATAAGTTCTTAGAAGGAACCTAATTAAGCTCAAAAAATTCTATTTCCTTCATTTTTTATTTATTGCTTATGATAAATCAATTAAGTCAAGGCAAAAAAGAAACGAAAAAAAATCTTTGAAAAGGATATCGAATTTAATGTTGTAATTGAGTAGAAAAAAAGGATAATATTTGAAAACAAAAAATAATAAAATTCTTTAGCAAATTTTTATATATATTTTTTTTTGTTTGTATACCTATAGTGAATGGGTTATAGGCAATTCTTGTTTTTTTTTTCTTATATATTAAAACGTTTTATGTCATGATTTTATTTTTCATTTGGAAAATTTTCTTCTTAATATTTCTAAAAAATTGATTTAAAGGAAGAAATAAATTACATATTTTTTCATAATTTCTCGAGAATTCTTTAAGAAAAGAAAATACAATTCCGGAATATATCTTTTGTGATCAAATTTAATATTCGGTCCATTTTTCGCAAACGCATACAACTGGGAGTAGTAGTTTTGTCAATCCAAAATGAAGAATACAATATATGGTATTTAAAGTAACACAAGTTATGAGGAAAAAATATTAAATTGGGAAAAATTAAAAATGTGGAATAAATATATAAAATGAATTTCTAAAATATGGAAAGTATAAAAATCTTGAGGCAAAAAATCTATAAAAATCTATAAAAAAAATCGTTTTAATATAAAAAAAAACTTCTTTACGAAAAATCTGAATGTCTTTTATTACTTTCTTCTATTTTAATAAAAATAATTCCTAAAGCATCCAATAATATTAATTTTAATAGCGGCAATTTTCACTATTTTACTTTTTACGCTGTTTTTCATAAGATATTTTTATATAGATGTCCAATTAACTGAAGAACTTATTACAAATTTAAAATTCTATAAATACTATCTACACTTAATCGTACCAATTTTCTTATTGATTTCTATTAATATCTAAAATAATTAAAGACATGTTTTCTTTTTAGTTGCTTCACAGTCTTACTTCAGTCGTTAGTTATTAACAATAACAATCTAATTTTCTACTTAAAGCGTAAAAATATTGCCTCTATGTTTTGTCATATAAAATTAGCAAGTTAAAAGGATTACAAACAATACACTATGGACAATGATTCCTTTTATAAAGGGGGGGGGGGGAGGGTCATATACCTTTTTAAATAAACTCCCTGGCTGTGTATCCATATACCTTCAAAACATATACCTAGGAGGGTCATATACCTTTTTAAACAAACTCCCTGTCTCTCCAAACACAGCCAGGGAGTTTATTTAAAAAGGTATATGACCATAATTTGTCTTTTGTGCATTTCTCTGCCACATAAATGCGACAAGGAAATTACACAGAATTTCCTTTTCAGGCGTGGCTGTAAATGTCGTAAGAGAAAATTATTCTTACGACACGTGTGGGATTTGACCTCACACTCCCTTGATATTTACAGCGTATTTTATAAGCTCTTAATTAAAATTGTAGTAGTCAATTCTAGAGTACAAAATTCATCTTTATATTATTAAAGGTTAAAACAGCTTTAAAGACAGCCATATTAAAAATGAAGAATACATTCTTTTAAAAGAGACATACAAATAGCCGAATTTCGATACAAGCCTAAATAGATATAGGTAAACTTAGTTTGAATTACTATATCAACATTTCTATTGATACAATCAGCCTAAATGTATGCAAATTTTAAAATAAAAAATAATAAATATAATAAGATGTCTAGGGGGCTTCGGTAGCCTAGTGGGTAGGCGTGTGGCGTATTAACCGAAGGAGTGTGGGTTCGATCCCTGCACAGGTCGTAAGTTTTTTTCTTTAGATACCCCCCTTACGACCTAATATAATGTAAATATAAAGTATATAATATAAACAAAATAAATAATATTAGTATATAATTTAATAATAGTATAAAAACCTATAATGGCCTTAGTAGTCGATGGTTCAATAATATTGCACTACATTAATGTATGTAATATTAATATAAATAAATAAATAAATAAGATGTCTAGGATAACAATGTAAAAGAAAACCAAAATGAGGGCAGACGAAGTAATTAAATATGAAGCTTATTAATCAAGAGAGTGCGATTTCAAATCCTGCATAAGAGAATAGGCAGTTTTTTTTTATAGTAATATGATGCGTTACGAAAAATAATTCTTAAAGCATCATATTACTATCAAAATTAATATTAGTATACATAGTATACATTAGTATACATACTTAGACCTAAGTAACCGTTGCTTTACTAATATTCTATTATGTTATACGATGTATAAAAAAGTATTGAAATCGAAATAAAGAATGTAAAAATTCAGGAGAGTTTTGAAATTCTATGGAGAGTTTTTTGAAATTTTGAAATTTTATTTTTTAAGCTATTCAATCGATCGCATACTAAGTTATTAAAAATTTCTATGCATTGCATTCATTTTTACCCTAATCTATCTTCACGACCTAATCAAGTACTCTGGTGGAGAACCCAACAAAACACTAGTTCTTTATAAGTATTAGTTTTAATTTTAATCGAGTTTTTTATTTCTTAAAATCCTTGAACTACAAAATAAATAATAATAAAGTTAATAATCTGTTAAAGAATATCCTTTTTTTTTTTTAATAAAATTAAATTTTAAATAAGTAAAACATGTTTCTAAAGTTTTCAGCTATTAAATGCAAAAATATGCAAATAGACCAATTTTTTTATAATTCAGTTTGTAAATTTATTTTTCAGTATCTAATTTTTATTTACCACCATTTTATTTATACATATCCTAAATTAAAAAATTTGCTTAAATTTAATATAATGTTTTTTAAATAAGTACCTATATTTCTAGTTTTAATAGATTATAAACCTAATTTATAATCTTCTTTTATAGGCAAAGAATATAAATAAGCTTCCCAATAATAATAGTTCAAAAAATTAAAATATTATAAATTGATAGTGGGGTTAACAAAATGTGGTTAACCATTCATATAAATTAATATAAGTAAACTAGAAGCAATTAATAATATATTGTATAAACATTTTTTAAAAATGAGAATTTGTGGTACATTATTTTAGGAATCGTTGAAAAGGATATATACATTCTATGTTTCATTTTTCCTGTATTTGTATATTAATATATATTTTTCAAATTGAAAGTATTAAAGTTTTAAATGGATGAAGAAATTCTGAAAAATAATAACTTTTTAAAATAATTTCAAAAAAAAAAAAAATTGTACTAAAATTTAAAATATAGTTTTATTCTTAGACTTGGAAGAAAGGATACAATAATGGATAGAAAACAAAACATTTGAAAAACAAAAATAAATAAAATTAAGGTATGTTTTTTTTTTCTACCACTTTTCCTTTTAAATTATTTCAAGGACTACGGAAGATAAATTATACTTTGTTTTTTTTTTTTGTTCTTTTGTTTCAAAATTGTACTTTTCTTTTTCCTTTTTTAGTGTCGGGGCTGTTTATCTTTATTTGACAGGCGGAAACATTTTTTTTTTTTGTTTTTGCTTTATTACTGAATTTTTATATTTATTTACTTTCAATACTAAACCGAAAAATTAATGGGATAATTTTCGGTTAACATTATTCAATATTGAATGTTCATAAACGCCTTATTTACTTCATCTTTTCATACTTACCGTTCTCTTTACTTCGAATTTTTCAACAAAAATAAAAAATAACAAAATAAAAATATTTCAGAGAAAATGAAAAAGTCAGTAATTAATTAACCAACAAACTGTAAACCCAGCTATATTATCTAATTACACTGTATCTAATAATAATTATAATAGAGATAACAAAACCAGACAATTTCAAAATATGTAAAAGAATTTTCAAAAACTAATAAACTAAACTCAAAACTCAAAATCTGAACTGGAAACTCATTAATTAATAATCATACTGCACATTAATAATCATAATGGTAGATGAATCCTCACATTTATAGAAATTGTAAATTTTTTTGTGTATTAAATTTTAATAATTTCTTAATAGATTGTTTTCTTAATCTTAAAAAGGAAAATCATAAAAAAATTATATTTAATCGTGTTTATTTTAAAAAATCTTGTAATATATAAAGCAAAATGTAAGTTTTTCAGTACAACACTAGAAAAAATTGCGCAAGTGAATTTAACTAAAATTTTCAGAAATACTGTATTGAATATGGTTACAACCTACAAACCCTGTTACCTTTTGTTAGTTTTAGATAATAAATGTACTACTGCGGATTAGCTACTAGATTTTTAAGTCACGAAAGGTCAAAATCAAATATTTTAAAATCCATACTTAGGCCGTGTCCGAAACTATCGCACTTCACACTAAATGCTTGTTAATCGCAATAAATTTATTCCGAAAAATTCCAAAAGGTTTTTAGTGCATTCGAAAATAGTGCACAAAATTGTCTGATTATCTGTCAATCTTTTAGTGTACTCTCGACTACACTAAATATTCGCCCTAAAAGAGTAATACATGTAAGAAAATAGTGTGAAATGTCTAGTGTCACGTGCTAGTGCGATAGATTCGGAAACTACCTTAAAATCCGAAACTAAATTTTCAATATTATGTTTCAATAATGAGCACGCAATCGTATGTTCTGTCAAATTCATGAGAAAATATTTCAAAATTAAATTCATAAAAAATCACATCAAAAACTTTCGTATACGATAAATATCTACTCCTGCTAATTATAATGTTATGTTATTTAAATTTAAAAACCTTATTTTAGTTCTTTTTAAGGGAAAAAGCTTTCCACAAAGTAAATTTTTTTATGAGACCCTATACATGGTTAAATTACTTTACCTTATTTTAAATGATCTAGAAGTTTTATAAACAGAGGAACGATTAGTTTAACGAAGTGTAATTTACAAAAATATTTTTTGCAAAAGCTATATATGACATATATCCAAATATGAATTAAACAAAAAAACAAAGTTTTTAATGAGAAAAATAATATTTAATACAAACTTTCATTTTCCGGTTTCGTTATCTCTCATTACAGTACACTATTTTACGTACTCTCGTAATAATATTCATATACAAATACACACACAAACATATAACTTTCACACCAAACCACAATGTATAGTTAAAAAATTTTGCTTTAACTAATATTTCCTTATACACATTGTTATGTAGAGAAGTTCTTTATAAAAAAAAAAAAAAAAGTAAAACAAAGATAACATACAAACTAAAAAGTGAAAAAAAATACAAATTGTGTCCTTTTTTTCGTATCTCTAAAAGTTTTCATTTTTATGTTATTCTGTTTACAAAACAACTCCCAGAACCGCAAAGGGTTTACAGTGTTACTATTTTAATTCTTCTTTCCACCTCTTTCTATATCTTTTGTTTGATATATATTTTCTAATTCTCTATCTCTTTCTATTTTATTTGTTTTAAATATACGTCCTATTACAATTTATTCTTAAATAATATATTTTTTTAAATATAAGGGTATGCATTTAAGGTGGGAATGAAATTATTTCATAAGTAAAACCTTTGTTTTTTTTTTTTGAGGACATTAATTATAGTTGACATTTGTAAAAGCTAAAAAAGGAAAAACAAGGAATAAAGAGGGAATAGTTTTCTAAAAACAGGTTATTTTTCGTATCTATACAAAATTAAGGATTTTATTTTCATTTTAATTTGATATTTTTCATTACATAGAAAAAAAAAAAGAAAAAAATATTGGTTAAATATTGAGGTCCCTTTTTAAAATTTTACAACAAAAACAACTTAACTAATCTACTATATAGTAAAACATAAATATATAGATAAATATAAATGTAAAATTGTTAAGTATGAAAAAAAAAATAACAGTTAAGGCGAATTTTTTATTTTATGAAAAATTTTATTGAAATCAAAATAAAAAATGTCTAATAGTCATGCTACTGTGCAACAAACTTAAATGATTTTAAAATCTAAAAGTATAAATACTTAAATAATATTCACAGTGTTAACTATTGCTACAGCTTATAGACACAGCTTATAGACAAAGTGTTAGCTTTTTCCAAGATTCTTCGCAGTATTTAACTTATCACGGAGAGAGAGAAATCAGCTATGATAGTATTAATGTTCTGTGATTCGTAAACATGACTATTTTTTTTAAATGTTTATTTAAAATTGTCAAAATTTAGTTTATGAGGATAAATAAATAAAAGTGAATTTAGACTGAGAAGAAATATTAATAACCCAAGAATTTTTATATTGGAAAGTCTTAAAGATATTTCTAGTCAACATCTCTAATAAGTATAGTTAGATATTGATCGTAGACACACTTTCTAACTCACACTGTTGACTTGATTTTATTCAAGTAACATATGTTCTTTTGATCATTGAAGGCTGAAAATTTCTTGAGATGAAAATTTTGAAAACAACCAGTGACTGTGGTTGTGACTTATAACTGATGTGACAATGATTGATTGATTTTTCTTGAATATATTTTATACCATATTTTATTGGATACGAGAATCACAAGGTCGTCTGTATGACATTTTCAAAAATTTCGACTGTTTCTTCCAATTATATGCCCATAATTGCAAACATCCTTTATTAGTAAATTAAATGCAGATATTTTTATGATATTCTATTATTATTATTACATTATTTTTATATTATTTTTTGTTTTTATTTCAGTATGAAAAGGTGGTAATTAAAAATTTAGATAAAAGGATTTGTTAGTTTTTTAAGTATTTAAAAAAAGAAAAATCAAAAAAAAGAAAAAAACCACAATAAAGTATTAAAATTACAATAGTTCTTTTTGATAATATAAAATTATTTTATAAAATGTTTTTATTCTTTCTATTATTTTATTATGACATTTTTCAACAATTTAACCAACAATGTTGGAATAATTTATGCTTGTCTTCTTTTTAATTGTCTTTTATATAGACAGTTAATTTCATCCTTATACTATGGATGGAATTAACTATAACTATATAAAAAATGAAACCGACATAATGTTATATAAATTTAAGTAAATATATTATTGTTGAATGGAATTAATTATAACATGAAGTAAAAATAACTAGTAATAAATAATAAGATTAATACACCAAAAGCAGAATTCCAATCTTTTACTTTTATGCATATCAATGATTCGATTTCTTGTTAACGCTTTATACTCCTTTTTATTTGTCAAACCGTTCCAATTAATTGTAAATTGATAAAAACTTACTAATTAGCATAAAATTGTCATTAGATACCTTAATAGGAATATATAACAAGTAAATGTAACAGTAAGTCGATGCAACCGACTTATTTATACCCTACACCTAAAAAATTCAAATTAAATTAAAAATCCATAAGTTATTTTAGTTAGGTATTTAATATAACTAAGCTAAAAAAATAAATGCTTTTACAACCTTTGTACAAAATTTCAGATTTCTATCTTTATTAAATTCGAAAATATGCTTGTTAGGTCTTGGAAAGTGTGTGAAGGCACGCGGACCACCACCCCAATTCATCTCAAATTTTGGAGACATCAACAGGGTAGAACATTCTTATATCAAATTTCAAGTTTATATATTTATTAATTTCGAAGATATGCTTGTTTGGTTTTGGGAGTTGTGTGGCAGATACCCGAACAACCATTTCAATTCATCTCAAATTTTAGGGATATCAGGGATTCAGGAAAACACACCCTCGTACAAAATTTTAGGTTTCTATCCTTATTAATTTCGAATATATGCGTATTCGGTTTTGGGAGTTGTATGGAAGGTACTCGAACGCAAGGTCCGATTTCGCCCATTTATAATCCCCGCCTTAGCTTAGTCATTGTTAACCTACAGTATAAATTGAATCAAGATAGCATCATTATTTTTTGAGTTATCATGCGTACGGACGGACGGATGGACGGACATCGTAAAATGGACTCAGGAGGTGATCCTGATTCAGAATATATATATACATGTCTATACCTAACTCACTTCCTTTTGGTGGTTACAAACACCATACCAAAGTTAATATACCCTATACTTTATGTGTAGGGTATAAAAAATAATTTCCAAACTTATTGTAATACTTGAACTTTGCCTTTTTGTTCACTATTTTCCGATACATATCAATTTACTCAATATACTTCTGCCTGAAACTCATGCGGCTAAGAAGAGTATTCCTCACAAAATATGGTACATAAGTTGTAAACAGGTAGAGATGAAAGAAACTCTCTATTTCTTTCTCTGTAAATGTCTCGCTCCAGCTAGAAGCAGACTGAAAATTTGGAAATCCGCTACATTTAGCTTAAAATTAAAGAGCCAGAATTATTTTTGAGCTCTATCGGTAGGATTTACAACAATTATTGACAAGGACTATTACTAGCAAAACAATCGCATCTTTTTTATGCTATAAGAGCAATATTAGAGTATATATATTTATACTAACCAACCATACTTTACCAACTTTACCATAAAATTTTTCAACGAAATGATGAAAACCTTCCCAACAACGAGAGTCCTGAACAAAATAACAAATTTGTTAAGACCTACATAAAAACAAAATGGACTTTGAGTAAAATATAAACAAATTTAAAATATAAACAGTTTTAAAAAATTTTTTAATTAAAATCTCAAGTTTATTTGTTAATAATAAAAATTAAATTATATAAGTAGTAGTATTTCCGTAAATAATTAATAACGTGCGACCTAAAAATGAAATTTTTGATACGCCTTAATTTTAGAAAATATTTTTTTTAAATGTCACTAACAGAAAAATTGAACCTTCGTCAGAATATGCCAAAACAGTTTTCTTCTAGTCTTCTTAAGAACGGTATGAAAGAAACATCAATTCGTTTTCTCATTAATTTTCCTTCATCACTTTTCTCCAATCCCAAAATATTTCACAAGTAACAAATCCTTTGATTTTTATGAATAATTTATAAAGTATAAATCTTTCAAAGTTTTTTTTTTTAAATACAGAGAATTGCTTCAACTTTATAAGTTTAATAAGGAAACAATTAGGTATATATAAAAATATTATAAATTTTAATAACTGTAATTTATAAGAGATTTTCTAAAACCACAAAATCAAAATTTAAAATTAAACAAAATGAACAAAAAACTTCTTTTATAATCTATAATATAATACACAAGATATTGACGAGATCTTGCCAACAAGTAAAAAAAAAATATTTTATTTCTATAATAAACCGCTCTCACTGAATGTAAACTAAACTGTCAATGATGACATTTCAATAATTTAGAAAAAAATTTAGCAAATTTTATAATCAAAATCACAAATCTTGACTAAAAGTATTATTCGAGACGCAAACCTTTCATTAAAAGTGAGAATCTTAAGATTTTTTACTTCTTAAAATTTAAAGCAAATTTTTCATTTTGACCGCCACATCTATTATGAACTGGTCGCAGCGGTAAATGAAAAATAAATGAATCTTCTGTTGGCAGTTTTCAAATAATTCTTTGTTTTAAAAAAAATAATAATACTTAATACTCTTAATAATATTAAAAGGACTAAAAGCGAAAAGAGCAAAGTTTATAGTAAGCCTCATATTTATAAGAAAAAAATAATAGGTCGATTTTATTCTTGATTTTGTTTTCACTATTATAAAAGCTGATAAAAACTTCGACATGAATCTTTTATTAAATACCTCTTCCAAAATACATTTAAATAAAATAAATTCAGCAAATTTTTTTCAAGTAAACCAAAATAAACGCAAAAGACTTGAAAGTAGTTTTGTTAATAAATAAAGTTAAAATTTTTGATATAATGTAGAAAAATTAAAAACTTTATTTTATTATAAAATTGGGCATATTTAGATAAATGTGTCGAAAATAAAGAATGAGAATGTGTCTTCATTACTAGTTTCTTTATTACTTCCTCGATTAATTTTTACTTCCTCGATTAATATTAGCCTATCTACAAATCGAATGTTAAACAAATGGCATTAAAAGTTGTTTTCGAATTTTAATGTCAAAATATAACTATATTGATTTCGCCGCTATAAAATTGTAAAATATAAATTTTTCAGCCGGGCAAAAAAATCCCCGGCATTTTTTCACCGATTTTTATTGTGCACTTCAAACAATTTTTGACATATCGCCCCGAACTTTTACCCTGAATGTATTTTTAGCTTGGACCATTTTTTATCAATGATTAAAAAACTGTCAAAAATTACCGCCACGAAAAAACGGCTAAAAAAAATTATAAAACTGTACGTTTGTAGCTTTTTTTATTTTATATGTTTAGATTTGTTTTATGATTTTTTTTCTATTACATCAAGTAAGTGATTCCAACGTTTTTTTAATGGTGCTGATTGCTGATGTAAAAATCAAATTTTTAGGAAATTTATTTAGGGAGTCAGTATGATAACGTAAATGTTTTTGCATCTATAAAAATTGTGCAATTGCACAGGGGATTTTCTAGTATTTATTTTAAAGGCTTAAAAATTTATTTAAAATCAAGAATAATGAGAGAAGAGTAGTAAATCATAATGAATTACTGTAGTATTCAATATTTATTTAAAAAAAAAAGAACTGTACTATTTGACCCTATACACGACCATGAAAATGTTTAGCGACAATTCTATTAAGCAACAATTGCTGCTCACTATGGAATCAATTTCGACTGACACATTGAGTAAGAAGTTAAAATTTTTTTTTTTTAATGCATTCTGTGCCACATAAATGTGGACAGGAAATAACACAGCATTTACTTTTCAGACGTGGCTGTAAATATCGTAAGGGGGAATAACTCTTACGATGTGTGTCGGATTCGAACACACACTCCCTCGGGGTTCACAGCGTATTTTATACGCTTTTACACACTAGACCACCGAGGCCCCTTAAATTTTTAAAATAGGTACTAGAAGATTTAAAATAATGTTTTTATTAGTAAATCAATCTGAAAGATATATTCTTAATATCTGTAATTATAATTTAGTAGTTTTCAGCCACGCACTACTTATTATGAATTCCGTTTCAAGCTTTGAACATCAGTAACTACATATTTTTTACGATTTTTCTACTATAAAACCTATACATAATATTAAAAATAAACAAACAACACATTTCATATTTATATTACAGTAGTATGGTACCTACTATAGTCGGTCGAATGTAGTAACAAAACGTACACAACAAAACAGAATAACAAAAAAACGAGGAAGAGTGCAGTAGAGTAGACTGTGTCAACTCTGGGATACCCGTATGAACGTAATATATCCTGTTTCTATAAAACTTGATCATCTTTTAAAAACATTCAGAAGTTTTAGTACCGAACTACAGATATATATTTATGTAAATTGTGGAGTTGTATGACAGCTACCCGAATCTATTGCGCCTAGCTTCATTAAGTTCCAAGAAATGCAAGAAACCGGAACCGGCTGCTTTAGACCAATCAAATTTTACAAAAGTTTTTGGCATGCAACTCGACACTTTTTCACTAAATTTAAGATAGCTAGCTTCAATAGACACTGAGTTATTTTCATTTAAAAAGAGAAATTGTATGGCAACTTTCCGAACTTGCCATATCATCATAACCAAATTTTACAGAAGTTGTTGCCATGAAACTGGATCATCATTTGCAAAATTTCAGATACCTAGATTGAATAGATACTGGGTTATTTCCATTTAAAGAAAGAAGTTGTATGGCAGCTACTCGAACCCGGCAGCCGAAAATGCTGAAGTTAAATAGCAAAACTAACAATTTTGTAAAAGTGACGTAAAAAAAATTTCAGCCTCCTAGCTCCTTTATTTTTTGAGTTATCGTGCGGACGGACACTGAGTTATTTTTATTTAAAAAGAGAAGTTGTATGGCAACTACCCGAACCCGTCGCACCACCACAACCAAATTTTGCATAAGTTGTTGCCATAAAATTTGATTATCATTCGCAAAATGTCAGGTTCCTAGCTTCAATAAACACTGAGTTATTTTCATTTAAAAAGAGAAGTTGTATGGCATCTACCCGAACCCGTCGCACCACCACAACCAAATTTTGCAGAAGTTGTTGCCATAAAATTTGATCATCATTCACAAAATTTCAGATTCCTAGCTGTAACAGACACTGAGTTATTCTCATTTAAACGGAGAAGTTGTATGGCAGCTACCCGAATCCGTCGCATCATCACAACCAAATTTTACAGAAGTTGTTGCCATAAAACTTGATCATCATTTGTAAAATTTCAGAAACCTAGCTTTAATAGATACTGAGTTATTTCTATATAAAGATAGAAGTTGTATGGCAGCTACTTGATCCCGCCGACCGAAAATGTTGGGTTTAAATAGCAAAACTAACAATTTTGCAAAAGTGACGTAAAAAAAATTTCAGCCTCCTAGCTCCTTTATTTTTTGAGTTATCGTGCGGACGGACGGACGGACGGACGGACGGACGTACATGGCTTAATCGACTCAGAATTCGATTCTGAGCCGATCCATACCTTTGACACTATATCTAGCTCGACTCCTTTAAGGTGTCACAAACGTAATGGCAAATTTAATATACCCTTGAACATAGTTCATACGGGTATAAAAACAAAATTATAAGAGACCTTCTCACTTACTCTCTTTAAAATTGTGTATTCTTTTTTTTGCTCTCGAGTCACGAGTCTCGACTCGACACGACTCGACCTCAACGGCTCAACTATTCTTTGGCGATATGTATGCAATGTACTTAACTTATGCATGTGTAAAGAAAAAAATTTAAAAATTGATAAAAATCGTCATTTATCACAATATTTATTGAAATTTTAAATAATGATGAATGATATTAATCTGATATTAATAATCAATACGTATCTAAGTATGTACTTATGAATAACCAGCGGGCGAGTCTCTTTAAAATTCAAATATATAATTGTTTTGGTTTTTTACTTTTCTATTAAATTGTTGCATTTATGTATGAATGTTTGTATATTATTTGAAGCGATTTTCTAATTGTATTTGAATTCAATTTCTTCTCATATACTTAAATTTGAGTATACAGAAGTTCTTATAACCAAAATTAAATTTGAATAATTTTTTATTTTTAAATATTTTGTATGTCAATTTTATGCAGGGTTACCATATGTACAATTGTGGTAATATTTGTACCGTTTTCTCGCCCTCTGTACCATGTTACATGTACAATTTTAATCAAGGATTGTATGACAAATACCTATAGGGTCTTTTTAGATTTTAAATTTTTCACATTAGGGCAAGGTAAAACGAACAACGGCAATATTGTTACAGACAACGTTGCCCATTAAAAAAATTTAACTGTATTTTGCTCCAACCTTTGTTTGCGCATTTTCCGAATGTTTTACGGATACCTATTCTGTTTTCACCACGTACCTTTAAAACATTTATTTCGAACTCGATAAATAAATAGACATAATAATCCTCACTTACAATACGAAATAATCTAAATTCTAAATATACGTACACCAACTACAGGCTCTTTATACAATTTTATTCTATTTTGGCGTTATTTTAAAAATAATTTCAGTTAGTGTTTTGACGAATTTGGTTTTGCTTTCTGAATTTTTACGGATTGTACTTTTTCCATAAATTCTATTTTTCTAAACTGCAACTGTCTATTATATGAATTGGGATTCAACATAAAATTTGACTACACATTAACAGGGGCCCCTAGTTCATAATATATTCACATATTCTATAATTTATTTCACAAATATTTTGATACATCATATGAAAACTATTCGTTGTTATTATCTTACATTATATTATCTTAAGTAAACTTTCTAAATTTAACAGAAAAACGAGGAAGAATACAGTTGACTTTGTCAACTCTTAGATACCCGTACGAACCGTTAGTATGTTCACAGCCTGTCACTCTGCTTACAATATTATTTTTTTAATATTTTAGTATTTTAAAATAATTTGGGTGAATTTTATAATTTCTAGAACTATGGGTTGTACATATATCCAAACTATATGTTTATATGTACATTCTTCAAAAGCAGATTCTAACCTTCCACATAACGATTATCAATCCAAAACTTTTTCAAATATTCTATAGTACCATTTAATAATAAGCGGTAAATGTATATTAAATTTACTAAGTACAAAACAGTAAATATAATTTTAAATATTATATTATATTATATTTAAATATTCCATTGATAGAATAATTTCTTATAAGTACAATAAAATACATATATGTATGTAAATACGGCGCTATATAATATACATCTACACTCTTATCATTCATTCACTAGTGACATATACGATATGTAAATAAACATGATATTATATAAGTATGTATATATATCAATATCATATAAATAAAAATTCTTCAAGCAACCGTTATGTTGTTTATTTAATTACATTTTTTTGTACTACGCATTATATCCTCAACAATTTCAAATTATCGAGTAAAACAAAATGGAAAAAATTCGTTAAAGAAATTTGTTAGAAAATTTGAAAAAATCAAGTAACACTTTCGTCAATTATAAAGTAACCCTATATTATTAAAAAAAGTTGTTAACAGAAATAAAAGTATAATGTTGGAGCTTTAATTTTTGTGTATTACTTCAAAAAAATTTTAACAGATGTTCAAGTTACAGGTGTTTAAAAATAGGAAATTTTCAGTTTTTGACCCCTTACAGCTCCTAAACGGGGGGTGATACAAAAAAAATTTCTGAAATGACTCATACTAATTTTTAAAGATCTAACTTCTGTCAAAATTTCAAGTTTTCAACTTTAACCGTTTAGAAGATGGAAGGGTTAAAGAATTTTGCAAAATTTGAGTTTCGCATAACGGTAAATTAAGACACCGTATGCCAAAATTATATATTTATTGTATATATACTTTTAAAGCTAATGAAAGTGGTAATCGTTTTCAAAATAAAGATATACCTTATACAACTTGTGCTATAACAATTTAAATATAGAGCTTTTTTGAACCTTTGGGGAGCTGCAGCTCGGTAACGCGTGGGGCTACAAAAAAAAGTTATTAAAAATAAAATTAATATTTTTGTGAGATCTATCAGTAGTTAAAATTTCATAGCTCTATTGCAAAAAAAATGTGGGGATCTAAAAGTTAGGTGTTCGAGAGCTACCCTAAGGCTTGGTCCAAACTCAACCAAAAAAAATAGGGAACCTACACATTAATCCCAAAATATTTTATGTAAATTTCAAGATTCTAGCTTTCTTAGTTTTTGAGTTAGCGTGCTGACGGACGGACGGACGGACGGACGGACATGGCTCAAAAGTCTTAGAATTTTTTTCTGATCCGATCCATACCTTTGAAGGTATATCTAGCTCGCTTATTTCGAGGTGTTACAAACGGAGGAGTAATTTTATTATACCCGATCCTATCGTACGGGTATAATGAGGAAGCGTGTAAAGTAGAATATCTGCATGAACATAATGCTTCCTTTCCTTTTTCAAAGTAAACTACTCTTATCTACTACGACTACACCAGCCTTTGAAGAAGAGTAGATGACAGGAATAAATACGCAAAAATTTTGCTTTCTCATCTTTTATATTTAGCTTTTGGTAGGTTTATATATTATTCATACTTAAGAGGTCAAATAGTTTATATACAATATTATACACATCCATATTTATCATTACATTTGTGACATTTTAAAGGAGCCCAGCCAAGCTAGACATAGACTCAAGTGTATGGATTGGATCAGGATCGAATCCTGAGTCGATTTAGCCATGTACGTTCGTTCGTCCACACTATAATTCAAAAACTAAAGGAGCAAAGATTCTAAAATTTTTACTACGTCACTTTATAAAATTATTGTTAGTTTAACTATTTCAATCGAACAAGTGCAGTCGATGCTTTCATGTAACTGCCAGATAACTTTATATGAAAATAACTCAGTGTCTGTTGAAGTTATAGTAATCTGAAATTTTGTGAAAAGATGTCAAGTTATATGCCAGGAAATTCTGTAATATTTGATTGCGCTGGAGTAACAGGTTCAGGTAGCTTACTTATATTGGAACATAATCAAACTAAGCATCTGAAATCTTTTAAAAAATGGTCATAGTTTATGGCAATAACATTTGACTAATATTTCGTGGTACTTATTAAGTAAAACATCTAAAATTTTGAAAATGATGATCAATTTATAGAAACAGCATATATCCCAGAGTTGAAACTTTCTACTCTACTGCACTCTTCCTCTTTTTGGATAGTGTAGAATTTTTATAAACAAATAGACAGACAGAAGGACATATGAAAAAAGGATACAAATGGTATATACAAAATAAATAAATTCGTTTTGTAGTTAAATGATAATTAAAATACAATTTACTATGAATATTATTTTATTATTATCTATCTTAAATTTTTATATTGTTATTTTTATTTTAATTACACATTATATTGTTGTAGTAAGCTTTTGTTTTTTTTTTAAATATTTTAAATGTAATTAAGATTTTATTTATTTATTGTTTTAATATTAATTATCTTAATTAAATTCTAATATTGTTATTATATATTATAATATGTATATTTTAATTCGAGTATATACATATAGACTATATATAAAAAAATTTCTTAAGAATAAATTCAGTTAAAAAATTTTTCTAATATTACTACTCGTATATACATACATTTATACCTATAAGTAAGCTAAAATACCATTTATTATAAAGATTAAGGAAGTGACTATTAAGATGACTATGAGTTTAATCAATATGTATTAATATCTATAGAAAATGAATAATATTAATATCAATATTTATAATTCATATAATATTTTAATTTATATTATGTGTATTTAATATTAATTATACATTATATTAATAAATTATATGTATATCTATAGGTACATATTTTTATATAGTATTAAAATATAATGACAAAATAATCTCTTAATCGATTCCTGTTTTGTTTTATTTCTTATAAATTTAATTGAATTAATTATTCATTTTTCATAAGATATATACACTAAATTGTCTTTGTTTACTGATAATGCAAAATTCTTTGTTTTAAAATTTTCTTTTCTTTTTATTATTATAAATTCATAATTTAAACAATTACTTATAACAATATTATTAGTAAATCTATTTTTTTACCGACCGCATACAATTATGTATAAGGTAGGTATTGTTTTCATACTAAACATTTGTACTTACCCGAGATTTTGGCAAATATGCACTAATCCGGTGCGAAGAAAATTTAAAAAAAATTTATGATGATGACAGCGTGATGTCTGTCTGTGTGTGTGTGAGTGAGTTTGCGTGTGTATAGGTGCGTATGTGTGTATACTGTGGGCACGTGTACAGCCGAAACGACTGAGCGTAATTTTTGAAATTTCATATTTAAGGTTTTGATGTAAATATCTCGGATTGATAAGCTTTTGGAGCAAATCGGACAACCGGAAGTAGTAGTTTACTAGTGTCATTTTTAAGCTTTTTACGAATATTTCGTAATAGAAAAATATTATGAGAAAAATTATTAAGAAAAAATTGTTACACAAGTAAAGAGCAACAACTTTGCCATAGAACATTTTTTGATCTGACTAACTTTAACTTTTATTGGCGAAATATATGAACGTTTGTTTTCCTCCTTTTTTCTTTTTTTCCGAAGTTTATGTTTCAATATATGCTATTGCTATACATATAGTTTGAAATTTGAATATGAATGATATAAAAATGTACCTATGTATGTATTTATATAGCTAGTGTTAGGTATCTATAGTCTATGGCTATAAGTGTTCTTTGTTTTAATTTGTTTTTTATGTTTCTATACAATATAAGCTATTGCTATACATGTAGTTTGATACGAATAGTATAGATATGTATTTATATACACTAGTATTTGTCCGCTGCTCGAAAATCGAGCAAACCTAGATTAAAATACAGCTATTTAGTGTATATCTTGTCCGTTTCCGAAAGCCAAAACTTGTTGTCTGAGTTTGTGATGTATAAGCGAGGATTCATTCTGTTTCATGGATAGACTGGGTGTTATAGCCGGACTATCAATTTAGCAAACAGCAAATTATTATTACGAAAACGTTAAACTAAACAAGTACTTTAAAGAAAATTATATAAAAACAGTAAAGTACTTAATGTAAAGAACTTTAAAATTATTAAAAACAAATCCTTAAAATTGGACTACATATCATGTCAGGTATACATATATGCGAGGTACACATAAGAGAGTCAAATATAAAAAATTTTACAATTACAATTACTTTTTTTAATTACATATTATTATAAAATTTTCATGTAGAAAACTTACGGCACACGGTTTTATATGTACAGTAAGATGGCGCAGTAAAAAGCCAGAGAATTCCAGTACGGAAAACATAAATATTCTTTATTGCATTAAAAAAAACATATTAAAATTTTTTGAATTCATAAATTCATATTTATATTATATGTATTTTTAATTCTTATAAATAAATTTATTATAAAATAAACTCAAAAATTTATTATTATAATAGGTACCTATGTATATGGGCGTTTATATATTAGTTCTTAACTGTAACTCATAAAGTTTGCATTTAATATAAGACCTATTATTTTAAAAATGTTTCAATTCTAAAACTTTCAAATGTGCACCCCATACATAGCAAAAATTTATCTATTATTCAGTAAATACAGTAGTACATATGTATGTATATGTACTTATTATTTAAGATTTTTAAAATTCACACCCCATCCAGTCAAAAAGAAATCGATTTTAATTCGATCGACTTACTAAATTGTAATAGTAACCTTTTTGAACATCTTTGATATTTTAAATGAGAGAAGCTGTTGAACAATTTAAAAAAAGTCCACCACTGGATTGGCACTGACCACAATACAATATACAACATACATAAGCAAAATCCTATAAACCAAAAAAAAGTAATCATTTACTTTTAATTTAAGGAACAAATATTTTTTACTGTCTCTTAAATTTTCATATTGTTGTTGTTAATATTGCTATCTCTCACTTCATGTCTGTTATCTGGTTGTACTCTGTAAATAAGTACTTCGTTAGTACTATACTGTGCCACTCTTTAAATGACAAAATAATATAGATAATTCGTACCACAAATCATACTCATGGGCCTTGGCCATAAGAGCATAACTGCATAAAATACTACATTACATTGAAATTTGAACTTTTTAAAATAATATATTATATACATACATTTCATTCTCTTAAATTTTTCTTAACATAAAATATTAATTAGTTTAGTACTAAAATTGTAAGTTCTAAATACTACTCTCATATTAATGATATTATTTCTGTACGCTAAAATTTTTATTGTTGTTTTTAAAAAATACATTAACTTAAAAATTTCTATTTATTAATTTGAACCAATAAGTTTTGAACGTAAATATAATATTCATGCATATATAAACAAACATATATACATTCACATTTAATAAAAACGTTTCAAATTTATTGTTGTTCGTTTAAGCATGAAATTTAAGTTTAAATCCGAAAGCGCATACTTATATAATATGTATGTATGAATATTATGAGATGACGTTATGTATTCATATTGTAAGGTGTAACCATGTATGGTTACATCACATACATACATTCGATGATTCGAGGTATTAAGAACTAGAAAAAAAGTTTTGTTTTTATTCTTATTATACATGCATACATACGTATTTACATATTGTAAATCAAAATAAATTCCATTTTTTTGAAAAATTTTATTTTCTGATTTTGTTTTTTTTTTTTTTTAATTATATTGTGAAATTTATCAATATGTGTACGCACATGCCTCTGAGTAAACGTTTTAGTTTAAATAAAATCACATCCATACATACATATGGACTGTACATATATGTATATGTATTTGTGGTTAAAAAAAATAGACACTGCAGTTCTATAAGTACAAAAAATTAAATTTGTAAATCGTAATTTTGATTTAAATAAAACACTCCCCAAAAAATTTTATGCGACACAAATTTATAAAATATAAAACATATCAACATATACATATGTATGTATTATATAAAGAGCTTCTGAAATTTTTCATTTACGTAATTATCAAAAACAAAACATAAAATTCCAATATAAAAAAAACAAAAATTGGGATTTATTGCAAATTTAATCTAAGTACCTAATAATTTATATACTACTTATACTTATCTATATGTACATACATACATACATATATTATGTCTGACAATTAAACTAAATTTAACTATTATAATTTTATTTATTTATTATATAATATTATACAATTAAATATATAGGTACATAATTATAATTTTAAAAAAATATAAATATTATTTTAACTATTATTAATTTAGATTATTATAATAACAATATAATTTCTAACTTAAAATTTTTTTTATCTGTGTACTAAAAATAAACTGCTACCCATTTCATCCAAAACTTCCAAACAAAATATTTTAAAAAATTAAAATGTATTAATAATATCCACCAATTCAATCCAATTTAAAAATATTTAATGAATTTTGAAATTGAATTTTGAAAACGGAATTTTTAAATCGATTTTTCGAATCGATCCTTCAAAATAGGAGTTTTGACAAAAAAAATTAGTTTTTGTGAAGAAGACGATATTTCTAAATACAAAATCAAAATCGGAAATTCATAACTAATAATATATCGCCAGAAAATGAATTTTGAAAATACTGAATCTTTAAAACGATTTTACTACCATTTCCCGAAGTTTTTTCACGTTTTTAAGCTTATTTTGAAATCATTGTTGCTTCTTCAATAAAAACTGATTATTTTCCTTCAAAAAAGAGTTATGACAAAAAAAAATAAGTTTTTGTGTAGGGGATGCTATTTCTAAATATAAAATCGAAATCCGAAATTCATAACTAATATATATCGCCAGAAAATTAATTTTGAAAATACGGAATCTTTAAATCGATTTTTCTACTATTTCCCGAAGTTTTTTCACGTTTTTAAGCTTATTTTGAAATCATTTTTGCTTCTTCAATAAAAACTGATTATTTTCTTTCAAAATAAGAGTTTTGACAAAAAAAATGAGTTTTTGTGTAGGGGACGCTATTTCTAAATACAAAATCGAAATCCGAAATTCATAACTAATAATATATCGCCAGAAATTAAATTTTGAAAATACGGAATTTTTAAATCGATTTTACTACCATTTCCCGAAGTTTTTTCACGTTTTTAAGTTTATTTTGAAATCATTTTTGCTTCTTCAATAAAAACTGATTATTTTCCTTCAAAATAAGAGTTTTGACAAAAAAAAATGAGTTTTTGTGTAGGGGACGCTATTTCTAAATATAAAATCGAAATCAGAAATTCATAACTAATAATATATCGCCAGAAATTAAATTTTGAAAATACGAAATCTTTAAATCGATTTTACTACCATTTCCCGAAGTTTTTTCACGTTTTTAAGCTTATTTTGAAATCATTTTTGCTTCTTCAATAAAAACTGATTATTTTCCTTCAAAATAAGAGTTATGACAAAAAAAACGAGGAAGAATGCAGTAGAGTAGACTGTGTCAACTCTGGGATACCCGTATGAACGTAATATATCCTATTATAAAACTTGATCATCTTTTAAAAACATTCAGATGTTTTAGTACCGAACTACAGAGATATATTTATGTAAATTGTGGAGTTGTATGACAGCTACCCGAATCTATTGCACCTAGCTTCATTAAGTTCCAAGAAATGCAAGAAGCCTAAATCGGCTGCAATAGGTAAATCAAATTTTACAAAAGTTTTTGGCATGCAACTCGACACTTTTTCACTAAATTTCAGATAGCTAGATTCAATAGACACCGAGTTATTTTCATTTAAAAAGAGAAGTTGTATGACAACTACCCGAACCTGTCATATCATCACAACCAAATTTTACAGAAGTTATTGCCATAAAAGTGGATTATCATTCGCAAAATTTCAGATACCTAGATTGAATAGACACTGGGTTATTTCCATTTAAAGAAAGAAGTTGTATGGCAGCTACTCGAACCCGGCGGCCAAAAATGCTGGAGTTAAATAGCAAAACTAACAATTTTGCAAAAGTGACGTATACAAAATGGCAGACTTCTAGCTCCTTTATTTTTCGAGTTATCGTGCGGGCGGACACTGAGTTATTTTCATTTAAAAAGAGAAGTTGTATGGCAGCTACCCGAACCCGTCGCACCAACACAACCAAATTTTGCAGAAGTTGTTGCCATAAAAATGGATTATCATTCGCAAAATTTCAGATACCTAGATTGAACAGACACTGGGTTATTTCCATTTAAAGAAAGACGTTGTATGGCAGCTACTCGAACCCGGTGGCCGAAAATACTGGAGTTAAATAGCAAAACTAACAATTTTGCAAAAGTGACGTATACAAAATGGCAGACTTCTAGCTCCTTTATTTTTCGAGTTATCGTGCGGACGGACACTGAGTTATTTTCATTTAAAAAGAGAAGTTGTATGGCAGCTACCCGAACCCGTCACACCACCACAACCAAATTTTGCAGAAGTTGTTGCCATAAAACTTGATCATCATTCGCAAAATTTCAGATACCTAGATTGAACAGACACTGGGTTATTTCTATTTCAAGAAAGACGTTGTACGGCAGCTACCCGAACCCGGGGACAGAAAATGCTGGAGTTAAATAGCAAAACTAACAATTTTACAAAAGTGACGTAAAAAAATTTGCAGCCTCCTAGCTCCTCTATTTTTTGAGTTATCGTGCGGACGGACACTGAGTTCTTTTCATTTAAAAAGAGATTTTGTATGGCAGCTACCCGAACCCGTCGCACCAGCACAACCAAATTTTGCAGAAGTTGTTGCCATAAAACTTGATCATCATTTGCAAGATTTCAGACGCCTAGCTTTATTAACTTCCAAGAGGTGCAAGAAGCCTGAACCGGCTGCTCTAGGCCAACCAAATTTTACAAAAGTTGTTGGCATATAACTCGACACCTCTTTACTAAATTTCAGATTCCTAGCTTCAATAAACACTGAGTTATTCTCATTTAACCGGATAAGTTGTATGGCAGCTACCCGAACCCGTCGCACCACCACAACCAAATTTTGCAAAAGTTGTTGCCATAAAACTTGATCATCATTTGCAAGATTTCAGACGCCTAGCTTTATTAACTTCCAAGAGGTGCAAGAAGCCTGAACCGGCTGCTCTAGGCCAACCAAATTTTACAAAAGTTGTTGGCATATAACTCGACACCTCTTTACTAAATTTCAGATTCCTAGCTTCAATAAACACTGAGTTATTCTCATTTAACCGGATAAGTTGTATGGCAGCTACCCGAACCCGTCGCACCACCACAACCAAATTTTGCAAAAGTTGTTGCCAAAAAACTTGATCATCATTTCCAAAATTTCAGAACCCTAGCTTGAACAGATACTGAGTTATTTCTATATAAAGAAAGAAGTTGTATGGCAGCTACTCGAACCCGCCGACCGAAAATGTTGGATTTAAACAGCAAAACTAACAATTTTGCAAAAGTGACGTAAAAAAAATTTCAGCTTCCTAGCTCCTTTAGTTTTTGAGTTATCGTGCGGACGGACGGACGGACGGACGGACGGACGGACGTACATGGCTTAATCAACTCAGAATTCGATTCTGAGCCGATCCATACCTTTGACACTATATCTAGCTCGGCTCCTTTAAGGTGTCACAAACGTAATGGCAAATTTATTATACCCTTGAACATAGTTCATACGGGTATAAAAATGAGTTTTTGTATAGAGGATGCTATTTCTAAATATAAAATCGAAATCCGAAATTCATAACTAATATATATCGCCAGAAATTAAATTTTGAAAATACGGAATCTTTAAATCGATTTTACTACCATTTCCCGAAGTTTTTTCACGTTTTCAAGCTTATTTTGAAATCATTTTTGCTTCTTCAATAAAAACTGATTATTTTCCTTCAAAAAAGAGTTATGACAAAAAAAAATAAGTTTTTGTGTAGGGGACGCTATTTCTAAATATAAAATCGAAATCCGAAATTCATAACTAATATATATCGCCAGAAAATTAATTTTGAAAATACGGAATCTTTAAAACGATTTTACTACTATTTCCCGAAGTTTTTTCACGTTTTTAAGCTTATTTTGAATTCATTTTTGCTTCTTCAATAAAAACTGATTATTTTCTTTCAAAAGGAAGTGTTGAAGAGTTAAGAAAAAAAAGAAATGAAGAGTTTTGACAAAAAAAATGAGTTTTTGTGTAGGGGACGCTATTTCTAAATATAAAATCGAAATCCGAAATTCATAACTAATAATATATCGCCAGAAATTAAATTTTGAAAATACGGAATCTTTAAATCGATTTTACTACCATTTCCCGAAGTTTTTTCACGTTTTCAAGCTTATTTTGAAATCATTTTTTCTTCTTCAATAAAAACTGATTATTTTCCTTCAAAAAAGAGTTATGACAAAAAAAAATAAGTTTTTGTGTAGGGGACGCTATTTCTAAATACAAAATCGAAATCCGAAATTCATAACTAATAATATATCGCCAGAAATTAAATTTTGAAAATACGGAATCTTTAAATCGATTTTACTACCATTTCCCGAAGTTTTTTCACGTTTTCAAGCTTATTTTGAAATCATTTTTGCTTCTTCAATAAAAACTGATTATTTTCCTTCAAAAAAGAGTTATGATAAAAAAAAATGAGTTTTTGTGTAGGGGACGCTATTTCTAAATATAAAATCGAAATCAGAAATTCATAACTAATAATATATCGCCAGAAATTAAATTTTGAAAATACGGAATTTTTAAATCGATTTTACTACCATTTCCCGAAGTTCTTTCGCGTTTTTAAGCTTATTTTGAAATCATTTTTGCTTCTTCAATAAAAACTGATTATTTTCCTTCAAAATAAAAGTTATGACAAAAAAAATGAGTTTTTGTGTAGGGGACGCTATTTCTAAATATAAAATCGAAATCAGAAATTCATAACTAATAATATATCGCCAGAAATTAAATTTTGAAAATACGGAATTTTTAAATCGATTTTACTACCATTTCCCGAAGTTTTTTCACGTTTTTAAGTTTATTTTGAAATCATTTTTGCTTGTTCAATAAAAACTGATTATTTTCATTCAAAATAAAAGTTATGACAAAAAAAATGAGTTTTTGTGTATGGGACGCTATTTCTAAATATAAAATCGAAATCCGAAATTCATAACTAATATATATCGCCAGAAAATGAATTTTGAAAACACGGAATCTTTAAAACGATTTTATTATCATTTCCCGAAGTTTTTTCACGTTTTTAAGCTTATTTTGAAATCATTTTTGCTTCTTCAATAAAAACTGATTATTTTCTTTCAAAAGAGTTTTGACAAAAAAAATGAGTTTTTGTGTAGGGGACGATATTTCTAAATATAAAAACGAAATCCGAAATTCATAACTAATATATATCTCCAGAAAATGAATTTTGAAAATACGGAATCTTTAAAACGATTTTATTACCATTTCCCGAAGTTTTTTACGTTTTTAAGCTTATTTTGAAATCTTTTTTTCTTCTTCAATAAAAACTGATTATTTTCCTTCAAAATAAGAGTTTTGACAAAAAAAATGAATTTTTGTGTAGAGGACCCTATTTCCAAATATAAAATCGAAATCCGAAATTCATAACTAATATATATCGCCAGAAAATGAATTTTGAAAACACGGAATCTTTAAAACGATTTTACTACCATTTCCCGAAGTTTTTTCACGTTTTTAAGCTTATTTTGAAATCATTTTTGCTTCTTCAATAAAAACTGATTATTTTCTTTCAAAAGAGTTTTGACAAAAAAAATGAGTTTTTGTGTAGGGGACGCTATTTCTAAATATAAAATCGAAATCCGAAATTCATAACTAATATATATCGCCAGAAAATGAATTTTGAAAATACGGAATCTTTAAAACGATTTTACTACCATTTCCCGAAGTTTTTTCACGTTTTTAAGTTTATTTTGAAATCATTTTTGCTTCTACAATAAAAACTGATTATTTTCTTTCAAAATAAGAGTTTTGACAAAAAAAAATGAGTTTTTGTGTAGGGGACGATATTTCTAAATATAAAAACGAAATCCGAAATTCATAACTAATATATATCTCCAGAAAATGAATTTTGAAAATACGGAATCTTTAAAACGATTTTATTACCATTTCCCGAAGTTTTTTACGTTTTTAAGCTTATTTTGAAATCTTTTTTGCTTCTTCAATAAAAACTGATTATTTTCCTTCAAAATAAGAGTTTTGACAAAAAAAATGAATTTTTGTGTAGAGGACGCTATTTCCAAATATAAAATCGAAATCAGAAATTCATAACTAATAATATATCGCCAGAAATTAAATTTTTAAATCGATTTTACTACCATTTCCCGAAGTTTTTTCACGTTTTTAAGTTTATTTTGAAATCATTTTTGCTTCTTCAATAAAAACTGATTATTTTCTTTCAAAATAAGAGTTTTGACAAAAAAAAATGAGTTTTTGTATAGGAGATGCTATTTCTAAATATAAAATCGAAATCCGAAATTCATAACTAATATATATCACCATAAAATGAATTTTGAAAACACGGAATCTTTAAATCGATTTTTCTACCACTTCCCGTTGTTTTTTCACGTGTTTAAGCTTATTTTGAAATAATTTTTGCTTCTTCAAAAAAACTAATTATTTTCCTTCAAAATAGAAGTTTTGACAAAAAAAATAAGTTTTTGTGTAGGGGACGATATTTCTAAATATAAAAACGAAATTCGAAATTCATAACTAATATATATCACCAGAAAATGAATTTTGAAAACACGGAATCTTTAAATCGATTTTTCTACCATTTCCTGTTGTTTTTTCACGTTTTCAAGCTTATTTTGGAATCATTTTTGCTTTTTCAATAAAAACTGATTAATTTCCTTCAAAATAGGACTTTTGACAAAAAAAAATAGTTTTTGTGTAGGGGACGATATTTCTAAATATAAAAACGAAATTCGAAGTTCATAACTAATATATATCACCAGAAAATGAATTTTGAAAACACGGAATCTTTAAATCGATTTTTCTACCATTTCCCGTTTTAAGCTTATTTTGAAATCATTTTTGCTTCTTCAATAAAAACTGACTATTTTCTTTCAAAATAAGAGTTTTGACAAAAAAAATGAGTTTTTGTGTAGGGGACGCTATTTCTAAATACAAAATCGAAATCCGAAATTCATAACTAATATATGTCACCATAAAATGAATTTTGAAAACACGGAATCTTTAAATCGATTTTTCTACCACTTCCCGTTGTTTTTTCACGTGTTTAAGCTTATTTTGAAATAATTTTTGCTTCTTCAAAAAAACTAATTATTTTCCTTCAAAATAGAAGTTTTGACAAAAAAAATAAGTTTTTGTGTAGGGGACGATATTTCTAAATATAAAAACGAAATTCGAAATTCATAACTAATATATATCACCAGAAAATGAATTTTGAAAACACGGAATCTTTAAATCGATTTTTCTACCATTTCCCGGTGATTTTTCACGTTTTTAAGCTTATTTTGAAATCATTTTTGCTTCTTCAATAAAAACTGATTATTTTCATTTTAAATAGGAGTTTTGAAAAAAAAAAAAAAGGGTTTTTGTGTAGGGGACGATATTTCTAAATATTAAAACGAAATCCAAAATTCATAACTAATATATATCGCCAGAAAATGAATTATGAAAATACGGAATCTTTAAATCGATTTTTCTACCATTTCCCGTTGTTTTTTCACGTTTTTAAGCTTATTTTGAAATCATTTTTGCTTCTTCAATAAAAACTGATTATTTTCATTCAAAATAGGAGTTTTGAAAAAAAAAAAAAAGGGTTTTTGTGTAGGGGACGATATTTCTAAATATAAAAACGAAATTCGAAATTCATAACTAATATATATCGCCAGAAAATGAATTTTGAAAATACGGAATCTTTAAATCGATTTTTCTACCATTTCCCGTTGTTTTTTCACGTTTTTAAGCTTATTTTGAAATCATTTTTGCTTCTTCAATAAAAACTGATTATTTTCATTCAAAATAGGAGTTTTGAAAAAAAAAAAAAGGGTTTTTGTGTAGGGGACGATATTTCTAAATATAAAAACGAAATTCGAAATTCATAACTAATATATATCGCCAGAAAATGAATTTTGAAAACACGGAATCTTTAAATCGATTTTTCCACCATTTCCCGTTGTTTTTTCACGTTTTTAAGCTTATTTTGAAATCATTTTTGCTTCTTCAATAAAAACTGATTATTTTCATTCAAAATAGGAGTTTTGAAAAAAAAAAAAAGGGTTTTTGTGTAGGGGACGATATTTCTAAATATAAAAACGAAATTCGAAATTCATAACTAATATATATCACCAGAAAATGAATTTTGAAAACACGGAATCTTTAAATCGATTTTTCCACCATTTCCCGTTGTTTTTTCACGTTTTTAAGCTTATTTTGAAATCATTTTTGCTTCTTCAATAAAAACTAATTATTTTCCTTCAAAATAGAAGTTTTGACAAAAAAAATAAGTTTTTGTGTAGAGGACGATATTTCTAAATATAGAAACGAAATCCGAAATTCATAACTAATATATATCGCCGGAAAATGAATTTTGAAAATACAGAATCTTTAAATCGATTTTTCTACCATTTCCCGTTGTTTTTTCACGTTTTTAAGCTTATTTTGAAATCGTTTTTGCTTCTTCAATAAAAACTGATTATTTTCCTTCAAAATAGAAGTTTTGAAAAAAAAAATAAGTTTTTGTGTAGGGGACGATATTTCTAAATATAAAAACGAAATTCGAAGTTCATAACTAATATATATCACCAGAAAATGAATTTTGAAAACACGGAATCTTTAAATCGATTTTTCCACCATTTCCCGTTGTTTTTTCACGTTTTTAAGCTTATTTTGAAATCATTTTTGCTTTTTCAATAAAAACTGAATTATTTCCTTCAAAATTGGACTTTTGACAAAAAAAATAAGTTTTTGTGTAGGGGACGATATTTCTAAATATAAAAACGAAATTCGAAGTTCATAACTAATATATATCACCAGAAAATGAATTTTGAAAACACGGAATCTTTAAATCGATTTTTCCACCATTTCCCGTTGTTTTTTCACGTTTTTAAGCTTATTTTGAAATCATTTTTGCTTCTTCAATAAAAACTGATTATTTTCATTCAAAATAGGAGTTTTGAAAAAAAAAAAAAAGGGTTTTTGTGTAGGGGACGATATTTCTAAATATAAAAACGAAATTCGAAATTCATAACTAATATATATCGCCAGAAAATGAATTTTGAAAATACGGAATCTTTAAATCGATTTTTCTACCATTTCCCGTTGTTTTTTCACGTTTTTAAGCTTATTTTGAAATCATTTTTGCTTCTTCAATAAAAACTAATTATTTTCCTTCAAAATAGAAGTTTTGACAAAAAAAATAAGTTTTTGTGTAGAGGACGATATTTCTAAATATAGAAACGAAATCCGAAATTCATAATTAATATATATGGCCGGAAAATGAATTTTGAAAATACAGAATCTTTAAATCGATTTTTCTACCATTTCCCGTTGTTTTTTCACGTTTTTAAGCTTATTTTGAAATCGTTTTTGCTTCTTCAATAAAAACTGATTATTTTCCTTCAAAATAGAAGTTTTGAAAAAAAAAATAAGTTTTTGTGTAGGGGACGATATTTCTAAATATAAAAACGAAATCCAAAATTCATAACTAATATATATCGCCAGAAAATGAATTTTGAAAATACGGAATCTTTAAATCGATTTTTCTACCATTTCCCGTTGTTTTTTCACGTTTTTAAGCTTATTTTGAAATCATTTTTGCTTCTTCAATAAAAACTAATTATTTTCCTTCAAAATAGAAGTTTTGACAAAAAAAATAAGTTTTTGTGTAGAGGACGATATTTCTAAATATAGAAACGAAATCCGAAATTCATAACTAATATATATGGCCGGAAAATGAATTTTGAAAATACAGAATCTTTAAATCGATTTTTCTACCATTTCCCGTTGTTTTTTCACGTTTTTAAGCTTATTTTGAAATCGTTTTTGCTTCTTCAATAAAAACTAATTATTTTCCTTCAAAATAGAAGTTTTGACAAAAAAAAAAAAGGGTTTTTGTGTAGGGGACGATATTTCTAAATATTAAAACGAAATCCAAAATTCATAACTAATATATATCGCCAGAAAATGAATTATGAAAATACGGAATCTTTAAATCGATTTTTCTACCATTTCCCGTTGTTTTTTTACGTTTTTAAGCTTATTTTGAAATCATTTTTGCTTTTTCAATAAAAACTGATTATTTTCCTTCAAAATAGGAGTTTTGACAAAAAAAATGAGTTTTTGTGTAGGGGACGATATTTCTAAATATTAAAACGAAATCCAAAATTCATAACTAATATATACCGCCAGAAAATGAATTATGAAAATACGGAATCTTTAAATCGATTTTTCTACCATTTCCCGTTGTTTTTTCACGTTTTTAAGCTTATTTTGAAATCATTTTTGCTTCTTCAATAAAAACTGATTATTTTCCTTCAAAATAGAAGTTTTGAAAAAAAAAATAAGTTTTTGTGTAGGGGACGATATTTCTAAATATAAAAACGAAATCCAAAATTCATAGCTAATATATCTCGCCAGAAAATGAATTATGAAGATACGGAACCTTTAAATCGAGTTTTCTACCATTTCCCGTTGTTTTTTCACGTTTTTAAGCTTATTTTGAAATCATTTTTGCTTCTTCAATAAAAACTAATTATTTTCCTTCAAAATAGGAGTTTTAACAAAAAAATTAAGTTTTTGTGTAGAGGACGATATTTCTAAATATAAAAACGAAATTCGAAATTCATAACTAATATATATCGCCAGAAAATGAATTTTGAAAATACGGAATCTTTAAATCGATTTTTCTACCATTTTCCGTTGTTTTTTCACGTTTTTAAGCTTATTTTGAAATCATTTTTGCTTCTTCGATAAAAACTGATTATTTTCATTCAAAATAGGAGTTTTGAAAAAAAAAAAAAAGGGTTTTTGTGTAGGGGACGATATTTCTAAATATTAAAACGAAATCCAAAATTCATAACTAATATATATCGCCAGAAAATGAATTATGAAAATACGGAATCTTTAAATCGATTTTTCTACCATTTCCCGTTGTTTTTTCACGTTTTTAAGCTTATTTTGAAATCATTTTTGCTTCTTCAATAAAAACTGATTATTTTCCTTCAAAATAGGAGTTTTGAAAAAAAAAAAAAAGGGTTTTTGTGTAGGGGACGATATTTCTAAATATAAAAACGAAATTCGAAATTCATAACTAATATGTATCACCAGAAAATGAATTATGAAAATACGAAATTTTTAAATCGATTTTTCTACCATTTCCCGTTGTTTTTTCACGTTTTTAAGCTTATTTTGAAATCATTTTTGCTTCTTCAATAAAAACTAATTATTTTCCTTCAAAATAGAAGTTTTGACAAAAAAAATAAGTTTTTGTGAAGAGGACGATATTTCTAAATATAAAAACGAAATCCGAAATTCATAACTAATATATATGGCCGGAAAATGAATTTTGAAAATACAGAATCTTTAAATCGATTTTTCTACCATTTCCCGTTGTTTTTTCACGTTTTTAAGATTATTTTGAAATCGTTTTTGCTTCTTCAATAAAAACTGATTATTTTCCTTCAAAATAGGAGTTTTGACAAAAAAAAATGAGTTTTTGTGTAGGGGACGATATTTCTAAATATTAAAACGAAATCCAAAATTCATAACTAATATATACCGCCAGAAAATGAATTATGAAAATACGGAATCTTTAAATCGATTTTTCTACCATTTCCCGTTGTTTTTTCACGTTTTTAAGCTTATTTTGAAATCATTTTTGCTTCTTCAATAAAAACTGATTATTTTCCTTCAAAATAGAAGTTTTGAAAAAAAAAATAAGTTTTTGTGTAGGGGACGATATTTCTAAATATAAAAACGAAATTCGAAATTCATAACTAATATATATCGCCAGAAAATGAATTTTGAAAATACGGAATCTTTAAATCGATTTTTCTACCATTTCCCGTTGTTTTTTCACGTTTTTAAGCTTATTTTGGAATCATTTTTGCTTTTTCAATAAAAACTGATTAATTTCCTTCAAAATAAGACTTTTGACAAAAAAAATTAGTTTTTGTGTAGGGGCTGATATTTCTAAATATAAAAACGAAATCCGAAATTCATAACTAATATATATCGCCAGAAAATGAATTTTGAAAATACGGAATCTTTAAATCGATTTTTCTACCATTTTCCATTGTTTTTTCACGTTTATAAGCTTATTTTGAAATCATTTTTACTTCTTCAATAAAAACTAATTATTTTCCTACAAAATAGAAGTTTTGACAAAAAAAATTAGTTTTTGTGTAGGGGCTGATATTTCTAAATATAAAAACGAAATCCGAAATTCATAACTAATATATATCGCCAGAAAATGAATTTTGAAAATACGGAATCTTTAAATCGATTTTTCTACCATTTTCCGTTGTTTTTTCACGTTTTTAAGCTTATTTTGGAATCATTTTTGCTTTTTCAATAAAAACTGATTAATTTCCTTCAAAATAGGAGTTTTGACAAAAAAAATGAGTTTTTGTGTAGGGGACGATATTTCTAAATATTAAAACGAAATCCAAAATTCATAACTAATATATACCGCCAGAAAATGAATTATGAAAATACGGAATCTTTAAATCGATTTTTCTACCATTTCCCGTTGTTTTTTCACGTTTTTAAGCTTATTTTGAAATCATTTTTGCTTCTTCAATAAAAACTGATTATTTTCCTTCAAAATAGGAGTTTTGACAAAAAAAATGAGTTTTTGTGTAGGGGACGATATTTCTAAATATTAAAACGAAATCCAAAATTCATAACTAATATATATCGCCAGAAAATGAATTATGAAAATACGGAATCTTTAAATCGATTTTTCTACCATTTCCCGTTGTTTTTTCACGTTTTTAAGCTTATTTTGAAATCATTTTTGCTTCTTCAATAAAAACTGATTATTTTCCTTCAAAATAGGAGTTTTGAAAAAAAAAAAAAAGGGTTTTTGTGTAGGGGACGATATTTCTAAATATAAAAACGAAATTCGAAATTCATAACTAATATGTATCACCAGAAAATGAATTATGAAAATACGAAATTTTTAAATCGATTTTTCTACCATTTCCCGTTGTTTTTTCACGTTTTTAAGCTTATTTTGAAATCATTTTTGCTTCTTCAATAAAAACTAATTATTTTCCTTCAAAATAGAAGTTTTGACAAAAAAAATAAGTTTTTGTGAAGAGGACGATATTTCTAAATATAGAAACGAAATCCGAAATTCATAACTAATATATATGGCCGGAAAATGAATTTTGAAAATACAGAATCTTTAAATCGATTTTTCTACCATTTCCCGTTGTTTTTTCACGTTTTTAAGATTATTTTGAAATCGTTTTTGCTTCTTCAATAAAAACTGATTATTTTCCTTCAAAATAGGAGTTTTGACAAAAAAAAATGAGTTTTTGTGTAGGGGACGATATTTCTAAATATTAAAACGAAATCCAAAATTCATAACTAATATATACCGCCAGAAAATGAATTATGAAAATACGGAATCTTTAAATCGATTTTTCTACCATTTCCCGTTGTTTTTTCACGTTTTTAAGCTTATTTTGAAATCATTTTTGCTTCTTCAATAAAAACTGATTATTTTCCTTCAAAATAGAAGTTTTGAAAAAAAAAATAAGTTTTTGTGTAGGGGACGATATTTCTAAATATAAAAACGAAATTCGAAATTCATAACTAATATATATCGCCAGAAAATGAATTTTGAAAATACGGAATCTTTAAATCGATTTTTCTACCATTTCCCGTTGTTTTTTCACGTTTTTAAGCTTATTTTGGAATCATTTTTGCTTTTTCAATAAAAACTGATTAATTTCCTTCAAAATAAGACTTTTGACAAAAAAAATTAGTTTTTGTGTAGGGGCTGATATTTCTAAATATAAAAACGAAATCCGAAATTCATAACTAATATATATCGCCAGAAAATGAATTTTGAAAATACGGAATCTTTAAATCGATTTTTCTACCATTTTCCATTGTTTTTTCACGTTTATAAGCTTATTTTGAAATCATTTTTACTTCTTCAATAAAAACTAATTATTTTCCTACAAAATAGAAGTTTTGACAAAAAAAATTAGTTTTTGTGTAGGGGCTGATATTTCTAAATATAAAAACGAAATCCGAAATTCATAACTAATATATATCGCCAGAAAATGAATTTTGAAAATACGGAATCTTTAAATCGATTTTTCTACCATTTTCCGTTGTTTTTTCACGTTTTTAAGCTTATTTTGGAATAATTTTTGCTTTTTCAATAAAAACTGATTAATTTCCTTCAAAATAGGAGTTTTGACAAAAAAAATGAGTTTTTGTGTAGGGGACGATATTTCTAAATATTAAAACGAAATCCAAAATTCATAACTAATATATACCGCCAGAAAATGAATTATGAAAATACGGAATCTTTAAATCGATTTTTCTACCATTTCCCGTTGTTTTTTCACGTTTTTAAGCTTATTTTGAAATCATTTTTGCTTCTTCAATAAAAACTGATTATTTTCCTTCAAAATAGGAGTTTTGACAAAAAAAATGAGTTTTTGTGTAGGGGACGATATTTCTAAATATAAAAACGAAATCCGAAAGTCATAACTAATATATATCGCCAGAAAATGAATTTTGAAAATACGGAATCTTTAAATCGATTTTTCTACCATTTTCCATTGTTTTTTCACGTTTATAAGCTTATTTTGAAATCATTTTTACTTCTTCAATAAAAACTAATTATTTTCCTACAAAATAGAAGTTTTGACAAAAAAAATTAGTTTTTGTGTAGGGGCTGATATTTCTAAATATAAAAACGAAATCCGAAATTCATAACTAATATATATCGCCAGAAAATGAATTTTGAAAATACGGAATCTTTAAATCGATTTTTCTACCATTTTCCGTTGTTTTTTCACGTTTTTAAGCTTATTTTGGAATCATTTTTTCTTTTTCAATAAAAACTGATTAATTTCCTTCAAAATAGGACTTTTGACAAAAAAAATTAGTTTTTGTGTAGGGGACGATATTTCTAAATATAAAAGCGAAATCCGAAATTCATAACTAATATTTATCGCAAGAAAACGAATTTGGAAAATGCGGAATCTTTAAATCGATTTATCTACCATTTCCCGTTGTTTTTTCACGTTTTCAAGCTTATTTTGGAATCATTTTTGCTTCTTCAATAAAAACTAATTATTTTCCTTCAAAATAGAAGTTTTGACAAAAAAAATAAGTTTTTGTGTAGAGGACGATATTTCTAAATATAGAAAAAAAATCCGAAACTCATAACTAATATATATGGCCGGAAAATGCATTTTGAAAATACGGAATCTTTAAATCGATTTTTCTACCATTTCCCGTTGTTTTTGCACGTTTTTCACGTTTTTAAGCTTATTTTGAAATCATTTTTGCTTCTTCAATAAAAACTGATTATTTTCCTTCAAAATAGAAGTTTTGACAAAAAAAATAAGTTTTTGTGTAGGGGACGATATTTCTAAATATAAAAACGAAATCCAAAACTCATAACTAATATATATCGCCAGAAAATGAATTATGAAAATACGGAATCTTTAAATCGATTTTTCTACCATTTCCCGTTGTTTTTTCACGTTTTTAAGCTTATTTTGAAATCATTTTTGCTTCTTCAATAAAAACTGATTATTTTCCTTCAAAATAGGACTTTTGACAAAAAAAAATGAGTTTTTGTGTAGGGGACGATATTTATAAATATTAAAACGAAATCCAAAATTCATAACTAATATATATCGCCAGAAAATGAATTATGAAAATACGGAATCTGTAAATCGATTTTTCTACCATTTCCCGTTGTTTTTTCACGTTTTTCACGTTTTTAAGCTTATTTTGAAATCATTTTTGCTTCTTCAATAAAAACTGATTATTTTCCTTCAAAATAGAAGTTTTGACAAAAAAAATAAGTTTTTGTGTAGGGGACGATATTTCTAAATATAAAAACGAAATCCAAAATTCATAGCTAATATATATCGCCAGAAAATGAATTATGAAGATACGGAACCTTTAAATCGAGTTTTCTACCATTTCCAGTTGTTTTTTCACGATTTTAAGCTTATTTTGAAATCATTTTTGCTTCTTCAATAAAAACTAATTATTTTCCTTCAAAATAGGAGTTTTGACAAAAAAATTAAGTTTTTGTGTAGCGGACGATATTTCTAAATATAAAAACGAAATTCGAAATTCATAAATAATATATATCACCAGAAAATGAATTTTGAAAATACGGAATCTTTAAATCGATTTTTCTACCATTTTCCGTTGTTTTTTCACGTTTTTAAGCTTATTTTGGAATCATTTTTGCTTTTTCAATAAAAACTGATTAATTTCCTTCAAAATAGGACTTTTGACAAAAAAAATTAGTTTTTGTGTAGGGGACGATATTTCTAAATATAAAAGCGAAATCCGAAATTCATAAATAATATATATCACCAGAAAATGAATTTTGAAAATACGGAATCTTTAAATCGATTTTTCTACCATTTTCCGTTGTTTTTTCACGTTTTTAAGCTTATTTTGAAATCATTTTTGCTTCTTCAATAAAAACTAATTATTTTCCTTCATAATAGAAGTTTTGAAAAAAAAATTAAGTTTTTGTGTAGAGGACGATATTTCTAAATATAAAAACGAAATTCGAAATACATAACTAATATATATCACCAGAAAATGAATTTTGAAAATACGGAATCTTTAAATCGATTTTTCTACCATTTTCCGTTGTTTTTTCACGTTTTTAAGCTTATTTTGGAATCATTTTTGCTTTTTCAATAAAAACTGATTAATTTCCTTCAAAATAGGACTTTTGACAAAAAAAATTAGTTTTTGTGTAGGGGACGATATTTCTAAATATAAAAGCGAAATCCGAAATTCATAACTAATATTTATCGCAAGAAAACGAATTTGGAAAATGCGGAATCTTTAAATCGATTTATCTACCATTTCCCGTTGTTTTTTCACGTTTTCAAGCTTATTTTGGAATCATTTTTGCTTCTTCAATAAAAACTAATTATTTTCCTTCAAAATAGAAGTTTTGACAAAAAAAATAAGTTTTTGTGTAGAGGACGATATTTCTAAATATAGAAAAAAAATCCGAAACTCATAACTAATATATATGGCCGGAAAATGCATTTTGAAAATACGGAATCTTTAAATCGATTTTTCTACCATTTCCCGTTGTTTTTGCACGTTTTTCACGTTTTTAAGCTTATTTTGAAATCATTTTTGCTTCTTCAATAAAAACTGATTATTTTCCTTCAAAATAGAAGTTTTGACAAAAAAAATAAGTTTTTGTGTAGGGGACGATATTTCTAAATATAAAAACGAAATCCAAAACTCATAACTAATATATATCGCCAGAAAATGAATTATGAAAATACGGAATCTTTAAATCGATTTTTCTACCATTTCCCGTTGTTTTTTCACGTTTTTAAGCTTATTTTGAAATCATTTTTGCTTCTTCAATAAAAACTGATTATTTTCCTTCAAAATAGGACTTTTGACAAAAAAAAATGAGTTTTTGTGTAGGGGACGATATTTATAAATATTAAAACGAAATCCAAAATTCATAACTAATATATATCGCCAGAAAATGAATTATGAAAATACGGAATCTGTAAATCGATTTTTCTACCATTTCCCGTTGTTTTTTCACGTTTTTCACGTTTTTAAGCTTATTTTGAAATCATTTTTGCTTCTTCAATAAAAACTGATTATTTTCCTTCAAAATAGAAGTTTTGACAAAAAAAATAAGTTTTTGTGTAGGGGACGATATTTCTAAATATAAAAACGAAATCCAAAATTCATAGCTAATATATATCGCCAGAAAATGAATTATGAAGATACGGAACCTTTAAATCGAGTTTTCTACCATTTCCAGTTGTTTTTTCACGATTTTAAGCTTATTTTGAAATCATTTTTGCTTCTTCAATAAAAACTAATTATTTTCCTTCAAAATAGGAGTTTTGAAAAAAAAATTAAGTTTTTGTGTAGCGGACGATATTTCTAAATATAAAAACGAAATTCGAAATTCATAAATAATATATATCGCCAGAAAATGAATTTTGAAAATACGGAATCTTTAAATCGATTTTTCTACCATTTTCCGTTGTTTTTTCACGTTTTTAAGCTTATTTTGAAATCATTTTTGCTTCTTCAATAAAAACTAATTATTTTCCTTCATAATAGAAGTTTTGAAAAAAAAATTAAGTTTTTGTGTAGAGGACGATATTTCTAAATATAAAAACGAAATTCGAAATTCATAACTAATATATATCACCAGAAAATGAATTTTGAAAATACGGAATCTTTAAATCGATTTTTCTACCATTTCCCGTTGTTTTTTCGTGTTTTTAAGCTTATTTTGGATTCATTTTTGCTTCTTCAATAAAAACTGATTACTTTCCTTCAAATTAGGAGTTTTGACAAAAAAAATAAGTTTTTGTGTAGGGGACGATATTTCTAAATATAAAAACGAAATCCGAAATTCATAACTAATATTTATCGCAAGAAAACGAATTTGGAAAATGCGGAATCTTTAAATCGATTTATCTACCATTTCCCGTTGTTTTTTCACGTTTTCAAGCTTATTTTGGAATCATTTTTGCTTCTTCAATAAAAACTAATTATTTTCCTTCAAAATAGAAGTTTTGACAAAAAAAATAAGTTGTTGTTTAGAGGACGATATTTCTAAATATAGAAAAAAAATCCGAAACTCATAACTAATATATATGGCCGGAAAATGAATTTTGAAAATACAGAATCTTTAAATCGATTTTTCTACCATTTCCCGTTGTTTTTTCACGTTTTTAAGCTTATTTTGAAATCATTTTTGCTTCTTCAATAAAAACTGATTATTTTCCTTCAAAATAGGACAAAAAAAAATGAGTTTTTGTGTAGGGGACGATATTTCTAAATATAAAAACGAAATCCAAAATTCATAAATATATATCGCCAGAAAATGAATTATGAAGATGCGGAACCTTTAAATCGAGTTTTCTACCATTTCCCGTTGTTTTTTCACGTTTTTACGCTTATTTTGAAATCAGTTTTGCTTCTTCAATAAAAACTGATTATTTTCCTTCATAATAGGAGTTTTGACAAAAAAAATTAGTTTTTGTGTAGGGGACGATATTTCTTTATATATAAAAAAACGAAATCCGAAATTCATAACTAATATATATGGCCGGAAAATGAATTTTGAAAATACGGAATCTTTAAATCGAGTTTTCTACCATTTCCCGTTTATTTTTCACGTTTTTAAGCTTATTTTGAAATCAGTTTTGCTTCTTCAATAAAAACTGATTATTTTTCTTCAAAATAGGAGTTTTGACAAAAAAAATTAGTTTTTGTGTAGGGGACGATATTTCTAAATATAAAAACGAAATCCGAAATTCATAACTAATATAAATGGCCGGAAAATGAATTTTGAAAATACGGAATCTTTAAATCTAGTTTTCTACCATTTCCCGTTGTTTTTTCACGTTTTTAAGCTTATTTTGAAATCATTTTTGCTTCTTCAATAAAAACTGATTATTTTCATTCAAAATAGGAGTTTTAAAAAAAAAAAAAAAGGGTTTTTGTGTAGGGGACGATATTTCTATATATAAAAACGAAATTCGAAATTCATAACTAATATAAATGGCCGGAAAATGAATTTTGAAAATACGGAATCTTTAAATCGAGTTTTCTACCATTTCCCGTTGTTTTTTCACATTTTTAAGCTTATTTTGAAATCAGTTTTGCTTCTTCAATAAAAACTGATTATTTTCCTTCAAAATAGGAGTTTTCACAAAAAAAAATGAGTTTTTGTTTAGGGGACGATATTTCTAAATATAAAAACGAAATCAAAAATTCATAACTAATATATATCGCCAGAAAATGAATTATGAAGATACGGAACCTTTAAATCGAGTTTTTTACCATTTCCCGTTGTTTTTTCACGTTTTTAAGCTTATTTTGAAATAATTTTAGCTTCTTCAATAAAAACTAATTATTTTCCTTCAAAATAGGACAAAAAAAAATGAGTTTCGACAAAAAAAAATGAGTTTTTGTGTAGGGGACGATATTTCTAAATATAAAAACGAAATCCGAAATTCATAACTAATATATATGGCCGGAAAATGAATTTTGAAAATACGGAATCTTTAAATCGATTTTTCTACCATTTTCCGTTGTTTTTTCACGTTTTTAAGCTTATTTTGAAAGCATTTTTGCTTCTTCAATAAAAACTGATTATTTTCCTTCAAAATAGGACAAAAAAAAATGAGTTTCGACAAAAAACGAGGAAGAGTGCAGTAGAGTAGACTGTGTCAACTCTGGGATACCCGTATGAACGTAATATATCCTATTATAAAACTTGATCATCTTTTAAAAACATTCAGATGTTTTAGTACCGAACTACAGAGATATATTTATGTAAATTGTGAAGTTGTATGACAGCTACCCGAATCTATTGCTCCTAGCTTCATTAAGTTCCAAGAAATGCAAGAAGCCTAAACCGGCTGCAATAGATCAATCAAATTTTACAAAAGTTTTTGGCATGCAACTCGACACTTTTTCACTAAATTTCAGATAGCTAGATTCAATAGACACTGAGTTATTTTCATTTAAAAAGAGAAGTTGTATGGCAACTACTCGAACCCGGGGGCCGAAAATGCTGGAGTTAAATAGCAAAACTAACAATTTTACAAAAGTAACGTAAAAAAATTTTCAGCCTCCTAGCTCCTCTATTTTTTGAGTTATAGTGCGGACGGACACTGAGTTCTTTTCATTTAAAAAGAGATTTTGTATGGCAGCTACCCGAACCCGTCACACCACCACAACCAAATTTTGCAGAAGTTGTTGCCATAAAACTTGATCATCATTCGCAAAATTTCAGATACCTAGATTGGATAGACACTGGGTTATTTCGATTTAAAGAAAGAAGTTGTATGGCAGCTACTAGAACCCGGCGGCTGAAAATGCTGGAGTTAAATAGCAAAACTAACAATTTTGCAAAAGTGACGTATACAAAATATCAGCCTTCTAGCTCCTTTATTTTTTGAGTTATCGTGCGGACGGACACTGAGTTATTTTCATTTAAAAAGAGAAGTTGTATGGCAGCTACCCGAACCCGTCGCACCAACACAACCAAATTTTGCAGAAGTTGTTGCCATAAAACTTGATCATCATTCGCAAAATTGCAGATACCTAGATTGAACAGACACTGGGTTATTTCCATTTAAAGAAAGACGTTGTATGGCAGCTACTCGAACCCGGCGGCCGAAAATGCTGGAGTTAAATAGCAAAACTAACAATTTTACAAAAGTAACGTAAAAAAATTTTCAGCCTCCTAGCTCCTCTATTTTTTGAGTTATAGTGCGGACGGACACTGAGTTCTTTTCATTTAAAAAGAGATTTTGTATGGCAGCTACCCGAACCCGTCACACCACCACAACCAAATTTTGCAGAAGTTGTTGCCATAAAACTTGATCATCATTCGCAAAATTTCAGATACCTAGATTGGATAGACACTGGGTTATTTTGATTTAAAGAAAGAAGTTGTATGGCAGCTACTAGAACCCGGCGGCCGAAAATGCTGGAGTTAAATAGCAAAACTAACAATTTTGCAAAAGTGACGTATACAAAATGTCAGCCTTCTAGCTCCTTTATTTTTTGAGTTATCGTGCGGACGGACACTGAGTTCTTTTCATTTAAAAAGAGATTTTGTATGGCAGCTACCCGAACCCGTCACACCACCACAACCAAATTTTGCAGAAGTTGTTGCCATAAAACTTGATCATCATTCGCAAAATTTCAGATACCTAGATTGGATAGACACTGGGTTATTTCGATTTAAAGAAAGAAGTTGTATGGCAGCTACTAGAACCCGGGGGCCGAAAATGCTGGAGTTAAATAGCAAAACTAACAATTTTACAAAAGTAACGTAAAAAAATTTTCAGCCTCCTAGCTCCTCTATTTTTTGAGTTATAGTGCGGACGGACACTGAGTTCTTTTCATTTAAAAAGAAATTTTGTATGGCAGCTACCCGAACCCGTCACACCACCACAACCAAATTTTGCAAAAATTGTTGCCATAAAACTTGATCATCATTCGCAAAATTTCAGATACCTAGATTGAACAGACACTGGGTTATTTCTATTTCAAGAAAGACGTTGTATGGCAGCTACTAGAACCCGGGGGCCGAAAATGCTGGAGTTAAATACCAAAACTAACAATTTTACAAAAGTAACGTAAAAAAATTTTCAGCCTCCTAGCTCCTCTATTTTTTGAGTTATAGTGCGGACGGACACTGAGTTCTTTTCATTTAAAAAGAGATTTTGTATGGCAGCTACCCGAACCCGTCACACCACCACAACCAAATTTTGCAGAAGTTGTTGCCATAAAACTTGATCATCATTCGCAAAATTTCAGATACCTAGATTGAACAGACACTGGGTTATTTCTATTTCAAGAAAGACGTTGTATGGCAGCTACCCGAACCCGGGGACAGAAAATGCTGGAGTTAAATAGCAAAACTAACAATTTTACAAAAGTGACGTAAAAAAATTTTCAGCCTCCTAGCTCCTCTATTTTTTGAGTTATCGTGCGGACGGACACTGAGTTCTTTTCATTTAAAAAGAAATTTTGTATGGCAGCTACCCGAACCCGTCGCACCAGCACAACCAAATTTTGCAGAAGTTGTTGCCATAAAACTTGATCATCATTTGCAAGATTTCAGACGCCTAGCTTTATTAACTTCCAAGAGGTGCAAGAAGCCTGAATCGGCTGCTCTAGGCCAACCAAATTTTACAAAAGTTGTTGGCATATAACTCGACACCTCTTTACTAAATTTCAGATTCCTAGCTTCAATGAACACTGAGTTATTCTCATTTAACCGGATAAGTTGTATGGCAGCTACCCGAACCCGTCGCACCACCACAACCAAATTTTGCAAAAGTTGTTGCCATAAAACTTGATCACCATTTGCAAGATTTCAGACGCGTAGCTTTATTAACTTCCAAGAGGTGCAAGAAGCCTGAACCGGATGCTCTAGACCAACCAAATTTTACAAAAGTTGTTGGCATGTAACTCGACACCTCTTTACTAAATTTCAGATTCCTAGCTTAAATAAACACTGAGTTATTCTCATTTAAACGGATAAGTTGTATGGCAGCTACCCGAACCCGTCGCACCAACACAACCAAATTTTACAGAAGTTGTTGCCATAAAACTTGATCATCATTTGTAAAATTTCAAAACCCTAGCTTGAATAGATACTGAGTTATTTCTATATAAAGAAAGAAGTTGTATGGCAGCTACTCGAACCCGCCGACCGAAAATGTTGGATTTAAATAGCAAAACTAACAATTTTGCAAAAGTGACGTAAAAAAAATTTCAGCCTCCTAGCTCCTTTATTTTTTGAGTTATCGTGCGGACGGACGGACGGACGGACGGACGGACGTACATGGCTTAATCGACTCAGAATTCGATTCTGAGCCGATCCATACCTTTGACACTATATCTAGCTCGGCTCCTTTAAGGTGTCACAAACGTAATGGCAAATTTATTATACCCTTGAACATAGTTCATACGGGTATAAAAATGAGTTTTTGTGTAGGGGACGATATTTCTAAATATAAAAACGAAATCCGAAATTCATAACTAATATATATGGCCGGAAAATGAATTTTGAAAATACGGAATCTTTAAATTGATTTTTCTCCCATTTCCCGTTGTTTTTTCACGTTTTTAAGCTTATTTTGAAATCATTTTTGCTTCTTCAATAAACACTGATTATTTTCCTTCAAAATAGAAGTTTTGACAAAAAAAAATAAGTTTTTGTGTAGGGGACGATATTTCTAAATATAGAAACAAACTCCAAAATTCATAACTAATATATATCGCCAGAAAATGAATTATGAAGAAACGGAACCTTTAAATCGAGTTTTCTACCATTTCCCGTTGTTTTTTCACGTTTTTAAGCTTATTTTGAAATAATTTTTGCTTCTTCAATAAAAACTGATTATTTTCCTTCAAAATAGGAGTTTTGACAAAAAAAAATGAGTTTTTGTGTAGGGGACGATATTTCTAAATATTAAAACGAAATCCAAAATTCATAACTAATATATATCGCCAGAAAATGAATTATGAAAATACGGAACCTTTAAATCGAGTTTTCTACCATTTCCCGTTGTTTTTTCACGTTTTTAAGCTTATTTTGAAATCATTTTTGCTTCTTCAATAAAAACTAATTATTTTCCTTCAAAATAGAAGTTTTGACAAAAAAAATAAGTTTTTGTGTAGAGGACGATATTTCTAAATATAGAAACAAAATCCGAAATTCATAACTAATATAATATCGCCAGAAAATGAATTATGAAGATACGGAGCCTTTAAATCGAGTTTTCTACCATTTCCCGTTGTTTTTTCACGTTTTTAAGTTTTTTTTGAAATCATTTTTCAATAAAAACCAATTATTTTCCTTCAAAATAGAAGTTTTGACTAAAAAAATAAGTTTTTGTGTAGAGGACGATATTTCTAAATATAGAAACAAAATCCGAAATTCATAACTAATATATATCGCCAGAAAATGAATAATGAAGATACGGAACCTTTAAATCGAGTTTTCTACCATTTCCCGTTGTTTTTCACGTTTTTAAGCTTATTTTGGAATCATTTTTGCTTTTTCAATAAAAACTGATTAATTTCCTTCAAAATAGGACTTTTGACAAAAAAAATTAGTTTTTGTGTAGGGGACGATATTTCTAAATATAAAAGCGAAATCCGAAATTCATAACTAATATTTATCGCAAGAAAACGAATTTGGAAAATGCGGAATCTTTAAATCGATTTATCTACCATTTCCCGTTGTTTTTTCACGTTTTCAAGCTTATTTTGGAATCATTTTTGCTTCTTCAATAAAAACTAATTATTTTCCTTCAAAATAGAAGTTTTGACAAAAAAAATAAGTTTTTGTGTAGAGGACGATATTTCTAAATATAGAAAAAAAATCCGAAACTCATAACTAATATATATGGCCGGAAAATGAATTTTGAAAATACGGAATCTTTAAATCGATTTTTCTACCATTTCCCGTTGTTTTTTCACGTTTTTAAGCTTATTTTGAAATCATTTTTGCTTCTTCAATAAAAACTGATTATTTTCCTTCAAAATAGAAGTTTTGACAAAAAAAATAAGTTTTTGTGTAGGGGACGATATTTCTAAATATAAAAACGAAATCCAAAACTCATAACTAATATATATGGCCAGAAAATGAATTATGAAAATACGGAATCTTTAAATCGATTTTTCTACCATTTCCCGTTGTTTTTTCACGTTTTTAAGCTTATTTTGAAATCATTTTTGCTTCTTCAATAAAAACTGATTATTTTCCTTCAAAATAGGACTTTTGACAAAAAAAAATGAGTTTTTGTGTAGGGGACGATATTTATAAATATTAAAACGAAATCCAAAATTCATAACTAATATATATCGCCGGAAAATGAATTTTGAAAATATGGAATCTTTAAATCGATTTTTCCACCTATTCCCGTTGTTTTTTCATGTTTTTAAGCTTATTTTGAAATCATTTTTGCTTCTTCAATAAAAACTAATTATTTTCCTTCAAAATAGAAGTTTCGACAAAAAAAATAAGTTTTTGTGTAGGGGACGATATTTCTAAATATAAAAACGAAATTCGAAATTCATAACTAATATGTATCACCAGAAAATGAATTTTAAAAATACGAAATTTTAAATCGATTTTTCTACCATTTCCCGTTGTTTTTTCACGTTTTTAAGCTTATTTTGAAATCAGTTTTGCTTCTTCAATAAAAACTAATTATTTTCCTTCTAAATAGGAGTTTTGATAAAAAAAATTAGTTTTTGTGTAGGGGCTGATATTTCTAAATATAAAAACGAAATTCGAAATTCATAGCTAATATGTATCACCAGAAAATGAATTTTAAAAATACGAAATTTTAAATCGATTTTTCTACCATTTCCCGTTGTTTTTTCACGTTTTTAAGCTTATTTTGAAATCAGTTTTGCTTCTTCAATAAAAACTAATTATTTTCCTTCTAAATAGGAGTTTTGATAAAAAAAATTAGTTTTTGTGTAGGGGACGATATTTCTAAATATAAAAACGAAATTCGAAATTCATAACTAATATGTATCACCAGAAAATGAATTTTAAAAATACGAAATTTTAAATCGATTTTTCTACCATTTCCCGTTGTTTTTTCACGTTTTTAAGCTTATTTTGAAATCAGTTTTGCTTCTTCAATAAAAACTAATTATTTTCCTTCAAAATAGAAGTTTCGACAAAAAAAATAAGTTTTTGTGTAGGGGACGATATTCTTAATATAAAAACGAAATCCAAAATTCATAACTAATATATATGACCGGAAAAAGAATTTTGAAAATACGGAATCTTTAAATCGATTTTTCTACCATTTCCCGTTGTTTTTTCACGTTTTTAAGCTTATTTTGAAATCATTTTTGCTTGTTCTATAAAAACTGATTACTTTCCTTCAAATTAGGAGTTTTGACAAAAAAAATAAGTTTTTGTGTAGGGGACGATATTTCTAAATATAAAAACGAAATCCAATATTCATAACTAATATATATCGCCAGAAAATGAATTATGAAAATACGGAATCTTTAAATCGATTTTTCTATCATTTCCCGTTGTTTTTTCACGTTTTTAAGCTTATTTTGAAATCATTTTTGCTTCTTCAATAAAAACTGATTATTTTCCTTCAAAATAGAAGTTTTGACAAAAAAAATGAGTTTTTGTGTAGGGGACGATATTTCTAAATATAAAAACGAAATCCAAAATTCATAACTAATATATATCGCCAGAAAATGAATTATGAAGATACGGAACCTTTAAATCGAGTTTTCTACCATTTCCCGTTGTTTTTCCACGTTTTTAAGCTTATTTTGGAATCATTTTTGCTTCTTCAAAAAAACTAATTATTTTCCTTCAAAATAGAAGTTTTGACAAAAAAAATAAGTTTTTGTGTAGGGGACGATATTTCTAAATATAAAAACGAAATCCAAAATTCATAACTAATATATATCGCCAGAAAATGAATTATGAAGATACGGAACCTTTAAATCGAGTTTTCTACCATTTCCCGTTGTTTTTCCACGTTTTTAAGCTTATTTTGGAATCATTTTTGCTTCTTCAAAAAAACTAATTATTTTCCTTCAAAATAGAAGTTTTGACAAAAAAAATAAGTTTTTGTGTAGGGGACGATATTTCTAAATATAAAAACGAAATCCAAAATTCATAACTAATATATATCGCCAGAAAATGAATTATGAAGATACGGAACCTTTAAATCGAGTTTTCTACCATTTCCCGTTGTTTTTCCACGTTTTTAAGCTTATTTTGAAATCATTTTTGCTTCTTCAATAAAAACTAATTATTTTCCTTCATAATAGAAGTTTTGACAAAAAAATTAAGTTTTTTGTAGAGGACGATATTTCTAAATATAAAAACGAAATTCGAAATTCTTAACTAATATATATCGCCAGAAAATGAATTTTGAAAATACGGAATCTTTAAATCGGTTTTTCTACCATTTCCCGTTGTTTTTTCGTGTTTTTAAGCTTATTTTGGATTCATTTTTGCTTTTTCAATAAAAACTGATTAATTTCCTTCAAAATAGGACTTTTGACAAAAAAAATTAGTTTTTGTGTAGGGGCTGATATTTCTAAATATAAAAACGAAATCCGAAATTCATAACTAATATATATCACCAGAAAATGAATTTTGAAAAGACGGAATCTTTAAATCGATTTTTCTACCATTTTCCGTTGTTTTTTCACGTTTTTAAGCTTATTTTGAAATCATTTTTGCTTCTTCAATAAAAACTAATTATTTTCCTTCATAATAGAAGTTTTGACAAAAAAATTAAGTTTTTTGTAGAGGACGATATTTCTAAATATAAAAACGAAATTCGAAATTCTTAACTAATATATATCACCAGAAAATGAATTTTGAAAATACGGAATCTTTAAATCGGTTTTTCTACCATTTCCCGTAGTTTTTTCACGTTTTTAAGCTTATTTTAAAATCATTTTTGCTTCTTCAATAAAAACTAATTATTTTCCTTCAAAATAGGAGTTTTGACAAAAAAAATTAGTTTTTGTGTAGGGGACGATATTTCTAAATATAAAAGCGAAATCCGAAATTCATAACTAATATTTATCGCAAGAAAACGAATTTGGAAAATGCGGAATCTTTAAATCGATTTATCTACCATTTCCCGTTATTTTTTCACGTTTTCAAGCTTATTTTGGAATCATTTTTGCTTTTTCAATAAAAACTGATTAATTTCCTTCAAAATAGGACTTTTGACAAAAAAAAATTAGTTTTTGTGTAGGGGACGATATTTCTAAATATAAAAACGAAATCCGAAATTCATAACTAATATATATGGCCGGAAAATGAATTTTGAAAATACGGAATCCTTAAATCGATTTTTCTACCATTTTCCGTTGTTTTTTCACGTTTTTAAGTTTATTTTGAAATCATTTTTGCTTCTTCAATAAAAACTGATTATTTTTCTACAAAATAGGACAAAATAAAATGAGTTTTGACAAAAAAAAATGAGTTTTTGTGTAGGGGACGATATTTCTAAATATAAAAACGAAATCCAAAACTCATAACTAATATATATCGCCAGAAAATAAATTATGAAGAAACGGAACCTATAAATCGAGTTGTCTACCATTTCCCGTTGTTTTTTCATGTTTTTAAGCTTTTTTTGAAATAATTTTTGCTTCTTCAATAAAACTAATTATTTTCCTTCAAAATAGAAGTTTTGACAAAAAAAATAAGTTTTTGTGTAGAGGACGATATTTCTAAATATAGAAAAAAAATCCGAAACTCATAACTAATATATATGGCCGGAAAATGAATTTTGAAAATACGGAATCTTTAAATTGATTTTTCTCCCATTTCCCGTTGTTTTTTCAAGTTTTTAAGCTTATTTTGAAATCATTTTTGCTTCTTCAATAAAAACTGATTATTTTCCTTCAAAATAGAAGTTTTGACAAAAAAAATGAGTTTTTGTGTAGGGGACGATATTTCTAAATATAAAAACGAAATCCAAAATTCATAACTAATATATATCGCCAGAAAATGAATTATGAAGATACGGAACCTTTAAATCGAGTTTTCTACCATTTCCCGTTGTTTTTCCACGTTTTTAAGCTTATTTTGGAATCATTTTTGCTTCTTCAAAAAAACTAATTATTTTCCTTCAAAATAGAAGTTTTGACAAAAAAAATAAGTTTTTGTGTAGGGGACGATATTTCTAAATATAAAAACGAAATCCAAAATTCATAACTAATATATATCGCCAGAAAATGAATTATGAAGATACGGAACCTTTAAATCGAGTTTTCTACCATTTCCCGTTGTTTTTCCACGTTTTTAAGCTTATTTTGGAATCATTTTTGCTTCTTCAAAAAAACTAATTATTTTCCTTCAAAATAGAAGTTTTGACAAAAAAAATAAGTTTTTGTGTAGGGGACGATATTTCTAAATATAAAAACGAAATCCAAAATTCATAACTAATATATATCGCCAGAAAATGAATTATGAAGATACGGAACCTTTAAATCGAGTTTTCTACCATTTCCCGTTGTTTTTCCACGTTTTTAAGCTTATTTTGAAATCATTTTTGCTTCTTCAATAAAAACTAATTATTTTCCTTCATAATAGAAGTTTTGACAAAAAAATTAAGTTTTTTGTAGAGGACGATATTTCTAAATATAAAAACGAAATTCGAAATTCTTAACTAATATATATCGCCAGAAAATGAATTTTGAAAATACGGAATCTTTAAATCGGTTTTTCTACCATTTCCCGTTGTTTTTTCGTGTTTTTAAGCTTATTTTGGATTCATTTTTGCTTTTTCAATAAAAACTGATTAATTTCCTTCAAAATAGGACTTTTGACAAAAAAAATTAGTTTTTGTGTAGGGGCTGATATTTCTAAATATAAAAACGAAATCCGAAATTCATAACTAATATATATCACCAGAAAATGAATTTTGAAAATACGGAATCTTTAAATCGATTTTTCTACCATTTTCCGTTGTTTTTTCACGTTTTTAAGCTTATTTTGAAATCATTTTTGCTTCTTCAATAAAAACTAATTATTTTCCTTCATAATAGAAGTTTTGACAAAAAAATTAAGTTTTTTGTAGAGGACGATATTTCTAAATATAAAAACGAAATTCGAAATTCTTAACTAATATATATCACCAGAAAATGAATTTTGAAAATACGGAATCTTTAAATCGGTTTTTCTACCATTTCCCGTAGTTTTTTCACGTTTTTAAGCTTATTTTAAAATCATTTTTGCTTCTTCAATAAAAACTAATTATTTTCCTTCAAAATAGGAGTTTTGACAAAAAAAATTAGTTTTTGTGTAGGGGACGATATTTCTAAATATAAAAGCGAAATCCGAAATTCATAACTAATATTTATCGCAAGAAAACGAATTTGGAAAATGCGGAATCTTTAAATCGATTTATCTACCATTTCCCGTTATTTTTTCACGTTTTCAAGCTTATTTTGAAATCATTTTTGCTTCTTCAATAAAAACTAAATATTTTCCTTCAAAATAGAATTTTTGACAAAAAACATAAGTTTTTGTGTAGAGGACGATATTTCTAAATATAGAAAAAAAATCCGAAACTCATAACTAATATATATGGCCGGAAAATGAATTTTGAAAATACGGAATCTTTAAATCGATTTTTCTACCATTTCCCGTTGTTTTTTCACGTTTTTAAGCTTATTTTGAAATCATTTTTGCTTCTTCAATAAAAACTGATTATTTTCCTTCAAAATAGGACAAAAAAAAATGAGTTTTGACAAAAAAAAAATGAGTTTTTGTGTAGGGGACGATATTTCTAAATATAAAAACGAAATCCAAAATTCATAACTAATATATATCGCCAGAAAATGAATTATGAAGATACGGAACCTTTAAATCGAGTTTTCTACCATTTCCCGTTGTTTTTTCACGTTTTTAAGCTTATTTTGAAATCATTTTTGCTTCTTCAATAAAAACTAATTATTTAACTTCAAAATAGAAGTTTTGACAAAAAAAATAAGTTTTTGTGTAGAGGACGATATTTCTAAATATAGAAACAAAATCCGAAATTCATAACTAATATATATGGCCGGAAAATGAATTTTGAAAATACGGAATCTTTAAATTGATTTTTCTCCCATTTCCCGTTGTTTTTTCAAGTTTTTAAGCTTATTTTGAAATCATTTTTGCTACTTCAATAAAAACTGATTATTTGCCTTCAAAATAGGAGTTTTGACAAAAAAAATTAGTTTTTGTGTAGGGAACGATATTTCTAAATATCAAAACGAAATCAAAAATTCATAACTAATATATATCGCCAGAAAATGAATTATGAAGATACGGAACCTTTAAATCGAGTTTTCTACCATTTCCCGTTGTTTTTTCATGTTTTTAAACTTATTTTGGAATCATTTTTGCTTTTTCAATAAAAACTGATTACTTTCCTTCAAATTAGTAGTTTTGACAAAAAAAATAAGTTTTTGTGTAGGGGACGATATTTCTAAATATAAAAACGAAATCCAAAATTCATAACTAATATATATCGCCAGAAAATGAATTATGAAGATACGAAACCTTTAAATCGAGTTTTCTACCATTTCCCGTTGTTTTTTCACGTTTTTAAGCGTATTTTGAAATCATTTTTGCTTCTTCAATAAAAACTAATTATTTTCCTTCAAAATAGGAGTTTTGACAAAAAAAATTAGTTTTTGTGTAGGGGACGATATTTCTAAATATAAAAACGAAATCCAAAATTCATAACTAATATATATCGCCAGAAAATGAATTATGAAGATACGGAACCTTTAAATCGAGTTTTCTACCATATCCCGTTGTTTTTTCATGTTTTTAAACTTATTTTGGAATCATTTTTGCTTCTTCAATAAAAACTGATTACTTTCCTTCAAATTAGTAGTTTTGACAAAAAAAATGAGTTTTTGTGTAGGGGACGATATTTCTAAATATAAAAACGAAATCCAAAATTCATAACTAATATATATCGCCAGAAAATGAATTTTGAAAATACGGAATCTTTAAATCGATTTTTCTACCATTTCCCGTTGTTTTTTCATGTTTTTAAACTTATTTTGGAATCATTTTTGCTTCTTCAATAAAAACTAAATATTTTCCTTCAAAATAGAAGTTTTGACAAAAAACATAAGTTTTTGTGTAGAGGACGATATTTCTAAATATAGAAACAAAATTCGAAATTCATAACTAATATATATGGCCGGAAAATGAATTTTGAAAATATGGAATCTTTAAATCGATTTTTCAACCATTTCCCGTATTTTTTTCACGTTTTTAAGCTTATTTTGAAATCATTTTTGCTTCTTCAATAAAAACTGATTGTTTTCCTTCAAAATAGGAGTTTTGACAAAAAAAAATGAGTTTTTGTGTAGGGGACGATATTTCTAAATATAAAAACGAAATCCAAAATTCATAACTAATATATATGGCCGGAAAATGAATTTTGAAAATACAGAATCTTTAAATCGATTTTTCTACCATTTCCCGTTTTTTTTTCACGTTTTTAAGCTTATTTTGAAATCGTTTTTGCTTCTTCAATAAAAACTGATTATTTTCCTTCAAAATAGAAGTTTTGAAAAAAAAAATAAGTTTTTGTGTAGGGGACGATATTTCTAAATATAAAAACGAAATCCAAAATTCATAGCTAATATATATCGCCAGAAAATGAATTATGAAGATACGGAACCTTTAAATCGAGTTTTCTACCATTTCCTGTTGTTTTTTCACGTTTTTAAGCTTATTTTGAAATCATTTTTGCTTCTTCAATAAAAACTAATTATTTTCCTTCAAAATAGGAGTTTTGACAAAAAAATTAAGTTTTTGTGTAGAGGACGATATTTCTAAATATAAAAACGAAATTCGAAATTCATAACTAATATATATCGCCAGAAAATGAATTTTGAAAATACGGAATCTTTAAATCGATTTTTCTACCATTTTCCGTTGTTTTTTCACGTTTTTAAGCTTATTTTGAAATCATTTTTGCTTCTTCAATAAAAACTGATTATTTTCCTTCAAAATAGGAGTTTTGACAAAAAAAAATGAGTTTTTGTGTAGGGGACGATATTTCTAAATATTAAAACGAAATCCAAAATTCATAACTAATATATATCGCCAGAAAATGAATTATGAAAATACGGAATCTTTAAATCGATTTTTCTACCATTACCCGTTGTTTTTTCACGTTTTTAAGCTTACTTTGGAATCATTTTTGCTTCTTCAATAAAAACTGATTATTTTCCTTCAAAATAGGAGTTTTGACAAAAAAAAATGAGTTTTTGTGTAGGGGACGATATTTCTAAATATTAAAACGAAATCCAAAATTCATAACTAATATATATCGCCAGAAAATGAATTATGAAAATACGGAATCTTTAAATCGATTTTTCTACCATTTCCCGTTGTTTTTTCACGTTTTTAAGCTTATTTTGAAATCATTTTTGCTTCTTCAATAAAAACTGATTATTTTCCTTCAAAATAGGAGTTTTGACAAAAAAAATGAGTTTTTGTGTAGGGGACGATATTTCTAAATATTAAAACGAAATCCAAAATTCATAACTAATATATACCGCCAGAAAATGAATTATGAAAATACGGAATCTTTAAATCGATTTTTCTACCATTTCCCGTTGTTTTTTCACGTTTTTAAGCTTATTTTGAAATCATTTTTGCTTCTTCAATAAAAACTGATTATTTTCCTTCAAAATAGAAGTTTTGAAAAAAAAAATAAGTTTTTGTGTAGGGGACGATATTTCTAAATATAAAAACGAAATCCAAAATTCATAGCTAATATATATCGCCAGAAAATGAATTATGAAGATACGGAACCTTTAAATCGAGCTTTCTACCATTTCCCGTTGTTTTTTCACGTTTTTAAGCTTATTTTGAAATCATTTTTGCTTCTTCAATAAAAACTAATTATTTTCCTTCAAAATAGGAGTTTTGACAAAAAAATTAAGTTTTTGTGTAGAGGACGATATTTCTAAATATAAAAACGAAATTCGAAATTCATAACTAATATATATCGCCAGAAAATGAATTTTGAAAATACGGAATCTTTAAATCGATTTTTCTACCATTTCCCGTTGTTTTTTCACGTTTTTAAGCTTATTTTGGAATCATTTTTGCTTTTTCAATAAAAACTGATTAATTTCCTTCAAAATAGGACTTTTGACAAAAAAAATTAGTTTTTGTGTAGGGGCTGATATTTCTAAATATAAAAATGAAATCCGAAATTCATAACTAATATATATCGCCGGAAAATGAATTTTGAAAATACGGAATCTTTAAATCGATTTTTCTACCATTTTCCATTGTTTTTTCACGTTTTTAAGCTTATTTTGGAATCATTTTTGCTTTTTCAATAAAAACTGATTAATTTCCTTCAAAATAGGACTTTTGACAAAAAAAATTAGTTTTTGTGTAGGGGACGATATTTCTAAATATAAATGCGAAATCCGAAATTCATAACTAATATTTATCGCAAGAAAACGAATTTGGAAAATGCGGAATCTTTAAATCGATTTATCTACCATTTCCCGTTGTTTTTTCACGTTTTCAAGCTTATTTTGGAATCATTTTTGCTTCTTCAATAAAAACTAATTATTTTCCTTCAAAATAGAAGTTTTGACAAAAAAAATAAGTTTTTGTGTAGAGGACGATATTTCTAAATATAGAAAAAAAATCCGAAACTCATAACTAATATATATGGCCGGAAAATGAATTTTGAAAATACGGAATCTTTAAATCGATTTTTCTACCATTTCCCGTATTTTTTTCACGTTTTTAAGCTTATTTTGAAATCATTTTTGCTTCTTCAATAAAAACTGATTATTTTCCTTCAAAATAGAAGTTTTGACAAAAAAAATAAGTTTTTGTGTAGGGGACGATATTTCTAAATATTAAAACGAAATCCAAAATTCATAACTAATATATATCGCCAGAAAATGAATTATGAAAATACGGAATCTTTAAATCGATTTTTCTACCATTTCCCGTTGTTTTTTCACGTTTTTAAGCTTATTTTGAAATCATTTTTGCTTCTTCAATAAAAACTGATTATTTTCCTTCAAAATAGGAGTTTTGACAAAAAAAATGAGTTTTTGTGTAGGGGACGATATTTCTAAATATTAAAACGAAATCCAAAATTCATAACTAATATATACCGCCAGAAAATGAATTATGAAAATACGGAATCTTTAAATCGATTTTTCTACCATTTCCCGTTGTTTTTTCACGTTTTTAAGCTTATTTTGAAATCATTTTTGCTTCTTCAATAAAAACTGATTATTTTCCTTCAAAATAGAAGTTTTGAAAAAAAAAATAAGTTTTTGTGTAGGGGACGATATTTCTAAATATAAAAACGAAATCCAAAATTCATAGCTAATATATATCGCCAGAAAATGAATTATGAAGATACGGAACCTTTAAATCGAGCTTTCTACCATTTCCCGTTGTTTTTTCACGTTTTTAAGCTTATTTTGAAATCATTTTTGCTTCTTCAATAAAAACTAATTATTTTCCTTCAAAATAGGAGTTTTGACAAAAAAATTAAGTTTTTGTGTAGAGGACGATATTTCTAAATATAAAAACGAAATTCGAAATTCATAACTAATATATATCGCCAGAAAATGAATTTTGAAAATACGGAATCTTTAAATCGATTTTTCTACCATTTCCCGTTGTTTTTTCACGTTTTTAAGCTTATTTTGGAATCATTTTTGCTTTTTCAATAAAAACTGATTAATTTCCTTCAAAATAGGACTTTTGACAAAAAAAATTAGTTTTTGTGTAGGGGCTGATATTTCTTAATATAAAAATGAAATCCGAAATTCATAACTAATATATATCGCCGGAAAATGAATTTTGAAAATACGGAATCTTTAAATCGATTTTTCTACCATTTTCCATTGTTTTTTCACGTTTTTAAGCTTATTTTGGAATCATTTTTGCTTTTTCAATAAAAACTGATTAATTTCCTTCAAAATAGGACTTTTGACAAAAAAAATTAGTTTTTGTGTAGGGGACGATATTTCTAAATATAAATGCGAAATCCGAAATTCATAACTAATATTTATCGCAAGAAAACGAATTTGGAAAATGCGGAATCTTTAAATCGATTTATCTACCATTTCCCGTTGTTTTTTCACGTTTTCAAGCTTATTTTGGAATCATTTTTGCTTCTTCAATAAAAACTAATTATTTTCCTTCAAAATAGAAGTTTTGACAAAAAAAATAAGTTTTTGTGTAGAGGACGATATTTCTAAATATAGAAAAAAAATCCGAAACTCATAACTAATATATATGGCCGGAAAATGAATTTTGAAAATACGGAATCTTTAAATCGATTTTTCTACCATTTCCCGTTGTTTTTTCACGTTTTTAAGCTTATTTTGAAATCATTTTTGCTTCTTCAATAAAAACTGATTATTTTCCTTCAAAATAGAAGTTTTGACAAAAAAAATAAGTTTTTGTGTAGGGGACGATATTTCCAAATATAAAAACGAAATCCAAAACTCATAACTAATATATATCGCCAGAAAATGAATTATGAAAATACGGAATCTTTAAATCGATTTTTCTACCATTTCCCGTTGTTTTTTCACGTTTTTCACGTTTTTAAGCTTATTTTGAAATCATTTTTGCTTCTTCAATAAAAACTGATTATTTTCCTTCAAAATAGAAGTTTTGACAAAAAAAATAAGTTTTTGTGTAGGGGACGATATTTCTAAATATAAAAACGAAATCCAAAATTCATAGCTAATATATATCGCCAGAAAATGAATTATGAAGATACGGAACCTTTAAATCGAGTTTTCTACCATTTCCAGTTGTTTTTTCACGATTTTAAGCTTATTTTGAAATCAGTTTTGCTTCTTCAATAAAAACTAATTATTTTCCTTCAAAATTTGACAAAAAAATTAAGTTTTTGTGTAGCGGACGATATTTCTAAATATAAAAACGAAATTCGAAATTCATAAATAATATATATCGCCAGAAAATGAATTTTGAAAATACGGAATCTTTAAATCGATTTTTCTACCATTTTCCGTTGTTTTTTCACGTTTTTAAGCTTATTTTGAAATCATTTTTGCTTCTTCAATAAAAACTAATTATTTTCCTTCATAATAGAAGTTTTGAAAAAAAAATTAAGTTTTTGTGTAGAGGACGATATTTCTAAATATAAAAACGAAATTCGAAATTCATAACTAATATATATCGCCAGAAAATGAATTATGAAAATACGGAATCTTTAAATCGATTTTTCTACCATTTCCCGTTGTTTTTTAACGTTTTTAAGCTTATTTTGAAATCATTTTTGCTTCTTCAATAAAAACTGATTATTTTCCTTCAAAATAGGAGTTTTGACAAAAAAAATGAGTTTTTGTGTAGGGGACGATATTTCTAAATATTAAAACGAAATCCAAAATTCATAACTAATATATACCGCCAGAAAATGAATTATGAAAATACGGAATCTTTAAATCGATTTTTCTACCATTTCCCGTTGTTTTTTCACGTTTTTAAGCTTATTTTGAAATCATTTTTGCTTCTTCAATAAAAACTAATTATTTTCCTTCAAAATAGGAGTTTTGACAAAAAAATTAAGTTTTTGTGTAGAGGACGATATTTCTAAATATAAAAACGAAATTCGAAATTCATAACTAATATATATCGCCAGAAAATGAATTTTGAAAATACGGAATCTTTAAATCGATTTTTCTACCATTTCCCGTTGTTTTTTCACGTTTTTCACGTTTTTAAGCTTATTTTGAAATCATTTTTGCTTCTTCAATAAAAACTGATTATTTTCCTTCAAAATAGAAGTTTTGAAAAAAAAAATAAGTTTTTGTGTAGGGGACGATATTTCTAAATATAAAAACGAAATCCAAAATTCATAGCTAATATATATCGCCAGAAAATGAATTATGAAGATACGGAACCTTTAAATCGAGCTTTCTACCATTTCCCGTTGTTTTTTCACGTTTTTAAGCTTATTTTGAAATCATTTTTGCTTCTTCAATAAAAACTAATTATTTTCCTTCAAAATAGGAGTTTTGACAAAAAAATTAAGTTTTTGTGTAGAGGACGATATTTCTAAATATAAAAACGAAATTCGAAATTCATAACTAATATATATCGCCAGAAAATGAATTTTGAAAATACGGAATCTTTAAATCGATTTTTCTACCATTTCCCGTTGTTTTTTCACGTTTTTAAGCTTATTTTGGAATCATTTTTGCTTTTTCAATAAAAACTGATTAATTTCCTTCAAAATAGGACTTTTGACAAAAAAAATTAGTTTTTGTGTAGGGGCTGATATTTCTAAATATAAAAATGAAATCCGAAATTCATAACTAATATATATCGCCGGAAAATGAATTTTGAAAATACGGAATCTTTAAATCGATTTTTCTACCATTTTCCATTGTTTTTTCACGTTTTTAAGCTTATTTTGGAATCATTTTTGCTTTTTCAATAAAAACTGATTAATTTCCTTCAAAATAGGACTTTTGAAAAAAAAAATTAATTTTTGTGTAGGGGACGATATTTCTAAATATAAATGCGAAATCCGAAATTCATAACTAATATTTATCGCAAGAAAACGAATTTGGAAAATGCGGAATCTTTAAATCGATTTATCTACCATTTCCCGTTGTTTTTTCACGTTTTCAAGCTTATTTTGGAATCATTTTTGCTTCTTCAATAAAAACTAATTATTTTCCTTCAAAATAGAAGTTTTGACAAAAAAAATAAGTTTTTGTGTAGAGGACGATATTTCTAAATATAGAAAAAAAATCCGAAACTCATAACTAATATATATGGCCGGAAAATGAATTTTGAAAATACGGAATCTTTAAAATGATTTTTCTACCATTTCCCGTTGTTTTTTCACGTTTTTAAGCTTACTTTGAAATCATTTTTGCTTCTTCAATAAAAACTGATTATTTTCCTTCAAAATAGAAGTTTTGACAAAAAAAATAAGTTTTTGTGTAGGGGACGATATTTCTAAATATAAAAACGAAATCCAAAACTCATAACTAATATATATCGCCAGAAAATGAATTATGAAAATACGGAATCTTTAAATCGATTTTTCTACCATTTCCCGTTGTTTTTTCACGTTTTTCACGTTTTTAAGCTTATTTTGAAATCATTTTTGCTTCTTCAATAAAAACTGATTATTTTCCTTCAAAATAGAAGTTTTGACAAAAAAAATAAGTTTTTGTGTAGGGGACGATATTTCTAAATATAAAAACGAAATCCAAAATTCATAGCTAATATATATCGCCAGAAAATGAATTATGAAGATACGGAACCTTTAAATCGAGTTTTCTACCATTTCCAGTTGTTTTTTCACGTTTTTAAGCTTATTTTGAAATCATTTTTGCTTCTTCAATAAAAACTAATTATTTTCCTTCATAATAGAAGTTTTGAAAAAAAAATTAAGTTTTTGTGTAGAGGACGATATTTCTAAATATAAAAACGAAATTCGAAATTCATAACTAATATATATCACCAGAAAATGAATTTTGAAAATACGGAATCTTTAAATCGATTTTTCTACCATTCCCCGTTGTTTTTTCGTGTTTTTCAGCTTATTTTGGATTCATTTTTGCTTCTTCAATAAAAACTGATTACTTTCCTTCAAATTAGGAGTTTTGACAAAAAAAATAAGTTTTTGTGTAGGGGACGATATTTCTAAATATAAAAACGAAATCCGAAATTCATAACTAATATTTATCGCAAGAAAACGAATTTGGAAAATGCGGAATCTTTAAATCGATTTATCTACCATTTCTCGTTGTTTTTTCACGTTTTCAAGCTTATTTTGGAATCATTTTTGCTTCTTCAATAAAAACTAATTATTTTCCTTCAAAATAGAAGTTTTGACAAAAAAAATAAGTTGTTGTTTAGAGGACGATATTTCTAAATATAGAAAAAAAATCCGAAACTCATAACTAATATATATCGCCAGAAAATGAATTATGAAGATACGGAACCTTTAAATCGAGTTTTCTACCATTTCCCGTTGTTTTTTCACGTTTTTAAGCTTATTTTGAAATAATTTTTGTTTCTTCAATAAAAACTGATTATTTTCCTTCAAAATAGGAGTTTTGACAAAAAAAATGAGTTTTTGTGTAGGGGACGATATTTCTAAATATTAAAACGAAATCCAAAATTCATAACTAATATATATCGCCAGAAAATGAATTATGAAGAAACGGAACCTTTAAATCGAGTTTTCTACCATTTCCCGTTGTTTTTTCACGTTTTTAAGTTTATTTTAAAATCATTTTTGCTTCTTCAATAAAAACTAATTATTTTCCTTCAAAATGGAAGTTTTGACAAAAAAAAATAGTTTTTGTGTAGGGGACGATATTTCTAAATATAAAAACGAAATCCGAAATTCATAACTAATATATATCGCCAGAAAATGAATTATGAAGATACGGAACCTTTAAATCGAGTTTTCTACCATTTCCCGTTGTTTTTTCACGTTTTTAAGTTTTTTTTGAAATCATTTTTCAATAAAAACCAATTATTTTCCTTCAAAATAGAAGTTTTGACTAAAAAAATAAGTTTTTGTGTAGAGGACGATATTTCTAAATATAAAAGCGAAATCCGAAATTCATAACTAATATTTATCGCAAGAAAACGAATTTGGAAAATGCGGAATCTTTAAATCGATTTATCTACCATTTCCCGTTGTTTTTTCACGTTTTCAAGCTTATTTTGGAATCATTTTTGCTTCTTCAATAAAAACTAGTTATTTTCCTTCAAAATAGAAGTTTTGACAAAAAAAATAAGTTTTTGTGTAGGGGACGATATTTCTAAATATAAAAACGAAATCCAAAACTCATAACTAATATATATCGCCAGAAAATGAATTATGAAAATACGGAATCTTTAAATCGATTTTTCTACCATTTCCCGTTGTTTTTTCACGTTTTTAAGCTTATTTTGGAATCATTTTTGCTTCTTCAATAAAAACTGATTATTTTCCTTCAAAATAGAAGTTTTGACAAAAAAATAAGTTTTTGTGTAGGGGACGATATTTCTAAATATAAAAACGAAATCCAAAACAAAACTAACTAATATATATCGCCAGAAAATGAATTATGAAAATACGGAATCTTTAAATCGATTTTTCTACCATTTCCCGTTGTTTTTTCACGTTTTTAAGCTTATTTTGAAATCAGTTTTGCTTCTTCAATAAAAACTGATTATTTTCCTTCAAAATAGAAGTTTTGACAAAAAAAATAAGTTTTTGTGTAGGGGACGATATTTCTAAATATAAAAACGAAATTCGAAATTCATAACTAATATGTATCACCAGAAAATGAATTTTAAAAATACGAAATTTTAAATCGATTTTTCTACCATTTCCCGTTGTTTTTTCACGTTTTAAGCTTATTTTGAAATCAGTTTTGCTTCTTCAATAAAAACTAATTATTTTCCTTCAAAATAGAAGTTTCGACAAAAAAAATAAGTTTTTGTGTAGAGGACGATATTTCTAAATATAGAAACGAAATCCGAAATTCATAACTAATATATATGGCCGGAAAATGAATTTTGAAAATACAGAATCTTTAAATCGATTTTTCTACCATTTCCCGTTGTTTTTTCACGTTTTTAAGCTTATTTTGAAATCATTTTTGCTTCTTCAATAAAAACTGATTATTTTCCTTCAAAATAATAGTTTTGACAAAAAAAAATGAGGTTTTGTGTAGGGGACGATATTTCTAAATATAAAAACGAAATCCAAAATTCATAACTAATATATATCGCCAGAAAATGAATTATGAAAATACGGAATCTTTAAATCGATTTTTCTATCATTTCCCGTTGTTTTTTCACGTTTTTAAGCTTATTTTGAAATCATTTTTGCTTGTTCTATAAAAACTGATTACTTACCTTCAAATTAGGAGTTTTGACAAAAAAAATAAGTTTTTGTGTAGGGGACGATATTTCTAAATATAAAAACGAAATCCAAAATTCATAACTAATATATATCGCCAGAAAATGAATTATGAAAATACGGAATCTTTAAATCGATTTTTCTATCATTTCCCGTTGTTTTTTCACGTTTTTAAGCTTATTTGGAAATCATTTTTGCTTCTTCAATAAAAACTGATTATTTTCCTTCAAAATAGAAGTTTTGACAAAAAAAATGAGTTTTTGTGTAGGGGACGATATTTCTAAATATTAAAACGAAATCCAAAATTCATAACTAATATATATCGCCAGAAAATAAATTATGAAAATACGGAATCTTTAAATCGATTTTTCTACCATTTCCCGTTGTTTTTTCATGTTTTTAAGCTTATTTTGGAATCATTTTTGCTTCTTCAAAAAAACTAATTATTTTCCTTCAAAATAGAAGTTTTGACAAAAAAAATAAGTTTTTGTGTAGGGGACGATATTTCTAAAAATAAAAACGAAATCCAAAATTCATAACTAATATATATCGCCAGAAAATGAATTATGAATATACGGAACCTTTAAATCGAGTTTTCTACCATTTCCCGTTGTTTTTCCACGTTTTTAAGCTTATTTTGAAATCATTTTTGCTTCTTCAATGAAAACTAATTATTTTCCTTCAAAATAGGAGTTTTGACAAAAAAATTAAGTTTTTGTGTAGAGGACGATATTTCTAAATATAAAAACGAAATTCGAAATTCTTAACTAATATATATCACCAGAAAATGAATTTTGAAAATACAGAATCTTTAAATCGGTTTTTCTACCATTTCCCGTTGTTTTTTCGTGTTTTTAAGCTTATTTTGGATTCATTTTTGCTTCTTCAATAAAAACTGATTACTTTCCTTCAAATTAGGAGTTTCGACAAAAAAAATGAGTTTTTGTGTAGGGGACGATATTTCTAAATATAAAAGCGAAATCCGAAATTCATAACTAATATTTATCGCCAGAAAATGAATTATGAAAATACGGAATCTTTAAATCGATTTTTCTATCATTTCCCGTTGTTTTTTCACGTTTTTAAGCTTATTTGGAAATCATTTTTGCTTCTTCAATAAAAACTGATTATTTTCCTTCAAAATAGAAGTTTTGACAAAAAAATGAGTTTTTGTGTAGGGGACGATATTTCTAAATATTAAAACGAAATCCAAAATTCATAACTAATATATATCGCCAGAAAATAAATTATGAAAATACGGAATCTTTAAATCGATTTTTCTACCATTTCCCGTTGTTTTTTCACGTTTTTAAGTTTATTTTGAAATCATTTTTGCTTCTTCAATAAAAACTGATTATTTTTCTACAAAATAGGACAAAATAAAATGAGTTTTGACAAAAAAAAATGAGTTTTTGTGTAGGGGACGATATTTCTAAATATAAAAACGAAATCCAAAACTCATAACTAATATATATCGCCAGAAAATGAATTATGAAGAAACGGAACCTATAAATCGAGTTGTCTACCATTTCCCGTTGTTTTTTCATGTTTTTAAGCTTTTTTTGAAATAATTTTTGCTTCTTCAATAAAAACTAATTATTTTCCTTCAAAATAGGAGTTTTGACAAAAAAAATTAGTTTTTGTGTAGGGGACGATATTTCTAAATATAAAAGCGAAATCCGAAATTCATAACTAATATTTATCGCAAGAAAACGAATTTGGAAAATGCGGAATCTTTAAATCGATTTATCTACCATTTCCCGTTATTTTTTCACGTTTTCAAGCTTATTTTGGAATCATTTTTGCTTTTTCAATAAAAACTGATTAATTTCCTTCAAAATAGGACTTTTGACAAAAAAAAATTAGTTTTTGTGTAGGGGACGATATTTCTAAATATAAAAACGAAATCCGAAATTCATAACTAATATATATCGCCAGAAAATAAATTATGAAAATACGGAATCTTTAAATCGATTTTTCTACCATTTCCCGTTGTTTTTTCACGTTTTTAAGTTTATTTTGAAATCATTTTTGCTTCTTCAATAAAAACTGATTATTTTTCTACAAAATAGGACAAAATAAAATGAGTTTTGACAAAAAAAAATGAGTTTTTGTGTAGGGGACGATATTTCTAAATATAAAAACGAAATCCAAAACTCATAACTAATATATATCGCCAGAAAATGAATTATGAAGAAACGGAACCTATAAATCGAGTTGTCTACCATTTCCCGTTGTTTTTTCATGTTTTTAAGCTTTTTTTGAAATAATTTTTGCTTCTTCAATAAAAACTAAATATTTTCCTTCAAAATAGAAGTTTTGACAAAAAAAATAAGTTTTTGTGTAGAGGACGATATTTCTAAATATAGAAAAAAAATCCGAAACTCATAACTAATATATATGGCCGGAAAATGAATTTTGAAAATACGGAATCTTTAAATTGATTTTTCTCCCATTTCCCGTTGTTTTTTCAAGTTTTTAAGCTTATTTTGAAATCATTTTTGCTTCTTCAATAAAAACTAAATATTTTCCTTCAAAATAGAAGTTTTGACAAAAAACATAAGTTTTTGTGTAGAGGACGATATTTCTAAATATAGAAAAAAAATCCGAAACTCATAACTAATATATATGGCCGGAAAATGAATTTTGAAAATACGGAATCTTTAAATCGATTTTTCTACCATTTCCCGTTGTTTTTTCACGTTTTTAAGCTTATTTTGAAATCATTTTTGCTTCTTCAATAAAAACTGATTATTTTCCATCAAAATAGGACAAAAAAAAATGAGTTTTGACAAAAAAAAAATGAGTTTTTGTGTAGGGAACGATATTTCTAAATATCAAAACGAAATCAAAAATTCATAACTAATATATATCGCCAGAAAATGAATTTTGAAAATACGGAATCTTTAAATCGATTTTTCTACCATTTCCCGTTGTTTTTTCATGTTTTTAAACTTATTTTGGAATCATTTTTGCTTCTTCAATAAAAACTAAATATTTTCCTTCAAAATAGAAGTTTTGACAAAAAACATAAGTTTTTGTGTAGAGGACGATATTTCTAAATATAGAAACAAAATCCGAAATTCATAACTAATATATATCGCCAGAAAATGAATTATGAAGATACGGAACCTTTAAATCGAGTTTTCTACCATTTCCCGTTGTTTTTTCACGTTTTTAAGCGTATTTTGAAATCATTTTTGCTTCTTCAATAAAAACTAATTATTTTCCTTCAAAATAGGAGTTTTGACAAAAAAAATTAGTTTTTGTGTAGGGGACGATATTTCTAAATATAAAAACGAAATCCAAAATTCATAACTAATATATATCGCCAGAAAATGAATTATGAAGATACGGAACCTTTAAATCGAGTTTTCTACCATTTCCCGTTGTTTTTTCATGTTTTTAAACTTATTTTGGAATCATTTTTGCTTCTTCAATAAAAACTGATTACTTTCCTTCAAATTAGTAGTTTTGACAAAAAAAATAAGTTTTTGTGTAGGGGACGATATTTCTAAATATAAAAACGAAATTCGAAATTCTTAACTAATATATATCACCAGAAAATGAATTTTGAAAATACGGAATCTTTAAATCGGTTTTTCTACCATTTCCCGTAGTTTTTTCACGTTTTTAAGCTTATTTTAAAATCATTTTTGCTTCTTCAATAAAAACTAATTATTTTCCTTCAAAATAGGAGTTTTGACAAAAAAAATTAGTTTTTGTGTAGGGGACGATATTTCTAAATATAAAAGCGAAATCCGAAATTCATAACTAATATTTATCGCAAGAAAACGAATTTGGAAAATGCGGAATCTTTAAATCGATTTATCTACCATTTCCCGTTATTTTTTCACGTTTTCAAGCTTATTTTGGAATCATTTTTGCTTTTTCAATAAAAACTGATTAATTTCCTTCAAAATAGGACTTTTGACAAAAAAAAATTAGTTTTTGTGTAGGGGACGATATTTCTAAATATAAAAACGAAATCCGAAATTCATAACTAATATATATGGCCGGAAAATGAATTTTGAAAATACGGAATCCTTAAATCGATTTTTCTACCATTTTCCGTTGTTTTTTCACGTTTTTAAGTTTATTTTGAAATCATTTTTGCTTCTTCAATAAAAACTGATTATTTTTCTACAAAATAGGACAAAATAAAATGAGTTTTGACAAAAAAAAATGAGTTTTTGTGTAGGGGACGATATTTCTAAATATAAAAACGAAATCCAAAACTCATAACTAATATATATCGCCAGAAAATGAATTATGAAGAAACGGAACCTATAAATCGAGTTGTCCACCATTTCCCGTTGTTTTTTCATGTTTTTAAGCTTTTTTTGAAATAATTTTTGCTTCTTCAATAAAAACTAAATATTTTCCTTCAAAATAGAAGTTTTGACAAAAAAAATAAGTTTTTGTGTAGAGGACGATATTTCTAAATATAGAAAAAAAATCCGAAACTCATAACTAATATATATGGCCGGAAAATGAATTTTGAAAATACGGAATCTTTAAATTGATTTTTCTCCCATTTCCCGTTGTTTTTTCATGTTTTTAAGCTTTTTTTGAAATAATTTTTGCTTCTTCAATAAAAACTAAATATTTTCCTTCAAAATAGAAGTTTTGACAAAAAAAATAAGTTTTTGTGTAGAGGACGATATTTCTAAATATAGAAAAAAAATCCGAAACTCATAACTAATATATATGGCCGGAAAATGAATTTTGAAAATATGGAATCTTTAAATCGATTTTTCAACCATTTCCCGTATTTTTTTCACGTCTTTAAGCTTATTTTGAAATCATTTTTGCTTCTTCAATAAAAACTGATTGTTTTCCTTCAAAATAGGAGTTTTGACAAAAAAAAATGAGTTTTTGTGTAGGGGACGATATTTCTAAATATAAAAACGAAATCCAAAATTCATAACTAATATATATCGCCAGAAAATGAATTATGAAGATACGAAACCTTTAAATCGAGTTTTCTACCATTTCCCGTTGTTTTTTCACGTTTTTAAGCGTATTTTGAAATCATTTTTGCTTCTTCAATAAAAACTAATTATTTTCCTTCAAAATAGGAGTTTTGACAAAAAAAATTAGTTTTTGTGTAGGGGACGATATTTCTAAATATAAAAACGAAATCCAAAATTCATAACTAATATATATCGCCAGAAAATGAATTATGAAGATACGGAACCTTTAAATCGAGTTTTCTACCATTTCCCGTTGTTTTTTCATGTTTTTAAACTTATTTTGGAATCATTTTTGCTTCTTCAATAAAAACTGATTACTTTCCTTCAAATTAGTAGTTTTGACAAAAAAAATAAGTTTTTGTGTAGGGGACGATATTTCTAAATATAAAAACGAAATTCGAAATTCTTAACTAATATATATCACCAGAAAATGAATTTTGAAAATACGGAATCTTTAAATCGGTTTTTCTACCATTTCCCGTAGTTTTTTCACGTTTTTAAGCTTATTTTAAAATCATTTTTGCTTCTTCAATAAAAACTAATTATTTTCCTTCAAAATAGGAGTTTTGACAAAAAAAATTAGTTTTTGTGTAGGGGACGATATTTCTAAATATAAAAGCGAAATCCGAAATTCATAACTAATATTTATCGCAAGAAAACGAATTTGGAAAATGCGGAATCTTTAAATCGATTTATCTACCATTTCCCGTTATTTTTTCACGTTTTCAAGCTTATTTTGGAATCATTTTTGCTTTTTCAATAAAAACTGATTAATTTCCTTCAAAATAGGACTTTTGACAAAAAAAAATTAGTTTTTGTGTAGGGGACGATATTTCTAAATATAAAAACGAAATCCGAAATTCATAACTAATATATATGGCCGGAAAATGAATTTTGAAAATACGGAATCCTTAAATCGATTTTTCTACCATTTTCCGTTGTTTTTTCACGTTTTTAAGTTTATTTTGAAATCATTTTTGCTTCTTCAATAAAAACTGATTATTTTTCTACAAAATAGGACAAAATAAAATGAGTTTTGACAAAAAAAAATGAGTTTTTGTGTAGGGGACGATATTTCTAAATATAAAAACGAAATCCAAAACTCATAACTAATATATATCGCCAGAAAATGAATTATGAAGAAACGGAACCTATAAATCGAGTTGTCCACCATTTCCCGTTGTTTTTTCATGTTTTTAAGCTTTTTTTGAAATAATTTTTGCTTCTTCAATAAAAACTAAATATTTTCCTTCAAAATAGAAGTTTTGACAAAAAAAATAAGTTTTTGTGTAGAGGACGATATTTCTAAATATAGAAAAAAAATCCGAAACTCATAACTAATATATATGGCCGGAAAATGAATTTTGAAAATACGGAATCTTTAAATTGATTTTTCTCCCATTTCCCGTTGTTTTTTCAAGTTTTTAAGCTTATTTTGAAATCATTTTTGCTTCTTCAATAAAAACTAAATATTTTCCTTCAAAATAGAAGTTTTGACAAAAAACATAAGTTTTTGTGTAGAGGACGATATTTCTAAATATAGAAAAAAAATCCGAAACTCATAACTAATATATATGGCCGGAAAATGAATTTTGAAAATACGGAATCTTTAAATCGATTTTTCTACCATTTCCCGTTGTTTTTTCACGTTTTTAAGCTTATTTTGAAATCATTTTTGCTTCTTCAATAAAAACTGATTATTTTCCTTCAAAATAGGACAAAAAAAAATGAGTTTTGACAAAAAAAAAATGAGTTTTTGTGTAGGGAACGATATTTCTAAATATCAAAACGAAATCAAAAATTCATAACTAATATATATCGCCAGAAAATGAATTTTGAAAATACGGAATCTTTAAATCGATTTTTCTACCATTTCCCGTTGTTTTTTCATGTTTTTAAACTTATTTTGGAATCATTTTTGCTTCTTCAATAAAAACTAAATATTTTCCTTCAAAATAGAAGTTTTGACAAAAAACATAAGTTTTTGTGTAGAGGACGATATTTCTAAATATAGAAACAAAATCCGAAATTCATAACTAATATATATGGCCGGAAAATGAATTTTGAAAATATGGAATCTTTAAATCGATTTTTCAACCATTTCCCGTATTTTTTTCACGTCTTTAAGCTTATTTTGAAATCATTTTTGCTTCTTCAATAAAAACTGATTGTTTTCCTTCAAAATAGGAGTTTTGACAAAAAAAAATGAGTTTTTGTGTAGGGGACGATATTTCTAAATATAAAAACGAAATCCAAAATTCATAACTAATATATATCGCCAGAAAATGAATTATGAAGATACGAAACCTTTAAATCGAGTTTTCTACCATTTCCCGTTGTTTTTTCACGTTTTTAAGCGTATTTTGAAATCATTTTTGCTTCTTCAATAAAAACTAATTATTTTCCTTCAAAATAGGAGTTTTGACAAAAAAAATTAGTTTTTGTGTAGGGGACGATATTTCTAAATATAAAAACGAAATCCAAAATTCATAACTAATATATATCGCCAGAAAATGAATTATGAAGATACGGAACCTTTAAATCGAGTTTTCTACCATTTCCCGTTGTTTTTTCATGTTTTTAAACTTATTTTGGAATCATTTTTGCTTCTTCAATAAAAACTGATTACTTTCCTTCAAATTAGTAGTTTTGACAAAAAAAATAAGTTTTTGTGTAGGGGACGATATTTCTAAATATAAAAACGAAATTTGATATTCATAACTAATATATATCACCAGAAAATGAATTTTGAAATAACGGAATCTTTAAATCGATTTTTCTACCATTTCCCGTTGTTTTTTCACGTTTTTAAGCTTATTTTGAAATCATTTTTGCTTCTTCAATAAAAACTGATTGTTTTCCTTCAAAATAGGAGTTTTGACAAAAAAAAATGAGTTTTTGTGTAGGGGACGATATTTCTAAATATAAAAACGAAATCCAAAATTCATAACTAATATATATCGCCAGAAAATGAATTATGAAGATACGGAACATTTAAATCGAGTTTTCTACTATTTCCCGTTGTTTTTTCACGTTTTTAAGCTTATTTTGAAATCATTTTTGCTTCTTCAATAAAAACTAAATATTTTCCTTCAAAATAGAAGTTTTGACAAAAAAAATAAGTTTTTGTGTAGAGGACGATATTTCTAAATATAGAAACAAAATCCGAAATTCATAACTAATATATATCGCCAGAAAATGAATTATGAAAATACGCAACCTTTAAATCGATTTTTCTACCATTTCCCGTTGTTTTTTCACGTTTTTAAGCTTATTTTGAAATAATTTCTTCTTCAAGAAAAACTCATTATTTTCCTTCAAAATAGAAGTTTTGACAAAAAAAATAAGTTTTTGTGTAGGGGACGACATTTCTAAATTTAAAAACGAAATCCAAAATTCATAACTAATATATATGGCCGGAAAATGAATTTTGAAAATACGGAATCTTTAAATCGATTTTGCTACCATTTCCCGTTGTTTTTTCACGTTTTTAAGCTTATTTTGAAGTTTTGCTTCTTCAATAAAATCTGATTAACTTCCTTCAAAATAGGAGTTTTGACAAAAAAAAATGAGTTTTTGTGTAGGGGACTATATTTCTAAATATAAAAACGAAATCCAAAATTCATAACTAATATATATCGCCAGAAAATGAATTATGAAAATACGCAACCTTTAAATCGATTTTTCTACCATTTCCCGTTGTTTTTTCACGTTTTTAAGCTTATTTTGAAATAATTTCTTCTTCAAGAAAAACTCATTATTTTCCTTCAAAATAGAAGTTTTGACAAAAAAAATAAGTTTTTGTGTAGGGGACGACATTTCTAAATTTAAAAACGAAATCCAAAATTCATAACTAATATATATGGCCGGAAAATGAATTTTGAAAATACGGAATCTTTAAATCGATTTTGCTACCATTTCCCGTTGTTTTTTCACGTTTTTAAGCTTATTTTGAAGTTTTGCTTCTTCAATAAAATCTGATTAACTTCCTTCAAAATAGGAGTTTTGACAAAAAAAAATGAGTTTTTGTGTTGGGGACTATATTTCTAAATATAAAAACGAAATCCAAAATTCATAACTAATATATATCGCCAGAAAATGAATTATGAAAATACGCAACCTTTAAATCGATTTCTCTACCATTTCCCGTTGTTTTTTCACGTTTTTAAGCTTATTTTGAAATAATTTTTGCTTCTTCAATAAAAACTGATTATTTTCCTTCAAAATAGAAGTTTTGATAAAAAAAATAAGTTTTTGTGTCGGGGACGATATTTCTAAATATAAAAACGAAATTCGAAATTCATAACTAATATATATCACCAGAAAATGAATTTTGAAAATACGGAATCTTTAAATCGATTTTTCTACCATTTCCCATTGTTTTTTCATAATTTTAAGCTTATTTTGAAATCATTTTTGCTTCTTCAATAAAAACTAATTATTTTCCTTCAAAATAGAAGATTTGACAAAAAAAATAAGTTTTTGTGTAGAGGACGATATTTCTAAATATAGAAAAACAAGGTAGAATGTAAACCAACGGTTTTTAAAAGCGCACATTTCCAAAACTCAATACAAACTGTTTAGAAGTGTGACTTACACAAAAATTTGAAAATTTCATGTAATAAGAAAAAATGTTAAAATAGGACATTTTAGAAATTTTGAGGGGCCGTAAGTCCGGAATCCTATATAACTAAGAAAAGCCGTTAACACACGTAAAAATATATTATTGAACCTTTAATTTTTATGTCTTGCCGAAGAAAAATTTGTACAGGTGTCTAAGTTACGGGTGTCTAAAAATAGCAAATTTTCAATTTTTGAGGCATAATTACTCTTAAAGAGGGGGTGTTACCAAAAAATTTTCTGAGGAAACTTATACTAATTCTAAAAGTTCTTTCTTGTCTCAAAATTTCAGGTTCCTACCTGAAGGGGTGCCGGAGTTATGAAAAAAGAAATTTCATGCAAAATGTGGTTTTCACATAACGCTAAATTTAAATAGTAAATTACAAAATATTACATAATTTTGATATTGTTTTATATAGATAATAAAATTTTCGATCTTTTGGCGGTTTTAGATTGCAAAATTATTACGCAGAGCCCGAGATATATACATCTGAAAATGGGGTTTTTTCGCAATTTTGAAGAGCTGCATCTTTGGAACCCTTTCCAATTAAAATAAACCTTTAACACACGTAAAAACATATTATTGTAGCTTTAATTTTTATATCTTGCAGAAGTAAAATGTGTACAGGTTCCTAGGTTACAGGTGTTTAAAAATAGCAAATTTTCAATTTTTAAGCCCTAATAGCTCATAAACAGGGGGTGGTCCGAAAAAATTTTCTGAGCAAACTTATACTAATTCTAAAAGTTCTTTCTTGCCTCAAAATTTCAAGCTTCTATCTAGAAGCGTGCCGGAGTTATGAAAGTAGAAAAATCATGCAAAATTTGGTTTTCACATAACGGTAAATTTAAAAACTAAATTTAAAAAAATTGTCTAATTTTGATATTAATTTACAAAGACAAAAGAAACACCTGTCGAATGACTTTTTCAGATTGAAAAAATCTTATGCAGAACATAAGATATATGCATTTAAAAATAGGGCTTTTTCAAAGTTTGAGGGGGTGTAGCTCCGTAATAGGGGGGGCTACATGAAAAAGTTGTTCCACAAAATTATTTTTTTTATGAGACCTACCTATGGTTAAAATTTTTTTTCTCTATCTTTACCGGTGTAGAAGTTTTGTAAGCAGACGGACGGACGGACGGACGGACGGACAGAGTGAAACTAATAAGCACATTTTTTCAAAATTTTTTTGGAAATGTGCTAAAAATCCGAAATTCATAACTAATATATATGGCCGGAAAATGAATTTTGAAAATACGGAATCTTTAAATCGAGTTTTCTACCATTTCCCGGTGTTTTTTCATGTTTTTAAGCTTATTTTGAAATCAGTTTTGCTTCTTGAATAAAAACTGATTATTTTCCTTCAAAATAGAAGTTTTGACAAAAAAAATAAGTTTTTGTGTAGGGGACGACATTTCTAAATATAAAAACGAAATCCAAAATTCATAACTAATATATATGGCCGGAAAATGAATTTTGAAAATACGGAATCTTTAAATCGATTTTGCTACCATTTCCCGTTGTTTTTTCACGTTTTTAAGCTTATTTTGAAGTTTTGCTTTAAAAACTGATTAGTTTCCTTCAAGATAGAAGATTTGACAAAAAAAATAAGTTTTTGTGTAGAGAACGATATTTCTAAATATAGAAAAAAAATCTGAAATTCATAACTATATATATGGCCGGAAAATGAATTTTGAAAATACGGAATCTTTAAATCGATTTTTCTACCATTTCCCGTTGTTTTTTCACGTTTTTAAGCTTATTTTGAAATCATTTTTGCTTCTTCAATAAAAACTGATTATTTTCCTTCAAAATAGAAGTTTTGACAAAAAAAATAAGTTTTTGTGTAAGGGACGATATTTCTAAATATAAAAACGAAATTCGAAATTCATAACTAATATATATGGCCGGAAAATGAATTTTGAAAATACGGAATCTTTAAATCGATTATTCTACCATTTTCACGTTTTTAAGCTTATTTTGAAATCATTTTTGCTTCTTCAATAAAAACTGATTATTTTCCTTCAAAATAGAAGTTTTGACAAAAAAAATAAGTTTTTGTGTAGGGGGCGATATTTCTAAATATAAAACCGAAATTCGAAATTCATAACTAATATGTATCACCAGAAAATGAATTTTGAAAATACGGAATCTTTAAATCGATTATTCTACCATTTTCACCTTTTTAAGCTTATTTTGAAATCATTTTTGCTTCTTCAATAAAAACTAATTATTTTCCTTCAAAATAGAAGTTTTGACAAAAAAATTAAGTTTTTGTGTAGAGGACGATATTTCTAAATATAGAAACAAAATGCGAAATTCATAACTAATATTATATGGCCGGAAAATGAATTTGAAAATACGGAAACTTTAAATCTATTTTTCTACCATTTCCCGGTGTTTTTTCATGTTTTTAAGCTTATTTTGGAATCATTTTTCCTTCTTCAATAAAAACTGATTACTTTCCTTCAAATTAGAAGTTTTGACAAAAAAAATTAGTTCTTGTGTAGGGGACGATATTTCTAAATATAAAAACGAAATCCGAAATTCATAACTAATATATATCACCAGAAAATGAATTTTGAAAATACGGAATCTTTAAATTGATTTTTCTACCATTTCCCATTGTTTTTTCATGTTTTTAAGCTTATTTTGAAATCATTTTTGCTTCTTCAATAAAAACTATTTATTTTCCTTCAAAATAGAAGATTTGACAAAAAAAATAAGTTTTTGTGTAGAGGACGATATTTCTAAATATAGAAAAAAAATCCGAAATTCATAACTAATATATATGGCCGGAAAATGAATTTTGAAAATACGGAATCTTTAAATCGATTTTTCTACCATTTTCCGTTGTTTTTTCACGTTTTTAAGCTTATTTTGAAATCATTTTTGCTTCTTCAATAAAACTGATTATTTTCCTTCAAAATAGAAGTTTTGACAAAAAAAAATAAGTTTTTGTGTAGGGGACGATATTTCTAAATATAAAAACGAAATTCGAAATTCATAACTAATATATATCACCAGAAAATGAATTTTGAAAATACGGAATCTTTAATCGATTTTTCTACCATTTCCCATTGTTTTTTCATGTTTTTAAGCTTATTTTGAAATCATTTTTGCTTCTTCAATAAAAACTATTTATTTTCCTTCAAAATAGAAGATTTGACAAAAAAAATAAGTTTTTGTGTAGAGGACGATATTTCTAAATATAGAAAAAAAATCCGAAATTCATAACTAATATATATGGCCGGAAAATGAATTTTGAAAATACGGAATCTTTAAATCGATTTTTCTACCATTTTCCGTTGTTTTTTCACGTTTTTAAGCTTACTTTGAAATCATTTTTGCTTCTTCAATAAAAACTGATTATTTTCCTTCAAAATAGAAGTTTTGACAAAAAAATAAGTTTTTGTGTAGGGGACGATATTTCTAAATATAAAAACGAAATTCGAAATTCATAACTAATATATATCACCAGAAAATGAATTTTGAAAATACGGAATCTTTAAATCGATTTTTCTACCATTTCCCATTGTTTTTTCATGTTTTTAAGCTCATTTTGAAATCAGTTTTGCTTCTTCAATAAAAACTGATTATTTTCATTCAAAATAGAAGTTTTGACAAAAAAAATAAGTTTTTGTGTAGAGGACGATATTTCTAAATATAGAAAAAAAATCCGAAATTCATAACTAATATATATCACCAGAAAATGAATTTTGAAAATACGGAATCTTTAAATCGATTTTTGTACCATTTCCCATTGTTTTTTCATGTTTTTAAGCTTCTTCAATAAAAACTGATTATTTTCTTTCAAAATAGAAGTTTTGACAAAAAAAATAAGTTTTTGTGTAGGGGACGATATTTCTAAATATAAAAACGAAATTCGAAATTCATAACTAATATTATATGGCCGGAAAATGAATTTTGAAAATACGGAATCTTTAAATCGATTTTTCTACCATTTCCCATTGTTTTTTCATGTTTTTAAGCTTATTTTGAAATCAGTTTTGCTTCTTCAATAAAAACTAATTATTTTCATTCAAAATAGAAGATTTGACAAAAAAAATAAGTTTTTGTGTAGAGGACGATATTTCTAAATATAGAAAAAAAATCCGAAATTCATAACTAATATATATGGCCGGAAAATGAATTTTGAAAATACGGAATCTTTAAATCGATTTTTCTACCATTTCCCGTTGTTTTTTCACGTTTTTTAGCTTATTTTGAAATCATTTTTGCTTCTTCAATAAAAACTGATTATTTTTCTTCAAAATAGAAGTTTTGACAAAAAAAATAAGTTTTTGTGTAGAGGACGATATTTCTAAATATAGAAAAAAAATCCGAAATTCATAACTAATATATATGGCCGGAAAATGAATTTTGAAAATACGGAGTCTTTAAATCGATTTTTCTACCATTTTCCGTTGTTTTTTCACGTTTTTAAGCTTATTTTGAAATCATTTTTGCTTCTTCAATAAAAACTGATTATTTTCCTTCAAAATAGAAGTTTTGACAAAAAAAATAAGTTTTTGTGTAGGGGACGATATTTCTAAATATAAAAACGAAATTCGAAATTCATAACTAATATATATCACCAGAAAATGAATTTTGAAAATACGGAATCTTTAAATCGATTTTTCTACCATTTCCCATTGTTTTTTCATGTTTTTAAGCTCATTTTGAAATCAGTTTTGCTTCTTCAATAAAAACTGATTATTTTCCTTCAAAATAGAAGTTTTGACAAAAAAAATAAGTTTTTGTGTAGAGGACGATATTTCTAAATATAGAAAAAAAATCCGAAATTCATAACTAATATATATGGCCGGAAAATGAATTTTGAAAATACGGAATCTTTAAATCGATTTTTCTACCATTTCCCGTTGTTTTTTCACTGTTTTTAGCTTATTTTGAAATCATTTTTGCTTCTTGAAAAAAAACTGATTATTTTCCTTCAAAATAGAAGTTTTGACAAAAAAAATAAGTTTTTGTGTAGGGGACGATATTTCTAAATATAAAAACGAAATTCGAAATTCATAACTAATATATATCACCAGAAAATGAATTTTGAAAATACGGAATCTTTAAATCGATTTTTCTACCATTTCCCATTGTTTTTTCATGTTTTTAAGCTCATTTTGAAATCAGTTTTGCTTCTTCAATAAAAACTGATTATTTTCCTTTAAAATAGAAGTTTTGACAAAAAAAATAAGTTTTTGTGTAGAGGACGATATTTCTAAATATAGAAAAAAAATCCGAAATTCATAACTAATATATATGGCCGGAAAATGAATTTTGAAAATACGGAATCTTTAAATCGATTTTGCTACCATTTCCCGTTGTTTTTTCACGTTTTTAAGCTTATTTTGAAATCAGTTTTGCTTCTTGAATAAAAACTCATTATTTTCCTTCAAAATAGAAGTTTTGACAAAAACGAGGAAGAGTGCAGTAGAGTAGACTGTGTCAACTCTGGGATACCCGTATGAATGTAATATATCCTGTTTCTATAAAACTTGATCATCTTTTAAAAACATTCAGAGTTTTAGTACCGAACTACAGATATATATATATGTAAATTGTGGAGTTGTATGATAGCTACCCGAATCTATTGCGCCTAGCTTCATTAAGTTCCAAGAAATGCAAAAAGCCTGAACCGGCTGCTTTAGACTATTCAAATTTTACAAAAGTTTTTGGCATGCAACTCGTCACTTTTTCACTAAATTTCAGATAGCTAGCTTCAATAGACACTGAGTTATTTTCATTTAAAAAGAGAAGTTGTATGGCAACTATCCGAACCTGTCATATCATCACAACAAAATTTTACAGAAGTTGTTGCCATAAAACTCGATCATCATTTGCAAAATTTCAGATACCTAGATTGAATAGACACTGGGTTATTTCCATTTAAAGAAAGAAGTTGTATGGCAGCTACTCGAACCCGGCGGCCGAAAATGCTGGAGTTAAATAGCAAAACTAACAATTTTGTAAAAGTGACGTAAAAAAAATTTCAGCCTCCTAACTCCTTTATTTTTTGAGTTATCGTGCGGACGGACACTGAGTTATTTTCATTTAAAAAGAGAAGTTGTATGGCAGCTACCCGAACCCGTCGCACCACCACAACCAAATTCTGCAGAAGTTGTTGCCATAAAACTTGATCATCATTCGCAAAATTGCAGATACCTAGATTGAACAGACACTGGGTTATTTCCATTTAAAGAAAGACGTTGTATGGCAGCTACTCGAACCCGGCGGTCGAAAATGCTGGAGTTAAATAGCAAAACTAACAATTTTACAAAAGTAACATAAAAAAATTTTCAGCCTCCTAGCTCCTCTATTTTTTGAGTTATAGTGCGGACGGACACTGAGTTCTTTCATTTAAAAAGAGATTTTGTATGGCAGCTACCCGAACCCGTCACACCACCACAACCAAATTTTGCAGAAGTTGTTGCCATAAAACTTGATCATCATTCGCAAAATTTCAGATACCTAGATTGAACAGACACTGGGTTATTTCTATTTAAAGAAAGACGTTGTATGGCAGCTACCCGAACCCGGTGACAGAAAATGCTGGAGTTAAATAGCAAAACTAACAATTTTACAAAAGTGACGTAAAAAAATTTTCAGCCTCCTAGCTCCTCTATTTTTTGAGTTATCGTGCGGACGGACACTGAGTTCTTTTCATTTAAAAAGAGATTTTGTATGGCAGTTACCCGAACCCGTCGCACCAGCACAACCAAATTTTGTAGAAGTTGTTGCCATAAAACTTGATCATCATTTGCAAGATTTCGGACGCCTAGCTTTATTAACTTCCAAGAGGTGCAAGAAGCCTGAACCGGCTGTTCTAGGCCAAACAAATTTTACAAAAGTTGTTGGCATATAACTCGACACTTCTTTACTAAATTTCAGATTCCTAGCTTCAATAAACACTGAGTTATTCTCATTTAACCGGATAAGTTGTATGGCAGCTTCCCGAACCCGCCGCACCACCACAACCAAATTTTACAAAAGTTGTTGCCATAAAACTTGATCATCATTTGCAAAATTTCAGACGCCTAGCTTCATTAGGTTCCAAGAGGTGCAAGAAGTCTGAACCGGCTGCTCTAGACCAACCAAATTTTACAAAAGTTATTGGCATGTAACTCGACACCTCTTTACTAAATTTCAGATTCCTAGCTTCAATAAACACTGAGTTATTCTCATTTAAACGGAGAAGTTGTATGGCAGCTACCCGAACGCGCTGCACCAGCACAACCAAATTTTACAGAAGTTGTTGCCATAAAACTTGATCATCATTTGCAAAATTTCAGAAACCTAGCTTGAATAGATACTGAGTTATTTCTATATAAAGATAGAAGTTGTATGGCAGCTACTCGAACCCGCCGACCGAAAATGTTGGATTTAAATAGCAAAACTAACAATTTTGCAAAAGTGACGTAAAAAAAATTTCAGCCCCCTAGCTTCTTTATTTTTTGAGTTATCGTGCGGACGGACGGACGGACGGACGGACGGACGGACGTACATGGCTTAATCGACTCAGAATTCGATTCTGAGCCGATCCATACCTTTGACACTATATCTAGCTCGACTCCTTTAAGGTGTCACAAACGTAATGGCAAATTTATTATACCCTTGAACATAGTTCATACGGGTATAAAAATAAGTTTTTGTGTAGAGGACGATATTTCTAAATATAGAAACAAAATCCGAAATTCATAACTAATATATATGGCCGGAAAATGAATTTTGAAAATACGGAATCTTTAAATCGATTTTTCTATCATTTCCCATTGTTTTTTCACTGTTTTTAGCTTATTTTGAAATCATTTTTGCTTCTTGAATAAAAACTGATTATTTTCCTTCAAAATAGAAGTTTTGACAAAAAAAATAAGTTTCTGTGTAGGGGACGATATTTCTAAATATAAAAACGAAATTCGAAATTCATAACTAATATATATCACCAGAAAATGAATTTTGAAAATACGGAATCTTTAAATCGATTTTTCTACCATTTCCCATTGTTTTTTCATGTTTTTAAGCTTATTTTGAAATCATTTTTGCTTCTTCAATAAAAACTATTTATTTTCCTTCAAAATAGAAGATTTGACAAAAAAAATAAGTTTTTGTGTAGAGGACGATATTTCTAAATATAGAAAAAAAATCCGAAATTCATAACTAATATATATGGCCGGAAAATGAATTTTGAAAATACGGAATCTTTAAATCGATTTTTCTACCATTTTCCGTTGTTTTTTCACGTTTTTAAGCTTATTTTGAAATCATTTTTGCTTCTTCAATAAAAACTGATTATTTTCCTTCAAAATAGAAGTTTTGACAAAAAAAATAAGTTTTTGTGTAGGGGACGATATTTCTAAATATAAAAACGAAATTCGAAATTCATAACTAATATATATCACCAGAAAATGAATTTTGAAAATACGGAATCTTTAAATCGATTTTTCTACCATTTCCCATTGTTTTTTCATGTTTTTAAGCTTATTTTGAAATCAGTTTTGCTTCTTCAATAAAAACTGATTATTTTCTTTCAAAATAGAAGTTTTGACAAAAAAAATAAGTTTTTGTGTAGGGGACGATATTTCTAAATATAAAAACGAAATTCGAAATTCATAACTAATATTATATGGCCGGAAAATGAATTTTGAAAATACGGAATCTTTAAATCGATTTTTCTACCATTTCCCATTGCTTTTTCATGTTTTTAAGCTTATTTTGAAATCAGTTTTGCTTCTTCAATAAAAACTAATTATTTTCATTCAAAATAGAAGATTTGGCAAAAAAAATAAGTTTTTGTGTAGGGGACGATATTTCTAAATATAAAAACGAAATTCGAAATTCATAACTAATATTATATGGCCGGAAAATGAATTTTGAAAATACGGAATCTTTAAATCGATTTTTCTACCATTTCCCGTTGTTTTTTCACGTTTTTTAGCTTATTTTGAAATCATTTTTGCTTCTTCAATAAAAACTGATTATTTTCCTTCAAAATAGAAGTTTTGACAAAAAAAATAAGTTTTTGTGTAGGGGACGATATTTCTAAATATAAAAACGAAATTAGAAATTCATAACTAATATTATATTGCCGGAAAATGAATTTTGAAAATACGGAATCTTTAAATTCATTTTTCTACCATTTCCCATTGTTTTTTCATGTTTTTAAGCTTATTTTGAAATCAGTTTTGCTTCTTCAATAAAAACTAATTATTTTCATTCAAAATAGAAGATTTGACAAAAAAAATAAGTTTTTGTGTAGAGGACGATATTTCTAAATATAGAAAAAAAATCCGAAATTCATAACTAATATATATGGCCGGAAAATGAATTTTGAAAATACGTAATCTTTAAATCGATTTTTCTACCATTTCCCGTTGTTTTTTCACGTTTTTTAGCTTATTTTGAAATCATTTTTGCTTCTTCAATAAAAACTGGTTATTTTCTTTCAAAATAGAAGTTTTGACAAAAAAAATAAGTTTTTGTGTAGGGGACGATATTTCTAAATATAAAAACGAAATTAGAAATTCATAACTAATATTATATGGCCGGAAAATGAATTTTGAAAATACGGAATCTTTAAATCGATTTTTCTACCATTTCCCATTGTTTTTTCATGTTTTTAAGCTTATTTTGAAATCATTTTTGCTTCTTCAATAAAAACTAATTATTTTCATTCAAAATAGAAGATTTGACAAAAAAAAATAAGTTTTTGTGTAGAGGACGATATTTCTAAATATAGAAAAAAAATCCGAAATTCATAACTAATATATATGGCCGGAAAATGAATTTTGAAAATACGGAATCTTTAAATCGATTTTTCTACCATTTTCCGTTGTATTTTCACGTTTTTAAGCTAATTTTGAAATCATTTTTGCTTCTTCAATAAAAACTATTTATTTTCCTTCAAAATAGAAGATTTGACAAAAAAAATAAGTTTTTGTGTAGAGGACGATATTTCTAAATATAGAAAAAAAATCCGAAATTCATAACTAATATATATGGCCGGAAAATGAATTTTGAAAATACGGAATCTTTAAATCGATTTTTCTACCATTTTCCGTTGTTTTTTCACGTTTTTAAGCTTATTTTGAAATCATTTTTGCTTCTTCAATAAAAACTGATTATTTTCCTTCAAAATAGAAGTTTTGACAAAAAAAATAAGTTTTTGTGTAGGGGACGATATTTCTAAATATAAAAACGAAATTCGAAATTCATAACTAATATATATCACCAGAAAATGAATTTTGAAAATACGGAATCTTTAAATCGATTTTTCTACCATTTCCCATTGTTTTTTCATGTTTTTAAGCTTATTTTGAAATCATTTTTGCTTCTTCAATAAAAACTAATTATTTTCATTCAAAATAGAAGATTTGACAAAAAAAAATAAGTTTTTGTGTAGAGGACGATATTTCTAAATATAGAAAAAAAATCCGAAATTCATAACTAATATATATGGCCGGAAAATCAATTTTGAAAATACGGAATCTTTAAATCGATTTTTCTACCATTTTCCGTTGTTTTTTCACGTTTTTAAGCTTATTTTGAAATCATTTTTGCTTCTTCAATAAAAACTATTTATTTTCCTTCAAAATAGAAGATTTGACAAAAAAAATAAGTTTTTGTGTAGAGGACGATATTTCTAAATATAGAAAAAAAATCCGAAATTCATAACTAATATATATGGCCGGAAAATGAATTTTGAAAATACGGAATCTTTAAATCGATTTTTCTACCATTTTCCGTTGTTTTTTCACGTTTTTAAGCTTATTTTGAAATCATTTTTGCTTCTTCAATAAAAACTGATTATTTTCCTTCAAAATAGAAGTTTTGACAAAAAAAATAAGTTTTTGTGTAGGGGACGATATTTCTAAATATAAAAACGAAATTCGAAATTCATAACTAATATATATCACCAGAAAATGAATTTTGAAAATACGGAATCTTTAAATCGATTTTTCTACCATTTCCCATTGTTTTTTCATGTTTTTAAGCTTATTTTGAAATCAGTTTTGCTTCTTCAATAAAAACTGATTATTTTCTTTCAAAATAGAAGTTTTGACAAAAAAAATAAGTTTTTGTGTAGGGGACGATATTTCTAAATATAAAAACGAAATTCGAAATTCATAACTAATATATATCACCAGAAAATGAATTTTGAAAATACGGAATCTTTAAATAGATTTTTCTACCATTTCCCATTGTTTTTTCATGTTTTTAAGCTTATTTTGAAATCATTTTTGCCTCTTCAATAAAAACTATTTATTTTCCTTCAAAATAGAAGATTTGACAAAAAAAATAAGTTTTTGTGTAGAGGACGATATTTCTAAATATAGAAAAAAAATCCGAAATTCATAACTAATATATATGGCCGGAAAATGAATTTTGAAAATACGGAATCTTTAAATCGATTTTTCTACCATTTTCCGTTGTTTTTTCACGTTTTTAAGCTTATTTTGAAATCATTTTTGCTTCTTCAATAAAAACTGATTATTTTCCTTCAAAATAGAAGTTTTGACGAAAAAAATAAGTTTTTGTGTAGGGGACGATATTTCTAAATATAAAAACGAAATTCGAAATTCATAACTAATATATATCACCAGAAAATGAATTTTGAAAATACGGAATCTTTAAATCGATTTTTCTACCATTTCCCATTGTTTTTTCATGTTTTTAAGCTTATTTTGAAATCAGTTTTGCTTCTTCAATAAAAACTAATTATTTTCATTCAAAATAGAAGATTTGACAAAAAAAATAAGTTTTTGTGTAGGGGACGATATTTCTAAATATAAAAACGAAATTCGAAATTCATAACTAATATTATATGGCCGGAAAATGAATTTTGAAAATACGGAATCTTTAAATCGATTTTTCTACCATTTCCCATTGTTTTTTCATGTTTTTAAGCTTATTTTGAAATCAGTTTTGCTTCTTCAATAAAAACTAATTATTTTCATTCAAAATAGAAGATTTGACAAAAAAACTAAGTTTTTGTGTAGAGGACGATATTTCTAAATATAGAAAAAAAATCCGAAATTCATAACTAATATATATGGCCGGAAAATGAATTTTGAAAATACGGAATCTTTAAATCGATTTTGCTACCATTTCCCGTTGTTTTTTCACGTTTTTAAGCTTATTTTGAAATCAGTTTTGCTTCTTCAATAAAAACTGATTAGTTTCCTTCAAAATAGGAGTTTTGCCAAAAAAAAATGAGTTTTTGTGTAGGGGACGATATTTCTAAATATAAAAACGAAATCCAAAATTCATAACTAATATATATCACCAGAAAATGAATTTTGAAAATACGGAATCTTTAAATCGATTTTTCTACCATTTCCCATTGTTTTTTCATGTTTTTAAGCTTATTTTGAAATCATTTTTGCTTCTTCAATAAAAACTATTTATTTTCCTTCAAAATAGAAGATTTGACAAAAAAAAAAAGTTTTTGTGTAGAGGACGATATTTCTAAATATAGAAAAAAAATCCGAAATTCATAACTAATATATATGGCCGGAAAATGAATTTTGAAAATACGGAATCTTTAAATCGATTTTTCTACCATTTTCCGTTGTTTTTTCACGTTTTTAAGCTTATTTTGAAATCATTTTTGCTTCTTCAATAAAAACTGATTATTTTCCTTCAAAATAGAAGTTTTGACAAAAAAAATAAGTTTTTGTGTAGGGGACGATATTTCTAAATATAAAAACGAAATTCGAAATTCATAACTAATATATATCACCAGAAAATGAATTTTGAAAATACGGAATCTTTAAATCGATTTTTCTACCATTTCCCATTGTTTTTTCATGTTTTTAAGCTTATTTTGAAATCAGTTTTGCTTCTTCAATAAAAACTGATTATTTTCTTTCAAAATAGAAGTTTTGACAAAAAAAATAAGTTTTTGTGTAGGGGACGATATTTCTAAATATAAAAACGAAATTCGAAATTCATAACTAATATTATATGGCCGGAAAATGAATTTTGAAAATACGGAATCTTTAAATCGATTTTTCTACCATTTCCCATTGTTTTTTCATGTTTTTAAGCTTATTTTGAAATCATTTTTGCTTCTTCAATAAAAACTAATTATTTTCATTCAAAATAGAAGATTTGACAAAAAAAAATAAGTTTTTGTGTAGAGGACGATATTTCTAAATATAGAAAATAAATCCGAAATTCATAACTAATATATATGGCCGGAAAATGAATTTTGAAAATACGGAATCTTTAAATCGATTTTGCTACCATTTCCCGTTGTTTTTTCACGTTTTTAAGCTTATTTTGAAATCAGTTTTGCTTCTTCAATAAAAACTGATTAGTTTCCTTCAAAATAGGAGTTTTGCCAAAAAAAAATGAGTTTTTGTGTAGGGGACGATATTTCTAAATATAAAAACGAAATCCAAAATTCATAACTAATATATTATATCGCCAGAAAATGAATTATGAAAATACGCAACCTTTAAATCGATTTTTCTACCATTTCCCGTTGTTTTTTCACGTTTTTAAGCTTATTTTGAAATAATTTTTGCTTCTTCAAGAAAAACTCATTATTTTCCTTCAAAATAGAAGTTTTGACAAAAAAAAATGAGTTTTTGTGTAGGGGACGATATTTCTAAATATAAAAACGAAATCCAAAATTCATAACTAATATATATCACCAGAAAATGAATTTTGAAAATACGGAATCTTTAAATCGATTTTTCTACCATTTCCCATTGTTTTTTCATGTTTTTAAGCTTATTTTGAAATCAGTTTTGCTTCTTGAATAAAAACTCATTATTTTCCTTCAAAATAGAAGTTTTGACAAAAAAAATAAGTTTTTGTGTAGAGGACGATATTTCTAAATATAGAAACAAAATCCGAAATTCATAACTAATATATATGGCCGGAAAATGAATTTTGAAAATACTGAATCTTTAAATCGAGTTTTCTACCATTTCCCGTTGTTTTTTCATGTTTTTAAGCTTATTTTGAAATCATTTTTGCTTCTTCAATAAAAACTATTTATTTTCCTTCAAAATAGAAGATTTGACAAAAAAAATAAGTTTTTGTGTAGAGGACGATATTTCTAAATATAGAAAAAAAATCCGAAATTCATAACTAATATATATGGCCCGAAAATGAATTTTGAAAATACGGAATCTTCAAATCGATTTTTCTACCATTTCCCGTTTTTTTTTCACGTTTTTTAGCTTATTTTGAAATCATTTTTGCTTCTTGAATAAAAACTGATTACTTTCCTTCAAATTAGAAGTTTTGACAAAAAAAATTAGTTTTTGTGTAGGGGACGATATTTCTAAATATAAAAACGAAATCCGAAATTCATAACTAATATATATCAACAGAAAATGAATTTTGAAAATACGGAATCTTTAAATCGATTTTTCTACCATTTCCCATTGTTTTTTCATGTTTTTAAGCTTATTTTGAAATCATTTTTGCTTCTTCAATAAAAACTATTTATTTTCCTTCAAATTAGAAGTTTTGACAAAAAAAATTAGTTTTTGTGTAGGGGACGATATTTCTAAATATAAAAACGAAATCCGAAATTCATAACTAATATATATCACCAGAAAATGAATTTTGAAAATACGGAATCTTTAAATCGATTTTTCTACCATTTCCCATTGTTTTTTCATGTTTTTAAGCTCATTTTGAAATCAGTTTTGCTTCTTCAATAAAAACTGATTATTTTCCTTCAAAATAGAAGTTTTGACAAAAAAAATAAGTTTTTGTGTAGAGGACGATATTTCTAAATATAGAAAAAAAATCCGAAATTCATAACTAATATTATATGGCCGGAAAATGAATTTTGAAAATACGGAATCTTTAAATCGATTTTTCTACCATTTTCCGTTGTTTTTTCACGTTTTTAAGCTTATTATGAAATCATTTTTGCTTCTTCAATAAAAACTGATTATTTTCCTTCAAAATAGAAGTTTTGACAAAAAAAATAAGTTTTTGTGTAGGGGACGATATTTCTAAATATAAAAACGAAATTCGAAATTCATAACTAATATATATCACCAGAAAATGAATTTTGAAAATACGGAATCTTTAAATCGATTTTTCTACCATTTCCCATTGTTTTTTCATGTTTTTAAGCTTATTTTGAAATCATTTTTGCTTCTTCAATAAAAACTATTTATTTTCCTTCAAGATAGAAGATTTGACAAAAAAAATAAGTTTTTGTGTAGAGGACGATATTTCTAAATATAGAAAAAAAATCCGAAATTCATAACTAATATATATGGCCCGAAAATGAATTTTGAAAATACGGAATCTTCAAATCGATTTTTCTACCATTTCCCGTTTTTTTTTCACGTTTTTTAGCTTATTTTGAAATCATTTTTGCTTCTTGAATAAAAACTGATTACTTTCCTTCAAATTAGAAGTTTTGACAAAAAAAATTAGTTTTTGTGTAGGGGACGATATTTCTAAATATAAAAACGAAATCCGAAATTCATAACTAATATATATGGCCGGAAAATGAATTTTGAAAATACGGAATCTTCAAATCGATTTTTCTACCATTTCCCATTGTTTTTTCATGTTTTTAAGCTCATTTTGCTTCTTCAATAAAAACTGATTATTTTCCTTCAAAATAGGAGTTTTGACAAAAAAAAATGAGTTTTTGTGTAGGGGACGATATTTCTAAATATAGAAACAAAATCCGAAATTCATAACTAATATTATATGGCCGGAAAATGAATTTTGAAAATACGGAATCTTTAAATCGATTTTTCTACCATTTACCATTGTTTTTTCATGTTTTTAAGCTTATTTTGAAATCATTTTTGCTTCTTCAACAAAAACTATTTATTTTCCTTCAAAATAGAAGATTTGACAAAAAAAATAAGTTTTTGTGTAGAGGACGATATTTCTAAATATAGAAACAAAATCCGAAATTCATAACTAATATATATGGCCGGAAAATGAATTTTGAAAATACGGAATCTTTAAATCGATTTTGCTACCATTTCCCGTTGTTTTTTCACGTTTTTAAGCTTATTTTGAAATCAGTTTTGCTTCTTCAAAAAAAACTGATTATTTTCCTTCAAAATAGGAGTTTTGACAAAAAAAAATGAGTTTTTGTGTAGGGGACGATATTTCTAAATATAAAAACGAAATCCGAAATTCATAACTAATATTATATGGCCGGAAAATGAATTTTGAAAATACGGAATCTTTAAATCGATTTTTCTACCATTTACCATTGTTTTTTCATGTTTTTAAGCTTATTTTGAAATCAGTTTTGCTTCTTGAATAAAAACTCATTATTTTCCTTCAAAATAGAAGTTTTGACAAAAAAAATAAGTTTTTGTGTAGAGGACGATAGTTCTAAATATAGAAACAAAATCCGAAATTCATAAATAATATATATGGCCGGAAAATGAATTTTGAAAATACTGAATCTTTAAATCGAGTTTTCTACCATTTCCCGGTGTTTTTTCATGTTTTTAAGCTTATTTTGAAATCAGTTTTGCTTCTTCAATAAAAACTGATTAGTTTCCTTCAAAAGAGGAGTTTTGACAAAAAAAAATGAGTTTTTGTGTAGGGGACGATATTTCTAAATATAAAAACGAAATCCAAAATTCATAACTAATATATATCACCAGAAAATGAATTTTGAAAATACGGAATCTTTAAATCGATTTTTCTACCATTTCCCATTGTTTTTTCATGTTTTTAAGCTTATTTTGAAATCATTTTTGCTTCTTCAATAAAAACTAATTATTTTCATTCAAAATAGAAGATTTGACAAAAAAAATAAGTTTTTGTGTAGAGGACGATATTTCTAAATATAGAAAAAAAATCCGAAATTCATAACTAATATATATGGCCGGAAAATGAATTTTGAAAATACGGAATCTTTAAATCGATTTTTCTACCATTTCCCGTTTTTTTTTTTCACGTTTTTTAGCTTATTTTGAAATCATTTTTGCTTCTTGAATAAAAACTGATTATTTTCCTTCAAAATAGAAGTTTTGACAAAAAAAATAAGTTTTTGTGTAGGGGACGATATTTCTAAATATAAAAACGAAATTCGAAATTCATAACTAATATATATCACCAGAAAATGAATTTTGAAAATACGGAATCTTTAAATCGATTTTTCTACCATTTACCATTGTTTTTTCATGTTTTTAAGCTTATTTTGAAATCAGTTTTGCTTCTTCAATAAAAACTGATTATTTTCCTTCAAAATAGAAGTTTTGACAAAAAAAATAAGTTTTTGTGTAGAGGACGATATTTCTAAATATAGAAACAAAATGCGAAATTCATAACTAATATTATATGGCCGGAAAATGAATTTTGAAAATACGAAATCTTTAAATCGATTTTTCTACCATTTCCCATTGTATTTTCATGTTTTTAAGCTTATTTTGAAATCAGTTTTGCTTCTTCAATAAAAACTGATTATTTTCCTTCAAAATAGAAGATTTGACAAAAAAAATAAGTTTTTGTGTAGAGGACGATATTTCTAAATATAGAAAAAAAATCCGAAATTCATAACTAATATATTTGGCCGGAAAATGAATTTTGAAAATACGGAATCTTTAAATCGATTTTTCTACCATTTCCCATTGTTTTTTCATGTTTTTAAGCTTATTTTGAAATCATTTTTGCTTCTTCAATAAAAACTAATTATTTTCATTCAAAATAGAAGATTTGACAAAAAAAAATAAGTTTTTGTGTAGAGGACGATATTTCTAAATATAGAAAATAAATCCGAAATTCATAACTAATATATATGGCCGGAAAATGAATTTTGAAAATACGGAATCTTTAAATCGATTTTGCTACCATTTCCCGTTGTTTTTTCACGTTTTTAAGCTTATTTTGAAATCAGTTTTGCTTCTTCAATAAAAACTGATTAGTTTCCTTCAAAATAGGAGTTTTGCCAAAAAAAAATGAGTTTTTGTGTAGGGGACGATATTTCTAAATATAAAAACGAAATCCAAAATTCATAACTAATATATGTCGCCAGAAAATGAATTATGAAAATACGCAACCTTTAAATCGATTTTTCTACCATTTCCCGTTGTTTTTTCACGTTTTTAAGCTTATTTTGAAATAATTTTTGCTTCTTCAAGAAAAACTCATTATTTTCCTTCAAAATAGAAGTTTTGACAAAAAAAATAAGTTTTTGTGTAGGGGACGATATTTCTAAATATAAAAACAAAATCCGAAATTCATAACTAATATTATATGGCCGGAAAATGAATTTTGAAAATATGGAATCTTTAAATCGATTTTTCTACCATTTCCCGTTGTTTTTTCATGTTTTTAAGCTTATTTTGGAATCATTTTTGCTTCTTCAATAAAAACTGATTACTTTTCTTCAAATTAGGAGTTTTGTTAAAAAAAATAAGTTTTTGTGTAGGGGACGATATTTCTAAATATAAAAACGAAATCCAAAATTCATAACAAATATATATCGCCAGAAAATGAATTATGAAGATACGGAACCTTTAAATCGAGTTTTCTACCATTTCCCGTTGTTTTCTCACGTTTTTAAGCTTATTTTGAAACAGGTTTGCTTCTTCAATAAAAACTGATTATTTTCTTTCAAAATAGGAGTTTTGACAAAAAAAATGAGTTTTTGTGTAGGGGACGATATTTCTAAATATAAAAACGAAATTCGAAATTCATAACTAATATATATCACCGGAAAATGAATTTTGAAAATACGGAATCTTTAAATCGATTTTTCTACCATTTCCCATTGTTTTTTCATGTTTCTAAGCTTATTTTGAAATCATTTTTGCTTCTTCAATAAAAACTGATTATTTTCCTTCAAAATAGAAGTTTTGACAAAAAAAATAAGTTTTTGTGTAGAGGACGATATTTCTAAATATAGAAACAAAATGCGAAATTCATAACTAATATTATATGACCGGAAAATGAATTTTGAAAATACGGAATCTTTAAATCGATTTTTCTACCATTTCCCGTTTTATTTTCACGTTTTTTAGCTTATTTTGAAATCATTTTTGCTTCTTGAATAAAAACTGATTATTTTCCTTCAAAATAGAAGTTTTGACAAAAAAAATAAGTTTTTGTGTAGGGGACGATATTTCTAAATATAAAAACGAAATTCGAAATTCATAACTAATATATATCACCAGAAAATTAACTTTGAAAATACGGAATCTTTAAATCGATTTTTCTACCATTTCCCATTGTTTTTTCATGTTTTTAAGCTTATTTTGAAATCATTTTTGCTTCTTGAATAAAAACTGATTATTTTCCTTCAAAATAGAAGTTTTGACAAAAAAAATAAGTTTTTGTGTAGGGGACGATATTTCTAAATATAAAAACGAAATCCAAAATTCATAACAAATATATATCGCCAGAAAATGAATTATGAAGATACGGAACCTTTAAATCGAGTTTTCTACCATTTCCCGTTGTTTTTTCACGTTTTTTAGCTTATTTTGAAATCATTTTTGCTTCTTCAATAAAAACTGATTATTTTCCTTCAAAATAGAAGTTTTGACAAAAAAAATAAGTTTTTGTGTAGGGGACGATATTTCTAAATATAGAAAAAAAAACTAAAATTCATAACTAATATATATGGCCGGAAAATGAATTTTGAAAATACGGAATCTTTAAATCGATTTTGCTACCATTTCCCGTTGTTTTTTCAAGTTTTTAAGCTTATTTTGAAATCAGTTTTGCTTCTTCAATAAAAACTGATTAGTTTCCTTCAAAATAGGAGTTTTGACAAAAAAAAATGAGTTTTTGTGTAGGGGACGATATTTCTAAATATAAAAACGAAATCCAAAATTCATAACTAATATATATAGCCAGAAAATGAATTTTGAAAATACGGAACCTTTAAATCGAGTTTTCTACCATTTCCCGCTGTTTTTTCATGTTTTTAAGCTTATTTTGAAATCATTTTTGCTTCTTCAATAAAAACTATTTATTTTCCTTCAAAATAGAAGATTTGACAAAAAAAATAAGTTTTTGTGTAGAGGACGATATTTCTAAATATAGAAAAAAAATCCGAAATTCATAACTAATATATATGGCCCGAAAATGAATTTTGAAAATACGGAATCTTCAAATCGATTTTTCTACCATTTCCCGTTTTTTTTTCACGTTTTTTAGCTTATTTTGAAATCATTTTTGCTTCTTGAATAAAAACTGATTATTTTCCTTCAAAATAGAAGTTTTGACAAAAAAAATAAGTTTTTGTGTAGGGGACGATATTTCTAAATATAAAAACGAAATTCGAAATTCATAACTAATATATATCACCAGAAAATGAATTTTGAAAATACGGTATCTTTAAATCGATTTTTCTACCATTTCCCATTGTTTTTTCATGTTTTTAAGCTTATTTTGAAATCATTTTTGCTTCTTCAATAAAAACTGTTTATTTTCCTTCAAAATAGAAGATTTGACAAAAAAAATAAGTTTTTGTGTAGAGGACGATATTTCTAAATATAGAAAAAAAATCCGAAATTCATAACTAATATATATGGCCCGAAAATAAATTTTGAAAATACGGAATCTTTGAATCGATTTTACTACCATTTTCCGTTGTTTTTTCACGTTTTTAAGCTTATTTTGAAATCATTTTTGCTTCTTCAATAAAAACTGATTATTTTCCTTCAAAATAAAAGTTTTGACAAAAAAAATAAGTTTTTGTGTAGGGGACGATATTTCTAAATATAAAAACGAAATTCGAAATTCATAACTAATATATATCACCAGAAAATGAATTTTGAAAATACGGAATCTTTAAATCGATTTTTCTACCATTTCCCATTGTTTTTTCATGTTTTTAAGCTTATTTTGAAATCAGTTTTGCTTCTTCAATAAAAACTGATTATTGTCCTTCAAAATAGAAGTTTTGACAAAAAAAATAAGTTTTTGTGTAGAGGACGATATTTCTAAATATAGAAACAACATGCGAAATTCATAACTAATATTATATGGCCGGAAAATGAATTTTGAAAATACGGAATCTTTAAATCGATTTTTCTACCATTTCCCATTGTATTTTCATGTTTTTAAGCTTATTTTGAAATCATTTTTGCTTCTTCAATAAAAACTAATTATTTTCATTCAAAATAGAAGATTTGACAAAAAAAATAAGTTTTTGTGTAGAGGACGATATTTCTAAATATAGAAAAAAAATCCGAAATTCATAACTAATATATTTGGCCGGAAAATGAATTTTGAAAATACGGAATCTTTAAATCGATTTTTCTACCATTTCCCGTTGTTTTTTCACGTTTTTTAGCTTATTTTGAAATCATTTTTGCTTCTTCAATAAAAACTGATTATTTTCCTTCAAAATAGAAGTTTTGACAAAAAAAATAAGTTTTTGTGTAGGGGACGATATTTCTAAATATAAAAATGAAATTCGAAATTCATAACTAATATTATATGGCCGGAAAATGAATTTTGAAAATACGGAATCTTTAAATCGATTTTTCTACCATTTCCCATTGTTTTTTCATGTTTTTAAGCTTATTTTGAAATCAGTTTTGCTTCTTCAATAAAAACTGATTATTGTCCTTCAAAATAGAAGTTTTGACAAAAAAAATAAGTTTTTGTGTAGAGGACGATATTTCTAAATATAGAAACAACATGCGAAATTCATAACTAATATTATATGGCCGGAAAATGAATTTTGAAAATACGGAATCTTTAAATCGATTTTTCTACCATTTCCCATTGTATTTTCATGTTTTTAAGCTTATTTTGAAATCATTTTTGCTTCTTCAATAAAAACTAATTATTTTCATTCAAAATAGAAGATTTGACAAAAAAAATAAGTTTTTGTGTAGAGGACGATATTTCTAAATATAGAAAAAAAATCCGAAATTCATAACTAATATATTTGGCCCGAAAATAAATTTTGAAAATACGGAATCTTTGAATCGATTTTACTACCATTTTCCGTTGTTTTTTCACGTTTTTAAGCTTATTTTGAAATCATTTTTGCTTCTTCAATAAAAACTGATTATTTTCCTTCAAAATAAAAGTTTTGACAAAAAAAATAAGTTTTTGTGTAGGGGACGATATTTCTAAATATAAAAACGAAATTCGAAATTCATAACTAATATATATCACCAGAAAATGAATTTTGAAAATACGGAATCTTTAAATCGATTTTTCTACCATTTCCCATTGTTTTTTCATGTTTTTAAGCTTATTTTGAAATCAGTTTTGCTTCTTCAATAAAAACTGATTATTGTCCTTCAAAATAGAAGTTTTGACAAAAAAAATAAGTTTTTGTGTAGAGGACGATATTTCTAAATATAGAAACAACATGCGAAATTCATAACTAATATTATATGGCCGGAAAATGAATTTTGAAAATACGGAATCTTTAAATCGATTTTTCTACCATTTCCCATTGTATTTTCATGTTTTTAAGCTTATTTTGAAATCATTTTTGCTTCTGCAATAAAAACTAATTATTTTCATTCAAAATAGAAGATTTGACAAAAAAAATAAGTTTTTGTGTAGAGGACGATATTTCTAAATATAGAAAAAAAATCCGAAATTCATAACTAATATATTTGGCCGGAAAATGAATTTTGAAAATACGGAATCTTTAAATCGATTTTTCTACCATTTCCCGTTGTTTTTTCACGTTTTTTAGCTTATTTTGAAATCATTTTTGCTTCTTCAATAAAAACTGATTATTTTCCTTCAAAATAGAAGTTTTGACAAAAAAAATAAGTTTTTGTGTAGGGGACGATATTTCTAAATATAAAAATGAAATTCGAAATTCATAACTAATATTATATGGCCGGAAAATGAATTTTGAAAATACGGAATCTTTAAATCGATTTTTCTACCATTTCCCATTGTTTTTTCATGTTTTTAAGCTTATTTTGAAATCAGTTTTGCTTCTTCAATAAAAACTGATTATTGTCCTTCAAAATAGAAGTTTTGACAAAAAAAATAAGTTTTTGTGTAGAGGACGATATTTCTAAATATAGAAACAACATGCGAAATTCATAACTAATATTATATGGCCGGAAAATGAATTTTGAAAATACGGAATCTTTAAATCGATTTTTCTACCATTTCCCATTGTATTTTCATGTTTTTAAGCTTATTTTGAAATCATTTTTGCTTCTTCAATAAAAACTAATTATTTTCATTCAAAATAGAAGATTTGACAAAAAAAATAAGTTTTTGTGTAGAGGACGATATTTCTAAATATAGAAAAAAAATCCGAAATTCATAACTAATATATTTGGCCGGAAAATGAATTTTGAAAATACGGAATCTTTAAATCGATTTTTCTACCATTTCCCGTTGTTTTTTCACGTTTTTTAGCTTATTTTGAAATCATTTTTGCTTCTTCAATAAAAACTGATTATTTTCCTTCAAAATAGAAGTTTTGACAAAAAAAATAAGTTTTTGTGTAGGGGACGATATTTCTAAATATAAAAATGAAATTCGAAATTCATAACTAATATTATATGGCCGGAAAATGAATTTTGAAAATACGGAATCTTTAAATCGATTTTTCTACCATTTCCCATTGTTTTTTCATGTTTGTAAGCTTATTTTGAAATCATTTTTGCTTCTTCAATAAAAACTAATTATTTTCATTCAAAATAGAAGATTTGACAAAAAAAAATAAGTTTTTGTGTAGAGGACGATATTTCTAAATATAGAAAATAAATCCGAAATTCATAACTAATATATATGGCCGGAAAATGAATTTTGAAAATACGGAATCTTTAAATCGATTTTTCTACCATTTCCCGTAGTTTTTTCACGTTTTTAAGCTTATTTTGAAATCAGTTTTGCTTCTTCAATAAAAACTGATTAGTTTCCTTCAAAATAGGAGTTTTGCCAAAAAAAAATGAGTTTTTTTGTAGGGGACGATATTTCTAAATATAAAAACGAAATCCAAAATTCATAACTAATATATATCGCCAGAAAATGAATTATGAAAATACGCAACCTTTAAATCGATTTTTCTACCATTTCCCGTTGTTTTTTCACGTTTTTAAGCTAATTTTGAAATAATTTTTGCTTCTTCAAGAAAAACTCATTATTTTCCTTCAAAATAGAAGTTTTGACAAAAAAAATAAGTTTTTGTGTAGGGGACGATATTTCTAAATATAAAAACAAAATCCGAAATTCATAACTAATATTATATGGCCGGAAAATGAATTTTGAAAATACGGAATCTTTAAATCGATTTTTCTACCATTTCCCGTTGTTTTTTCATGTTTTTAAGCTTATTTTGGAATCATTTTTGCTTCTTCAATAAAAACTGATTACTTTTCTTCAAATTAGGAGTTTTGACAAAAAAAATAAGTTTTTGTGTAGGGGACGATATTTCTAAATATAAAAACGAAATCCAAAATTCATAACAAATATATATAGCCAGAAAATGAATTATGAAGATACGGAACCTTTAAATCGAGTTTTCTACCATTTCCCGTTGTTTTTTCACGTTTTTAAGCTTATTTTGAAATCAGTTTTGCTTCTTCAATAAAAACTGATTATTTTCTTTCAAAATAGGAGTTTTGACAAAAAAAAATGAGTTTTTGTGTAGGGGACGATATTTCTAAATATAAAAACGAAATCCAAAATTCAAAACTAATATAAATATCGCCAGAAAATGAATTATGAAAATACGCAACCTTTAAATCGATTTTTCTACCATTTCCCGTTGTTTTTTCACGTTTTTAAGCTTATTTTGAAATAATTTTTGCTTCTTCAAGAAAAACTCATTATTTTCCTTCAAAATAGAAGTTTTGACAAAAAAAAATAAGTTTTTGTGTAGAGGACGATATTTCTAAATATAGAAACAAAATCCGAAATTCATAACTAATATTATATGGCGGGAAAATGAATTTTGAAAATACGGAATCTTTAAATCGATATTTCTAACATTTCCCATTGTTTTTTCATGTTTTTAAGCTTATTTTGAAATCATTTTTGCTTCTTCAAGAAAAACTCATTATTTTCCTTCAAAATAGGAGTTTTGACAAAAAAAATTAGTTTTTGTGTAGGGGACGATATTTCTAAATATAAAAACGAAATCCGAAATTCATTACTAATATATATAGCCAGAACATTAATTTTGAAAATACGGAATTTTTAAATCGATTTTTCTACCTTTTCTTGTTGTTTTTTCACGTTTTTAATCTTATTTTGAAATTATTTTTGCTTTTTCAATAATAACTGATTACTTTCCTTCAAATTAAAAGTTTTGACAAAAAAAATTAGTTTTTGTGTAGGGGACGATATTTCTAAATATAAAAACGAAATCCAAAATTCATAACTAATATATATCGCCAGAAAATGAATTATGAAGATACGCAACCTTTAAATCGATTTTTGTACAATTTCCCGTTGTTTTTTTCACGTTTTTAAGCTTATTTTGAAATAATTTTTGCTTCTTCAAGAAAAACTAATCATTTTCCTTCAAAATAGAAGTTTTGAGAAAAAAAATAAGTTTTTGTGCAGGGGACGATATTTCTAAATATAAAAACGAAATCCGAAATTCATTACTAATATATATAGCCAGAACATTAATTTTGAAAATACGGAATTTTTAAATCGATTTTTCTACCTTTTCTTGTTGTTTTTTCACGTTTTTAAGCTTATTTTGAAATCATTTTTGCTTCTTCAATAAAAACTGATTATTTTCCTTCAAAATAGGAGTTTTGACAAAAAAAATTAGTTTTTGTGTAGGGGACGATATTTCTAAATATAAAAACGAAATCCAAAATTCATAACTAATATATATAGCCAGAAAATGAATTTTGAAAATACGGAACCTTTAAATCGAGTTTTCTACCATTTCCCGCTGTTTTTTCATGTTTTTAAGCTTATTTTGAAATCATTTTTGCTTCTTCAATAAAAACTATTTATTTTCCTTCAAAATAGAAGATTTGACAAAAGAAATAAGTTTTTGTGTAGAGGACGATATTTCTAAATATAGAAAAAAAATCCGAAATTCATAACTAATATATATGGCCCGAAAATGAATTTTGAAAATACGGAATCTTCAAATCGATTTTTCTACCATTTCCCGTTTTTTTTTCACGTTTTTTAGCTTATTTTGAAATCATTTTTGCTTCTTGAATAAAAACTGATTATTTTCCTTCAAAATAGAAGTTTTGACAAAAAAAATAAGTTTTTGTGTAGGGGACGATATTTCTAAATATAAAAACAAAATTCGAAATTCATAACTAATATATATCACCAGAAAATGAATTTTGAAAATACGGTATCTTTAAATCGATTTTTCTACCATTTCCCATTGTTTTTTCATGTTTTTAAGCTTATTTTGAAATCATTTTTGCTTCTTCAATAAAAACTATTTATTTTCCTTCAAAATAGAAGATTTGACAAAAAAAATAAGTTTTTGTGTAGAGGACGATATTTCTAAATATAGAAAAAAAATCCGAAATTCATAACTAATATATATGGCCCGAAAATAAATTTTGAAAATACGGAATCTTTAAATCGATTTTACTACCATTTTCCGTTGTTTTTTCACGTTTTTAAGCTTATTTTGAAATCATTTTTGCTTCTTCAATAAAAACTGATTATTTTCCTTCAAAATAAAAGTTTTGACAAAAAAAATAAGTTTTTGTGTAGGGGACGATATTTCTAAATATAAAAACGAAATTCGAAATTCATAACTAATATATATCACCAGAAAATGAATTTTGAAAATACGGAATCTTTAAATCGATTTTTCTACCATTTCCCATTGTTTTTTCATGTTTTTAAGCTTATTTTGAAATCAGTTTTGCTTCTTCAATAAAAACTGATTATTGTCCTTCAAAATAGAAGTTTTGACAAAAAAAATAAGTTTTTGTGTAGAGGACGATATTTCTAAATATAGAAACAACATGCGAAATTCATAACTAATATTATATGGCCGGAAAATGAATTTTGAAAATACGGAATCTTTAAATCGATTTTTCTACCATTTCCCATTGTATTTTCATGTTTTTAAGCTTATTTTGAAATCATTTTTGCTTCTTCAATAAAAACTAATTATTTTCATTCAAAATAGAAGATTTGACAAAAAAAATAAGTTTTTGTGTAGAGGACGATATTTCTAAATATAGAAAAAAAATCCGAAATTCATAACTAATATATTTGGCCGGAAAATGAATTTTGAAAATACGGAATCTTTAAATCGATTTTTCTACCATTTCCCGTAGTTTTTTCACGTTTTTAAGCTTATTTTGAAATCAGTTTTGCTTCTTCAATAAAAACTGATTAGTTTCCTTCAAAATAGGAGTTTTGCCAAAAAAAAATGAGTTTTTTTGTAGGGGACGATATTTCTAAATATAAAAACGAAATCCAAAATTCATAACTAATATATATCGCCAGAAAATGAATTATGAAAATACGCAACCTTTAAATCGATTTTTCTACCATTTCCCGTTGTTTTTTCACGTTTTTAAGCTAATTTTGAAATAATTTTTGCTTCTTCAAGAAAAACTCATTATTTTCCTTCAAAATAGAAGTTTTGACAAAAAAAATAAGTTTTTGTGTAGGGGACGATATTTCTAAATATAAAAACAAAATCCGAAATTCATAACTAATATTATATGGCCGGAAAATGAATTTTGAAAATACGGAATCTTTAAATCGATTTTTCTACCATTTCCCGTTGTTTTTTCATGTTTTTAAGCTTATTTTGGAATCATTTTTGCTTCTTCAATAAAAACTGATTACTTTTCTTCAAATTAGGAGTTTTGACAAAAAAAATAAGTTTTTGTGTAGGGGACGATATTTCTAAATATAAAAACGAAATCCAAAATTCATAACAAATATATATCGCCAGAAAATGAATTATGAAGATACGGAACCTTTAAATCGAGTTTTCTACCATTTCCCGTTGTTTTTTCACGTTTTTAAGCTTATTTTGAAATCAGTTTTGCTTCTTCAATAAAAACTGATTATTTTCTTTCAAAATAGGAGTTTTGACAAAAAAAAATGAGTTTTTGTGTAGGGGACGATATTTCTAAATATAAAAACGAAATCCAAAATTCAAAACTAATATAAATATCGCCAGAAAATGAATTATGAAAATACGCAACCTTTAAATCGATTTTTCTACCATTTCCCGTTGTTTTTTCACGTTTTTAAGCTTATTTTGAAATAATTTTTGCTTCTTCAAGAAAAACTCATTATTTTCCTTCAAAATAGAAGTTTTGACAAAAAAAAATAAGTTTTTGTGTAGAGGACGATATTTCTAAATATAGAAACAAAATCCGAAATTCATAACTAATATTATATGGCGGGAAAATGAATTTTGAAAATACGGAATCTTTAAATCGATATTTCTAACATTTCCCATTGTTTTTTCATGTTTTTAAGCTTATTTTGAAATCATTTTTGCTTCTTCAAGAAAAACTCATTATTTTCCTTCAAAATAGGAGTTTTGACAAAAAAAATTAGTTTTTGTGTAGGGGACGATATTTCTAAATATAAAAACGAAATCCGAAATTCATTACTAATATATATAGCCAGAACATTAATTTTGAAAATACGGAATTTTTAAATCGATTTTTCTACCTTTTCTTGTTGTTTTTTCACGTTTTTAATCTTATTTTGAAATTATTTTTGCTTTTTCAATAATAACTGATTACTTTCCTTCAAATTAAAAGTTTTGACAAAAAAAATTAGTTTTTGTGTAGGGGACGATATTTCTAAATATAAAAACGAAATCCAAAATTCATAACTAATATATATCGCCAGAAAATGAATTATGAAGATACGCAACCTTTAAATCGATTTTTCTACAATTTCCCGTTGTTTTTTTCACGTTTTTAAGCTTATTTTGAAATAATTTTTGCTTCTTCAAGAAAAACTAATCATTTTCCTTCAAAATAGAAGTTTTGAGAAAAAAAATAAGTTTTTGTGCAGGGGACGATATTTCTAAATATAAAAACGAAATCCGAAATTCATTACTAATATATATAGCCAGAACATTAATTTTGAAAATACGGAATTTTTAAATCGATTTTTCTACCTTTTCTTGTTGTTTTTTCACGTTTTTAAGCTTATTTTGAAATCATTTTTGCTTCTTCAATAAAAACTGATTATTTTCCTTCAAAATAGGAGTTTTGACAAAAAAAATTAGTTTTTGTGTAGGGGACGATATTTCTAAATATAAAAACGAAATCCAAAATTCATAACTAATATATATCGCCAGAAAATGAATTATGAAGATACGCAACCTTTAAATCGATTTTTCTACAATTTCCCGTTTTTTTTTTCACGTTTTTAAGCTTATTTTGAAATAATTTTTGCTTCTTCAAGAAAAACTGATCATTTTCCTTCAAAATAGAAGTTTTGAGAAAAAAAATAAGTTTTTGTGCAGGGGACGATATTTCTAAATATAAAAGCGAAATCCGAAATTCATTACTAATATATATAGCCAGAACATTAATTTTGAAAATACGGAATTTTTAAATCGATTTTTCTACCTTTTCTTGTTGTTTCTTCACGTTTTTAAGCTTATTTTGAAATCATTTTTGCTTCTTCAATAAAAACTGATTATTTTCCTTCAAAATAGGAGTTTTGACAAAAAAAATTAGTTTTTGTGTAGGGGACGATATTTCTAAATATAAAAACGAAATCCAAAATTCATAACTAATATATATCGCCAGAAAATGAATTATGAAGATACGCAACCTTTAAATCGATTTTTCTACAATTTCCCGTTGTTTTTTTCACGTTTTTAAGCTTATTTTGAAATATCTTTTGCTTCTTCAAGAAAAACTAATCATTTTCCTTCAAAATAGAAGTTTTGAGAAAAAAAATAAGTTTTTGTGCAGGGGACGATATTTCTAAATATAAAAACGAAATCCGAAATTCATTACTAATATATATAGCCAGAACATTAATTTTGAAAATACGGAATTTTTAAATCGATTTTTCTACCTTTTCTTGTTGTTTTTTCACGTTTTTAAGCTTATTTTGAAATCATTTTTGCTTCTTCAATAAAAACTGTTTACTTTCCTTCAAATTAAAAGTTTTGACAAAAAAAATTAGTTTTTGTGTAGGGGACGATATTTCTAAATATAAAAACGATATCCGAAATTCATTACTAATATATATAGCCAGAACATTAATTTTGAAAATACGGAATTTTTAAATCGATTTTTCTACCTTTCCTTGTTGTTTTTTCACGTTTTTAAGCTTATTTTGAAATCATTTTTGCTTTTTCAATAAAAACTGATTATTTTCCTTCAAAATAGGAGTTTTGACAAAAAAAATTAGTTTTTGTGTAGGGGACGATATTTCTAAATATAAAAACGAAATCCAAAATTCATAACTAATATATATCGCCAGAAAATGAATTATGAAGATACGCAACCTTTAAATCGATTTTTCTACCATTTCCCGTTGTTTTTTCACGTTTTTAAGATTATTTTGAAATAATTTTTGCTTCTTCAATAAAAACTAATCATTTTCCTTCAAAATAGAAGTTTTGAGAAAAAAAATAAGTTTTTGTGTAGGGGACGATATTTCTAAATATAAAAACGAAATCCGAAATTCATAACTAATATATATAGCCAGAAAATGAATTTTGAAAATACGGAACCTTTAAATCGATTTTTCTACCATTTCCCGTTTTTTTTCCACGTTTTTAAGCTTATTTTGAAATAATTTTTGCTTCTTCAATAAAAACTAATCATTTTCCTTCAAAATAGAAGTTTTGAGAAAAAAAATAAGTTTTTATGTAGGGGACGATATTTCTAAATATAAAAACGAAATCCGAAATTCATAACTAATATATATGGCCACAAAATGAATTTTGAAAATACGGAATCTTTAAATCGATTTTTCTACCATTTCCCATTTTTTTTTACGTTTTTAAGCTTATTTTGAAATCATTTTTGCTTCTTCAAGAAAAACTGATTATTTTCCTTCAAAATAGGAGTTGTGACAAAAAAACGAGTTTTTGTGTAGTGGACGATATTTCTAAATATAAAAACGAAATCCAAAATTCATAACTAATACATATCGCCAGAAAATGAATTTTGAAATATGGAATCTTTAAATGTATTTTACTACCATTTCCGGTTGTTTCTTCACGATTTCAAGCTTATTTTGTTATTGTTTTTGCTTCTTCTGTAAAAACTGAATCTTTCAAAACAGGAATTTTAAACAAAAAATGAGTTTTTGTGTATGGGACGATATTTCTAAATATAAAAATGAAAAACGAAACTCATATCCAATTGATATCGCCAGAAAATTAATTTTGAAAATACGGAATTTTTACAATCTATTACTTTCATAGAGTGTAATGGTACTCTATCTAATCACTCAAGAGATATAAAATTAAAATTTCTTTTTATGGCTTAGGTATACTATTGATATTAATGTTTCTACTATGGAACTATAACTTTTTTAAGATTTTTTTTAAAATTGTGTAAGAAAAAAAAAAACCTTAGAAATTTTTATAATAAATTTTATAAAGATAAAAGATTATAATATAATATTTAAAATTTTTTTTTCTTTTTTTTATGTTACATTCTTACTTTTATCATATTACCAGTAATTATAAATTTATTGAAAACTTTTAGTTATATTTCTACAAAAAAAAAAAGACAAAAAATAAATTTTATATTCATATAAATATTATATAAATATATTCATATAAATATAATCTGAAAGATTTAAATATATATACATATATGTACACAATATAATAGATATTATTTACATATAGTTTTAATAAAAAAAAAAAATATTTATTTTTTCTCTATTTTTTAATTTAAATCTTTATTATACAAAAACTTTCTTTTACATTAAATATAAATTTAAAAGAAAAATTATATTATCATAGGTATAAAATTTTTAAAATTTTATTAATCAAAAAAATAAGCCAATAATAACAGTGCTAAAAATATGGCATTGATCTAAATTAAAATGGTAGATAGCAAAATAGAATATAATTTTTATCTAAAGGATAAATATTGTAAGTAAAAAGAATGTTAATAAGAAGACAATTATTTTGTTAAGTAATAAATTTTTCTTTTTATTTTTCAATAATTTTTCCAATATCTCCATAATTTCCCTATAATTTTTGCACATATTCATGCATATGCCATATAAAAAGAAGTCAATTTCTTTGCAATAATATACGTATAATGGTAGGTACAATTAAAACTAAAAAAAAAAATTTTTTTTTTATCATTCTTCTCTTTTGTTCTTCTATAATCTAATATATCCCTACGTATATAATAATTACATAATATATATTGTATATAACAACACATTTTCTATTATTTAAATGTTTATTGTAATAAATTCTAAGCAAGGTATTAAATGTTTTTATCTTGTTCATATATTGTTCTTTTCTTTTTATATGCTTATTTTTCATTTTAATTTTGTATTTTTTTTTTTTTTTTTTTGTTTTAGGTTTAATTATTATTATCTTAGCATATGGTTTAAATTTAAAAGTGTTAGAAATCGAATGAAAGTGTAGTAAAATACCAATTTATTGATTTTATTTTATCAAAAATCCATTGCCAAAAATCTAAGATTTAGTTTTTCTCATGTGAACATCATTTTTTTTTTTTTTTTTAAAGCATTTCTCTGCCACATAAATATGGACAGGAAATTACACAGCCTTTCCTGTTCAGGCGTGACTGTAAATGTCGTAAGGGGGAATAACTGTTACGACGTGAGTGGGATTCGAACCCACACTCCCTCGGTCTTTACAGCGTATTTTATAGTCATCTTTACCGTATATTTATCATACCTACTAGCTTTCCAATATTTCATTTGATATGTTTTAATTTATTGTAACAAGATAAACTAATTAAATACGAAACAATTACTTTATTAGTTTGACTGATGCTTAGGAATTATTACATATATTTATCATATAAAAAAAAAATTTTAAATTAAAAGATAAATATGGCAATAAATCGTGATTGTTTTTTAATGATCATATTATAATATGTTATGTAGTTTTTTCATCCATTCTGCAACATTTTATGTCAATTTTATCGGCCATATCCCTAAATCTGAGAGAAAATTAATATTGTTTCAAGCACAACACTATACCAAAGTGAATTCGCGCATTAATCTCATTGGTGCTTTTTGAGACTCCCACATAGCAAAAAAAAAAAAACAAATAAATTTATTTCGTTAGTCCATTAATACTAAACCGGCGTAAGATACTTATAATCATTCGTTAGGCTTACCAATTTTACAGAATTCTTGATGTAGAAAAGTGATGTTAACTCAAAATTAATACAATACAATATACAAGCTTATTAAATACCCTTTTACAACGCTTTTTGTTCCAACTTTGAAGAAAAAATAAAAACGCATTGTTCCATGGTAATAAAATAAATAATAATTAAAAAATTGAATAATCGTTAAAAGGTCAGTATCTTATGTGATTAACGATAAATTTTATTATTTTTGATTTTAAAATTTTAATTTTAAATTCATATTAGGTACATTGATTAAATTTTCAACCTCTTAATTTTGAAGAAATTAAAAAAACAAATGAAATTTAAACCTAAACAGATCATTGTTGAACTAAATACTCTCGAGTTATTTTTACTATTTACTAAAAAAAATAAACTTATAATATAATATTTATAATACATTTAGCCTAAGGTACTTTACTAAACATAATAACAGTACTAGTTCTACTTAAAAGTAATAACAGCACATATTAGATACAAAGATTTCAAAGTCATAAACATTAAACACGATTCACACCACAATATTATGCATTTCTTATCATCATATAATATGTTTTTATTTGAAAAGGGTACATATGTACATACACATACATTGAAAAGGGTACATAAAATAGGTACATATGTACATAATATGTATATAAAAAAACGCATACTGTCCGAGCAATTATTTCCACTAGATTTGAAATATTCTTATACTTTAATTGAAGTTCAAAATACAACCATTTTTTACCGACTGCATACAATTATGTATAAGGTAGGTATTGTTTTCATACTAAAAATTTGAATGAAATACACACACCCGAGATTTTGGCAAATATGCACTACTCCGGTGCGTTGCAGGCTGTAAAATTTTTTTTAGCGTAATGTCTGTCTGTATGTGTGTGTGTGTATGGGCACGTGTACAACCTAAACGACTGAGAGGAATTTTTTGAAATTTCATATTTAAAGTTTCGATGTAAATATCACGGACTGATAAGCTTTTTCAGCAAATCGGACAACCAAAAGTAGTAGTGTCATTTTTAGTTTTTTACGAATATTTCATAACAGAAAAATATTGTGAAAAAAATTATTAAGAAGAAATTGTTACACGAACAACAACTTTGCCATAGAACTTTGATCCGACTATTTTATTTTATATAAGTCCAAATTTCATACATATTACAACACGCCATATGCATTATATGGACTTTTTTTGTTTTTTAATTTTTTTATATATGTATGTATGTATCTATAAATTTATATATCTATGCATATTATTCTTTTGTTGATGACGCAAAATTCAAATTGTAAAATTTTTGTTAGCGGATTCAATATTAATCTTATGTTTGTTTTGTATTTGTTTACAGTTTTTATTATTTTTTACTTCTATTTTTGAATGAAAAAAAAATCATGTAGGTAGGCACATTACATAATATGTAAATGGATGTATGTATGAATAAATGTACGAGTACATAATATTTTTACGATTCCATTGCTTATTATTGCTATTGAATAAAAAAGAATGTGTTAAATTATTAGAAGTTATTTTGCTTTGATATAAATTATTATGTAAAAAATCTATGAATTTTGGCATTATACTTTTCGTATAATAGCGTTCGGTCCTGTAGTGGAGACAGATGATTTTTATTTTTTATTTTTTATTTACTCATTAACATTTACATTACATATAAAATAATATTACTTTATTCAAAAGAATAACACAATACATATAATTTTCAAATAAAATAAATTTTTTGTCTCTGTCTATTTTTTTTTCTTCCCTTTCTATATGTATATACACACAAATTTATACACAATATATTTAATTTTTTTTTTTCAATAAAAGTCTATTAACATTTTAGTTTATTTTATATTGTTGTATAAAAATGAAATGAATAAAAAATATAAAATATTACAGTAAATTTACTATAATTATAATAAATATCCCATCACTGGTAAATAGAATTACAATTTTTTTTTTAATATCCTGCCTGTTAGATAAAAAATATAATAAACATATTGGAACAATAGAAAAAGCAAAAAAAAAAGCACAAATAAATATCAAAAAAATTTATATGTATGTATTTTATATACATATTATATAAAATTAAATATGCATTCGATTGTTTTTGAGATCTATACAATAGATTTTATAGTTATTCTCCTTAAAGTAACTCTTCCTTATAACTCCTTATTCGTCTATATTGTAATACAATAATATTATTATCCTATAACATAAGTCAATAATATAACATATCTATATGTCACCCATAAATGATTTCCCAACTATAAATATATACATATATTTTGTTAATATAATATGAATATATTTTTATTAACGCTTAAATGTACCAGAAAGTTGTGCAAAAATTAAAAAAAAAAAAAAAGTTAAATTAATATGAAAAAAAAAACTATCTATTTTCACAGACCAACGAAGGTATTTCAAATGTAGTCAGACAAGGAATGATTCAGTCAGGAGTTTAAATTCAAAATTTGAAGAAACACTAAAATAAAAAAAATAAAAAGGATAATATATTAAACGGTATTTGATTTTATGATGATCTGATAATGATGAGACTGAATTGCTTATATTCTAAAATTAAAGATATGAAAAAATTAAAATTAAAAATATTTCGGCGAATATTTTAAGAAAGAAATTTTTAAGTGTTAAATAAATAGGTATATTGAAATCACATTTTATAATTTAATGACCGGTAAGAAGATCTTTAAATTTTTGTAACGGTACTTCAAATTTAATTCTTGTAACGGTACATATATATGTATCGACACTTCAGTTTCAATTTATGATCAATTATCAGTAGACCACATAATAAGCTCTTAATAGCCGAACTCCATTACATGTTGTTATTATTGTTTCAAAGGAACGCTTCTAAGATCTAGTATAATCTTAGATCTAAATCCTACAACCAATTGTGTTCTCCTGTTCTTCACTTACAGTATCTTATCAAGCCAATCTATACCCTTAACGAATTGTATGAAATTTCCCTCGTTGCTCATTCTCACTTCAAAGAAATTCTCCCATCCAAGATTCTCCTCTTTTGGAGTTCCAAGACTAACATTCAGTAACATTCAACATGAAATATGTACAATCCTTTACTTAGTATTACAATTTTTTTAAGTAAAATCCAGTTTAGATAAACTGACTGAAAATAAAATGAAAAATTGTTCTTCTAAATAATAAAAAGGTTAGTCAGGTGAGTATTAAATAAATTTCAATATCCTAAATAGTATCCAAAGCATGATTTTAATCGTATTGGAATTGATTTTAAAATTTGAACACAACATCAAAGTTAAATTTCTTAAAACACAAGATATAATTTTCTGGTAGATCTGTTCCATATAATTATGTACTAAATTTTAAGTATAAAAACAACAAATAAGAAAATATTTAAAATAAAGAAGAAAATATATTATAATAAAATATGTAATCTATCTATAAATATATTACATTGTATTTGTGTAATTGTAAGAAAAATCTTTTTTTTTGCACTAATAATAATAATAATAATAACACAAAAGAAGGAAAAACGGTTATTTTGCTTTATATTTTCCCTATCATCATATTCTTTGGTTTTTTCACTTTGATTTTATTATCAGACTCCATTAAGCTTAAGTTGAAAGAAAAAGACAATATAACCCATACAAAAAAAAAAAAAAAAAAATAGAAAAAAAAAAATAAAAATAAAAACTTAAAGATATTTTCTTTTAAATATGATTATTGGTATTATAATAGGATCATAGAAATAGTACACAACAAATTATATATATATATATATATATACATATACATATACAATACAACAAACAAGTATGTAAGGCATATTTAAAGGAAGCAAGGACATTTTTTAACAACAAAAAAACAATAATAACAATCGAACACAAAAAAAAAAGGATCATATTGTCATATTGTCAGTAATAAAAACTTATAATACATGTGTATTTTTCTTACATGTATTCTGCATTAGAACTTTGAAAAGATTAAAAAAAGAATATGTAGAAATAGAAAAAGATAAGAAAAAAAAACTAAAAATAAAGGAAATAGAAATATGTATATATATATATATGTATATGTATTATATAAAAAGAAAATTTACTTTAATATCTTTACTTTTATTGAAAATGTTCGTTAACATAATAATGATAATATAAAAAAATATAAAAAAAAAAAATTGAATAACTACAAATAATAGAATATAATATTTAGAGTTTGTATTGTAATCGATATAAAAAAAAACTAACAAAAAAAAAATATATAAAGGATAATAGCACACTTTAGATATCAATTTAACAAAAAAAAAACTACAAAAAACAATCAGCTCTAATCAATTAACTATTTACTTTTAGTGAATTTTAACCTAATATTAAGGTTTATTCTGTATTAAAAAAAAAAAAAAAAATTATTCTTATCTTAATTATTCTCTATTCCTTTTTGAATCAATTGAATAGTAAATCCATTATGATCCAGTCATTCTCAAAAAAAAATAATATCTTCATTGAAGGCTTTTATTTTTTTTTTAGCATAATATATAGTAACCTAATATCTAATATAAAGCGTAAAGAGACATTATAAAGGTTAGTAATCAAGAAAAAATGGGACATAATATTATTATCATCTCCGATTTCAAATAATATGAGAAAATAAAAAAATAAAACAATTAAATGTCTAGAACTGAATAAGATTGATTTTTAAATATAAATAAACCTACATAAAATAAAACCTAAAATAAACCTAACCCTTTAAATTAAAATTGAATGGCTTAAACTTAAATTCAGTTACTTTGGATTATATATACAAATAAATATTCGGTTTATGAGTTATGTTACATATGGTTTACAATCCTTTATGATATTGAAGCATCAATTGTACAATTTTATAAATTTCGGCAGAAAATATCAAATTTCAAAAATCCAAACTATAAAATCCAAAAATTAAATCCAAAACTTCAAAAGTATTTTAAAATCATTATATAGATTGCGGTATGTAAATAAAATTATTACGAGGAATTTTAAAGTTTGTAACAAAATAATCTTAATGCGCTTACTCCAGAATATTTGTATAGGTGTAATATGTGAATACGGCGCAGTTGGCCTAAATTCACATTGCAAAAAATCACTTGGCAAAAAACTCGTTTCGCAAAAACGAATTTGGCAAGGGTAGATGTCAAATATTTACTTGTCAAAACATCCGTTTGACAAATTCTACAAAAAGAGGAAACCCTGATTTTGAAAACAACTAAAATCTCACACACAATACACACCATATTAACACATTCATTGATTTATTGCGTTGTGAATTTTTGGATAAGTGGGACTTAAAAGTAATAAAATTTTGAATTAGAAGAAAACATTTAGAATTATTAGTGATTTTTAAATTTCGGAATTTTGAAATTTTGAATTTGGTGATTTTGTAATTTCAAGATTAAATCTTAAATTTATTATGGTTAGAACAATTGAAATTTTACTAAGGAAATTTGAGTACATTACGATTGGTTCATTGCATTATACAAACATAGTTTACAACAGGAAACATTTCGTAATAATATATTTCCAGAAATCTGATAATGTACATTAAAAAACATAGTACATTAAAAAACATAGTACATTAAAAAACATAGTTTATCAAGTTTTTCACATATCTATACAAAATCTTTTTTTTTTTTTGAAGAACTCAACAATCTGACTCTTGGACTCGCAGTTATTAAGCCGGCCGCTTTTTAATTAAAAAATTTTAAGTTTAAAACCTGGTTAGATCATATGAAAATAAAAATCAAATTTTAATCATTAACTACTGCATCTTGTAACTGCCATTACTGTCAGCACAAAAGTAGAGGCATTCATTAATCCTATACAGTTCCAACCCCCAAATCAGAGTTCCAACATGCCTTTCCTATTTATATTTCTTGGCTAATACAATGCGTTGGCACTTATAGGATTACATCCCATTATCTGGGTTTTTAGGAAGAGGAAGATTTAAACTATAAAAATCTGATACTAGCAAGGCTGTTTTCTTTGAAATATAACCGCCACCCTTAGAAAAATGGCAATCCCTGGTTTTGTAATTCAAGTCACAGTATTATTGGTAGACTTCTTTATAAATAAAAAATTTTGATTAGATCTACACTTATATATACTAGATGATAATGAAACTAAAATAGAAAAAAAATTTAAGTAAAGATATATTTTTTAAATTAATTTTTTTTTTTTTTTAATTCTTTTTATCAGTGCACTATTACAAAGCCTTTTCAACATATTTTTTATTGAAAAAATGAAGGCGATGATATTACTGGAAAGACTGAAGACGCTAATAGAGAAACCGTGTTTGTCCCTTTGGCGATGATATTACTGGCAAAACTGGACAAGTTAACAGAGAAACCGTATTTGTACCTTTGGAAAAGTTAAAAAAAAAACCAAAGTAATGAAATATAAAACATTAATTTATAATATAATAGAAAACAATGTTGTAATGACATCAGTTTTTTAAAAGTTAGGAGACACATTAACATAAAATATTTGTAAAATAAATTAATACTCCTTTATTTTACATCCAATGAATGACCATATAAAATTTTTAAGTCATGATTAAAAAAGCGGAATCATTAATTATTTTTTTTTTTTCTCAGCACCGAATAAACAAAAATTCATGTATTTAACTTTTTTTTAAAGAAAAAGTATGCTTCAATTCAACAATTCACAATTTTTAATTTTTTTCTGTCTTCACTTAAAAAGGAACACTTATAAAGAAAATCACAAATCAATCAGGAAATAACTAACAAAAAACTAGAATAAATACTTAACACTATGAAAAAATGTCATGAATTTAAGTTAACTTGTAAATTGAGTAAAAATCCTTTGTTTCTATTCATTTTGTGATTTTGTTTTTTTTTTTTTTTTCATTTTGAAGGGAACATCCTATAAATTTTTTTTTCTCTTCAAAGTAAAAACGAAAAACAAATAAATTACCATCAAATTAAGTACCAAAATGATATGTTTTATTACAACCACATCTTCTTTTTCTTATTTTTTCCTTTGTTTTTTACTTAAAATTTTTTTATTATCTTTCTCACTCTTTCAACATTCATTTTTTTTTGTTTTGCACCAAAATTACATTAAATATATTATATAGTCAGTTGAAGTTCATTACCATTAAATAATTTTTACTGACTTTAATTCAGTATACAAAATACAAATAAATAACATCAACTTTATTAAAAACAAAAAACACGGCCTTACAACTGCCTTCTTTTATAAGCATTCTTAAAATATGTGTATAGTTAACTGTTCATAAATAACAATGAATGAAAGAAAAAATAAATAAATTTTTATATATTTTTTTCACTTTTTTTTTTTTCGTCATTTTATAATCGAAAAAATATCATAAAAATCAAGGACATTCTTACAATTGCACACACTTAGAATTGGGCACAAAAAAAAAAAAAAAATAGTAATCAGAGGGAGCTCCATGACACAAAAAAAAAAAAAAAAAACTTGCAAACAAAAGTAGAAGTGACGTATTTCTTTAATTTTACAAACATCTTAACAAATCCATAAGGACCTCAAAAATAAAAAAAAAAAATTAAAAAAAACGGATACTTCCCGGGAATAAAAAAACAAAAACAAAAAAAAACAATATATGTATCTAAATTCTAATTTAGTAAAACCCACAAAACAAACAAACAACAAGTTTCTGTTAAGCTATCAATTCCCCGACGCATCTAATGACAATGAAGGCTATACAATGATAAACTAATGTACTATACTAATGTAAACTAATATGGTTATTGTACTACTCATATATGTTTGTTGTACCATTTTCGTGCCTAAAAAAAAACTCTAGTGTTTTTTTCTAATTTTCTTCATTTCCATTTTTTTGCTTTATTTTATTTCCGTTTTTTTTTTTTTATCCTCCCTTCATGATTTTCATTAATTTTTCCCGCACTTAAGACAAAAAAAAAAAAAAAACTGTTTATAATAAATAAAATGAAATAGTGCCAATGAATATAGACCTAGTAAAACAATGTGAATTGGTGGAATAAAAATGATATATGTTTGTTTTCGTCATTTTCTTCTATTAGGTACCGTCCTATTTTTAATATTTCTTCTTACTCTGTTTTCTTGTTTTTTCCTTTTCCACAACAAAAAACAAAACCAACAATTATTGCTTTCTCTTTCTAATTTTTTATGTTTCAAGTATCAAATGTTTGCTATTTTCTTATATTAAATAAATGTTATAACTATATGTACTGTTATTAATCTACATTCTACAGAAAAGTAAAAAAACAAAAATAAAATGAAAAAACTAAGTGAAGAATGAGACAAAAACTAAAAAAAGAAACAAAACAAAATAAAAAAAATGAAACAACATTGTAGTAGATCATAGATCTCTGATTAATAGTAAAAGTAGAAATTTCTCGTAAATCATTTTTTTAAGTCTTAAAGAAACCATTAAACACAATTATTTCCTGACAGAAGTGGTCTTTTCAGCATGAGCTTACGATTTTTTTTTCTGTTTCTTTGGTTCCCTTTTTTTTCTCTTTTTATTGCTTTACTTATCAACACAAGCATACCATCACCAAATCACACCATAATTTTATCATTTTCATATTCATCATCATCATCAATATCATCATTATACAACTATCATCATTATTAATATTATCGTGTTGTTAGATGGGACGTCACACAAAGAATTTTATATATTTTCATGTGTTGGAAATAATTATAGTCTTGAAGTCAGATTTGAATATAGGATGTATGACACGGATGAGGTATGAATTCTATTTAACACCATAATTTTTGTATATAGCTATGTAGTAGAAAATTTTTAGGGAATTCCTTTAAATAATAATATAAATGTGAGATTTAGTATAATGATGGGTATAGAATGTTGAAAAAACGAAAAAAAAATTTATTAGTATTATTAGTATGATGTTATACATAATATGTTAAAATGAATGTATTTATCTATAATTAATTTTCAATTATATTATTTTAAAATATTTCTAAAAGATTGTAAAAGATTGACCAGGTTTCTCATATTTATACATTTATATACAAATCGCGTAATTTTTTATACATGTCCAAAAACATTTCAATTTTTTCGCCTATCGATAATGATGCGTACATTGTTTGTTGTAGGATTTACTAAGATCTAAATTGGTCTTTAGTTCAGAACAAAGATTTTATTCCGTTTTATTCCGAATCCAGCTAATATCAATTATAAAAAAAAATCTAAAACTTACAGTTTATTATGCTAACCAAAAGCTTGAAAAATACACTCCTAAACCCTTAAAAACGTTATAGTAACTGCAATTCTTTATACCCGTACGATAGGATCGGGTATAATAAAATTACTCCTCCGTTTGTAACACCTCGAAATAAGCGAGCTAGATATACCTTCAAAGGTATAAATCGGATCAGAAAAAATTCTAAGACTTTTGAGCCATGTCCGTCCGTCCGTCCGTCCGTCCGTCCGTCAGCACGCTAACTCAAAAACTAAGAAAGCTAGAATCTTGAAATTTACACAAAATATTCTGGGAGTAATTTGTAGGTTCCCTATTTTTTTTGGTTGAGTTTGGACCAAGCCTTAGGGTAGCTCTCGTACACTTAACTTTTAGATCCCCACATTTTTTTTGAAATAGAGCTATGAAATTTTAACCGCTGATAGATCTCACAAAAATATTAATTTTATTTTTAATAACTTTTTTTTGTAGCCCCATCCGTTACGGAGCTACAGCTCCCCAAAAGTTCAAAAAAGCTCTATATTTAAATTGTTATAGCACAAGTTTTATAAGGTATATCTTCATTTTGAAAACGCTAAACGATTACTACTTTTATTAGCTTTAAAAGTATATATTCAATAAATATATATTTGTGGCTTACGGTGTCTTAATTTACCATTATGCGAAACTCAAATTTTGCAAAATACTTTAACCCTTCTATCTTCTAAACGGTTTAAGTTGGAAACTTGAAATTTTGACAGAAGTTAGATCTTTGAAAATAAGTATGAGTCATTTCAGAAATTTTTTTTGTATCATTTTCCGTTTAAGAGCTGTAAGGGGTCAAAAACTGAAAATTTCCTATTTTTAAACACCTGTAACTTGAACATCTGTAAAATTTTTTTGAAGTAATACACAAAAATTAAAGCTTCAACATTATACTCTTATTTCTGTTAACAACTTTTTTTAATAATATGGGTTACTTTATAATTGACGAAAGTGTTATTTGATTTTTTCAAATTTTCTAACAAATTTCTTTAACGAATTTTTTCCATTTTGTTTTACTCGATAATTTGAAATTGTTCGTAGTACAAAAAAATGTAAATAAATAAACAACATAACGATTGCTTGAAGATATCATACTTATTATATCATGCTTACATACTTATATAATATCATGTTTATTTACATATCGTATATGTCACTGATGAATGAATGATAAGAGTAAAGAGATGTACATTATATAGCGCCGTATTTACATACATACATATATGTATTTTATTGTACTTATAAGAAATTATTCTATGAATGGAAATATTTTTAAAGAAATATTGCAATGTATGGCGATATACTTATAACAATATAAATATATTATATGCGCTTTAATATTTAAAATTATATTTACTATTTTGTACTAAGTAAATTTAATATACTTTTACCGCTTAGTATTAAATGGTACTATAGAATATTTGAAAAAGTTTTGGATTGATAATCGTTATGTGGAAAGTTAAAATCTGCTTTTGAAGAATGTATAAACATATAGTTTGAATATATGTACAACCCATAGTTCTAGAAATTATAAAATTCACCCAAATTATTTTAAAATATTAAAATATTAAAAAAATAATATTGTAAGCAGAGTGACAGGCTGTCAACATACTAACGGTTCGTACCTAAGAGTTCGTATCTAAGAGTTGACAAAGGCAACTGTATTCTTCCTCGTTTTGTTATTATTTTTTATTCCTCATCACTAATTCTCTAATTTATGAATTTGAAAGAAAACAAATTCCTGTATTGAATAATAAAATAATATATGTATATTCTTAAATCATGAGAAATCTAATTGAATTTTCACCTATTTTTGTATGCGGTAACTTTCATAACAATTCAATTTTCTTTTTTCACAATTTAAATTTTTGGTTTATTCTTTTCTTATTATTAATTCTATCATTTGAATATAGATGGTGTGTTGACGCTGTTATTGTTATTATTGTTAAATATTATTTATTAGAGTAACGAACGTTAACGACAAAGATTAATTATTGGTATTGAGTTAAAATGTCCATTAAATTGAATAAGTCAAAAAAAAAAAGAATATAACAACAAGTAACAAATAACAAATTCTATTAAATTAAAAAAAAAAAATAAATAAAATAAAAATAAAAGAAAAAGGAATTACAATACATTTGAAATGGAAATTGAAAATTATTCATTTCCGCTTTTTGGTTAATTGTTTCATTTTTTGAATGTTAAAGATAAATGATGATGAAGAAACTCAAAGAAAATAGAATGGGAATAAAATAAAGAAAAACAAAAAAAAAAAGAAAAATAAAACACTTCCTTAAAGGATATTATTTTAAGTTAACGGTTTTCCTTTCAGTTAACAGAAAAAAAAATCCAAGAAAAAATAAAAACAAAATGTAAATAATTTCTATTTCTCACCTATAGGTATACATATACATATAAGAATACCATATTTTTGGTTCGTTTTATAAATTAGTTTTACTTAAGTTCTGGTTATTGTGGATTGAAAAGAAAAATATTTTCTTATAGAAATTGTAAGACGTTATAATATTTTGTTTGACAAAAAATGACAATATGATATGATAAAATTTTATTATTCAATTGTTATGGAATTGAATAATTTCAATTAAATGAATAAGAATAAAATAGCGCCCAACAACCCTATTTTGTTTTTTTTTGTTTTTTTTTTTTTTTTTTTTTTAGTGCTCTCTCAAAAAAAATTGTATTAATTTATTTGACTGTTGTTTCGTAAACAATTGAAACCATAAAAAATAGCAGTAAGCAAAAATAAAAATAATGTCCTTGTACCCTACCACTTTATGTATAGAAATTCAATTCAAATTAAATAATTCAAAAAAAGAAAAGGAAATTTAAATATTGTTAATATCAAATTATTACCACTGTGATGCTTTTAAACAACACTTTGAAATCAATTACAAGTAATGAATACCAATTTAAAAATAATTAAAAAGGTATATACAATACACTTTTTTTTTGGATTACTATACCAGGTTCTGAACTTGATGAAAAGAAAACAATTAAAATTAAAAAAAAGAATAATGATTCCAATTAGTCACATCAATATTGAAAATTATCTGATAATAAATTATTTTTACAGAGGAATAGATATAATAATAATTATACTGAATAATAAAATAATCTAATATTTATATCCGTAGATAATAAATAGAAAATGATACTTCACTGTATTGTATTAGATATCTTAATTTTTTTATGAGGATTATAAATTTGCATAAATTTATCTTTAACCTGTTACTAAACAATTAACTATTTTAATACCTAGTAATATTGAACTATGGACTTTAAACAAGAAAACATTGAAAAAAAAAAAATAAAGGAAAGTTTTTGCACACCTAGCATTTTAACGAAGAAAAAGTTTGAAATAAATGTTTAACAATGCAGAATGTAAACCAAGTATTTTTTTAAAGCCGTGAATTTTCCAAAAGTTATTTAGAATTTCATGTGTGAAAAATTGTTAAAAATCAAAAAACAGTCGGTTCAGTTTTAATGAAACACTTCGTAATATTAAGAACAATTAAGGTAACTCATGCTAATTCTAAAATATCGTCCTTCTTCTAAAACTTCAAAGTTCTAAATGAAAGTCTGCCGCAGTTGGTTTAAATCTTGAAATTTTTCTTAGAATTGTATATAATATAAAAAAAAGTTATGACAAATCAAGTGATTCTTTCTTCAATTTTCAAGAAACTCTAAATAATTTAGAAAAACTGTTAAGACATGTAAAAATTTAATAATAATTCATTAATTTTTGTTTATTAATTTGCAAAAATTTGTTCAGATGCCTAAGTTACAGAGACACCTGTAACTTAGGCATCTGTACAAACTTTGCACAGCAGGAATTTGAATAGTTTGGTCTTTAATAGATCATAAAGAAGAGGTGGCGCATTATTTTCGCATGTGACTTATGAAAATATGTATAGCAAAACCCGAGATATACACATTACATATAAGCATTTTCAAAAATGTTACACCGTAGTCCCGTAACGAGTAGGGCTACATAAAAAAAATTTTTTCTGTAGCAACATTTTTTTTAAGAGACCTGTGCATGGTTAAAATTTCATTCCTCTATCTTAAACGGTACAGAAGTTTTGTAAACAGATGGACGCGGACTGACAAACGAACACACGGATAAAGTGAAACCGATAGGCAAATTAAAAAATGTACTAAAAAGAAAAAAAACAAAGACAAATTTTATCACACAATTTTCGTTGAACTCCAGTCCAGTAGTGGTAATTTGGATTTTCTATATGTTATTCTAAAATAATAAATAAACAACCAGTATTGAAAATCAAAGGTTTTTGAAAGAAAAGATTTTCAAAAAGAAAATAAGTTTTAGAATCTAGTTTCATTAAAATTTGTAATTTCTTTTAGAAAATTTTATGTAAATTATGTAAAACCAAAAGATAATTTCATCAATCTTAAAAAAAAGCTAAATAATTAAGAAAAACTTACATGTCAAAATTCATGTAAAAATATAATATTCAAGCTTCAATCTTTATGGCGAAAAATTTGAAGATGTTCGTGTTACAGGATAACAGTGAACTTTTAACCTAATAATAACTTTTAAAAATGATAATTAAATACAAAACCTTTTTTTAAGGTTCTAATACTCAAAGATACTCTTCCTGTAAAAATTTCAAGATTTGGACTAAAAGCGTTCCGGAGATTCAGAAAAACGAAAATCTCATTAGAAAGTCATTCAATTATATTACTTAATCTTAAACATACGAATGTTTAAGATTGCAGAAGTTTGGTAAACAGACGAATGGACGCTCAAACAGATAAAGTTAACCTAATAAGCAAATTTCTCAAAAATATTTTGGGTAAAAGGGCTAATGGCAAAATAAATTACAATTAAATATTTTATTTTTATTACAAAATACTTAGTACAATATCTTATATTAAAAAAATTATCACTCTAAAAACATAAAATGACAAGCTAAAATATACGATATCTAGTAATTTTTAGAAATAAATTACAATTTAAATAAAATACAAGATTTAAATACGTAAGAAAACAACAAAAAGTCACATTTTTATTGAACATAATTGGTTCTTAAAATAAAAGAAATCCCACTCAAAACTAAAACTTAATATAATTAGAATGTAATATAATTTTATGTAATTTAATATAATTTTGGTTTGAATAATTTTGATTTTGGGGCCACGGTGGCCTAGTTGGTAAGAGCGTATAAAATACGCTGTAAACACCGAAGAAGTGTGGGTTTTGAATCCCACACATATGTCGTAAGAGTAATTCCCCCTTACAACATGTACCGCCACGCCTGAACAAGAAAGGCTGTGTAATTTCCTGTCCACATTTATGTGACAGAGAAATGTATTAAAGAAAAAATTAATTTTTTTATGTATATGTATATTTTTTTAAAAAGTTTAGATTTCACAAGTTAATAAACAAAGCCAAAAAAAAAAACAATTGATAGAAACTATTTAAGAATTCAATCGAAAAAAAAGTACACTCATTCATAATTTTTACTATACTCATAGAATTTAAGTTTAGGATAATTTTAACCGGTTCTGTTCCAACCAGTAATTATGTTCCGGGTTAAAAAAAAAGATTTTCAAAAAAATATATAATTTTCAATAATATCATTTAGTTTACGCATATCAAATGATAAACCTTCAAAAAATCCAATTATTTTATTATATTTAAAGTACGTTATTATATTATTAATAATTATAATTAATTTACGAAAAAAACGAGAGGTTTAATTTATTAGTTTAAATACTATAATATAATTTTCATTAAAGTTATTAAATTAAATTTTATATATTGTTATTATATATTCATTCTTCTGTTCTTTTGTTTTTTACGATTATATTACGTTCTTTATTTATAATTAATTAAAATATTGTTCATTCTAATAATTAATTGATACTGTTTGTGAAAAATTTATTTTGATATCATTTAAAATGTTTAAATAAAACTTTAATTAAATGATTAGCATTATACAAATTTTATTTGATAATTAGATTATTATACAAAAAAAAAAAAATATAATATTTCCAAAATCAAATTCAATTTTATTGAATAGAAAAAAATTCCATTGAGAATTTAATCAAAATACAGTAAAGAAAAAAAAAAACCTTTGTCATTTTATTTATAAGATGATAATAAAATCTACTACACATCAAATGAAAAAATAGAGATTTAATAAAATAAAATCGAGTGAGGTACATGATATTATCCGTAACTTAAACAATAACAAAGCCCCTGGTGTTGATAATATCTCTATATACAGAGTAGTTGTCAAACCAAGACAGCTATTAATTATTTCACATTAATTTTAAATAATTGTCTAAAATTGGGATATTTTTCTAAAAAGTGGAAAGAGGCCAAAATAATTTCAATCTTAAAGCCAAGTAAGCCTGCTGATAATCCTAAAAGCTATACACCTATTAGTTTAAAAATAATAAAAGCGAGGTTAAATCAATTTTTGGATTGTAATGATCAGATTAACCAGAAGAACAGTTTACCTTTAGATCTGGCCACTCTACCGTTCACCCAGTAATGCGTTTACACCAATTTATCAAATCATAATTAGATAACAAATTATGTGCAGGTATGATATGCTTTGATATTAATTCTGTGTTCGACACAGTGTGACAAGAAAGTCTAATGAGTAAACTATTTGATTTAAAATGAAATACATACCTGATTAAAATAATTAAAATAAATAAGAGTTTTCTGCAAAATAAAAATTACAGGGTATTTACTGAAAACTCTAGTTCAAATATAAAGCTTGTATCTGCTGATGTTCCTCAAGGATCGGTACTAGGGCTTATCTTATATATCATATATATATATATATATCATATGATATTCCTAAATCAGTGCATATACTAAAACAACCATTTTTGCTCATGACATTTCAGTCTGTGCTTCTGTTAAGCTAAGTAAAGACATAATTGAGACCTTGCAAAATTCTGAAAATAATATTACCGACTACTTCTATAAATGGAAAATTTCAATAAATGCTGAAAAACCAAATTCAATATATTTTACAAAAAAAAAACGTTAAACTCGTTATATTCCAAGCACTATAGTTTAAAATTAAATGGTGTAGATATCATTTGGAAAGACACTGTAAAATATTTTGGACTGATTTTAGACAAAAGACTTACTAATAAAGACCACATTGCTAACAAACTAAATAAAACAAATAAAACTATTTGCACATTATTTCCATTTATTAACCGGAGATCTGATCTTTCTAAAGATAATAAAATAATTATAATGAAAGTTATTTTTCAACCAATATTGGTGTATGCCTGTCCAGTATTTCACTGTATGGCTGAAACTCATAAAAAATAATTGCAAGTAGCACAAAACAAAAATTTTAAAAATTATGTTTAATAAACCATATTATTTCTCAACAAGAAAGCTTCATATGTTAGCTGGTATTACTCTAGTTAGTGAGAAAATAATTCAAATAACCACAAAGTTTTTCGAAAATTGTATCAACTCTGAAAATTGCACGATCCGTGCATTATAGCTCAACAATATAGTAGCTAATATATTTTATAAGTTTTTTTTTTTTACGTTAAGTCTCTAGGTTAAGATAGATTAAGTTTCATATATAAATTATCAAATGTAAGATTTTTTCAATTTTCCTTATAAATGTCAATATTATGAAATAAATTTTTGAAAAAAAAAAATATTAAAAAGTATAAAATGTACATATTATAATATTATAGCTGTAAGGATCAAATAATCTAAATCTCTTAAGTTAAGTTTATTTTTCTCAAATGTAAACAATATTATGATGTAATAAATAAAAATAAAAAAAACGAGGAAGAGTGCAGTAGAGTAGACTGTGTCAACTCTGGGATACCCGTATGAACGTAATATATCCTGTTTCTATAAAACTTGATCATCTTTTAAAAACATTCAGAGTTTTAGTACCGAACTACAGAGATATATTTATGTAAATTGTGGAGTTGTATGATAGCTACCCGAATCTATTGCGCCTAGCTTCATTAAGTTCCAAGAAATGCAAAAAGCCTGAACCGGCTGCTTTAGACCACTCAAATTTTACAAAAATTTTTGGCATGCAACTCGACACTTTTTCACTAAATTTCAGATAGCTAGCTTCAATAGACACTGAGTTATTTTCATTTAAAAAGAGAAGTTGTATGGCAACTATCCGAACCTGTCATATCATCACAACAAAATTTTACAGAAGTTGTTGCCATAAAACTCGATCATCATTTGCAAAATTTCAGATACCTAGATTGAATAGACACTGGGTTATTTCCATTTAAAGAAAGAAGTTGTATGGCAGCTACTCGAACCCGGCGGCCGAAAATGCTGGAGTTAAATAGCAAAACTAACAATTTTGTAAAAGTGAAGTAAAAAAAATTGCAGCCTCCTAACTCCTTTATTTTTTGAGTTATCGTGCGGACGGACACTGAGTTCTTTCATTTAAAAAGAGATTTTGTATGGCAGCTACCCGAACCCGTCACACCACCACAACCAAATTTTGCAGAAGTTGTTGCCATAAAACTTGATCATCATTCGCAAAATTTCAGATACCTAGATTGAACAGACACTGGGTTATTTCTATTTAAAGAAAGAAGTTGTATGGCAGCTACTCGAACCCGGCGGCTGAAAATGCTGGAGTTAAATAGCAAAACTAACAATTTTGCAAGAGTGACGTAAAAAAAATTTCAGCCTCCTAGCTCCTTTATTTTTTGAGTTATCGTGCGGACGGACACTGAGTTCTTTTCATTTAAAAAGAGATTTTGTATGGCAGCTACCCGAACCCGTCGCACCAGCACAACCAAATTTTGTAGAAGTTGTTGCCATAAAACTTCATCATCATTTGCAAAATTTCAGATACCTAGATTGAACAGACACTGGGTTATTTCTATTTAAAGAAAGAAGTTGTATGGCAGCTACTCGAACCCGGCGGCCGAAAATGCTGGAGTTAAATAGCAAAACTAACAATTTTGCAAGAGTGACGTAAAAAAAATTTCAGCCTCCTAGCTCCTTTATTTTTTGAGTTATCGTGCGGACGGACACTGAGTTCTTTTCATTTAAAAAGAGATTTTGTATGGCAGCTACCCGAACCCGTCGCACCACCACAACCAAATTTTGTAGAAGTTGTTGCCATAAAACTTGATCATCATTCGCAAAATTTCAGATACCTAGATTGAACAGACACTGGGTTATTTCTATTTAAAGAAAGAAGTTGTATGGCAGCTACCCGAACCCGGGGACAGAAAATGCTGGAGTTAAATAGCAAAACTAACAATTTTACAAAAGTGACGTAAAAAAATTTTCAGCCTCCTAGCTCCTCTATTTTTTGAGTTATCGTGCGGACGGACACTGAGTTCTTTTCATTTAAAAAGAGATTTTGTATGGCAGCTACCCGAACCCGTCGCACCAGCACAACCAAATTTTGTAGAAGTTGTTGCCATAAAACTTGATCATCATTCGCAAAATTTCAGATACCTAGATTGAACAGACACTGGGTTATTTCTATTTAAAGAAATAAGTTGTATGGCAGCTACCCGAACCCGGGGACAGAAAATGCTGGAGTTAAATAGCAAAACTAACAATTTTACAAAAGTGACGTAAAAAAATTTTCAGCCTCCTAGCTCCTCTATTTTTTGAGTTATCGTGCGGACGGACACTGAGTTCTTTTCATTTAAAAAGAGATTTTGTATGGCAGCTACCCGAACCCGTCGCACCAGCACAACCAAATTTTGTAGAAGTTGTTGCCATAAAACTTGATCATCATTTGCAAAATTTCAGACGCCTAGCTTCATTAGGTTCCAAGAGGTGCAAGAAGTCTGAACCGGCTGCTCTAGACCAAACAAATTTTACAAAAGTTGTTGGCATATAACTCGACACTTCTTTACTAAATTTCAGATTCCTAGCTTCATTAAACACTGAGTTATTCTCATTTAACCGGATAAGTTGTATGGCAGCTACCCGAACCCGCCGCACCACCACAACCAAATTTTACAAAAGTTGTTGCCATAAAACTTGATCATCATTTGCAAAATTTCAGACGCCCAGCTTCATTAGGTTCCAAGAGGTGCAAGAAGTCTGAACCGGCTGCTCTAGACCAACCAAATTTTACAAAAGTTGTTGGCATGTAACTCGACACCTCTTTACTAAATTTCAGATTCCTAGCTTCAATAAACACTGAGTTATTCTCATTTAAACGGAGAAGTTGTATGGCAGCTACCCGAACCCGCTGCACCAGCACAACCAAATTTTACAGAAGTTGTTGCCATAAAACTTGATCATCATTTGCAAAATTTCAGAAACCTAGCTTGAATAGATACTGAGTTATTTCTATATAAAGATAGAAGTTGTATGGCAGCTACTCGAACCGGCCAACCGAAAATGTTGGATTTAAATAGCAAAACTAACAATTCTGCAAAAGTGACGTAAAAAAAATTTCAGCCCCCTAGCTCCTTTATTTTTTGAGTTATCGTGCGGACGGACGGACGGACGGACGGACGGACGGACGGACGGACGGACGTACATGGCTTAATCGACTCAGAATTCGATTCTGAGCCGATCCATACCTTTGACACTATATCTAGCTCGACTCCTTTAAGGTGTCACAAACGTAATGGCAAATTTATTATACCCTTGAACATAGTTCATACGGGTATAAAAATATTAATTCTTGTTTTCACTCATTCATATAAATTGAGTTTTCCATTCATTTATATTTTTCTATTTCTTCATCCGCCGACCATACCTTAAAAATTAATCAAGTATAACAATTTTCTTAAATGAAATGAAGCTGTAACAAATACCACAACCCATTTTTCAGTTTTTATAATATTTTTATCTAAAATATTTTTTACAAAATTTCACTCATTTTGTTTTTTAATTTACCAATATTGCATACTTTCAGGAGAACATATACTTTAAATAAAGCCTATTTACACTATAGTTTTATAAGAGATGTGCATATTTTTTTTTAAATTAAATGATGACTTAGTTAATAACAACTAATCTACTAATGTCTACAGTTAATTTTTTTTCCAGCATAAAAATAATAAGGAATTTATGAATGGCTATATAATATAACATTCAATTTGAATTTAAAGTAAAGCTTCCATAAATTAATAATTTGTTTTCAATTTTAAGAACAACTTTTAAATTTATTGTTAGATTTTGCAATTACAAAAAAGTTTTTGGTTTTAATTTATAAAAAAATAAATGGTTGCGAAAAATACGAAAAGCACTTCGAAAAGTTTGAATAAGGAAATTGAATATTGTCTAGTAATAAAGGAAGGCCTAAAAATTAGTTGAATCCACAAAATCAATTTATTATAATATGCGAGGCATAATGTAGGTTATTTATGTTAAAAATGTTTATATTGTAAATTTTGCTAAAATAATTTGTATATATATAGCATTGCGAACATTTATGTTCTCTATAAACTAAAATATGATAGTTTTATAATTTATATCTGCTATTAATACATGTTTCTGTCAAATGCCTTGAGCATTCTATGTTTTGTTTTTCTTGTATTTGATTAGTTTTCTACATTGAGCTAAGTTCATCAAAGGCTGCTCAGGCTTTTCTTTTCCTTTTCTTTATATCATTTTCTGTTCCGCTGTTTGCTGTGATATGCTTCCTAGGTTGGAGAAGCTCTAAATATATTCGATTGATTGACCTTCTATTATGATGGTTTCCGCACTGATGTTATTTAAACCAATTTTGGGTTCTGATTGGTAAAGTTGTTCTGCCTTGTGTAGGATGTCGCAGAATCTGTGTCGCTAGCAGACAATTTTCGTCGGCATAACCTAAGTCCTCAAGGTTCCCTGAGAAAACATTCGCATTTTATTCTTCTTCCAAAATTTTATATCGTCAATCGAAAAAGTGAAATGATATTATTAAAATTAATATACAATATTTTAATTAAATCGGTAAGTTGTTTTACCAATTGATGACATAAAAAAGCTGCAATTTAATGCTCCATAAATCAGCTTCTCACTATAAATCATAAAAGTCGAAAAAGTTAATGTATTTTTCAACAATACTTCCATAGTAGTACTAATACTTTCATGATTTATAATTATACCTGTTAATTTTTGATAGAAAAAAAATAGTGTAACATATACGTTATATTTATTTAAATTTCATGGAATTTAATTAAATAATTAAATTAGATTAAATAAACAGACACTTTTTAAATAAAACACTTCTCAATAAATTTATAATTATATTTTATATTGTTATTTTATTTATTAAAAATATTTCTTAAAAATTTTATTTTTTATTGCAAAAAAAAATTCGTGTGTTGTAAATTTAAAAAAAAAACAAACAATTGTAGAAAAGTAGAAATGCTGGATTTTATTAACTTATATTAAAAGAATTTATTTGTTATTTCCGTTTCAAATTATCAAATTTAATTGAAAATGAAGACAGGATAAACAAATTTTTAACAGAATCTAAGTATTCCGAATTTTAGTAATTTAGAATGAATCTACATATATCGGATCATCAAATAAATGACCAATAAATGAACACCAAAACACACACATACAATTATATAGTAGATCCACAAACATATTTCTAAAAATTGTATTTTTGAACTGAAGAAGGTGCGAGTTTGTAAAAACGACAAAATCTATCTTTAAAATCTCAAGATTAAATTTAATTAACTAAAACTTTAAATCTCAAGTTTCGTAAAATCTGTTAAGTTAATTAAATGGGTTGGGTACGTTCCCTCCAAAACAAAACCTCCAATATAAAATCTATAAAACAAAATATGCGAAAATATAATGGCAAAATGATAAATTCTCCAAAATAAAAATCTTCAAAACAAAATTTAGGGCTACCATATTTTTTCCCTAAAATTTCTAACTAACAAAATTTTCCAATATCTAAATCTCCAAAAGGAATTCAGAGAGAGGTGCTGAAACCAAATCATGAACTTCATTTCCCGAACGCGAAATTGCGGAACTCAAAATACCGAAACTTGAAATCCCCGAATAGTAAATAATGGTAAAAAATAAAAATGGCCGACTTTATTTAATTTTCCTAATTTTTTTTCAAAATGTGCAAAATAATAATTGAAGTGTTTTTTTTTTTCAGAAATTTTGTAAATTTATAATAGAAAAAATTTCTAGTTATATGTATATAAAAATTTACCAGAAATACCGTCGACTCTGATATTGTAACCAACTAACAAATTGTTGGATCCCTAATTTTGTAACTCTACTCTCCTTCCTAATTATTTTTTTTACATACATATTTGATGTCATTTAACAAGTCATTTAAACTATAATGGGATCTACCACCTTCCAACTCCGTTAAGCAAATTATTAAAACTCAAATTTTGTAACCAACTTAAAAAGAATTTTTAACAATTTTTATTTCAATAAACTTGAAGTTATTGTAAATGACAGTTCAGATTTGAAAATTTTGTCTCCTAAAATTTCTACCTTAACCATTTTGTTTTTTGGAGATTTTGTGAATCAGGGATATTTTGAATTTAGGAAATTGTTATTACATACATATTTTATATTTTGAATTAATAAATGATTTTGGTTAGCGTTTAAAAAAAAATTGTACATTCTTATCACCTATTTTGATTTATTATCAATGTCAATATCATATCACTATATTTACTTACTTTAATTATGAGTAAAAAGCTTTAATGTTGCACTCGATGTCTTCAATTTTTAAATTACTACATATTTTCACGTTTTTTAAAAATTAATATGTATTGACAATGAAATAAAAACATTACAATTTTTATTCCAAATATTTAAACAAAATTTGCAGGTTAAAAAGAAAAGAAAAAAAAAAAACAAAACAAAAAATAATATGAATATTTATTTTTGTCACATTTATAATTAAAATAATGAAATTAATTAAAAACAGACGAAAATTCATTAATTAATATTAACGATTGTAACAATGAAAACACAAAAAATAAAATACAAAATTCAATTGATATTTTTAAAAATTAATTATCTGTTTCTTTTTAAAAACATAATAAGTGTACATTATTGCAAAACAAAAAAAAAAATAAACAATTATTTTAAATATTTGCAGAAATTAAAAATTTTTATTTGATTCAAATTGAAAAAAAAAAAAATTGTATAATTATTGTGCAAATAAATAAAATCAAAGTTGATTTTTTTTATTATATTTTTTTTTTATTTTGGTTCACCCACTATATACAATGTGATAAGGAAATAAATCAATCTTTTCCTTTCAGGAGTGGGTTGTGGTACATATACAAGTATTATTAAATTATAATTTATTATTTAGTTTAGATATATAAAATTTTGACCAAACAGGCATTTGAACACAAGACCATTTCGCATGAAAAGCAGGCCATTTAAGCGAAAGGTGACTTTCACGTGACTTACGTGAAATAATACAAAATATTTCAAACAAACAGAGAAAAAAAACAAACAAGGCAGAATGTATACCAACCATTTTTAAACCAACCATTTTTACCAAACATTTCCAAAAGACAATACAAACTGTTAAGAATTGTAACTCAGCACCAAAAATTTTGAAAATTTCATTTAATAAGAAAAAAAATGTGAAAATAGGACTTTTTTGCAATTTTAAAGGACTGTAAGTCCTGAATCCTATATATAACTAAGAAAAACTTTTAACACACGTTAACTGAAGCTTTAATTATTATGTTTTGCCGAAGTAAAATTTGTACAGGCGCCTAAGTTACAGATGTCTAAAAATATCAAATTTTTTGAATTCTTGATGTCTAATAACTCATAAACAGGGGGTGGTCCAAAACAATTTTCTGAGGAAACTTATACTAATTCTTTTATATGTAATTATAAAGTTTTTTCTTACCTTAAAATTTGAAATTCCTATATCTAGAAGTATGAATGCTAAGTTTGAATACTAAATGTAAAAAGAAATTTGTGAAATTTTGATATTGATTTATAAAGGTAAGAAAAATTCCTGTCGAATGGCGTTTTCAGATTGAAAAAATGTTAAGCAGAACATGAGATAATATGCATTTAAAAATAAAGGGCTTTTTCAAAGTTTGAAGGGCTGTAGCTCTGTAATGGATGAGGCTACGTGAAAAAGTTCTTCATCAATATTAATTTTTTTATGATCTCACTTCTTTAAACAAAAACTATAAGTTACGGAATAGATTTTGTTTGAAAAAGTGAAATTTTAATTCAAGGTCAGTTTTATAAGTTCAGCCCATATTGTAACAAAAAATAAGATAATATACTGTGAATTATTGGTACGATAGATATGTTGAAACAAAAGAGAATTTTTGGATTAATTGGAAACATATTGTTATATTAAAAGTGATGTTAAATAATCCCTGCCACATTTAAAATAATATTAACAATTTATTTTGCGTTATACCGTAACAATTAACTTTTTATTATTCGAATCCAATGAGTTCTAAAATATAATTAAACTTAACGATCTGGCCACAAATGATAAAGATTTTTATTAAAATTTCAATTAATAAAAATCGAGTAAAACATAAAAAAAAATTTTTAATTTATTTAATTATTAAAATTTACCATAGTTTTTATGTGAATATTATATTTAAAATTACTATAATTTAACTACATTAAGACATGTAATCAAAAATGTTTAATCGTTTTTTATAATGAATAACATTTAATTATGTATTCTTCTCCTCCTATACCTACCTACCGACACCCTATTCAGGGACAAAGTAATATTAATAATGAATTTTAAATTACTACAATATTGCATAATAATTAGATTCAAAACTGCATAAATAATATTTATTTTCATTTTAATTATGTTTTAACAAAAAATTAAGATCCCCTCGAATCGAAAAAGAAAATCTTAGTGATTTAAATATTAAATTGAAAAATAATAAACTAAAAAAAAATGTAATTCTATGATTAATAATTATGTTAATGGATCCTCATTAACTGAATGGTTTAGCATATTATTTATTAACCGAGGAAGAACGGCTTTAAATACTCGTAAAAGTAAAGAATTTTAATATGAAATTTACTCAAAAAGTAACTAAAAGTTCCCCTTACGATTACAGTACATTATGTGAAATAGATAACATATTACATTTTACTTTAATATTTAACAATAATAAGGTAGTTTGGTCAGATGTGGTAAAAGAAGTCTAAACCGACAAATAAAAATTTAGAGGAAGGACGGGTTTATTTATAATAGTTAACGAAATAATTGAACCTAAAATCTTAAATTAATTTTTTTTTTAAATATGCCATAAATGTTCAAACGCAAAGATTCATTCCACAATCATAAATTCAAAGATTCGTTCCATATTCCAAATAAGAGAAACTCTTATTAAAATCTATTATCATAATAATTTTCACGGGCTAAAATAAAGTTTATGGAGAAATTATACTTAAAGATTTCTTTGACTCACTTCTATTAGTAAACTTTTCATTTGGTTTAAATATCCTCTACCACCTTCTATTATATTTCGGAAAACTTTAATACAGATAATATTTTTTTATATTCAACATTGGTTATTATTTTTAGCACATTTCCAAAAATATTTTGTAAAAATATGACTATTAGTTTCACTGTGTTCGTCCGTCTGTCCATCTGTTCACAAAACTTCTACACCGTTATAGGTAGCGAAAAATAATTTGAAGTATGCGAGGGTTTTATAAATAAATTATTGTTGAAGAACAACTTTTTCATATAGTCCCATCCATTACGTAGCTGCAGCTCCCCCCCCCCCCAACTTTGAAAAAGCACTAATTTTAAATTTGTATATCTGATATTCTACTTAACATTTTTTGAACCTGCAAACGCCATTCGACAGAAATTTTTTTTACCTTTGTAAATCAATAATAAAAATTATATATTTTTTTTTAAATTTAGTATTTAGTATTTAAATTTACTTTATTTTTTTACTTTCATAATTCCGGCATGCTTTTAGACAGCAACTTGAAATTTTGAGATAAGAAAGAACTTTTTTTTGGATCACTCCCTGTTTAAGAGCTATTAGGGCTCAAAAATTGAAAATCTGCTTTTTATAGACACCTATAACTTAGGCACTTGTACAAATTTTTCTTCGGCAACACATAAAAATTAAAGCTTCAGTAATATAGTTTAACGTGTGCTAACGGTTTTTCTTGGTTATATAGGGTTCCGGACTTACAGCCCCTCAAAATTGTAAAAAAGTTCTATTTTCACATTTTTTTTGTATGAATTTTTAAAATTTTGGTGCAAGTCACAATTCTAAACAGTTTGTATTGTCTTTTGGAAATGTGCGCTTTTAAACCGTTGGTTCACATTTTGGTTTGTTGAATTATTAAATCTTCTACATAATTGCTTTGTAATTAAATTAGTAATAGTTGTATAAATACATTTTAATCATTTAAATTAATAATTATAAGACTAATTAATAATAATATCCTTATCCTATCTTCTCATATTCCAATTCCTTAGCCTATATACAATGTCAGTAGTTAAGGGTTTCATCTTATTTTATTGGCTGGAGGAGCTAAATTGGGTTTAGTCAGTAAAAATCTGACACTACTAAGTAGATATGCTTGGTGTCTTTGGAAGATTTTTACCTGCCTAAGAAAAAATAAAAAAATAATTATTATATATTTTCAAATGGTCTAAATGAATTTATTGTCCAGTTTCAGTTCTACGGGGATTTTTTAATTTCGAAATTTTTGGTTTCGAAATAGTATTGATATTCTTCGCTAAACTAACATTTTAGCGAAAAAATCACTCAATAATATAAAATTTCACTACACTTAATCACGATTTAAATTGAAATTTTTGATCCTGTATACATTTTAATTAATGCTCCCTTTTGTTAATTGTTGAATAATTTTGATTTTCCTGCCAGGAAATTCATTTTTTTAACTGCATTTCAAATTTATTCTTAATAAATAGTTGAGGCATTTAAAATTAGAAATATTTTCAATAAATAGCTGTTTTAATCATATATTTGGATTATCAAAGATTAATTAATCTACAAATTATTCATAATACCTACCTATTGGCTATATTTTAATTATTTTACCTATCATATTGTTCCTTTTATCTTTGTTTAAAATTCATTACTATTGAGTAATCTATTTTCACAATATAATGTATATATTAATATAATGATATTCTAATTTTCCAATAACAAATTGTTATATCGTTGTTTATCATATATTATAATGTTTCTAAAAGTATTAAAATTTTCACATATAAATCTTCTTTTATAACTTTTTTAAAAAAAACAACGCCTCAAAACACCTTCAAGGATTAATAAAACTTTATATAACTATATATTTTAAATTTTAAAACTAGAAGTTATTTTAACTGAGTTGGATTACATTACTATGGGGATGAATATTATGCAAAAATAAAATAAAATCTCTTTTTAATAGTTTTAAATTTTAAGATTGTATTATTTTTTATACTTGTATATAAGAAATTGATATCCTCTTCAGATTTTATAGAAAAAACTTTAAAATTTCAAATTATTTAAGTTGATCAACCGCACTCTTTAATACACTATGTAATACAATATTTAAAAGATTTATTCAAAAAAAAAAGTGTAGAATGAGCTATAATATAATATTGAGATCCTTTTAAAATGTATCTAGTTTTTTTTTTAGTATATAGATAAAATATTATTTAATATGTACCTATACGAAATATAAGAAAAGTATACCACTAGTACGGAGTACGGAAAATATCTATCAACAATTTTTATCTACCACCCTAATATTTTTCTAAGTAAGATAAAATATTTTCTGAATACCACGTAAAAAAAAAAATTTCACAGATTTTCTATTCACTATGTGCATATTAAATAATTTCCATCTTATAATTTTATGATACCCTAAAGTATACTTAAATAATATTAACAGTATTATTATTTTAGCAGATATCTTGTGAGTACCTTTTTCTTACCTATATAGTATATATTTTTTATGAGAATCATTATCTATAATTATTAACATTATGATAAAGAAGAAAATTATCTAAATAATATTTTTCTGTATGATCTCAATTTGTTATTAAACTATATATTATTACAATGTTACATATAATGTTGATTGCTCAATTTTTATCTTTATAGATGAAAATTATTATTGACCAAAACGGTAATTGAGGAAATTACTTTACACTTTTCAACACATTTTTTTTTTTTTGTTTTCTTTTTGTGTTATAAAATATAACAATGTTATGCAATTTTACAGTTAATATAAATGTAAAAAAGTAAAAAAAAAAAAAAACAATATTTAAATTTTAAGTCACTAAAGAATGTTACGAGAAAATGATACTATAGTATACTAATAGTACGATAAAAATGACATAATGTAATTTAATAATATTAAAATTTGTGATTTTAGTGGAATAAAAAAAAATTCATAAAAAATTTGTCCATTGTATTTTAATATTGTTAATTTGTTATCAAAGATTTCCTTAAATAAAGGATGTTATATTACAAATTTGGTTTGCTTTTGTTATTGGAACAATTACATACATATTATATTACTCGTAATATAAAATACTATGAGTTTTGTGATGTGGACGTTTTTAAGGGTGTAGAATCCAAAAATTTTTTTTTGAAAACTCCGCGTCCGCGTCTTCATCTGTAAAAACTTATTATCAGCATAACTTATGTAATTTTTATCCGATTAGAATGAAATTTGATAAATATGTTACAGTTGTGATTTAAACCTCTGCAAAAAATGTTAAGGTCGGAAACTGTAGTAGAACTCCCTCATAATTTTCGAATAAATTTGTTCGAATGATTTGTTCTAAAAAAACACGTGGTCAGACAAAAAAAAAGTCTCGGTTTTCAATAAAATTTAGTGTACGGGTTGGTTTTAAGCTCTTGCAGCAGAAAATAAAATTTTAAGTCTGTAGCTTCAGTGACTCCGCCTTAAAATATCCGAATACGAATATTATTTGATAATATGTTCTATAGAGCACATATAATAATTGTTATACGATTTGAACAAAATTAGGTATAAATGTAGTATATAGTAGAATGTAGTAATGTAGCATATATTTGATGCTAAAATAATTTAAGAGTGGAAACTTCAGTGGGTCCTAACCCTACTATTGGGGTTCTAATTTAAACTATGATAAAATGAAGGGATTTTCAGATACACTCTTTAAACTTGAAAAGTAGGTAGAGTATGTTAGAACCTTTCAAAAGCGAGACCGCAGTCTTCACCCTTCACCACCCTAAGATAAACGAGGAGGTACATTCCTAAACCAAATTACTGCTCCTCCACGGAACACTTTTTTTTTTTTTTGCAAAAAAAAATAGTAATCTTGTATTAAATTTCTATTATTAATTTAATCAGTAACGGATAATGGTTGTTTTTAAACATGTGTGTAAATTTTAATTGAAAAAGTCGCTAACTTAAAGGTAGTCCAAAACTTGTAGTATATTTAACAGCCTTTTTAGTTTAAATAGCCTTATAAAAATAAATTATTTATACCTAAATTTTTTTTTAAAAAACTTTATTTTATAACTTATAAAATATAAATAAAAAGGCTGTTAAATATAATACGAGTTTTGGGTTATCCTCAGCCTAGCAGCTTTTTTTATTTTCACTCTGTTCGTCTGTCTATTCATAAAATTTCTACAGTTTCTAAAATAAAGTAATAAATTTAGAATAATAGAAGTAATATAATAAATAAAGTAATAAATTTAGAATAAATAAATCTTTTTAAAAAACTTTACAAGATTTACATATTTTTTTTTTGAATAAGGGTCTTTAAAATATTTACCGTTATGTGAAAACTAAAATTTTCATATCTCCAAAACGCGTTTGTTAAAAACTTGAAAGTTTTAAGAGGAAAAAGATCTTTGAGAGAAAGAAAAAGTTCTGAGTTTCTCAGAAAAAATTGTATTTCCCCTTCCTTTTAAGAGCTATTAGGAATCAAATGAAATTTCAAATTCACTATTTTTAAACACCTTTAACAATTGCGCACACGTTAACTTTTAACTTGACACTTAACTCTAAGTAACTTTACACTTAACTTTTAAGTAAGATATACAAATATCTAAAAGTTTGCGGTGGTAATATTGTTTGGTATTATAGGACTTTTAATCACAAATAAAACAAAATTTTTACTTGCGCTAACCTTTCGTGTTTAAGTTTAACACTCCATAAGGGCTACAAATCCCACATCCAACCACATGCTTCGAATAATATGATGTAATTTTATTTAGTATGGACGATATCTATAACGTTTTACTTTTAGAAACATAGAGCTGCTAATCTTAAACAGATTCTTTTTATTATAGAAGGTTTCGTTAATATAATTAAAATGCCTCTTTAATGTTTCATAATTTTTTCTAACATAAAAAATTCTAATAAAAAAATTACAAATATTTATGCAAAAGCAGTCGCACAATTCTATACAAGGCTTCCAAGTTATCATCTTGAAAATTAACGCCTTTTAAAACATTTGATTTTACCTATTTCCTAGTTTAGAATTAATTGAACAATTTTATTAATTATAGATAATATTAAAAAGTTTCTTTGCATTTTGTTTATATAAAACACCTACAAAAAGTAAGATAAATCATTCATATTATAAATATAATTCAGTCAATAGCGATGAATTAGCACCGCGATAAAAAAATTAATGATTATTATACATATTTTAGAATTAAAAATTAGAATCAAGTTAAACTAAGCCCTTACAACCATTAAAAAATTAAAAAATCTTTAAAATTTCCTCAGAATGTCGATTTTTTTCCCCCATAATTCATTGCTTTTACTAATAAGAAGTTCTTTTTGAAGGAAAAACCATTTCAATCTTTAACAACTCAAAATTGTATCTTAGTTAAATACTTTTGAAAAAAATTAATTCTGAAATTTTCATGCTTTAGATTTACCCTTCCACCGCCTTATTGTCAAATAAAAAAAAATATTTCAATTGAAGAATAGAAAGTACTATACATATATAAGTTTTTATAAGGTCACGCTTTTAGTAGCAGTCCTAACACCTTTTAATAATTTTTTAACTACCTTCAGAAAAAAATCCTATCAATATTAATTAAATATTTATGTATAATAATAAAACCAATTTAAATAAATAAATAAATTATATGACAATAAATTAATAATAATTAAAAATTTTTAACACCTTATTTTATTGTATATATATTTTTACCTTTTAATGTTCTTAATTAATTTTTCACGTTTCACGTTTCACATTTCACAGATTTGTTTTTTTCTAAAACACAATATAATTAGATATTTTTTAAACTAACATAATAAAAAAAAAGGTATTATTAATATTTATTAGAAATCTTATGACTAATGACACTAATTTATATTACATTGCGTCTATCAATTTGTATTAAACAAGTTTAATATTTACGTTTTCATTGATCTTAAAAATAAATAAATAATAAATAAAATAATACAAGTTTAAATAAATCTAGTACCCATCTAGATTTAGAAAATAAAAATAAATGCTATGACAGTAAAACATCAATATATTGACTTAAATTATTCATTAAAGTTTTTATGGATCCAGTTTAGGTACCTACCGCTTCTTTTTATTCCTATATGATACAATTTTAACATATTGTTTTTTTTTTTCTACGTTCTACTCAAATAATAGTCACTTATCGCTTCAACAGAAATATTTCTCAATTTCTTGAATTAAAATTGTTTCCAAAATAAATCCTCTGAAATTTTTTTACATAAATTTCTGATTATCTATGTAAGTTAATTTTAATAAAATATTAATTTAATTTTTAAAAGAAAATATTATAATAATGATAAAGTTAAAAACAAAAAAAAAATTACAAATAAATTTTACTTTCAATTCAATGTCACCCAAAAATTTAACCTATGTATACCTCAAAATAAACATTTTTATATATTATTCAATTACTTACCTTTTCATTTTATTTTTGCAATCCTAACTCTTAACATTATATCACTGTAGAACTAAAAAAAAAAAATTGTAACTAAATATATACATATAGATATAATCTATTATTCAATTCCATATTCACCTTCTTGACATCAAGCTTCTTGAACTCATAAACATTTTTTTTTTTAACACCTTTAAGCATTAGCACTATATTTTATTTTATTTATAAAATCACCTTATTTAAATTCACTATTGTTAATGCAAACTACAAAATCAACAGATACACTACATTTTGAAAATATCAATATTTTTCTACAATAATACAAAAATTTTCCTTAAACTTTAGAAAAAGCTTATAATATGTAGGTAGTTAAACTTAAAATAAATAATTTTAAAAAATAGCAGTCAGTCAATCAAAATGCATCTAACTAATTTGTATATTTACTCCAAATGTCAAGTTCAACATTATAATATTTTATTTTTTTTAAATAAGAAAAATTGATATCTTAATAATAACCACATTATTATAATTTTTGTAGAAGTATGTACGAATATTCACCTGTTAATAATATGTATTATTATGCGATCACAGACATACATTATACATAAACAAAAAAAAAATATTATTTATTATGTCACGCAAAAACAAATGACATTTCATCAAATAATTTCCTACACTAATACGCCATTGCCATAAAAAAAAAACTACATGTTCCACATGATCAATTACTTTACTGCCCTGCCACAATAATGATGATCATTCATAGAAAAAAAAAAAAAATAAAAACAAAAAAATACCGTTTTATTAACTTACTACCTGTTACCATCCACACAACACAAAGAAAATAATATATAATTATAACCAAATATATAAAACCGACCATGTATGTATATAAAGTACCCTAGTGACTTTGAACTTTTTCATTTTGTTTCATCAACAGTCAACACTTACATAATAACTTATTATTATAGACACAGACACTGATTCTTGTTTCATTTAAAAGTTATCATCTAAAATCCAATATTTATTATCCAAATCCATATTTTGTTACACTTGATCTTACTTGATCACTTCTCCAACTTATTTTTATTCTTAAGTTCCACATTAAGATTTCTTCATCTTTTGCTAGGTATTTAAGTTTTTTTATTAGTTTTTTGTTTTTTTTTTTTTTTTTTGCATTCTTTTTAGTATATTTTATTATTTTCTTAACTGGTCTAAAAAACTTTCAGATATATTCCACATAAAACACAGGTTTATATCAAAGTATCAGTAACCAGCAAATTTTTATTTTTTGATCGTAGCAAAATTTTTTGAAATACAAGTTTTAGTTGAAATTGAACTCGCGATGAAAATATAAGCTTACGCTCGGTTTATTTAAATGAATAATTTTTGTTGATTTTTCTCAGATACTTAATTATTTTCATTTTTGTTTTTTTTTTTTTTTAACGCTAAAAAAAAAAATCAAGGTGTAAATTAAATAATTTAAAAAATAAAAAAAAAACTCATTTCGTTTTTCGTTTTTACGGTTTATATTATCAACAAAGATTGAAGAGTATCTAACAAAGAATTTTGTTTAGTTTTGCAAAAAAAAAAAAAAAAAAAATTTTTTTTTTATACTTGTTTTGATTACATTGCAAAATTGTTTAAATTTTTTTTTAAATTAAAAAAAAATATATTTAAAAACAAAAATTATAGTAAAAAGTATAAAAAAAATATTAAAGAAAAACATAAATATTTCTAGGTGAATTATTTCTAAAACAAAAAAGTGTTAACTTAAAAAATTTGCCAGTGTTTTTTTGTTTTTTGGTTTTATTAAAAAAGAAGTAAGAAATATTTATAATTAATTAATATTTTTTTTTTTTTTTAAGAAATAACTGTAAAACTGCAGTTCACTTAAAGTACAATAATTTATAAATAAGAAAGGAATTTTTCAAATAACATTAATACAAAGAAAATCTTAAAACATTTTCTTTAAAATGAATGGATTTTGGATTTAGCTACCTAATATACTGTCATATGCATTGCAAATGCATTCTGCTCACTACAAAATTTAAAAAAAAAAAAAATTTTACAATAGAAATTTTTTCAATATAATTTTTCAATATTTTTCAGAGATTTTTCATATTTTAGATTTAAATAATAGTTAGTAGCTACAATAACACATTTTAATATTAAAATGAATAAATAAAAAAATAAAAATTAAGAATATTTTTAATAGATATTAATATATTTATATCTAAAAGATGATAAAAACCTATAACAGTTCTTGTATAACAAATTCCATAATACTGTCCCCAAAATAAACTGAAACTTATTCAATGATTTTGTTTTTTTTTTTTTTTTTTTTAGGAATTTTAATGTAAAAAAAAAATTTTTATATTTAATTATCAAATTCTTGTTACTTTTGAGTTTTAAGATTTTTATTAGTTTCGTCATCAGTAAGTAAATATTAAAATATACTTTACTTGTGTTATTTACGCATATCACCTTAAAAATTAAAGAAAAGAAAAAACAAAAATAGAAAAAAAGAAAAAAAATATAAGCAAAAAGTGCGAAATTAACTCAAATTCCTTTAGGTTTTTTTTTTTTTAAATTTTCAACTTATCTCTAATGTAAATCGAAAAACTAAATATTTTTCTAATAACATCTTAATCTGCCATCCATATGTTAAGAAAATATTTTTATTTAAATCGAAAATTATGTTTTAATATTCTCCTATTAAATAATATGTTCTTTAAGATATTTTGCGTTTATTTCTGTTCATACCAAATATAAAGATTATTTGGTGCCAATTTTTCTTTTAATATCAATATAGTCATCAACCTAAAACTATTGGCCAGATGACATAGTACATATTATAAATTTTGTATAGAGTTAGTGATGTAACAGTTCCCTTATGAATTCTTGTTAGATTGGGTCGAATGTATAAAACTGAGCTTCAACTGAAATCTAACTTTTTAAAACAAAACCTTCGAGCTCATGTGTAATTTTTATTTGAAAATTGTGATTTGATTTCAATCTCAGTTGTATACATTCGATCCATTATTAACCTTTATCGAATATAAAATTTTAGATGATGGACATTATTTATACAAACTTCTCTAAAGCGATTTTCAAAAACTCTGAATATGTACTTGCTTTATAAACGTTATTTTTTTCTTGTTATTGGCCATTAATACCATATAAATAATGAAAAATAAAAATAATTTTATTACCTATCATAGTTCAAAAAAGAGAAAAAATTAGCAAAAGTTAAATTTATAATTTTCTTTCATAAATTCAACAATTCAACAATTAAATACTGAACATTTTCATAAGTCTATTACATAACAAAATATATTTATTAATTAGTTATCTATAGATAGTTTAAAAATTAACACAAACAATGAGTTCAAATTTTTTTTTTTTCTAGTTTTATTGTCTGACTGATAATCTGTCATATTTTATTAAATTTTAAGTCAGTAATGATGCAAATTATAATAATAAAAAATTTTTTTCTTTTTTTTTTTTTCTTTTAATTAAAACAACATTTAAACCATTAGGAAATAGAAAAAAAAATGTTAATCTTTTGCAAGCACACTTATTTGCAATATTCGGTTGAATGCACACAATACATTATACATGTTATTGCATTATATACCTTTGCTAAAAAAAAAAAAAAAAAAATTATTAGTTTTGTTTTTTTAACACAATATTATTAATTAATAATAAGTTTAAAGTTTATTTTAATTATAATTAAAATTGAATCGTTTGGAAAATTTAAAGAAATAGTATATTTTATACACTAATAAGGTTATTACAGTACAAACCGTGTAAGTGTACAAATCCTGTATACGTGTACAAAAGTATACAATTAAATATCTAATAACAAATTTTTATAATTTATTTTTATACAAAACATTCTGATTAGTATACAATATTTATGTATAAGTGTGCAAACCACGCTTTAGTGCAACAAATTTTTTTATATAGTTACTTATACAAACATACATTAGATATTGGATTTGCACCAATATTCGGATATCTATACAAAAGTACCAAAACATCAAAAAATGTACTCTATTTATTCTTTTTATTGGTCAACACTATTAAACAGTCTTTATAATAATATTTAAAATATTATAATTATTCTACATCATAAGTCCGTAACATAACCTAAAAATATCTCTATCAATATCGGTAGTTCTTCTGGACCGTGTTCTATTATATGTATATGAAAATAAAATGTTAATAAGTATGTATTTGAAAATGTATTGCAATAAATTTTTTTTATTTTTTTAATAAAAAAAAAAAAAAAACTACTACAAAAACATTTAATATAGACGGATAAACGCTAAACAAGAATAAATATACATTTAATTTTTTGACTAGAAAAAATTTGCACTTAAACAGCTTTTACGGTACATGCATTCATACTTTTATTACAAGTTTCTTAATTTTTTTAACTTTATTTTTTAAATTATGATATTTTTCTCTAAATTTAACTGTATTTTTTTTTTTGCCGTACACCTTTGATATTGGTTTGACTCATAATGTAAATGAAATATTTTTTCGTTTGCTAATATTCTAAGATATAACCACAAATTTTCATAATATTTTACGCAGTTTTGTTTTAAAGGGTTCATGACAGTTAGCATAAAAGCATTTCTCAAAAAGACACTTGCCATTTCGGCCATAGAAATCGTTTTGACAAATGGAATATTTAGCATAAATTTTTTGTGGATGGTTTTAACGATGTTAACATAGATGTTACATAGTTTTGTTGGTGTATTGGTCATTATAATGATAATAAAATATCGAAACCCTTATTTTGTAACTATAACTAGTTATATAAAATCAATTATAATACAGAATCTTGGAAATACGCCAAAATAAAACCAATAAAAACATTCTATTATTCGAAGTTATATTAGGTATACCTATCATATTTTTCGTTAAAGTCTTTTTTTAATCGTCTTTTATTCGAAATGTCTGATTAAATTTTGTGAAATGGTTCTTAAGAATATGTGCGAAATGGCATATTATATACGAAAATGTTTTATGACAAGTGTATTTTTAAGAAATGATTTTAGCCTAAGTGGCGTTCTCGCATTTTTAAAACAAAAAAAAAATTATAAACCACTTAAGTAAATATATTCTTGTTTTTTTTTGTGTAAAATTTTATTTTCATTTCGGTTAACATTAAGAACGTCCTATAGCAACTTTTTTAATATAACAACTAATATTAAAAATTTTCCTTTGTTTTATATTAGTCATTCAATAAAAATTTTTGTCATGAATGCATTATACATACATAAGATGAATGACCTATATAAAAAAATCTTATCTTGTCTAATCCTGTTTTTTTATTAAATTGTATTTCCAGCTTGTTTTCCATTTATTATAAATTTTTGTTTTTTCGTTAAACAATTAACAAAGAATCTTCGGATTTATGTAATTTAAACTATAGTTTTTTTTTCTTTTGTTAATATTTTCCATTATTGAAGATTACTTTACTTTTCGTGTTACTTAAAAATTTTTATTCTTTTTGGTCGGTATTTAATTTAATTTTTTTCTAAAAAAAAAAAAATCAATTTTATGCCCTCTATTTAAACCACTTTCTTTAACTTATAGTTTAATCAAAATTGAGAGGATATAATTGGCAATAAATGCTTAATTTTTGATATATTTACTGCATTTGAACATTTATAAATTTAGGGCTTCCTTCTGGAAATATTTTTATTCAATATTATACTCATACCACAGATTTCAATATAGTTATGTAGATTTATAATAACATTTAACAATTTTGCTGTGATTTCTTTTACTATGATTTTTAGTAAATAATTAAAACTACAATATAAAAAATAATCAATTCAACATTAGTTAGTAATTCTTTTTAGTACAAGATACATTTTGTATATTTAATTTCGCAAAAATGTGATTTGGGTTAAATTTCAAATTTAGTTTCTTTTTATAGTTACCTAAAAATTGTAACTGACGTAATATACTTATTTTTCAAACTTTTAAAATGTTAGAAAAGTTAAAAGTGTTAAAAAGCTATTTAATTTATACATATATTAACAGTTAGTTATATACATATATTAACATTTAATAAATGTAAAAACAATAAAAAATAAGCATTGATGGTTATTTAAAATACAAAACCTTTATAAATATTTTTTTTTAATTTCGTTGCAAATTTTATAACAAGTTTGTATATCCTGTTCTCTGAAGCGAATCTATAGAAAAATTATCTAAAAACTTATATAAGAAATACCCAAAAAAATTCTGTTGAATTTTTCTTCCTTTTGTAAGGAATACAATTAAAATCAAATTCTAAAAAATATTAAATTTACTTTCTAATTAATTCCATTTGGTTTAATCTTTTAAATTTTAGTGGATTTTGTTTTAAATTTATTTATTTTTTTTTTTTGTTTTTTAATAATATACGTGTCTTCTATCTTTTTACATAACTTAACATTGAAAAATCTTTAGTAAAATAATATACATAACTGTATATGTATATAACTCTATTTAAAATCAGTCAAGTTCAAGAAAATAGAAACAAATTTTATAAAAAAAAAAAAACATTAATTTTAGCACATTTTTCAAAAAAAAACATTCAAAAATTTCTAATTAGTTTTATTTTGTCTGTCCGTTCATCCGTTCATGCCTGCATGCAAAACTTCTACACCGCTTAAAATAGAATAATGAAATTTGAACCATCCATAGGTTACTTTAAAAAATTAATGTTATTGAACAACTTTTTTATGTAATCTCCCACCAATTACACAGTTACAGCCCCACAAAGTTTGAAAAATCAAATTTTTTTTTTAAAATTAATGGATAATTAATTTTACCGTTATGTGAAAACAATAAATTTTGCAAGATTTTGTTTCTTTTATATCGCAACCACGGTTTTAAACACAGTCTTGAAATTTAGAAAGAACTGAAAGATTTGATCTTTCAGATTCAGTATAAGTTACTTGAGAAAATGTTTTTTACCTAATCCAGTTTAAGAGCTGTTAGGGGCGAAAAATTGATATTTTCCTATTTTTAGCCACCTGTAGCTTAGGGACTGCTACAATTTTTCTCAAAATAAAAAGCAAAAATTACAGCTTATACTCTTTTGAAAAATGTACCCCTTTATAAATCTTTGACTTTGTATTCTGCCTTGTTTTTATTTAATCTAGATAATAATTTTATTATACTTATTACCTCAACTTCCTCTGCAGAACTTGTTTTTTCTAATTTACATATCTGTTTTGTTCTAATTTTGAATTTAATTTTTTTTTTTTAATTTAATATAAACCTGATAGTTATAGATCTGTTATTAATATATTTTATACTATTTAATCTATATTATATAATATTTTTATATATAAATTCAAAATAAAAACTATAATTTTTAAAAGTTTAAATTATTTTAGATAAAAAGTCAAAAATTTTAAATTGAATGTGCTTAAAATTTGATCTTTGTCAAAAGTTCAGTTTTACTTATTTCGGAAAAAAGTTTTTCATTTGTTTTTTATTTTTAGGAATAACTAATGAATATCAACTTAAAATTTTTACAAAGTTAATTTGTAAATTTGATTTTGACATAAGATTATTTTAATTAGATGACAGTTTAGAATTTTTTGTTATATATTTGTTATTTGTATTCTGTTCAAACTAATTATTGTACTTAGATACATTTTTTCTTTACCGCTGCTACTATACATATCTTCTTACATATATGTAATATTATCCGGAATTAATTATTTTTTCATTTTCATATTATATATATTTTTGCTAAAATTAAAATTCTTAGTTTATATTTTTTTAATTTCTTTAATTAATTTTATCGTTTTTTCATTCTAAAATGCAAATCTTTATAAACGTTTTGAAAATAATTAATTTTATTTCTTATTTTCTTGCTTTCGAATGAAAAAATAAATAAGATATTTTGGTTTTCGTATTACATAGGTATAGATATACTCGTAGTTATATTTATGACATATCTACAACTATACCAACAAAAAAAAAGAAATAAGTAACTAAAAATATTATATGTGAAATAATAGAAATTTAAAAGTGCAAAAGAAAATTTTACATGAATTTGCTCAGATAAGTACGGAAAATAAGTAATGAAAAACCTAAGGTTTTTTTAAAAAAGCATATTTTCAAATTTGAAACATATTCCATAATAAGTTTTGGGTTAAGAGTACATCATAATAGATACAAATTGAAAATTATATTTATAATAACATAAAAATTGAAAAATTTGTTAAAAAAAAATGTTAAAAATTAAGTCACACTTTTGTCAATTTTAAGGTAACCCTTATATTATTAGGAAAATAATATTAGAGCTTTAATTTTGTACATAAATGCAAAAATTTTGCACAAAAATGTACATAGAAGTGTTTAAAAATAGGGAATTTTGAATTTTGATCTCTTACAACTCCTGAACGGGAGCCGACACAAAAATAAGTTCTGAAATTACTCATACTTATTTGAAAAGATCACTCCTCTCAAAATTTCAAGTTTCTCTCTACAGTCGTTTGAAATTTTAACCATGGATGGGTTGTCAGTAAAAAATAAATTTAATACAAAACTTTTTTATATAAAATTACTACAGTCTTTTATGGATAAATGCCACTAAATACTAATTTTCGAATTAAGAAATATTATAATTTTTCATTTTTCATTTTGTAAAAAGGGGTTGGTTATTTTTGTTCTGTATATGTATAATATATGTGTATATATATATTAACTTTGAATTCTAAACTTATTTGGAACCAGTGGCGTATTTCATAAATATTGGCAATCCGATAATTTATAGACAATAAATTATAAGAATCACAATAATTGACAATTTATCAATTTTTGTTTCACACAAATACTTAGTATGTAAAATTGTTTAGAAAACATGACAAATTTTTTCAAATTTTGTTTAAATTTTTTGGACAATTCTAACATTTGTTTAAAATGTGTCAATATCTATGATGCAAGGCACAGTGTATAATTTAGCACGAAGTTTTCCGGCTTAAATACTATAATAATTGCTATATAATTTTTCTTACTATTCAATATAATGAGAAAAAAATTTTTTTGCGAAAATGGAAAAATCCCACGGAGTGTCTTTGCTGTCTTATTTTAACATCAATATATGTTATTATAGAAGGACTTATAATAATATGTTATTAAATTTTAGAATGCTTAGCAGCACATGTACTTAATTCTTTAAATTCGTTTCTTTCCATATATGTATGTGCTATATAGGTATGGCAATGCAAACATATAAATTGCAATTTACATATTTATATTAATATTATACATACAAATAAAAATTTGTTTTTTTATATTATAAGTATTCAGTTATTTTATTTTTTCATTTAAAAATTCAGCAAAATAAAATTTTTTTTTTTACATAATTTGAAATTTTTGAAAATTATAAAGTTGTTAACCATGAAAGTTAAGTAAAATAAAAATTAAAAAAACCTTGAAACAAATACAAGAAATTTTTTTTTTTAAAAAAAAAAGAGGTACCATACCGTTATTGTACAACGATATTTTACTTTCGTTTTCAAATATAAAAATTTTTTTCTTTACTCTGTGTGAAAGTTACAAAAAAAAAAATTTTATTTTTTTTTTGAAGAATTTGATTTCAACATCAAAACGATAATGATAAGTTATAAAATTCTCATAATATATTAATACAATTAGATAGATTAAACAAGTCACTTTTAATCAAAGAGGTCAACTTATCTGTAGTAGAAAAAAAAAAAAAAAACTGAGTAAAAGTTTCCAATTTTAATCTAAAATCTAGTTTATATTCTCCTCCTGGCGATCATTTTACTAATTACTTTTGCAACAAAAAGAAAATAACCATTAAGGTAAAGTTAAAATTTGTAACTTAAAATATAATAATAAGTCATAACTATAGCAATTATGAACAAAAACAAGAGTTTTTTTTTTTTTTATTAATTTTTATCAATAGTATCAATGTTGCTGTTGCCTGTGCTGTTGTGGAAATAACACGAGCGACGATATTTCAATCAAAAAAAAAATCTGGTTTTTATTTTGCTCTTAAATCAATTTTGAGTATTTTTGATTTTTTTTTTTTTTTTCTTTTATTTTCTCGATATTTCAAGGACAAGTTATTGTTATTATTGTTGCTGCTTACCCACTAAATCCAATCCATAATATTAAACACAAAATGTAATATCTAAACTAACCTATCAAGTTTTAAATATTACATTTTGTGCTTAATTTTGATGATTTTTTATTCTCTTATACTTCTTCTTTACTTTATGGCTAAAATTAGACCAAAAACAGCAAACTTTGAACTTATACCAGTTTATTTATTTTTTTTTAATTATTATACTTTTTTAAATTATTCTGTTTTTAAGTTATTTTTTTCTCATGTTTTATTTTTTTTATTAAATGATGACTGGTCAGTTTTTTCTTTTTTATTTTTAAATCGCAGAATCAACATCAATATTAATGTCAATGTCATATTATACCTTAACTTAATAGCTTCTTAGAGTGAAACAAATTTTTAATTGAATTATATTAGTTAGAATGAAACAAAAAAAAATTAGTTTTGCTTCTTTTCTGACAAATAATATTTAGTGTTTTATTTTTATTTTTATTTTTTGTCTTTATCATTCTTAATGTAATACTTTACTATTGCTTTCTTACTCCGTATAATAAAAATCTGTTGTTTTTGAGGTCAATGATATAATCGGTCATTATAAATACCTAAAAAAAAAAAAACACTCAATTTTGAACTTCATTCCTAATATTAAATAATATATGTATTTTATTATTAATCAAAAAAAAAAAAAATTGTTAAAAATGAAACCAAACTATCAACTATTTTACGGAAGTTGTATTTAGATTTTAGATTTTAGATATGGTGGCTGACGCAAATAAAAAAAAATAAAAAACTAATTAATAAAAATTAATTAATCCAAGATTAAAAAAATAATAATTGAAAATTTTTTTTTAAAAATTGCAACCTAATCAAATGATGACTAAGTTTTTAAATAGAAAAAGAATAACAGTAAATTCTCGGTACAAATAATTTTTTTCACCGAAATTTTGAGTATTTTGAAAAGGCTCAGAGTGCTATTATTTTATAGACACTGCAATATCTGTAAGGTTTTTAAAAATTTATGGAAGTGACGTTACCAAATCTGAACATATAAGTCGATCATTTTTAGCAGTAAAATTAAAATAAAACGAGTTATTTGTTGAATAGGAAAATCAATTTTTAAAATTGATTGAAATTGCGATTGTTACTAAAATGATAAAAATATTAAAGAAATCTGCTGATTCATTTATACCACTATTGATACTCTGATTCTGACTCATTTCCAATTACAAATATTTTTTATACACAGGGGGTTTAAAACATATAGCTGCATACATCATCACCAGAATCAATTCAATAGTTTAGAAGTTTTAGAATATCGTAAATCGCAAATGCACAAAATATTTACTGATATGATTGTCTCCACATACCACAGTTTCCCATACTATTCGAATATAAATTTTTCAAGGATGTTGAATGTTTTTACCAAAAATTAATTTTATCGCTTGTAAATCTCTGAACTGATTTTAAGCGTCGTGAAGCTTTATACTTTAGATGGAAAAAAACAGAAAGAAAGATAGTAATTGGTAGAAATAGGCGCGGAAATCAATTAAAGGCAAAAATAGAAATAAATAGAAAAGATTTTGCATTATTTTCCAGGAGTAAAATTAAAAAATAAAAAAATCCTTTCCAATCGAGACAATATATACCACCAATGACAAGCAAAAGTGTTTTGAAGATTACAAAACTAACTAGTATTAAAATCAAATTACTGGAGCATTTGTATTATTAACATTGAAAAATAAAGTGATTTTTAATACACTTAATTGGGCTTTCCCCTTAAAATACAACAAAACTAATGGTCTAAAATTTATTTCTCGGTATATAGGTATGATTTTACTAGCACATGCTACAGCAGTATAACTTCTGCTGTATTCACATTAAGTGACATGTTGATTATTTATTCATCTTTGTTTATTTAAATGAAAACAACCTCTCAATCTATGTCATTTTGTGTCAAATTAGATATTAACTGAAATTGTTGTGAATTGATTGACAATATAATTGACAAAATGTCACTTAATGTACACAGCAGGCTTTATTTTTATCTTATTTCACATTTGTATACCTTTTTTTAATTAAATTTTGGAAGCAAATTAGATAATTAAAGATTCTACTGCTTTATAGATTTATAAATTTATTAATATTTTACAATGTGTTTTTTCCAAAGTTTATTCTTTTTTCAAGTTTTTGATCAAAAAAAATATGTAACAAAATTATTTAATTCAAAAGACATAGTATTTCTAGTTATACTGTTATCTATTAATAATTTTTTTATTACCTACCTTGAAGGTATTTTGTTTTTTTTTCTAATTAAAAAATGTAGGACAATTTAATTTAACTTTAAAAAGTTAGATAATGTTTTATGAATGATTAGAAGCCATTCATATAAATATAATAATTTTGTAAAATTTATAAATTTATCATATAGTTGCTAGCCCCGTAATCCGTCATAATTTCCGGAAGTAAATTATATGCTAATATATAATACACTAATCCGATTTTAAGAATATATGCTAATTTACTCTTTTATTCTTCTTTTATTTACAATCAAAGTGTTTTTTTTTAATTTTCATTAAATTCCCAGAAATATACATAGGTAATTTTTTAAAGTTGTTAGTCGAGATTTAAAATAAAAAATCCTGATACTTAAGTGTAATCTTCATAACATCAAAATCGCAATGGTGTGTGTCTCCAATAAGTGGATATCACCACTAAATAGTTCATAGCAAAATATAATAATAAAATATTATGAGTTTTGGTTATTGTAAAATCAAATAACAAAATATTGTACCTACTTATCTGTTTTATTTAAGTAGGTACGTATTATAAAAATTTCTATTATTAACATCAAATTATCTCCGATTGAGTTATTTCTACTTTTTACCATTTATTTCGATTAAATTAAAAATTTTTTAGAAATTCATTCTTCATTTGAATTCTACAAGAAAAACTTAATTTGAAAAAAAAATTTAAACCAAAATAATTTAATGGTTTTTACAATAAAAATGGGTTCTAGGAACATTTGAAATTAAATCACAAAATCTTAGAGGAGTACACAGACATTTTTTTTTATGTTACAATCAAAATAAAATCACACTTGTATTGGTTCATTTATTTACATTTAATTGTATGGGATTAATTTTAAACCAAATTAACTTAACTACTTTTTCAAGTTCTTAGATTTTAACTCCTACATTCGAAAATTCCTTAGATTTTATGTTAAAAAATTCCATTTTAGATATTTCTTCCTAAAAATATATTTGAATTTTTATAAAATGAAAATATCATTAATTACATAAACTTCCGCTTAATCATCAAATTTATATAGATGTCCTTTGATATTATATTTAGATTTTATGATTTATTGTTAAAAATTAATTGTTTAAGATAAGTAAAATGAAAAGATTCAAACGGGAACATTTTATCATCCAGGAATGTCTACTTTTTAGCACTGTTTTTATTGATATAATATTTTTAACTTATGGCATATCTTAGAAAATAAATAAAAAATTTAAAATTTTTTTTATCTGATTCTATTCAAAACTAAGTATTAGTTGCAACACTAATTATAAATTCCTTGAAATTTTTTTCTTGAATTTTATTTATCTGAAATATTCACATCAATTTAAAATTAATTAAATGTAATTAAATAATTAAATTAAATAGATTGATATCTTAATTTTCTAATAATTACTGACATATAACGGTAGTAAAATATAAATCCATAAGTACATAATTAATTACATAAGTAAGAGTTTTAACAATAAAAATAATTCTTTGAAATATTTAAATGAAACTCCCTAAACCTGTTCTATACAAGCATTATTAAATCTTTTCTAATAAAATTATTTTTAAAATAATATTTTTCTAGGAATTTTCTGGCATCAATAATATTTAAATTTAAAAAAAATTTAATATAATAATAAATATTATATATGTCGCCCTTGCATTTGATTTTACATTTAATTATTTTTTTTATAAATAATTAACAGATAAACGCAAGATTGCGAACAAACTGCAGAAGTACCTGTCAAAATTTACTTATAACTTAGAAATTGACAAGATAAAATAAAATTACATAATTCATTTATGTATTGGAAGACAAGCCTTGCCACACATTCTATAAAAATAATATATATATAAGTACACAGATATAGTTTAAAGTTGGTTGTAAATTTGGATTTTTAAATTTGTTTTTTTTCTTTTTTTTAATGCATTTCTTTGCCACATAAATGTGAACATGACATTACGACATCTACAACCACGCCTGAACAGGAAAGGCTGTGGTTCAGACCTGGCTGTAAATGTCGTAAGGGGGATTAATTCTTACGACGTGTGTGGGAATCAAACCCACACTTCCTCGATATTTACAGCGTATTTTATACGCTCTTACCCACTAAGCCACCGAGGCCCCAAATATGTTTTGCTTGTTCAGTCTGACTTCAATGTTTCAAACCTTTGTCTTTCAAGAAATGTTTCAGGAAGCCAGAAAAATGCTTTTTGGCCAGTCATTAATTATTTAAAATGAATTTAAACTAAATCATATGTACTTATAGATAGGTATAACCTAATCATTAACAGAGATAAAGAGAAATTTTAATATAAATAGCTTCTTTTCTACAATTTATGTGTGGGAGAAAATGAAAATTGAAATACCTAGAAAAACATTTTTTATTTCTTTTTTAAATTAAATGATGGACTCATAAAATTCATCAAAATGGAAATTTCAATAGAAAATGAATTTTTTTTTTATAACTATATGGAGTCTTTGAATTTTCATAAAAGTTATACACATACATCAATATAACAACTGCTAAGTTCAAGTTAAACCAATTTTATTTTTAAAATATAATTTTATCAAGAATTTTTTTTAGAAATAAATCCTATTATAGGATGATATGACGAGACATAAAAATATGAATTTTATAAAAATAAATTCAAATTTAATTTTTGATTTTATTTTAAAATTAAGACTTTGTCTACTAGATGACTAGGTTTTTCACCTTTTAAATATTTTCTTTCTTTGTCTAAGGTCACACAATAGTGCTATGCTATAAATAAATTTTAAATTTTTTCTTAGATATTTTTTATTTCTGTTTTATTCTTTATGATTCATATGTTATTGAATCTAAATCTTGAGAATTATTTTTATGGTAATTACCCTAAGATTAATTGTAATCTTATTTTGATTTCTTAATTAAATATAATTAATTCCTATCCAAATTAGTCACAGATGTTTATTAGTTATGATTCGATTTTTTTTTATATAACTCAAAATATTTATCATATTTTCAAAAAAAAAAAAAATTTAAAAAGTATCCGTTCGTTTGTTTACAAAATTTCTGTACCATTCGTGACAAAGCTAATTTTATCCATGGAGAGATCTGTCAAATAAATAGAAAATAAATGACCGTATCTGTTAGTCTTAAATTTTTTATATAGTCCAAAGATGAAAAAAACCAAAATTTTCAAATGTTATTAAATAAAAAACTATACTGAATACTTATCTATATATGAAAAGATTAAATGACAAAAAAAAAAATGAATTTTAATAATTTTAAGCTTTATTAGTCAAGAATAAAACAATATAATCTTTGTTATTTGGTATTTAATTATTTACCAAAAACAGATAGAAATTAAAAAGAATTATTTACCAAAAAAACTTAAAGTTGAAAACTTCAATTTTGAGAAAAAAAAACATAAGTATAAATTACGTCAAACATGTTTAAGAATTATTATAATGAGTTAAAATTTAGGCACAGGGAATCTGGACCTTCGTCAGTACAAAATTCTTCGAAGTAAGAATACAAAAATTAAAGTTAAATTAAACATTTTAGTTTTACATGTTATGTAAGAATGTAAAAAACTGTTTATGTGTATGTAAGTATTTTTTTTAATCACAATAGGATTCTTTAATTCCACTAACTCCTAAAGTATCCATTAATTTCTGACATTCTTTCTTCCATTAATTTCGAAAAAATTACAAATTTTGTTTCAAAGATAATTTAAATTCTAAAATGTTTTTTTAATTTACCATTTGAGAAATGTGCACTTTTAAAAAACGTTTGGTTTGGTCATGGTTTGGCCTTGTAAAATACAATTTTATTTAAAGCATTTTCTTTTCGGCATCTATTAAATTTAATAAAAAAATCAAATTTTAACTTAATAATTAGTTTAATTAAAATTTATTTTCATTCAATAATTTTTTCTTTTTTTTTTTTAAAAAAAAGGAGTCTTAATCTGAATGCTTTTAAAGAATCGAAAATACTAAAATATCCCAATATATTCAAGAAAATTGAAAAATTTGCTTATTACTTTCAGTCTGTCCCCTTTTTCTTGTGTTTGAAAAAAAAATTTGTTTTCTTTTAATATGTTTGTAACACTTCTAGATAGAATATTGACATTTTTATCCTTTTTAAGAGCTTTTCCTTCTTCTTTTTAAGAGCGTAATATACTTATGGGTTAAAAATTGAAAATTTGGTATTTTTAGACACTTATAACCTACTTTTTTTTTCTGGTTCCTTTATAAATTTTTTCTAAAGTAAAACGTAATTTAAATATTATAATTTTATATATTTTAACAGCTTCTTTCAATTCTATAGGGTTTCCTTAAAATTCAAGAAAGTATCTCTTGATTTTTCACAATTTTCCCCTTTTGATAAATGTGCTCCTTTAAAAATACTTTGTTTTTACATTCTGCCTTTTGTTTTGTTAAGGAAAAGCTAAAATAGTTATATTATTGTTAAATTTTAATTGAAAATTTTTTAGTTTGGTTTTATATGAATAATACTATAAGAGTATTTAAAATTTTAATGACTTTAACTAAAAATACTTATATAAAATTTAATAAATTTTATATTTTATTTGAAATTTTTCTAGAACACTTAATAGGAGGATCATTAAAATTCTATTATTTTAAATTAATAAATTTTATACTTAAGTAAATCAATTTCAGATACGCCTTAATCTTATATGGTATGTACATATTATGTATATATTATATTATGTACTTAAGTATTATTATTTCCTTTTATTATAATTTTTGTTATATTTGTATACAATATATAAATGTATATACAATATATTATATAATATCTTATTACCTATTATTTGTATCCAAAAATTATTAAAAATAATAATTTAATGATGATTATTTATATAATGAAGATAAACTAAATAAAATTTTTAACATTTCAATAATAAATTTTAAATAATTTTTAACAAAGCATGAAAATGTCACTTTTTCTATTAAACATTTAATTTTTATTATTTAAATTCTTAATCATTTATCATTTATATGTATCTGCTTAATTTAATTACAGGTCATGACATTCAATAATAATTATTTATTTTTTTTTATTGTTAATATTATTTTGTAAATAGCTATTTATTTTCAAAAACTATATACTTGTAATATTATAATTAGATTATACTATAATGAAAGTGATTAATGATATCTAAAGTGATATTTTATGAGACCTTAATTAAGAAAATTCAATAAATATAGATTAAAAGCTAGCTGTAGTGTAATTAATTACCTTGGATGAATTATACGATATCTTTATAGGAAATGAATTTTTATTTTACAAATTTTTTATTTTAAATTAAAAAAAAAAACAATGTAAGAAAGTTTAGTTTTATTTTTTATAAAAAAAAACAACAAAAATGCATATTTTTGGTTTAAAATTTTTCTTTATAAAAGGTTGAACTTCCATTCCATATATTTGAAATAAAATAATTTTATAGAATAAAACTTAAAATAAGGTCTAATTAAATTCATTTATAGATTTTAAGTTTTGGTTCTTTATCTGGAAAGTGATAAATTTATTTGACTTCAATTGCATATAGCACAAACTGTGGAAAGACGACATACTGCAGTGTTTGTTCTACTTATTTACTTAACAAAATTAAGAATTTATAAATGTAATGTTGATATTAGAAAGATTAGCCCTTTTATTTACTATCTGAAATTTATTTTCATCATATTTTAAGTATATAAAAATTGAAGTTTATTACGATCTTAAAATTGTAATTAATAATAAACGTTGAAAAACAACTTTTATTCGAAATTATCTATTAAATCGAATTCTGATGTGTTTTCTCAAGAGTCGCTATCCCAAACCTATTTACTCTTTAGTTTAAAATAATAAATTTAATTTCTATTGAAATAAAATTTCATTGCTACAAGAAAAAGAATTTGTAGATTGTGCTCCTTAATATAGGAAGCTTTAGCAATTAATAATAAAATGTTTTCGCTTTACTAGATTTTAGCTAATGAATTATAAAAATTGTAGAATATTATATTATTCAGTCAAAATAAAATGTTTTGATCCCGGGGTTTTTTTTTTTTAACCGTGTAATTGGTATGATGAATAATGGATATCTCAGTAGTAATATTCAGTTTAAATCTACTAAAGGTATTCTTCTCGTATAGGTAACAAATTTCGCTAAATAATTTTGGTATATATTTCGAAAAATTCTAACCAAGTTTGCTACAAAAAATGTCCGATAGATGCTAACTCCTACACTCCGAAGATGGCATAATTCATAGTTTATGGAAATTCGTTTAATATCTGAACAGGTTGTATTTTTGGAATCAAATGCCTTCGTCTGTTTGCTAAAGTTTGTAACTCACATTTGTATGATTTGGTAAACCTAAAAAAGAAAAAAAAAAAAACATTGAAAAACAAAACAAAAAAAATCCTTGAAAATGTCTCTTCAAATTTTCTTACCTATCCTATATAATCCTAAACTTTCCTAAATCCCTTTTTCCAAGAATCCATCACATCCATATTCAATATCACATCCTTATTCCATAAACCAAACTGTACGTTTTATTAAAGATCTTAACCTAAAGTTTGGTTCAAAAAGGTCATTAAAAGGAAGCCCAACACTATTCAAATGAATCACATATGGATAATGTTTGAAATTTTCCACCCACCCCAGTAAAAGATATAATAAAAAATTAAAGGAAAATCAAGTATTTTATAATACAGTTTCCTTTTTTTTTACAAGAGCGGTCTTTCTCACTGTCGAATTCCGACGAATTATGCTATTAAATAAAATAGTATAATTTAAAACAGTTCTTAAGTTTATTTAAACCCTCGCATAATATATTATAATATATCTTTACATTCTTAAAGTTCCTATACAACTTGAATTTCTTATGTATTTTATTATGAAATTTATTGAACAACTAAATTTTAAAGACATTTTAGATATCTTTGTCAATTTAATCTTAATTTAACTAACGTTTATCACTGATTGACATAATCAAGTATAGTGTCACATCAAAGTATATTATATTATTATACATATATATATATGTATACCATCATTATCTTCAATCATTTCAATTTAAGTTTTGTTTCTTTTTTCCTTATCCACGTGCCAAATTAATAAAACAATTTACACACCTTTCTAAAAATATTGACATTTACAATTTTTGTACCATATAGATAATCTTCTCTTATTAAGGAATTTTAAAAAAAAATCAACTCTTAACAATAAAAACTAATAACTAAAAAAGAAAAAAAAAAAAAATTTTCTTTTAAAATGTAAAATCTTAAAAAAAAATTTTTTCACTATTAAATGAAATTTTTCTTTTTTTTTTTTTGTAAAGACCAATCAATTTGAGAACAACTTGTCCTGGATTTGTTTTTTAACACACAATGGTTGTATAGAATTTAAAGATTCCTTATTATTATATAGAAAGGAAAAATTTTAGTAATTTTAAAACTTTTACGACTCATTACACTTCATTACTTGATTAATTTGACAAGATTAGACAAGTTACAGAAAAAAGAAAAAAAAAACAAAAATATATAAATAAAAAAGAGAGAAAAACAAATAATTCCTTTCATTTTACTCTTCTTCATTTTAATATGTATGGATTATTACTTTACTCTACAGGTTTATTTTTCGTTAAGTTTTGTGTTTTTTTTTTTTGTTTTTTATTTAGAATTTCCTTCATTACAATTTTTTACTTCCTATTCCTCATCATATTGATATCATGATCTGCCATTTCTTAGAATTTATAATTTTTTTTCTTCTGATCAAAATATTCTTTTAATATTTTTGTCAATATTTATTTTTTCAATAAAAATGGATGCTGTAAATTGCTTGTTGATTAGAAAATATTATATATAATTTAATTTTCTCCCTGTTTTCTCTAAAACCTTTTTTTTTTTTTTTATTTCTTTTATTTAATTTTTTTTTTATTTTAGAATAGTTGATTATAATTATAATTGTTGTTGCGGCAGCTAAAGTCACGCCTAAGCCTCCTTAAAATGCAATGTTTTATTTCGTTTTGATCTAAAACTAAGTCTGTAATTGTGAAACTTTAGTGATGTTTTTCAATATTCATTAACAACATTAAAATTGTCAACATATGATATTATTTCATTATGTTTGTCTGTTGTTAACTTGTTTTAATAATTCAGAAGGTTTCAGATTTTTAAGACAGTCCATAATATTTATAACAAATTCTCCACCTTTTTTTTTTTTTTTTTTTCATTTTTTTTCTTAAATGGTTCATTAAACAAACATTTTGTCAGAACATAATAATAACTGTTTTATAGTAACCAAAATCATTTATATTAAGCTACTAAGAGATGGGTCTATATTTAAATGGAAAACTAACTAACATTCAACCATCTGTAATTTACTGATTGTAAATTACAATAATAAAAAAAAAAAAAAGAAAAAAATAATAAAAATAGAATGAAAGAAAAAACATCTTAAGCTGTTTCAATCTCTGTAAAGCATTTAATTTTTTCTCTTTTCTGACTTTCAATATTATGTTATTACAAAAAAAAAACTTAATTTTTCAGTTAGTATATACAGGGTGTCCGCAACTCAAAGCTTCAGTTCATTTAATTGAAATTTTGTTAAAAAAACTATTTTCCATACTGTTACATAAAAATAATATAATTACTTCGTAAGTACTCACATGGTTATATTTAGATGATTATCTCGAAAACGGTAAAAGATAACAGAAAAATGTATTAACTTAAATTGAAGCTGAGAAATTGGTGATTTTGAAAATATGGTGCATTAATAGCGGTTTTTGATGCAAAAAATACAGTTATTTTATAAAAACAGTGAAAAATATCAATGCTTTTCGTATTTAAAACCTTGTAACTAACTCTTCAAAGGTGAAAGATAAAGAAAAGTTAGGATATTAATGTGGAATCCCATAACTTCAGCTAGCTACCGACACTTAGATGTATCTTCAATGTTATACAGTGGGAAAGATGTTGTTACTTCTTTAAAAAGTTAACGAAATTACTTTGAAGACCGTTATCTCGGAAACCGTTAGAAATAGACCATCCTCCAGAATAATTTTTTGCTTGTTATGAACTTTTCTATCACCTCCATTCTTCATGACCGTTGAGTTCCGGATACCCTGTATATACATAAATATTAATATTTTCATAACAATTAGTGTTCGCAATAACAAACAAAAATATTGTTATCAAAATTGGGTGCGATTTTAAACACTATAATTTTTTTTTTTTTTTGAGAAACTTTTGAAAAAAAATCTTTAGATAATTTTTTTTTAAAGAATAGGCATTCTCTCCTGATTGTTTATTTATGAAACAGATTTACAGCTTTATTTATATGACTTACCATTTATCAGAACCAGAACTTTCAACTTTTCGAGCCACATTCTGTTTGGTTTTATTAATATAAAATAAAGTTGTATACCAAAACAATTAATAATTTAAATTTCTCATACATGATTTTATTACGATATTTACGAAATACTTATATACATACTTAGTTACAAATCTTACGATATGTTAAAAGGCTATTAACAAAACCCCAAAAGTTATAAGTTAAATTAACTTTTGGCGTTTTATAGCCTGTATATTCGTTTTATAGTTTTGGAATGAATAAATTCTTTCAATTTATTATCTTTTCTTTAGTTAAGATATAATAATTATACGATAACAAGATATAATATAAGAAGACATGATTACGATATGTCAATTAAGACATGATATGATTTCAAATTTAAAAAAGGTCTTAGAGCATTCGTCTTATATATACAAGCTAATTGACTTTAATATTAAAAGATGTTTATTTAGTGACTCACTTCAAAATCATCTTAAATCTGTGCTAGACAGTAAAAGCATACATATTTTTATTAAAAATTTGCCAACTCTGAATTATAAAAAAAAAATCTTATACCACAAAATGTCAAATTCTCTTTATATAAATGCATACATACACATTCATTATAAGGTCATAGTTATAATAATCGACAAAAATGAAAATATTGAAAAATTGATGACATTTTTATGTTAATATTTATTAAAACCAAAGAAAATTGGTTCTCTATTTAATGGTGATTTAGTTTTTTTTCTTTTTTTTTGCTTTTACAATCTTTTTCTTTCCAATATATTATAGGAAAGTAAAAAATTAATATTTGAAAAACATACATGTAAGCGATCTGAAGAAATTATAAAAAGTCAAGGAAATCTACATTATTAGAATACATATTAGTAAAAGGACCTTCCTTCAATAATGTACATACTACATATAATAAATATATTTTACATATACGTATATATAATTGAAATTAGGACTATGCAACTTTTATGATTTATAAAAGATGGTAACATCTGTTAAATATTAAAGTTAAAGTTTATTTTTTCTTTTACTTTTTTTTGTTTTTCTTTTTTTTATTATTGATTTTTAGTAATGTGTTTCATTATTCGAATATACAGTAATTGTTTGTCGAAGGAAATTAAAAAAAAAATCGTATGGTATTAATAAAAAAAAAATTTCTTCCGTACTAAAAAATAAAAAAAAATTTACTTTGAAGTTTTTTTCTTCACTTGTTTTTTTTATTTTTGTCTCTTTCTTTCTATCTAATATTTATCAAATAATTGAAAATATGCTTTTTAGTCTTTTAACAACAACTTAAAAACCGATTCAAGTAAAAAATTAACTTTCAAAGATTTACTAAATGATAAGAATCATATTCTAAAGATATTGAAAAAAAAATGTTTCCAAAAAAAAAGAAAATAGTAAGTAATAATAAATAATTTTACTTTTCAAATTTGTTTTTTTTGTCGTTCAATGATATTTTACTGTAGAAAATGTAAGCAAGTAATTTTAAAAGTAATTAAAGATATAGTAAAGTAATATCTTAAGATTTAGACTAAAATGTCAAACATGAATACTGTAATTAAATTAGTGCAATCCAAAATGAAATTTTTGAACAACTTTTGTACGTTATGATTAAAGATGATGTACTATATGCGATCTAATTTAAAATTTTATCCTGGAACCAGTTTTTTTTTATCACCTTTTGGGTCTATGTTCATCTTTTCGAAAAACCTACCATCTTATTCTTCAAAAACAAAATTACCCATATATGGTACGTGCTAAGTAATATTATATACATTGCCTATACAAGTAAAATACATGTAAAAGTATAATTTTATCTAAGATGGTATAATTTATTTTTAAACTTATTTAAAGAAACGCTAAGGAAATAGCCAGAAAACACAGCGAGAATAGCCTTAGAATGTAATTGAATAACTGAACAATTCTCCTGCAGCTGAATGAGATTAGCATCTCGAAGCATTTCGAAGTTCAACCGAGTCTGTATATTTATTTGTTTGTTCGGTATGGCTGGTATGGTAAAATCAAAAAATTGAATACCGTAATATCATATTTTACATTTTAATTTGATTGGATTTTTTTTTTTAAGTTTTACAGGATTTCGTTATCTTTATAAAGTAATTTGATATGTTACCATGTAAACGTTGTTTTTATTGCGAATTTATTAGACTAACTGCGCTACTGTACACTTTACCGATGGCAATTTCAAAACCTTCAGCTTAAATATCTTCATTATACTTTAAATTTTAACAATTTACTAAAGTCAAAACAATTTTTAGCAAAAACTAAAAATTTTTCAAATTTTAAATTTTAGAAATTTACTGAAAATTTAAAATAATTATGATAAGTACTATGATAATTATGATAAGGTAGATAAAATCTTAAAGATTTTATCTAATATCAAAAATTTATTCTTTAAAATTTCAATTTAATTAAACAAAGTGTTTTCTTTGAATACATATAAGAATAAAAGGCTTAAGGAAAATATTAATGGAAAGGATATAAAATAAAGATATTAAATTGGAAAAATTTTTGTGTACTCCCATGTGTTGTTGATACGTCAAGAATTTTGAAAATTTTTGACATTGAAATGATGAATGACTCATATTAATGTGATTTAAAATTAAAGTGCTTTATTTTTGTTAATTCAATTTAATTTCGAAAGTTTTTGAATTATATTTAACATTAAAGATATTAAAGTTATTAATTTTTAAATACTGAAAATTTCAATTTTAAATTTTATTTTTTTTTTTAATGCATTTCTCTGTCACATAAATGTGAACAGGAAAGTACACAGCCTTTCCCGTTCAGGCGTGGCTGTAAATGTCGTAAAGGGGAATAACTCTTACGAAGTGTGTGGGATTTGAACCCACACTCCCTCGGTGTTTACAGCGTATTTTTATATGGTCTTACCCACTCGGTCACCGAGGCCCCCAAATTTTTATTCTGAAAGCCTTTAAGAATGTTGCATATAACTATATTTTAGTCTTAAAATATTATTTTTTTGAAAAATTGGTTTAGATAATTCAAATATGGTTTTTTTAAACCATTTTCATTATTTTGTTATTTTAATAATAATTTATTCGTACAATTAAGTATACTTATACAAATAGAACAGATCCTTTTTTGTTAGGCAAAATATTACATGTTAATGTTACCTAAGAAATTTGATTGAATTTATTTCCTGAGAACAAAAGTTGAATGCAAATTTTGGATTGGTCTTATACTTCGCAGATGATTTTGATAAAAATTTCATATAAATATAAGACTAATCGAAAATTTTAAACTAGAAGTTGTTTATCATCACATTTTATATGTAAGACTGTAAAGTTTCATAATTTGTTCTTTACGTGTTTAAAATATACAAATCTCCCAATCTTCTACTCAATGATCAGTACTGATTAGTTGATTCAATTAAATCTACGATTTGCGGTCATAAATTTCCAGTTTCGATTGCCGTCATAGTCTAATATAAAAATAAAAATATCAGTTCATATACATACTTATATGAAAAAATATGAGTACAAGCTTTTTTGAGCATTTACTATTTTTGACTTATTCTTTCATTTTAAATTTTTTAAGACTTTAAGGTTTGTTTTTAATTATATCTATCTATCTGTCTATAAAATTGGCTTACATTAAAAACTTGAATAATGGTAGGTTTATTGGTGGCAGGTACAAATGGCAGGTACAAAAACAAGACAAATATAAAACATTTGACAGAACAACTATATAACAATTCCCTTTTATAAATCTTCATTTCATTTTTTCAGCTTCTGAATATGTTTTTCTAAATTAAATATTTAAATTATTGGCATGATTGCTAATTTTTATTCAAAAAATAGAAATGGTAAAAGCTCTGTGAATTGAAAATTTAGCGGTATAGCTCGACCAAAGAAGGAGATACAAATCAATTTTAAGTAAACGTAAAATCTTAAGAACAAATGCAACCAAAAATGTTTTTGTGATATTTTTATTTTAAATTTTGGTATTTATTTTATACGTCAGCCTCCAGTTCTGATTTTCTGACTTAACCAAATTTTGATAAACCACAAATGGATAACAGCACACGATCAGGCACACGATCCATAGAAATATTTTTAAAAATAGTAAAAAATAATCAACAGTCTCAAAACTTTACAAAATACATAATATACCCATTCTATATAACGTTCTGTTAATTGTTAAAAAATAATATTATATAATTTTACATAGGTTTCAAAATGAACCAGTTCAAAATTAAAAAATCATCATTTCTTAATGACAGCTGATGTCTGATTTAATTTAAACTTTTCATTATTTTATTGAATACTCGTGAAGAAAAAAAATTTAATTATCATCGTTGATATTTAAAATTATTAAATTACATATAATATATAAATAATATGTATATGGATTTCTCTTAACTGTTATTTTTTATTCATATGCACATAAGTATTTTAGTTTCTAATCTTGATGATTGTTTTTATTGTTATTTATCTTGTCAACCTGTTATCAATGTTTTATATATATGTTAGGAAATGTTAATGATAAAATTTTTATGTCAATTTTTTATTTTAATTTGCGTATACTTTTTTTTTTCATGATTTTTTTTTTTTTAAAGTCATGCTAACCAATATTTAAATATCATATATAAATAATAATAATAATATTGTAACAATGTCATTCCCTATTAATTAACATGTGTATACTGATTTTGTAATTAAGTTCATGTCAATTTGTTGTTAGAAGTGCAATTAAAACTTCATTAGTTGTAAAAAAAAAAAAAAAAATTAAAATTAATTTACACGAAAATATGATAATGTTATACTTTTAAAAGTGAATCAAAACTTTTTTCTTTTATTAATAATATAATAATATTTTTTATTATTATATTATTGATATAATATATATTTTTTTTTAATTTTTAAAATTAGTGTCGCTCGATCAATTATTATATACAGCAATAAATTGTTAAAATAGTTCTCAACATTAAAATAATAGTAGTTATTGAAAATTGAATCACAAAAGAAACTGTTTGGTATAATAAATTTTTAAAAATAAGTAAGTTTTAACATTCATACAGTTTACAATACTTCTCTTCATCAATTTCGATTATTTGAATCATTGAATTGGCAATACTTGTCGGACAATATTTTAATATCTGAACCTTGATAAATATTTATTTATTATCTATTTTATATAAATAGTTTAATCACTCTCAGCTACTGCAACGATCTTATGAACTCTTATTGTGTTACATATATAACATTATCATTAAATGGTGATTAAATAAAAAATTCTAGCTTAAAACTAGCACGCATTCGCAGCCAATTACGAGTTATCTCGTAATTAATATCCATATTGATACGGGCATCTACGAGATAACTCGTAGTAAAATTTATTTCACTTGAAAGCGCGGTTTCATTTTACACCTTCGTTTCACGCTTGCGGTTTTGTATGGATATTTTGATGTTATCCCAAGAAATATTACATCAAGTCAATTCTTGATGGATTGTTCTGTACAATGTGTTCTTAGAGCGATAACATCTTCTTGTTCCTCGAAAATTCCACTTTAAAGAGGAATTCCACTCTGTGAAATGTTCTACGCCAGATCAGCATAATCAGAAAGAGTCGTAAGATAGAAAAATATATGAGATTTGGAAATAACTTTTTTGAAAATATTAAAAGTTAGATCCAAAAGTTTATTTCGGTTCCTATCTTATAAAATTTTTGGATTGGTTTCTATTACAATCTATAGTTTCTATTTTTATTTATAACACAAATTTCTAAAAAGGCTTTTCATTGACGTTAAGTTTTATTTTTGTTTTTTTTTTTTTTAGCTAATGTGTAAAATATTTATTTTTCACACTTCAATAGCAATGAATCTATCAGAATTAAGTATTTATTTATTTTATTTTTTTTTTGAGATTTTAAAATACGTTAGTGTTTTCAAGTTCAAATATTTACATTTGTAAATTTTTAAAATAAATATCCTAATATTTTAATAACTGACTTACATTCACACATAAATAGAAATAATAAAACAAAATTTTTTCAATTTTAAGTACTTAACAGATAAAATAGTAAAAATTTTGAATCGAAGTGATTTTGTTCATTATTAAATCATTATTTGTTTAGTATTTTTTTTTATGTTTTTGAAATCGCTGTTCTAAGAATAAAAAATACCCTTTGATCTTTTTACACATGAAGAAGAGCTTAAATTATTAAGTGACCACTTATTAAATTAGGAAAAAAACATTAAAATTTATGAACTTTACTATTATTAATGTAAGTTAATAACAGGTTGATCAAAAAATTCTTCTTACTAATAGTTTTAATTAAATAATTAAAAATACTACATAGTAATTAAAAATTTTGCAATTAATGTTGTTAGTTGTAAGTTAAAAAAAATTAGCAGTAACTGAAATTGATGCCTACATATGTTGCAGATACATAATTGATGATTTATTATCAGCTTTTCAACCAGTCGGATCATATAGATTTTTTAAAAGCAAAATTCTCAACCTAAAAAATACTGCATTAACCAAATAGATACCTTGATTGTTTCATGATTTTGAACTTCTTATCCTAATCAGAAAGTCTTTTTGATAGCGTTTTATTATTTACAATAGTTCATTGAAGTTCAAATCTTGGAGTGTCTATTTTTATACCCGTACGATAGGATCGGGTATAATAAAATTACTCCTCCGTTTGTAACACCTCGAAATAAGCGAGCTAGATATACCTTCAAAGGTATGGATCGGATCAGGAAAAAATTCTAAGACTTTTGAGCCATGTCCGTCCGTCCGTCCGTCCGTCCGTCCGTCCGTCAGCACGCTAACTCAAAAACTAAGAAAGCTAGAATCTTGAAATTTACACAAAATATTCTGGGAGTAATTTGTAGGTTCCCTATTTTTTTTGGTTGAGTTTGGACCAAGCCTTAGGGTAGCTCTCGAACACCTAACTTTTAGGTCCCCACATTTTTTTTGCAATACAGCTATGAAATTTTAACTACTGATAGATGTCACAAAAATATTAATTTTATTTTGAATAACTTTTTTTTGTAGCCCCACCCGTTACGGAGCTACAGCTCTCCAAAGGTTCAAAAAAGCTCTATATTTAAATTGTTATAGCACAAGTTGTATAAGGTATATCTTCATTTTGAAAACGCCAAACGATTACTACTTTCATTAGCTTTAAAAGTATATATACAATAAATATATATTTGTGGCATACGGTGTCTTAATTTACCGTTATGTGAAACTCAAATTTTGCAAAATCCTTCAACCCTTCTATCTTCTAAACGGTTTAAGTTGGAAACTTGAAATTTTGACAGAAGTTAGCTCTTTGAAAATAAGTATGAGTCATTTCAAAAATTTTTTTTGTATCACCCCCCGTTTAGGAGCTGTAAGGAGTCAAAAACTGAAAATTTGTTATTTTTAAACACCTGTAACTTGAACACCTGTCAGAATTTTTTTAAAGTAATACACAAAAATTAAAGCTTCAACATTATACTCTTATTTCTGTTAATAACTTTTTTTAATAATATAGGGTTACTTTATAATTGACGAAAGTGTTACTTGAATTTTTCAAATTTTCTAACAGATTTCTTCAACAAATTGTTTGCATTTTGTTTTACTCGATAATTATAAATTGTTGAGGATATAATGCGTAGTACATAAAAATGTAAATAAATAAACAACATAACGGTTGCTTGAAGAATTTTTATTTATATGATATTGATATACATACTTATATAATATCATGTTTATTTACATATCGTATATGTCACTAGTGAATGAATGATAAGAGTATAGATATAATATACATCTATAGCGCCGTATTTACATACATATATGTATTTTATTGTACTTATAAGAAATTATTCTGTCAATGGAATATTTAAATATAATATAATATAATATTTAAAATTATATTTACTATTTTGTACTAAGTAAATTTAATATACATTTACCGCTTAGTATTAAATGGTACTATAGAATATTTGAAAAAGTTTTGGATTGATAATCGTTATGTGAAAGGTTAGAATCTGCTTTTGAAGAATGTACATATAAACATATAGTTTGAATATATGTACAACCCATAGTTCTAGAAATTATAAAATTCACCCAAATTATTTTAAAATACTAAAATATTAAAAAAAATAATATTGTGAGCAGAGTGACAGGCTGTGAACATACTAACGGTTCGTACGGGTATCTAAGAGTTGACAAAGGCAACTGTATTCTTCCTCGTTTTTTTTGTGAATACCATTGGCAAGTCGACTTAAGCTGATAGGGGCAGAAATAGAAGCTGTATTTAAAAAAAAGAAGATATTTATCTTATATAGAGGATGATTATCTTTCGATCTTGAATATTTATAAAATGTTTTTTTGGGTGACCAAACCGTATAAAAAATTATTTTAAAGTAAGGTCTAAGTTTTATTTTAATTTGCTTATACCTCAACTAATTAAGAAATCCGAAATATATCCTATAAATATTCAAAACCGAAAGAGAATTATCCTATATATAAATGTGATTAATCGTAACATCCCATGGCTAATGGGACTTGATATAGCAAGAGTATTTTCCTTCGCGATCTTGTAATCTAATAGCAAGAAAATTAATATCATATGACACTATATATAGTAATTAATTCAACTATCAAAAATTATTGAAAATTAAAAAAAAAAAAATTTGTAAAATTCCTTATAATACATTCAACTACCAAGTCTTTCATTGTCATCGATTTGGAGACCTGTTATACACCTTTTAGTTAATCATTTAGTATTACTTTTTTGTAGTTATATATAGATAATACCTAAAACAAGTAAATATTAATATCCTTGAAATTGAAAAGGAAAAAAATTACCATTATCAAATAACTGTCAATAATTAAATAATTTTATTTGATTTTGTTGCATTTTAAAACTTATAAATAAAATGTGAAAAGAAATACTAAAATAAATATTATTTTATTAAAAATTTTGCATGACTCAACAAAAACTTTATATTATGATGATTTGTTTAAAAAAAAAACACTTAACTGACTTAAGAAATAAAAAGGTGAAGATAAAATTAAATTTAAAACCTGTTAAAATATTTTGAAACCTGTTTAAAATTGACCAATTTTAAATTGTGTACTTTTTAATTATAAAAAACAAAATATTTTTTTATTTAGATAAACGATTCATTTTACTTTCTAGGACACAAATAGTACCTATACCTATATGAAAAATACCGGAATTCGACCTCGAGTTTTTAATAAATATTTAAGTTTTAAACCTTTCTGTCTTCGAAATAATTATTTTAAAGAACACAACTCAAGTGTTTGTCTGTATAACTGTATAAGATCGGTTTTTGTCAAAAATTATAAATCATGAACCCTAAGTTAATGAAATTTTGCAAACCTTCTTCATATCCAAATAAATTCTTTTTTTTTTTATATTAGAAAGCTGATATTGATAATCGAAAATGCTACACTTACCAATTGAAAATTCCCATTTGGGACTCTAAAATTCATATAGTCAAATAAAGGAAACTTAATATGAATTCATTCTAAATGATTCTTTTTTATCAATATTATGATGGTAGCTACTGTTTACACGCTAGGAATTTACATATAAATATTAAGATAAATAATAGTTTATTTAATAACACACTGCCTAAATAATAGCACACTGTCTATTACATCTATCAGAAAAAGTTAATAGGAAAACAATTTCGGCTCGTTGGTTATGTGTATAGTAAAAATCGAAAATTATTGTAATTTAATACAAATACAATTTGTAATTTAATACAAAATATTTACGATATGATTTAGTTACTTGAAATTATGTTTTTACAGATTATATTTCAAACAATTTATTGTTACTTTAATCATCACTTGTTTATTTATGAATCATCACTTAAAAACATTATTTATTCATTTTAATTGCAAGTTTAGATTCGTGTTTTTAAACGGAAATACTGAATATAGATTAAATCTCAGTCTAGTTCGTATCGAATACGTGTAAAATGATATTATATATAGGTATATGTATATGCTATGTATATATGCTTAAATAGATACTCAGTCAGAATTATTATTTTAATCTTAGCAATTACTTAAGGCCGTAATTTTAAATTTTTTTTAAAATTGTAAATATTTTTGTATAAAAATAAAATAATACAAAAAATGTATAAATGTAAGTATACGATTTAGTACTAAAATTTCTATGGAAGTCAAAAAGAATCGTTGAAAAATAAGAAAAATTGTTTTAATTAGTTGAAAAAATTGTATATCAATCAAACATGAAAATAATTAAAGTATCCTTTCACTTAGAAATTTCATTTTTTCTTCTTTCTGTTCCTATAAGGAGCATAGGGTACCCACTAAATCATTCAATATTCATATTTGACTAAGCTTCAATTTCTAGGATCATTAGTTTCATTAAGTCATTGATTTTTCGATTGTAGTAATTGTACAAGACTATGCAAATATTTTTATTTCTGCGCCATCTTTTATTTTAGAGAAAAATTATTTTATTTTAATTTTGTTATATTAAACTAATATATAAGAAAAATCTATATGATTTTTTTTTTATTAATTTATATGACTCAGTCGAGGCATCGGTGACCGAATGGGTAAGAGCATATGAAATTCCTTATAGACATTGAGAGAGTGTGGATTCGAATCCCACATACGTCGTAAGAATTATTCCCTTTTACGACATTGACAGCCACACCTGAATAGCAATGGCTGCGTAATTTCCTTGTGAGATTTATGTGGCAGGGGAATACACTAAGAAAAAAAAAATTAAAAATGACTCAGCAGGGATTTAAATGAAATGTCAATGTTTTAACCAAAACACTAGTGGCTGGATATTTGAAATGAATATTCAATAAATTTAAATTAAGATCAACCTCCAATAACAAAAGGAAATTTATCTACTCAATTTATAACTTTGAATATTTTTAATTTAGCCTACTATAAATAATTCTTACTAAATAATCCTTAATCAAGCAAGAAAATTAATTTAATAGTCAGTCGTATTTCTTATCATCATCATCATAATATTTTCTCCATTTTGTTTCTTCTTTTTATAAACAAAGCATATTTAATTGTTCAAAACTATGTTATTTTTTCTCAGTCAAGCGTATATTACTCGTAGATATCTTGCTTGTAACCACGTATATATACAAATATTTCATTTCAGTTAAATTTAGATCTTAAAAATCCCCTTTCAATTTTAAATTCAAAACGCAATTTTGTAATAAAAAATAATTTATATTTTATTATTTTTTCTTTTTTTAATAAAAATACAAAATTACTTTAGACTAAGAATTAAAAATACGCAATCAATTCAATATTCTTTGAAGTTTTATTTTAATTTAACCTGTTTTCATTTGTAGTTTTTTAGTATATATTATGTATGTATATAAGTAATAAAATTATTTAATGGCATTTTTGTTTTCATCAAAATAAAAAAACCAAAAACAAAAGAGTATTAAGCAAAATAAAAATATTAACTTATAAAAATAAATTAGTAATAAAATTTTTAACAACCACTTATTTCAATTGGTACCTACCTATATAAAAATATAACTTAGAATTTAGCAGTTAATGTTTTTAAAAAAAATTAAAGGAAAATATATCCCCTTCCTATTTGTATTTCTAGATACTCTTTTATTTCTTAGTAATCCAAATTTTCTTTAAGATTATTTGTAATTTTGTGTTTCTTAGTCTTACATGTGAATTCGTTATTCTGTAAATCTGTATCGAAACCAAGTATATATATAAGTCTATATATAAGTTATCAACAATTTTGTCTCCTAAAAGAATTAGTTAATTTCCGTTATATTTATGTTATATTTTGTGTTAATCCAGTATATTAATTTATAGTAGTCAATACATTTAATATAGACCCTTCACATATTAGGCTTATGAGCCGGCTCCTATTATCAATTTTGTATAGTTAGAGGTATTATTTATTCACTCAAAAACCAGCGACTGAAGTACTCCATTAGTCGTATAGTTTTTTCCTGTTGGTGGTGTACTTCAAAAGATACAAAGAAATCTAGATATCCTTGATAACGTAAGATGTTTACTCACTAAAACCAACTCCCCTCGTGATCAGTATAATTGGCTAATTGCTCTAACTGCAAAGCAGTATAATGGCTGAAGAATAGGATGGCTGAGGAGTAGAAAATACAAGTAGCTTTTACATTTCAGCGATTGCTTACAAACTTTAAATCTTTTGTAATTTCAAAATCATTAATTATTTTAATACCTCTTTTTCGTATCTTGTCTAAATAGATACTGTAGAGCAGTGCACCAGTGCTGTTTTGATCTTGTATATTATGTAAAAAATGCCTATTTAGACATTATTATAATCCAATCAAGTAAGAGTTAAAGACAAAATCTTTTATGGATCTTTATGTATGTCTTTCTTTCATACTTTTAAAATTTAACAATAAATATTAACAGTCAAACCATTAAACATATATCGGATACAAAACTAAAATTAAAACTTTTTATATTATATTTAAGTATTACCGTTTTGTCCACTAGAAAATCACTTAAATTATGAAATACAAAAATTTATTTCTTACTATATTAAAAAATGAAATCCGGAAGGTAAAATTAAAAAAAAATCTCAGCCAATAATAAACTTCTTTATTATTTAACTATACAATACAATAATCATCTTTTTAAGAGAACTGGTTTTTAACCTTCTACTGACTTTTGAATAACAGAAAAAAAAAATCAAAACGAAAATAAACGTTAATTAAATTTTAAATTGTAACAGAGGTTGAATTTAACGAATATTCATTTCAAACAATAACAAAAACATTGATTAGTCAACATACGGAAAATTTTCAGTCTAGTTAAAAAAAAAAAACAATATATGGACTACCTGGTATAATTGTTGAGTATATATACATATGTGTATATAAGTATATATATACAAGATAAATTTTCAACTTTTTAATTCATGTGTTCACGAAAAAAAAAAAATTCTTTTAGCTATACGTAGTTAAGTATATATGTGTATATACATTTTATATTTATTAACAATATAGTAAAAGTATAACGAAACGTAATCGTATCTACTATAATAACAGTCGTATACGTATATAGTAATTATTATTTTGTAAATGGATCTTAAAAATGTAAAGGTCAATAAAATGAGTTTTTAAGTATAATAATTTATATTTGTAAATATTTTCATAATAAAATTGATAATATTAAGTATTATAATTATTTATTATCGTTTTTTTTTAAATCATATAATAGCTTAAACAGAATTAAATATATGAATCTGGAAAATTGAATTAAAGAAAAATGTTTGATTTAATTCTAAACCGATCGCACTGTATACTAATTAGTTACATTTTGGAATAAAAAAGGAACTCATATTTTGTTTTTAATATTCTATAAATACATAAAAAAAATTTTTTAAAATACTCAATGCAGAAAATCTAAGATATCTTTTATATACTTACGTATATACTCATAGTTTTTAAAATATTTTACCGTAATATGTAAACTGATGTTATCCTTTTCTTAATTTTAAAGATTTTTTTCTAAAAATTATTTCAACATTTTTGATTTGAATGAAATTTTGTTTTTGTTTTCGTAATACCTTAAATACTGTGCACTTTAAGAGTTTATCTGAAATAATATAATCCCAATTAATCCTTTTTGGTTTTGACTTCAATTATTTGTATAGTCACATACAAAACACAGATAGTATAGTTTATATATCTTTGAAAAAATTTGCTACTAGGTTTGCTAGCAATTGTATAACAAATTTCGAAATCGTTCTTGTTTTTCTTAAAAATTTTAGTAAGATATGAGTCCTTTATAAATTATTCTGCTCAAAAAACTATATTTTTCCTTTTCTCTAGTATTTGATATCATAGTGTAATGTAATAATATTAATGGAAACTATAAGTCTCCAGTCCAGCTAATCACTATAGGTACTGATTGAAATTTTATTCAAATTTTAATTTTAGTTCCAAAATATTATTATACCCTACACATTAAGTATAGGGTAACCTAATCTAACCTAACCTAACCTAAAATTTGAGATGAATTGGAGTGGTTGTTCGGGTACCTCCCATACAAATCTCAAAACCGAACAAGCATATATTCGAAATTAATAAAGATAGAAACTTCAAATTTGGTACTAGGGTGTTGTGTCCTAAATCCCTTATTTGTTGAAAATTTGAGATGAATTGGAGGAGCTGTTCGGGTACCTCCCATACAACTCCCAAAACCGAACAAGTATATCTTCGAAATTAATAAAGATAGGAACTTCAAATTTGATACTAGAGTGTTGTTTCCTGAATCCCTCATTTGTCCAAAATTTAAGATGAATTAGAATGGTTGTTCGGGTATCTGCCATACAATTCCCAAGACCAAACAAGCATATCTTCGAAATTAATAAATATATAAACTTAAAATTTGATATAAGAATATTCTACTCTGTTGATGTCTCTAAAATTTGAGATGAATTGGGGTGGTGGTCCGCGTGCCTTCACACACTTCCCAAGACCTAAGAAGCTTATTTTCGAATTTAATAAAGATAGAAATCTGAAATTTTGTACAAAGGTTGTAAAAGCATTTATTTTTTTAGCTTGGTTATATTTAATACTTAACTAAAATAACTTATGGATTTTTAATTTAATTTGAATTTTTTAGGTGTAGGGTATAAATAAGTCGGTTACATCGACTTACTGTTACTTTTACTTGTTTAAATTTTAATTTTAGTCCTAACATAAAGAAACTAAACAACAAGTAAAGAAAATTTATAACAGAGTTGTAAATGAGAGCACTCATATCCCAAACTGAAATCAAGTTCAAATCAAAATTTGTATCCGCTCACCACATGAATCTGTTCAAACTATGAGCAAAACGGTGACCTGAATTTAAACCCTGTGAAATAAAGCGCCCGGAGTGTTATTTCCCAACTAATGAGAAATAACGCCCTGGAGTTTTATTTCTCATAGTAATTGAGAAAAAAAGCCCCTAAAATATGGCAAATAAAGCCCAGGGTTTTATTTCTCTTTTAAGTTGAACTACGACTTGTATGAGAAATAAAACCCCAGGGTGTTAGTTCTCTTTCAATTGAATCTTCGACTTCTTGAGAAATAAAGCTTCGAGTTATTATTTCTCATTAAATATGTAATAAAATCCATTTTTCTAATATTCAAACCTGAAAAAAATATAAACTTATATATAAGTAAAAGATTAGATGTAAAACAATATGTACTTATATATTTGTCTATGCTAGATTATATATTAGGAAGCATATTTAAGTTGGTTAAAAAATCAAAGTTGATCCTTTTTTCAGAGTATTTATGAATTTATCTATGCGAGACTTTGGTTACAAAATCAGGATTTTAGAAAATGAAATAGAAATATATAAAGATTTTGAAAAAAAGGGCAATCCTGATTTTGTAACCAAAGTCTCGCATACATGAATTCATAAATACTTTGGAAAAAGAATAATGATGGCTCAACTAACGGAAATTAACTAACTATCTTAAGAAACATTACCTAATTATATATTTCTTATTTTAAATATACTGTATATATACCTATATTATATTAAATTGAGTGATAAAATATGTGATTTTTAAAAACATGAAAAATTAAAAAAAAATAAATTCTTAATACTTAGTAATGGTACAATGAAGTCGTTTATGCCAATTTAGTTGCCGCTAAAAGACAAAAAGAAGGTATAAAGTGTAAACAGATATTAAAATTACATTTATGACAATATTATATTAAATTTATATAATGTGAAATAAGTCAAGCTCAAAGGTTTATCATCTTATTTTTGTTTTGTTTTATTTTATAGTAAAAAATAATAAAAATTTAACATATTAAAAAAAAAAGTTAAGAAAAAAAATTTAATAGAAGGTAAATAAAATTTTTTTTAATTAAATAGCCTCCAATGTTTTTGATTTTTTTTTCCTAAAATAAATATATTATTATGTACATAATATATTAATTTTTTTTTTACTTTTTATTATTGTTGTTAAGTTTTCTGATGATTTTTCTTATTTACTTGATTTATTATTCTTATTCTTACTATTTTTATTATTTCTTTTATTACGTGTTTTAATATTTTCTCTAATTACGTTGAATATTTTTTTTTTAAACTTATATTTAACAATAACTCACGTCACTTGATGTAATTTTTCTCTCGAAACGGAAGTTTCAGAATAATTATTTTAATAACGAAAATCAAATGAAACTAGAATTTTACTACATACATAAAATAGATGATTATTATATAAGCCATATGGAAGTACAATTGCTGCTATAATTTTCTATAAACCTACAGTGTTAATTTGAAACTAAATTTCATTTTCTAATATTGATTTTCCTTGATAGCAAGCATTATTCTAATTCTAATGGACATATAATCTATTATTTGGTCATAAAAGAAGGCTAAAGTCCATAGATTATTACATTTGTTCTTTCCACAGATCCTCTATAATATCTTTCGCTGATTTCCATCCCATAATTTCTACTTAACCTGGCAAAAACAAAAGAATTACTTATTCAACGAATGTAAGCGCCCCTAGATGTGTACTAACTCGAAATAATAAAAATTAAAATATTATTTTGATCAGATTGAAATTAATTTACTATCGTTAAATAAAATGAAGAAAACAAACCGATTAAATGATTTTAAACATAGTTTTTATCTATCTAAGAGAAGGCATGTTAAAATATACCTCCAAAAACTGGAAGAGCACAATAAATAATCACATCCGAAAAGAAGAACTAAAGAGCTAGTAAAGTATAAAGGATAGAAAATTTCGATCATTACTGAAATACTTATATATGTATATGTATATGTAATGTTTAATTTATGTAGTACTAAACTATAAAGTTGGAAATTGTTTTAAGTCATTCCAAAAAATACTATAAGATACAAAAAAGTTTTTGCAAAAAACTATGAATCCTTTGCGTATATTTAGAAAAAAAAAAACAAAAACAATTAAGCATATTGTACCTAGTTAGTAAATTTAACTATAAATGTTTACTATATTATTATTGATTTCTTACATAAAAAAAAACAAAAACAATTATCTAAATTATTCATTTAATTTTAATTGACAGTAATAAAAAGTAGAAAATACTTCTACATTCTTCTATAATACTTAATGGTGTTTTATACTAGAAATTATGACACGGAATTTTAAGACTAAAAATATTTCTTTGTATTGTTGTATTAGAAGCACGTGTTCAAATCTGAAAAATCATATTATTATTAAGTAAGTATTTTAATTTGTATTTTATTTTAATCTGAAATATGATTGATCAGAATTATACCTATAGCATGATATAAAAATAATCAAATAATTTTAATAAATTAAAGAAATTTTATTAAATTGCATTTTAAAGTTATTGAACAACAAAAAAAACTTCAAGGTTTCGCTAAATGACACGCGAAATATTATTTTAAATAATTTTTATTCGATTCAATAGAATAAAAGAAGGTAAAAGGTAATAGAAACAAAAGAAAGTACCTAGATACGAATAAAATAATTTTAGGAGTACTACAAAAGCCGGTTTATCATAATTTTGTTTTATCAAAATCCTAAACCCTGTTTTTAAAATCCATTTTTTTGAAATCCTGTTGTTTAAAATCCTGTTTTTAAAAATCCTATTTTTTTTTAAATTCTGGAATAAGCGTATAACCCGGATTTCGACCCCAATTCTAAAATCCTTCCTAATTCAGAATCGTACATATATGGACATATACATATATATTTCTATATACATAAGTATTCTGGAAAAAGCGGGTTATAGAAAAGGATCATGGAAAATCAGGGTTATAGATTTTGAACCCAATTCTAAAATCCCCCTCAATTATTTTTTTTACATAGATAAGCGGTGGATTTAAAAAAAAACTAGATTTTAAAAAACAGGATTTTGAAAAACAGAATTTTGTAAAACAAGATTTTGATAAAACAGGATTGTGTTAAATCGACAATTCCAATAATTTCACATTTGAATTTTCCCACAATCCTTAACTAAAACAGTAGATAATCTTGTTCTAACCTATTTTTAGGTCTAAAAATGATACAACATTTATAGTTGGTTGAAATTTAATACTAACCAAAAGAATTTGCGAGGTTGTTCTTGCCTTTTTAAATTGGGAAAAAGTGGTCGATAATATATCATTAAACTTTAATAGTTTTAAAATGTACCATTGAATCAAATCTTAAAATTTATTTCAAATTATTTTAATTACATAACATTCCTTATTTACTAACCAAAAACTAAGAATATGATCTATTATATAGTATAAGGCGTTTTGTTGGTTATGGAAAATATGGATAAATAATGAATATGTACAGTAGAATAAGTACGATTTAATTAATACTGGAATTAAAGTATAATACCTTCCACTTTTTAAAATATATATTTAATAGTTTTTTGTTAATTTTTTTTTTGAAAAATCAAAGTAAACTTCATATACAAACTCAAAGACATTTTTGTTTATTCTATATTTCAAAATTATTTATTAAATTTTTACAAATGTTTCAAACTTCACTAATTAGTAAAATTTGGTGAAATAAAATTCTAGGATTTTTTGGTACCGTAAAAGGAAAAATATTAAAAAGTTTCGTTTTAATAATTTTTTTCTAAATAAAGGTTAATCTTAAAATAACAATCAATAAAATACACAAACGATATCCAACTGTTTTTCCTTCAAAGAACAAAAAAAAAAACAAAAAAAATCAAATAATCCGTGCATTACATTTTTTTTTTATTTCTCTCCATGTTTTTAACAACAAATCTAACAGCAATCTTTTCTGAACTTAAAAGATCACAGATTAAACACGCGATTTTCATGTTTCCAGCAAAGCAATGACAACGCAATTAATATCATTTGAGTACCTATCCTTAGAAAAGGAACAAAAAAAATTATTATTTTTTTTTTAATTTTTCATATAAAAAACAATGTGACCAAATTGGTAAAATGCCAAAGACGCAATGAATATTTAAAAAGTACCCCGATCTCCCTAGAATGCAATATTTGTTTGTTTACAAATAAAAAATAATTTTTATTTTCTTTCCGACATTTTGTTTATGAATTTAAAAGAAAGAGAACGAAAATAAAAGTATTGACAGAAAAGTAAACGCGTCATATTCTCGTTTTTGACATTTCTACTTTAAACATAGGATAAGGGATAAGGTGAGATATCCAATAATATAGTACATACTATCAAGATTCTAGTTCTGTGGATAATTGTGTGAAACGTTAGAGTACAGCCATTTTTTCTAAATTGATGATGACATAAACGAAACCGATTTGAAGTTTGCAGATTCCACTTTTGAATACTTTTCAAAAGTATTCAAATAATATTGAATACTCTTTAAATTTATAACTAAAATCTTAAAAAAAACTAACTGTGTATTTAAAAAGCACTTTGGCTGTAAATGTTAATACATTTTCTATGAATTTATTTTAGTTCCATAACTTATAACAGCTACAAAGCTATTTTTTTTACATTAACAAATCCATTTTTATTATTTTCCAAATACTATTTATAATGAAAATAATTTGATAATAAATATCGTATCTATATAAAATTTTTTTTTTTCTTTTAAATTTTTATTCTATTTTTACATCTCGCAGTTGATTTTATTAAAATTTTATATAAAGCACTGCGGTGGATAAAAATTTAGTTGGAGTTGTCTAGGTAGTCCAACAGTACAAGTTACCTACTGAGAAGAGCAGCAGTGTTTGGATGGACGAAACGCTACAAAATTAACTTCATTTTGAAGTTAAAGAAATAAAAAAAAATGAGAATGTTAATGATGATATACATATGTTGAAACCCATTCACTCATAAATGAAAGTTTTTTCTTTCATTTATATTTTGTGTAAAACCTTAAAGGTGTTATAAAAATGTTTTGGTATATTCAAAAAAATTACATACTTAACTTATAAATATCGTATGGTGTCTTATAATTAATTGGGATTCTGACATTTACGGAATTCTGAATGAAGCACTATTAAAACAAATATTGATTATAATGTCTTCTTTTGCTAAAGATGTTACAAATTTATAAATATGTTTTTAATACATTTTCATTAACGATGTTGAGTTTAAGTTCAAATATGTACTTTGGTTGGAAAGCTCGTATATTGTGTTTATCTTGAAGTAAAGGAATTTTCCATCGATAGACCTCATAAAAAATACAAGTATCAATTTGTATTAATCGAAACTCATTTAAAATAACTTATAAAACTTTAGGCAAGAAAAAATTACAAACGATGACTATGTTCCATTTTAATTACATTACTTTTACCAGAGTCAAACATTTTTATAACTCAATATTTTGATCTAGCATCAAACTAAAAATAGCTATTTTTAGTACATTAGTCTATTAAAAACGAGTTTTGTTTTGACAACATAAAATTAAAATGAACTGAACTGAAAAAAAACTGAAATACTGCGTATATGGTCACTCTATTTATTACTTTAACTTTTAGCTCTATTTCTAAATGCTACAATATAAACGTTTTTTCTTTTTTTAAATTTAATATTACTATAATTTTTGGAAATTTTTGGATAAGTAAGTAAATGTTTTTTACTTCTCTGTACAACTGTACAACTTTGGTTACCTATATTAAAAACCATTTTAATTAAAAAAAAAGAACTTCCGTTTTTTTTTTTTTTTAGGTAAAACCTTTTATTACATAGATTCTTAGTATTTTTATAACTTTTTTTTTTTCATGGAATTAATCGTTATGGTATAACCAAACTTCTGGTAGATGATTTTAGCTTAAACTGACGCTGATGTTTGTTTAAAAAAGAAAACAAAATGGATTTTTTTTTCGGATTTGAAAAACCAAATAGAAAAATGTCGGTTTTAGAGTGTAAAAGAACTTTTAATTACATTTTATTTTTTCTTTTAGTTTGGTTTTATTTTTTTTTTTTGTCTAAATATTTACCTTTGATGTTTGCAATTTTTTACAAAACATACGTATATTATATGTGTGATGATTAATAGATTGTACAGAAAAACTGTTTTTTGACTAACTTTGACTCTATACACACATAAATTAATGGTTTGGACAAACAAAAATTAAATTTTAATTGAATTTTAACTAGATTAGAAACTGGTGCGGTTAAACAAAATAAAGAAAAAAAAAATTTCCAAGTTCAAAATTTTTTTTTTTTTAATTTCGTGAAACAATTGATTTTAAAACCTTATCAATTCATAAAATATAATAGGTAAAAAATTTCTTTTATTTAACATCATTTTTTTTAGTATTTTTTAAAGAAATACATCGGATTTGATTGTTAAATTGCGCTTATAAAATTTAACTTCAAACAATTACTTTTCTTTTGTTAAAACTTTTGTTAAAATATTAAATTTGAATAAATGGGTTAAAATGGTTTAGAAAAAAAAAAATGCTAAAAAATATTAAAACTTGAAATCTACAAATTAAACTTTTAATATAATTTAAGAAATTTAGTTTTCATTAATGTTTTTATTCTTTTGATTGTGGTGAATTATTATAAAAATTAATTTAATAAATGGTCAGAAGGTATTCGGCTGTAGAATATAACAAGGAAGTAGTAAAGATAAAATTGATAAAAACAGGAAAACAAAAACAATTCTAGATTGTGTTATATTTTTATCAACTTTACAGACAACAAGACTCAACATTCTTATAAACATATTTTCAGACATATTTACTATAAAGTATTTCTCTATTTCCAAGTTTTGTTAAATACTTATCAACAATCTTTTATTATCTATAGATAGTTTTATATAGTTAATACATAATATAGCCTTATTTTTACTTATATCTATACTGAATTTTTCATATTAAAAACAATTTAAGAATCCTAGATTCCCAGATTACTAATTCTTCCAGAAACACTATCTCTCGCAGGAATACTGGATTTTCTAGAGTAAACACTATAGGTTCTCCTAAAAAACACTACTTTTTTTTTAAAAAAAAAATTTTACAATAAAAAAATTTTTCCTTTGAAATAATATAACCAACAAAATGAATCTTAAAATCATATTTTAGACAAAAAATGTTTTATCATGATGAATAGATCAACTATTAAATTTTTATTAAAAAATAACAATTATAATTATTTAAAATTTCATTTCTAATCTGCATTTTGTTTTTTTTTTTTTTTTGCGTTGCATTAAATTAACCTGAATTATACAACAAAAAAATTATATCAACCTAAATTTAAAATGGTTTAGTTTTTTTTTTTTTTTTACTTTTTTTTAAATACAAGGTCAACAAATTACATATAAGTTCTATTCTATTTAATCCCATAGTCCCATAGTTGAAGTTCTAAAAACCTAAAAACAACAAATGCAAATCATATATTATTTAAATGGAATTCAGTTTAAAGTAAAAGTTTTGTTACAAAAAAAAAACCAAAAACCCAACATAATGTCATAACATTAAGATATCAACGCATTCACGTATTTAACTTCAATACATAATTTAAAATTTCAACAAAACCATTATCATTACTACCACCATCATTATCCTTTTATTATTATTATTATTATTATTATTATTATTATTGAAACCATAATTTTTTAATGTTTTTGATTGTTTGAATTTTTTTTTTTTTTCATTCCACTTCAATAAAATGAATTTTTAAATTTTTGTTTCATTTCAATTGAAAAATTTTCATTCCTACTGGAATTTGTACCGTTATAGAATATACTGTTAGTTGATAACAGAATTCATATAAAATATAATTTTATCCCTTTCTTTTTAATTTTTCTTTTACAAATTCCAATAACAATAATATGTACATATGTTATACGTATGTAATATTCAATTTTTCATCTAATGTTTAGTTGAATTTATTCTTATAATTCATAATCGTTATTCAAGAATACGTGGAACTTTTTAAAAAAAAAAACATTATTTTTTAATACACTGAATAAATGTAGATACACTTGAAAAAAATATATATAAAGGATTACAGTTAAGTTAACCTAAATATTAATTTTTTTTTTTTTTTCTTTTTTTTATGAAACATGAAAAATCATAAGAGAATCAATTCTATTTACTTTAATCAGAATAGGAATTTAATTGATCAAGTTTAAAAATAGGATACAAAAATTAAAAAAAGAAAATTTATCTATAGGGTTTTTAAGTGAAAAATTGAAAATATTGATGAGAGCTTAATTTTTACTGATTAGATCGAGTTCCAGTTATCTATATTTGAGGATTAACTAAACTAAAAGTTACTAAATCGCTTGTTGATGACATTTTTCTGATTGTTAATTTTTAATTCAATCAAATTGTAAAAATATAATATAATTTTTACTTAATCTTTGAAATTTCATACTTACGACTGGATTCTTTTAAAAAGTTGAAAAGATAAAATTTAAGTAAACAGTTCTTTTTCAGGATGTATTCAATGTTAAAAGAAAAGAAAATATAAATACTGGTGGAATGAATATCTTTTTTTTTCAAATTATGATATTGTAATCGTAAAGTAACAGTATTACGAATCTAATAGATAGTTGCTATTCCGTTATAACATTAATAACTACTAATAAGTTTAAAGGTCTTATTTTATACGGTTTTCTACTTGAAAAATTTTTAAAGCATAAAATTATAAAAAATTATTATTTTTTTTTTTTTCAAGTAACTGAATATTATTAGAAGGGTTAAGATTTCCTTCCATTTTTACTATAGTGAAGAGTTTACTCAACTAAAGAATTATTAATCACAGTTTTCCCAAATGAAGTTTAAATTTACTGCCCTCTTTTTCTTAATATACACAAATTTTGTTCAGAAAAAAAAACTTTTTTATTACATTTTTTTTTATTAATTTAATTCTTCGGATTATAGGAAAATACAGTAGTACTTACTTTAATGCGATTAAAAAGTAATATAATATAATTCTAATATTGATTGACTTAAAATTTAATACAAAAACTTCATCGTTAAATAGAACAAGATTTACACATAATAAAAATAAATACTAAATGCATACTAGAATTTTATTATTTTTTCTTAAAAGTAGTAATTTTCAAAATATGTCAAACCCAATTTTTAACTCTCTATTCAATTTTTATAAAAAAAAAAAAAATTTATGGCATGCTAAATTTTTAAAGAAATTTACTTAATTAACTATACTTAGTCATATTTCAGTTCGGTACTTTTTCGAAATATAATATGAAATTAATAAGTTTTTTTTTAATAATTAATAAGTTTTTTTTTATGTAAATAACTGTTATAAATTAAATTAATAATTTAAGAAAGTACGTATTTAAAAACTACTATTTAAAAAAAAAATTAATAGACTACTTTGGAAAATTTCTTGGAGATAATCCTGTTACTATATAAATTCACGTTAGATGTATTTAAATAGATTGTATATATGATACTTATCGTATCGTTCAAGTTGTATGGTTTCAATTATTTATAATAATATCATATTAATATTCGAAAGTTATTGAAAAAATATTATTATTAATTTTACTCCCGACAAACCACTAATGAATGGACACACCATCTTTTTAAACAAAATATAACTAAGAATCTCAAGATTTTATTAAAAAATATATTTTTGCAGATTGCAGACCAAACACAAAATATATTTATACAATTTGGTACTTAATTTATTTACTATTAAGTAAAGCTAATATTTTGGAACTCGGAAACTCTTGCAGCTAGAAAATTAATAGTTTTATTACCGATCTAAAATTAAAACTTTTTAATTCTAAATTAGATTGTTTGAAATGTCGGCTTTTAATGTTCAAACATTTAAAATTAAAAAAAACCACATCTCGATTTATAAAACTATGATTTACAGTAAAAAAAAAAAAAAAAAACAGTAATTTTTAAGTAACAATTACTATTAAAAGTGTTGCCATTTTAGGATTGTCAAAAAATTACGTCTTGAAAATGAACACCTTTAAAGACAAAATGTTTTGAAACTGTTATTGTGCAGCCCTAAAAAACCTTTAAAACTGAGTTAAATGAATACAAAGAATAAGCCGCAAAGTTTTTTAGCGCACCGGAAGAAAACAAAGCACCAATTGTTTATAATATTAATTTTTATCTGAAAAAGATACCAATAAAATGTGGTTAATTTTATAATACAAAAAAAAAACAACCCATGTCATAATTTAAAACTTTTTACATTTAACTATAGATTTTACATTTGAAATATAGATTTTTTATAAAATATATGCATACAATAGATATAGATTGATACATATTTATTCAATTAAATTTTCTAAATGAAAGTTAATTGAATTTTATTAAATTAATTTTAAAATAACCAATATATTTGCCTTTAAACAATTTCCTGTGGTAAAATTAAAAAAAAAAAAAACAACCTATAGTAAATCTTATAATTTTCACAAAAGAAAATTTATCCCACATAAAATATATATTCAATAAATTGAAAAACTGCATAAATTTAAAATTGTTTCTTAACTCTTAAAGTAAACTTAGATGTAAGACAAAAAGGATAAATATTTTTTTAAGAAAAACTTTATTTAGTAATCACAACATACATACATTGCATACGTACAAAAACAGAAAATTTCCTCAAGGATAATGCAGTAAAATTTTAAGATAAAAATTGTAAAAATGAATTTCAACACAAAAAAAAAAGAAAAAAACAATCAAACTCTCTACAAATTATCCCAATGTTTTTCTTAACAAAAACAACAACAAAACAACAATAAGAAAAAACTTTTCCTTTGTTAATTCTTGCTTGACCAAATATTTCCGCACTGGTAAAAAAAACTTTTTCAAGATTTCATTCTTTTTTTCTTTGCTCTCATCTGCTAAAACTTAAGAAAGATTTGAGTAAATATTTTATTAACATTGTGATTATAACACTTCGTTTAGAAGATTAATATTTTTAAAAAGAAGCTTGTATATCCATAATTCGCATTACAAAAATTTAATCACAAAAATCGTCAATATTTTATCCGATTTTATCCAAGTTACTGTTATAATCTTATGTCAAATAACGTAAGATTGCAACAACACCATTACCCAATCCCTAAATTTATTAGTTTTTGTTTTTAATAAAATTTCATCATCGCATCTATAACATCTGTACATCCCGATTTTTTTTTTTAAATTTCGTAAAAAAATTTTTTTTATTTTCATACCATAAAAAACAACTTAAGACTTATAGTTCCTAGAGTCAATTCATTTTGTATTCTTAGATTTCTAATTTTTTTTGTTTCGTTTTTTGTTTTAAAAAAGAAAACTAAAAATTTATTGTTGCATTTAGGGATAGTCTTTTTTTTAAGGATCAGGATTGGAAGATTGGAAAAAAAGGAAAATATGTTTCATCAGTAAATAAAAAAGAAAAAAAAAAAAAAGTTTTCGGCGAAAACTTTATTTTCAAAATGAATTGTTTTGGAAAAAAATTTCATCTTATTTTAAAGGAATTTTAAAGTCAATTCATAGGAAGAAAAATTTAATTAAGTCTACCCAAAAATGTTGATTATTAAGTTGTTCTTTTTAAATATTTGGAGAGATGTCTTTATATCATAAAGATGTAAAAAAAAAATTTACGGGCAAAAAACTTATTGGATCTTAATTATTAAATTTAAAAAAAAATCCTCATTTCATTTATAAAATACTTACAAACAGATTATGGTTTATCATTATATCATTAAACTTGAATCAAGACTTTCTTTAAAACTTAAAATATTTTAGCCAGAAAATAAACTATAGAAACTAATTTTCTTACTCCTTTCCTTTAAGGCTGCAAATATAAATTCTAAAGAACAGCAACTAATCAGAGTATTGTTTTTTTCTATTTTTTGGTGAAAAATAATTTCGTTAAAGTTAAGAAGAATACAAAATGATGATCAATTTCTTTCAAATTAAATTCAATTGTATCTATAGATAAATTTTTAATTTTAATTTTCCGCTATAGTACATTTGATCCCAATTGGATTAACATTTATAGAATCTTCTTATCATTTCGTAAATTTAATGATCTGCATTAATTTAATTTCGAATAATATGCTGCTGTTGAATAAGAAATAATCGTTTGACGCAAAGCTTTTATATCTGTAAATAAAACAATATATGATTTCAATTCTTTAAATTGAATATAATTTTCCTAGATTTCTTTTCAAAATTTCCTTTTAATAGTGTTAATTTCTTTTACATGCTTCTTTAATTGCATTTAAATATTTATATTTTAAATTAAATTTATTTTTTTTATCCATTTTCACTATTTTAAGAAGATTAAATATTTTGATCCAAAACCAGTGAAAAAATTGCAACAGAATTAAGGTAACATTACTCGAAAGACCGAAAAATGAAGAAAAAAAAGAGAAAAAAGTTTACAATCAAATCGACAATATTAATGAAATGAAACTGTTATTTAATTTTATTAAAAAATTTTGTAAAAATTGAAAACAGAACAATATAAAAAAAAAATCAGCTATTTCCACCACAGGACCGACCGCAAAAATACAAAAATAATCATTTTCATACATATGTACATATATCAAAACAAAATAACTTCTAATAAATTAACATAATTTTTTTTTATTCAATAACAATAATAACTAAGCAATGAATTAATCGTAAAAATATATGTACATTAATTCATTCATCCATTTACATTATGTATGTAAGTATGTAACAGGATTTTTTTTTCATTCAAAAATATTAGAAGTAAAAAATAATAAAAACAGTAAACAAATACAAAACAAACATAACATTAATATTGAATCTGCTAACTAAAATTTTACAGTTTGAATTTTGCGTCATCAACAAGAAATAATATGCATAGATATAAGTATTGTATGTATATAAATTTTTAGACATTAAAAAAAAACAAAAAAAAGTTGTTCATATAAATTCATATGGCGTGTTATAATAATATTTATGAAATTTAGACTTAGTTTTCTAAATTTTCTAGTTAAAGTTTTTAAATTAAATAAAAGTTAAAGTTGGTCGGATAAAAAAATGTTTTATCGCAAAGTTGTTGCTCTTTACTTGTGTAATAAAGAAAATAAATAATTTTTCTCATAATATTTTCCTGTTACGAAATATTCGTAAAAAACTTTAAAATGACACTAGTAAACTATTACTTGCGGTTGTCCGATTTGCTCTAAAAGCTTATCAATCCGAGATATTTACACCAAAATCTTAAATATGAAATTTCAAAAATTTCCGTTCAGTCGTTTAGGCTGTACACGTGCCCACAGACATACACACACGCACACACACACACACATACCCACACACACACACAGAAGACGTCACGGAAAAAAAAAGTGTTTACAGCCTTCTACGCACCGGAGTAGTGCATTTTTGCCAAAATCTCGGGTACAAATTTTTAGTATGAAAATAATACCTACCTTATACATAACTGTATGCCGTCGGTAAAAACATCCAAATACTTCACTATATATGGATTAAAGTTTTTAAAATATTACTATCCGTTATTGTTTGTTTTTTTTACGTCAAAACATTCTGGTACAGGTGCAGTCATTTCAATTGCAATGTTCTTTCTTTTATTTATTCATTTTAATTTTTTATTAGCTTTTCATTAAATATTTGCACAAACAAATTATACCATTTTGAACATGCATTGCGCTTTATTCCAATAAAACACTAAAAAGAGAAAAAATCAGTCAGTCAAATATAGAATTAAACAAAATTGTACTTCAGATATTAATACGAATAAACGACAAAAAAACAATGGAATAAAACAAAACAAAATAACATTAAACAATGCAGAATGTAAAATAAAAAATGGTTTTTAAAGGTGCACATTTTCAAAAAGATAATAAGTAGAATTTTGGAATTGTGACTATTATTGCATTAAAACTATGCAATTTTTTTTTTTTAATTTTTATGTAAAAACAACATTTATATTTTATAATTTTGACAAATCTATCTCTAATTCCTATTAACTTAAATTTTAATGAACCTATTAACTTTTTATGTTTTATTTACGATAAATCTGCACAAATGGAGGAGCACTTATGTTAACTGAAGGTAACTTATACGCTATTTCTGAAAAAAGTTCACCTCTCCAAATTCAAGACCCTATCTAAAAGCATTTCGAAGATTTGAAGGAACCAAAATTATTCAAAAATATGGTTTTATATAATGGTAAATTTAAATACCAAATTCTAAAATACATAATTTTTATATTGATTTACAAGGCTTACAAAATTTGTTGTCATTTGACGTGTTTATATTGATATTAAGCAGAGCTTGAGATAATATTTAAACATTTGAAAATAGAATCTTTTTCAAATTGAACTGCTGTAACTTTATAATGTGTTGGATTACATAAAAAAAGTTGTTTTACAACATAAATTTTTTTTTTTGATACTTATTCACATTGTCAAAATTTCATTACTCCATTTTAAACCACGTTTACTCAATCTTAAACCAGTATAGACTTAAGGGAAAAAGTAAATCTAAAAAGCATATTTTTTTTTTGGAAATGTGCTTAAAACAGAATTTTTACCCAAAAATATTTCCAAAATTCTATACTTTCAATTATTTTTAAAGATCTTGATATTTTAATTCAACTAATTCTCATTTAAAGTCAATATATTATATTACATTACATGACAAAAACTACAATGCATATTAATTTATACTTTACCATTATTATTCACTAATAAGGTAAGGTGTTAATTAATAAAGCAGATACCATAAGGGCATAAAGTACATATTATATATATATATATACATATATAATACAAAATATTTTATTTTAGTTCAGAAAGAAATTGTCAATTTTTATAACTAAAAAACTTAAATTAACTACAAAAGTGTTTAAATCCCGTTAATTCCGTTAATTAAAATCGTTTTAAATTATAGTTGCCAAGTGATATTTAATGGTTTACAAAATAATAAATTGATACTTTTAATGCTTGACACTCCTCCCACCTGAAATTATTTTCTGTTCTTTTTTTTTTGATTTAATGTTTTAATTTTTAATTACATATGTACATATATATTAAAACTTGATATTTTACGAATTTCGTTTTAACTTCTTTTAGCGTTATTATTTGTTCATTAAAATAATAAATTTCATTACATACATCATTTATACGTATATTTTGGTCAAATTTTTAATATATGTATGTATTATGTATATGTATACAAATTGGATTTAGTAAATTATATTATTTATGTTCAATTTATATTTTATTATATTTTATTTCACATTATATTTAATTAAATTTAAATGTTAAAGGAAAATTATTGCTATCCATCAATTTATTTATTCTCATCATTACTTATTCTTTTTTATTCTCATATTTATATTTCGAATTTAAAATTTAACTTTTCAAGTGAAATTAAATTCTGTTATTTTCAATCCTTATTTAACTGTTAAAGTATTCAATATTCATTATTTTCTCTTTATTTTTTTTTTAAAGTGAATTACCCAAAAAATTCATATATGCACATTTATTTTTACTTTAAAATTTTATTTTTATTCTTTTGATCCAATTAATATTTTTTCTCGCAATTTTTAACATTTTCCTTTTTTTTTCCTTTTTAATACAAGTCAGTGTTTTTGCACTTAAAAAACATTGAATAATTCATACATTTATATTCGTTTAATATACACATACTTATACTATTATACAAATATCTACCTATACAAATATAATATAATAATTAGTAAAATATGTTCACAATTTTTGTTTTGTGATCATTAAAATAAGAATTTCATTTTATATATTATTCTTTTTTTTTTTTTTGCATTTAAATAAAATTTAAATATAATTTTTTAAATTGTTTTAAGTGAGTTATAAACATGAGTTAAAAAAAAAAATAAAAATCGTTTCAATAAAATAATAAATATGTATTATAATGTTTATAAAATTATTATTGAATTTCATTATTAATTTAAGTGAACTGTAAAATATAGAATAATCTGCTGTTTAAAAAAAAATTTTAATAATATTGTAAAAGGCGTTTTAATACAATTTTAAATTTTAAAATTTTTTTTGTTTATTTTTTAGATTTTCTATTCGAAAAACTAAAAAAAAACTAAAAATAGAATGGACGCCGAGTCAGAAGGAGTGCAACCGGCTCCACATTATTTTGAAGAATTTGATTTAGCAACAAGACAAAAATATTTTATAACACAAGATTCATCAATTGCTAATAGAAGACAACAGGCAATATGTGTTAGAAGAGCGCATAAAATGTATGGTACAAAAAAAAATCCAAATGTTGTTTTAGATGGATTAAATATGACAGTGCCGAAAGGATGTATGTAAGTAAATGATTTATATTTGAAATTTTTGTATTTTCAAAATTTATATAAATTTTTTTTGTCAAAATTTAACATTTAAAAACAATAGTAATTAAAAAAAGCAAAAACTTTCACATTAAACATTCTATTCAAAACTATAAATTTTTATAATATTAACTTATTTTCATATATTAGTTTTTGTTTTGTAAGAGAAGTTCTTAATTAGGTAAATACGTAGCTTAAGAATTATTTATCCATAAAGAAAATGCAATTCAATTTTAATAAAAATGTGGAAAAAATTTAATTTTGTTCTTCAATTTTGTATTTAAGATTTTCCTTGACATTAGTAGGTTGGAGTTTTCACAATTATTCACAATGGTATACTTATGGTATATGGTATTAAATTAATGATCCACCTACATCTGATCCAATCAGCTCTGGATGTTTTATGGTTGAAACCACGAAATATTTACTTCAAACTTTCACTTGTTCCATATCTTACATTAATTTTGTACGAAGAGTTTTAAGCACAGTTATATTACAACTCCTTTTGTCACCTTTTCCTTTTTTCCCTCAACTGTACCGATATATTAACTTGCCGCCTTTACGTGCAATGTTTTACTAACAACTTTTAAATATTTTTGTGAAAATGTTCTAAATTTTAAAATCAAAATTACAGGCGCTTAAAAATCTTTAGCTTAAGACTTTGAAGTGAAACGGAAACATGTTTTTCAAGTGTAACGGAAATGAAACGGAATTGTTTTTTTTTTAACTAGACAATATTATTTCAATTATCAAAATTTTTAAATCAGCCCACAAACAACAGAAATAAAATTTAATTACATGAAATTTTCTTTAATCATTTTTTATTTCTTCTAAGTTTAATTAAAAAAAAAAAAAATTCAATTGAAAATTTTTACTTTGTAATTAACATTTTTAACTTCGAAAATACTTTACAGTATACTTAAACTTTTTCATTTAAATTATTATTTAAAAATGTTTTTAAACTTTTGCTTTAAAATTATTTTTAATTTAAGACAATAACAACAAAAACAGAATGGCTCTGAGGAAATCAAATTACTTGGAAAATTTCTTAAAAATTTAATTTATCGTAAAAAAAAGCTGAAAAACTCTTAAACAAATTTAAAAAAATTTTTTTTTTTTTGCAAAAGGAATAAATTATATATTTATAAATATATATATATTAAAAAGCACTTTACTTGTTCCAATTTCCTTGGCAACTGGGATTGAAATTGTATTTGAAAAAATAAAAAATACAATTGTACTTTATTTAAAGCTCTTATTTTATGTTCCATCGAAAATATAAAATTTAGATTAAAATTTTTTATTTTTATGTAGAGTGGCAGTTCAGTAAAAATTTTTTGAATTTTCTTTATACTTATATTTATATATACCTATAATTTGTTTTAAACTTTTGTATAGTTTTTAACTTTAAAAATTAATTTTAAAAATTAAATTTAACTTGAAAATTTAAATTTAAATTAAAATAAAGAATTTAAATTACCATCCTCAAATTTCTGTTTCGGTTTTTTTTTTTAATTAGCAAGTGTTTTATATTATATATTCAACTTTTATTTAAAATCTCCTAAGACAAATTTAAGCCATGAGGGTACTGAAAGGAGAAGAAGAAGACAATATTTAAAACAAAGCTTTCTAGAATCATTTTGGTCAAAGCAGCCGTTTACCTAAGCAAAAGATGATAAATTTAACTCATTAGCTATTATGCAGCCTTTCATCTGTTGGACTGTACTTGTATACAAAAAATTTATTATCGTTTGATACACAGTAATGAAATCTTAACCATGAATAAATTTTATATTTCTTTAATACCTCTGCCCATTATAAAGCACCAATCCTCGAAAATTGGCAAAAGCTCCACAACTCTTTAAGTTGAATTATCTCTCTCTTAATAAAAAATTATATTTTTGTATTATATTGGTTTCAATTTAATCTATTTTAATCGTACAACACCATTTTCAGCTCATTTTCAAAAAATTTGAAAAAATGTGTTTATTAGTTTCACTGTGTCCGTCCGTCCGTCTATAAAACTTCTACACCATTATAGATAGAGAAAACAAATGTTAACCATGGGTAGGTTTCATAAACAAATTAATGTTGTAGAAAAACTTTTTCATGTAGCCCCATCCATCACGGAACTATAACTCCTCAAACTTTGAAAAAGCCCTATTTTGAAATGCGTATATCTCATGTTCTGCTTAACATTTTTTTGAACTGAAAACGCCATTCAACAGGAATTTTTTTGCCTATATAAATCAATATCAAAATTATACAATTATTTTAATTTTAGTATTTAAATTTACCGTTTACCGTTATATGAAAACCAAAAATTTTCACGATTTTTCTACCATCATAACTCCGTCACGCTTTTAGATAGGAACTTGAAGTTTTGAGGTAAGAAAAAACTTTTAGAATCAGTATAAGTTTCTTCAACACATTTTTTTGGACCACTTCTGTTTATAAGCTATTAAGGCTCAAACATTGAAAATTTCCACACCTGTAACTTAGGCACCTGTACACATTTTTCTTCGGCAAGGCATAAAAATTAAAGCTCCAGTAATATATTTTTACGTGTGTTAACACGAAGAAAAATTTGTGCAGGTGCCTAAGTTACAAGTGTTTAAAAATAGTGTCTTTTAGGTGTATAGGGTTCTGGATTTACAGCCCCTCAAAATTTTAAAAAGTTCTATTTTCTTATTATAACCTGAAATTTTCTAATTTTGGTGCAGAGTCGCAATTCTAAACACTTTGTATTATCTTTTGGAAATGTGCGCTTTTAAAAACCGTTGGTTTACATTTTACCTTATTTATTATAAATTGACATTATTAATTATTAAAGAAATAGAAAATATTTTTTTCCATATTGACATTTATAAAAACTCTAATTATGGATCTAACGAATATTTTATATGAAATTAACGTTTTGCATTTTTAATTGATATTTAAATTTATCGTTATAAAAGAAATAGAAAATCAGAAAAACTTCGAGAATATGTGTGAAACAATCAAGGACTTAAATATGGAAACATTAAAGTGTGAGAGTAATAATATCCTTGAAAATAATTATATAGATTCTCTCCCATTAAAAAATTTTCTAATTTATTGCATAGAATTTTTTTTTTAACTAAATTTCCCATCCCTACAACATATTATTATCAAGAACAAAAATAATTTATAAAAGTATTTTCTAAAGTTTCTAAAAATATAGCAGATTACTTTTTTCATATAAAAAATAATAATTAGATATTTATTTTAACTTTTACAATTAAGAAATGCAAAAGCTGATGTTGATATTGCCACACGAAGAAAAAAAAACTTATGTCCATAATTTTCTGTTTTTAACTTTCTCTCTACAACTTGTACAATTACATGTGATTTATAATTAAGCAAAGTGATCTATAATAAAGAAAAATTGTAGCAAAATCTTATAAAAATGCAAAATTGATTAATATATACATATTATGTATTCAGTCTTTTAAAAAATTGATAATCAATTCAGTGCGGAGCATCATATGCGAACTAATTAATACCTTCTAGTCAAATTCTAAAAATCTCAGAAAGTTTGATTTGAAACAAACTTCATGTAATGCATTCCGCTAACACATTGGCATTTGACAGTAAAAGCACGAACTGGCTAAAATTTACTTAAATTGTGTATTTTTTTAAACAATTGATTGATTGAATTTTTTTGAAACAATTGGGATTGAAAAGTTCCCATGATTTTATTAAAATTTGCATTTATAACGTTTTACGTTTACAATACTTTCATTCTTTTTTGTTAATCATAATAATATTTTCTTTGACTGCACAAGAACATTTACACCATTAACAAATATGCAATTAAACAGATTATTATTTAGAGTTGGTACCTAGAAAAAGACCTAAAGCATGTATAGGCATAAATTTAATAATTTTTGCTCTTGTTTTAATTTTTTTTCTCTTAATATCATTTTTTATTTTCATTAATAAATTTTCTTTATTTTATTCAAAAAAGAGAAAAAGAAATAAAATTATTTCTTGTTATCTCTTTTTTTTGTTTGTTTTTTTTTTCTCTTTTTTACTTATTTTCATATGCAATTTAATTTACTGTAAAAAGTAAAGCGATCTCATTTTTTATTTAATATTTTTTCATAAAAAAATGAAATTAAAATAAAATTATGAACAAAAAATTGTTTTTCTTATTTCTTTTTCTGTCTAAGTTTTATCCTTTTTTATTTAATCTATTTTCTGTGTCTAGAGAATCTCAATTCATAATATGGTACCTATTTAAAAAAAAAATCATAACATTAAATTCCAAAAAATTATATTTTAATGCTGCTATTTATTAAAAGTTGTTTTAAAACAAAAACAGGACTTAACTTTTTTCTCTCACAATGTATTTGTACATAAGTCTGCTGAAGTCTTGGGTATGATCACATGTATAAAAAGTTATTTTGATTACATTAAGAATAATTTAAGATTGCATTAATATGTATTTTTATGTATGTATGCGTGTATGATTATATTAAATTAAAGAACAGAAAATTTTAAATACTACACTATAAATACATACACTTTTATATGAAAATTTAATGCATTTAAAAAACGAAAATATAAATAGAAACAAAGTCATCTAAGAAAGTTTTTTTTTAAAATCATTGAATTTTTGGTATTGTAAAAATTTAGATTGTATGATTGTATACAGAGTGAAAAAAAAAATGTTTAACCCTTTAAAGTTGATGATCTATATGTTTGAATAAAAATTTCTTAAACTTTTCATGGTTTTTTTTTTTTTTCTTAAGGGAGATGGGAATCTTCCAACACCAAGAATTTGCCTTTGGTAGTGTTTAAACCCACCTCTCCTTTTAGCCAATATAATGGGATGAAACGCTTAGCTGTTAACGCAGTATATTGGTTAGGGAATAGTGATAGGGAAATATAGGACAATAGAATGCGGAAACACTGTATTGGAAGTGGGACTGTAATGAATTCACCTATTATTATTACTGTTTTGCTAACAGTGACTAAACCTGTTACAATAGTTACAACAATAACATCTTGCTGCATGAGGTAATTATTGAAGACAACCTCCACTGTCACTGTAGCAGTTGGTATTGGTATTATTCCATTTGATGGCAAGAATAAAAGCAACCATCTTAGAGAAGTTTATTGAATTAGAATTGGTTTCCAAAAATTTTCATCTATAAATTTTACATGTAACTTTTAAATAATTATACATAAATAATATTATCTATGTGAGTTATAAATTTAATTTAAAATTTTATTTTATATTTAAATTTTCGTTTTTTCTTCCTTATTAAAGAAGTACTTTTGAAAAGCAACCACAACAATATGTATTTTGTGCCTATTCCTTGATAGGTGGAGTAATGGTATTTAGTTTATTTTTAATCATTTTTTTAACCTTCTTCTCTGAGGATTTTGGGTTTGGCATTCTTCTATTACTTCTATTACTCAGTGGGCAATACATTATTTATTTTTCAGAATTTATAACTCTCCGGAAATCTTCGTCTTGTTTAGTCGATTTTTTATAAATTTATTTATTTCTCTATTTTTCTGTAGAATACTTCTCAAGTAGCCAACTTATTTGTATCTCTTCGGCTAGTGACTATTAATTATGGTCTCGGTTGTCCTATTACTATTAGTCTGATAGTTGCAGATTCGAAATTTTACCACCTATTTGTTATTAGGTAACTCATTAGTATTATAGGAGTCTATAACTAACCCATCAAACAAATATTTTTCTATTTTACTTGAGTTTTCTTCTTTATTATATTTTTGATACCACATATTTTTTTTAAGTCATATATTGATATTATGTTAATAGCATTAACTTTTTGTTTCATGATTTGTCTGGTTAAGATTATATTTCAATATAATCCGCAGTTGTTCAACTAACATATGATATCAAATTTATTTAATTCTTTTAAATAAAATAAGTATTACTTTGTTTTTTTTTTTTTTTTGTTTTCTGCAAAATATTTTATTTAAAACTGATTAAGAATCCTTAATCTACGCTTGTTGGTTTGAATGGTTAAAAAAAAAAAAAATTCTAAATATAAAAAACTCATTGTATTGAAAGTGTATTAAATTTCATTTCATTTTAATTAAAATACGAAAATAAAAAATAGAATATAAGTTTTTTTTATTTTATTTTTTTTTTGGAATGATGATAAAAATCAAATGATTTGAGTAAAATGTGTTGGAATTTGATTCAATTTGATTCTATATATCCTTTAAACACCATATAGATAAAGATAGTACATATGTATATGAATATCGAGAAAATCAAATAAACAATCATATATAAGAATGTAGGTCATGGAATATTTACCAGGTGATAGGAATTTAAATGATATAACTGAAAAAAAAATATAATATAGGGGAAAAAAAAGATAAGTTTTAATATATAAAAAATTAAATTTTCAATTTAACGTTTTTTTTTTTTTTTGTGCTTTGTTAGATCTGCATTTAAAATTTTGTTTTTCATTTTTATTGCTCTTTCGTGGTTAAACTATTTTTAAACAAATATCAATTTATTTTTTTTTTTTTATTTTAATTAATTAAAAAAATAGTTTTTTTATTTATTAAATTAAATATATTTTTCTTTTTTAATTTTTGACGAAACCATATACAATTAATGAAATAAAATAATATAAATAAATATGAATGCCAAAAATTTAATAAAATTTTATTTTATATTTTGAAATTACAATAAAAATTTATTGAAGTTTTATGACTATTTAAATCTTAAATATAAAATTATATTACTCTGTGTCGTTATATCAAGGCATACCCTATGTTTTATTAGATTGTCATAAAATCTTTTAGTAGTAATTAAGTATTTAAAGATCTTTCTCTTAAATTTATTTTAGTGCACTGAAAACTATGTATAGACATTGTCAGTGCAACCGTTTAATTTTGCATTAAATGTACACCGAAAAACTCCCATATCTTAATAAAAAATAATATTGAAATAAAGCTGCACAATGAAATTCTAAACATAAATCATGGCTTTGACAATTTAACATCAAGACATTTTTTATTTTATGAATTTGAAACTACCTGTCAATTTAAAAACAAAAAAAAATACCTATAACAATAATTACATAGTTAAAATTTTAAAAATTTTATACGTAAAAAGGATACTAAAAGATTATAAATGCTGTCTGAAAAGGCAAAAAAAAAAAATGTATAATAATGACTTTAAAAAAATAATGTATAATAATAAATTTATATTGGTAAATGTCTTTTTGAATCATCATTTTATTGTATTCTTAAAAAAACTCTTCAAATCTACTACAGATGTTCATAATTGGATAAGTTCCAATATTTAAATGTGTATCTCAGATTCTACTTAACATTTTTTCAATCTAATCTCCAAAACACTGGACTTTTATTAGCTTAGCTTAAATCAATATCAAAAATTATACATTTTTTGTAATTTATAGTATTTATAATTGATTCATACAGCGGTAAATATGTGAAAATAAAATATTGCAAAATTTTTTTTTTCTATATCTCCGGCACGCTTTTAGTAAGAAACTCCATTATCTTGGAAAGTTTGAGAGAAAAAGATCTTTGAAAATTTATAACCTTTTTTTTATAAGTCCCATTATTTAAAGAACTCTTACGGGTAAAAAATTGTAAATTTAATATTTAAGACACCTATAATTTAGGCACCAGTACAAAGATTTGTCAACAATGAGTAAGCAAGTAACAATATTTTAAACTGTTTTATTGTCTTTTGGAAAATATGCGTCTTTAAAAATCTATGATTTTATATACTACCTTGTTAATATTTAATTTTTATATTTAGAAATTAGAATATATATACTAAATATCTTGAAAAAAAAATATGACTATCCGAAAATAAATTCTTTAATGATCTAAAATAGTAATTTAGATAGTAGTATTTTATAGTATTTTAAAATATCATCATTGGAATCTGATGGCTTTTTTAAATACACATTTTAGTAGATATATCATTTAAAAATCTACTCCGTTTGATACGCGCAAAAGATAAAAAAACCACCCCACAAATGGACATTCATTTTAATTTTAATAAATCTAACTTCTGACCAACTTATTAGGAATTCTAATTGAATTTAATACACAATTTTCTCAGAAAAATGACTCAGTCAATAGAAGAGAACTATTAAAATTCAATTCTCTAAAGTTTGAGTATTGAGTTGATTAAAATGTAATATTAACTCAAAGTTCAAACTGGGATTATCTTTAAATACAAAAAAAAATATTTTAATTTTATTTGACTTTTAATATTTACTTGCAAAAAATTTACTCTACTTTTAATATAAATAAATATACGAAAACAGATATAACTCCTATCATAGTTGAATTTTTTGAACAGTTCAAAATTAAACTTAAGCTTTCTTTTATATAAAATATAAAATCCAGAAAATTTTATTTTCTTTTTCAAAAATTTTTTTATTTTTTTTGTTTTTTTTTCATAAACTGAAAATTATTTATATAACTTTTCTAACAAAAGTTTATTTAAAACAAAAAAAAAAAAAAACAAAATCCTTTTAACTGATAGAATCTCATAGTAAAATATTCATTTATACTCCTTTTTTGATTACAAAAAAAAAAAAGAAAAATTTTGCTCAAAAAAGAAAAAAAAACAATATCTATATTGAAAACACACAAAAATGAAGAATTTCATTTTCATATCCATCACACCATTTTTTTTTTAAATAAAAAAATGTTTTTTTTTATTATTGTTGTTCAACTCAAGAATTCAATTTGAATAAAAAATTGAAATTGTCTGACAGCAATATTCTCAAAAGACAAGTCATATTTTTTATCCAAAAAAAAATTAAAAACAAAATAGAAAGAGAAAACAAAAAAAAAAAACAAGAAGAAAAGAAGAAAATGAAAACAAAAGAACAAAAAAAAAAAGAAATATATTCGGTCTGCTTCAATTCGAAATGAAATTTATCATTTTTTTTTTTTTTTCCTCAAAAAGGAGCTTAAGAATTTCAAGGTATATGTATATTATACTTTAGATGCTTTGGATATTTAGGTATCATTTTTAAGTATTGTGTTGAAAATTTGTTGAATACGGTAATTTAGAAGCAATTTATTGTAAAACTTTATAACACTTCATTATTTTTGATCAGTATTTCAACATTCAACAAAAAAACAGAAAACAAAAAAAAAAAAAAAAAAAAACTAAAAAACCAAAAATGCAGAAAATAATTTTTTTTTTTTTTTTTGAAAATGTATGAATTATTAAGGATAATGATTGTTAAAAAGATAAGAATGTCAGAAAATATTTTTAAGGTTTCATTTTAAAATACTGGGATTAAAAATAAAACAAAGAAAAAAAAAACAATTCAATATTTTCAAATGAAATAAGTAATGTTATATTATTAGTCACTTCTAACACACCATTATTTTGTTCTTTTAAAATTGTTGTTATACAAAATAGAAAAACATGTACATATATATACATATGTATGTATAAATTATGAATTCTATAATATTCGAATATTTGAAGTATTTGAAGGTATACGTTTTATTTTTTAATTAGTATAAGTTTATGAAAATTATTAAAAAAAGTTTTAATTCTAAAACTGCGTTCAAAATGTTTTTAGAATTAATAAAATAAAAAAAAAAATTAAATGCAAAATAAGAGTTAGTTGGAAATGAACTTAAAGTTTCTATATAAAAAAGGATTTAAATAAAAATTTTATAGAATTTTATTTTATAATATTTGACAGTAAATTTAATTGTAATGAAAATGTAAATTACAAAAATTAATTAACAGAGGTCAATTAACAGATGTGCTTTGGACTTCTGACTGACACTGTATCTAAACGTAAACTACGTAAACTAAAGACTCATTATTTCGATTTCTAGTCTTTTAAAACCTTTAAAAAAAAATGATAGATAATTCTAGGTTTTAATTTATTTTATATTAACGGTTTAGTAAAACAAACCCCCACATGATGAAACTAATGATTCCATAAACGAAAGCTTAGTAAAATGTAAATAATTCTAACTTTTGATCGAGAATTTCAATATCTTCATTATAATATTCCTGCCATATCGCAGTAATAACACAGCAAATAATATTTGAAAATACAACAATTATGTTTTTGTTTTAAAGACCATTTTAGAACCTTTATTTTACAAAATAATTACGTACTTCCAATTTAAATAGTTAGAGAGCTTGAGTGTGTCATCCTTATTTCCGATAAAACCACCACGTGGTTTTACCACCAAACCACCAAAAGATTTATTCCAGCCGCACCAGTTGTTATTGGTATATTTTAATTAGACCATTGTTAAATCCATGGTTATACAGTAATTCAGCTAGCTAATAAAAAAACAGTAATTTTATATGAAGGGTGAACAATAATAATATTTAGTATATAATACCGTAATAATAATATATAGAGTGATAAAAAATTACTTTTAATTAAAAAAACTTTTGGAAGCTTGTAAAAAAATAAATTGATTTAAAAGTAATTTTTTAATTTAATATTTTTTTTAAGGCTAATCATTTTTTATACTATTAACAATTACTTCGTAGCAAGAATGTATAGAAGAGTAAATCTTATCAAGAGATCTTATAGCCCAAACTATCCCAGTATTTGTCAAATAAAAGCACAAAAATAACTAAAGAAATAATTATCTTTTATACGAATTTTAAGAATATTATTGACTATTTCCTTTTAATCGACAGAAATCGATAATAAATAATACTTCATGACTTTATTTTATTATTAAATTTTTATTTAATACATGCTGAAATAGTGTAGAAAGGTTTAATTTTAAGTGTTTTAACATATGTTATATGTACACATATTTAATTTTATGAAAAAGTACCGTATAATAAAATAACTGCATATTATTTTCTCTTTCTTACAAAATTATTTCGATTCTTTGTTAGTTATTATTTTTAATATGTTCATTCCAAATTTTTTTCTAAGTACAATTATAAATTATGGTCATAAATTTTTTTTTTTTTAGTACAATTATAAATTATGGTCATGCATTTATGTATCTATAGATATTAAAATAGCCATATTGGATCATAAAAGAATGAATTGTTATCAATATTTCATAAAATTTATGTAATGATTAATGAAGATTTAAATTGTCATTGTTGGAACAAACTATTGTTATATGGTATAATGAAACCAAGTTGTCGTTTTATTTTTTATTGATTTCAGATTGATTCCACATAAAAAAAAAGAAAAAAAAAAAACAATGGCAAAATAAAAAGAAGCATATTGGATTATTTTCAGAAACACTTTGAAACATATGATACATACATTTATATCTTCATATATGATTGTTCTTTTTTCAGCAGATTTAAAATCATGTTTTTAAGGACTAAAATTTTTTTTGTGTAGCTTTTTTTATTTGTTTGTTGCGTTAAGAAAGTACTGCGCGGAGGAAGTAATTGTAAATATTTTGAATTTCACTTTTTGAAGATATTATAAAGCTTTTACATAAATTCTAATTTTTTTTTTTTGCTTTTTATATTATTGAAAATATTATTGTACAATTGATATGGTAAATAAGTGGTATTATTAATATTTTTGTTGTATTTTTTGTATTGTTGATTTAACAGATGCTTTAAAATTTTAACCTAAAAGAAGTATAGGTACCTAAATCGAAAATCTTAAATAAAATTATGTACTTATTCAGTATAACACACAAAAATATTTCAAAAATTTTAAAATAATTAATTTCAGAAGAATATCTGTGAAAAAATTGTTAAGGGTTAATCAAAACAAAGCTTGACTGAACAATTCACATGAAAAAGTTTGAATGACCTGCAAATTATATATAATGGTAATAATAACAACTCTGAAAATTTGATTAAATATTCTACGTAATTTTCACAAATTAAACACTCTAAAATTAAAATTTTTCACACTTAAAAATTAAACACACTTGAAAATTAAAATTTTTGAAACTGAAGTTTAGATTCTTAGTAATAGTGTGGTGATACTTTATTTTTTTAGATAAAATAGTACTGCAATGGAATTCCGAACTAATAAAAATGTCTGGTTGGGTCATATAGATTAATATAAATGATGTAGTGTATTCTTAAAATTAAATAAAAATATCTATATATCCAATAATAATTACATATTATCATATTATCGTAACATAAAATAAAATAAAATAACTCTTGCATATGATAATAGATGGCACACAAATAAAAATATTTGTGTTTTATAGTCTTGTAGCTATTTCATTGCCCAGTAATCAACGATTTAGTGAAACTAATGGTTCCAGAAACTGAAGCTTAGCCATTTATTATTTATATAATAATAAATTACTTAGTGGATACCCTTTGCTCCTTAAAACAGTAAAGAAGACCAACAAAAATACATGTGGTATTATAACTCATTGCTAAATAAACCCTATTTAAATTAATTTTAATAAAAAAATATGTCAGTTACTGTTTTCATGCATACAATGATTTTTCCTTAAACCATTTTTATTTCTTTATAATTCTTTTTCTTTCATTTATTTTTTTTTTTTCCACATTTTTTAGGTATTTAAATCGTTGAAATGTGAGATATTTATTTATATTTTATTTTTCTATTATTATAGGCTTTAGGGTAATCCCCAAAAAAAAAAAAAAAAAATTCAAAGTAGCAAAACAAAAAAAAACGAAAAAAATGCCTTTATTGGTTTTAAAAAAAAAAAATATATTTTCCTTTTTTCTCTTTTTTTTTTTTTGCAATAGGCTTATAACATAGGCTTTTATCACTTCAAAATAATCGAAGTCATGATATTCAAGTAAAAATTGTTACAAAAACAAAAATACAAAAAAAAAAAAAACAAGAAAATGGAAAATCATTGTTAAGACGAAAAAGAATGGTGGTTATTTTGGTTGATAGAAATGGATTAGAATTGAAAATAAAATAAAAATTTATTTAAGTTGTTAGGATTTTACAGTAAATACAAAACAGAAAAAAAAATTTTTTTTGAAGATATAAATATAAATAATAAAAATTAAGTAGATGATGTGAAAGGAACATATTTATTTACAAGCACAAAAACAAAAATAAAAAGAAAAAAGCAGATATTTATATATAAATTTTTAAGGATTATTAAATGTTTTTTAAACAAAAAAAAATAAAGATTTTTTTTTTTATTTTTTTTTGATCTGAATTTCGTCAGTTCAAAATGAATTGAAATAGTCGAAATAGAAAAAAAAAATATTTAAACATATTTTAAACGGAAATAATAAATTTTAAAGTTTTTGTTATATTTCAATTTATCTTTTTCAAAACTTTTTTCTTTTAATCCAAAAACAGAATCAATATATTTATAGATGAAATCTAAAAGAATACAAAAGAAATTGAAATAAAATTAAAAGTAACATTTTGTAAAGATTAATTTTAAATAATTACTTTGTGTTTGTATTTGTATAACCACCTAGGACTATACATAATATGTTTCATTAATCTGAAAACATACCATCTCATTTCATCTTAATTTTTATATACCATTATTCCATTCTTTATCAAAAATTGAACAATAAATTCGTATTAAAGAATTCATTCTCTTCTGCTTGGTTTAAAAAAAAATATATATGCTTTCAGTTAACTAAGATCTAACACAATCATGAAAAAACTCCTTTAAACAATCATTGGGTTATAACAATCAAATTAATCATTAACAATCAAAACGTATTAACCCAATATACGTTTTGCGACAAAGGAATATTTTAAGTTTAAGTATATGACAAACTGAGCAAAGTTAAATACCTATGCCTTAAAATCAAAATCTGTTCCGACTTCAAAATACAATTCATGTTTAATTTAATCGAATCTATAAATTTATTTTGCAAAAATCAAGACACAATACTCCGAATTAATTCACATAAATGACTTTATGGACAACAATTTAATATAGGTATGGAGAAGGCAACGTAACCCCTGGTGTTAGTCGCCAAAACTATATAATTCCCACTAAAATGAAAATGACAAATGAAAAAAAAAAATAACATATAAAACAATTTATTAAAAAGAGTCAAGAGGTAAAAATTTTAATAAACTAAAATATTAAGCGGAGTTAAATATAAAATTAATGCAAAAAATAATAAAAGTAATTTAATGAGTGTACCATTTTTTATTGTGCTCGGTTTCTTTTTATATACTTAGGTAGGTACAGAATACATTTTTCCGTCTTTTTTATAAAATAAATATTAATTTATGTTCTTATAATAATTATAAAACAATATTAATATCTTTATTTCTCTTTCAATTAAACTTATTTATTGCTATTAGTCTTTATTTTATGAAAATAAAAATTTCCTTCCTCCTTGTTCACATAGACAAATCGTTATGTCAGATTTCTAATTTTTAGATGTCATTGGGAATGAAATAGTTTTAAAAACCGTCACTAGATTTCGTATTTTGGCTTGTAACATTGTGATTTAAATTATGTTTTAACATTAGAATACTTTGATTAAGATTCATATAGAAACAATTACTATTCCATTTTTTGTAGTAATATCTGTATAGTGTTTACATAATTATATAAAGTGTTATTTTATGACAGTGTCAACAGAGTTTCAAAGTGATTATTACTCATTTGTAAATAAGCTCTTGTTTTAATTTTAAAAATTGTATAGGTACTTGCTGTTTATACATAAATGACACAAAACTCTTTTCCCCAACTATATCGATAGTATCATTATTATTATTATGTTATTATTATCGCTTTGTAGGTAATCCCCGAAAAAAGTTAAATGTCAAACAAATATTAATTGTTCATCTTATAATGGAAAAATATTCATAATTTAAATTTGCGACATTTAATTCTGAAATTTTAAATTTTTTTCTAAAATATTCTCAAATTGAAAATAAAATCATTACGATGCAAAAATAAAAACAATTCCTAGCCATTTCAAATCGAACGAATACAAAATTCAAATAACCAAATATTTCATTTTGAAGGCCAACATCGATTTTATGACAAAAAAAAAATATGGTATTAATTCCATAATAAAGATTAAGAAAAAAAAAAATTTACATTTAAAACTAGTATTTTTTTTTTTTTAATATTCTGCCTAGTAATCTGATTTTAAATTATATAATATTGCATAACTTTATCATAAATATAAAAAAAAAAACGTCAAATATAGCATACCAAGTAATATAACGGTTTAACAACATCAAATATAACTGTTTTCTTTTTTTTTTTTTTTTTAATAATAACAACAATAGTATGTCAAAATAAAATAAAATAACGAAACTAACATTAAACACCTTCAAAACATTTAAATATAGAAACTAAAATGTAGGCGATATAAATTTATTATAAATATGTATATTTAAATCAAAGATTAGTTTGTCTAGCAATCAATAGATATTGTGTATCTTTTATTCGTTATTTATAAAACCAAAAATGGTAAATTAAATATTATGATTAAATGCATAATACATAAATGACGTCGTACCCACATAAACATTTTATATTTAGTATTTGTTTTATGAAATTAAATCTGCTACTGTTGAGGTAGGAGTATTGTTACAAAACGCTTCTCTATAGTATAAATGTCTAATTCTTTTACTGTCTTCACTTACAGTTCACACAAATTTAATTTCATCAGCTTCAATATATTATTAATACCTAATATATATTATTTATACCTAATAAAGTTTCTGATTTTCATAATCTAAATTTTATATACATATCTATGAAAAAAAAATTTTAAGAGTGATTCCATCCATTCTTTAATTTTTGCATTTTTCGCAATCTACATCATATACATAAGCATATTGTGGTCATAAATTTATAAAATATATAAAAAACTTTTCTACTTATAATTGCCAGATTGGGTTAAGAAGATTTTTTTTTATACCATATAATATGTGGTAATTAAATAGGAAATTTTTGAAAAACAATTTTATAATACATAATATTCTTGTGTCTAACGTCATTTGCCTCTTGTTCTTGCAAATGAATTCTGGACATTACATGAATATTGTGAATTTTATAAACATATAAATTAAATATTTTATTTTAAGGTCGTTTTAAGTTTCCCATGACTTTTGTATGAGATTTGTTTTGTTTCGTTTCGCGTATAGGTAAATTAAAAAAAAAACTCCATAACTTTAAACAATTTTAACCTCTATTTTCATAATACATTGAAAAGTCAAACACATTGTGTTTAAAATAATATTTTATACCGGAACAATTCATAAATAAAAACTTAATACGTACCTAATATATAAAAAAAAAAAAATAGTTAATTTGACATTCAAATCATTACGGTAAATTTCAACCAAGAACAAAAGTTTAAATGTTTATTAAATTACTTATTAATTATTATATTTAAATCTTAAATTGTTTTGGAAAGTTTACGGAACAATCTTTTATTACGTTCACACGTTAACGTCCAAACGTTTATTAAAGCACATAATATATTTATAATATTGAACTACCATGGAAAACCTTTACGAATAATGCACAATAAGTATCAGCACAATAGGTATCAGCACTTTAAATGTTAAATAGAAAAATTTGAAAAAATACACTAATACGTCATAATACCATTATTTTCATATAAAGAAATAGAAAAAAACAAGACAATACATAACACCACATATTATGTAAAACCAAACATTCTTAAAAACGCAGATTTTTAAAATAATATTAATGTAAAGCTTGGCGTTAGTTTTTATAAATAAAGTGATAATGTGGATTTAATTTTGGTAAAGAAATTGATGTTAAATTTTCTACAATTATATAAGAAATTTCTTTATATAAAACAAATGCCGCACCGGATGTACCAGTATATTGAAAAATAAGAATTATCGTTTCTAACGCCACATATACAAGTTTACAAAACGGGCCGAATTTAAAATTTTCTTCTGCATTCATTTATATGAATTTATTTTTAAATATGTATTTTATTTCTAAATTTAAATCTTTGGAAGATAATATAAGATTAAAAATTGCGAAAAATATTAACTTCACATACTTAACGGTAAATTTAAATACCAAATTACAAAAACGTTATATAGCTAATATATTATTTTTGTGTTGCGTCTGATAACATCCGACATCGGAACATCGAAAAATGTTCATAAATAAATAAATTATTTTTGTGTTAATTTATGAAGCTGAAGATATTTTTTTTAGTTTGGCTTTCTTAAATTTAAAAAATATTTAGTAAAGCTTGGGTGTAGTGATAAACTTAGCGGTCACCGTTCATAACAAAGGAGCCACATAACAACGGCATTAAAATTTATAAGAGACGGACGAACAAACATTGTGTAGTATTAATCACATTTAAAAAATAAAAAAAATTTAGGCTGTTATATTTAAGTTGCATAATTACTATTCTAATATTTGACATTATTTTATTTTTATTTTTATTTATTTGCTTTCTTGCTTTGTGTATATTTATTTTGTTTTATTGTTTCTTTGTTTTTCTCTCATTCAATATCATCATTCGGTTATTTAATCTTTTTTCGTTATTTTAACATTGACCTGCTTTTTCTTTCTTTTCGCTTTTGATTTCATGTTTTTTGTTAGCTAAGTGGACGGATCACTAATAAATAATCTTTTTATAATAACGATGAAACGACCATTCAATGTTAGTTATTCGCCTAATTAATTTTTCTTTTTTTTTTTTTTCAGTTTTACACCCATTATTTTTCTTTTCAATTGTTATTTCTTTATATATAGATAAGAAAATTGAAATGTTTAAATGAAAGAAATTTATACAAGCAATCGTTTTTCGAATTTGTAAATTTATTTATTAAATTATTTTATTTTTTTAAACAGTGAAAGCGCGTTAAGAATATTTTCTGAAGACAACTAAACATTTAATATTTCAAGAAGAATCTAAACGAATTACATATGTAGAAGCCTGTCCAAGCAATACTTTACAAAAAAATAATTGTAGAAACCTTTAATAATTCAGATCCTTGTTTTATTTTTCGCCTATAGTTTTTAAACAGTTACTTTTGCCCTATATTTATTTTAAAACAGTTTGATTTTGTACGAAAAATGATAATCGTATTTATTTTATTTGTGATCAGTGATCACTATATCAACTTGAGTAACAAGTCTGCATTCATTAAAAACTGTATATAGATAATAAAATTATATTTTTTAAGAATTTCAGTGTTTGACAGCATATTTGAATTATAATTAATATATATAATTATAATTCAATATATATTTGGCGGAAATTTTGAATTGAACAGGTTTATTCGACATTCTTACTATAATCAGATGAAAAATTTTAGCAATGCTCCTTGGCTGATTTATGCTGTCGTTACTTTGGGTAAAATTCAGTTGCAATCTAATATTGCGCTTATAAGTATTTGTAACTGTCCGTTGTTTATAATTTACTTCCATTAAAATATTTGCAAACAACTTTCGCAGCATTGATTTAAATAACAAATTTTTAATTTAGTTCGTATCTATAAGCTATAAACTAATAGGAGGTACCCAATTTATTGATTATTGTTAATAGCATACATATAACTTCTATCGTCAACAAATAAGTACTCCTTGCCATTTAGTTTATAATATTATATAACTAGAAAATGACCAATGTTGGATTTATTGATTTTTCTCTGTATAATTACATTATTAATTTTTATTGAGTTCTCTAAGATAAGAAGCTCGATTTCTTGTAAAAAATAAAAATATGTAAAAATGTATAAATAAAAAAATTAATATTTGTTTTTAGAAGATTATTTAAGATTACGCGATACGTTCATTTTCTCAATCTTCAAAGGACAATAAAATTTTATGCAAAAATGATAGGACTTAATAAGGATTTAATGAACTATAAAAAACATAACTAGACTTACACAACATTATTCCTTATTATACCTTTATTCCTTTTATTTTGTATAGTCTACCATTTTCCTTTATAAAAATTGCGATGCACTTTAGTGAATAACTAAAATAAAACACTTTCATTACTTAATTTTTGTTTTCTTTCAAAAAAAAACCCCCCTAATTTTCTTAAAAAAAAAAGGCAGTAACATAATATCAACAAAAGAATATTAAAATATTTTTCTTTGGAAAGGAAAATTTCAAAATATGAAAAAAGAAACTTTCAAATTTTATAGTTTCTTTGATAATAAAAAGGAATTCAAGTTTATTCATTATTTAAATGAAATAAAATATAATTTAAAAAAAAAATAAAATCACGCATTAAGATACTAGAAAACATTTTATTTTTATATAAACAAATATATAACAAATCGTAGACTTACACGTTTCAACTAAAATATAACTTCAAAAGATTTAGATTACCTAATAATCATATTAATTATAACAGAAATCTCTCGACAGAGCCTTTCAAACTCAAAAAGAATCTTTTTAAAAAGGGAAAATTACTGATGGTTTCTCCTCAAAGATTTCGTAGCCAAGTACTAAATTTTACAAATAATAAAATTTGCTAATCAACACAAGGCAAAGTGGAATTTGATATATAGAACTTGAGACTGTGCTGCTCCAGTGGCATTATATTTTTTTTTTTATATGTTGTTACTAAATAAGTCTTTCTTGCATTATCGTTTTCTAAATACAATGCTGTTTAATTTTTCTACTGAATACTCTATTCTTCGTTTCATACTCTATTACCTATAAACTAATTTTGTAGTGTAAAATATACAGTAAAACGTTCCTCATAATTTACTCATGGCTCTTGGCTGTTTAACTTTAATATAATAATAATAATGTTTGTAACTTTTTCATCCCTACTTATTAATTAATCTTGATATAAAGAAAAGGTGTTAATGGGTCTTAAAATTTCTTCAGAATATCCACAATCTTAAAATTTTTCCGCATTGTTTGATTGGCTAATTTTTTTGATTATACTTTTGTTGTTATTTGTTTTATAAAAGTAACTGAAAGTATAAGTAAAAGTAATTCAATCATCAATCAAACAGCACCAATTAAAATTTTATTGGTGTCTTACAGTTCTAAATTTGAAGGCATATAAAAACCAATTTTTTATTGACTACTATCTAAAGAATACTTCTATCTATCTATTTCGCCAGTCATACATACATATATTTAAATGAGACTGTCCCGAACGATGGCAATTTTTTCGTTAACAGCTAAGTAAAATAAATTCTAATTTTTCAGCTGAGTATTTTTTTTTTTTTTTTTTTGATACTAATGACATGAGTTTAAAAGATAAATTAGTAATCAAAATATTGCCAATATCGTCACTAATGATGCTTGTAAAATTAAAATTAAAAAATTTATTTTAAAGAAACCACTAATTGCAATAATTTATACAAATTTTTCAATTTTTTAAATTTTTTCCAATTTTAATTTTGACATTTGGTTTTTGTTTTGATTTTCTGTATTATCATGTTTTGTTTCTACGGCCGTTAGGCTGATGTTGTCAGTCGCCACCGCCAATATTCTGTTTCATTGAAGAAATTGACACTGACAATTCGATATGATTCTGGTTTCAATCGAAAACAAAACACCCTTGTTCAAAAATTAAACTAAATGAAACTACACTATTTAAAGTTTTAAGTTAATTATGACTATAAACTAAAAAAAACATCAAGGTGTTGCATTTTTATATTAAATTATTTAATATTAATATAAATATTTTTTTTTAATTATAATTAAAAAATTAATAATGGGTATAATATAAAAACAATTTTTATTTTTTAAATGACAGTATCATATCTCATTTAATTATATACTTTTATTCATTTATTTCATTATTTTTAATATGTATATAAAAACAAAGCACCTCTTAAAATTCTTAATAAATATATTATATTAATTGTATAATTAAATTATAAATTAGAATGATAATTAAGTAAGAAAAATTAATTATTAATCTTTTGAGTTTTTTTTTTTGTTTACAATAAAAAAAAACATAAAAGTTATTACAATTTAATTACTTCTATTATTAAATTTATTTAAATATTAATAATACAATATTTTAATTAAAAAAAAATAATTTATTATTTAATTTTTTTATTAATTAAATATTTGACATGGTATTTATACAAATATAATTTAAATATAATTATTTATTATTTCTCATCATTAGAAATTTATCAATTATATTAATTTCTTTCAAGTCTTTTATGTTTAAAAAATATTTTATCTAAAATAATAAGCTTTTATTACATATTATAATAATCTTGGATTACAAAACAATCATATCCGGATTAGAAAATAACTGTTTCATATTCAGAATTCATTGAAAAACTCAATTCTTTTAATTACAGAAATAATATATGATATAAGCTATACTTTGGATATCTTTTATATTTTTTGGATTGAGTTAAATTGAATTTTAGAAAAAAAATAGAAATGGGTAAAAGAAATTTTAACCATGGGTAGGTCTCATAAAAAAATTAATTTTGTGGAACAACTTTTTCATGTAGCCCCATCCATCAAAGAACTATAGTCCCTCAAACTTTGAAAAAGTCCTATTTTTAACGCGTATATTTCAGGTTCCGCTCAATATTTTTTCAATCTGAAAACGCCATTCGACAGGATTTTTTTTTACCTTTATAAATCAATATCAACGGTGTTAACGGTTTTTCTTAGTTATATAGGTGTTCCGGACTTACAGACTCCAGAAAAATTCTATTTTCACGTTTTTTCTTATTACATGAAATTTTTAAATTTTTGTGTAAGCCACAAATTCTAAAAAGTTTGTATTGTCTTTTGGAAATGTGCGCTCTTAAAAACCGTTAGTTTACATTCTAGATTGTTATACCCTACACCTAAAGTATAGGGTATATTAACTTTGGTATGGTGTTTGTAACACCACCAAAAGGAAGCGAGTTAGGTATAGACATGTATATATATTCTGAATCAGGATCACCGCAGGAGTCGATTTAGCGATGTCCGTCCGTCCGTCCGTCCGTCCGTACGCACGATAACTCAAAAAATAATGATGCTATCTTGATGAAATTTATATAGTAGGTTACTAATTACGAAAGAAAGGCTAAGTTCGAATCTGGACAAAATCCGTCCATGGGTTCGGATTCTGGAAGCTTCCGAATGATTCCGGGCTTTTGGAGATAATCTCCGCAAACGAGATTATCTCCAAAAGCAACAAAGATAGAAACTTCAAATTTTGTACAATGATGCTTCTTCCCGTTCGATTTATGTCTCTGAAATTTAAGAGGATTTGGTCCATGGGTTTGGGTTTTGGAAGCTTCCGAACGAGCACCAGAGCAAATGAGATTATCTCCAAAACCAACAAAGATAGAACCTTTAAATTTGGCAGGGTGGTGTTCTTTCATGTTTTATTTAAGTCTCTGAAATGTGAGAAGATTTGGTCCATGGGTTCGGCTTTTGGAAACTTCCGAACGAGCCCCAGAGCAAACGAGATTATCTCCAAAACCAATAAAGATAGAACCTTTACTTTTGGCAAAATGGTGTTCTTTCATGTATGATTTAGGCCTCTGAAATTTAAGAGGATTTGGTCCATGGGTTTGGATTTGGAAGCTTCCGAACGAGCACCAGAGCAAATGAGATTATCTCCAAAACCAACAAAGATATAACCTTTAAATTTGGCACGGTGGTGTTCTTTCATGTATGATTTAGGCCTCTGAAATTTAAGAGGATTTGGTCCATGGGTTTGGATTTGGAAGCTTCCGAACGAGCACCAGAGCAAATGAGATTATCTCCAAAACCAACAAAGATATAACCTTTAAATTTGGCAGGGTGGTGTTCCTTCCCGTTCGATTTATGTCTCTGAAATTTAAGAGGATTTGGTCCATGGGTTTGGATTTGGAAGCTTCCGAACGAGCCCCAGAGCAAATGAGATTATCTCCAAAACCAATAAAGATATAACCTTTACTTTTGGCAGAATGGTGTTCTTTCATGTATGATTTAGGCCTCTGAAATTTAAGAGGATTTGGTCCATGGGTTTGGATTTGGAAGCTTCCGAACGAGCACCAGAGCAAATGAGATTATCTCCAAAACCAACAAAGATATAACCTTTAAATTTGGCAGGGTGGTGTTCTTTCATGTTTTATTTAAGTCTCTGAAATGTGAGAAGATTTGGTCCATGGGTTCGGCTTTTGGAAACTTCCGAACGAGCCCCAGAGCAAACGAGATTATCTCCAAAACCAATAAAGATAGAACCTTTAAATTTTTTATAATGATGTTTCTTCCAGTTTGATTTATGTCTCTAAAATTTAAGAGGATGTGGTCCATGGGTTTGGATTTTGGAAGCTTCCGAACGAGCCCCAGAGCAAATGAGATTATCTCCAAAAACAACAAATATATATAACCTTTAAATTTGGCCGAATGGTGTTTTTTCATGTTTGATTTAAGTCTCTGAAATTTGAGAGGATTTGGCCATGGGTTTAAATTTGAAAGAATTTGAACCGTGGATTCGAATTTTGGAAGCTTCCCAACGAGCCGCAGAGCAAATGAGATTATATCCAATACGAACAAAGGTAGAACCTTTGAATTTGGTACAATGGTGTTCTTTCGTGTTTGATTTATGTCTCTGAAATTTAAGAGGATTTGGTCCATGGGTTTGGTTTTGGAAGCTTCCGAACGAGCACCAGAGCAAATGAGATTATCTCCAAAACCAACAAAGATATAACCTTTAAATTTGGCAGGGTGGTGTTCTTTCATGTTTTATTTAAGTCTCTGAAATGTGAGAAGATTTGGTCCATGGGTTCGGGTTTTGGAAACTTCCGAACGAGCCCCAGAGCAAACGAGATTATCTCCAAAACCAATAAAGATAGAACCTTTAAATTTTTTATAATGATATTTCTTCCAGTTTGATTTATGCCTCTAAAATTTAAGAGGATGTGGTCCATGGGTTTGGATTTTGGAAGCTTCCGAACGAGCCCCAGAGCAAATGTGATTATCTCCAAAAACAACAAATATATAACCTTTACTTTTGGCATAATGGTGTTCTTTCATGTATGATTTAGGCCTCTGAAATTTGAGAGGATTTGGTCCTTGGGTTCGGATTTTGAAAGCTTCCGAACGAGCCTCAGAGCAAATGATATTATCTCCAAATGCAACAAAGATATAACCTTTAAATTAGGCAGAATGGTGTTCCTTCATGTTTGATTTATGTTTCTGAAATTTGTGAGGATTTGGTCCATGGGTTCAAATCTTGAAAGCTTCCGGACGAGCCCCAGATCAAACGAGTATATCTCCACAACCAACAAAGATAGAACTTTTATTTTTAGTACAAAGGTGTTCTGTTATGTTTCCTTTTCTGTAAAATTGGAAACTGACATTTGAAAGAATTTGAACCATGGGTTCGTATTTTGGAAACTTCCGGACGAGCACAAGAGCAACGAGCATATCTCCAAAACCAACAAAAGTAGAACCTTTAAATTTAATAGAATGGTGTTCTGGCAAGTTTTCTTTATGTTCCTGAGATGGATTCGATGAATTGGAGTGGCAATTCGGGTAGCTGACACAAACATCCCAAGGACTACCAATCTTCGAAAATAATTAAGATAGAAACTTAAAATTTTATACAAGGTGTGGGTGTCAAGAATATCCCAAGCGGATGCCTCTTTTACGTTCTTGAAATTCGAGTTGAATAAGACAGAAAAGGGAAGAAGTTCAAGCACTGCCAAAAACACTTATGGATTGTTAATTTAATTCGAATTATTCAGGTGTAGGGTATTAATAAGTCGGTTGCATCGACTTACTGTTACATTTACTTGTTTTAATTTAATTATAATACTTTCTTATCTATAAGATCTTAAAAGTAATAAACTCAATACTTATATATACTATCTCCATGCTTAAAGCGTATAACTATCTATTTCATGCGAAAGATATAATATATATACATATATAATTCATTATATTTATTTGTTCGTAAAAATTTATGATTTTGTCAATATTCTAAGAGTCGACATTTTCTCAGTCAACATTTTGGAAAATCAACATTTAGTACAATCAACATTTTTGAAAAAAAAAAAGACAACATTATGTCAGTCGACTTAATGGAAGTCTACATAAAATAAGGATCCCTATGAATACTTTTCAACTCCTTAATTATTTCTTCAAGCATGCATATTAAATCATTCTTATATCCATCTCTTTAATTTTTCTGTACATTAAATTTTTTTTTTGGTTCAAGGGTTTTTCTAAATTCATGAACGACTTGAAATTTAATTCAAAAATTTTTGTTTATTTTTTTTCTCTGTGTTTTAAATCAATAAAATTTACCGAGTATTTATCCGAATATTTCTTTTATACGATGATAATAATAATAATAATAATAATGATAATAGTAATAATACACTAATTTTATTTTCATTCTAATTATTGAAATTGATTACTTTTAAAAGTTTTTATTTTTTTTTTTTTGTATTTTTGAATATAATCACGTTCAAATTTCAAGTAATTTATATAGTACTTATGCTTTTATTATCCTTTATTCGATATAATTTATTTTTATTTTTTGTTTTTGTTTTGATTTTGATTTTTTTTTTTTTTTTATTTTTTCTTATTAAATAAATACTTTTATAAAAGGAATCAAAATGCACGTAGTATTTTTGAAAAGTGAATGTAATAAATACTTTTAAAGTTGATTTAATATATATAATATACATTATAAGGTATGTATAGGTAGGTATTACAGATTATATTAAAATGTTGGGTATAATAAATCTATATTTTGATTGAAACAATGATCTTTCGAGAAAAAAAAAAATCAAATATTGAAATAAGCAAATTTTTAGAATTGAAGTATATGTTTCGTTAAAAAAATAAAATTCTAATATAAATTCATTAAAATTATGAATTTTGTGATATATTAGTTGTAATCATTTTCTTTTAATATTGACTTTTAATCAAATTAATATAAAAGGAACGTTTCAAGGATCATTTATTTAAGCGATCGAACGATATATTGAAATATGAAATAAAATAAAAATTATTAAATTAAAGCCAAGCCTTCTAGATTTATTCTGTATTCTTCTGATTTCTCCTTGCCTCTTTAATTGTTGACGTCGACTTTTCACGAGGAGGCTTAGGCACGATTACTTTTCTTTTCTGTGTTTTATTTTGTGTGTTGTACTCTGAGGATATTTCGAGGGAAGAATGAATTAAAACTTAGTTTGGATTAAGTCTTAATTACATAGTTTTTTTTAAATGTACCTTTGAATGTTTAAATGAAATTTATGAGAAAGTTTTTTTTTTGAAAATTTTTATTTAATTAATATTATTGAAATTTATAAAATAATGTAATAATTAAACCTATAATAGTACTCTACAAAAATAAATTAATTTTAGATTTTAAGAGGAAAATAAAACCATTATTTTATAAACATATTATATTTCTATATATATATTATGTATGTTTATAGAATTAATAAATAAATACTTCACAATTTTTTTTTTTTTAAATCCTAAACTTGTGGAAATATTCTGAAATTTCATATAATATTATGTAATAAGGTAATATTTAACAATATTATAAAATTCAAAGTTATTTATTTTGTATTTTAACATAATATTATATTGTATATATTTTATATTATCTAAGATTAACTATAATAGCTATACATATATAATTTATAAATTGAAATCACTTTTAGAGTATTTAAATATTACATATTTTAGAAAACCGAACATTATTTTAATGAAAAAGCGCAATGAAATGAGGTGAGGTGTTACACACACTTTGATGTATGATTTCAAAATATTTTAAACTTCCTTTTTGATATAAAACTTAAAAAATATGTATGTATATGGATGGATTTTTATGGATATGGATTTTTTTAACTATTTTTTGGATGAAGCAAATCTAGAAGCAATATTTAATTTTTTTTTTTCAAATGAATTTTTTAACTGAAATAAATTGTAAGTTTTTATACCCGTATGAATTTATGTTCAAGAGTATAATAAATTTGCCTTTACGTTTGTGATACTTTAAAGAAATCAAACTATAGATATAGACTGAAGTATGTATGGATCTTATTAGAATTGAATTCTGAGTCAATTAAACTATGTACTGTACGCCTGTCCGTCCGCACCACAGCTCAAAACATAAAAGAACTGAAATTTGTTAGTTTTGTATAAAATTGTTAGTTTCGCTATTTAAATCCAGTAAGGTTTTGGAACTTAATTAAGATGAATCTGAAATCTTCTGAAATATTATCAAGTTTAATATGGCAATAACATCTGTAAAATGTGGTTGGTTCGGGACAACAGGTTTCAGAAGCTGTCATATAAGTTTAAAATTTACATAAATATATATCACGGTAATTAATTAAGTAAAACATCTAAAATGTTGCAAATAATGATCAATTTATGGAAACAGGATATATTATGTTCATAGGGGTATCCTAGAGTTGACGCAGTCTATTCTACTGGACTCTTTTTCTGTTTTTTTTTGTATTTTTCAGTTTTTCTTTTTTTTTATGAAATAAATTAGAAATTTTTTGTCCTACAGAAAACTTTAATAACATTTTTTTAATATGTTTAGTTAGATTAAAAATTTGGTTGTCTTTAAAAACGTTGAGCATTTTGTATAAGATTCAAAAATCGATTCCATCATAATTAACTAATTTTCCTTATTTTAATGAAAAACAAAAATCAAAATTGATTTAAAGTCCTTCACTTTAGTCATTTATTTAATATTAAAATCTTAACAATATTAAAAACTTTTAATTAAATATTTCACAAAATGCAAAAACTAAAAAGCTGTTTCTTGTTTCGGTAAAGAAAAGTTTTAACGCAATGTCCATAATTTTATCGCATTTTATATCTTATTTTTTAATTTTTTTTGTGTTAATTATAAAATATGTATTACAAAATAAATGTTTAAATATTTTTCATACGAATATTTAAAGAAAGACTTCATTTATATCATTTTTACCATTTAATACATGTATTTTAATTTTCAATTTTCAATCAATTTTATCAATGAATATAGTTTCTAACACAATTTAATTAAATTTTATTTTATTTGAATTTATTCCATTTTAAAATTCAAAAAAATAAAATAAAAAACTATTTTTTTTTTTTTTGTACATCTACTTATACATCTACAACATTATAAAATATTATAAAATATTTTCATTTTTACTATTTTATTTTTATTTCTTGAAATAACAATCTCCAATTTTTTCTCTTCTTAAATTCATTTCATTAAAATCACCTTATTCAAGTAAAATATTTTATTTTATTATAATATTATTATGTTTCTTAAAAAAAAAAAAAAATTTACTAAGGTTTTCAACAAAAATTTCAAAAAAAAAAAAAAGAAATATAAAAGAGAACCGGAAGTCCTTGTTAAAAACTTGTTCAACTTCCTTAGGAAAACATTCAATGCAATAAAAAAAAAAGAAAAAAAAAATTTCTTACAATTACCACTACTTTTACCTAACATTACCTAGATATTATACATTTAGTTTTTCTTTCTTTCATTTTTACTATCAGGTACATGCGTACTTAAATTGAAGTTTTTATTTTATTTGTTAGTTTCCATTTAGTTGCATTTATTGTCCGTATCCTTGGAATTGCATCTATAAAAAAAAGAAAAAAACAAAAAAAAAAATAAGTTGAAAGCAATTTTCAACAAAAATATTTTTTAAAAAAGAAAACAGTTACTTGGATAAAAGAATTATTTAACGTTGTATAAGTTGCCGATATTTCATTATAATGTTTTTTTTTTAATATAAGTTTAATAATAAGATATTTAAATTATTTTAAAAAAATCTGTACTTCTATACATGTTTCTTAAATTTAAATTTAATAAACAATGCTTAATGTAAAACATAAGTATTCTTAAAAAATTAAATAAGAAAGGGAGAAAAGAATATAAGAAACACTTTTAAACGCGATTAATAAAGTCATCACACTCACTAAAGCCATCTTTCAGACATGAAAAACGTATACGTCATAATACCTTTAACTGCGAGTTAAGTTAAATGACAACAGATTTATTATAATACTCACTTATTTATTTTCTAAGTTTCAAATCAATTCAATTTGACGACAAAAAGTTATAATGGAATATTTTACTATATCTCATATATGTAGACAAATGATTTTGTAACCAATAATGATAAAGCAATAGTATGTTAAACGTTTAAACATTTTTCTACTACACTTTCTCAATGAATGAATCCTTTAAATAATTTCAATGTCTCCTATACTTTCTAAAAATTTCTAAAAAAAAAAAGCAACAAACAAAATGCAAGACAGACTATTGTTATAGTACCATTAATACTATTTGAAAGTTCAAAAAAAAAATGTTTATTTTTAAGTAAACATTCATTGAGTGCATGAGTGAATAAATCAAATATTAAGTATTCACCTGTTCTTGATTGACCATTGTTTATGCTATTAAGAAGATAAAAAGCAAAAAAATGTTGTACACATTGTGAAAAAGCTTGTCTTTCGGAAATAATAAACTTGTTTTATTGAATTTAAAGACCACTTTACAAAAACAATTTAACAAGTAGAATAGCATTAACATTAAGAAAAAAACAACACTTAATTGTAAGAACAATAAATTGCATAATTAATTCCATTAGTCCTTAAAACTTAAAGTGAATTTTAGTCCTTACAACATTTTCATATTGTATTTAAAAAAACTTTAAAACAATTTTTTTTTTTTGGGGGTTTTTTTGGGTGAGTTTAAATGACAAAAAAAAAATTATATCATTCTATCATCATCATGAAAAACCGGTTTAATTTAATATAAAAACTTCAAAAATAACAAAACTAAAGATATAAGTTGACTTATATCTTTAAAGATATAAGTATATAAAGATATATTTGACCTTTGTTTTAAAGTATGAATAAATTAGATGTTGGTCAATTGATAACAACTATCAGATAAAATCTGTCTGAACGTTAAAAAAAATTATTTGACATTGAATATTATATTTAAAAGATTGTAATTTTTTGGTAATATCGTGACAAAGAAATTTTTTTTTTTTTTTTGGTGCATTTCCCTGCCACATAAATGTTACAAGAATATTACGTAGTCTTTCCTTTTCAGGGGTTACTGTACATGTCGTAAGACGAAAATAATCTTACGGCGTGTGTGGGATTCGAATCCACACTCCCTTGGTATTTACAGCGCATTTTATACGCTCTTACCCACTAGGTCACCGAGACCCCGTAAAGAAATCAAAGTTTCGAAAGTAAAAGTATTTCTTTATTTTTTATAGTCATTACAAAATATTTCGAAATCAATTTATTTAAGATTGTTCAGTAAGGGGAACTTCAATTGTTTTTAAAAATAATATATTTTCAATACTATGGAAATGAGTACCTTTAAAAATCTGTGGCTTTCTACACTACTTTATTTTATTGTATGACTTTTGTGTGTTTAAAAAGCGAATATCTTATGTTTGATGTTTTATTATCGATCAAATTCTTAATTACTATCTACATTTGACTTTTATATAATATTACTTGATTATTAAAAATGAACACAAGGTAGTAATATTCTTAATGGATATTTTAAAATACATATAAGAAAGTCAATATAAAGAAAGAACACATATTTATATTAAACCAAATGGTTGAATATCCTTTTGTATAATTTGTAGTTATTGATAGGAAAATTTTTAATAAAAATAATATTATTGAAGATCAGAAAATAACAAAAAATAAATCAATTTAATTGATTTTGCAAATTTTAATGTTATAATTCAAAAAATTAAATTTTCAGAATTATTATTTCCTCTCATTGGAAATGAGTCTTATCCGTTTTCAATTTAACACATAATTTTTTTTTTTTTTTTTGTTTGTGACATAAATCATATGTCATAAAATAAAATCAATGGCTAATATTTCAATATTATGTATTTACATATGGTTTTTAATAAATTTCAATTTTATTTATATTTTCACCAAACAATAATAATTTTACTTATTTTCTTTTTTAATATTTAATTATACTTATTACAATAAATTTATTAATAATTTAAATAAAGCGTTTATTCTACTTGACTTTTCACACATAAGTATTCTTCTTTCTTTTTTATATAGCTGTATTTGTTTGAATCTGAGACCTTAGAATCTCTCATTGGCTATCAACTCTATCCATTGTACAATTAATTATGTATTTTGTAATTCTTTCACTGAAAGCTTCAGTGATTCTTTTGATCGGCAATTTGTCGATTTATCGATTCATATATCAATTTATCGATACTTATATTTAGGTTTCACTACTTATTTTTAGGTTTCTAATGACTTCATTAAAATCCTCACTTCTTCTACTACCCTCACTTAACTCAATTATAACTTATAGCATTATTATAGCAGTCTTTATCACTTTCTGAATCATATAATGTTTCACTTTCATAATGAACTATTTTAATTCGATCCCTTATTCTACAATCCCTTTTATATTTAATACAAATGTGTACACTTCACATCAACAACTTGTTTTAATATAAAAAAAACTTATTTATATTTAATAAAAGTACAATAAATTAGAGTTATGTAAATGATAATATGGGTGTCTAAATCGAATTCAAAAAATTTTTTATGCAGGTTGAAAATTTTATATTTCATATTTTCGAAATCAACAATTTGTAAAACAATATTGATAAAGTTGGTGAAAACCCTTAATCAAACATCTAATTAAGACGGTTTTGATACATTTCAACATATCTACACATTCCAACGCAAAATTTATTTTAAAACTGATTCTTTATAAAAACATCACCATCAATATTTATTTAATTCTTAATAAATTATTTATGACATTCTATTCTTGCTTTTGATTACTTTGTTTTGATTGGTTAAAAAATGTACTCAGGGAAATCAACTATCTGTTGAAATATTGTCAAAATATCGTTTTCTTTTATACGAAATCTAGCAAGTAGTTAGATAGCTTAGTAAGGTGGTGATCTTCAAGATGCTGCGTGCACTAAGTTGCTCCATTTCCACTAAGCTGCGCCATTTTGATTCCACTCACGTGGCCTATGTTTTATAGTTGCTATCGGTTTTATATCGACCCCGAGCAGTTCAAATACGAAATCAATTCATTGATTTTGTGTCTGGAAAGTTCGCTAAGGTTATAGTAGAACGGTTTGCCGAGTGAGAGAAGTATAGTTTTAGCTAGAGTCGGACAACTGCAAAGAAAATGCTCAAGATTTTCACTTTCAAGTTTCAATACTGTAAAAAATTGTAAAATTATATGATTCAGTTATCAAAAGTGGCCCAAAAAAAATTATCAAATTATTGACATTTATTTGTTTTTTATTTTTTGATTACAATACTTAACAACTTGTTTCGTTAATAGCAAAATAGAAAATAAATTTAATGAAATAAAATTAAATTAAATGTGAATTAAATTTTAATAAAATTTTCTCATGTTGATTTAAAAATAAAGAGAAAAATAATAAAAACAATTAAAATAAAAGAAATAATATGTATAAATCAATTTTAATTAAATTAAATTTATATTATTATTGTTATAATATAAATGAAATAATAGAAAATAAAAATGAAAATAAATTAATAAAAAAATTTTTAATATTTAATATATTACATATTATTTAAAAATTTATTGATGTAAACAATGTTCTATATTTAAATAATATTTATTTTATTAGATTTATTATATTTAAGGTATACAATTATTATTATGATTAATATTTTATTTATTTAATTTTTACATTTTTTTTTTATTATTAAATTATAGATTATTTTTGTAATTAATTTAATGATTTTAGTATAGGTACCTATATTGTAATATTATTTTAATCACTGTTTAGTTGAATCAGTTAAAATATACTTTTTTAGAATAATACATTCTCATATTTCATTTTAACCACTTTTTAATTTAAAAAAGTTTTGAAACTGGAATACTGTATATACACATATGTTTATAAACATTACAGTTAATTTTTTTTACCGACAGCATACATTAATGTATAAGGTAGGTATTGTTTTCATACTAAAAATTTGTACCCGAAATTTTGACAAATATGCACTACTCCGGTGTGGAGAAGGCTGTAAAAAATTTTTAGCATGATGTCCGTCTGAGTGTATGTGTGTGTGGGGCTGTAAAGGTGTGTGGGATTCAAACCCATTTCATTTATCTTTTTTATTTTCTTTTATCTAATATATTTTTACATTAGGTACATTATCTGACATTAGGCGCCAGTTATAGCTATCATTGAAATACTTCCGGAAAAAACGTTTCATTGAAAAGTTACCTATACTTTTTTCCGTATAGGCGATTATAGCAATCAGAGAAAATTGTCAGTTAAATTATTTGTCAAATGGCAAATGACAATAATGAAGGCAAAATAAAAATAAATGTAATTAAAAACAAAAAATTTTAAAACGAAACTTAAACAAAATAAAAAAAAAAATGTTAAGTCTAAACTTATTAAAATACAAAATCATAATGAAATATACCAATGAATGCATCAGAATTTTTTTCAATGTCAAACTGAAATGGGAAGAAATGAAACATAATATGTCATTGGAACAATTTTGTCTCATTAGCAAAATTAGTGATCAGTTGTTCAGGAAAATAATTATCAATCCGGAAAATCATAAAATTGCAAAAAATTGCAAATATGCAAAATTTGGTTTTCACATAACGGTCAATTTAACTACTAAATTTAAAAAATATATGTATATAATTTTGATATTGATGTTCAAAGATAAAAAAAATTCCTGCCGAATGGCATTTTCAGTTTGACAAATTGTTAAGCAAAACATGAAATATACGCATTCAAAAATAGGGCTTTTTCAAAGTTTGAGGGCTTGTAGTTCCCTGATGAATGGGACTACATACATGAAAAAGTTGTTCCACAAAATTAATTTTTTGATGAGACCTACCCACGGTTAAAATTTTTTTTTCTCTATCTTTAACGGTGTAGAAGTTTGGAAAAGAGACGAACGGACAGAATGAAACTAATAAGCACATTTTCTCAAAATTTTTTTTTTGACGTAATGCAAGATATCTCTCAGTAAACTTTGAAAAAGATTGGACAATGTACCGAAAGTAAAGTATACCCTTAAATGCATATATTAAAAATAATTTGGTATGTATGTATGTATGTATATAACAAAATATATATTCTTTTTGAAATTCAAAAAAAAAAATAAATAAAAAAGGACTATGCTATATAAACAATAAAAATGGTTTTTTTAACAATAAAATTGATTTTAAAATTAAATATTGAAAAAATTTTAAGCTAAGCTTTTAAGATTAAACTTTTTTAAAAATTCTAAGGTTTAAAGTTTTGTAAGAAGTTTTTACCTAGTTTCCTGTCTAAATGATTAAGTTTTTATTTTTAAAGTTATTAGGTTTGACGTAATTAGATAAACAGAAAATGAGTTAATAGATAAAACATTACCAGGTTTACGTAAACGTTAAATAATATTCAAAATTATTTTGATTTTAAAATTGTACGGTTTTTTAAATTGATTGTCATGAAATTAAGTATTGTAATATTATTAATTTATTGGTTTTGGTAAATATAAATGAAAAATAATATAAACATATTGGTTAAATTACATTATTTTGAACCAATTTCATTTCAAAAAAACCAAATTTTCAACCCACATATTAAATAGGTTTTTTTCTCCCAAAAAAAATTCCTGATTTATTAAATAAAACATATTTTATATTTTCATCATATTTTTATTGATGTGAAGTAAAAATATTATTATAAAATATTAACATTTCCTTTTAGTTTTAATAAAAATATTATAGTATGAATAATAACACCAATTATAACAGGAAATAATCAATTCAAAAAATCAAAATAATTTTTATCACTTTTTTGTCATATTATTCAAAAAAAAATGTTTTTTTTTTTTAATGGGTAATCTTAAGCTACAATTTCGTTCCAAAGAAAAATTTAAACGATATGAAAAATTCAGATTGAGAAAATAACTGGATAAAGCCATAAATAATTGAAAAGAAGGTTGAATCATTCATAAGAATACCTAATGCTTCAAACCGTCTAATAATAATTTGAAGCTATATTGAAAATCTTATTCATAAAATATTATTTTGATAGATAGCAGTTAAAAGCAATAAATATCGCGCTATATAAATGAAGACCGTGCTACATGAACCACCTGTAAAACACAAAAATAAAGCTGACGTTTTTAATATTTTAGTGCAAAATTTAAAAAAAATTTAAAAGAAAACTTAAAAATAATATCTTTTTAAGTGCATAGTTAAAAAGATATTATTTTTTAGTTTTCTACAAATTGATTAATTTCACCAAAAAAAAAAAAAAAAACAATAAATATTTTAAATAATAGTTAATTAATTACCATATTATATAAAAATATCCTACAGTAATAATGATAAACTTTTTATTAACACGAATTCACTATGCCCACTATAAAATGAAAATAAAACTATACAGTTGCAAAAAAATATCCTTTTTTTTTTTTATCTTTAATGTATATTACATTAATATATGAAAAAATAAACAAAAAAAACCACACATAAATAAAATCGAAAAAAAAAAAAAACTATACATAAATAATTTATTTGCTGCATTGACAGATTTTATTTTATCAATTTATATACTGTTATTTTTATTGAAATCCTTGAAAATTATCCACAAATATATCCGGAAAATAAAAACAAAAAATCAAAAAAAAAATAAAATAAAATATTTATCATGACAGAATTGAGAAACCAAATGGCGAATATCCGTTTTGGCAATAAATTGAATTGAGTTTTTCTATTTTTCATTTATTTAAAATTATAAAAAGGAAAATAAAAAATCTTATCATTAATATTAATTTCCAAAGAAATTTTGTTGTCCACGTCCATGTCAATGTCCTTGTCTTTTTACTGAATTTTTTTTCTTATTTCTTGTGTTTTTTTTGTTTTTGTAATGTCCTTATTCTATTTTGTTTTTTTTTTTCTGTGCACGGTTATTTAATGTTATTCTCTAAATCTTTAAATAATTTCTTAAAGACACAAAAAAAAACATTAAAAAAATCTAAAATTTTGTATTGCAAAAAAAAAAAAGGAATAAAAAAGATTTAAAATAAAAAAAAGAAATAATTATCTTGACATTCTTTGAAAAATAATTAGCCCTAATTACTCAATAAACAAGAAATAATTAGCCGGGCAGTTAAATACGTCAATTTTAAAACGAGGGAAAAAATAAAAATTAAAAAAAAAAAACTTAAGTGTATTATAAAAATATAATACCAGATATAATTATAATATTCTTAATTTTGTAAATATTTTGCAAGGATATATTATTTTCTATAAAATGTTTTTAATTGAAAGGATTTAAAAGAGATGATAAAATGGATGAAATATCTCTTTTAATTTTCATTATTTGAAAAGTACCGTATCAAAATATAACTAATATTAAATTACAGCTATTAATAATTAAATTCGAATCTTATAGCATTATGAACTGTCAGTAAAAGTCGTTGTTAACAAAACAAAAAAAAAATGTTAATGTTTTTAATGTTTGATGTTATTGTAATAAGAAATGATTTGTTCCAAACTATTAAAGTTAAAAGTTAACCTTAAATAACTTTTCAATTCCCGAAATAAACGAATAAATATAAATAAATTAAATATAAAAAAATTTTCTATTACAATTTGAACAAATAATAAAACAAATAATTTTTGTCAGACTTGTTGGCATTTTTTTCAGTATAACCAGTCAGGAAATGTCTGCATTCTAGTTATAAAAACTAAATAAGGAAGCCTGTACTTAAAGATATATTTAACTTTTGTAGATATTGCAATAAAAAAATAAATAAACAGTATATAAGAAAAAAGCAACTAAGATACAAAAAAAAAGTATTCCTATTCATGTTATAAAATAATTTGAAATTTCTTTTTTTTTTTTTAATCTAAATACCTACTTAGAAATATAATAGTTATAATGGATGTTAATGTTATGGATTGGATAGATTTTAGTATATATTTATCGACACAACTCAGCTTAACTGTAATTTCATTTTCATTACATGGCCAGGAGTTTTACACATTCACTGACAGTCATAACAGTCAAAGATGTGTATTGTAAGTCTTAAATAGCAATAGAAAATATTTAATAACAAAGGATAAATGCTCTCCTATCACTATATACTGTGAATTCGAGCTATCCAAGAAATCCAAGAAACACAACAGTATTGGAAATGAGAGTTAAATAAAGTAAAAAGGTTAACACCTTTTGTCCCCAATTATCTTAAATTTATTAAATTCTTTAAATAAAAATGAATTTTTTAAGAAAATCTTAAACTGAGCTAAAATAAAGTAACTAAGTTTTAGTAAATACTTATAGTAATTTTGCTAACTTCGTATTATATTCAATGTATCCATATACTATAATTGTACGACATTGAAAATTGAAATATGTATTAACAATATTGTATGTTAAGCTCTTATGTAATTAATAATTCATCATTTAAATTGACATATAACAATGTTGTTCTTCTTGCAACATTTTAATTTTTCTTTCTTACTCTCTGATTTATAATAATTTTTTTTTTGCACCCCTTTTTAATCCTTTAATAAGATTATGATATTATAAAGTTCCCCATTTTAATTTTTTTACTTTAAATGTCCGTTAAAAAAAAAAAAATGCTCAACCGTATAAATACAGGTACTATCGTATATCACAGGAAAAAAAAAAAAAAAAAAAAGTTAAAGTTATAATTTATACATCTGCAAACTTTATAATTACCCCACATATCAGAATACAACAAATTTAAAGTTATGCATGTATAGATTAAAGTAATATTAGCCACATACATATATTCATATTTATTTTATGCACTCACTAAATATTAATGTACTTAATATACTTGTATATGTCTATATATCATATATATATACATATATATATATATTATGTGCTGTTTACATATTTAATAAAGGTAAAATGAATAATTTAGTTTGTAAATGTGCTGCCTTTTCTCTGTATGTGCTTTCCTTTTCTCCTGTATTCTATTATAATGTTTTATATCAAAAATTTAAATATTATATATATATATGTATATACATTTCTTTTTATATGTACGTATATAAATTTTTTGCATCACACTTCTTCTCTTTCTTATTCATATATTACGTTTCACTTTATTCACTTTAAAAAAAATAAAAATCCACTTTAATAAATAAATTTATAGTATATTCATATTTTTTGTCTTTTTCTTTCATTATATCTTTTTGATTTTGTTATACTTTAATTATTCGAATATACATTGTAAAGGTTTTTTTTTTTTACTTTTAAACTCCATTAAAACTCTTTAATTTTTATGTATTAAAATTTCGATTAAGTTAAAATTGTTTAAGAAACTTTTAACTGACTTTTTTTTTTTTTTTTACCTTATTACTAGGATTTTCTATATAAAATCTACTGATTATTAACTTATTTCCATTACTTACATTGTATATCCGTTATAAATATAATGAATACTATTTTAATAAAAAAAAAAATTATTATTTAATATAAATAAGATATATGGTAGATATTATGTACATTTTATTAAATAAAAGTATTAATGATAATAAATGAGATTATTTATGCCAAGAGTAAATCATTTTTTACCATTATTATTCAAAAAATAATACATATAACTACTTAAAAAACAATTTTTAAATTTTTACCGTTATTATAATAAACGTACATCAATAATTATCGATATATAAAAAAAAATTGCTGAAGTATAAAGGCTTTCGTATACAATATAAAAAAAATCTTATCGAAATTTTGGACATTCGAAAAGTTTGAAAACTCAATTTTTTTTTAAAACGATGTTACTTTCGATATATTATATATATATATATGTATTATAATATGTAAATACATGTTCATATATCCGTATTTAAACAATAATATACTTGTACATACATAAATATTAAATTTTTATAACTTAAAGTACCTATATAAAATTTGGTGAAAATAATTTTCGACAAAATACAAAGTAAATTAATAATAAATTTTTAAACTAAACTAAGAATCCGAAAAATATGGTGAAGAAATAAAATTGTTAATGTTTACGTTCCTCTTACAGAGTAAACTACTCATTTCTTATCCCAATTATACCAGCCATTGAGAAGGAATAGATAGTAGTAAATACGTTTATGTTAAATTAGCATTACATTAACTAAACTACTCCCAACTACTTTCAATACACTTTTCGTGTAAAAGAAACGCAAACCATAAAAAAAAAAATTAGCTCACGAATGCTTTAGTTTAAATAACAAGCTTTCGACAATTATTTAAGACTTTTTCTAAAATCTTCTAAAAATTTTTGTTTAATTCTTGTAATGTAATGCATAAATGTTAAAAATTAAAGAAAGTGATCTTTTAGTAGGCGAACATATTTAGTGATCATTAAAATAATTTTAATAATAAGAAAAAACAATTTAAAGGGTGCTTCACACTATATGTGTATTGTCATATGACTTAGGAATCTGTAATATGTGTACCCATATGACTTGGAATGGGTATTGTACAAATTATATAATAGAAAATGAGGCTATAATATAACTGAATGTAAAAACAAAATACAATATGATATTCTTATGTTATGTAACATATTTAGTCAAATAACAAATTTTATTTTACCGATCGTTTCGAAAATTAAGTATTTGTATTGTCAAAAGACAAAGGCAAAAGAAAAATACATAAATAATAAGTAATACTAAATATTAGTATTTCATTTATATGGTAAAAAGCATTTAAAATAATTTCACCTTTACACCCTTATAACTACACAGAAAAAAAAAATATACTTTAACAATACAATGACGATAAAATACAAATGACGATAAAAGACAAATGACAATACAAAAAATGAACACAAAATAAATTTTTATCGGTATTTCAACCACTTTTGACTAAGCAGCTGACCAATAATACATTAACATGAGCAATAATACATTCCAAAAAGTCACATGACAAATAAACAAAGTCAAAGTGGCCTTTAGATAATTGAAAGTATTTTGTAGTTTACTTGACTCTTTTAATTTATTGCATGGTTAATTTAATAGAGATTAATTATAATTTATAGAATTATAAATAATAAGATGTTATAAATGACAAGACAAAAAATAATTGGACAGACAATCTACAAATATAATAATTAGAAAATATTTATTATGTCTTTAAATTAAGTGGTTAAATTTTATCAAAATCATTATAATATGCAGTTTTAAAGCTTAATAAAATTGCATTCAATTCAAAAGCAAATAATAATGAATAAGCAAATTTAAGATGTCTTAATATTAATCAGACAAAATTATAATAATGTTAAGAAGATTGTAACCACTAAAAGCTTAAAGAAAAAAATTATAAAATAAAAATAATATTTTTTATTTTTAAAGTTGAAGGTTTCAAAATGCAAAAAAAAAAAAAATATATATATTTCATAAAAGTTTAAAGAATAACAAAATAATTTTATTAGGAAAGAAAGAGAAGAGAATATAGAAATATATAGTTATACTTTGTTTTTTCTTTTGTATACATATCGTATACATATTATGTATAAGAAAACAAAAATGAAAATGTTTGTAATAATTAAAGAGATCTGAACCTAGCAAATGAGTCTCTCTTTAATAATAACTAAAACAAAAAAAAAACAAAAATCAAATTGTTAGTTTTTAATTACAAGTTTAAAAATTAAAATCTTTCATAAAATAATTTTCATCGCGTTTATGGTGTGGAAAGCTAATATTATTACAGAGCGTATAGAGTATTTTTGTTAATTAAATTATAATATGATATACTTACATGCATATATGTATGTACATAATATATAATATTTTTCTTTTTTTATAATTTCTTCAAAATAACTAAAATTTTAATGCATTAATTATTAGTGATTTGAAACAAAAAACAAAATTTTTTTTCATGTCCCATTAAACAAAGTAGAGCGTAACCGTTATTGAGGTTTAAAAATTGAAAATAAAAGTCTTGAAAAGAAGACATTGTATAGATTTTATTGGTTTTCTGTTAAATGTATTTTAGTTGCTATTTTTTATTGTAATTTTATAAATTCTTATATAGTTTGTGTTCCTTTTACAGAGTAAACTACTCTTTTCTACTCCTAACTACACCAACCTTCAAGAAAGAGTAGATAGGAGTAAATACGATTATGTTAAGTTAGCGTTCCATTTATCAACTACTCCCAACTACTTTCAACTACTCTTTTCGTGTTTCCTTTACGCAAACATTATTATACAAAAAGAAATAGGGGTTTAATGCAAGAATAAGGTTTTAAATTATCTAAATTATATTTAATTATTATTTTAAGAATACCAAATCAGTAAGGGAAGCAGAACTCACGTAAAAATGCGCCGCACTAGACTCGTTCGCACTATTGCAACAAAAATATTTCTATTTGATAACATATATACTTCCTCGTGTTCTAAATGTTGACACACTCTCTCTCTGTGAAAAACATTTTTACCGAATGTCCTTTCATATTAAACATTTTAGACATAAACCATAATTTAGACATTCAACACCGTTGAAGAAGTAGCTCACGTTAATAGAATAGAAGTAATACAAAGGTTAGCTGAATTAGTAATAGGAAACGTTTGTAATACATATTTGGAATACAATTTAAATATTTAGAAAAAGAAGAGAAAAAATAAAATTATTGAAAGCAAAATTTAAAATAGAAATTTAAAGTAACCTAAAAACAAAATTAAAATATAATATGAATTAAAATACTAAAATAAAATATAAATTGAAAATATAAAAAAGATAAATTGTAAAAAAATATTTAGATTAAATATAAAATCTATTCAAATTAGTTTTAGGATATACATTTAGAAAAGATATAAAATAAATTTAAAATCAGTCCACTAATGGTCTTGGCAGTCGAGGTTTTCACCAAAATTGCGTAATATTCAAATAAATAAATAAATAAATATTATTTTAAACTAGACGATCAAATTTTTTAACCTATTCGTTTTATTGAAATGAAATAAATTCATTGAAAAAATTTTAACATGGATATCAAAATATATTTTTTTTTCCTTGCCACGCCAATGAGGAGTATATGGCATCGACTAAGTCATTTATTATTCATATTTGACTAAGCTTCAGTTTCGTTAATCATTAATTTCACTAAGCCGTTGATTACTCGGCTGTAGCTATTGTACAAGACTAAGACATTTCTATTATTGTTACGCCATCTATTATCTTATACAAGAATTATGGTTTATTATTATTATTCTATCATATAGCTATTAAAATATGATATTTTATTATAATTTATATGACATAGATATATACTTATTTTTAATTTAATTATATTCTACTAATTATACCTATATTTTAAGAAAAATCTATATTATTTTTTATTAATCTATATGATCCAGTCGCGATTTCAACCCGAGACCTTGCTTATGAAAGGTCGGTGTATTAACAACTACACCATTGGCTGGATGAACTATGAAAAATTACTATACATACTAGTAATATTTAATTGAAATATTGATGACATGTTTGTTAGTGTTGGTATTAATATGGATTAATAATACATTCTTGAATTTATCGCTAGAATAGAGCCAAAACTGAGTGATGGATCTTGATACTGCTTGCTGGATTTTGATGCTGTTTACTGGATTTTCACAGTTGGTTTCATACAAAATAATTTTTTTTTTTTTTCACAGTAACAGTTTTTGTTTTAATTGTACTAATAATTTTTGGAATATAATTAAGTATGAGTTTTTTTTTGTATTTTGTTTTATGATGTTTTGTATTTTGTTTTATGATGTTTTCTATTTTGTTTTATGATATAAGTATTATTATTATTTTTTTTAATTTCATTCATTTATAATGATTTATAATGATTTATATTAATATTAATTGATTTATATATAAATTTATTAGTTTAATTTTTTTTTTATTTTATTTTATTTTATTCACTTAATTTATTTTAATTGATTACAAGTTCCTTTAAAAAGAATGGGATGGGTGTCAATTTAACACTTATACTTATTTTAAGAGTTTCATTTATAAAGGAAGATCTAGCTGATAAGTTAAAGTCAGTTAAAACTGTTAAAATGTTTAAGTGTCACCTTAACATTTCTATATAGCCTTCCGTTAGATTCTAATATTTTTTTTTGTGTCTTGAGCAATATTAAAATCTCGCTTAGTGAATCCTACCGACAATACCATTAAACAACTTCGGTTGCATTCGCATTTTCACAACCATTTGCAAAAAATAACTTTCAAATATTTTTTAAATAATCCTAAAGTTAAATTAAGTTTATTGTAATAAAGGATTCGAATATGCTGAATGGATTAATTTATAAGAATTCTTATGATTTATGAATAATGACGTAATATTCTTAACTTATGTTATTATTGATTAAAATATAATTACGTAAATGTTTATATTATAGATTTTAGATTGAGTGCTTAAAAGATTTTGTGAATAAGATTTTTTCCCTCAAATATATATCGAATCATAAAAGACTCAATTTGGGAAAGTTTGTTTTTACTCTTATTTTTTAAGATAAATGGTAATAAATTAAATGGTAAACAAATAAATTTTTTTATAAAAAGCTAAAACATCAGTTCAACTGCATCAAGTTTAATTTTTAATTCATTTGAAATTCACTGGAAATTTCCAACATTTACTGACATTAATCGTATTTCAATAATTTAGTATGTTTTTTTCGATATGAAAATTTGTAATTTGTAATGAATTTAAACTCCTTCAATGGGACAAAGATTTAAATGATTCATTAGATCAATATGTTTTAATAAAATTTAACTTAACATTTAAAGCAGTGTATAATTAATATGAAATTTGTAATTTATACATTCTAATTCAAATTTCCTATTATTATTACATTTCGAAAAGGATTTTTTCATTTTCATTCATAATATTCACCTGTATTACAACTATTGTGAAATATTATTGTTATTCTGAGATCAAAAATATTTTTATTTTTAGTTTTACGTTTTAAAGATATAGTTTTACAATACTACAATATCAGCATCTTTCCGGGAAAACCAAAACAAAAAAATTTAATAATAGTTTTTAATTTGTGTTACACTAAACAAAATAACTTGAAAATTTTCGAACAACTAGCAATTTCTACCTTAAATTGTATCTTCTTTTAATATAACCAGCATAACTCTTTAATTTGTACCATTTCTATGTTAGTATGCTGTATATACTCGTACAAGTTCCATAATAACATCAGTAAATTAAAAAAAAAAAGTCCTAATGTTTCATTTCTGGTTACTAATAAATCACACCAACCTTCTTTTTGTATAAAACGTATACATTCAACATTTAGCATACACTCCCATTACTAAAGTTCTCAAAATATTTACACCCTTAGGTACTATACTTTGTATACTACTTTAAATTTAGAAGGAGAAGAGGAAAATTGTAAACTTTTTTATAAATCTTTTGTTTTTTTCTTTTTTTTGGTTTTAAGTTAAATAATTTACCATTTTGTATTTGTAATTTAAGTTGTATGCAAGTGTAGTTTTGTTGCATTTTTAATACAAAAAAAAATTTATTTCAATTGAAAACTTTATACAAGATAACATTTGTAGAGATAAAAAGTACTTACCTTTTTATTAATTTAATAGAAATTTAAGTACATCTGAATTTTAGATATAAATAACATGAAAATTATTATAAAGGTTACCATTCTCTTTCATATTTTTACAATAATGTTAATTTATTGTATGATGGCAGCGACCTTTAAAATACATGAATTGTATAACGTTTTCATTTAACGATTCTTTATTCATATATTATGCATTTGAAAAATGAATTTGAACAAGTACTAAAAACAAATTTATAACCTTGATAGCAATTAACTTTCATGACTCTCTCTATAGCAATATAAATCAGTTTTCTTCGTTTTATTTTATTATATAAAATTATTATACAAGTCGGCGAAATGAAACGAATTAACGGATCGGAACCATATCAATATATAGGTGAAATAGTAAAGAAATGATCGTGAAAAGAAGAACATTTATTTAAAATGTCGTAGCCCCGGGACGGATTAACGAGATTTCCCAAAAGTTTGTCAAACTTATTCTTTACAATCATTAACACTCTACAAAATTGAACGGGATTTGGAAAGAATTTTTTTGTTTCACAAATCGTCGACTGAACGGTTTAACGAAATCTAACCGCCATATTAATGCAGAAAAACCTTTCGATAAAGAATCACATTTAGAAAGTTTGGGTTTAATTCGTGGAACAGTGTATTGATTGCACAACAACAAAAACAAAAACTTTTAACGCGATCTGGTGTCTGAACATTATAACGGATGGAAAGGCAAAGTATTGTACGGTAGCTTCTGGGTTCAAAGAAACATTCCTATAAAATTTGGTTACAATCCAGTACATCGTGTAGGAATTCATAAATAACAAATAATAAACCCGCTCTATTCTTTATTAATAGATGATTATTGCAATTACTCTTACCTACCTTTATTAACGTTTATTATTTATTTAACCTTTAACCTGACGTAACCTTTTATTTATTTATTTATTTTTTCTTATATATAAAACACTTTTTTAATATGGAAGTAGCTACATTATATACATAAAATGAATTTTTTTTTTTTTTCGTTTGACATTCTATTGAAGAACTGTGCCTCTTCCACAAACTTTGAAACAAAACTTAGCTTCAAATTTAAAAACTTATAACAGGTTATAACTTAACTTAACCGAATAGGTCTTTAAGTTAGATTCAATTGATGTAAGTGCAATGTATTATATTATACTACCTATATATTTTAACAGTAGATACAACCGTTTTGCTTTCAAACCGGTTAACTTTATATTGATTAGATGAAATATCTTTACAAATCACATAAATGATAATGGCCACCTTAATAACAAACATTTTAAAAAGATAAGTGTATAAGTACTGAAAATAGAACAATAAATATTGTGCAGAAAAAAAAAAAATTGGAAAAATGCAACAGTAATTTGACGTTATTTATTGCATCTGGCATAAAATTAAAATTACAAAAAAAAAAAAAAAATTAAAAAGACACCAAACACAACTCCAAATAATTCCTAACATAATTTTACATCATATATATACAATATCTTTTATTAAAAAAATTTTTTACATTATTTATTTTTCATTACACTTATTTAGACTTACATTAATACTTTATAAAACAGATTTATCTTTTTTAGAAAAATATCTTTTTTTTTTTTTTTACTCTAAAGTCAACCTAAATACTCTAATATGTGTAAATATTTATTATTGCATATTCTTTGTGGTATATAAATATATGCATATTTTAATATAGATTGGATACACCTTTCTATATGCCAATGATATTTATATATATACATATATGCTTAGTATAAGAATATTTTTCTTCCATTTAAATCTAAGTTAAACTCTATGACAACATAAAGTACTTACTATCAATAATAATACAACAAAGAAAAAAACTAAATTTTATTCTCTTTTTTATTACCTATGTTTTAAAAAGGATGTTAAAAAAAGAAAAACAAAAGGTAACAAAAATTGATACATAATATTATATGAAATTCTTTCCTTTATTACTATTTAAAGTTACGTAATACGTATATATGGTTAGACTTATAATTATTTAACATATAAAATCAAAAAATAAATAACAAAAAATATGAAATCTAATTTTTTAATAAAGATATACTGACTGAAACAAGTACCAATGTGTTAAACTCTAAAATTGTAATCTAATATACAATTTCTGAAGAATAATGTAAACAAATTAATTACAAGCCCATATAATTTCTTATTTCTTATTACTGCTTTCACATTCCTTAATAGTGAGCACTATCATTTTCTATTCGTTGAAATTAAATCTTAACTCTTGCTCAATGTGTGTCGAATAGCTAAGTATTAATAGCCAAATTATTTATAGCAAGGGGAGAAAAAAGATAATAAATTTATACTTTTATATAAAAAATACTTTTAAAATACTCGACCTAAAAAAAAATTCTCAAACATAAATTTAGAGAAAAATATTTTAAAAGTTTGAACTCAACATAAAGTAATCTTGGTTTTTTTAATATCGACAGGGATATTATTACGCAAGAAAAATTAATAGAGGTAAAAATAGATTTTCGCCTGGTTTCCATGACACAACGAAAATCTCAATATTCAGCTATAAATAATTTCAAATAATTTTTTATATTCTTATTTAAAACGTTTAATAAATATAGTTTCAGTGATTTAAGAAATTTCCAAATCCAAAAGCAGAGGAATAACTAGAAAAAAAGAGACGGCTACTTGGAATATATTTCTGAAGTGAGGATGCTTGACCATCGTCCATTTTTTTAAGGATATTAACCGACTCGATGATAATTAAGTGTCTCAAAGAGTTGAGGAGCACAACAGGTCGCGGGGCAAATAACCAATTGTCACTTGTCACAGTAATAGTTTATATCAGGAAACAGAATGTTACAATCCATAAATTAATCTTAAAATTACTCAAAATTTTCAATATCTATCATTTTGTCCTTTTAGTCAATTGTTTTTATAAGAGGTAATTGAATATAGTTGTAAATTTTTTAATAGAACATTCTGTCACAAAACTTTCCACAAAACAAAAAACAAACAAAACAAACAAAAAAAAATACAACTTTTGAATTCTCATAATGGTCATTTTCTTGTACTAATAAAAAAAAACTGATGCAAAAGGTGTTACCTGTAAAAATAAATGAATGATAACTATTCAAAAACTATTGTATAATTTTCTGCTCTAAAACACAAAATTAGGCGCTCTCATGCACCACTTTTAAACATTAAATAATATCCATATTACTAACAATTATATATACATATATAAATATCACATATATAAAGATACATATATAATTTAAATTGGAATACCAAACTATCAGATATAAGTTATATGAAGATACATACATACATACATATATATATATACATATATATAATTTAATTTAGAGTACCAAACTATGTATATTCATAGGTGTATTCATAAAGGTGTATTCATGTAGTAGCAATTAACGAAATAAAAAAAATAAATAAAATGAAATTTTGTTTTTGGGAATGGCTTCTACTACTGAACTATATACATATGTACATACATTAGAATACAAACCGGAAGAAAACACCTTATGTTGTGTCTAAACATTTTTTGAAAAAAAAAAACAAAAAATAAAATTTATTTTCAATGTTTTATTTTCAATTTTTATGAAATTATGTTAGTTAGTCATTTTAATTATTTTACCACTATACTCTGTTGCATATACCAACAAATATATGTTTATACATATATATATATTGAATATACATATATATTTTTTTAAGGTTTTTCTTTATTATTACTGCATCATCATAGAAATGATTTCATCATTTTGATTTTAATTTCCGTACATTTGATGATTATGCGGAGCGAAAATTAATTTGCGCTGCATATTGTGCCAAAAGATATATGTATATATTATAAAAAAAAAAAATCAATTATCTCTAACGCAGGACCGACCGCTACTACACGAAAGCATAATTCCAAAATTTATAGATTTTTTACATATAATAATTTATATCAAATCAAAATGACTTCTAATAATTTAGTAACATTTTTTTTAATTCAATAACAATAATAGACAATAAATTAATCGTAAATATATATACATTCTTACATGCATCCATACATATACATATATGATTTTTTTTGTAATTTAAAAATATTATAGAAATAAAAAAGTGTAAACAAATTTATTTAATTAATGTAAGTACATAATTATGTAGATACAAAACAAATATCAATTTTTATGTGTATATATATGTGTATGTGTATATAACTATATGTGTATGTGTATATAACTATATGTGATGTGTATATAACTGCCAATCCGATATATTTACGTCAAAAGAGACATATCTTCACACACACGTACACACACACTTCAAGCTAAAAAAAATTTTTTACAGACTTCTACGCACCGTACTATTTCATATTTGCAAAAATCTTGCGTACAAATTTTTGGTGTGAAAGCAATACCTACCTTATACATTACATGTATGCGGTCGGTAAAAAAAAATTTTAAAACTCATGTAAAAAAAAAATGTTTTTTTATAAAACACAATAATAAATATGGTGGAAAAAATTATTTAATATAAAGAACTTAAATGTCATATATAAATGAAAAATGTGAAACCCAGAAACCAAAAGTTACAAAATAAAATTTATTATTCATATTAATAATAAGTTGAGAATTTCAGGTTTTTAACCTTTTCCTTTTAATTAGTACCTATATTTGTTAAAAAGTGTTTTTTTTTTCTACATAAATTAATCTTAAATTAGTTTAGTTATAAAAATAAATGAAAGTCCAGATCTTAAGTAGTTGCAATTTTTTAATAGATACGGAGTATAAACTTGTACATAAAATTTTCATTATACATATATTAAAATCGATAGGAAACTAAAGCATTTTGAAACTGTAAATCTGAAATTGCAATTTAAAATGACATTATTATATTGTTTGAAAGGTTTGATATTTTTTTAAGAAGGCATCTAAAAAATTTTAAAAAAATACATTAAACTTCATAGTTTATACATCGGTCAATAAAATTCACTTGTTAAATTTCATTCATACAATATATATTTTGTTTGAGCCGAATAAAACTATCTTTTTTAATTATACCTTTCATTTAGGTGGCTTAATACGTAAAAGCGTATGAAATACGCACAGTAAACACCGAGAGAGTGAGTGTGGGTTCGAGTCCCACACACGTCATAAGAATAATTCTCCCTTACGACATTAACAGCCTTCCCTGAAAAGAAAAGACTGTGTAATTTTCGTGTCACATTTATATGGCAGAGGAATAAACTAAAATATATATGTATATATCTATTTTTCCTTTAGACCTTTATTTTCTATATTTCCTTTCTTACACGGAACAAAAAATTCGAATTTCTCAATAGTTCTTAACAAAACCTTGATTAGCTCAAGGAATGAAACTATTTTATTATCTTATATATCAGATAAAACAAAAAATAACAAAAACTCAACTATGCAACTAAAAACATTAAACTCAACTAAAAGCATTATAAATCAGTTAACAAAAATAATATAGTTCTAAGTAAGTAGATCGAAAAGTTCCCAACTTATAAAAATTTATGATTTCAAGATACTGAATACTGAATGATGAAATCCATTTGAAATACAATTTCCAAACAAACTTTAAAGTGTTTGATAACCGTCGTGGTCTAATAATTATTATACTACTATCTATATATCTAAAGTTTGCTTTTTTTTTATATCTTATCTTAATAACAGTAACTCTTAAAGTATTTTTGTGGTTTCAGAAAGTTTTAAATTAATGTTAAAATTAAACATTAAAAGTTCAACTAAATTTAACATTTTTTTGGCATTTTTTTTTTTTGCTTGGCGACTTTTCCTCCTAAAATTATTAAATAATAAAAAATAAAATTTTTAAAAATGTATTTTAATTTCTGTTCACGTAATTAAATTCTATAAATATAAAATTTATTTCGTAAAAAACATGAATTCAGTGCAATTAAAAACCAAAAATACCATATTTGATTGTTATTTAATTGATAAAATATTGAAAATATTAAAAGGTTTTTTTAAAAATTGAATAAAATTGTTTTAATTATTCAGTCACCTGAATCAATTTGATTGAATAAATATCTAAATTTTAAACTATATTATGATAAATAACCAAATTTATTTTCGAAAATTGTCGTTTATAACATGTAACTAATAAATAAAATTGAATAAATGCATAATTTTTCGTCATAATCAGTGAAGAACAAAAGTGAAGAACAAAACTCGTAAGATTCCAGTTTCTTAATATTAATAAGTAAAATTAATAATAAAATAAGTTTTATTTTCTCCACATTTTCCTTATCCGTGTTCTTCTACTTTTACCTATATGGTCCTTTTTCCAGTTCTTAAGATGATGTTTTAAAAAGGAATTTTGCTTCATAGACTTGACACAACATTCACTTCTATAGAAAATATCTTTTATATTTTTTCATATTTTCATATTCCGTAACTTCATTGGAACTTTTTCTAATCAAGAACAAACAGGTTTTTAAAATCAGTATTTATTTGTAACATTGTTTCGCAAAGCATAAAACAAAAAAAAAAAACAGTACATTTATTGTAACAGTACTTGTAAATTTTTAGTTTTAAAAAAAAATCTTATTTTTTCATTACATTTAATTATCTTGTAAATTTTTCCTGTAATTTGTCTATTATATGTCATAAACGGTGACATGTCATAAGTCCCAAAGTCATAAGTCCCATTGGGACCCCATGGTTCAAGTTAATGAAATAAATTTTTAAGAGTTCATCAAATATTTTTGTTTTTGTTATTTATATTCTTTGATTGTTTTTTTATTGTCCACATTTATATTTGTTGAGAAGATCAGACCATTTGTTTTGCTCTTAGATGTTTAAATTTATTGAAAAGATCAGACCATTCCTTTGACCAATTAAAATTCTCTATTTTATTGAGAATTACTGTTATAATTTTTAAATTATAATTTAAATTTAATTTAATTCTTTTTCTGTGAAAGAGTAAGTGAATGAAGGTGTTAAGTGATATTTTTGCAAAAATTGAGCTGTTTTCAAACAGAATATATCATCTATAGTCCATATTTTCAACTATCAAAAATGTTATTGTTATAAAATTAATACATTGCGAAATTTCATTGATAAAGGGCGATATTTCATTGGTAAAGGTTTGATTGATTTCATTAATCCGCCTTGACCGCCACCGCGACCTCTGGTTCCATTACACGAGAGCATTAAAAAGAAAATTATCGAAAATCCCAAATTTGTTTAAAACAATCAAAACGGATAAAAAAATGTATGCCATTTTTTCGAAATTTTTAGTACTGTCTTTACTGCAGCCAAAACATATTAAAAAAGCAGTCGAATCATTAAAAACGGAAATTTCACAAAATGAAAATGTTGTATATGTTTTCAAAATCCGCGAAATATATTATTGAAACCATGTAATGAAATTAAAATTTATTTTTTTTTAAATAAATTGGACTGACTAAATCAGAGTCGATGGCCTAGTTTTTAAGCACGTGACTTATTAACTGGCTCTTCTATGAATTGAAATCCTGCATAGCTAGCAAGTGGAAAATAATTAAATTAAAAAAGAATAAATAAAAAAAATACTCAATGTATTGGCCTTTTGCAATTAGACAATGGCCTAAATATAGCAGAGGACTATACTAATTCTATCAATATTAATTACAGTTTAGTTAGAACTAATATTAGTTTTGAATAAATAAATAAATAAAAAAATATCATCTCAGCATATAATAATTATAGTATTTCTCAGTAGAAATATTTTTAAACCTATTTAATGAATAAAAATTTGATAAAAAGTGATATAACGCATAAATTATATATGAAAAATTTAAAAGAAAACTTAAACAAAATTCTATAAATTTTAAAATTTTTGGAGTAGGAAGAAAAGAAAAATAGAATTGTAATAGAAAGTAGTGTGGATTCTTAATTATTACATAATGTTTTTTTTTTTATTGCATTTCTCTGCCACATAAAATGTGAACAGCAAATTACACAGCCTTTCCTTTACAGGCGTAGCATGGATTCGTGTTTCCTTTAGTTATGCAAATGTTAGGCAAACATACAAACTAACCTACATATTGTTTAAATAAAAAATACATTTTACTTTATAAAATAAAAAAGATGTATTATTTTAATAATATACAAGTACATACATTGTAAAAAAATTTTAAATATTATATTTTTGACACATTAAGTTCAGTAATTAAATTTTTCTTTTTTTTTTTTTTTGTTGTATTTTTTCACCTCAAAAGTTCCACAAATTTTTATCACCTTTAGATCCTATTAAATATTAAAATAATAATATAAATAAAATTTAATTCATTGCAAATTTAAATTTATTTTTAATTTAATTTTTTTTTTTTGTTTATTTATTTTTATATTATCGATTTTTAGTTTTTTTTTTACTATTATTTAAAGTAAATGTATTTTATTACCTTTAGCTTAACTTTATTGTTATTGTTATTTTTTTTTTTTTTTTGTTTTTGTTTATCATTTTAATTTTAATATAATTTTAGATATACGTTTTTTATGTTAATTATTTTTATATTAAATTAATTTCTTTTTTACTATTTACATAATACGTATATTATATATTGATTTGAAATTGAAATTAAATAACTTCATTTTTATTTGTAAATTGTAAATAAAATATATTATAGTGGGTACAGTGTAATTTTTCAAAGAAATCCTTATTGGAAAATTCATTTTTCATAAAAATTTAAGTAATCAATTTATTGTTTGGAAGTATGTTAATATATTTTTTTTATTATAAAGCTCCAGACACTCTCCAAATATCTTAAAATTAACAATAAAGTATTTTTTTTTTTTAATTGGGAAATTGCCATAAATTTACTTAACTACTAATTTATTATAAATAAATTTTATGCAAACATCACTTAAAGTAATAAAACTAATTTAATAAAAGTGTTGTAATTAATTATAAAAAATAATAAAATGTAAATAATTGATTATGTCAACCACATAAGATGGTCAAATATAAAACTTGTTTCGTTCTTCAACACTAGTGAACTCTTCTTCAGTAGATATGTAGAGTTGAATTGTCTATAATAGACAATTCTCAAATTTCAAAATTCTAAATTTCTATATATATAAAAACTCACAGAAATCTCTTGTGAGTGAATAAACTAAAATTTTTTTTCGAAAAAATGGTTGATTCAGGTTAATTCTTTTTTTTTCAGTTGCACACCTATAGCTATAGGGCTATAGGGCGAGTAATTTAATCTTTATATTTGTCTTAACTTCAGTATGGAATTTGGAATAATTTGTTTCATTAATTAATCGGCTGTAACTGTTATACAAGACTATGAAACAGAAATATATTTTATTTGAGTTGTGCGCCATCTTAAAAGAAATATTTTTCACAACACTTCATATTATCAGTTGGGGAATTTTTAAATGAAAAATTTGGATTATTAGACAAAATTAGGATTATTAGATTTGGACAATTAGATTATATAGTTTAGCTTTAGATTTAAAACGGTAAAAGATACTTACAAAAAAAGAGTAGAAAATTGTTTAAAAGAAGATTTTTTTATTTTAAAGCTTTTTATTACATTTTACGGAATTTTCATACATGGTCTAAGAACAGAATTATATTGCCAATTTATTTAAATTAAAAAACTACATAAAAATTTCCATTTAATCCTTCAAATCTTGGAAAGTAGAAAAGCTTCAGCTTAGCCTTCACACAAAAAAAATACCTACTCATAAGCGTCTATGCAGCGTTATATAGCAGTGCAGTACATAGTAGTTTAGTGATTGATCTACTAATTATTTTTGGCAAATTTTTTATATTATAATAATAATATATTTCAAAATTTCTGTATCTAACAAATGTTGTAGTGATTAAGTCACAAATATTTCAATTAAATGGCCTGGAGATTAAATCAGATCATTTCTAAAGAAATCCGATCAGATCATTTCTAAAGAAATAATTAAAATATAGATTAAATTAATAATAGTAATTGACCCATCCACATGTCTAGCATTCAAAAAGTTCTTAAAATATAACGTCTAAATTCATATTAGATCCCTATAAAATAAATAAATAAATTAAAACTTTCCTTATAACTTTTAAAAATAAAAATATAAAATTTTCAATTTTCAATTGATGGGCGACAACAGAAAGAAAAAGAACTCAACCTTTATTAATACATTCAAAATAAAGCTTATAAAAACAAAACAAAAAAATTTTTTTTCAAAATTTTAAAATATCGACTTATCAATTTTTTCCATTTCAAGTGGAAAAATTAAAATTTTATTCATACGAGTATGTGCGTATATAAGTCATAATAAATAAAAATCAAATGGTGCAGTGACAAAACGTCCGAGGAAATAAAGTCCCCCAATGGGACTTCCGACATATCATCAAATGAAAGCCAGTCAAATGAAATACATACACATGATAGTAACCTTTGTGTTACTCAGTGGACTTTAATTCTTTTTCGAAATGAACTTAAAGCCCACGATCTAGTGGAATTAGACCCGTGGGCTTTAATTCTTTTTTGAAAAGAATTTAAAGCCCACGAGCGTTAATTCCAAAAGTTTTGGCATTAAAACCCTCGTGACTTATTTCCTAGGGCGTTCTGTCACTGCACCAAATAAAATATAATATAACAAAACACCCAAAAAAAAACCAAATTAACATCATAAACAATTATATGATGTTATTGCAAAATAATTTACAGAAATTTATGTTAATTTAATAATAATTTTATGGATTTTATTTTTCTTTTCTTTTTTTTTTTGGTATATGTTAAATTTAATCAGATGAAAAATTATAGTTATATACGCAAAGTAAAATTTTTATTAAACAGCATTTCCTTTAAAATTTCTACACATAAAAACAAAAAAGAAAAACCAAAATAAATAAATAAAATTACAATTTCATACCTTTTATAATTTAATTTTAAAAAAAAAAATTTTAATAAATTTATTTATTTTTAATTTAATTAATTAATGTACTTATTTTTATATATTCTTTTAAGTAATTTAAAAATTAATTTTTGGAATACAAAAAAAACAATAGGTTACACAATTAAACGAAACAAAAGGTTTCACATTAATTTAATTTTTTAACTTTTAGTGCCTTACAAGTCATAAATATTTGATGACCTCCTAATTTAATATATTAGACCTTTATGAATTTAATGGCCACATAAATGTTACAAGGAAATAACACAGTCTTTCCTTTTCAGATGTGGCTCCAAATATGATAAGGGGGAATTATTCTTACACCGTGTGTTGGTATTCGAACACAAACTCACTAGGTTCTCTCAGTGTATTTTATATGTTTTTACCCACCAGACCACCGAGGCCACAGAGATCACTAATTAAAAATAAAAGTTTATTTTTTTTTACATTGTTTTAATATTCATTCAGTTTTTATCAACTTTTTGATATTTTAACAGTATATCTATAGTTTTGGTTATTGAATACAGTCACTTTTGAGTCATTTTCGTCTTAGTTTTCCTGTAATATGATACGATACATAATTAAAAATTGATAACGTCATTTATTATATTTTATAATTAAATATTTTGTATTTTAATTTAAAGTGCTAATAAATAATAATTTGATAGTTAAATGCTAAAAACTATGTTATGTTATTTCAACAATTAAAATAAATATTTTATCTTCATAATCAGATCATTATAAATATTTATTATTCCAAATTCATAATTTCCTAATTAAAATTTAGAAAAAAAATTGTTTTTTTTTTTTTTACATTTCTGAACTCGGGATAAAAGGAGAGTAATAGAATCAGAAAATAAATTATTTTGAATAATGAATTTTGACATTTTGAACTTCCTTTTATCAGAAAATGTCATTTTGTTTCTATAAAATGAAATTCATTATGTTTGTTTTATGTAAAAAGCAAAAATAAGTAAGAAAATTTTAAATTAATATCCAATTGCAGGAAATGGGGCTCCAATATAAAAAAAAACATTTGATAATGCATCGAAATCGTTTTAAAACTTAGATTAATCAAATTTAACATAGTAATAATTTCAAGTGTCAAACCCTTGATTTAATAATATATTTTGAAATAGATTTCGTATATTTAAAGTAATTACGAAATTTGTTTCTTTTTTTAACAACAGGAAATTATTATTAACTTTATTAAAAAAGAACTTTTTCAAATTATTTTGATATCAAATAATATTGACATTAAAATTAATTTTAGAATCGAAATTGATCATAATATTAAATTCTATTACATTTCGAATAACAGAATCCTTAATATACAAATATATTATGTTTTATATTCGTATAAGTAAACGAATGAAGATTAGATTAGATTATTATTTAAGAGATATAAAGTAACACTGCAACCTTTTGACGTATATCTATTCTTCTCCCTCTATTGCAGTTAGGCAGATACTATGTATTGTAGATTTTATTTCATCATATAATACTTATATCAGTCTCCTACTGCTTCTAGGAACTGAAGAGCTTTAGAGGATATATTGTTAGCAGTTTATTTTCGACAAAGCAATATGTTCCGAGATGTATATCTTGCTCTCAATAAAGATTCAAAATTTTTAAGTATGTGTCCTAGAGATTTTTTTTTTTTTTCTTAACAGAATATGCAAGTACATACCATCATTTTCTATTTCAATTTTGTTTAACTATCCCTTTAACCGTCAGTGTCACAGGACAGGAATTCTGTTAGAATTTTTATAGAGGATATGGATAACTAGTTAAATAAAAATATTTCAAATACTTTTTTATTTTTAATATTTTGATTTATATAATACTGATTTATGTTTAAATACATATAAGACAAAGTTAAATGGAGTACTATACTAGCATTTTGTGTAACATATTCCCAATCAAAAAAAAACAATATTATTTTTTAATTAGATAATATAATAAATTCAATTTGATTATATCGAATATTCTGATTTTAGACAAATTATTAGCTTCGGATATTTATTTAAAAAATAATTAATGATAATTATCAAATATTGAGCATAGTAAAAATACTAATTTCTTGAATTACAAAAAAAAAAAAAAAAAAAAAAATCCATAAAAATTTAACGAACATTTTTTTTCTAAAATAATTTGCAAACAATGTCTATTTATTTTATTTTATTGGAAGTCCTTAAAATTTAATCCTGACCTCTGAATACTATTCAATTTATTAAAAAAATATGAGTATATAATACTTAATACTTGATACGTATATAATACTTGATTTTGTAATTTATTAGGTAAAATCTAATTATTATACTTAATCTTTAGTTTAACCTTGAGTGAATTTTTGCCCAACTTTAATTTTTGGTATCCTCATTTGTTTTTTTTTTTTGGGTTTAGATACTGCAATTTGTATATACATAATATCTTTGTATATTTATCAGATATGCTATTCTCTGTTAAAAAATGTTATTTCTTTTTAAAATTTTGAAACAAATCAACTTCTACAACACTTACTATATAAGCTACACTTGGGTGAATATTTACCCAATTTTATCTTTTGGTAACCCCATTTTTTTTTTATTTACTGAAATTTTTATTTCATAATTGTGTATTTGGGAGATGCTGTATTTTGTGTAAAATATATTATATATTTTTATAAAATATTGTAAAGTATGCGTGCCGAAGTTTTTCACTTTACAACTTTATAAATTTTTTCTTATGCAAATGTACTTTTTCTTTGAGTAAAATTTCTTTAATATTTTTATACGTTATTTATTATAAGGGTAAACATTCATTGTTGCTTTGTATTTTAGTTTATTCTCATGCCACATTAACGTGACACGAGAATAACACAACCTTTCCTTTTCAGGTGTCGTTGTATAGAGAAAGCTGTAAGCGGAAATTATTTTTACGACGTGTTTGGGATTTCAATCTACACTCCCGTGGTGTTTACAACATATTTTTTATATTCTCTTATCGAACTAAATTTCTATAAGGCGAAATATTACCTTAAAAAAGTATACATTCCCCAGATTAAAAATTACAAAAATTAAAAAACAATTTACCTATCTTCTTCTAAGAAAACCTTCTGATAAGAATTATAAATTTTTAAATAATTAATTCTACAAAGCTTTCGATTGTTGGGCTGTTGTTTATTTAATGTATTATGAAGTACAAATAGTTTTTAATCTCATTTCGCAATCCCTTATCATAGTCCAATATCATTTTATGTACAATGTTAATACCTTATATTGATCCTAAATTATTTTGATCCATCATATGTAATTATAATCCAAAGTTTTAACAAGCTTAAACAGATTGTACTTGTAAGTGGTTTTTGGATATTTTGCATAACTTTAGACAATGGCTCGTATGTATAAAACTGAGCCTGATCTCAAATATGAAATTTTTAAACTAAAATACAACTTTCAACTTAATTTTAATTTGAAAAATTTTTATTTGAGTTAAAGCTCAGAATTATCCATACGGAGCAATAATTTATAAGTATATATAATCCGAAATTGTACATTAATTATTTATAAAAGTATAGGATTAATAAAATTAAAATATATAGTAGATAAACTAATAGATAGATAAAATATATTAAATATTTTAGCATATTAATCCGAGTCCATTGCTGAGTTCCTGACATATTAATTCGTATCGGCCATATTTTTGCAATATTTCGAATCGTATAATTCTCCTGTTTTTCTGAATATTTTTAACTAAAGCTCTCATATCTTTTATGATAAATTTAAATATTCGACTTTTATGTTTAAAAGCAGTCGTAGATTTTGTTGTCAGCTACATTAGATCTTGCTATATTCAAGCATTTTTATATCTCACCATAATTTTGGCCGATTTTATGTTTTAATTCCAATATAAATTTTTTTCATTATTTATCATACCTTGCACCACGACGAATTTAATACTAAAATAAAATTCATATATATATAAAAATATTAAATTGTAAAAATAACGGATATTTGTGATGACAGTTTAAGAATAATAATAATTATTTTAAAAATACAGACTGTACGGAATTACTAATAGTCAATTTATTTTTCATTGAGTCGTATTTATTTTTATACCCGTATGAATTTATGAATTTGCCATTACGTTTGTGACACCTTAAAGGAGTTGAGCTAGATATAGTGTCAAAGGTACGGATCGGCTCAGAATTAAATTCTGAGTCAATTAAGCCATGTACGTTTGTCCGTTCGTCCGTCCACACGATAACTCTAAAAATAAAAGAGCTAGGAAGCTGAAATTTTTTTACGTCACTTTTGCAAAATTGTTAGTTTCGCTATTTAAATCCAGCATTCTCGGCCGCCAGGTTCGAGTAAAACTGCATTACAACTTCTTTCTTTATATGGAAATAACTCAGTATCTATTGAAACTAGGTATATGAAATTTTGTAAAACTGTGTCGAGTTACAGAGGAACGACATCTCTAAAATTTGGTTGTTCTGGTGCGACAGGTTCGGGTAGCTGCCATACAACTTCTCTTTTTAAATGAAAATAATTCAGTGTCAATTGAAGCTAGGTATCGAAATTTTGTCAAGTGTTCTGTGACATGGCAAAAGCTTTTGTAAACTTTAATTGGTCTAGAGCAGCCGGTTCAGGCTTGCTGCACCTCGGAATCAAAACATCTTAAATTGTTTAAAAAATAATAAAGTTATATAGAAACAGGATATATTATGTTCATACGGGTATCCCAGAGTTGTCATAGTCTACTCTACTGCACTCTTTCTCGTTTTAATACAAATCGTTAGTTTTTGTACCTTAATAAAATAATTTTATAAAAATTTTCCCTCATATATTAATTAAAACAATGGATAATTAAAAGGTTAAATACCTTACAAAATCAAATTGTTGCCTTATGTTCATTTTTAAAATATTTTTTAAATTAAAGCAAAAAACAACTCGAAAAATGAATAAAACTTAAATAGCCATATAAAAATGTTTATAAATAAGTTTGCTCTTTTTTTTATCCCACCCACAATCTAATTATTATAATTAGATCCTATATGTTTTAATTCACCAAAATACATTTAAAAATAAAAGTAATAATTTTAAAATACATACATCTAAATATATATTTTTTTAAAAATAAAAAAAAAAATAAAGTTATACAATTTTGAATATGATTTTTGCCAATCTAACCACAGTTTTGAATGCAGATAAATAAAATTTATTGCGCAAAAATACTTTAAAAAAAAAAAAAGGAAAAAAATGTATAGATATTTAATTTTTAATGAAATATACCACAAAAATTCTAAACAATTATTTTTTTTAGGTATTTTAATCCATAATTTTCATTAATTTTTTTTTTTTATAAAAATATTATTACTATTATTATTATTATTATTATTATTATTATTATTATTATTATTATTATTATTATTGTATATAAATATTTACCGTATTATATTTATAATAATGGGATTCTGTGATTGCATTAAATAAATAAATAAATACACTATAAGAGTAACATTATAATATATACATATACATATATATATATATTTGAAATTTAATGACACTTAATTCCTATAAATCATAAAAATTACTAGGTATTCACCAAATATTTTTGTTTAAGGTTTATTTATTGCAATTTTTCAATAAAAAAAAAATTTTAATTTTTCATCTTTACATAATATACGAGTAGAAAGAAGAAAATATGCTTAAATATTTTATGAGAAATTAGGCGATAAATATCAAATTCTAAGATAATATACGTAGATACTAAGAGAAACTTAAGAATGCATTTTTTGTTTTTAATATTAAAACTATTCTTTCTTTATGTCTTTTGAAGGACTTTGTTATATCATAAAAACTAATTAGATTTCTTTTTCGATTCATAAGTCGTACAGCATCTACTGCGGAATTAATTATTATAAGAGTTTTAGTTTTTGGAATCATTAGTCGTTGAATCGAGTCGAATCGTTCTGGAATCATTAGTTTCACTAATGCGTTGATTACTCGGCTGTAGCTATTGTACAGAACTATGAAATTCAAATATTTTGTTTTTTTGTATTTGTACTTTACTTTTTAGTGCATTTTTCAAAAAAAAGTTTGAAAATTTTATGGTTATGTATGCTCTGTCAGTTCATTTCTCCGCAATAACGACTATTTAAAAACTTCTATGCCGTAAAAGATATAGTATGCACCATGAAATTTTAACTATCGATAGAACTTTTAAAAAAATAATGTTGTAGAACTACTTTTTTATATAACCTCACGCATTACGAAGTTAAAACCTCTAAAAATTTATTTTAAAAAACCCTATTTTTAAATGTCTATATCTGAGGTTTTGCTTCATACTTTTTTAATATAAAAATACAAAAAAACTTTTTTTTTACCTTTATAAATCAATATCGAATAAAACACAAAAATCAAAAATCACTGATACCAACAATTCCAACGCACAAGCAGAAGAGCTTCAAGTGATCACTCCTACTTTGTCAAACTACCTAAATAATAGTCTACCGTGTATAGCATTATTAGTATTCGTTTGTTGTTAGAACTGCAAAAATGTGGAATCTACCACCATCTAATGTTTTCCCAGAAGTCGGTGGCTAGGAAATTACAATTTGCAAAAATTCAAGGTGAATCTTAACAGATTCATCACTAATATATCCCCTATTTCCTTCTTATCCTCATTTTTTCCATCAATATCCCGTCCCATATAATTACAACCACAACTGCATAGTACAAAGGAAAATATTATTCTTAGTTTGTGATTAAAGTGATTATTGTGATTAAAAAAAAAAAAGCAAAATTCAACATTATAATTTTACAATAAATGTTAACAGCTTTTCTTAATTATGTACGATTTCCTTAAAATTGAAGAAAGTGTCTCGTTATTTTTCACAATTTTTCCTTCCATGTTGTAAAATACGTGCACCTTTAAAGACCTATTGGTTTTGCATTCTGCTTTATTAATTATTATAATTTGAAATAAAAATGCGAAATTTCGCAGATTGGTAATCACAAGTTTTTTAGACTCTCTGAGAATTTAATCCACCAACTGAAACTCTTGTTTTGATAAAACTATAAATTTGAACAATTAAAGCAATCATGTATTCTAGTTGAAAATGGAATGAAAAGGTTAATAGTGGTTCAAAGGTTTATATTTGAACTCTATTTTCCATCTATTCAATTTATTTAAAAGGATTAAATTCATTTAAGGGATAATGAAATGAATTTTCTAAATATGCATTTTAAAATCATCCGTGGGGGTTCGGTGGCCTAGTGGGTAAAACCGTATAAAATATGCTTCAAATACCGAGAGAGTGTGGGTTCGAATCCTACACACGTCGTAAGAGTTATTCCCCTTTACGACATTTGCAGGCACGCCTGAAAAGGAAGGGCTATGTAATTTTCTGTTCCTGTTCAAGAAAAAAAAAGATCGTTCGTGTTTGGTTATTATTAGAGCAGATAGGAAGATGGGATAACTGAAAAGTTATTTATTTTTAGTAAAATTTCCTAGAGTATAATATTAATGGTTACCTATTTATAAAGTAATGTGATTTAAATTGGGCGAAATTTTTATAGGTAGTACCTTTTAAACCTATTACGTATATTTTATTTATAATATAAAATTTTCTTGACAAATCAACCAACCAACCTTGGACAAAATACCAAGGTACTATTTAAAAACTTCGAAATAAAAAAACTGCAATGAAAACTTGTTTTCAAATAACATTAAAGTAAGCCTTCTATTATATTTCAATTACTGAAGATTTTTATAATTCTCGTTATTAGTAAACTTTTTTAAAACTTTTTTTTATATTGTATATCATTGTTATTATTTTTCAGCGGTTTTTTATTAAACAAAACCACATAAACTTAAAAACCCAAAATTAAATTTTTATTTCTACATTAAGTTATCAAAATATTGATTATTATTTAAAACATTTTTTTAACAAAAAGAAACACAATAAAAAAAAAAAGAAAAACAATTTTGTTTTTTTAATTAACTTTACAACTTTTTCTTTTCCTCTACAAAAAATTTTTTTCTCCATTAAATATAGAATAAATTCCAGCCAAATAGAACAACACTTTTAGCATATTTCATACTCGTTAGTAACATAAAAAACGTTCATTTCGGAAAAAAAACGCAAAATGCTATTTAAAAAACTTTTTTTTTTTTTGTTTTTTGTTTTTTTTTTTTTAAAGAAAGTAACAATAACAACAAAGTAAAACTTTTCATTTCTTATTAAACATGAAAAAGATTTATCTTTACTATTAGCACGTAATTTTAAAATAATCCAAAAAGTTATCATTACAATCCTGATTTGGATTTTAAGATCACAACAATATACCTTTATATTATACAAGAACCATACTTTTCCTTCTTGATCCAGATAAAAGATACAATGTGATACATTTACCTACTAGCTTTTTTTTTTTTTTTTGTTTTTTAACAACCTTTTTTGTTCCCACAATGCCACCTATTTCTCTCCATCTCCAAAAAAAGAAAACAAAACTCAATATTGTTTCAGATTTTAGTAAAATAATCAAAACATCCCTAAAGAAAAAAAACACAAACAAAAATCCAATAGGACAAAGTGAAAAAGATTGCAGAGATTTTATGAGGATTTAAAAAACTCGAAAAAAAAAAAAGAAATTTTGGATTTTATATTTTAGTTTCATTGTTAAATGATTCACTGTTGCTCCGTTATTATTTTTTTTCTTCTACTATACAATATTTGCTTCTCCATTGCAATATCTCTATATTATATCCTTTATAGTTTGTACAGTTCAGTTCTAATACTAACAAAAAAAAAAAAATGTACCACCTAGTATATTTATTATTACTTAGTTATTATATCAGCCAGAAAACCCCCAATAGCATCTTTCTTATACCTAAAAGATAAGCAATCGACTTTAAACCATTAACCAAAAGAATATAACATGACTATATGAGTACATGAGCAAAAGTAACCCAAAACCATGAAAAATTACGAGTGGGAAAAGAGAAAAAGAAATGCATGAATTCGGTGAAAATTGGTAAAAAAAAAAAAAACAAAAAGACCATCAAAAATATAAAAACGCGAACAGAAATCCAAAATTATAGAAAAAAGCCGGAACTTAAAAACAAGAAAAAAAATCAACCATTAGCTGCACTCCTGTGCTTTTTTAATCTTTTTCATCCTTTTTTTGTTGTTATTTGTTTTTTTTTACTTGTTTTTAAAATTTTTGTTTTTGTTTTCAGTTTTTTTTTTATTTAATTTCTCCTGCAGAGAAGTGTTTTTATTATCTATTGCTATATTCGATTTTTTCCAAAGATAATTCAATGCACTCATAAACTTTATTATCCATCCTGTAGGTAGGTTTTCTTATCATGTAAAAAATTAATACAAAATATGTGTTAAGCAATAGATTGATAGATAGATTAATTAGACGCTTAAAAGATTTTGACTAACAACAACTGTATCATAAACAAGTAAAAGATAATAAAGTTTCTGAAACTTTACAAAGAATGATAAATAATCTGAAAACGAAATTTTTACGCTCACAATTCAACAAATCTGGCCCATGCCAAAAAAAAACATCCTTTCACAAATGTACAATTTTTTTTATGAATAAGATATTCGTTGTAACCTACAATCTTTATGAACACCTAAAAACAAAAATATTTTATTTTCTTCTATACCGAAACCATAAAAATTATTTTATTTTTCTATTTACTCCTTACATTTTTTGTGGTATAAAAGCGGAATAAAATAAAATAAAATTTTTCCGAAATATAATGGCAAGGGGGGGGGGGGGGGGGGGAAATTGGTAACAACGTGAAAATAATTTCAATTAACCTTTGTGGTGGCGTAAATATCAGTAGATAAATTTTTCTTTTTTTACTTTTTTTTTCTTTTTTTTATTTCTATACCTTTAACCCATCAGTAGGTTACATACACAAACATACATAAACAATATTTATTTAAATCCTGAAAACTAAACCTCAGGTTAAAATATATTTTTTTGTGATAAATTAAAACAACGAATAGAGAAAGAGAGAGAATTACTGAGTATCAGTTAAGTTCAAATCAAGTGTATATTGTTAACGTGTGGTTTTGTTTTTACTGTTACTGTTACTATTATTGCCTATAATACTCGTAGTACCTTTATATATAACAGTGTATAGACTAAAAAACCACAATTTAGTAAAAAATATTTAAAAACAAAAAAAGAAGAATAATCTAACTTTCTGATTTGTAATTCTTAGAATGTCCTCTCATAGACTATAAAGTATAACTTTATAACGATATATAATATATGTATATGTATAAGTATATAACAGTAGAATATGCACGTTTTCATTTCGATGGTATATAAGGTTCAATTTTCTATTTTTGTTTCTTTTGTTGTCTTTGGTTTTTCTATTTCATTTTGTTTTCGTTTTTGTTTTATTTTTATATTTTTAATACAGGATATCATTGATTAAAAATTGCCTTCTAGCAATTTTTATCATTACAGTATAAATAAAGATTTTAGAATTTATAAAATTTTTATTCCAAGTAATTTAACTAATATCTCTACAATAAAAGATACTTCAATGTAACTTATATAGGTAATATATATGTATATGAAAGCTATATGTTAAAAATAAATAACTTCTTGGGAATATCAGTATTTCAATAAAAATATCTATGAAGATAAACACATATATATATATATATATATATATATATATATACATGTAGTATTAAATTACCGACACAAAGATACATATAAACGTGTATAAAAATGTATCAAGTAATTTGGTGTCCTTTAAATAAAAATTGTAGGGTTAGAAGCGTTACATGATTTTTTTTTTTTCAAAATGTTCATTTACAAAGTTAAAAAAAAAAAAAAAAAAAAACAAGTCTGTTAAATTAAATTTTTAACAATTAGCTAAAGATTACGTAGGTCTTAAAAAGGTTAGTCATACTTGAATATTTATAGTTTATTTTCTTTTTTCTATGAGGAAAAAATAACAAAAAAAAAAAAACGTAATGTCTTACTTTTTAGAGTACATTCGAGAATATTAGGTAAGGATAATCTATTTTAATTTATATATATATATATATATATATTATACAAACAATTAATTTTCAATTAATTTTTTTTAATAAAATTCTATAATTTTTTTTTTTGTAATTTATTTAGTATTTTTTTTTTTTGCTATATGATACTTTGTCCCATCTAGAAAATTTCATATAAAAACTAAATTCTGTTTCTAGAAAACTTCTAATTTTATAAAAATACAAATAAAAAATAATTAGGTATCTATATAATTTTCAGTTAACATTAATTTTAAATTGTTTAGCCATGCCATTCTCTTACCTTTAAAATTCTTAAGCCAATTATTGTTATATATATATATATACGAAACCATTTAAAATTTAATTTTCATCCTTTTCTCTGTAGATTTCAGAATAATTATGTTTTTGTTTATTTAATCATTTAATTAATTATTAATTAGAATTCTTGTGGCAGCGCATTTAAAAGATTTTAAATTAAAACCGTTAAAAATATAATAAAAATTATCTAAAAATCGAAATTTTTAACCTTTTAAACCTTTCAACAATTTAATACTTAATCGTATCATCATTAAGTTTGTCATTTTTCATCATTCCAATAATATCTAAACCTCCTTGAATGCTTTTATTAATTCAAATTTTATTTTCTTAAAAGAAAATTTTATTTGTAGAAGGAAAAATGTATCTAAAAGAATACAAATTCTGATTTAAATAGCACTTAACAAACTAATAAAGTTTTATTAATATACTAAAGATATGATAAAATATAATAAAAGAGAACATTAAAAGGATTAAATAATGATAGAAAAAAAAAAGATAAATATTTTATTAAGTTTTTATAATTCCTCCATTTTAATTTAATTCAATTTAATTTTTTTTTTTTTTTTTTATATTTCACGAATGTCCAATTCAACAATATGAATGATGACGATTATCACTGCAAAGATAATCATATATGCGGAAGAATTTCACAAAAATCCTTTTTTTTTTTGTTTTAGTTTTCAATGAAAATATACCAATTGGTTTTTTTGGTATTTTTATAAATTGTAGGTTTATTTTCTTTCATTTTAGATTATTTTTTTTCTTTATTTCTCGTCCTTTTTTTTTTTTGTTTTTGGAATAAAAAAAACGATCAGATATGCACTAATAACATCCAAAACTATATTTTAAAATATAAAACTTACATCGTTTTGTATGCATTTTGCCCGCACATGTGTATTTCGTTAAAAGAAAAATATAAAACAGCATATTTTTAAAAAATAGATAAATTATCTTAGAATCACTATATGCAGACATATTTTTATTTTTGTTATATTACTACTTATATGTATAAAATAAGATTGCCATCTACAGTTTTTTAAATGTCCAATACTCTTCTTTTTCTAATGGGTAGATATTTCTAATGCAAAAATGCATGAACGATATCATGCTCTTTGGTATCTCTTCAAATTTGAATCAATTGCATTTCCTTTCATAAAGTTTTTAATCATTAACTTTCACGGGTATTAAAATAATAATTATTCTGTTTTATTTATATATTACGTAATTGCGTGGTGAAAAATCATAGTTACCTGTGTGTATTTACACTTTGACTCTGATAGAAAATCTGGCACATGTTCCTAAAAGTTTTGTTTCAAAAGACTACTTTTGGTTTGTCTCTAGTTTAGTATTGACAAACATATTTCAATTTGTTATAGTTATAGACTTGTTTCATAAAGTAATATAAATTTTCGTATTTCTTTTTCTTTAATTAGTCGATACAATCTGTTTTAATTATTCAATACAATCTTTAAATTATTAATGCATACTAAATCACAATGTTCTTCAAGAATTAAAAACTTACGAGCTTATAATATTTACATTTAACCCTTGTCTTTGAAGTTGTCCTTTGGAACAAGATGGTGTGTGTATAAAATTTGCAAAAATTTACCATGAAAGTATTTTTTGAAATCCATATAATATTGTTTTAACAAAGTAAAAAGTCCGAAACTTTTGAATAACTTATTTACTTATTTACTTTACTTAGCTTTACTTCTAAAAACAGATGAATTTTTTTTTTTTATAATCGTTACAAATACAATACCGAAATTCTTATTGTGTTCAAATGTAAAGTTAACAAATGGAAGGATAATGTTTTCCTATATATTTGTATTTTATCATGTGTGAATTTTTGAATTTTTAGTATCTGCAAATGTTTTTCAAAATAACAAAATAATAGAAGTAAATTTTAAAATAATTTTTAATTTCTATTTTTCTTTTAATAGGATTTTCTTAAGAATGACTTAATTCAAAAAAAAAAGAAATACGATTATAAAAGGAAAAAATTTTATTATTTCACATTCACTTTTAATGCATTAAGAGAACATTCACATTAATATGAATGCATTAAGAGAAAAAAAATAAAATTAATCCAAATGCGGAAAATTTCAAATAAAAATACTTTGCAAAAATGATGAATTTTACTAATACCTAAAGTGAATTTATTAACAAATTTAAATTTTCAAATTTAAAAATCTCTTTGACTAAAAAAAATTAAATCCATATTTCCATTCTTTTTAATTTTTTTAATTGCTCATTTTATATTTGTAAACGGATCGTCTCAAACTACTTTAGTTTTCACCCCTTAAGATACAGATAGTTGAACAGTTAGTTTCCTCATTATTTGCGTCATTTAAAATTAAATAGTTTTAAATTTTGTGAATTCACATATTAAAAATCTCTTCACGAAGTTCAATTATACTATTAATAGTACCTCAGAAATCGTACAGTGTGTTAAGACTCTACTCACTACTCAAAAAAAATGGGACTTTACATATACCTAGTAAAAATTTCATAAAGTGCAAATTAGATAAAGGAGTAAAAGATATAAGTAAAGGTATTTGTGTTATTGGGCATTGGGCCATTGACATGCTAGAAAATTAGGAATATATTATGCATGTACGTTTTAACTGTAGATTTTGCAGATGCATTGACACGATAGAAAACTTGAACCACTTTCTCTGCACTTATTGTGATCTGTCACAGAAAAGTCGGAAATATCTCGCTAGTTTCCTTTTCCAAAATTTTAACACCAATTGTAGCGAAATAGGTTGGCCTACGTTTTGAAAGTTCACTACGGACCTAGAGTCTATATTGGTTAGAATTACTAACGCGTTAGATCAACCCTTGACTTTAATAATTGTTACAAAACTTCGAACCTAGAATCTAGAATAGTGTCAACTGACGCGTTAGCTCAGTCTTTATCTATAAAAAGAAAAGGAAAGTAGTCCTGAACTAATTGTTTTTACAAAGTTAACAGAAAACAGTATAGGTTTGTAAAAATGAAATTTAGAAATAAAATCAATCTATATTGATTTAAATATCGAAAAATAAAAATGATGAATAAAATTTTACTTAACAATTTTTCGATTTTTATTTTCAAAATTAGAAATTGTTTTTCCTTGGCCAAGAGAAGAATTAAAAACCAAATGAGTTTTTTAAACGATCATTTTTTATTCAAATAAACATAATATCTACTTAAAGTATATAAAAGAATAGAAAAATATAATAGAATTAAATATTTTTGAAATAAAAACAAGGAAATATATTTTTTCCTTCTATACAATTTGTTTCATAACATGTTATAATAACATGTTCCCAAATGATATTGCTTTGATAACCTAAATACAATTTACTATTTTATTTATCATATAGAAACAACAAATTGCTAGCTAAATTATCTAATAATATTTACAACACTATTTACAATATAAGAGAAAAACTATATAATCACTTTTTTTCTATTATAATAAATATACTTCTTAAACCTGTCAATTTATATTGTCTCTCACCTCTTTTTACATAACCTAATCTTCTATATGTATATATATATATGAATATATAATAACTGTTAGTTTGATAAATAAAGAATATTATTATAACAAATTGAAGACTTCAAACTTTTCCCATCAAAATCACAGTAACAAAAAAAAAGTTTATTTCAAGAAAAAAAAAAAATTTTTTTTTTATTTGATTATCTTAATATGAATTTTTCATTTTTTATTTAATTTTTGCTCTTTTTTTTTGTTTTTTCTTCAGTTTTTTATTTATTTTTTAAGAATATTTGAATACGACAACAATAATATAATAGACTTAAATTTTATTATTATTTTTTTTTTTTCTTTTTATAATAATATCATATAAATCATACATTCATTTTAATCTCCCCACCTGACAATAATATTCTCACAAACATAGAATTTCACACTAAAAACACCAAAAATAGAAAAAAACAAATACAATAAAAAGAGACAAATAACAATAAATGAAAAACTTTTATGAAAAGTCGATTATCTACACCTGTGCTCTGCTTTTTCGCATACTCACTTTTTCTTCCCTTAAAAAAAAAAAAAAACAAAAAGAAAACAAAAAATGTTTTTCATCATTTTGTTTCTTTTTTTATTGTTATTGCTTTTTTTTTTTTTTTTTATCACAAAAACGTAAATTTTCAGTTTTATATATTTTTATAATAATATTCACAAGAGAATCTTAGACAATAAATTAGTTTAAATCTTTTTCAAAATAATTCTATATCTGTCCCTGTCTAAAGTTAATATTTTCATGTTGATTTATTACTTAGGAAAATATTAACCATATATATAGGAATTACATCAATCGGAATTTTTGATAAAGTGCGAAACAGATTAATTTCATTTAATAATGTCACAATTCTAATGTCACCTTAAAACAATTCCTACTCGGGCCTTTCTCGGCTATCGTGATTCCTTACGCTGTTTAATATGTATTTTCAGTAGGCACTTGTGTGATGAATGAATTTAAAAATTTTCAAAAAAAAAAAATACAAAAAGATTTAAAGCTATTCATAATAAGATAAGATTTTAATAGTTCAAATGGCAGTATAAAAATTGATCTTTGCAGACATGCAAAGCGGACTCGAACGATCTACCAACTCAGATGTTCCCCAAAAATTGACGAAGATACTGTCTACAACATCCAACAATTTAAGGTGAATATTAAGAAATTCATTTATAGTATCAATCCCAACAATCTGAAAATAATTTCCATTCCGTAAAATCTTAATTTTTCCTAATGTCCTACATTTTTGTTGACTATCCGCTTGCTGAATTCAAAATAGATAAAGTGCAAAAGAGTCTATTCTTTCTTTTTAGAAAATATTTTAATCTAAAATGCGTTTTTTACCATTGTGTATACATAGAATATTGTAATTTGACAGATCCGATTCAAACTTTCTTAAATAATGTCAATTCACTAATTTTTCTACACAAATTATTGTTTCTACATATGTATACATACATAATATGTACATATATGTATTATTTCCTTTTTTTTGTAATATTTATAAAAGAACCAAAAATACCCAAAAGTACAAAAGTTCAAAGAATTTTTCAAAAAGAAAAAAAAAAAAACTTAAAAACACTTAAACATTGAAATATTCTTATGTCATTCGTTTTGACTTTTAATAAAGTTTAACATGTAAATATTAACTGAAGTGGTTAGTATTCAAGCTACTACAATCCAATTTAAAATCACCCCAATTCACAAAAATTATGACAAATATGAATTTTTATAACAAAATAAGGGGAAAAAAAACAATGTTACTTGCGAGAAGAAAGGAAAGAATGAATAACAAATTGCATTGAAATATTACTGTTAAGTTTCATAACTTAACATTCACACATTTTTTTTTATATGTAGTAACACAACATAAGTTATAATAATATTGTCTCGTTTTGGTTATAACATTTCAGAATTGATTACATTGGTGTTCCTCATATTCCCAAAACTTAAATATTTGTTTTTTTTTTCTGTTTTTGTATTTTTGTATTTGTACATTGCCTCTAAAAAATATTGAGATATAAGGTAGATATTTACTATAAAATTATTCTTATAATTTTGATAATACCTTCATATTATATATTTACTTCAGTCGGTTCTACGTGTGTGTGTAACGTGTTATAGTGAATTATAGTGCTTTTAATAATTAATTCAAGACACAAATCATCTTCTTGAGGTGCTACTGGATGTCAGTGATCACATTTTTTTGAAGCTCCTTCTATACTGTGCTGCATGCGTTAAATTGCCGCAATTTGAAAACCTGTCCATTACCTGATGTTTCTCACTATCAACATTTGTTTTCTGCCTTTAATTTTACTTAGCAGAATAAATCGTAGAACAACATATTTGTCGTTGCGCATTATATAACCGAGATAAGTTGTGTTGCTGCTGCGCTTGATTGTTAATAACAACTCACAGTTTCTATTTATTCTACTTTGAACCTCATTATTACTATTTTGAAGACACAGATTTTGAAGAGACTATACCAGTGTAATAAACATTCTAAAAACACATGTAAAGTTCGAATAAAAAGTCATTTATGATTGATTACGGAGCCAGTATTAAATTAAACTGCTTAAATCACTCTTTTTTATTAGAAATTAGATGATGTTTTTTTCCAATTCTCCTGCGAAACAGGTAATATATGAATACCCGATATTGAAGTTTTGCAAGCATTATATATTAGAGATTGCAATTGAATCTCGATATATTTGCAATTGAATCTCGATCATTTGAGCACAAGCATTTTCTATTAACTTACTATTTTAAATTGCTTTACCTCAAACTCATGGTTCGAATTATTCTTTGGCTTAGTTTAAAAAATATTTTTTGTAGTAGCACTTAACTCATTGCATTATCCTTCTTTTTTTCAAAAATGAATCAATTTTGGAATTTGTTTTAAGAAATTTTACCGTTATTTAATTGTCACAGTCGGTATGACCGAATTTGGTTTTTTGTTACACAATTTGATACTATTATTTCCCATACACAATTTGATACTATTATTGGCTTATTGTAACAGTTTTTATATCAATGTATCTTTTATTTATTTTGTATGGTTGTATTTATATTTACTATTCACTTATGCACAGATAAAGTAAATATTTAATTTAATTTTTTTTTTTACAGTTATGGCCTCTTGGGTTCATCTGGTTGTGGTAAAACAACATTGCTAGCTTGTATTGTAGGCAGAAGAAGATTAAATTCTGGTGAAATATGGGTACTTGGAGGTACACCAGGTTCTCGTGGTTCTGGTGTACCAGGACCACGTATTGGTTATATGCCACAGGTATGTATGTATAAAACAAAAACAAATAAATATCACAAACTCTATACAATTATTAATGTACAAATATTTTGGAAGTTCATTAAAATTTGCATATGTAAATTGAAAAGGAAATTGATACAAAATAGGATCAATTAAATTGATTAGTACTATTATAGGGTAATAAATAATTTAGCGCACCAGTTCTATTAACCAAGTCGCAGTTTGGTTTTGTTTTCCACAGTAATTTAAAACGGCAAATCATAATGAAGATCTAATAAAGCTCTAATGAAACTAAGAAAAAAAGTTCTAACAAAGACACTTAAAATATTTGGTTAAAATCTACCAAATCTAATCCTATCGGAATTATAAATTTTAATGAAAGAAGGGTAAGAAGGAATAATTGTCTCTAAATTCAATTTAGTAAATGAAACATATGCTAGTTATATTAAATTAGCATATTATGTAAAAGCATATAAAAGTTTAAATAAAAAAAACACTCTAATGTTGGGTTGTATGCGTTAATCTTTTTTAGAAAAAAGAGAGCTAAAATCAAAAGTAAAAGTATTAAGCCATGATCAATTTTATAAATACCACAGCGTTTAATTTTTAATTTTAGATTGGCTCTCTTTTTAAAAATTGAAATTTATAAAAAATTGTGGACGAAAATCTAATTCATAATGTCGATTTAAAATTTGATCACAAAAATCATAAAAGCAAAAATATATTAAAATTCAAAAATATTGTTCTAGTGTTTCAAGTTTTATGATTAAAGGGACATATATGAATTGTAAAGTCTGTCTATAATTTAATACGTATGTAATATGTATATCAGCGCTAGTAGGTAATCAAAATTTTCATTGAAATTTATTTCTATCGTGAGGATTTATTTAAAAGTTATTTGCAACAAAAAAGTATTAAAATAAATGAAATATTTTATAAAATATTATACAAATATCTACAACCATTGAAAAAAGTTTCAATGCAAATGGAAAATTTAGATGGAAATATTATTGTCAAACTGGATTTAAAACTCAAAAATATGAAACCATAAGTTTTTCTCTATTTTACTGCGCTAATACAATCGCTAATTTTGTCATATTTAATCATTATAGATCATCATCCCATCCCATCATTATCATCTCCTTGTAAACTTGATCCTTCTGAACGAATTTGTTCCATTTTTGAAAACGATTATAAATAGCGCATTATGTAGGATACTTCTGCTCAACAAATTCACAGAAGTTCATCTGTTTTAAAATAGATTTAAAAGGTGAAAATACGATAGAAATTAATTCGAAACACTGAGAAGGTTTTTGTTCTTATACTGTGTAAGATTATTGAAGATCTATAAAGATTTTTAAAATTATAAAATTACTGTTAGCAAGATTACTATTAAAGTCAAAAACTTGTGAATCAAAAGAAAAGCTTTGCTAACACCGATTAGGTTAAATAAAAATTACACATAAAATATGAAAATTCAAATAATTTTTAACCTATTTTTGACTGTAAATCCTAGAGAACTTTAATTTCTAATAAGTTTTTGACTTACTATTTTATTAAAAGATAATTAAAAGGAAAAATAATAGGATTGTATACAAATGAACATTGTTACAAAGTCAAAGTTTCAGGATAACAATTTTACTTTATATTTTCTTCCGATGACAACCTAAGAAGTAAATCTGTGACACAATTTTTTTTTTTTGCTTACAAAAGTAGATGGGAATCATGCAACAGCTCTATAGAGGAATGGAAGGAACACGAATCCTCTATGAGTTTTTGAATTGAAATTCTAACCAACTAAACACCACCTTCCTTTCTTAATCAAACAATAAATTCTATCACAAAACATTGAACCATTGCCTCATCAATGGAAATTAAGGCTTATTTTGGTTATAAACTTATAATCTATTGCTTTACTGCAAAGTTAATGGTCACTCTAACAATTATTTTATTGACAATCTCTACTTTTTACCAAACAACCATTTGCATATACTGTAATTAATTATTTTCTACTAATAATATAATATTTACAACATCATTATAAGTTTTTAATATTTTATATTAATAGAACGGGGAAATATTTGAAGCTTTTAGATACAATTAGCGGATTAATTAAATTAATAATATAATTGAAGCATTAAAAAATACAAAACTGTTCATTAAACCAATATTTCCTAACCAAAGTTACGATAATGACAAGTCATTGTAACTCACACAAACACTGATCTGATACTGATATAGGATAATTGGGTCTACTTACGAAACGACTTTTACTAAAATCTTATTTTATCAAAAACTCGTTTTCCAAAAAAGCTGGCTTTTTAAAAGGTATCAATTTAAAACTCAAAATTTCCTTTTATAATTATTTACATTTTATAAAAATAGTTAAGGCTGCCATTCCCAAACACTACTCAAACAAATGATCTTAAAAATCTTAATTTTGTAACCAATTCTAAATTTCGTCCTAACTATTTTTCACATCACATATTTTAACGGCAAAGCATTGGAAAAGGCTGTCATTTCCAAATGAAAGCAAATGATTGAAATTCTGTTCTTACAACTGTGGCACACCTTCTAATTATTTTTTCAAGATTTTAAATAAAAGCGATCAAAATTAGGCTCTTCAGATTTTAAAAGCGACCTTTAAACGGTGACCTTTGAAAAAGTGATTTTTAAAAAAAAAAAACTCACGTTTTCGACAACAGTATTTTAAAATACAATATTCAAGATAATGGTAAGCGGTTATCCGTTACGTTCCCATGGTAATTATATCACTAATAAGGAAAATCGTGAATTTATCGAAATTATTCTGTATCGAACGCCAACAACTTAACAAGATATATATGATATGTTTTTTAATATTAGGAAAATTGCATCAGATTCTAATTATTTAGAATGCATCGGAATGAAATACATACAAATTTTATATTGTATATCCTTAAAATAAAATACAATTTTTCTAAAACAAATTTATTCTTGCAAAAGTAAACGCTCAACAAACAATATGTTTATATATAATATATATATATATATATATATTGATGTTTGATATTGTTATAATGCACTGTAATTAAATTTTCGTGAAAAGCATGGATTATCATGCTTAATTTTAATATATAAATATTTTATGAAATATTTGGACAGGTTTTATTATAATAAAAGTAATAAAGTTTCTGATGTAAATTATGCTTTTGCTTTTTTTTTTAACCGTGGACATCAAATAAAGTGAAACAAGCCCAAACACTTAAGTATTAATATTATAATAAAAATAAATTTTCTTCAGTCATTATAGACTATAATCAAGTAGTATGGTAAATCTTTGAAAAAATGTTTAAATGTTGCTGTACAAATAGAGGAACAAGTTAGATATCAATCTGTTGTTTGCATATCAACATGAAAATTAAACCAACTACCGAATAATTATAAGTTGTCTTATTCGTTTTTGTTATTACTTTAAATTTGAAAGATGTAATCACAAATACATTTATAATTAAATTTAAAAAAGTGCTTTATTATTGTGGTAAGGTGCAAATTATGGTTATGACTTGTGATAAAGTAAAAGCACACATACTTTAACCTTTCAATATATTGAAACCGGGATAATGGATAAGCAAATTTGAGCTATACTGAGAATATACCCTTATTTTTAGAATTGCTCCAAATTAATTATTTTCAAATAATTACACGTGACAGTTATTTAATATCCATTACCACAATGTGTTAAAATGTTTAAAATGTAATGATTTAAATTATATTTGTTTATATTTTAATAGAATCTTGTAGCTTGGTTATCTGTGAGATATAAGATATGAATAAGAAATACAAAAATACATTACAAAATTTATTGATCATTTTTAGATTCACTCACAAACACTCTTCAGGTTGTACTCGTATCCAATAGAATAATATAGTATGAACCTAGAAATTTATAATAAATCCTAGGGTCATATTAAATTTGAAAATTTAATTTTTGATGAAAATAAAATTTCTAGTATTTTTAATCTTTTGACTTAAAAAAATTCACTGTATCGACAAAGGAACTGCAATTATATATATATTCGTTTTTTAAGTTATTTATAAATTGCATACAAAAAAAATTTTTTTTTAATAAATTTTTTTTTCTTTTTTGTACTAGGAAGTGGCATTATATGGCGAATTTACAATGAGAGAAACTTTATTATATTTCGGTTGGATGGCAGGAATGAAAACGAAACGTATTAAAGAAAGAACTGATTTAATTTTAAATTTATTAAATTTACCAGATGGTAATAGTTTCATAAAAAATTTAAGCGGTGGACAACAACGTCGTATGAGCTTAGCATCTGCTCTCTTACACGAACCAGAATTATTGATTTTAGATGAACCAACTGTAGGTGTTGATCCAATATTAAGGCAAAAGTATGTAAAGATTAAATATTTAAAGTTATACAAATATATTTTAAATATAAATATTTAGAATTATATTTTTTAAACTTTAATTTTATTTTTGTAAGTAAGTAAATATAAACACAATATTTCTATTATAGAAAAAACTTCTTTAGACATAAATTTAATTAATTTATACTTCAAATTATAATAAGAAAATAACATAGAAATAATTTTTATTCTATTATATAACATCGAAGGTAAACTTCTTCTTCTATTTCCCTTCATCTTTTTATTCTTATAAACTTTTCATCACTATTGCCATTAGACACAAAATGCATTTATTTTGAAATTGTATAGGTTTCCCCCAAGTGTATGCAATTAAAATAAAATTGCTTCATTAAAAACTTTTATTTTGTTAAAAGAAAAAGGTTTCTATATTTTTCGTTCCTATTCAATCAATCACTATTTAATATGTGAAAAATGAATAAAATATTAACAAACCAAAAAATTTATTTAACTTAATTCTTTTTTAAGACCCAATATATCATCATGAGACCTAGGATAAAAAAAAAAATCGATTTTCAATTCCATTAACAACTGTGTTTCAATTTTTTTTTCTTTGTTTTTTTTTTCAAGTATATCATGTCAATTCATAGGAATTGTGTTCCACTATATCACACCACAAACAATTCATTATGAATCCAATCAAACGAAAAAAAAAGGACTTCTTACAAAAAACATAAAAAAATGTGAACCAAATTACACTTAGGTCATTTCGTGTTGTGTTGATATACGACTATTAATGCTCGTCTGTAATAAATTTCTTTAGAAATTATGATTGTCCCATATACACTAATATGATACACAATACACAGCACTTTGTTGAATATAAAAAAAAAATAAATACTGGCAACAATAAAAAAACTAAAAAGTAGAAGACCATAATTTATGTTTCGCATTAACAGAATCCAACTATGAAAAAAAAAAATCCTTGGTGATTTCTCTTTGTGGATATTATTTTTTATTTCTTAGTTTTTGTTTTGGAAGGATGAGGAAATTATACATTTTCTCCAATACAATTATTTTTTTAAATATAATATAAATTTTGCAATAGTGTTTATTTAACGTCTATCTCTCTATCACTATAAATCTTTAGATTTTTAAATTTTTTCTTTTATATTTAACCTTAAAATTTTAACTCAAAACATTCACTAATAGGTGTTATTTTTTATTGTCTTTAGCTCGTTGATTTAAATAATGCCGGTCCAACCAGTATATATAATTGACCCTGTCTTTAATGGACTAAGGTTACAAATACTATATTCTCTTTCGATAATCATAATGCGTCACAATTCAATCCACTGTTTTGGACTTTGAACTCCTTTCAACTTCTTGAGTATTTTGAATCTTTCTTTTATAAGTTTTAAGCTGTCAAAATTTCCGCATGAAATATTTTCTTATTTCAATTATTAATAATATTATCAATAGTTAAAAAACTTTTAAAACCCCATTGGATTGAGGACATGCAAAAGATGAACATTAAAATAAAACTGTTAAAAATTACTTAAAAAAAAAAAAATTAGTTTGGTTTCTTTCTTTTTTAAATAGATTGTAGGAACAGCTCAAAAAAATTAAAATACACCTTTTACAGTTTAAATAATGGCATCTAGAATCCTATTTATTCCGCAGCAATTCGGAGACCACAAATTTTTTTTCAATTAAAGAAGTTTAACTGTATTCAAAATTAATTAGTCATTTTTTGAAATTTTTAACATTATGAAAAATAATTTAATTAGATATTTGTTTTTAATTATTTGAAAATAATACTAACGTAATATTAACTACAGGTATTACATACAGGGTTTAGTTAACTGCCATAATATATCAAATATTGATTCTATTTTAAAAGTACTTTCATCGAACTATAATTGAAAATTCCATACTTATTAAATTGAACTTTTTTCTCGCCTCCCATTCTCCCGTCATTTTTTTCACAGTGTAAAAATATCCTTGATGATTGTTCGTTTTTTTATATATTTATACATATATATAATAAAAATAAAAACGTTCTTTTGTTCATTTTAGTTGTGTATTCTCTCATATTTTCTAGGATTAAGTTTGAATAAAATGCAAATTATTTATATACATAGAGAATGGACAAAAATTCCACTTAGTTATTCATAAGTTTTTGTTGTTAGCACATATTTTTATTTTTGCTATCATTTATATAGGGTGTTACATGACTAAAAAATAGGCCCAAAAATTAATTAATACGATAATATTTGATGGGTTGTTTGCTGGTATATGACACAGCATCAAGTACCTTTTGAATTATGACATAAGATCGTAAAAGCCCCTAAAATGTATCTTCTTAACTGTTGATATAAGATGTTTTAGGTCAATCTTCGAAACATCTTGCTGAACATTAATGAAGAAATCCTCCCGAACCATTTATTTTAAAATTTATTTAAATAACTTCTGTATTCATCATTTGAAATGTCTCCATTTTTTTCGACTTCGTACCTTAAAGTGCTGATTCAACCGTAGGGAAGGGATACCAATTAATTACCAATTCTTAGCTTTAAAAATGTTCAGTATTTAGAGATTAAAATACTTTTGCAAGCTAAAATCATTATAGTATCTGATGATGTTTCAAAACGAATATAATTGATGGCTAATACACTCTGTACATTATAATTTGAAACAAACCATTTTTTTATGTTTTGTTGGCTTGTAATAAATAATTTCAAGACGCTGACTTAGCACTTTTCCTAGCAATATATACTAAACAGACAGCATGTGATCTGTTGAAAAATACTTTATCTTTTGTCGTTTTTGATTTTTTATGTTGGTAAGATAAAACGTAAAGCAACCAAAAAAAAAACAAAAAGAATTAAAAAGAAAAAGAGAAAACTGTCTGGGGAGTTCGTAAAATTAAAATTTACCACATGGAAAAGAAAATAACAAACAAAAATAATATATATACGTAACATTCAAATAACACCACAATAGAAAATGAAATTTAAATTCATGATGACAAAATCATATACAAAACTTTTTGTTGTCGGCTTTAAGTTTACAATTTTTGAATATCTTGAATATTCGAATTTGTTTTTTACTAAAATTTTCATTTCCGGAAGACTGATTTTCTCAAAATCTTAAGAACTTACTTGAACTTTTTTTAACTTTTAACTAAATATATATTAAAATTGTTCTGAAAAAAAAATGAAAACAAAAAGAATGTAGACAATGTTTTCTAAAGTATAGAAGAGAAAAAAAAACTTTGAAATTTTTTTAAAACCCCTTTTTTTGTTTTGAAAGTTTATTGTATGTTCATTGAAATCAATTGAACTATGGTTCTGAAGACTCAAGATAAACAAAAACTATATAAGAAACAAAAAAAAACCTAAACCAAGTTAAGACCACTTAATTCTAGGCTGTCTATTAATAAAATAATTTTAAAATACAATAGTATTTTATTCCTTAAGTTTTGTTGTAAAAGTTCAAGACTTTTAACCTTGAAATTTTTTGCGGTAATCTTAAAGTATTTATGTAGAATAAAAATGATTGTTTTTTTTTTCTTTTAAAAAATACACAAGTTAACGATTTAAGGGGATTTAAATTGTCAAAATAATAATAATGAATAACTTCTGATACAACGTTAAAATTTAAATCGTTAAATTAATTGAATTTGTTAAATATTTCTGCATAATCCTGTCATATCTAATTTGCTTGAATTTATTGATGAAACCATTAACCATTTATTGTCCTCACTTTCATACATTGGTTTTATAGCTTTGTACAACTCTTTTCCAATAGTTTCAAATTAAATATTTGAAAATTTAAAAGATAAATACGTATTTCATTTATTTAAAATGTAATGGTCGAAATCAAGTGTCCTCATATTACTGCTTTTCATTATCAATATTTGCCTTGATAAAATTACTGTGAGAGTGACTTTTCTCTTCCTCTAACATTCCTATTTATTATCAATTATTTTATATACTAATTACCTAATATATGTTACCTTTAAAAGAAAATGAAAAAAACATAGCAAAAATATATATATCCTTTTAGTTTGTAAAAATTGAAATAAAAATCTACATACAAGGATTAGGAATCCTACATAATAAGGATTCTTCTTTTAGATGTAAAAATTAAAACTTATAAAATAAATAAATTAATAGAAAATTAACAAAAATTTTTTAAAGAGGTACGTAATTTATTAACAAGTCCTACTCTATCAAAGCAAAATCTGTTGTTACCCTAACGAATATTAAAATTCATAAAACACGTGATATATATATACATACATTTATTTGCAATACCCTTACTTTGATTATTCATTCGAATTTAAGAAATCTTTCATATAAGTAAGAGTTAAAAATCGAAACCTCAAAAGGTATTAAAAAGAATTATTTCGCATACCCTTAAAAAAATTTTTTAATGGTTATAAAATTTTTAATTTTTTTTGGTATAAATTAAGAATATTAATAGAATAAGAATCAAATGATTTATGGAAATTATGATATAGGAGAAATAATATTAAAATACCAGACACTATCTAAAATAATTAATAGATAAAAAATACATCTTCAATCTGTAAGCCAAATCCCATTTTTATCAAGGACAAATAAAATTTTAACAATTTGTTACTTTTCAAATAATTATAGTTATATTATTATTTACAATTTTTAGTCAGTATTTTAATCTACCTCTTCATCTGGTTTTAAGTAGTACATATTTCTAAAAAAAAATTTGCTCTAGTTAGATTGAACTGGATTAAGCTAGATTCCTCAGAGTAAGTCTTATATCAAGAAAATCCTCTTGATCACAATTCATAAATTTAGCAGAAGGATATTCTCAGAGTAATTTTTTTTTTTAAACCTTTTGTCTTTTATTGTAAAAGACAAATTCTGCACTCTGCACTGTAAAAGAAAAACCTCACCTCAGCTCAGAAGACCAATTATATCACTTTTTTCAAAAAGCACTCGGCAAGCAAACAACAAGCAAATTTCTAATTATTAATTTTAATCATTACATTGGTAATTTTAACTTTATATATCACTTAAATTTCTGAATTAAGATATTTTATTCATTTAATAAAGGATAATTTTACATTCCTTTTAACTCTTAAATAATCATAAGATACAATTTAATTTGAAAACAAAAAAAGAAAATTTTAAACACATAATCATCTTTCCATGAAAAAAATTCTAATTTAATATTCTTAGCACACAAAACCTAAATTCCGGTTATTGTTAATAAACCCTATTCAAATATATATATATACATATATTTTCCAATTTTCATATTTTATTTTTTTAACCATTTTTTAAATGGCAACACAATTGTTGAAATTCAATTGACATAATATTTTGAATTTAAGTTAATCTCAATATTATGTTTTTCCTTAAATTTTTTTTCATTTTTGTTTTCAAAGACTCCTTTTTATAAGTTTTAAATTATACTTTTATTCATTTTCATTTTCCACGTTTCTAATAAAAAAATTTTCCCATTCCTTCAAATAATTTAATTCACATTTTCTTTTTCTCAATTCATATTTTAAATTATCACTAAATTATAAATTTTATCCTTCTTTTAAACACGAACATCTTAGTCTTGTTACGAAATTTTTGTTTCAAAATTCTTATTTTTCAATCACAATTACTTAAGAAACAAATAAAAGCCAAAAAGAAATACAAAGTAAAAAAGTAAAGCAACTCTTAAATAACATAAAATACCCTTTAAATTGAGACTTTTATCCTTTTTGTTATTTTTGTTTTTGTATTTGTTTTTTTTTTTTCTGATATCACTTGATTTTCTCTTGAATTGCTAAAAAATCTGATCAGAACAGAAAGAGAAAAAAGAATGAAAAATACCAAAGTAATATTCCATTAAAACAATATCTTAATAATTCCAAAATAGTCCTTTTTGTTTCTCTCTTTTCTTATTTTTCTTTTTTTTTTCTCTTTCTTCCCTTTTTTGTATCTTTCTTCATCATTGTTTTTTTTTTTTTTTCAAATATTATTCTTTTTATGATTTTGATTCAAAGACCTTCAATGGAATATTCGATAATCCTAAAACTGTTATATTTAGATTATGTAACTGGTAAAAAGGATCTAATTTTATAAATAAAAAAAAAACGGAAAACTAAACTGATAAGCAAACTTTAAAATGTCATATCACTAACTCAAAGATAATCAACTAACAATTTTATAGAGAAATTTTTTTTTAAAATGCTTATTATTTTTCCTATAAAATAATAAAATATTCCGTTTCAAACAAGAAAACTTTTTTAAAAGTGAGTTTTAAATTTTGAAATTTTCTTTTTTCAGAAACTTTAGTTGTATAATAATTTTGTTTAAATCGTGCCGGGAAATTAACTAAAAATCAAAAAATTAAAATTTCCAGTTGATCTTCCGAATATAAAAATCCAATGCCTACTCACTGATACTTAATCCGGTTTATTTTAATTTAATTCGTTTTACTTAAATAATAGGATCGGTAAGTACTGTTTACTTAAATTTCTTAATTTTCTATTTTCTTATAAAATTTTCTATTTTCAAAATCAAATCAAAAACAATTTTGATATTTTACATTTAAAATTTTATAATAGCTTAATACATAAATTTTTAAGCTTAAGTGTTTTATACATATACAGTCAACAATGTTACAATCCTCTTTTTTTTTCGCCAACTATAAAAACAAAATAACAACAATTTAACAATTTTCTTTTATTTTCTATTCAGAATCATAATAGAAATTGGGTTAAGTTGTAACGTAATTTAATTCGATACGAGAGTATATGTGGTCATTGAACGTTTAACCAATTTAAAATATAAAATTTATATATATATATATATATATATATATATATATATATAATATAAATGTATATATTATATAGCATCGATTGAAATTACAACTTACAATAAAAAAAATTTTTAAATCAAAATAAAAAATCAAAAAAGGACTAAAAGTCCTTTTTTCTTTTTCTTAATATTATCGATTTATACAGTTAAAAACACGAAAATCCTATTTTTTGATCCTGGAAAAAAAAAATGTTCAATTCTTAAAGAAATTGCAGAACAAATCCCGATATATAATAAAGAAACTGTGAAATCCAGAAAGGATTTGCTGAGAGATTTTCTTTTTTTTTTTTCTTTTATTTGCTAGTTTTCTTTGCTGTATGCATTTTAAAATGGATTGAAAAAGAAAATTTTTCATGCTCTATTAAAACGTTTTTAAAATAGGAAAGAAAAAATCAATAGAGAACGTTTTTAAAGTTTTTAAATTAAGCGTAAAAAAAATATATATAAAAACACTTTTCATTGAAAATTTTCTTCCATGAAAATTGCTTTGTGGTAAGATAATATAGTTTACAATTTTATTTTTAAAAGGTTATGTTATAAGAAAATGTTTTTTTTTTTTAACATCATTAAAATTATAAATTTTTCAATTGACTGCAGATTAAAGGTTATTAAATATTAACATTTGGTTTAGATGTAATAAGGTTTGGTTTAAAGTAATAATTTAATTTATTACGAACTCAGAGTTTTGAATTGTAACTTATAAACTACGTCATGTTTCCTTACTCTCTAATTTATAATTCATAAAATATTTATTACAAAAAAAAACTATATTCTATATGCACATCATGCACTATTTTCTCCCGAATTTTTCATTTTCCCATTTATTTGACCACTTTTTATTAGAAACTTCAATTATAATGCTGATTTACTATTCCAAATAAAATCTTTATAAGTATAATGTATCTAAATTGTTCTTTTCTAGATCATTCTGTAAAATAAAATTAATATGATACAAAACTTTAAGCATGTCGAAAATTGTGTAATTTTTGTGACTCTTCGATGTTAAAATTAAGTAATTTCAAACGAAAATGTTTAAAGGCTTGTACAAATCATAGTAGAAGATCTGCAACAAATACCAGAAATTTATATTCAAATAAATTTATTTATAGTAAAGCAAGTATAATTTATCGATAACTTTATCATTCGCCTCATAAGAATATACGAAGGAGTAGTAATGAAAAATATACAAAGAACTGAGGACATTCTTTAAATTTTCATCTATTAAAAACTTTTTCTTGTTTGTTTTTTCTTGTAATCTCGCCGATAAGAGTTCTTGAATTTTGTAAAAATTAAATAAAGGAGTAAATAAAACACAAAAAACAAATAATGATTTACTTTTGTATGTAATTTTTTGAAATTACAAATAAATTTCCTAATAAGATATGTCGCCTAACATTATGCAATTATTTTTTAAAGTTTAATTTATTAATTTTTTGTTTTCTAGTAATTTTTATAACATAACAAAGCATTAACCAGTCTACAAAATAATTACTTATATAATTAATATTTTATTAAAATACAAAACATATATATTTTATTTAATTATTTATCTTTTATATTTTTTTTTTTTGTATTAGTATTTGGGATCATTTATTAGAAATAACAAAAAATGGCAATACAACTGTGATAATTACAACACATTATATTGACGAAACAAAACAAGCTGGCACAGTAAGTTTGAAAAATTATTACAAAAATTAAATCTTAATTAAAAAAATAAAATATAAAAATGGATAATGATGTACATAAATTAAATATAATAATAGCTATATATAAAATGTTTGTATGTAAAAAATTTTCCAGACAAAAATAAAATATAATTTTTGTGACTAAGAAAATTTATTTAGAAAAAGTTTCAGGTTGGATATTGTAAGATTTATTTATTTTCTTTTACAAAATACTATACTCAATTATTTGATAATATTTAATACACAAACACAAAAGAAAATTATATATATATAATGGTGAAAGTATGATTGTTGTATTTAAAACAAATAGCATCATATAATAAGTTTTTATAAAATATGTTCTATTAAAAAAAAATGTAATTACTTTGTAAAAGTTCAAAATCTTACAAAATCAAACAAAAACGGACAATAAATTAAACTTCATACAAAGTTAAATCAAATTTGCTTTTTTGAAGTTGAAATTCTAGTTGAATTTATATTTTAGGAAAAGAGCATAAAATGAAATAGGATTTACTTTTAATTCAGTTTTGAAGCAATATTTTTTCGCATTTAAACCTTTTTGTAATTTTATATTTAGCACGTTTCAAAAAAATTTTTGAAAAAATGTGCCTATTAGTTTCACTTTGTCTGTCCGTCCGTCTGTCCGTCTGTTTACAAAACTTCTACACCGTTAAAGATAGAAAAAAATAATTTTAGCCATGGCTAGGTCTCATAAAAAAATTAATTTTGTGGAACAACTTTTTCATGTAGCCCGATCCATCAGAGAACTACAGCGCCTCAAATTTTGAAAAAGCCCTATTTTTAAACGCATATATTTCATGTTTCGTTTAAAATATTTTCAATCTGAAAACACCATTCGACAGAAATTTTTTTTACCTTTATAAATCAATACCAAAATTATATATAATTTTCAAATCTAGTATTTAAATTTACCGTTATGTGAAAACCAAATTTTGCATGATTTTTCTACTTTCATAATTCCGGCATGCTTTTAGGTAGGGGCTGAAAATTTTGAGACAAGAAAGAACTTTTAGAATTAGTATAAGTTTGCTCAGAAAATTTGTTTGTACCACCTCCTGTTTATAAACTATTAGGGCTCAAAAATTGAAAATTTGGTATTTTTAAACACCTGTAACATAGGCATCTGTACACATTTTTCTTCGACATAACAAAAAAATTGAAGCTACAGTAATATATTTTTAGATGTATATATCTCAGGCTCTGCGTAGTAGTTTTACAATCTAAAAACACTAAAACACCGAAAATTTTCTTACCTCTATAAAACAATATCAAAATTATGCAATATTATGTGATTTACTATTTAAATGTACTGTTATGTGAAAACCAAATTTTGCATGATATTTCGTTTTTTATAACTCCGGCACGCTTTGAGATAAGAACCTATAATTTTGAGACAAGAAAGAACTTTTAGAATTAGTTTCCTTAGAAAATTTTTTAGTACCAGGCCCTGCTTAAGTGTTATTACGCCTCAAAAATTCAAGATTTGATATTTTTAGACACTTGTAACTTAGGCACGTGTAAAAATTTTTTTACCGCAAGACATGAATATTAAAGGTTCAATAATATCTATATTTTTACGTGTGTTAACGGATTTTTTTTAGTTATATAGGGTTCCGGACTTACAGCCCCTCAAAATTCCAGAAAAGTCCTATTTTCACTTTTTTTTCTTATTACATGAAATTTTCAAATTTTTGTGTAAGTCACACTTCTAAACAGTTTGTATTGCTTTTTAGAAATGTGCGCTTTTAAAAACCGTTGGTTTACATTCTATCTTTCTATTAAATGAAAATCAATAAAAGTTTTTTTTATTAACAATGAAGTTATTTATTTCTAATCAAATTAATTCGTTCTTTTTTCCTTATGAACATGAAAAATAATTAAACCATTTTGATTTTTCTAAACCACAATTATTTTAATCATACAAATATCATATAACAATAATTAAATGAATTTTTCATTATATGTATTTTGAATTTAATAAAATTTCAAAATTATCCTAGCAACAATCAACAAATTTTTATTTGTTATAGAGTACTTTTTAATACAGTTCATTTAATTCTATTTAATTTTATATAATATATGAAAATAATTTCAAATATAAAATAATATTTAAAGTACACTTCAAAATTTAATTACAAATATGGTATTTTTCCACTGATTTGATTCAAACTCATTAAAACTTTTAATAATTGATGATACTTAAATGAATCTCTAAATAGAATTAAATGCAAACAAATAGTGTTTTTTATTTAAACTTTTCCCAAAAATTTTTATATTATTTATTTATTTTAAAGTTTTTTTGTTTTGCTGTTTAACAAATTTTCGTATTTTTTTAATGAAACTTTAATAGCTACAACATTTTTCGATAGTTTCATTATTGAAGTACTATAAATGATTAACTAACGATATATAAATCATATATTCAAATTTAAAATACAATTTCCTTATTTAATACCTAATTAAAAAATAGAATGTCTTGGGGTGTTATGATTAACGGAAAACTACTAAATTTATTTTCAAATTGTTCAATTAAAAATAATGCATCAAACCAGAGCTGAAAACAGATTTCGCAAAACCAAAAGCAAAACTACAAAAATCATAAAACCTTAAAAAGTTAAAAAACCAAAACAAAAACTACACAGGTTTAGTATCAACGAAACCAGGTCCAAAGTCCAAAAAAATTATAAAAACAAAACAAGACAACACACTTACTATAAATTATAGCAGCATTATGAGATATCGCAAGTGTAAACTAGTAATGCATACAATTTTTTTTTAAGTGCATTTCTCTAAATAACCATATGTTATTAGAGAAATGCACTTAATGCATGTGGGATTCGAACCCATACTCTCTCAGTGTTTACAGCGTATTTTATACGCTCCTACCCATTAGACCCTCGAGGCCCTGCATACAATTTTTGTACACAAAGAAAATTTTTAAGTACTTTTCTATACCACAAATTAGTAGATTGCGGTAAAAATGACATTTTTACCCAGTAAAATTTTCTTTTGAAACAAAAACTAAACTAAACTAAAACTAATTAAAAGAAAAAAATTTCAATAAGATCAAAACCAAACTAAAATACTAATTGGTTCCTCCAGCAATACATAAAACATTTAAGGACTGCTAATCGGAAAAAGTTAAGTTTGTGAAACAAATTAAAATACATTAAGGCTATAATATAATATAATATAATTAAAAGTGTTAGTAAAAAAATGATGATAAAGCCTGAAGGTGATAAAGCCTCTTCTTACGCTTAAAATATTTAAAGTTAACATTGAACCGAAAAATTTAAAAATTTATTTATATATAAAAACAAAAATGTCAAAATCAACTGACCATTATAAATTGCTATGTACTCGTATATTTATCAGGTTGGTATACTCAAAAATTTGAGCTTCAATTTTTTTGTCATGTCGAAGAAAAATGTGTACAGATGCCTAAGTTACAGGTGTTTAAAAATACCAAGATACGTAAAAATCATATGGAGAATTTTCTTTTCAAAATATATTATTTCGGGCAATGTTTAGACTAAATTTAATTTAGTAATATCGAAGAGCAAAATTATTTCTTATCCAGCCTTAAAAAATTGTTATTTTTTCAAAACACATAAATTTTCTTATGATTTTCCTTTTTTTGCTTTTATGTAAAATAATAAAAATAAATAAAATACAAAACAAATTTAATTCATCAGACATTAGTCATAAAAAACATTTCATATTTTACGAAATTATAAATATTTAAGTGTCTACATGAATAATATGAAAAACAATGAAAATTAAAACAAGTGTTTTTTGTTTTGGAAATATCACCCTCTACACAATAACTCTTTTTTCAGCTTCAAATTCCAATTTTTAAGCGAAATATTAAGGTTTAACTGAAACAGGAAAATTGATTTGTTAATTGAAAATTTTTAATTTATTAGAAAAAACTGAAAAATTTTGCGGAAAATATTATTTGCAGGCTCATCACAGGAATAAATTCAAACAACCTTTAACATCATATTTAATTGACATTTTTGATTAAAATTTATTTTTCATCATCTTATCCATACCTACCTAAGAAACTCGTTTTTCAGACTAAAAACAAAAAGGTATAAAAAATTAAAGCACGTGGAATAATAAAAAAAAAATTGTGTAAAAATTTAATAAAAAAAAAAAAATCGGAAAAAATTTAGGTATATTTTTTTATTATTGTAATTTTAGGCAAAAATAAAAAATCTTTATACCGGTCTGTTAAAAACTTAACAATATTTATATATTTAGGCAATGTTTAGACATTTTATTTAAATAAATTTAAAGAATTATTTTTCAAAGTTTAATCAGGTTTGGGTTTCATAAATTTTATCTATCGATTTCACTTCAATACTTCAGTATTCCATTCTCAAGTCAATCAAAAAATTTACCAAAAATGAATTTTACTATAGGTTTATGGACCGCATAATCAGCAGATCTTGTTATTTTCCATATTTTCTTCGTTTTTGTTTGTCATTACGATATCATTGACCAAAAAAAAAGGCAAATAACGAAATGAATCTGCAAAATTTTCAAGACTATATAGATTTTTAATTTTATTTTTTATGAGGGGCCTCGGTGGCCTAGTGGGTAAGAGCGTATAAAATACGCTGTAAACACCTAGGAAGTGCGGGTTTGAATCCCACACACGTCATAAGAGTAAGTCTCTCTTACGACATGTACAGCCATGCCTGAAAAGGAAAGTTTATGTAATTTCCTTGTTACATTTATGTGGCTGGGAAATGCACTAAAAACAAAAAAAAAAAACAAAAAATAATGTTCATCAATTCCAAAAATCCGACTTATAAAACCAAATGAATTCCTAAAAAATATGAAAAATTAACCATTTGCTTTACGACAAATTGTAAAATATTTTACTTAACAAGAACTCCATCGGACTCCAATTAATTATAATCCTTTTTATCATTTAATATAGAACTTTAAATTTATTTTAAACGAATTATTAAAAGAATAAAACAATTATTGTATTTTAGAACAAAAAAAATACTTTATGTTTTGTTTTTTTCTTTTTTATGAAATATAATACTGTAAATTGTTTACAGGTTTACATACTCGTAAAAGTAATAAATTATGATCCAATTAAAATATTATAAAAGAAAATAACATATAGAAAATTTTTAACCCATTCCTTGTATATTATGATAATTTACAATTATGTATTTAAATTGTACAATTTTCATGTTTTTCATGTATAAATTAAATCAAAGTATAGAAAATTTTATTCTAAATATATACTCGTATGTATGTATATAAATTGTTTTTTTCTATTCCAAAGGATATATAACATAATTATTTATAACATTTCTATAATATCCTATTTCAACAATAATATTATTTACTTAGGTATTTTCTTTTTCTTTGTGGTCTTTTAACATTATTATTACCTATGAAATAGACTAGAAGCACTGTCGATCAATAACTTTCCCATATTTTTCTTTTTTTTTTTTTTTTTGACACAAAATTAATATACGTATGTGTGCATTTTGTTTTGTTATTATAAAACATTACTTTTGAAATATGAGTTAAAAAATATAAAAATATGTAAAAAAAAACAAAAACAAAAAAAAAATTAAAAGAATAAAAATATTTACCTATTTTAATCCCTTATAATTTTAATAAACCAAATAAAGACGTTAAATGGAAAATGAAAGAACAACAAACAAAAATAACAGTAACATTAACATTAAATGTTTTTTTTTTTTGTTCTTTTTTTATTCACCCCAATTTCTTTATCTTTGCTTCAGGATTTTCTTTGTTTATTTGTGTTTTTTTTCTTTTGTTTTTTTTTTTCTCTGTTATTAATTTAATGCGGCAATGTCGTTAAATTTAAATTGCTCTATAGTATGATGCCCTTAATGAATTATTTTTTTTTTTTGTTCTTTTTTTAACAGTTATAATAACAAAAACAACAGTTAAAATGCAAAAAAAAAAAAGAAAAGTAATGGATTCATAGCTGTACAAAATTAATGTATATATATGTATATTATATTAATACTTATATACAAAGTACTAAAATAAAAAAATCTTTTACCGTTATCAAAATAACAATAGTAGTAGTAGTTGTTTTTGTTTTTTTTTTTTTTTGATAAGGGAGATAGACAAATATCCTTAAACAACAGTAACTATATAAGTTTTTGTGGTATCCCCTTAATAATATACTGGTAAAGACTTAACTTTATAATGAATTTGAAATAAAAATATGAAAAGTTTGAGTATTGTGAATTATCGTTGAACAATCTCTTTTAAGTAAAACTGTTTAATAAAAGTTCAACTGGGACCTCGCTGGTCTTGTGAGTAAGAGCGTATAAAATTCACTGTGAAAACTAAGGGAGAGTGAGTTCGAACCATACACAGATCGTAAGAATAATTCCCTCTTACGATATTTGCAGCCACAACTGGAAAGGATAGGCTGGATAATTTTGTTTATCACATTTATGTAGCAGGGGAATAAAGAATAAAAAAAAAAAAAAGTACATCTTCGGCAAGTAAAATATCTTGAATTGAAATCCTTCTCATTAACCTTTGCTCCATAAGTTTGTTTTTGATCCATTAAGGATTTTCTAATCAGATTTGACAATTACACACTTTTATGTTATGAGTTTTAGAAAATAAGAGCAATTAAGTGTCGAAAATTTATTTTAGTAAATACAGACTATTTAATATACATAAATAGGTTTTTTGATTAACACCTATATGTATAAAATCAATGATTAAAGTATTTAAACAAATAAACAGACAAAAAATTGTACATTGAATAAAAATATTTAACATTTTTAAATAATTGTCAAAAAAGGAAAATCTGAACAGCAAATGAAAATAACAGTTAAATAAACAATAAATATTAAACATACCTACTATATCTATATATATCGTTCAACCAAAATGAATGAATAAAAAGGAGACCGCGAATCAATACTTGTTTTGTTTAATTTTTTTTTTTGTTTTTTTTTTTTGTGTTTGTTTGCTATTTCTGTCTGTCTTTACTCTTTTTTTCAACAACATTTTTATTCCATTAATATTGCGTGCAGGTATGTTGTTGACCTGAAATTGTTTTTTACATCACAAAAACAAAAAAAAAATGTTTTTATTTATTTATTTCCCCTTAAAATATCCTTTATACAAAGACAACAAACAACGAAAATAAGAAAGAGAATAGAAAAAAAAAGAACATTATAAATATCAATATAAATAATCTCACATCTTAACGGTTTTTGATCATAATTTTTTTTTTTTTTTATATATTATAACCATCCAAAGGAGACAATATTTTCCAGTTCTAGTTTTCCTCATTCAATATTTTTTTTTTTAATATACATTTTACAATATAGAAAAACACCTTGTTTTACTACCTCAACTACACACCACAAAACAAACACGCATTAAAAGAAGTGAATATAGCATAGAGTATAAAATAAATAACGCGAAAATATTCTGTGGGAAAAAATGAATAAATGTGAATAACAAAATGGTAATAAACTATTTTTTTTTTTAAGCGAGTCAATAAAATGCTATATACATACAGACCAACCTTACTCCAGAAAACCTCACCTAAAAGAAAAAAAAAAACCCTGGAAAGTAAGTAAATTTATATTCAGAAAGAAAAATGAGGTTAAATGGTTCTAATAAATCGTTTTGTTTCTGTATTAACTAGGTAAATAGATTATATTTTATTACTTTCTCACTCTATAATCATCTATTACCTTCTTCTATTCCTTTTGTGGACACTTTTTTTTCTCTATAGTCTTTTAATCTTAGCGCGCGTACATTACACAAGAAAATAAACGATAAGATCTACTACACTTTCCCTATCACTTTTTTTTTTTTTTTGCTTTTGATATTTATTAATATTGCGAGTTCAGTTTAACATAGAAACATCAAGGAAAAGCGCAATTTCAATTTTAATAGAGAAAAACCTGTTATTTTTATTAATATTTTTTTAAAGTTTATTGTCTGTCATGACAGTATGACTATTATTATAATTTGGTATAGTAAAAATAGATGTAATAATCTATAAGAGATGGTATAAATTGTAATTGCACCATATTATACTTTTAAAAAGACCATAAAAATTTTATATACTTGGACTAAAATATAGTTTTATAAAAGACCACATTATATTTTCATTCCAGAGGAAATCTAAAAAAAAATTAGGAACACTAGTCAGTGGGCAGATATTTCAAATGGTTAGAGCTTCCCTCATATAAGTTTTGCAGAAGCTGCAAAGATAAAAAGGAAGAGGAATGAATTTTTCACCTGCTTTGTCTGTCCAGCTCTTGCTCTAAAAAGAAAAACAGTTTCTGTGGAAATTCTTCTTAAATAACTCTTTCGCCCTGTCGGGCATGTACTTAATAAATTTAAACAGGGCTTTGTAAGAAGCTCACAATTATTTTCATTAGGAGAAAATACAGATCCAAAGTACCACAATGTGGCTAACCTGGCCTAAGTATGCATCTGTAGTTCCTCCTATACTTAATTATAAACATTTGTTAATTTCATTAATATTAAATACACGTTTAGAGAGTTCCTATAGGCACTATTAAATAAAGTTAATCTTTACAACATTATTTTGATTAAAGTTTATTAATTTAAAATAACAAGTGACATTTCCTTAGAGAATTATTAAAAATTAAATGAAAACATTTATAATAATGTCCTTTGTTTTGGTGACTGTTATTATTGTAACTATATATAAACGATCAAAATAATTATATAATTTTTTCAAATAATCATAATGTCCGTATACCACGGATTCTTTTAACTCGTTATTCAAATTAAATACCTATACGTTCTTATATTTTCTATTGAAGTGTATTAGTCACAACAGATTTAAATGGCTGAAGTGTAAAGAAATAATAAAAAATAAAAATATTCAGTTCTGTACTATACAAATTATACATTACTCATCACATATCGTAAACATCTCACGAGTATACGTGAACTTTTCCCTTTTAAGAATTATATATATGTATGTACTTAAGTTTTTTTTATAGTCACATGTTGTTCTACCATTCGGCAGACTTATCACATGATATAAAATTATGACAGTTATATTATTAAAGTGTAGATACATACATATTAAAATAAGATATTAAATGGTATATGGTCACAGATTTGTGCTAAGAAATGGAGTAAATTAATAATGAAAATAACAAAAAAAAAGTACTAAAGTGACACTCCTTTATGATAATGTACTATATCCTAAGTAAAAGTAAGTAGCCGAGTTATTTTTACAACTGAATGGTTGAAGAAAATCTCCTTAAACTTTTATTATTATAAATCATAAAAAAATTTTTTTTTCTTTTGAGTTTTATATTTATTTTTTTGTTTGTTTTATTGACGTTTTTAGTATTTAGGCAGTGGGAATTTTAATTTTTGATTATAGTAAAGGTATTATAAAAGCGAATAGACGTTTTTTTTTTTATTTTAAATGAATCAAAAAAAAATTTTTATTTAAATAAAGCAAAAAATATTTTAAAATAAATTTTTAAAACTGTATAATTTCCAACATTTTAATAATAATATTCCTGACATTTTTCAGTGACACAATGAAATTAATATTAAGTTTTAGAAAATGTCACTTGTAGCGTCTAAATATTTTACACTTCAGAAATGGTCAAATAATTAAATAAGTACTAGTTCTATCAATTATAAATTACTAAATGGGTATAAAAGAGATCGTAAAAATTCTAAATATCTTCAAATCTGTTTTTGTTTAGAAACTAATGTACTGAATCATATTTTCTTTTTTACGTACTTATAAACAAAATGTTCGAATTTGGATCAAAGATTATAATTTTTCTTCTTAATTCAAAAGATAAATTGTTTTTTCGATAGATTTTGATATTTGAAATTTTGTATTACAATTGTTTTTACCTCATCCAATTCCTCTAAATGATTCTGTTATATTTGGTTTTTTTTTTTTTAAGGAAGGTTAAAATCTAAAAAGAAACTAAGAATTCCCTCTTGCTTGTGTCAGATTTCACCTCCCCCTTTAACCATTATAATTTATAAAACTTCTAACTGCTATTCGCTAGGATGTGGGGATAGAAGAGGATAGGACAAAAATGTAGAAACATTGAATTGCGAATGGGACTGTGAAAAAACAATTAATTCCCCTATTAATTGTTATTACTATTTTGCTATCGGTGACTAGCCATCAACACTTTACATTGTGGTAATATAATAAATAATACACTTTCTTGCAAGTGGTAATGAGATTGCATAAAAAACTAACTAACTTGCTTGAATATTAGAAACTGCAATGACGCGGCTAATATGCCATGTGCTTAAAGAGTCCTACCTACTTTTTATTATACATTCATTTTCTTTTTCGTTTATTTTGCATATATTAAGGCTAATTCTATCAGTGAATATTTGATTTTGTAATTCAAAACAACTAAGAATAAAAAAGCAATTTTTTTGAAATTTAAGCTTCATAAATTCTTCTTCTTGTTTGTAATTATAGGAGATTCCATAAAATGTTCATAAACATTTAAGAATTTTGATCTATACCAGTTGGAAATGTAAAATTTTAGCAGATGAACTCATTAATATACTCTGTGAACTGAAAAAGCTAAGCTCATTAGAAGCTCTCTGAATCGAGATATCGCTGTTGTACAATATGTTGGAAAGAACTTGTTGAATATTTTAATGTTTAAGTTTCTATTTTCGATTCAAATTTTTTAAATTAATTTAATTTTTCAAATAAAATTTAAAAAATTCTTGTTTAGTTAATACGACAACTTTAGGTTCTAAATCCAAAATTTAATGTCCAAATAAGTTTTAATCATATAGTAAACAATTTAAAAATACTTTTTTTATACAGGATGAGTATAGTGAATTTTATCATTTAAGTTATAGCGTTCCAAAGTTATGGTACTTTCAATGTCATATACAACTTTAAAGTATTAAAGACTTTCGGCGCAACATACAAATATTGTTACAAAGAGTATTTATTATATTATGAATTTGTATACAAGAAAATAACAACCACAATAATTTTGTTTTTATTTAAAAATTTTCTTTACTTCTAACTTATTTTTTTTTCTTCCAAAACCACATAATCATTTTAATTAACCACTTTAAATACTTTCATTACAAAGTAAAAATTTGAAAATCACTGGTTATTATTTTTGTTATTGGTTGACATCTTATTGCTTTCAACATATTCATTATCATGTTTTGTCATTATCATAGTATTTAATGATAATGATTAGATAAAACGCTAGATTTTTATCAGTATAACGTGACCACAAAAGGCTCAAGAAAAGGTTGGGTAATTTACAAAAAAACAAAAACAAAAAAAAATAATTTGAACAAATTCTACTAATTTTATATTCTTAAATTAATTTTTCTTTTTTTGCTTTTGTTTAAATTTGTCTGTTATTTTTTTTTTTTATTGTTTAGAAAGAAAGAAATAAAAATTAAACTTTTCTTTTCTTTTTTTGCTCCATTTTTACGCAATATTTTTTTAAAACTTTTTATTTTATTGCCAACCTGTTTAATCTGTCGTTCTTCTACATTTCTCATTTCACTTCACTGTCTACTTTACGATTTTTTTTTTAACAAATTTATTTTCACCGTTAAAGGTGATTTAAATCGACAATACCATGATATCAGTTTGGTTCAGAATATACCTATAATAAACATGTATGTATGTGTTTTTTTTTTTCTATTTGATAAAGAAAACTTCCAAATAAGATAATTTAAATTGTTTTTCTGACTTTGGCAACAGGTTGTGAAACTTTAAATATAAAAAAACAAAAACAGAAAAGATTACCTAAAATCTCATGCTGTTACCACTGTAACCGTTTTTCTTTTACTATGTTGTTACCAATTTACAGCTTTTAAAAGAATTCCTTTTCAAAGAAAAACAAAAACAAAAAATTACAATTCTAAAATAACGGTTTTTTTCTATTTGCTTTTTTACCACCACAAAAATTCAAATAAATTTTTTTTTCACCTAACATAATCTTTTTTTTTTTTCTTTTTAGAATTCTTCACATTTTCTTCTTTAAAGATTTTATCTTAATCTTATACAGTAGTAACTTTACATATATTATGGTACTGGCGCATATATGAATATTCTTATTTTTTTATAACCAATTTAGAAGTTTGTAATATATATTTAAGCTTCCTTTAGGTCTTCCTTAAGGGACATGTTACCTAAACAATGTTTTCTTTTTGTTTAAAATTAGAATATTTTTAAAAGAATTAAATCGTACAGGTATTAATAAGGTTGGGATGTAATAAGAATACCTAAGAACAGAAATTCAAAGGAAAAATTTAGTACGGACAATACGAAATACGAAATAAATTAAAGCTAAATAAGTATTAAATTTCTGAAACAAAAAAGTTTTAAAGAAAATTTTCAAGAAATTAATTTGATTCTATTTAAACCGAGATATACTTTGTTTTTATAATCTTAACATTCTTTTAAGATGACATTTTAAAACTTATTAAATAAACTGAGTCTGTATACCGTATTCAAGAAATATTTTTAAATAATTATCTCTTCAAAATATGCTGTACTTGTACTTGACTGTATTTGATTATTTAGTTGCTTAAGAAATATACTTTACAATGTAAAGTCGCAAAGTCTAATAAAGACTTAAATCGTATTACAGCTTCAACATCATAAACCTTCCAGTTGTCGATGGAAATTTTCCAAAAAAATCTTATCTATCAGCATTTGAATTCTATTTTAGACCATATCTGTCCTACTCTAACTTTATTTTACATTTATTTCAAACATTATTTTAAAGTGACATGAGTATAAGGTGAAAAATAAAAATATATTTCAAATGGTAATTCCAATTGTTATTTGAATAGAGTTTTGTGATAGAATCATCCCATATTTTAAGTTTAAGAAATTTTTCACCATTTTCACTAAAAACAGTACATTTTTTTATGGCTATATAAGACCAATTCTTCTTATAGAATTGTTCTGTCGTGATCAATCGTGTAGATATGGTTGTAATTACTTTTTTTTTTATAACAAAAAATTAAAAGACAGAAAGAGACAGCAATATTCATGGAAAAACTTTATTCTTTCTTTTACTGATTTTTTTTTTTCTTTTTTTTGCTCGTTTTTTAAATTCTTATAAATCATAGGGTGTATTTCATTCTCTATCATCCCATTCGATATTTTATATCTTCATGTAAGTTAGAACTAAAGTAAAAAAAAGCAAATTTCTATATACGATATATACGATGTGCCCAGATCCTAGATAACAAAACCAAAAAAAAAAAAAAATTACTTATTTTTTCTCAATGTCTATTCAGGAAATGAAAAACTAACAGACAAAAAAAATTCTTCTAGATGAAATATTTTTTTTTTCCTTCTCTCTTAATCCCAGGCCCCATTTCAGGATACAACTAAAAAAACCTTTTTTTTTTTTAGGAATTGTAGCAAAAAACAAAAAATTAAGATGATAAGTCTGAAAAGAAATAATATGCTGCCTCCGTTATTTTTCTCTTTTATCTCTTCTCAAATCTATACAAAATTTTAAGGTATGAATCTTTTAACCCAACTAAACCATCTGAACCTACATATATAAAAATAGTGTTCGTTTATATATATATATAATACAATATATACATGTATGTGATGTGATGCTGTGGGATGTAATCCTTGATGTGGAAACGAAAAAAAAAAAAAAACAAAAAAGATTATTTTCAACGTACTTATATGCTTATATACATTAGTATTTTCATTTTAAATTTAGGTATGGTGTAGGCTTACGGTTAAGTGCAGCTAACAAAAAAACAAAAAAAAAAAAAAACTTAAAGCGGTTACATTAACGAGGTTAAATTTTGAGGTAACAAAAAAGTGAATATTTTTATTTTCTTTTTGTTCTTAAAATTTTTTATTCATTTTTTCCTTTATGTTTATTTTTTTTTTTTCTTGTCTTTAATAATTTAAGTCTCATTTGTTCCGCCAAAATAAAGAAATATATATATATAGTAACAAAAGGTTAAAACCCAAATTAAAATGGGTAGAAAAAAAAAACTAAATGTTATAATATAAGGAAAGGATACGGAAATGAATTTGTTAGGCTAACTGTTATTGTGTGTTGCATAATAAATATAGTAATGAAATCATAAAGTGGGTTATTTCAAAAGTTTTACTATAAAATTTTATATACCATAATCTACACACATATGTATTACATACATTATTATTATACAGCCTATATAATACAATTTGAATATACTTTTATATTTTTTGTTAATAGTCTACATTTTTTCCCACTCTGTATTCTTAAACCACTTATTTTAAACGATCCAAATAATAATGTTTGAACTTTTCAACTCATAATAATGATTTTTTTTTTTTTTTCGCCTAAATTTATGCAGTATTATTATAGTATAGAGTAAATTTTTATTTTAAGTAATTTTTATATTTTTAAAAGAATGTTTTTCTACTCTGATTTTTGTGTTGTTTTCTTTTTTTCTTTTCTTTGGTATTATTTGAATTTAGAATAATGATAATGATAATTATGAGAAAATTAGTAATTAAACAACTTTTTCCAACAATAATATATAATAGAAAATATAACATATTATATAATATGTTAATTTAATGTTATATAAAAACATAATAAAAAAGAAAAATAGTTATGCATGAACAATAATAATATATTTGTATATTATGCTAAATTTTAGATTAAAAATGCAATAATTTAGTTTACTTCTAATATTATTTTTATTTTAAAGTTGTTTAGAAAAAAAATTGTTATGGAAATAAAAAAAAATGTTTAATTCCAAACAGTTTTTAACTAAAAACTGTAAAGAAATTGATTTTCTTAAAAAGTAAAGCATCAGCTTTTCAGTTTTTAAACGCAATTCTTTTTCTTTAAATTTTTTTAGCTACATGTGACAAATGATTTTAAACTTTTATACTACATACTTAAAACTGCAGCTTACATTTAAAACTTCCGTAGAAAACCATTTATTTTGAAATTTTTGTTAGTTTTGTTTGCCTCAGTTTGAAAGTATGCTTTACATGTGCAGTAAAAAAAATTTAATTTAAATGCATTTTCTGTTTTTTAGAATTTTTAAACAGAAAAAATATTTAGCAAAACTATATATCAGATATAAACATTTGAAATAGAGCGTTTTCCAAGTTTAGAGATGTGTAAGTCAATAATAGATGGGGCTACATACATAAGTTGTTCCAGATCATTTTTTTAATGAGACTTTCACATGGATAAAAGTGCATTATTCCACCTTAAACTGTGTTAATAGACGTCTAAAAAATGGAAGAACGGACAAAGCCCAAACAAATTTTTGAAAAATATTCTAAAAAAAAGTTTAGTATTTAAGAGTTTAATAAACTAAAGGTGAAGGCCCAATGTAAGCTTTGCTTGCTTCGCTTGTTTTACACGCTTTGACAGTTGAAATAAATTACATTATATCTTATGTAGCAACGCTCAATGACAAAGTAATCAAAGCGAAGCGAAAGTAAGAAAAGTTTAAAATTGACCAATTTTCAATTAGACGCTTTGCTTTATTACTTGGACTTTTAAAATAATATTTAAAACATCAGAGAATTTTGTTTTTAAATAAATATTTGAATTATTAAATTATTGAATTCGAAAATATTTGGTAAATTTTCAATTGTGCAGAATCTTGTTTTAATTTTGCAAATGTACTCTCATAAAACCCATGTATTTTGCAATCCAAATATATGTCCCGAACTCAAAAGTGTCACTGCTTCTTTATTTTTTGAAAGACTTTGTAGCTTTCGTACAATAAAAATATGATGTACAAAATATCACAAATATCCTTCAAATCTTTTAATTTAAACAACGAAATAAACAATAATAAAAAAATTAAAATGTCAAATGTCAAATTACATTGATTTAAAATTATTTTGATTACTTTGCTTCGTATATTCGCTTTTCAAAGCAAAGCAAACGAAGCAAACGAAGCCTACATTGGGCCTTCACCTTAAAAGTTCTAAATTTTGTTATAAAATTTAGAACTTTTAAGGTGAAACTTATGTTTTTTGTTGTATTTTATTTATTTTTGGATAATTTTAGTTAAAAGTTTTATCTATAATATTAAAGTTTAAATAAATGAATTGTTTTTGTTGGAAAATTTATAAAAAATCAAGAGAACCTTCTATTTAAAACTTCTATTCTATGAGTAATAATAATTTCAATATAGAATTATTTTTTTTGATTTTGAAAGAATGTAGCTCACTAACGGATAGGACGACGCCAAAAAGTTCTTTTACAAAATTAATTTTTTTAAAACGATCTATCCATATTGTAAAAAATTTAAATACTTAAACTCAAATGATTTAGAAGTTTTCTAAAAACACATAATCAAAATAACCAAAAAAAAAAAACTCCTAAGGACATTAAAATATCGCACTAAACAAAAAAAAGAAAATAAAAATTCATTACTTAAATCAATAATTAATTTAAAATATTTATATATTTTTATTTGAAAATAACCACATTAAAACCTAAACCTAAAATATATTTATTATATATTATGTGTATATAAGTTTTAAAAAAACTTCATAAAAAATGGCAATATTTTTCCACATTAATTTTCTCAAAAACTTCCTTTCTAAAAATTTTACCCAAAAAAAAAAAACAAAAAGAAAGAAAAAAAAAAAACATTTTAATATTTAAATGCAATAAAATGAAAAACATAAAATCAAATTAAAAATTAATTAAATTTAAAAATTTATAGACAAAATTTTATTTCCATATTATTTTATTTTATTTTTCTTTTGTATATCATTCCATTTTGGGCTGAGTTCATGGATAGTAGAACTTATGAAAAAGTTTAATAAACTTTTAAAACTAAAAAAAAAATAATAAAAAAAATATATTGTTTCAAGTATAACCATTTTCTTGTTTTTGTTTTTGGATAATATGAATAAAATCAATTTATTTAAATGACTGTTCATTCGTTTCTAGACTGCATTAATTCATTCATTTCATCATATCATACACATAATATGATTTTAACATACATTATGATAGCCACACTTAAAATATTATATGTAGAACATTGTTATTTTAATGATTCTACAAGTTTTTTTTTAGATAAAATAAGTGTATCTAAAGGTCTTAAGAAAACATTTTTTTTTTTGTTTTTTTCAAGTTTTTTGTTAATTGTCTTTATCACATTTTGTAAAACAAATTAAAAAAATTAGCTTATTTGATTCACTCTGTCCGACCGTTCGTTTGTCCATCCTTTCTGTCTGTTTTTAAGAAAAAAAAAATATAGAATAATTATTTTTTTGTGGCATCGATTCATTATAGAGTATCAGTTTTCCTTAAAGTTTGAAAAAGCCACATTGTCAAATGGGTATACCTCAGATTCTAGTTATTATTTTTTCAATTTAAAAACGCTAAACGATAGGATAAATCAATTTCAAAAATTTTTTCAATTTAATATTTAAATTTACCGTTAGGTGAAATCGAGATTTTGATTCTTTTATGTCTCTGAAACAGTTTTAGTTAATATCTTAAAACTAGAATTAGTATAAGTAACATCAGAATTTTTGAGTTACCTTTTTTCTGCCTCTCCCTGTTTATGAGCTATTGGAAGTCAAAAATTGTTAATATACTTTTTTTTGACATCTGTAACTTTGAATACCTGTACAAATTTTTTCAAAGCAAAACGTAAGAATTTAGAGCTTTTCTTATTTAATAAAGAGTTTCTTTAAAACTGAAGAAACTGCCTCTTGATTTTTCACAATTTGTCCTATACATATAAAATTCTAAGAAATTTTTGGTAGAAGTCACAATTCTAAATGATTTTATTGTCTCTTTGATAATGTGCATTTTTAAAAACCTTTAGTTTACATTCTAAACTAAAAGTTGCTAAACTAGCCTTGTTTTTTTATTATTAAAAACAAAATATTTAAGTTTCATAATAAAGATAAATTCATTATTTTGCACATAATTTGTACATTATATTGTTTTATCTACACAAATTTATATGCAAATTTAAATGACTTTATTAAATTAATATTAAAAACAAATTTTATGTACAAAACAAAAAAGTATTTATACTATGATCGTTGATAAATTGCCAAAAATATCTTTAATGAATTTTCGAAACCATAAATTTTACAAATAAAGCATATTATAAAAAATGTTTACCTTAAGATTAAGAACTTGGACTTGAATTTAATTAAATTAAATTTTTAAAAGAAGGATATAAAAATATATATATTGTAAAATAATTCGGATTCTTAAATTTGTAGATTTATAATACCTTCTCAAATAATACGATACGATAATACTTATTATTAAATACATAAGTACCTTTAACGATTCAGATGCTGCGAAGCGAAATGGTAAGATAAATTGTTGAAACAAAATGAATAATTGACGAAAACAAATAAGATTTGGCCTCTAAAATATTGAATGAACTAATTTTAGTCAAACTTGTGACATGTTAAATCTGAATTAAAAAAAAATAGAGCTGTGTTTTATGTTTTTTGAAAAAATTTGCAATACAAATGGTATATGTGCACATTCTTTCGTAGGGTTCCGTAAATAATTCGGTTCCGTAAAAATATATTTCCGTAAATAACAAAATTTAAAATGTACTTCGAGAATTTTTTTTTACTTACCAATACTTTGTTATTTTCTTAAACAATTTTATAAATTTAAAAAAAAATTTAAATGAATGATAATTTTAATTATTACCCCTATTATACAGGGGAATTTTACATAACCAAATTTTTAATTTTATTTTTAAAGTATCTTAACGCTCTTTAATTTTACACGCATCATTCATTAAGTTTTTTATATTTGTTGGGTTCAACTTTAGGACTTCTATACAAATTTTGAAAAGAACATAGTTTTAAACTATTAAGTAAATATTTATTTATTTTATAGTTTATATATTATTGTTTTTTTACATAGTATGCTTTTTTTTTCGTATACTTAAGATTCAGTTGTGTCAATTGAACTTATAAAACCTAGTTGCAATTCAATAACAACCCGAACTCTTAACGGAATTCATTAAGGTAACCGAAACATTATCTATTGTCCATAATATTTCAATTATGCATATGAATTTCTTAAAAAGAAAAAAACTTTCAAAAATTAATAGGCTTATTATTTTATTCTAAGATTTCTTTGAAAAGTTTTCTTTTCATACTTAGTTAGATTTTGAGTTGAACATTAACAAAACTATCCTGACCGAATATTAAATTAAAATTAATTTCAAATCAAAAACATTATATTATGCATTGGAAATTATTCATTTAAACAGAGATGGAAACCGGTTTTGAACCGAACCAAGTTTGTGTGAACCAAAACCGGACCGAAACCAAACAAGCTTTTAAATTAATTGTTTAAACCGAACCAAAAACCATATTCAATTAGTTTGGTTTTGGTTCGGTTCGGTAAAAATGAAAAATTACTAAAAATTAATATTGTAAAAACTTTATATTAACTTTATTTAATATTGTAAAAAATTTTTTTACTAGGATTAAGTTTTCTGAAATGAAATTTAAACATGTATATATGGTAACTCCGCAGCATTAGTATACTCTCCCTATCAGAAAAATTTTACGTAAAATCATAGAACTGATTTGTACTAAAGTGTTGTCTAACTAAACACTTCAACGTACAGTTTTCGTAACAAAAACTGTACGTCAAATTAATGACAAGTGCAAGTTAGAAACGAGGACTTGGTTATGTATTTGTGTTCGCAAACCTGCGCTTTAGCGAAACATTTACGGAAAGTTTTTTTATATTACGTTCATACAAAGTTTTTTATATACCTACTGGATTACAAGCCACTTTTTAGTTTATTTTAATTTTTTAATTTAATTTTTAATAAAGAAGTCAATTATTATTTATTTGAATATGTTGTTTTGATTTTAAATTTTATATTTTAATTTATTTGTAAAGGTAGAGCATAGAGGTAGGGTAATTTTCATTAGTTTTTATTCAAAACCGAACCAAAACCAAAAATTTAAGGTTGTAAAAACCAAAACTAAAACCACAACTTCAAAATAAGCTTGAACGAAAACCGAACCACAGCAAAAAAAAAAATTTGGTTTCCATCTCTGCATTCAAATACATTTCTATGTGAAAATTGTTCTGCTTTAAATTTTATCTTTATATTTATATACAAATACGTTTTGTTTTGTGATTTTTAACAATTTAAAAATGAAAATTCATTGAATTGAACTTGATTCCTTTCGAACTTCCTAACACATAATAATTACATTGATGTATATAAAATACATACATATACATATCTATACATATAATTAAAATTAAAAATTTTTGTTCATTTCTAAATTATGAATGATTTATAAAAGATATTTTTTTTTTTTAAATTATTCTTGCATAAAAAAAAAAATTCTTAAAAATAAAAAGATTTTTCTTAAATATATTTTTTTTTTAATATTTATTTTTTAATTTAGTATACTTTAAGTTTTCCATTTAGTATTCAAATACCATAATAATTACAGTTGCATTCAATTTTCATATAGATAATATTTTCCTTTTTATTTAGAAATCTGTGATCAAGTATTGCCGCTGTTCAACAATCCTAAAGTATTATTTTAAAAATTAACTGTAAAAATTTAAACATTTTCTTTGATAAGAACATAGAGGTTAAAGTTTACCATTTCCCTTCTAATATTGTCTTTATCAATGATTTGAGGGGATTTAAAAACTGTTTTAATTTAAAAGAAAACATTTTTTTAAGTAAATAAATATTCTGTAAGCGGTTATTTTAAATATGGCTTTCTTCGTTATCATTTCTGATTGTTCAAAAACTATCAAAAATCTCATTATAATCAATTAATTATACAAACATTTTTTTTTTTTTTGGAATAACCATTTTTAAAATTGACAATTACTGAGATTTGTCCTTTCTGAAACTGTGCTTTAAAACCGTAAATCTGCCTGAACTTAAATTAAAAGTATTATTTTTAGCAACATTTTTAGCAAAATTTTTTGCAACATTTTTACCAACATTTATTGGAAGTTTTTGTCAAAATTGACAGTCTAATTTTAAAATAAACGAAATATTATAAAAATTGACATAATATTTTATAAATTAAAATGTATATGTATGAATTTCAATGTACTAACTATAATTAACATAAGAAAAGATTTTTATTTTAAATTTTAAGGAAATATTTTTTTTCCTTTTTATACTGAAAAATTTTTTTTATTATATTTAGGCAAAAGTTAAATATGCGTAAATAATAGTGTAACAAAAATTAAATATACATAGGTATATACATATGTACTTATTATCAATTTAATGTTGATAAAATTTTAAGAAAGATATGAAATTCAGTGATTTCATATACATTGTGTACTAAATATATACAGGGTGGTCCAACTTGCACTGACTGATTTTAAATGCTATTTTTTATTTTATTTTTTTGCCAATAATAAAGAATTGTATAATGTCATCATACTCAGTGCAAGAACGTGTAAAAATTATTGAATTATATTATGTTTCGGGACGATTAATTTTTTGAACAATCTTTGTATGAGCGATGAAGCAGATTTTCAAATAAATGGATATGCCAATAAACAGAACTGCCGAATTTGTGGTGCGGAGAATCCAAGAGCAAGATCCAAATGCACTGAATTGGCTGATAGAAACATCAGTCCATATTGTTTCGAAAATGAAACTGAGCATCCACGAATCGTTTCTGGGACGGTATACCGGACCATGTTGGAAAATATTTTACGTCCGTTATAGTTCTCAATAATAGTGATATATGGTTTCAGTTCATACCGTGAGACTCGAGAGAGAAATGGCGATTCTACGAGAACTTTTCGATGACCGAATAATTTCAAAAAATGCTAATTTCGCGTGGCAACATCGTTTCCCAGATTTGATGGCCCCTGATTTTGTTTTTTCGTGGGGTTTCTTGAAGGAACTGGTTTACGTCAACAAACCACAAAACATTACGGAACTAAAGTAGAATATTATCACAAAAATTGCGCAACGTAATGCAAAATATCTTAAAAGGAGCCATTAACTGCCAACAGGAAAATTAAAACCATTTAAAAGATGTAATTTTTAACACTTAGGTTAAAAAAAATTTAACAATTTATACTTTCATTTAAAAAAAAAATAAAATAAAATAAATTATAAGCATTTTAAATCAGCCAGTCTAAGTTGACCCACCATGTACATATACTTGTAGTACATATGTATTAGGTATATATTACCTAATAATCTAAATTTTTAGAAAAGACATTAATAAAAATTTATTACTATGGGTATTAAATAGCCCAAATGGATATATAATTTAATAACCTGCAAAAAAATATATACATATAGACATATTGTATGAATATATATATAATGTATATCCATGTACGTATAAAAATATAGATTTATAATTATATAATAACCATAAAGTAAATCTCAAGTGGGAGTTCAATATTACTTACATATATAACATGGCAATAATTTATTAATAGAATAATTTTAAAAATAAATATTTGTTTTGATAGTATTTAAATATTAATTTCCACAAATAAATATAAAAATTTAAAATTTAATTTAACAAAAAAAAAAAATAAAACAAAGTTATTTATTTAACAGAAATAATATATATTAAATAATTGGTTTTTTTCCCCCACAATTTTGTTTAAATTTTAATTAGAAAATTATTTATTGTAGTTCTTTATTTATTATTTTTTATTTTTAAATATTGGTATTTTATAAATTCTCTTAATAAATTGTTGTTCGTCTTAATAAATTGTTATTCGTTATATATACATTAAATTCAAATTTTTTTTTGGGTCCTGCATGCTGAACTCTTATTATTGTCCTTATTTTTGAACTTTGTTTACTTGATCTTAAATTTAGGAAACATTAGATTTAATTAAAACATTAAATCCTGATCAAATAAATTCTGATGCCCTAAAAAAACTGTTATTATTTATACAATTTAAAATTCAAAATTTTGGAACTTAAAACTACTGTCAAAATTATTAAACATCAGATCTTCGACTTGAAGACTGTGCCTGTATATGTATTTTAATTTATAATAGTCTAAAGACTTATACCTTGTAACTTGAATCTTGATTTAGAACATTAGCTTCTACAGAATCTTGAATCTTGATTTAGAACATTAGCTTCTACTGTCTGCTGTTATATTAACTTATTGATGTCCCTTTTTCTGTCTGTCTCACACCTCGTTGTTGCCATCTCGTAGAGTACCAAAAAGTGAGCATTTTCTTATATTAATTTGTCCGTGTCTATTTGTTTAAATATTCGTTTGGCTATACGTTTTTCATATACAATTTAACAATTTCACATTGAAAAGAGTCTTTTCCGAGAGAGAAGAGAGCATACAAAAATAAAAGAATTTGGGAAGCATTTGAGGTTATTTTAATGATTTTGATTTTATCCTAACCTCAAATGATTTGCGCGGTTCTTTTATTATCTTATAATAATTTGAGATGCTCAAGATCTACCATCAATCTTATTTTCTACTTTTAAGAGGATTAGATTTGTTTCGATAATAGCATATTATTCAATAATAATTTTTTTTTAAATTATTTTATTTACATTTACACATATCACATATCATATTGGATCACATTTAAAATGGATTATGATAAATAAAAATATGAGTGAAATTAAATAGATACATTTTTAAAATATTAAAAAGTATTGAAGTTTATATTTCATTAAATTAATTACAGAAGTCACATTTTAAGATATCTATAGATATAGATTAAGATATATTATATAAATGGGTTAAAATTGTTGATGGTTGTATATAATCACAAGGTATATCTAGTACATATAGCTTGTATTTTAAAAGTAGGAATCATTAAAAAAGAAACATGCAAAAATTTAAAACGAGCCGCCAGAGTATAGAATACATAATTATTTTAAATTATTATGAACAATTAAATTTTTTTTAAGCACTAAGAAATTTAACTTTAAACTTTATATTTTAATTTAGACAATTTATATCAATTTTTAAGAAACAAAATAAGATAAACGTAGTTAAAAATAAAATTTCCCTGATTTCTAAACATTTATCATTTATATAGATCGGTTTATTACGTGGTGGTAAAATGTTAGCAGAAGAATCACCAGCATCTTTATTACGTAAACATAATGTTGATTCATTAGAAACTGTATTCTTAAAATTGGCAATATCACAAAATCAGGGAAAAAGACGAAGATCATCAATAGCACAAGAAGTTGTTGAACAAATTAGACCAACGGCTGTAACAAATCCAGCATTAGATTTAACTGATGAAGATGGTATTGGTGAAATATCTGGTGAATTTGGTGATAATATATCAATGTCATCGGCACGTGGTAGGGAACATATACCAGAAAATGATAATATACCAGCACCACCATTACCGCCGTCAGAGGATATACCAGCATCATTTTGGTATAATTTTAAAGTAATGCAATCAAATCATTTGTATGCATTAGTATGGAAAAATATGCTTTGGATGATGAGAAATGTTGGGTAAGTCACAAAAAAAAAAAAAAATCAAATTACTCTTTAATCATAAATCATACAATTCTTTTATTTCAACTTTTTTTTTCAGAGTTATGTTATTTATAATAGGATTACCAGTAATGCAAATTATTCTATTTTGTATGACAATTGGTCATGATCCAACTGGTTTAAAATTAGCAGTATCAAATCATGAATTAGATGCAAAAATGATTAAAGAACAATATTGTCCAACAGTACCTGGTTGTAATCAAACATATTTAAGTTGTCGATTTTTAAATAGACTTGTTGCAAATCGAAGTGTTGTATTGGTACATAAATTATATTTTATTAAATTTATTTTAAATTTTTTTTTTTTTAATTATTTCGAATGATTATATGATTTTTTTTTTGTAGTTGTATACACCAGATGATGATTCTGCTTTTGAAGAAGTACGAAGAGGTAAAGCATGGGGTGCTGTTGTTTTTACAAAAAATTATTCAGCATCATTAGTTGAAAGAACAGAATCAGGACGTGCTGTTGAAGATTGGACTGTTGAATCATCTGAAGTAACAATACGATTGGATATGTCAAGTAAGTTCAATAAATGAAAAATTAAATTAATTTAAAATCATAAATAAATTGTTTTCTGTAGGTTTTTTTTTTATTTACCTATTGTAATTAATTTTATTCAATTTAAAATTAAAAATATTATAAATTTTTCTTTCCAATTAAACCACAAAATTACTAAAATATAATGTATATAATACAATATTTTCTAATATAATTTGGGGACCCCACTTTCAATATAAAAATAGATTCCATTTAAAATTCAATAACTATGTGGGATTCAACATTAAAAAAATAATAATTTTTTCACACTTTGGTCCCTTTAAGAACGAAAACTTGAATATTAAAACTTATACACTTTTAATATGCTTAAAACGACAAGTGAAAATTTTCATTTTTCACTGTCAAATTCATACTAATTTCACCCATTTTTCTTAACATTTTCTTAATAAAAATCTTAATTAAAATTTTTTTTCGTAACTCATTCAACCTAATATTATTATACTTTACAAACATTAAAATTTTTATACAAAAATTCAAAATCTGTCACGTTTTTAATATATACAATACAGGATAGGTTTATGTTTTTAATTTTAAATATTAGTTTTCTAATCAAATAATATATGGGCGAAAAAAAAAGTGAATATTTTCTTTAAAAGTTTGTTTGTTTGGTTGGAAAGAAAATCACATTTTTTTGGTCAAATCAATCAATCTTTTATAAAATCTTCTTCACAGTTAAATTAAAATTTCAAATTTTATTAAATATATTATTATTTCTCAAATAACAAATTTAATTTAATAAGTAAACAACACAAAACTGAAAAACATTAAAAAGAAAATCTTTGAAATATCTAAAATAAAAGTTGTGCTTTATCATTTTCTTATCATTATCAAAGTTTTAATTCAAACAAAAATAAAAAAAAAGGGTATAATAATAATAAGTAAAATGTCTTACATTTTAAATGGTTTTTTGTTTTTTTTCTTTTTTTTTTCAAAAAAAAAAAAATACCTTTTTATATGTATTCTAAAGATACATTTCTATATAACAAATATGCCAAATAAAAAAAAAAAACCAAACAAGAAAACTTCTGATTGTTTATTTTATTTCAAATCCATCTAATTTAAGATTTACACATCTTGACAAAATACTTTTAAGTTAAAAAATGAAAATATAAAAAGAAAAAAAAAAAGTTAAAAAAACACCTTCAAAAAAAAAAAAAATATATTGTACCTATAACCTTATAAAACAGATTTAAAATTTGTTGTTTTTAAATACCGTTAAAAGAAAATTTTAATACAAATAATTGCTTTTAATATGCATATACATATATACATATATATAAATATATTTATTATGTATAAGAATATATAATATTTATATACAAAATAATGAATCCTTTAAACTTATAAAAAAAACAAACAATGTCAAATTTACTAAACTATAGTTGAAATTAATTCTCATTTCTCATTTAAATGGAATATCAAAATTTCACCTTAAAAATGTCACATTTTATTTTCAAAAATTTAAACACAAAATCTTAAAATATAATATTATACTATATTATATTATATTGTATATTATAGAGGTATATAATAATGCTTAAAAACACCCAAATCTTATAATATATGTAAATACTCATACCTTAAATCATATACTCATACCTATGTGTACAGTATAATTATAACTTTTCAATTTTACTTCACGTTTAAACAAAGTTTATAATAAAACTTAAATATTTATATACGATTTACAAAAAAAAAACTTTTTCTAAAAGAATATATACGTATATATACATATAATTATACCTATATACAAATAAACAAATCTTAAAACGATTAAAAAACTTAAATTCTATTAAATAAAATACACACCAGTGTCATATATTCAAAATATTTAATGTGAACATTGATAACGCAAATGTCTAATTCAAGGTATTTAAAATTTCTTTAAAAAAAAAAATTAATAATTAATTTGAAGGAAATTTTGGCAGGTACCTGTACCTACCTGTTATTATTTAGAAAGTACAATTATATATTAAGTAAAAATTGGTTTATGTAAAGTTTAAATGGAAATATAATAGCAAAATAAAAAAATTGCTAGCAAATTTTTTCTATCACTTAGACATTTTTGACGTTAATAAAATATTATTGACACTAACTACGATAAAAGTCGCGATGACAACAAAAGGAACAACCAAATTTAGTCATTATAACCGGCGGTTGTTTTAAACAACTGTAGAAATAATGTTTATGTATAAAAGATTGTAAAAAAGAACTTAAGCTATGAAAATTGATATTTTTTATTTATTTATTTCATATTTATCTTCATATTTATCTTCTTATAATTAAATGTATCTTCAAATTTCTATTTATTTTTAAATTTTATTAATTTTCTCAAATTGTTGAAAATGTTGAATGCGATGATACTTCATATTCAGTGTAGCTATATTGATAAATTTATTGTTTCTCTCAACTTCAAGTCTAAATTACAATGTTAGAAAAAGTTTTCCTCATTTTTCTGTTCATTCACTGCTGGTTACATGCCAGGCAATCTTGTAGAAACTTATTCATATCATATATATACTTATTCAGTTCATATAAATACTTATTCAGTTCATATAAAAATTAAAAATATGACGTCGATTTTTTCTTACTTACTAGAGTCAGTACTAACTACTCAGTGCGCTTAAGCACTTGCGCTTAAGCGCTTAAGCAATCGAAGTGGGTGTGTATTTTTCAATTTCAGTAGAGTTTGTTTAAAACTCAATTTTGAGCATGCAAATCATTAAATTTTTTAAAATGATTTTCACAGTTAATAGAATATATTCGAAATTTTATAAAAATAATATTATTTATTATTTTCTACTGCAGAACAACAAGATCCTTCCAAATTTAAGATGAAAAATTGTGTTTTTTTTAAACTAAATTGCCAAAATTTCGATCATATTTTTAAATTCTCTCTACTCTATTGTCTGTATATAACCAGCAGTGGTTCATTCCTTTAAAACAATTTTAATTTATAAAGATTTCAATAAATTAAATATTATTACAAACATACCTACATACATACATACATATACATTTCAAAAATGAACTTACGTTTATATATAAACTGATACAAAATATGTTTTCGAATCAAATGAATGTCGATTATAATTAACAGGTACAGATACTTATCTATTATTATTCGTTAAAAAATAATTTAATATAGCGATTGTTCATGTTTAGATTTTTAAAAATAAAAATGCATATAAACAAAAATTTGTTTTTGTGATTTATTTCTTCCTTATTAACAACAAATAATTCAAAAATGCAAAATAATACTTTGTTATAGTCGACTTCATAGTTATAGTCTGCGTCGTTGTATCCGAATATTTTTTTCTAATAAAATATATATACATATTATGTTGGCTAAATAAATGTTGAAAATTTGGTCGTTATAACCGACATTGTTATAAGTGACTTTTACTGTATTAGTAATTAGACATTGATTTGACATTTTTTGACAGAATAATGAAACTTAATTAAACGATTTTCAAATTTATTGACATTTATAGGTTTAACTTTATTTTAAGGCTGAAGTACTTGCTATTTCGTTTGAATCTTTATTTTTGTGGCAGTAAATTTGTAGTTATTTTTAGTTTTAATTTAACTATTAATAGCTAGAACAACTTTCTAAAGTCAAACCATTTCAAAATTATATTTCCTTTCAGGTAATATGCACCTATTCAGAGTTAATTCCAATCTAATAGTCCTATAATTAAAATTAATCGTATTAAAAAAGGGATTTCCAACTAGTTAATCACAAAAAAAATTATTTTTTTAACATTTTCTCAAGAACATTTCCGAAGACTTGAAAAATCATTAATTCACAGCTTTTATTACAGTTTAGATCTAGGAACTGAAACATAATGCTCGATCTAGGAACATAACATAATTATAAATTTATATTTTTTTTTACACCACTGCTGTTCATTTTTTGTTTTTTTTTTCTTTTAAATATTCATCAGTTTTGCGTATTTTGTGTTGTGTTTTTTTTGTTTTTAATGAATTTTTGTTCATTGAAAATGAAAAACAAATTTTCACGCAAGCAATTACTCTTTCCTTCTCTCTAAAAAAAAAACAAAACAAAAAAAACTTAAAATAAAAAATTTTAACAGAATTTTAAATGAAGCCTTATGTAAGAAAAGAAAATTATTATGTGATATTTTAAGATAAAATACCTTTACTTGTTATTCTCTACCTTCTTTCCATAAAATCAAAGAAAAAAAAAAAAAAAAATCTTTTTCATTCATTTTCGTTAACTGTAAATTCCAATTTCATCTATCTTAAAACTTAATCTTTCCACCTTATGATACAAACATAACTTTTTCACTCAAATATATACGTACGAAATTTAATATTATCTTTACCCGTTGTGATTTGTAACTTATACTTATGTTTAATGTCTCCCGACACCATCATAAAAATCATCTTCATTCACCATTTTCAATGCTTACTATTTCTCGTGGTAAATTTATTGAAAAGTCTTAAATATTCTAAACACACGTATTTGAACCCACCAAAATTTTTCAAAAAAAAATTTACAAAAAAAAAAAAAAATCGTGTTGAAATTTTAAAAATATAACACACACGTTACTATGAACAATACACATCGTGTGCTCCAAAATTACTACGCATATGCACATAAACACAAAACGTAAATATACATATAGAATAAATGAAAAAAAAAAAAAGCATTTATAAGTAAAATTTATACTATAAATTAAATTTTGAAGAAAAGTCAACTCCATCTCATCGAAATTTTCCACATTTGGTAAATTGAAAATAATCCCAATTTTCGTATTTAATTTTAATAGTAATTTTATACACACTTAGTGTTTTTTTTTTTTTGAAAAAATTAAATTTACCTTTAATGTAATTTATTTTTTTTTTTTTTTATTAGTTTATAGGGAAGTAAAGAATGTGTGGTTTTTAGGGAAAAATAAAAAGATAATAAATACCAAGAGATGAAAAAAAAAAAACAAGAATATTTTTTATAGAATTAAAGTTTTTTCCGCATATTAAATAAGAATCAGATGAGATTTGACGAAGTTTATTTTTGAAAAGGTGTTTTTCTTTTGTTTTTTTATTTATTTTACACGCTCCATTATTTATTTAATTTGAAAAGAAAATATATAATGTATATGTATATATAAATATACATGTATATAAATTGAATTAAATAAATAGTTTTAATAATCAGTTTTTTTTTTTGTTTGCTTTCCGCTTCAAGCAATTTCGTTTTAATCCAAACCCCTATACTTATACATTTTTGTTTTTTTTTTTTTTTTGGAGGAAAAAAATTAATCACAAAGCCAGTATCTACTTTTTGAATAATTTAATTTAAGAAATTATGATTTTTTTTTCTTTTTTATTTAATTTTTAATCCGTGCCTAAATGTGACGATTTTTTTTTTAATTAATGTTTAATATAATTTTGTTAATTTAATGTTTCGCAGCCTATTATTAGACATTCGTTGTCTATCCAGGAAGGTTTCTACCTAACAACATTATCTATGTTCAACTCAACCTGTAAAATTCTATTGGTTACATTTTTTTTCATTTATTATTTTATTATTACATTTATTATTTTATTTTATGGCTAATGTTATAGTCATATATTTTGTTGCGTTTAATGTTAAATTAGTTTTAAATATCTCGGTTGCTGGCTGAACCTAAGCTGGGGTCATGATCAAGAATTTAAATGCCGGATCGAAATTGCTAAAACATTTTTCAGCAAGTATAAAACCATACTTTGCATCGAAATATCAATATAAACTCGCAATTGCGATTCGCTAAATGCTGTGGTTTGTTCTAATATACGGTTTAGAATCATGGGCATTAAAAACTAGACATATGAACAAAATAGAAGCTTTAGAAGTGTGGATTTATAGAAAAATGCAAAAAATCTGAAGGGTAGATCATATTTCAAATGCCGAGGTTTTAAGTCGTATAGATCAAGAGAGAAAGCTCCTTCAAGTTGTCAAACGAAGAAAAACTGCATATTTTGCGCATATATGAACTCTTACAACTGATTAGTGCAAGAGAAAATGGAAGGAAAAAGAGGAGGAGAGGCAGGAAGCAATTGTCATGGGCAAGAAATATTAGAAATTAAACAGGCATAATTTTAATAGATGATCTTATTCACTTAGCCAGTCTTTGTGAACCATTCAACAAGAACATTTCAAGAACTTAAATTTAATAAGATGTGATCGCTTTTCATACAAACTTGAATTATGGCAGCTGAGGAGAGAGAAAGAGAGCAGTAGTCATTTTATTTATTTAGTTTTCTCAACATTTTCTTGCTATTTAGTTAATCTACCCATTTTACAATTTTGGTTTAATATCAATTGTTCCTTTAGCTTTAGCAATTGAAGCTTTTACTAAAGTAAATACTAATTATTCTTTCAAATATTTAAAAATTATTTATTTCACTTATTAAAAATTTATAGGTACATTATTTTCTTTTAAAAATTTTTCCGAATCTTAAAAATTCATGTTATAACTTTAATAGATAAATACTGCAGAAAAAAAGAATGCTTTGTGTCACTTTCGTCCAGGTTGCAAAAATTAGGATTCAATTTAGTTCAAAGTTTTTAAATCAAAACGTTATATCTACAATCAAAAATTAAAAAAACCTAAAAATATTTATTTTAAAAATTTATAATTCCACCTACCACAAAATAAAAATAAATATACCTTGTACAATAAAAACCAAAATGTAATCTTTTCAATTTTACAAACCTAAAAATTATTTTATATTCAACTATCATAAAACCAACATTTTCAACCTACTCAGTATAAAAAACAAAAAAAAGATTCAGCAATTATAAATTTTTTTTCTTTAATTTAAATTCAGATAACGTCGATTTATGAAACGAGTTAAATCCATTACAAAGTATTTTTTTTTTTTTAATAAGCATTCATGAAGAACACATTATTACATTTTCTATCCACCTCTTAGGTCCTTTTATTATTTACAAAACCACTATCACCAATTACATTATCCCTATCAGAACATTTATATTACCGCTCATTAGTGTCACTATTTTTCATCGTAATCCAAACAATTTTCATTAATAAAATTATTTTTTACTTTTTTAGTTTTTTTTTTTTTTTTGGTATTTCAATCCTTTCATATTTCCCTTTCCTTTTTTTTTTCTTTTGAAAATTTTTAAAATCATTATTTATCAACGAATTGATTTAAGAAATTTTGAATAAAATAAAAATCCCAATTTCTATTTATAGCTTTCAAGGACCTTAGTTAATTTTACGATTTTCAACTCTTTTTACACAATATAACTGTTTATTTGAATATTTTTGAATATTTTTCTTTTTTTTTATTGATACCAAAGAATTCAGAAATTCTAAAAATCAAACCGCACTCTTCCTTACATCCTTCTAACCTTTTGATTAGCGGAACGAACAAAAATAGATTCAAAATTTACTATGAGGTAATTCTTTATCCTTTTTTATCATGTTTCTTTCTGAGAACTAAAAAATTTACTTAAAAAAAGAAAATATTGTAGTCAAAATAGAAAAGAATGAAAGAGAGAGAAAGAAAAAAAGGGAAAGGATTAAAAAAAGAAATTGAAAATCAAACAATGATATAAAAAACTTTAATGGGATTTTTTTTTTTTTTTAGTTTTGAAAATATATAAGTATATTTTTTGTTGTTACACTTAGTTTTATTATAGACGTCTATACACTATTCTAAATTCTCTTCCTTAAAAAAAAAGATAAACGTGGTATATCATTGATATATTATATCCTTTTTTTATAAAATGCATATAATATATAAGTAAGGATTTATTTAAGGATTTTGTACTTCCTGGTAATATAACTATATACGAGTAGTATATAGAATAGAAAAGAAATCAATTTCTGTCATAGTAACTTTGTTAAAAAAAATAAAATAAAATTTTTTTTTTGTTTTTATTTTTATCAATTTTCTTTCTCTTTCTAATATAATTTTATTTTCATTTTTATTTTATTTTTTTTTTTTTCAGATCAACAAATCAGCACTTTATTATATCGTGATATTCAATACACGTTCTTTGATTTTGTTGAAGATATGTTAACTGATTGTGATGTTAATCCGAGATTGGGACGTGTACCAATTGAATGGAATACACCAATTTATGGTGATAAAGAACCAAATTTTACTGATTTTGCAGCACCAGGTGTAATATTAACAATTATATTCTTTTTATCTGTTGCAATAACATCAGGTGCTATGTTAATTGAACGAAATGATGGTATGTTAGAAAGATGTCTTGTTGCTGGTATAACTGGACCAGAAATTTTAGTATCACAAATAACAACACAATTTACATTAGTATTAACACAAATATTTTTTGTATTATTATTTAGTTTTTATGTATTTGACATAACAATACGTGGTGAATTAGGTTTAGTTATATTATTATGTATATTAAATGGTTTATGTGGTATGTCATTTGGTTTTGTAATAGCATGTGCTGTTGATACTGAACGTACAGCAACATATGTTGCATTAGGTAGCTTTTTACCAATGATCATGTTATGTGGTATTATTTGGCCAATTGAAGGAATGTATCCACTATTACAAATAACATCATTTTTTTTACCATTAACAAAACCAACAGAAGCATTACGTGCAATATTACAAAAAGGTTGGGGTTTATCACAACCATCTGTACATAATGGTTTTCTATCGATTACAATTTGGGTACTTATGTTTCTTGTATTAACAATACTTTTATTAAAATTTAAGAAAGGTTAAAAAATTACTATTTTTTTTTTGTTTTTTTTTTCAATATATTTAAATGTTATATATTATTATATATTATAAATCTGAATGTATGTAAAATTATTATTAAAATAAAATAAATACTTATTTTTGTTTTTAAAATTGTATATAATGCAAAGTATATATTTCAAATTGATTGATATTATGTATATTTTATTTAAGTTAAACTAAAAAATTAAAAAAATAAAAAAACAAATAAAACATATTTCATAATATTATAAGATACAGGGTTTCTTTTTAAAATGATTTGAAAAAAATTTAAAATGAAAAAAAAAAATAAAAAAAATGGTACCTAATCAAATTATAGTTTTTAATAATAATAAAATATCCTCGCATGATAATACATTAAAAATGTTGTTTAAACGAAAAAACATTAAAATTATTTTAATTTTGCTAAAAAAACAATCAAAGAATTCGGCTTTTAAAATTATACCATTTTCTTTTAACTAAAGTACAAAACTTAATTTCCTCTAGAAAACAATGGCAAACCTTGTCCAAAAAAATGGCAATTATTTTTTATTGCCTTGTCCTTTTTCCAAAAATGTAAATTGACCTGATACGTATAACTGGCGCACATTAATTTATTTAGTCTTGAGGAAAATTATATGGTTTATAGCACCATTTTTGAGTCAAGAGGAAAATTATGACACATCGGAAAATTCTCTAATAAAAAATTAAATTTTAATAAAAAAATAAATTTATATTTTGATAAAAATTATCATTTAACTTTTTTTATTTTTAATTTCTTCTTTCTGATTGCAATTTTGTGAAAAAAAAAAATTTAAGAAGAATTTAAAACGCCGATGACAAAATTTTGAAATCCTTCGAATAATTTCAATTTTATTTAACGAGTATCAGCCATACTTTAATCAATTTTCGATGCAACTATATTTTTTAAACCTAAAACGATCGATTAATGTACATATGACAATCGATTAATGTAAAGTCAATTACTTATATTGTATGCACCCTGTTTTTTAATTCAATTACATTTTATTGAAAATAATTAGTAAAACTAAAAAGTTTATACTTAGTTTAAAGCAAGAAAAATTAAAAAGAAAATCAATGTACATAATATACCATATGACATTTTCTTTTTTTTTTTTGCTTTTTGACATAAAAAAATACATTTAAAAGAAAAATGCTTAAAACACAATATACACTTTTTTCTTGCTTTATTTAAGTTTATTCTTTTTGTCGAAAAGGTACTTTGGGTCAAATGCATAAAACTAAGCTTGAACTCAAAACTCATTTTTTCAAACAAATTAACGAATTCAAGCATAGTTTTTGTTTGAAAAAGTTAAATTTGAGCACAACCTCAGTATTATGCATTCGACCCTTTGTTTCTTTGAGAAAAAATAAGGAAATTTTTTGTTTTTAAAGAAAAGTAAAAAAAAAAATTTTTTTTTTTTAAATTATAAGTTAAATTTTTATTCTTGTATTTAATTTTTAATTTGAAATTAGAAATAAATTATAGAAAAATAATTGTAATGTAATTATTTGTACATACTTTATATGTATTTCAGAATATGATTTTAAAATGAAATTAGATTTTCTATAGTAATATAAATATAGATAATGAATGAGTCGAATACATAAAACTGAACTTGAAATCAAAATTTCACTTTTTTTTTAAACAAATGCTCATTATGGCTTGCAATTTTCTTTACAAATTTCAGGAAAAATATTTTTTTTTTACTTAAATAATTAAGATTTCAGTTTAACCCTATATAATTTTATATTTTATGCATTCAACACAAATGTTTTATATAAATATTTGATCCTGTTTTTCAAAAAAGAAAATATTATCATTGATATAGAATTATTTATTGGCCCCATAATTTTGAGTCAACTCCTCAACAAAGTATGAATAGCAAAGCATTCGTATTAGTGATCAACTTCGACTATCTTATAAATACGATTTTAATCCCCTAAATAAATAACATATGATTTCGATACAAATATACGTAATATTTTATACATATTTAACTTTACATAATATAAATTTTTTCCATACATTTTTAATTTTAATAAGTGAAAAACCAAAAAAAAAAGAAAATTTTATTCCACGTCGCATTTTCTATTTTTTATTAAGATGTGGTTCAAGCAAAACTAAATTTATTTTTGATATAAAAAAAATGTTATCAGGTGTAAAACTTAAATAAATAATATTTTTAATTTAACAACATATTTAAAATTAATTTTTTTATTTAAAACATTTAACATTTTTTTACAACATTTTAAAAAATTTTTTACCAAATTTTTTTACATTTTTTACAAAATTCCAAAGTTTTTTTTTTTCTATTAAAAATTGAATAAATTATTAATAATTAATTCAAAATAATTTAAAACATAATTTAATTAAACATATTATATGGTTTAGCTACATACTATAATAGGTACTTTCTAGAACAACTTTTCAAACATAATTCGAGGGATATATAAAAAAAACATTCTTTTGAATAAGTATTTATTTAAAAAAAAAAATTGACACTTCTTACATGTCCAACGACAGACTTACGAAAAATTTTGTTTTAAAGCATCACACTTTTAAAAATCCAGCGTTTTGTTTTGTAGATATGTTAACTAATTGTATTGTTAATTCGAGATAGGGATGGGTACCATTCGAATAGAATACTCCATTCTCCATAATAGAATATACTATTAACAATATTATATTCTTTTTATCTGTATGTATAAGTACTTTATTATATGTATAAGTATAACAACATTTCAGACGTAAATCGGGGGATATGTAAAAAACATTCTTTTCAATTTATATATTGAATAAAAAAAAAAAAAAAATATATGGAATATTGGAATAAAAATCTAAATAAAAAATAATACAATAATAATTGTTTTAAGCCTACTATTGAGTGTTTTAAACACGAGATTTTAACGTTAGATTTTATAATACGAGATTTCGCAGTCAACTCGATTATCGTTTTTGTTTTTAACTGAATATAAAATATAACATATGTTTGTGGCTAACTACTACTCGCTTCATGACAATTCCATTTGACTTGACTCATTTCTAATATACATTCTTGAATATTGAGTTTTATTTTAACTCTCTATCTGGTGCTTCTTTTAAAAATATTCAAATTATCTCTAATATCGTTGCTGGCATTCAAGTTATAATGTTTTATCTGTAAATTCGGATAAATTATCTCATTTTTAATGTCCAACCATTACATTTGTGGTTGGACATTAAAAATAACTTGAATCTGAATTTTGATGATTTAAAAACATAATATATTATAATTTTTCTATTAATTCGAAGAAAAAAACAGATTTTTATATTATTAATTATTTTTAAAATAAGTTTTTTGCTCAAACCACATATTATTAATATGTACCTACATACATAAGTATATATAGTATTAATATTAATATGTACTTCGATTGGCAATATAAATTTTTTCTTTTTAGAATCAAACAAAATATTTAATACGTAGTGTAGGGATTTCACCATCGTATCAAATATTATTCGATATAGAATTACAATATATTTTTGAATAAATTAACGGAACACAAACATAAGAATTTCCTTACTTTAGAACGGATATTAAAACAATGTGTATAATAGAAGTAAATTAATACGTTACGAGTACATGGTTAATATACAAATGAAATAACTGTTAAAAATTCCATTTTTAGCACATTTCCAAAAAAATGTGCCTATTACTTTCACTCTCTCCGTCCATCCGTTTGTTTGTCTGTCAGTCTGTCCGTCTGTTTACAAAAATTTCTACACCGTTAAAGATTAGGAAAAAAAAATTTATTAACTCCACCACGGTTTTCGATACGAACTTGAAATTTTGAGAAAAGAAAGAACTTTTAGAATTAGTATAAGTTTCTTTAGAAATTTAGACACCTATTTTTAGGCTATTTTTAGACACCTGTAACTTAGGCAAGATATAAAATTTAAAGTTTCAATAATATATTTTTACATGTGTTAACGGTTTTTCTTTGTTATATAGGGTTCCGGACTTACAGCTCCTCAAAATTGCAAAAAAAAATTCTATTTTCACATTTTTTCTTATATGAAATTTTCAAATTTTGGTGTAAGCCACAATTCTAAACAGTTTGTATTATCTTTTGGAAATGTGCGCTTTTAAAAACCGTTGGTTTACATTGGACTGCCTTGGTTTACGTTGGTCTGCCTTGTTTTAATTAATTTAATATGTAAAAACTATGTATGTATGTATATATCTTAATTCAATATTAAATTCAAATACTGTTGTTTTTCTCTTTCATGTTAAATAATATTTAAATTATTTTACATAAAATGTTATATGTACATATATATATATATATTAATGTACATATGTATGTATATCTATAGAAATTTTTCTAACAGTTTACATTGTTCCAATTTAATTAATTGAAATAATTTAATGTTAAACAGAATTCGGTTAAATATATTTTTTTAAATTAAATTTCATTATTATACAAATTTTAAATTATTTATTTATATTACCTAGGTACATCCCTTTTAAAATTATTCTTCTTCTTTTATTCAAAATATACAATTTTGTAATTTATCTGTAAAACATGAATTTTTTGTTCAAATATACAAAAATTTTTAAATTGTAAAATTAAAACCACTTTTATAGCTGGTTTACATAAACGTTTAAATTGTATCTATGTATATGTAATGTGTATGTATATAAAGTATGTATAAAATAGAGTCACTATTTTATTTTATTACTATTAAATTAATTGGGTTGTAAGATATGTTAAAATACCATATTTTTTTTTTTTATTTCATTATTTTATAAAAAACTTTTTTATTTTAATTTATTTTGTTTTTTGTTTTTTTTTTTTTTTGAGTGGTCAAAATTTAGACTGCATTAGAATTTAATTTTAAAGAACTGTATATGTTTAGGGTAAGGTAAAAATGTTCTATTATTTTAATTTTATTCTGTTTGTTTTTTTTTTTTTTAAATAAATTTTGTAAGGAAATGTTTTGCTTCTTAATTTATAAATACTGCTTTTTTACTTTATAAATAAAATAAAAATTATAAGTTATAAGTGAAAATATTATATATATGTATGTATAATAAAATAAAAAAATTTAATTAATTAAGAAATCAAATAATTTATCAACAGAAAGAAAAAAAATTAAAAATAATGGATAAGAAATAAATATTTAAAAAAACGAACAATTTTTGAAGTTTTTCTTTTATATTTTTTTTTTGATAAAATTTTAATTTGATCGGAAATAAAATAGAATGCTAATATCTGTAACCATTTAATAACGGTTGACTTGAAAACAAATAAGCTTCAACACCCTCTACAGGTGCTGAATACTTTTTGTGACATAGATAAACACAAAATAAGAGAAGCGTTAAAAATCGAAAAGAAACTGAAGGAGATATAAAGAGCCTCCAGGCAGGACACATACTTAAAAACTACAGAGCCTTACTACGAGCAAGATATGTGCAAATAGGAGCATTTTGCTTTGCTGAAGATGAACTGTCAGCAATAAATCCTTTACAGATCTTTACTTTCTTAAAGACTGGCAGAAGTATTATAAGTTCTCAAAAAGTTCTCAAGAATATGTTAGAAAAGGGTCAGGGCAAATGGAATGAATGTTAACAGTTAACCACGAGCATATGTTATTCATATTCAGATAAAAAGATATAGGCAAAATATACAAGACGTAGTAACAGGGGGACCACAATATAACTACATTAAAAGGACGTTAGTTCAGTGTTACTTATACCCCTTAAATAATAATCTAATTTTTCTAGTCCAAGACAAGATATGCATAAGGTAAAATTAATAATTTCTTACATGATCTTGAAATGAATGAAATTTAAAAGAGAACAAATAAAATATCCAATTTTTTTTTCTGCATCCATTTCCATTCTAAGCATCTCCTCAACCACCATTACAATTTTATTTTTCTCATTTTGGTTTAAGAAAAACAAAAAAAAATGTTTGTTTATTGAAGTGTTCAATTCGTATTTTTTGGTTTAAAACATAAGTGATTTGATCCGTGCAAAAGAGCTTAACGGATCAACGTTATGATCTTCTACTATTGATTGTTTGATTTTTACTAAATTGTCCAAGGATAATAATTATAAGACCAGAATAATACAAAATCATGGTACAAAAAATCAACTTTAGATATTATTATCAATAGATTTCGGAGACAGTAAGTTGTCTAAATCTTTAACACAAAAAAAATACTATTTTATTGACCAACATAATATTATATAGCTATATAAAGGATATATCCTAAATCTGAATATAATACTTTTGTATAAAAATGATATAATATTATATTCCATTTAATTGAATTTTTCATTTGTCCTTACATTTAATTGAATTAGAAAATAAGAGTTCTTAAATCTTAGATCATCATTGTTTGTATCATGAAATAATTTTAAAAATAATAAAAAAAAAATAAAGAAAAAACTGTTTTAGAAAAAAAATCTTAAATTACTAAATGCTTAATTTAAATAATTTACCTATTAATCTATTTCCACAATATTATTGTCCAATGAACTCATTTTTTTTTTTTGTATTACCTTTGTAGGATAAATTCTATTGAAAATTTTTTCAATCATTTGATTTTAGTTTTGTCCCTTTTCAACTTCTGAATTTTCTCTTTATTTAATGATCTATTTATAATATACATTGGTTATATATAAATTTTTTTTCATCATCCATTTTGAATTTTATTCAAAGAATTTTCTTTCTTTCTTTTCCATAACATTAAAATTACCAAGAATTGTTGTCATATTATAAATAAAATTAAAAGTTATGTCCATTTTCAAGCTTAATCATACATATTATGTGGTTACTTTTTTTTAAACATATGTAGGTATATATACAATAAATCCTAATGATAAGAAAGTTCATCAACTCCTGCTGATTTGTTAGATTTAAGGAAGACAAGAATAAAACCAAATTGAAATCTTAGAAATTTTTTTTTTTTTCTATTTTTTTTTTTATTTTTCTTATATGATTAAGTTGAAATTTCTTTAGAACCCATTCAATATCAAAAAACTCATTTATTTTCAACATTCAATATACATAATATATAATTTTCTCTTTCCTTGAAAATCACTCATTCCAATCCCTTAAAAATCACTCATATAAATTTATCTATATTTTTTATAAGAGTTAAGAAAGTTTTGGTTAGTAGAAAACTTCTTTTCATCAAATAAATATAATTAAATTCATCATCATACAGTCAATTTCTATAGAAAATGCCCAAACAAATGAATAGAATCAAAAAGAAAATTTTATGAGATGAGAAACAACAATTTAACAAGAAAAAAAAAATCTAAAACCGAAACCAAAACTAAATTCAGAAATCTAACCAAAAAAAACACAATTTTTAATATTACTATTTTTTTTTGACTTTCATTATTTGTTTTCTTTTTCTCGTTTTCAATAGATTTTTTGGTGCTGCAAATAAATACAGTAGTTATTGTTCCATTAAAGTTTTTTTTCTTTTTGTAGGCTGGTTCTTAAAGAACAGCCCCTATATCCAATCTTATATTATAATATCTATAATTTGTCATCTATATCTGTTTATCTATATACATATACTACGTATCAGAATTAACAAATGTACATCAACAAATCAAAAATCACTAACTTTTTTAAGTCATAACCACTTCGATTAGAAGAGTATCTAACACATGGCGTAGTGCTTAAGTAGCAATCCTTTCAATTGAAGGATATTGGGTTGAAGCTACTCTCAGAACTTATAAAAATATGTAAATATCTAGTAATTTTATACCGTAAAATAGTCTTGAGGTTGGTGCGAACATCTTAACAATGTCTTATTCCATATTTAACTTTGTATCGACCAAAACACCTAAAAACACCATAGCTCTTGTTCCTCACGGTAAAGCCTAACTCGAAACCGTTTTCTGGTTAAATATTTCACTTGTTTTCGCAATCCACCATCACATCAATAGTGTTTTCACGATTTAATATACCATATTTCTATACTTCATCTTCTTGTTTCAGCTTTTTATTTGTCACCGAAACTTTGCTGTATATATTTTTACGTTCCTGTGCTAACAAATCGATGTGTATTACGTTAGCGATGAGCTCGCAACCCGTAGGGCTTCTCTTCATTACATTGCCGCTAAGCGCTTCCTAAATTATTTTTGTTAAAAACATTTTTAAAAGCAAAGACTGCATAGCCGTCATTGGAAACCATCTTTGAATGGGTCTTGGGCCGCAAAATAATAGTAATAATAATTACACTGATAGTATTAATACTAATAATCATATCAATACTAATAATTAACAGCTGATATAGTAGAGTTACCTGCATTTATTGAGGCTTATATACTACTGTATCTTGTAATTGTTGATGGTTTCGTCAATGGCAGCCAACTAGTAAAAATAATAAACGATTTTCAATATTGATTAAAGAGGAAGATGGATTTAGTCAGTAAGAATCTGACACAGCCAAGGGGTTACATATTTTGGCTGTCTTTCGAAGACTACAGATTCCCTTCTAAAAAACAAATTTCCCATAAAGTAGAGAAGATGTCTTTACAAAAAAATATATATATTATTATTACAAAGTTAAAGTTTTTTTTACGTTTTTTTCACACGCTTACGTTTTTTTCTTGACTTTAAAATATCACTAGTAAAAAATGAATTATCACAAAGGCATCATTTGGAAACAAAAAGTTTACTTTAATTCTCCTATTATGTTAGCTCCATTGTATTTTCATACAGACTTTCGTATACACGTATATAATTTACAACATTATTTTGATGAACTACCATTGTGATCAAAAACTACTATAGTCATATAAAATTAAGTATATCTTTATTCTATTCTTATCCTATACCTTTATGTAGCAAATGCGTAATAATATTTTTGAATCCTTTTGGGATTGTAAAAAACACTCCAACAGGTTCCAAGAAAAAAAATTTATGAGATGGTAAAAGAAATATAACTTTTAATATTAACATTATTGTTAATATTTTCTATGTTATTTAAAGTATATGTTCTATTATATGGGATTTCCCATCCTAAAAAAAAAACCCATAGATAATAAAAAAAAACATTTTAAGTTTCTTGATTTAGTATTTAGTTTTCAGTAATTCGAATCTCAATTTCTTTTATGTTGATTTTGGGAACACTTTTTCTGGTTTGTGGTTTTGTGGGTTTAAATGACTTGGAGAAAAAATAAAAGTTTTTGTTTTCTTTTCAATCATTTTAATACGAACTCAGATAAATTGAAGTTAAATTATAATTATCACTTTTGTCTTCTTAAAAATAGAAATATGTGATGAACCATTTTGAACTAATTTAAATGAATATATTAAAAAGTTAAGAAAACTGGCGATATTTCAAATTAATTAGCTATTTAATTTATTAAAATCTATTTTTAATGAGGCTATTAAATATTAACCGCTATCATATTAACAGACCATCATGGTATATATTTAAATATTTATTTTTATATATATTATTAAAAGGATTATTATTTGAGATTATTATTACATAATTTTATTTAAAAAAAAAACTATTACATAATATTTTTCATATAATAATTAATAATTAAATAATTTTTCTAAACAATCCTCATTATCTATTAGTTATTATTAATGGACATTTTCCAAAAAAACCACTTAAAAACATTAGTTTTATTCTGTCCGTACCTTCTTCCGGTTGTTTTTAAAACTGCTACAACCTCTAAACTGAAGTTTTAGCCATGAATAGGTTTCATTAAAAAAATAATATTTGAGAAGAACTTTTTGTTGTAGCCAGACCCATTGCGTCGTAGTGACATACCGTCAAATTTAGAAAACCCCTGTTTTCTATTGTTTAAATCTCAAGTTCGGATTAACATTTATTTCTTCAATCTAAAAACGTTAAATAAAAAGAAATTTTTGTAAAAATCGTCAAATCAAACATTATATAACTATTCAAATCCTTACACTCGTTATCTAAATTATTCTCGTTATATAAAATATCCTAAACATGAAAGAAGAAGTATCAAATGTCAAAGAAACAAGATCACTATAGCAAAAAACGAATCCCGCAAGCAATAGTATTATTATGCGTATATTTTTTTTCTTTTATATTAATTGTATAACAGATCGAATTGTTCGACTACAGATAACAGAAATGATTTTGACATATTCAAAATTATTTTTATTTCTGTTAATTTGAATTATTAAGGTCAATGACTTTATAATCTGTAATATTAATTAGAAGTGCAGTTAAAATTAGTTTTTTTATAATCCGTTCTTATGTACTGCTTATTTGGCATTCATTCTTCTTTTAAGCATATAGCAGATAAGTTGTTTTTTTTTTAAATAATTAATTTAATAATAAAATTAAATTTAAGGAAAATATATCTAAATTTAAAAATTATACTTTAAAAAAGTAATACCTAATAATAAAGGATTGTAAGAAAAAATATCTAAATTTAATAAAAACAAGTAAATTTAATATTAAGTCGATGCAACCTACTTATTAATACCCTACACCTGAATAATTCGAAATAAATTAAAAATCCATAAGTTTTTTGGCAGCTGCTTGAACTTCTTTGCTTTTCTGTCTTATTCAACTCGAATTTCAGGAACGTAAAAGAGGCATCCTCTTGGGATATGCTTGACACCCTTGTAAAAAATTTCAAGTTTCTATCTTTATTAATTTCGAAGATATACTTGTTAGTCCTTGGGAGGCGTGTGTGAGGTACCACGAACCCATGGTTAAAATTTTTTCAAATGTCAGTTTCCAATTTTACAGAAAAGGAAACATAACAGAACACCCTGTACCAAAAATAAAGCTTCTATCTTTGTTGGTTGTGGAGATATACTCGTTTGCTCTGGGGCTCGTTCGGAAGCTTCCAAGATCCGAAACCATGAACCAGATCCTCCCAAATTTCAGAAACATAAATAAAACACGAAAGAAAACCACTGTACCAATTCAAAGGTTCTATCTTTGGTGGTTTGGGAGATAATCTAGTTTGCTCTGGGGCTCGTTCAGAAGCGTCCAAAATCCGAACCCATGGACCAAATCCTCTCAAATTTCAGAGACTTAAATCAAACATGAAAGAACACCATTCTGCCAAATTTAAAGGTTGTATCTTTGTTGGTTTTGGAGATAATATCATTTGTTCTAGGGCTTGTTCAGAAGCTTCCAAAATCCAAACCCATGGACCAAATCCTCTTAAATTTCAGAGACATAAACGGGAAGGAACATTATTGGAAAAAATTTAAAGGTTTTATTTTTGTTGGTTTTGGAGATAATTTCGTTTGCTCCGGAATCATCCGGTAGCTTCCAGAATCCGAACCCATGGACCGATTTTGTCCAGATTCGAACTTAGCCTTCCTTTCGTAATTAGTAACCTACTATATAAATTTCATCACGATAGCTTTACTAGTTTTTGAGTTATAGTGCGAACGGACGGACAGACATCGTTAAATCGACTAAGGAGGTGATCCTGATTCAGAATATATATACATGCCCATATCTAACTCGTTTCCTTTTGGTGGTTACAAACACCATACCAAAGTTAATATACCCTATACTTTAAGTGTAGGTTATAACAAGTATAAAATGTAACAGTAAGTCGATGCAGCCGACTTATTAATACCCTACACCTAATAATTCCAATTAAATTAAAAATCCACAATTTTTTTGGCAGCTGCTTGAACTGTTTCCCTTTTCTTCCTTATTCAACTCGAATTTTAGGAAGGTAAAAGAGGCGGAAGTTTCCAAAATCCGAACATATGGTCCAAATCATCAGTTTAAAATTTAAAAAAAAAGGAATAACAGAATAGCCTCGTACCAAATTTAAAGGTTCTATGTTTATTGGTTTTGGAGATATATTCGTTTGCTCTGGGGCTCGTTCGGAAGTCTCTAAAATCCGAACCCATGATCGAAATCCTCTCAAAATATGCCAGAACATCATTGTACTACATGTAAAGGTTCTACTTTTGTTGGCTTTGTAGATATTCTACAAACTATATGTAACTCCATACCAAAGATAATATACCCTATACTTCAGGTGTAGGGTATAATAATCACTGGATATTCTAAGAAAGGATATCTAAATCAAATAAAAATCATTATAAATACAATGAAATGTAGTATATTTTCAACTTACACACAGTTTTCAATTCAATACACATAATTACGTGGGCGCATTAACAATAACTTTTTGCAATTAAAATTTAAATTTACCGTTATATAAAACCAATATGTTTCAAATTACTAATTTATCTGTGTCTCTGAAACGCCATTAGTCAAAATTTTAAAACTTCGAGACGTGGTAGATCTTTGACAATGAGTGTAATTTACGTCAAATGTAAAAATTAAAGCTCTAACCTTACTTTTTTACTTCTGTTAATCGCCTTTAATTTTCCAAATTTTTTCTTTCACAACAATTTTTAAATTTAAAATACTATGAAAAATTAAAAATTTTTATGCAAAAATATTATTTTTCTAATTGTCAGTAGTAAGTACCTTGTAAAATAATAAATCTGTATAAAAAAATAAGTTTTAATATATCATCATGACACACACTGCAGCCTATAGAGCACATAGATCTATTAAAAAATTCTGGGTTGTTTGAGAAATTTGAATTTTATAATCATTTTCAGATTAAAATTATAAATACTTAAATATAAATTATATACAATATATTATGTTTGAAGTCAGAATCTTTTCACGGATCGAAGGAAAATTTAATTAATTTGTTAATTATATGGTGGTTTATTTTTTAATATAAAAATTTTATGAATCTTTTCACATTAGTTTAGTAATTTCAAAATTACAAAACCAATCAGTTGAAACCAAATTGCCAATTTTTCCAAAATGTTAGAAAAACCGTTAATTATCTTATTTCTATTTCTAAATTATATCCGTTTTTTTCCATTATTTTTCCATATTTATTTAAATAGTTTATATTTCGTTTGTTTTAATTTGCGACTGTACTCAAATAGCCGAAAATTCCTTTATACTTTTAGCACATTTTTCAAGAATGTTTTGAAAAATTCACTCATTAGTTCTTAAATTCTATATTTATATCTGACAACATAATATCTAAAGTAAATTTAAAAATGTTAACATTAAACATTAGATACCTGAAAATTTCTTTATGTATATTCGAAGAAATACTAAAAACAATTTCCTTTTTATCGATGAATAATTTTAAACACTTTTCAATGTTTACGTTAATACAACCATACCATAATAAAAAAAAACTAATTTTGTTATTTTGTATTCTAATTTCATTGGAAATTTAACACTAATTGAAACGATACTTAAAACTGACAACTGAAATCGGTACTAGAATATAATTTTTTTTTATAGAAATTTTTTTTTAAAAAGAAAATTCAAGTCAATTACGAATAAAACATACACTTTTCGATTTTCACATTCGCGTAAATCTTCAAGAAATAACTGAGCCTCAACGAAAATAGAAAAACTTTTTATAATTGACTTGGTTTTCTTTTTAATGCTTAAATACTCGTATATAAAACAAAAAATATAACGAATTTTATTTTATCCCGTATTTTTGTTGTCTTTCAAATCTGTAGAACGAAACCTTTATTGTTTTGATAGAACATTTTGGTACAATGATACAATGGTACATTGATGGCAACAAATGAAATAAATAAAATATGAATTTATTTCTACAGAAAGATATTTTTTTAAAAGTTTTTAATAATTTTGTTTCTGCTATAAATTTTAAAAGGCATAAATAACAACAATACAGTGCACATTAACACTACTTTCAAACACTAAAAATAAGCAATAATTAAAAGAAATTGTAAGTTATTACACTAACTAATTCAAGATTTAGCTAAAATTTCTGTTTAGTCATGTGAAAGCTCAACACTATGGTCGCTATCTGAACATTTGAAGAAAAGTTTTTGAAACATATTAGTGAACTGAACATCTTGACATAAATCTATTGGTAGTACAGCTATAAATATTTGAGTTTCCTGTATCAATCTAAAACCATGTTTTTATTTTCTAATCTTCTCAACATCTTTAAAACGTACAGAAGAAAAAAGATTAAGTACAGTGCATATACATTTCTCGATAGCGAGCCATTAAACAAGTTTCGAAATTTTTCGATAAAGCTCAAAACACAATAATTTGATTTATAAACGATGTAAATGCCAACTTAACGCTCTTTCCATTTGGCCTTCGGAATTTGGTAGGAGACGGTTTTTCCAAAAAAAAAAAGTTTGTTCCAAAAAATTAAAAAGTTTATTATCTCTACTAAAGTTTTCCAAAGAAAAAGAAGGAAAATCTCAGTTGTCCATCTTTTCATTATTCAAATGCATAGATGGCATAATAATTTACATAATAAGGAAACATTACATTCCTGGTAAATCTTAAAGCAATTTGTATTCTTTAACAGAATCTTTCCTTGCCCAAAACACATAATACTAAAGCTCGCTTAACCTATTGTGTTGTCAAAAAGCGAGATCTTGTTTAGTACGTTAAAATCTAACACATTTATGGTAAAATCGTTTTAGCTTCTCTATAGCGTCTTTTGAAAATTCCCATGTACCTGGAAAAAAGAAAAAATCATTGTATTTTAATGATTTTTCTGATAATTACATCAGTTATAAATGCCATTTCATTTTAAAACTTTTGAATAAAAAAGTTTGTCAATATAACAAAAATTTAAAAAGAATTAAATTCAAAATATTAATTAATAAAGATTTATAAAGCTAAAGATAATTAATTGTATATTACTCTTATTACATATTGACTTTAATTGACATGTTTCTTAAAAAACATTTAACAGAAACAAAGATTTTATTTTTCTAAAAGTTTATCAAATTTGAAAATTTTAAATTAAATTAGAAAGAACTTTTTTTAAAACATTCTCATACACATATGAAAAAAAATATGGATGTAGTTGTAATATAAAAAAAAATATTATTTATCCTTAATTTTCTGTGTCACTTAGAATTTCAAAAAATTCTTTAAGCTTTAAAAAAAAAAAAATGATTTGAGTATACAGTTGCGAAAACAAAATGTATTTAATTATGTTTGTTTGTTTGTTTTCATATATTACTTGCGGAGGGCCGTTTTTTTTCGTATGTTGACCTACCATAAATAATCTACTATCTGCCTTTGCAATCCACTAAATTTGTTGAAAACTTTGTCTTATCTTGTCTTAAGAATATGCTTATTTTGAATTTTGTTTTTGTTTTTTCTTCTTTTCAAAAACTAATTTCCGGGTGAAGTGTTCTCGCTTTTTCCTTCTTAATTAATTTAGTTTTTTTTTTCTTTTTATACAACCGTGAGCCGAAAATATTTTTTTTTACTTCCTCCAAAATCTGCCTTTTTCAGGCATTTTAAGGTATCAAACAGCATTATGTTGCTACAAGATGGCCCATATCCTTGTAGGATGTTCTGTATAATTAGTTGATTTTGGCAGAAGCTGCATACTGGGGATATTGTTCTTTCAAAAACGTATAAACGTCTGGCAAGTGTTACTTTTAGTCTTATTCGTGTTATTTTTATATTAGTTTTTGTCTTGGTAGTTTTAGTTGGACTATGATTTTTAATTTTCTTGTGTTATATTTGTAAGTAGTGCACTGGAGATATCCCACTCCTCTTAGTTTTTTCGGTAGAAATAATTTTTTATATTGTATTGTGGTATTTATATTATTAGAGATCTTTTTGTAGCTTCTTTTACTTCTAAATCAGCCTTTTCGCTTCCGGATATACCTATATGTCCTAAATGTTCGATTTATTTATTGCATATAAAGCTAACAAACTGTCTGTGAAGACGTTGGTTCTTTTCCAAATTTTTCGTCTAATTCTACAACTTTTATTAGTTCTCCTGTGAAGTCAGAGCATTCATTCCCCATGTATCCGACCTTAAATGTTTCATTCAGGCTATTTACTGCAAACCCCATTTCATTTGAGTCTGTTTAGGTATTTGTGTAGATATTTAGTTCTGCCTTATTTTTACTTTATATAGCTATGAACTCTTGGAGCGCTTTTCCCTTAATTGTCTAATGTGTTTTTGATGTACTCTTTCAAATTCTGCCAGCAGAATTGCATTGCTGTTATTTCTTTTTTGGTGTTATTTAATAATACCAGTTTGTTATGTTATATATCTAATTATTTTTCTATATCAACTTTATACAATTTAATAAACAGTGCAGTTACATATTTTTCTACTACTTAATTAAATTTACAATAATTATTAGCAATTCAAATTTCCTTTCAATTTTATTGCCGTTACTGTACTTTGCATAATGTTTTACAAAATGAATTCTAACTTTTAATACTATTTTGTCCTTTTATAGCTGTGTTAAGTTGAAGATATCATAGTCAAATTGAAAATCTCTATTTAAATGCATATTTTACTTTTTTCTATGCAAAAAAAAAAAGAAATTAAAAAGTATAAAATGTGAAAACTTTAAAAGGAAATTGATTTTCATAATTTATTAAATAGACAGTCAGTCAGATTAAAACAAAGAAAAAAAAAACATAAAAGAAAAAGAACCCCCATGAGAAAAATAAATTTGGTAATTTTTTTTTTGTTTAATTTTCGATTTCAAAAGAAAATAAGGAATTTATTGGCATGAGCAAAAAAATACATATTTACCTGGACATCCTATATATCCTAATCAAGAAAAAGAAAAATAAATATTTCCTATACATTTCCACATACAAAAATTTTCTTATCCTTTTGCATAAATCAGTTTAATTCTAAAATATTTGTACATTTCAGTTTTATTTAAATGAAATTTGTTACTCCTTTATTTTTGGATATGTAATATGAAAACAAATAGAATATAAGTAAAAAAAATTGTCATTATCGTGATTGCAGTTTTTATTATTTTTAAATTCATTAAAAAAACTACGAGGTCCGAATAACAAAAAATGAACGAGACTATATTAAAATATTGAAGAAAATTAGGATTTAAGCATCAGAAAATTGAAGACTATGCAGTGTAACCAAATTCATATTGTCTTCAAAACTAAAATACTTTATTCTAAGGCTTTTTTATACAAACAATTAAAGATGTTAAACTAAAAATTTAAACATTATATATAGTAAAAAATGAGTATTCCACTAACACATAAATGTGACTGCAAAAATACACAGCCTATCATATTTAACATAATTTATTAACACTTGTAAATGATGACTTAAACATTTAATTATTCAAAACTCCAAGTATAAACTCCTATGTCTCTGACTACGATAGATCCTTTGTTTTTAATGTAAATAATCTAAAAATAAACTCAATCAGGTTATTTTCATTTTATCAATAAATAATTTTCAAAATAAGTTTTGTTTTTTATTAGTAATCAATATATTCGTTCAAGCTCAAACATAATTTTTTTAACATTTCAACAACCAAAAATCACATTAAATTAAAAAAAAAATCATAACTACGGAAAAAAACGACACATAACAATCACAATTTTTAATACTTAACAAAAGAACAGAAGTACTATGCATATGCAAAATTAGGTTTTTGGCCAAACTCATCGAAATTGACCAATTTCCCAATTTTAATTTTATATACACATGATTTTTATGGGCCTCGGTGGCCTAGTGGGTAAGAGCGTATTAAATACGCTGCAAACACCGAGAAACTGTGAGTTCAAATCATACACACTTCGTAAGAGTTATTCCCCCTTACGACATTTAAAGCCACGCCTGAACAGGAAAAGCTGTGTAATTTCCTGTCCGCATTTATGTGGCAGAGAAATGCATTAAAAAAAAAATATGACTCTTACATGTTTACCTATGCACCTTAATTGAATTATCCCAAAAAATGTATAGTATTTTAACACCCGCAACTGTAATTAACACATCGTGCCAGTTGTTTATTTCACCGCTTCAAATATGCAATCCATTAAATGTTGATCGTAGCAAGGTCCGACTAATAAACAAATTCTTAAATAAAGCTCAAAATAAAAGTTTTTTCTTTCTATACAAAAAATTAAACTGAAAATAAATATTTAAAAAAAAAATTAATTCATATTATGTTATTTGCAACGAAGTCTATAAGACATTTTCTATTCACAAGAGATTTTAAAAATCTTTCTGCAAAAAAAAAAACAAAAAACTCACAACTAGTTTAATACTTTGGTCATGCAGGTATGTATATAAAAGTGAAATATACTTTTTATTTTTAAACTTTTCTTTTACATTGCAATTATATTATTTTTTCATATCTAAAGATTTTGTAAATATTTTAGAAAAGTTCAAAAGACAATAACCTCAAGATTAAAACGAATCAATTAAATAAATTTTTTAGTGATTAAAAATTCTTTTTGATTTACTTTTCTATATATACATATTGGTTTTAGATAATTGTTTATTTTTGGCAAGATATGATTATTGAAATTTTAACTAAAAAAAAAAATTTAATTCAAATTGTAGATCTTCTCTTTCAATATTAGCAACAATCAAAGTAAATTAATATATTTTAAATTTCATTCTTTCATCCATTCAGTTCAAAGATTTTAATTACGCTTCCTGCAATTCTAGAGAACTTTATATCATTATACAATAATTTTTAAACTATATATAGATTATCTTGTACTACAGTAAAATAAGTTAGGAATCGATTCCGAACATTGCATTAGAAATTTTCACCATCTATTAATAAAACACTCAAAGGGACAATATATGCAAAGATATGAAAAGTTTTGACTTAATTTTGCCTCACGAGGACGTCATCATAAGTAAAACAATTACAAATAAAGTTTGAGAGGAAGGGGATTCACCACCAATAAATTAAGAGAAATTAGAATAATTTACTTTGGGAAATAAATTGACCAGATTAACCTATGGCAAGAAAATTTAAAATCATTTCAAAACCAGAGAATTTGCTTTCAAATCCAAGATGTATAATAAAGCTAATAAAGTAAAGAAAATGAAAACATGCTAAGGCCTTAAGAATTTAATCGAAAATGCTAAGGAGTTAAAAAAAAAAAATACCAATAGAACTTAAAGATCAAACGAAAACGTTAAAACGAAAATTTACCATAAAGGTAAGTACACGTTGACATAAATATTAAAAATTCGAACAATTTACAGAATGTTAATCAATTATAGAAAGGACATAAAAAAAAATTAAAATATTTTATAAAAAGTTATATTCTAAGGTTCCAGTTGATTAGAAGGAACTGTTCTAAAATATCTAGCATTCCCTTTTTCTTATCTTTTAACAAGAAAGCAAAAATTATGAATTAAACTCGTTACTAATCTAAACTCACTCATCTCTTAAAAGAAATAAAGTTTGCAATTAAAAAATATATACAGATATTTTCATAAAGAAATAATCCTAAAAATAAATCTTATCTTTTCATTGTTAAATTCCTAAATTCCTTTAAAACATCAATAAGTTTCCATTAAAATATTAAATTCCTCTTTTTATACCCGTATGAACTATGTTCAAGGGTATAATAAATTTGCCATTACGTTTGTGACACCTTAAAGGAGTCGAGCTAGATATAGTGTCAAAGGTATGGATCGGCTCAGAATCGAATTCTGAGTCGATTAAGCCATGTACGTCCGTCCGTCCGTCTGTCCGTCCGTCCGCACGATAACTCAAAAAATAAAGGAGCTAGGGGGCTAAAATTTTTTTTACGTCACTTTTGCAAAATTGTTAGTTTTGCTATTTAAATCCAACATTTTCGGTCGGCGGGTTCGAGTAGCTGCCATACAACTTCTATCTTTATATAGAAATAACTCAGTATCTATTCAAGCTAGGTTTCTGAAATTTTGCAAATGATGATCAAGTTTTATGGCAACAACTTCTGTAAAATTTGGTTGTGCTGGTGCAGCGGGTTCGGGTAGCTGCCATACAACTTCTCCGTTTAAATGAGAATAACTCAGTGTTTATTGAAGCTAGGAATCTGAAATTTGGTAAAGAGGTGTCGAGTTACATGCCAACAACTTTTGTAAAATTTGGTTGGTCTAGAGCAGCCGGTTCAGACTTCTTGCACCTCTTGGAACCTAATGAAGCTAGGCGTCTGAAATTTTGCAAATGATGATCAAGTTTTATGGCAACAACTTTTGTAAAATTTGGTTGTGCTGGTGCGACGGGTTCGGGTAGCTGCCATACAAAATCTCTTTTTAAATGAAAAGAACTCAGTGTCCGTCCGCACGATAACTCAAAAAATAGAGGAGCTAGGAGGCTGAAAATTTTTTTACGTCACTTTTGTAAAATTGTTAGTTTTGCCATTTTACTCCAGCATTTTCTGTCCCCGGATTCGGGTAGCTGCCATACAACTTCTTTCTTTAAATGGAAATAACCCAGTGTCTATTCAATCTAGGTATCTGAAATTTTGCAAATGATGATCGAGTTTTATGGCAACAACTTCTGTAAAATTTTGTTGTGATGATATGACAGGTTCGGATAGTTGCCATACAACTTCTCTTTTTAAATGAAAATAACTCAGTGTCTATTGAAGCTAGCTATCTGAAATTTAGTGAAAAAGTGTCGAGTTGCATGCCAAAAACTTTTGTAAAATTTGAATGGTCTAAAGCAGCCGGTTCAGGCTTTTTGCATTTCTTGGAACTTAATGAAGCTAGGCGCAATAGATTCGGGTAGCTATCATACAACTCCACAATTTACATAAATATATCTCTGTGGTTCGGTACTAAAACTCTGAATGTTTTTAAAAGATGATCAAGTTTTATAGAAACAGGATATATTACGTTCATACGGGTATCCCAGAGTTGACACAGTCTACTCTACTGCACTCTTCCTCGTTTTTTTTTAATTTTCAATCAAAATTTTTATTATATTTAAATGTTTATAGCTAACCACCCACAATTATTTTTTTAATCATTAAATTGACCTTATATTTCAAATAAATTTTCAATAAAATGTAATTTTTTATTTCTCTTTTTCTTTTACTTAAGTACTTTTTATCCTTTTTTTTTTCATCTTTCACATTTCTTTGCATTCGGGATTCATTAAATTTAATTCCGATCTTATGCTAATAATTCTTTGCTTCATTGTCTCACTTGATAATACCCATAAAACTTGACCCAATTAGGTAGCAATTTATTCCACATAAAAAAATCATAAATTTTCTTTCCTGGTCCTCTATTTCATTTCATTTCCTGCTAATTCCCATTTTCTAAACTCTTTGGTCATCCATAAATTCTTGATATGACCATTAAAATATTTGAGTGAAAAACGAAAGACAAGGATAGAGGAAGATAATATCCTTAAGCAAGAAAGAAAATGAAAAATCATAAAGGTAATATTAATAAAAATGGAAATCTTGACTGTAATATCTTTAAGTTATTGATTTTATATCTTGTTCCTGCTCCCATTTTGTTTTTCTTCTTTTACCATTTTTTGTTTAAAAAATGTATAAAAGGATTTCTGATCTTCTTTTATCTATTTTTTTTTTTTTTTGTTCTATTTAATTCAGTTGTTTCATGCGGTATTTTTGTTATAATTTGTTCTTTCGTTGACTTTAATACCCAAATCAATTGGGATTTTAAAGGTATAGTTGTATAAAAGCTTGAATTGAAGAGATTGTCTTATGATATGGATAAATATTTTATTCCAAAGGAATTTGTATGTACTATAGCTTTCAAAAACAAAAAAAAAACAAAGAAAAAATCGGAGGAGTTTTGTGTCACTCTCTCAAAGATTTTTTAATCTTCAGTTAACAATTTAATCTATTCTAAATAAAATTCTCATGATAATTTTCTTTTTATCCGTTGACCTTCATCAAAATTTACGATTTTAAGACAGAGAGAGAGAAAAATTAGAAAGGAAAATGATAAAAGATGAAAAGACAAAACAAAGAAATAGAAAAAAAGTTTATTACTTTTTTGAAAAATTTTTTATATTTTTAGTCTTGTCCAAAACTTTTGGTCTTTATATTGTCCACCAAAATGATTAGGAAAGGGATTTTCTTACATTAAATGTTTTAAGAAATCCCTCCTTCTGTGTTATCCTTTGTAATTTATATGATTTTTTTTCCCTTTCGAATGAATCCTATTTTGGAATATTCTTATAAGTGTATCCATTTATTCAGGGAATAGATTTAATATTCTATTAAAAGTAGCAAATTATTTAATGCTTTCACATATATCTGAAAAACAAAAAAAATTAAAAATTATAGTAGTTAAATTAGAAAAAAAATGTATATAGATTTTTATGACCGTCAGAATTTTATATTTAAAGTTAATGTAAAAGATTATAAAAATTAGTGCACATTATAGTTCTTGAAAAAGATGCTTTCTTTTATGAACGATTTATCTCTTGAAAAAATTTTGTTTAAAAATGTGAATTAAAACTTCTTCATTTCATGTTGTTAAGTAAAAAGGAGAAAAAATATTTTAATAAAGACCATTTAAAAACGCTTTATTAAAAACAAAAAATCTAAGTACTGGTATCTGTCAGGAGTGAGTTGTGTGTAATATGTTTATAATATACACTTGAATTGTTTGTATAATTTTAGTTAATTGTTATTCCTTCTGTATATTTAAATTAAAATTTCAAACCATAATAATTTTTTTTAAAAATGGGAGAAATTATCTGTCGCAATACTTGTTTCACATTGGAAAATTTTGAAAAGCAATCTCCTGCAAGATGTAATAAGTTAGTAGTTAATATTTAAGGAAACTATATTTTTAACCCAATTCAAATTCTAAAAAAGTTTGAAATATATATTTATATGTTTCACTTTGTACGTTTGCTGATTTTTTCCTCTCTTAAATATACCGGTAAAAAAAAAACTTTTACATCATCTGATACAAAAACTTTACCGACAGTTATATAACAACACATATTAACACATTAAGTTTTTAGGCGAATTATTTTCTAATTGATCTTATTTAAAAATTTTGTAAAATTATGTAACCTAAAATATCGTAAATCTTCTTCTTCTTCTTCTTATGGCGCTACAGCTCGATGTAAGCTTTCATCTCGATTTTGTGCAGTTGTTTTCCAGTTTCTTGCGTCGTTTTTGAGTTTATTTAACCATCTTGTTTTTGGTCTACTGTTTCTGGATCCGGCTATCGTTCATTCTATCTATGTAACCAGCCCAATTTTGTCGTTGAGCTTTTGCAAATCTTACTATATCTTCATTGTTAATTAATTCATTTAATTCGAAATTGTTCCTTCTTATATATTTCCCCGTTTCTAATTCCCACGCACCAAATATTTTCCTTTCAAATATATGGAGGTAATTTGTATATTATAGTTTTGCAGAGGATAGTTTTGTATATTATAATTTTGATATTATGTTTTGGATAGAAACCTTGATTTCAGTAGCTTTTTGGATGCGAAGAAACATCTATTCTCTGTTTGTATTCTGTCTTGAATAAAGAATTGCATACTGTTATATCACTGCGTATCATTATCCTAAGATATGAAAAATATCGTAAATCAAAAAACAAAAGGCTTCATAACGTATATCAACATTTGCATTTTTTGTACACATGTAAATTTTTTTTACACCTGAGTTTTATAAAGAACAGATATAAAAGGTCAAATATTATATATTTTAATCATACGTATAAAATGTTTTTCTCGACTTAAATATGATTTCTTTAAATTAAAAATGATTTCTTTAAAATTAACTTTCTCTCAACTGATATTTTTTACCAAAAAGAAATTATAAGCTATAAATATATTTCTACAGATTTCAAATTTTACAAAAATTTATGATTTTAGTAACATTTTGGAATCTAACCAATAGTGCAGTACCTAAATAAATCGATATTTTAGTTGAAAAGGTATCGGGTTCAAAAAGTGTTCAGATCAAATTTAAATAAATAATACAATAAATTAATAAAAGTGCATATTTGCGAAACAGGTCTTTTGCCAAACTACGAAATACCGAGGGAAATAAATATAATAATAATAATTTAAGTTTTGGGAATGTCCATGCTTAATACATGGATTTATTTAGGGCATCTGAGACATCTATACTAGGACATCTGAAATATGGTTTATTAAAATATGCCAAATTATGAACAAAATGGTATCATTTCAATTCTGCAACCCTTTACTTGTGATATTATTAGAAAAAAAATATGTTATGTCAAGGAATAATTAGTTGCAAATATATACTTTAGAAAAAATGAAGTTCCTAATGCATTAGAATGAAAATAATAATTCTAATATTTAAATATACCAAATAATACTGAAATATATTTTCTTAACTACCAGAAAATATTTTCAATTGAAATACTAAAATAAAATTTCATAAATAGAAAATTTCTTCTATAATTTTTATACCACTTTTGAAATTTTTTTTGTCTTCTATTTTATCCAATCACATACAAATAAAATATTATTTAAATTACTTTAAAAATATATTATCGGATATCCTTCATCATAAACGGATATTGAACTGATTTAAATCAATAATCCTTAATTTTCTAAGCAAAAGTAAAAAAAAAAAAAAAACAAATCTTTATTCCTTTTCTTTTTTTTTTCTATTTTAAATCATTCCCTTGTACTGAAATAACATTTAAGCTTCTGATTATGATTATGAAATTTTACTGAAATGAAATTCTGAGTAAAATAAGATGAAATGTATATAAGATTTATTAAAAATAAATTTGAAACACGCATCTCTAAATATATTTTAAATCAGAATTTTTATGAAAATGCAAATAAAAAATGTTTTCAAAATCCAATACCCATTAATAAATTTTTTTAAATTTTTCCCTTTAAACACAAAAAATTTCATGTACGTTTTTCTTTCTCTTACTTCGCCCGCCCTTCAACTTCAACCGATCAAAGAATTCCAAAATTTCAAAAAGGGGTAGGACAATACAAAAAAAAAAAATATTTATAATCAAAGTACAAAACATTCTACTCACGTATAAATTGAATTTTTTAGAACAGACTAAGAGATTGACAAAATCCATTGCAAATGAAAATTATTTCAAAGTGACCATTACCAATAGAAATGAAGTGTCGGTTAAAAAAAAAAAAAAATTTTATTTAATAATTTTCTATAAATCTGATATAGAAATATATCGAGATATTCATGATAGTCAAAAGTGATTGGAAAATAATAAATTATATATGGTATATATATAATATAATATATTTATACAATTGTTCCTTTCAGTTATAGAATACTTTTAAAAACCAAAAAAATGTTAGAAAGTTAGAAAACTACTTGAAAACTATATTAAAATAAAAAATTAATATAAAAAATATTAAATCGATTATATTATGTAATTTCAAAATAAATTTAAAGCTATACTTCTCTAGTTTTTTTTTAAAATGCTAATGACTCTTTTTTAGATGCAGTAATGAAAGATATGAAAAACACATGTGACCGATAGAGATAAAAGAACGACTTTTTCTCAAAATAAGTTGTTATATCTCAAAAAAAGATGTTTGTATTTGAATAGAAGGTTGATTTGTACTTTATCAATTTTAAATGCTGTATTTTTTTATTTTTTTATTTTTTTTTTTTTATTTCTTAAAATTTCAGTCCCAAATTTTTCGATTCGAACACTTATTTCATTTCAATCAAGCTGATCATATATTAAATTATAGACGAGCCTATAAAAAAATATTCTTTAGTACCATTCCATCTTGTTATTAACACATTTCTACAATGGATTAAAATCACTTTTTTATTTCGATCCAAAAACCTTTTTTACTATTGAAATGTTAAGAATTTTCCTATTGTGGTATTCAGTTGCTCATCATGCTGCTTCAGTCACTCAATTTAATAAAAATTATTAAAATATATTTAAAATCAAATTGAATTTTTTAAATATTTATTATAATAAAGAGAAAGTGTATGTTTGTTTGTTTATTTTATAGTTATGCATTCACACAGTGTATCCGAGTATAACCATATTTTGTTGCAATTATTCTCTGAACGTATTCTCATTTCTGTACGTTAACCCATTGTTATACTAAAGTCTTTTAAACATTTTTTCATTCTTTCATTGTCATATCTAAACCATTCCACGTTCGATTAAATTCAAACTTTATACAAACAAAGTTCCTTAAAAAAGAAGTTCTCTAGATACATTTACTATCATTTAACCCGTACTTCTACACCGACCTGTCAAAAAAATACTAACCCAATCATGTCCAATTTTAAATTGAGTTTTAATAACTTTATAGAACAAAATTGGCAAAGTTTCTATATATAATTCGTTTGGGCGCTATGACAATTTAAAGAAACTTTCGTATTTTCATTATCATTTATCTTATCAGCATGACGAACTTTGTAAAAATGTAGCTTCTTAAAAAAGTAGTTGGATTGATTCCTTTAGTTATGATTCGCAAGGAACATGCTTCCTCGATCTGTAGAAACAAATTTTTTAACCGAAATTGTTTCCAATATTTCCGACGTTTTTCTAATTAATCATAATATATCATAAACCAACAACAACTCTTCTAACACCTTTCAAATTAACGTTCATTTTCTCCATATCTTTAATATGAATTGATTTATATTTAAAAAATTTTCAATTTTCATCAGTACAAATATTCGAAAAAAAAAAATAAACAAAAAGTTCAAAAGGTATAAAAATATTTTAAAGGACTTTTACAGGACTGAAAGAGAAGTAGCGAGAAAAAGGGGAAATTTATCAAATAAATAAATTATTAATATAAAAAGAATTTTCGTTTTTTTTTTTTTTTTTTGTTAACATTTAAAAAATGTCACGTATTTTTGCGTAAATTTATTTATCTTTCTAATTTTTTTTTATTAAAATGTTTGCATTTTAAACACATCATAACATATATACATACATAATATATGTGTAAACAAACAATATACATGTACATATTATATACATGTTAACAAATATATATAATTATAATGTTTTTGTAATTCTCATATTTCTCGTTAATAATCAGAATACCGAAAAAAAAACGAACATATAATAAATGAACTTGAAAATAAATTTTAAAGGATAATAAGCTCTTTACATAAAAAGCAATGAATAAAAATTAAATTAAATAATACATAACTGTATATAATTAACGGTTTCACACCTCAAATTGTTAAATTGTAATAAAATATACCTGATATATACAGACATTCTCTAAATCAATGACAGAACTAAAAATTTTATTAAATATAAATACATGCATTGTTCAATACATTTAGGTTGTATATTGTATTATTGTTTTGTATTTTGGCGTTGTCGTTTTGCAGAAATTTGCAAAAAGGCAATAAAATACGGCTCCGTGAAATAGCTTCTAATGAAATAAGTCCTAAGATTTTGAATGAAATAACTCCTAACAATTTTTCATACAAAGTTAGGAGTTATTTCATTAAAATGTTTAACCAACCACATTGCTAAAATTTAAATCCTGCTATGAAATAAATTTTTTTTTAAATTTATTTCATAGCAGGGATTTTAGAGTTAGATACAAAATCAAGGTTGTCCATTTTTCCAGAGTATTTATCTTTGATTTGGAAAACACTAAAATCCCTGCTATGAAATAAATTCAAAAACAAATTTATTTCATAGCAGGATTTAAATTTGAGCAATGTGGTTGGTTAAGCATTTTAATGAAATCCCTCCTAGTTTCGTCTATACGAGATTATATGTTAGGATGGATTTTAAAGTTGGTTACAAAATCAAGGTTACCCCTTTTTACAGAGTATTTATTCTGGATAAAGACTATACCCTGATTTTGTATCTACCTCTAAAATCTTGTCATTCTGGAAAAGGAAACTTTGATTTTGTAAACAACTTTAATATATCCCTTAATATTGAATATCAGTGCTTAGGCTAAGGTGAAAAATAATTACCAGGCATTTTAAAGTTGGATTCGGAGATAGAGTTTCATAATGAATTATGGTTCCAAGTTATAGGACCTTTTTTCAGTTTTGTTTTGGGTTCATAATTCGTGGGGCGTAGCTTCACACAGCCATTATTTATATGTCAGGTTTTATTTGGAAGTGAAATAATACCTAAAATGTTAGAGATTATTTCATTTTTAAATTAGGAATTATTTCATTTTGTTAGAAGTTATTTCATTAAGAGTTATTTCATTGGAAGTTATTTCATTTTCAGTTTAGGTATTATTTCATTAAAAATGTTATGTTTTATTTCATTAGGAGTTATTTCACGGAGCCATAAAATACATTGTAGAATTGTAATTATTTTAGTATTATAATAATTTTTAGAATTTTTTCTATGAAGCAAATTTGTGAAAAATTAAGAGATACTTTCTTCAATTAAAGATAATTATCCCATTAAATTAGAAGAAACTATAGTCCCATATATAGGCAATACAAGGAAAAGTGTAGACTGTATGCACTCTAAGACACCCTCACGATACATTTATTATGTACATATATAAAATTTAGTTATCTATCTAAAAATTTCAGATGTCAGACTTAATTAAGTACCGAGATATATTTATATAAATTTTAGAATTGTATGACAGCTACTCAAACCCATTGCCCCGAATCTATCAAATTTCACATAAATTGTTGTGATAAAACCTGATCATCTCTTAAAAAACTTCAATTGTTTATTTTTATTAAGTGATTACCAAGATTTGACTATATAAATTTCATAGCTACCTGAACGTTATTGCGTTAGACTAACCAAATTTGTTGTTGGCACAAAATTGAACTTCTTTTCACAAAATTTCAGACTCCTACAAGTTTAATTATTGTGGCACTGAAATATTGTCATATAAAAAGCGAACTTCTATAACATATACTGAAACACATCAGTTAATTTAATTCTAAAAAGTACCTCGTTAGTTATATTTTTTTTAATAGTTCTAATTACACTATTTATATATCGACACTTACTATTGTTTCTTAACTTTTTTGATTAATTTTATTGCGGTATAATTTTTGGCCCTTAAATTGTTTAGAAGAAAAATAATCAATCTTCCCTAGATTAGGTTTACCAATTATAGGCTGGCTTTTTCCCTTTATATCATCATTTTTATTTATTATATTAAATTTTATTCTTTTTTTTCTCAATTGTCAACTATATTTTATTGTAAAAATCATTGAGGGTCTTTAAAATGACGTTTTTGAGATTCTTCTTTATAATCGCAAATATATCGTCAAATCATTCTTTGTAATAAACTTAAATTCTAGCCTTTTCTTTTAACTATCTAATATTAATCTATAAAAATTGTCTCTCTCTTTAAATAATTCGTAGAGTTTTATGTCTGTTATTAAATATGGGTAATGTATTTCCCATAAGTGGCTCTATAAGTCCTATAGTCTACCTATAGTCTACCTATAAGTCTAAGTAGAAAGTTTTTTCATCAAATTTGAATTAGTTGTTGTCTTTTAAACAAAATGCAAACATATTTTTATTAGTTAATTTTTTGAAAATATAGATGTATCTTTTGCTATATTGTCCTATTTTTATTGTTTTAATTTAACGACACTAAACTAGAGTCTCGTCTTTTCTAATAAATATAATATATTTTTAAATATTGTTTTTAAAATCTTACTTACTACTAAGTTAAGTAATATTTTTTACATACGAAATAAAATTTTTAAGGATCAATCTCATATATTATGTTGATTATGTTGTTTTGTTACATAGAAAGTAAAAAGATAACAATATTAATTCGGAGTTGGAGTTGAGTCTACCATATGAAATTGAGTTTTTGGCTGGTTTTTTCTTTTATTCTGGCATTGTCTAATTATTGTATGTATAATTAATCTTCTCCTTTAATTTTAATAATCTGTAGGTTTTTACTATTGACCTGAAACGTTAATTTTCTTCCTTAGAATTTATACCCATTTGCATTTGATTGGTAATTTTATTTTTGTTTAATGCATTCACCAATTTCCTTAAATATTAAAACCTAAATACTTTATTTACTTTTTTCTAAATGAAAAAACATAAATTATTGTATGCAGATTTCGATAAGTTTCAGGGTGAATTCATTATAACAGTAAAACCTGCAATTTATACATATTTAAAGACCGTATCATAAAAATGTTGGTTAAAATAATTTTGAAAACCAAAGAGTCATTAAAAAATAAAAAATAAATTTTTTTTTTAATTTATTTAAACAAAAACAAAAATTAAAAAATTAAACGTTAATGGTAATAATTGATTTAGTATTGTCGATTGATTTAACAAAGGCGACTAAATAATTTAATGACTGCCTGTAAATCGATTAGTTACAATTTAGTTATAAATGTACAAATGTTCATTTACGCAAAAAATAATCAAAAAATAAAAATAATTATTTCACAAAATTAATTTAAAAAAATTATTTTAGAAAATGGATTCGATAAAGATAACGGTAATTATTCTATAATGAATATATAAAAAGGCGAATTTTATAAATCAGTTTTTGAAAAGAGAAGTTGTTATTAGAACAAAAAACAAACAAAACAAGCTGAAGGAAGATATTATTTTGTGAATATTTTAGGATGAAATCCATAAAGTTTATTTTCTTTATGAGTGTAATTGTTATTGGAATTATAACTGTAAAAGCTAATCCGCCATCAGACGGTAGTATGGCCATTTTATGGGGAAAGCGAAAATAAAATTAAAAAGAAAAAAAGACGGAAGTTGATAATTGTTAATATTGTTAACAATTAATGATAATTGTTAATAAAGAAAAATAATGAAATAAATTAATTATGATTTTTATTAATTATTTTATAAATTAATAATATTATATTTTATTTTATTATATTTATTATTTGTGAATATGTTGATGTCAAATATGTGTAAATTGTTTTATTTTTCAAATATTGTTGTAAAAAGTTTTTTTTTTTTTTGTTTACGTTGTTTTGTTTTGTATAGAACAGTTACAATATCATTAATGAATTACCATTATTTTATTTAAAAATATAGGTGATGTCACATTGGGCCAGAGGATATTGGTCCGCAAAAAAAATGGCCATTAGTTCAGAAAAATTAAATCAGAAATTGTCCGAACGAATGTCCAAAAAAATTTAGAAATTGTTCCGGAAATAAATTTAACATTCGTCCTAAACAAATGGTTTTGATTTTCATAAAAATTTTTCGGACTAATGGCTGCTTCCCAAAAGTATATACTAAGCAAACTTCAAGAACGACAGAATTTTTAAGTATTTTTATATTCTTTAAGAAAGTATTAAAAATCTTCTTATTATTAATTTTATTATTTTCGTATAAAATTATAAGTAAGCCTATAGGAGTGGTTTATTGCTTCAACACTACAGCACTCTCCAGTAGGTAAAAGGTTTTGACTAAACAGCTTGATAGCTTAGGAAATTTCAAATTCTTCGGTTCGAATAATAAAAATATCTCAAAAATTTACTTTGAATTAATAGAACTCAGTAATCTATACTTTAATCAAAAATGAAAGACTGTTGCTTTCAAAACGGCAAATCTTTTAAGAATATTTTATATAACACATGCAATACACAACCAAATTTTTATGGAAAAGTTAAAAAATATAAAAGTTTTTTGTCAGCAAGAGTTTCATTTTATTTTAATTTCTTTAATTGTTTCATATATAACTAAAAACAATCACTATAATTTTCGCAATAAAGCAAATTTGATTGAACAAACAAAATTGCAGAGCTATAATTTTTTTGGCTCAATATACAAAAAAAGTTTTCAGAAAGGATTTAAAAATTGCAGATACTTTTTGTCAGTTCATTTTATTTATTAAACCGTTTTGACATGAAAGTATTGTTGCTTGTTAATTAATTTTTCCTTGTTGAAAACCGTCTTTGAGTAAAGTTTGTTAGTATCCGTTAGCCTGTCCCGATACGTTAATATATCAGCATTTTTTTTTGCAAGCGTATTATATTAAATTAAAAGCTTCTATACCGAAGCTTTCTATAATGATAAATAAATTCCCCTGAACAATTTTGTTTGAACTCCGGTAAGATGTTACCTCACACCATTCATTAAAATAATTTCTAGGAATAGATTTTTTTTAATTTATTTTTTGTTGTCCAGTAAGTATTCTACGTATTCAATTTTGATTTTAAAATTTTTCATTCAGCTTTCCATCAAAAATTATACTTTTTTTTGTTATAATAACATGTAAAACAATGTAACCCCAGGTATGTCTATTTTATAGCGTTCAAATATATAGTGTCCCTATATAGTCATCCTCTTCTATTTTATAGAAGGGGATGAATATTTTTGATTAAAGGAAATCAAATTACAGACAATTAAAGCTTTAGAAAACTATAGACTACCATGTCAAATAGTTTCTTTTTTCAAAATATAAAAAGAAAATTTAAGATCTTACAATTTTGCAAATCCCGACACAATATGTGGGTATATCTTTATAGATAAAACTATAATTTTAAAGAAATATCCAAATGAATTTTTAATATCTTGAGTGTCTTTCTAATCTTGACAGAAAAATAATTTTCCTATTATTTTACAACTTTTCACCATAACTAATATTAATTATCTATTATATAATTCCTTTTACATTTTGTTTTTGCTAAAATTCCCGAAAAGATGACATACATTTTTTTTTTCTTCTCAGAATGAGAATATAGAAAAATATCGGAATGAAAAAGTATTTTAAGATATCACAATATCAATGTTGTAAATTTTTGGCTAAATTATTTAATATGCAGCACAACATGTAAACCTCTTTTTCGTTTTTTTTTCTATTGAAAAAAATTTAATTAAATTTATTGAAAATATATTGATGCATTGTTTAAAATAATATTTTTTAATAATTTTGGGGCCAAATTAAAAAAAAAAAAACATTTAAATTTCATTAAAATAAAGTAAAAGAATAAAATTTTATTCCATAACTTCGGGGTAAATTTACAAACCAAAAAAAAAAAACAAATAAAATAAAGTTATTTCTTATTTTCCACATATTGGTTTACAATGTCAACAATTCATTGGTTGGATGTTTGGTTTTTCGAATATTTTATTATTTGATTTTTAAACTTTTTGTTTTTGTCCTATGAACTAAAACAGCTACAGACCACATGTTAACTAAATATTATGCTTATTTGTATTTTAAATAAAATTTTTAAACAATAAAATAAATTCGCCTTAAATATGAAAAAATATTTATTTTGGCGATTCATTTATTCAAAAAAAACAAACAAAAAAAAAAAAACAAATTATACTGAAAAAGAAACTTTTTCAATTTTGTCTACAATCATCGTGTATTGAAAACGTACCATATTTTTATGTAAATGTTCAATATTTTATAATAATTGATATCATTCTGAATTTTCTGACTATTCTTTTCATTCTACTTTGTCATTCGAAAATATCCAAAAAATTCTCTATCTTTATAATAAATCATTCACCTCTTTGATATCATTGGACAACTTTTTGTACTTTGTTATTTGATTTGTAAGGTTACAGAGAGAATGAGAATGGAGATTCAATATTGATAAAACTAAGAGTCGTAATAAGAGATACTAACTTAATATCAGTTATTTCCGAAATAGAATTCAAACAACATACAGCGTAAACCATTTGTTTTTTTTTTTTAAGTTTAATCACATACCAAATAAATTTGTAACACAAATATCATTTTAGGAAAAATTACCATTTTTAAGCTTAAAAGTTGATGAAACGAAATTATAATAATATTAGCCAGCATAGTTCTTCACGTATAGAATCGGAAAAAGAACACATGACTATTATAATTGCACAAACTTTAAATGAATATTTAATATATTCAGTAATATAATAAAATACGTACTCGTATTTATATATACAAAGATCCTTCCGAAATGCAAACTAAACAGACTTCCTTTAACAAGAAATTTAATTGACAGTAGATTCTCCTAAAAGTATGCAAAAATATTTAAAAAAAACTATTACAATCAAAAAACTTAGCATATTAAAACTTAGCATAAATTGTTAACTACTGATATTCAAATAACGTTAAAAAATCATATCCGATTTAATTTAATTTTTCTTTTCTTTTTCTTCTTCTTTTACTTTTTTTCTTATCCTTATATGACACGTGCACTCAAGTCACGTATCATTTATCCAAAAAGTGTCATTTGAAAGAGGAAATTAAAAATAAATTCTCCTTCAACATAAGTTTTTTTTTTACGAATATGAATAGGATGCACTTTTTTTTTTACGATTTTATTATTTTTTCATTATTATGCAATTTTTAATGCTTTTGCAGGAGGCAACGTGCAGGATATTAGAAAACTGCAATCTAATAGAAAAATTGCATTAAATAATACAAGCAGAACATAAAAAGTTCTATAATTGGGAAATATCACATTCAAGTAATTCAACATTAAAAGAAAATTTTAACTAAAAATATTCTTCTAAAAAAAAAAATAATTAAAATAAATTTAAGTATTAAAAACTTTTATCTTAAATATTTAAGTTACAAACTAATTAGTGCAATTAGAAGATATCAGAAAATTTTAAAGTTTTATGTTATATGTAAGATTAAATGTATAATTCATTTTGATTACCTTAATTTTTTAATTTTTTAATTCTATTTATTTTAATTTTTTAAAATTTTTATTTATTTATTATTTTCATTGTTACTCCATTTTTTAAGGAAATTCTTAATAAATTTAGTACCTAATCTAATCTCAAATAGACCTTAACAGTTAATTTTTTAAAATTTGTTGTGTTTGGAATCCTTTCTATTTACATATTATTTTTAGCACATTTCCAAAAATTATTTGAAAAAATGTCCCTTTAATTTCACTCTGTCCGCCCGTCTGTCCGTCTGGTTACAAAACTTCTACACCATTAAACATAGAGAAAAAAAATTTTAACCATGGGTAGGTCTCACAAAAAAATCAAAGTTGTAGAACAACTTTTTCATGTAGCCCCATCCATTACGGAGCTACAGCTTCTCAAATTTTGAAAAAGCCCTATTTTTAAATGCGTATATCTCATGTTCTGCTTAATATTTTACCAAATTGCAAACATCATTCGACAGAATTTTTTTTTACCTTTATAAATGAATATCAAAATTATACAATTTTCAAAATTTAGTATATAAATTTACCGTTATGTGAAAACCAAACTTTACATGATTTTTCTACCTTTATAACTCCGGTACGCTTTTAGATAGGGACTTGCAATTTTAAAATAAGAAAAAACTTTTACAATTAGAACAAGTTTCATCGGAAATGTTTTTTGGACCACCCTCTGTTTATGAAATATTAGGGCTCATAAACAGAAGGTATTTGAGGTTATAACCTCAAATACCTTCTGTTTATGAGCTTATACTATTAGCATTTTCAAAAATTGAAAATTTGCTATTTTTAAACACCTGTAACTTAGGCACCTGTATACATTTTTCTTCGACAAGATATAAAAATTAGATTTCCAGTAACATAGTTTTACGTATGTTAACGGTTTGTTTAACTTGTATAAATGATCAAAATAACAACTTAATGTATAAACAGAATCAAGACTTCGACTTCTAACTTTTTTCTTATGACGTCAAGTCAGATGTACACAATACTGACGTCATATTCAGGAGTCGTCCATTATGCTTTTTTACATTTTTTCACAAGAATATTTTTATTTTATTTTTTATTACGAAATATATTTTTTTTTACAAAACTATTACTTATACCATATCGCTGCTTTTTTCTTAATAATATTAATTTTTTAGTTTGAAATGTGAGAAATAATCACAAAAATCAAAAGAAAACAAGTATCGGTAAATGAAGCTAGAATTTGGCATAAAAAATTTTCTACAATCAAAGTTTTGTGAGCATTCTTATATAAACACATGTATTTTCAATCAAATTTGGCACAAAACCACAAGACGCAACCTTCATTCGTTTTATACCTTTACACAGCTATTTCAAGATAAAATTAGTTGGGCTCAAAATTAGTAGCTTATTGTCTATGTCAATCTTAAATAAAACTTATAAAAGAAAATCTTAATACAGTTTATAATTCTTGGGATATGGGATGGTCAGATGCGCAACGCATGGCCATTATTATTCTAAAGAATATGAAATTAAATTAATTTTTTGATAACAAATACAAGCTGTGGATAGTCATAAAACCTAACCAATAAAATTTGCAATCATTATAATTCAAAAACAAAATTTTATATCTAATAAACCACAGCATTTTTATGTATTATTCCACTTTGAAAATATTTCAAAAGTTTTTTTAACTTTTCTATATTTTAATCAAATATTTGTTAGCATTTGTAACAATTTATTGAAACCAAACAAAAAAAAACCTAGTTTATTTCCTATGCATTAATAAAAAACTTTACCTATACCTATTTTGCTACTGTATTGTTTGCGACCTATTGTTTTAAGCTCTGTTTTGACAATTCATTCAAAATTGACCTCGCACCATGTCATATTCATGAATCTTTGAACAAAAAAAAAACTAAAAATCTGTATTATATTTTTACTAGTCAAGTTGTTGCAGTGATAATTTGTTTTTATAAAATATTGTTATAGTTTTTGTTTAGGTATTATTCACCTAAATAGAGGCCAGAAGTGCTTCCGAATAATGTTAATTTATTGATCAGTACATTTTTTTTTTTTTTAACTTTTTCAACTGTTATTATCAAGTTTGCACAGTACAACAGTCCTTTATAGTTTGCACTTAGCTTTATATTAATTAAAAGAGATCCAAAAATTAAAATTTTAATATTTTATTAAACTAATATTCGAAATAATTATAATATATCGAAATAAAGCTTAAAAAAGTCAACAAGAAGCACCATTTTCTGTTTTATGATAATTTTATCCAAAGTTATTGGTGGATTTTTTCTTTTAATTAAATAATTACCTTACAAACTTAAAAGTCATACCTTGATTAATCGTGGTTACCAAACTGTCTATTTTTTTTTTCCTTTCTATTTCTATAAGTAGCATAGTGCATCCACTAAGTCATTTATTATTCATATTTAATTAAGTTTCAGTTTCTGGAATCATTCATTTCACTAAGCTCTAGATTACTCGGCTGTAGCTATTATACAAAACAATGAGACGTTTCTTTTATTTTTACGTCATCTATTATCTAATACAAGAATTATGGTTTATTATTATTTTATTATATATCTATTACACTATTATATTAATTATAATTTATAGGACATATACCTATTATATTATAAAAAAAATGTCAATTATTTTTTATTAATCTATATGGCCGAGCTGGCGCTTGAATCTGAGACCTTTCGTATGAAAGCTGGTATCTTAGCAACTACACTATTGGCTGGATAAACTATTTTTCTATAAATAAAGTGAAATTTTTGATGAATACTTTTACAGTAAATACCTTTTACCTTTTAAAAAAAAAAAAAAGAAAAACTCTCTCTTAACTAACTTCCAAATTTTTTATCCAACGATCCTAATCCGAAAGTCTAAAGTCACATGGCGGAGTGATTAAATCACGAGCCTTTCAATTGGAGGATTTTGGATGCAAATCCTGGTCAGATTATATATAAATAAAATAAGCTGTAATTTTATATCGTATCTTAAAATAATATAATAATAAAAATAACAGATGCTACAGAGGTGGCTGTCTTTGATTACCTCTTGCAGCAAGGTGCTATATACTACTGTTTCTTACTACTGGTACTATATACTACTGTTGGCCTTCACTCTGCAATAAATAATAATAATAATTAATACTAATACTACTAATAATTAATACTAATAGTAATAATAATTAATATTAATAGTAACAGCTAATACAGTGACAGCGAAGTTGACTTCAATTATTACCTAATGCAGGAAGGTATTATATACTACTTCATGTTGTAACTGTTAATAGCTTTGTCGTTGATAGGAAAATAGTAATATTAACAGGCGGATTCATTCTTTTCTTACAGATCCACTATCCGATTCAATATTTCCGGATCTTACCCAATCCTCTGCTAATCTAAATCTCTAGCCAATGTACCACGTTTAGCAGTAAGGACTTTTATTCGATTATATTGACTAAAAAGGGAGATAGGTTAGGCAGTAAGAATATGACACTTACAAAGGAACATAAAAACGGATATTCCTAATTTTATTTCCTAATGTATCGTGTAAAACAAAACAAAATTTCCTTTCCTTCAAACATCTTCGTTAAATCATGGTGGTAATTCGATTTAGCATGGTCGTACTCTCTGCAATGGTGTCGAGCTAGATATAGTGTCAAAGGTATGGATCGGTTCAGAATTGAATTCTGAGTCGATTAAGCCATGTAGTCCGTCCGTCCGGCCGCACGATAACTCAAAAACACTTTTACAAAATTGTTAGTTTTGCTATTTAAATTCAGCATTTTTGGCCGCCTGGTTCGAGTAGCTGCCATACAACTTCTTTCTTTATATGGAAATAGCTCAGTATCTATTCAAGATAGGTATCTGAAATTTTGCAAATGATGATCAAGTTTTATGGAAATAAGTTCTGTAAAATTTGGTTGTGATGGTGCAACAGGTTTGGGTAGCTGCCATACAACTTCTCTTTTTAAAAGAAAATAACTCAGTGTCTATTAAAGCTAGGTATCTGAAATTTAGTGAAGAGATGTCGAGTTGTATGCCAAAAACTTTTGTAAAATTTGGTTGGTCTAAAGCAGCCGGTTCAGGCTCCTTCCACCTCTTGGAACTTAATGAAGCTAGGGGTCTGAAATCTTACAAATGATGATCAAGTTTTATGGCCACAACTTCTGTAAAATTTGGTTGTGCTTGTGCAATAGATTCGGGTAGTTGTCATACAACTCCACAATTTACATAAATATGTCGCTGTAGTTAATGTCGGTACTAAAACATCTGAAAATTTTTAAAAGATGGTCAAGTTTTATAGAAACACGATATATTACGTTCATACGGGTATCCCAGAGTTGATACAGTCTACTCTACTGCACTCGTCCTCGTTAAAGTTAACTTTATTGAATAAGTTTTTATTGATGATTCATTAATTTCTTAAAGTATTTGTTTTAAACAATGTATAGTATTCATTTATAACTTGCACTGGAATTGCATATCTTCAAAGAATACTAATTTTGATATATGTAAGTATAAAATGTATAAAAGTTGCAAACTACATATTGTGTTCAGGTTTTATTGTGCATTGTATATTTTTAAAATATACTTTTTTTTTTAATATACATGTACATATTTTTCCAATGTTTGAATAGAAATTTTTTTTTTTAACAAAAGATTTTCTAAAAATAAATAGAATATTTTCTATAAAATAGAAAATAGGCATGCTAAACAATATAATAAAGGAAAACAAAACAAATCCTGGGCATTTTTTACAACTACATGCAAACTATATACATTACATAAATTTGTATGAATGGGTTTCAAAATACAACAAAACAAATTGAAAGTAATAAATGTTACGATAAAGGACAACAAGCCTAAAGGAATGAAATTATTTTATTTTTTTTGTTATTTTTGTGTCTCTTTCTTTTTTTTTAATTTTTATTATTTATACTAAAAACGTAAATTGCACGTAAACTGTAACCAATTTAAAATGGGGTAAAATATTGGTCATCATCATTGTATACTGAATCTGTATTATATGTACATGCTGAGCTCATGCATGTAATAAAGAACTCAAGCTTATAACAATTGTTATAGAAATAATAGAAAGGAAAAAATTAAAAAAAAAAAACAATAGCTTTGAGTATTTTCATTTACACAATAAAAACAGAGTCACTATTTTTATTATAATCAAGATAGTTGACCTTGGTACCAAACACTTTACTTAGAAAACAAGACAATAGTTTTATTTTTATGCATTTTTGAAAGAAATTTTTTTTTTCTGTTTTTTTTTACCATTTTACTCAAATTCTAGGAAAGGATTCTTTTATATTTATAATAATTATAAGTTTAGATAACTGTGATAGGAAATGAAGGGAAATAAGATGATAATGGCTAGTTGCAATGTATATATTAGAGACGAACCTGAACAAATTTTATAATTGACCATATCTATTATAGGAGAGTATATGTAAAAGGAAAAGCATGTTCCACATTTTAAAGGTTCTTACAAAATGAGTTTACATAACCATTTTTAAAAGACCTATAGGAATTTCCACAGATGCGTTGTAATTGCTTAAAGGGAGATATTAATAGCTTTAGTTCAATTAAAGAATTCCGGTTACCACAAAATTATATCTCTAAAAGAAATATAATGCTCTAATATTTGCATGTGTGTTAGGAGGAGTAAAGGATAGCTGAACAATAGTATCGTCGATTAGGCATAATTTTAACATTTGAGTTATCTTATCTGATATAGTTCCAGACTCCTATTTTCTCTTTTAATTTATCCTGTGAAGCTTTCTTTTTCTAACTGATATTGCAATTCATTGGATTAATTAATTAGAGAGAAAATAAAATTTAAGATTACACAATTGCATTATGGAAAATGAAAGAAGGTGAATAATTTGGTGCTAAAAACAAATATTAAAAAAGCAAAAATGATGAGTAAGGAATAGTTTAAATTACATAAATGATCTATCTATATAATATTACATTTCCCCATTTTTGTTGCAAGAATTTTACCTACATACATGTTTCGATTTGTATAATTACGCTAAGTTTCTTAGAACATTGGACACTTTTAAACCTTAATTTAAGACTTGCAGAGATACCCTAAGTATTTAGATTTAGAAACCTAATATAGGAATCTAATGAATTTCTCCTAATTTTATTTGATTGCTGTTAAATTATTTCATTTTGTCAAAAAAGCGAATTATTTACTTTTGAAGAAAAAATTGACATTTTATCTTTTATTATACCCGTATGAACTATGTTCAAGGGTATAATAAATTTATCATTACGTTTGTGACACCTTAAATGAGTCGAGCTAGATATAGTGTTAAAGGTATGGATCGGCTCAGAATGTAATTCTGAGTCGATTCAGCCATGTACATTCGTCCGTCCATCCGTCCTTCCGTCAGCACGATAACTCAAAAAATAAAGTAGCTAGGAGGCTGAAATTTTTTTTAAGTAAGTTTAAGTTTTGCAAAATTGTTAGTTTTGCTATTTAAATCCAACATTTTCGCTCGGCGGATTCGAGTAGCTGCCATACAACTTCTTTCTTTATATGGAAATAACTCAGTATCTATTCAATTTGATCTGAAATTTAGTGAAAAGGTGTCCTGTTATATACCAAAAACTTTTGTAAAATTTGATTGGTCTAAAGCAGCTGGTGCAGGCTTCTCTCATTTCTTGGAACTTAGTGAAGCTAGGAGCAATAGATTCGGGTAGCTTTCATACAACTCCATAATTTACATAAATATATCTCAGTAGTTAACGTCGGTACTAAAACATCTGAATGTTTTTAAAAGATGATCAAGTTTTGTAGATGCAGGATATATTACGTTCATACGGGTATCCTAGAGTTGGCACAGTCTACTCTACTGCACTCTTCCCCGTTTTGTTATTAGAAATGATCTCAATTACTAAATGAGTTTGAGTTATTAAATATAATGCATTGTTTATTTATATTAATGGATATTAACTATTTGTTCAAGTTAGTTTATTGGATGTCTGTGAATTACAACGTATAAATTAAAATATTTGATTACATATAATATTTGCTTTGTTATTAGGTACATATATTTTTTTATTTATAATTATTTTGTCATTAATTTGAACCAAATGACGAATAATCCAAATTTAGGTCCAAATTTAGATAAGAACACTTTTTAACACTGTTTTACACCACTCCGTCATTTAACTTCGGAAGTACCCGAACCGACTCTACATATACAAACTAAAATTTTAAAAAATTATTAGATAAATATTTTTTTGATAAAAAACAATTTTTTTAATTTGATGTAATTCAATAACTCATAAGTCTGACACCCCAAATCCCCGATAAGCAATTTAAATAAACCATAATTTAGTAATCAAATTTAAAATCCCACCTAGTTCAAAAGCACACATGTGCATAAATATATAATTATATATCATTTTTCCCTTATCTTTCGATTCACAGTTTTTCAATTTGGGCGAATTTATTTCAATATTACAGAAAATTTTTCTCGTGAAATTTTTTTAGAAAAATTTATTTTAGAATTTTATTTTTCATTCTTTGATATTTTTATCAAATTTTTTTGTTGGAATTGGTAATACTATCCCGAAATTTATTAAAGAATCAATCACTATGAACTTAGCTGATATTAGATTATTTAATTATTTTGTACCAAATAATGCAATAAAACTTTTTGTTAAAGTTTAATACACACTCATCCATGAAAAATTAGATCAATACTTCTAATTATTAAATTAAAGTTATTCAAAATTTAATAATATGTTCAATTTTGTTATTTAATATTTACCTAAAATCCTATCCTGTAAAATAATTTTGTTCGCTGTATCTAAAATCTATACAAATAAAAAAAAAACAACAAAAAACCCCCGCAATTAATTCAAAAATAGGCAATCTAAAAATAACGAAGTAAATTATAGAGTTGATTATGTCAACTATAGGATATCCACAACACTATTGTATACACAGTTTCGATAACATTTAATTAAATTTTATGATATTTTAGATATTTGACTTAAGTATCTACCGATAAATTATATTTAAGCAAATTTGGGTTTTGAATGATAGCTACTCGTACCACCTACTCGAACCTACGTTAAACCAACCAAATTTTACAATAGTTATTGTTATAAAATTTGATCAACTTTTACAAAATTTCAACTGTCTAGTTTAGTTAAGTACCAAGATATAAGGAATTTTTAAAGTTGTATAACAGTAGCGCAAATCTATTGTACCAGAGGCCGTTATCATAATGCTTAACTTCTTTGAACAATTTCTTGCTCAGATACCCAACTTAATTTTCCCCTGAGTTAAGCTGACATAAAAAAATTGAAGTTTTATGTCAGCTAATTTAAGATATCACAGACGTAATTGCAATTTATTATAAACTAAAACTATATTTGGATTGGTATAAAAATAAAATATCGTATTTTTAAATTCGTGTTTATTTTTTTTAACAATGAACAATTTTCAGCTCTATAAAAGGAACTTCATATCTATTTAGCTAAATGTTGTTTCAATATTGTCAAAAAAAAATAAAAAGAAAAAGTTATTTTAAGTACGAAACAAATTGAAGGAAAACAAAACATTAGCAATGACAACAATCAAATTAAAATATTGTGTATTATGCTTTAAAGATTAAGCTTTGATGCCTTGTCAAAATATAATTGCAAGAAACATTCTAAAAAGATAATATAACCTTTTATAAGTGGAATCTTCCGATTAAATTGTTGATTTACACTTATCTCTTTGGTACACTTATCTCTTTTGGTAAATTTATTCTTTGAATTCAAAAAATTTTACCAAGTTATCCGAGTTTAAGTACCAACATTCTTTTGGTTTTTTGTTTTTTGTTTTTGTAAAGAGCCATTAAACATATTAGATATTTACCTACAGTGACATATATATCCAATCACAAATATCTGATTAGAGTGGAAAATGTTCTATACAAAAGTAAATCGATTAAATACCTGAAGATTTGAGTTATTTTTTTTTTTTTTTACTATTACAAAATTTTTTCTTATAAAATCCTTGAAAATAGTTTTAGTAGTTTTTGTTTCCTTTGAGGTTTGAATTTACATTCAAGTGTTCAAGTGTTCAAGTAGATTAAAAAGGGTAATAGATAAAATGATATTAACATTGTTTAACTTAAAAAACTTGATAATATTTAAAATATTTGAATTTGATTCGAAACAAATCGTATAGAATAAACAAGGTATAATTTGTAAAACCAAAATTCTTTGCAAACTCAAATTATTAAAATGTTAACTAAATGAAAATATATTTAGAAACATTTAAATGCATTATAAAGTAGTGCTAAAGTACTTAAACAAATTGTCAATGCACCGTGATATCCTCGTAACTTTACCATTAATAAAGATCTTCACATTCTATTAATTAATTAAAAAATGTTATAATAAACTCAGTTCAGACTCAAAAATCATCCCCTCCAAATTTTCACACCCATCCACCTTAATCACAAATTTCGTAATGCTTATTTTTCTAAAAATCTTTCCTACATCCTTACCCCTAAAACCAAACTAAACATTTTGTATTAAAGGTCCCGTCCTTAAATTTGGTTTAAAAGAGTGGTGGTGTTTAGTTAGGGATCTTGAATACACAAGGTACAGTTTGGTTTATGGGATAAGGATGTGGAAAGGATTCTTAGCAAAAAGAGATTTAGGAAAAATTTAGTATAATGTAGGATGGGTAAAGAAACTTGAAGATATATTTTAAAGAAAGATGTTAATGTTCTTCTTACACTTAACATAAATCGTGCACATATATAAGCTACCAACTTTGGAGAACACATGCGATGCCATGTGAATCCACAAACGAAACGTGCCCATGAAAAACGTGTTTCCATAACCCGTGTTGCACCATTTTTAAAGTTCTACAGTGTATAGGGGTGGGCGTAATATACCTTATTTACAACTCCCAAGTAAAAAAAAAACCTAATTTTGCGGTTTAAATTATACAGAGCAAATATTATACAGTTTTACTGTTACAATAATAAATTATAATTAGGCTTTATTTCCTTTATTCGAAACAAACAATTAGGCTTTATTTAAAATTGGGAATGGAAAATTAGATCAAACAGCGGAATTTCACGAACTAATTAAGCTTAATTTTTCACTCGAATTGCCTTATTAAGCCTTATTTGCTTATATTTTAGTGCATACTGTCCTTAACACCATAATACTTTTACTTAACACCTTAATACTTTAATTGACTATAAGTTTTACTTCTTTCAAGTAAACTCTAAAAAAAGTAAAAGTATTTTTTGTCAAATATGACATCTATTAATTGTATGTATTTTTGTTTCTTCTAACAGACAAATTGAAACTTATAAGCACATTTTTAATAATTTTAAAAATGTTATACAAAGTATATAAAAATTGAAAATTGAATAAAAGATTGTCTCTTGATAATAATTAAACAAAATAGTTATAACAAAAAGTTAATTGCTTTTATATTTTCAGAATATTATGGATTTCTGTTTGATATCATGGAAATTGTATATGGCGGTTAAATTTTTCTTAATATTTATTTTTATTGTTCTGTTTTTTCTTTTTTTAAATTGGTTAATAGAAGTACCATAAATATTTTAAAAAGTAGATACAATAAATATACAAAAATAACTGTCTTTTTCAAAATACATCAAGTGGTTCTTTTATAATATTTTCCTCTTTAAAATAATGTTAAGTGTTTATAATAGTCTTTTAATGTTTCGTTGAATAAAAAAATATTTTGACCTTTTAGGTCTAATGAAAACTATTGTTTTGTAAATGAATTTACTTTAAAAATCAATGTTAATTAAATAAAAATTTGAAAAGAGTTGACTGATCTGTTTTTGAAAAGAATTCGAGAACAATATTAAAAGTATAAATTTTGTTTTTTATAAAATATTCACTTGTAATACATTTTATTTTTAATTTAAGCCAGATGAAATAATTATATAAATATGCAACCATATTCTCAAAAATCACTGAGGTGATCAAAAAGGGATCAAATCGAAAGTCGGTTTATCACAATCTTGTTATATCAAAATCCTGTTTTTTAAAATTCTGTTTTTTGAAATCCTGTTTTTTCAAAATACTGTTTTTTTTTAAATCCTGTTTTTTTTTAAATCCTGTTTTTTTTAAACCCGTCGATTATCTATGTAAAAAAACTAATTGTGGTAGATTTTAGAATTGGGTTCAAAATCAGGGTTATACGCTTTTATCACAATATTTATTGTATGAATATACGAGATTCTGAACTAGGAAGGGTTTTAGAACTGTATTCAAAATCAGAGTTATACACTTTTTCCAGAATATTTACATATATATATATGTGCGATTCTGAATTAGAAGTGACTTTCAAAATCAGGGTTAAACTTTTTCCAGAATTTAAAAAAAAAGGATTTAAAAAACAAACAGTATTTCAAAAAACAGAATCTTTAAGAACTGGATTTAGATATGGCAGAATTATGATAAACCGCGACACGGCTTTCATAATTTCGTAACAAACCCATTAAAACATTTTATGTTTGAATTCAAAACTAAACTTAATTTTTTTATTTTATCCTAAAAAGTAAACAAGGAAAAAGTATAGATTTTTTAAAAAATTGTCATAATGTTTTTTTTCTTTGCCATTTAAAAAGATCACAGTTGCGTCTAAAAAAATAACAAATCATAACGTCATTCATTATTTTCATTAATTTTCATCAATTTCAATCTCCTGGCAATTCCATTCCGCCACATTTTCTACAAATTACTTATTTATGAAATTATAATAAAAGCCATTGAATACATAAACTAATCTTCAATAATTCAATAATGGACACAAACCAATTATTATATACACATTTAATTTTTTCACGGTTAAATTCTTCAAAAAATACTTTGATTATAAATAAAAGAATGATAAAAAGATAAATTAGCATTTCTCTTAAATTGGAAATAAAAAGTCTAATGAAAGGAGAAATTCTAAGATTTATTTGGCTTCGCTGATTTATTACTAATCGTTTACTAATTGTAAGTAATTGTAATATGCTGCTGTTTTAATGTTCTCCTGATATTAACATAGTCTGGTTGATTTTTCATTTTCTCTTAAGAGTTCCTTGAAGTTTATCTATGCATATACAAAACGTGATTATGAGATATCAACATTATAATTTTTTTTGTATTTTTTTTTTTTGCAATATTTCTTAACAGTGAGTTTAGAATGGTTTCAAGTAATTAATTACATACAAAAATTACTTATTTTAAAAACTTAAAAACTGTAATAATAATTTTTGGTAAATACCAAATGGAAAATCTTAAAAACAAAACTGAAACTTTGTGGATTTCATTTTCAAAGTCAATAAAAATTCGAAAATGGTTTTTTTTTTCTCTAAAGAGATGGTAGTGATCCAAAATCGATTAATTGTAATTTAATGATATGATTTTAGTTAGATATTTATATAAAATATTTATTAGTCTCCTATGGATGTATTTGGATGTCTTTTATGAATGAATTTGTTATTGTGACAGATTTTGATATTCTCTCTTCCACAAAATCTTTTAATTCAAAACACTGCAAATAATTTCAAAATTTAACATGAATAATTAGTCACATATATATGAATAAATTTCAAAATGGCCTTCGTTACGTTATTTTGATGTATAAAACTAATTATTAATGGGTTTTTAATCCAATTGCCGAATTTTATAATTTGAAATGTTATTTCAAAGAAATTTTGATTACTAGACCATTTATTAATGATTTAAGTAAACTCCACTTTTCGTAATTCTATTACATATCATTTAATTTGTTTTGTTTTTTTTTTAAATAAAACTCACATTATTAATTAATTATATATTTTTGTATTTTATATTTTCACTTAAAACTTCATATTCAAAAAAAAAAAAAAACTGTAAACCAAAAAACATTATTTTGTAATCCAAGTCAGCCTTTAAAATAACTTAACCTTGATGAACACATTTGTTAATAGAGATATCTAATTTTGAATTTGCTGGGCATTCACCATGAATTGGTCTGTTAGTAACACATTTGTTATTTTCTTTTAAGAATTTTGGTGGGCAATCAGCAGTAGCCATTGCAACAATGATTGCAAAAACAATAGCAAAAATCCATGAGAAATTCATCTGTATCACAATAAAAAAAAAAAAAAAAACAAAATTAATTATTTATGTTTTATTAAGTTTAAAACACTCACTTTTAATTAAATTATTGTATAATAAATAGCACTTGTAAAATAAAAAAATAAATTCGTACTAAAAGGTTTTATTAAATATCAGATCTATTTATAGGGAACTTTTATCACTTATTTTGTCTTTTTCCAAATAATTTTTACTAAAGAGGTTATCATTATGGATCACACATTTTTCTAATTATTAAAATTTTATGAATATACATATATTCAATTCTAATATTATATTAAAATAATCGTTTGTAATACCTTATATTGATATTATTAAAGATTTTACAATTAAATTTAATATTTTTCAAATTAATTTTATTTAGGCTGAAATAAATTGTATTACCATCATAAAAGAATCAGTTATCAATAAAAAAATTATTATTTTGATCTTTTTAACTTTTTTCATATTTTTTTTTTAGTTTTCTTGGTTTATTCCCCTGTTACAAGAAAATTACACAGGCTATCCCTTTCTCAGTGTGCCTGTAAATGTCGTAAGGGAGAATTATTCAGAATGCGCCGTTAAATTCCAACCCAGACTCTCTAGTTCTTGACAGCTTTTTTTACAATTTTATTCAATAGATCACAGAGACCAAGATCCTTTCTTTATATTTTTAAAGTTGATTTTATAAAGGGAACTGAATATCTCAGCAAAGTTCTTTCACTAATAATAACATTAACATCTCACCTATTTTTGTTATTTTATTACGATATCAAATATTGAACCAAAAAAATTGGCCCAACCTTTGGTTGCGTTTATTGGGCGTTGCCATATATATGTAATAATCTATTAAGCTTACCAACCCAAAGAATTGGGCGGAGTGACTTGAAAATTACTTAGAAGTATAGGGCATCCACTAAGTCATTTATTATTCATATTTGACTAAACTTCAGTTTATGGAATCATTATTTCACAAAAGCCGTTGATTACTCGGCTGTAGCTATTGCACAAGACTAGGCTTTTCTTTAGTTCTACGCCATCTATTATCTTATACAAGAATTATATTTTATTATTATTTTATTATATATTACAATATGATATTAATTATAATTTCTAAGGTATATATGCTTATTTTTAATTTAATTATATTATACCAAGTATATATTATAAGAAAAATCTATATTATTTTATCTAAAATCTATATGACCCAGCCGGGGTTTGAACCAGCCGGGATTGAAACCTTTCATATGAAAGACAAGTGTCTTAACCACTAACACTATTGGCTAGATAATTTTTTTACATATACAAAAAAAAAATTTCCTTTTCTTTTGAAGGGCCAGTAGAAAGTATGAATTTCAAATAAACGTATACCGAACAAACGAAAAATTTCGTAAAATTTTATATTCTAAAACAGGCTAATATTACTGCACAAAATCCTCTGTAAAATTTTGCACTGTTAACTTAAAACAAAATGTTTTTTTACAGACTGGAATGTTTGCTCGAATGCGGATTAATGGATTGTAACGAAACTTATTCAGTAGACTTAATAGTAAAACAGCTTTACTATTTCAATATAAAATTGTATACATATTGTTATATTCTGTATTTCATTGCTCGTTTCTCTATCTCTTTCGAACTAATGAACAATACATAATCATTATTACAGAGGAAGTGAAAAAACCAACCAACGAAATATATAAAGTACAAAAATTAAATAAAATATTTTATTTATTTTTAGAATTTAAAAAAAAAAATTTATTATAATATTCTTGAAAGATAAATAGTAATACATTAAGAATTATAAATTAACAATTATTTGATATACCCCATATAATTTTTCTTGTTTCATCTGAATTATAATATTAAAATATTAATTTTACAAAATTAATAAAAAGTTTATATATTTTATCAAATATATTTTTATAAAACCATATTTATTACAACAACAACGCCTTAATAAAATAATATTACATATTAATATAATAATTTAGTGTTTAATCATGAACACATTTATTGATAGCAACTGAATATGTTGAACCTTTTGGACATTCACCATGAATTGGTCTATTAGCGACACAATTAGTTTCATCTTTAACAAAATTTTTTGGACATTCAGCGGAAATCATTGAAATGATCATAAAAAAAATTGTAACAAAAATTAATGAAAAATTCATCTAAAAATTAAAAAAGTTATAATTAAAATCACTTTTTCTAAAAAATATATAATATAGAATAAAAAAATATAATATTTTACTTTAAAATTTATTTTTAAGAAAAAAAATAAGGATAATTATTTCAGGTGTTTATTGCACTAGAATTAAATTTAAACTATCAGATTTTAGTATATGTAACTTTATTTATATAAAGCAACTAATCTTATAGTTTCGTAATCGTATATAGTTTCGTAATCTTATAGGTGCCGAAGTAACTTTGTAATAACATTCTTTAAAAAAAACTTTAGATTTTTTACATATATTCATTTTTATTTTATATATTTTCTGGAATCCACTTTATTTCTCTTTTTTTTAGATTTTTATTTCGTCATTTTTTGTAAAGGTTATCAAAACTTTTTAACCTTTAATTTTTTATTTTGTTTTTTTTTTTTTGTTTTTTTAAATAAAATAAAAATTTTTGAAAAATGTAAATATTATTGAAGTTTTTTTTTTTTTTTTCAGAAAATTAAACGGATGATTATTTCTTATTAAAAGTTTTTATTTCTCAATAGAGATTATTATGTATGTATCAAAAACATACATACTTTAAAATGATTAACATATAATTTTGTTTAATAAAATTTATATTTTTTCTTATTAATTTCATATTTTCTATTGAAATTTAATTTAATTTCTTTTAATTTTCTTAATAAATTTTCCTTTTGTTTTCAATACTAAGTAAGTTACTAGTAGTAAGAAGTTTTAAAAATGAAACATAGTTACCGTTATTTTAAGGATAACATTAGTTGTCGGGTTTGGATCTATTTCATATATTTTAAATAATTGCTAAATACTAATTTAATAATTCCTAAAATTAAAGATAGTTACCGTTACTTTTAAGTTAGTTATCGTCAACATCTCAGTTGTTCGCTTTAGATTTATTTCATGTAGATATTCTTTTCGTAATTGCTAATTTTTCTTTTTTTTTTAGATAATTGTTATTTCTTTACTTCTAGTCATCAAACTTTATTATAGACAAGTACTGTTGAGTGGAAAACTTTCTCAAATGGCTTATTTAATTTCATGGTTCCATTCGCATTTCCTACAAAATCTTGTTTTTGTTTTTATTTTATTTTCATTTTTAAAAAGTAGGTAAATTTTTATTTAAATCTTTTTAGCACATTTCCAAAAAAATTTTGAAAAAATGTGCTTATTAGTTTCACTCTGTCCGTCCGATAGAGAAAATAAAATTTAACCATTAACCATTACGGAGCTACAGCCCCTCAAACTTTGAAAAAGCCCTATTTTTAAATGCATATATCATATGTTCTGCTTAATATTTTTTCAATCTGAAAACGTCATTCGACAGGTATTTTTTTTAACTTTGTAAATTAATATCAAAATTATACATTTTTTTTAAATTTAGTATTTAAATTTACCGTTATGTGAAAACCTCATTTTGCTTGAAATTTGTTTTTTCATAAATCCGGCACGCCTTTAGATAGGAACCTGAAATTTTGAGGCAAGAAAGAACTTTTAGAATTAGTATAAGTTCCTCAGAAAATTTTTTGGTAGCACTCCTTCTTACGCCTTAAATATTGAAAATTTGATATTTTTAGACACCTGTACTTAGGCACCTGTAAAAATTTTTCTTCGGCAAGACATGAAAATTAAAGGTTCAATAATATATTTTTACATATGTTAACAGTTTTTCTTAGTTATATAGGATTCCGGACTTACGGCCCGTTAAAATTTCAAAAATGTCATATTTTCACGTTTTTCCTTATTACATGAAATTTTCAAGTTTTTATGCAAGTCACAATTCTAAACAGTTTGTATTGAGTTTTGGAAATGTGCGCTTTTAAAAACCGTTGGTTTACATTCTACCTTGTTTTATTTTATTCTATTTTTAAATTTTATTTTTGATGGCATGATTTTGTAAGCAACTATATAAATGCCTCCTAATTCCGAATTTAACATGTATACATATTATACAGATTCTGAGAATGTGGGATTCTCATTGAACTTGACCCATAAAACAAACTTAAAATCGTCCATAAATAAATAGATTTATCAAGATTTTAAAGAGACGAGATTTAGAAAAACAAGATTTTTAAAAAACACAATCTTAAAGAACAAGATTAAAGAAGGAAAAAAAGAATGTAAACCAACGTACATAATGACGTTTTCAGATTGAAAAAATCTTAAGCAGAACATGAGATATATGCATTTAAAAATAGGGCTTTTTCAAAGTTTGAGGGGCTGTAGCTCCGTAATGAATGGGGCTACATGAAAAAGTTTTTCCACAAAATTAATTTTTTTATGAAACCTACTCATGGTTAAAAATTTTTTTCTCTATCATTAACGGTGTAGAAGTTTTGTAAACAGACGGACGAAGAGAGGGAAACTAATAAACACATTTTTTTCAAATTTTTTTTAGAAATGTGCTAAAAACAGAAAATGTCGTACTGCTCTCGTTTAATGCTTCATAGGTTTTATTTTAGGTATATTAAAAACAAATTAGAATTGGATGTTGGATAATACGCCCAAACAATTTTGAATAAAAGTTATTAGATGTTAAGTTCCAAACTTATTTTTAAAATAAATCTAAAATTTTTAATATAAATGTCAATGTCCTTATATATTTTCTTATGAAAAAAAAAATTAAAGTTACTAGGCACTTACTTTAATGTTGTTTAATATTAGTTTACTTTTAATTAAGATTGTTTACCAAGAGAATCTTCTTTTAAAAAAAAGTTATCGAATTTTCTGAATTTCGCATGAAAAATATAAAATTCTCCGAGGAGAATAAAAAAAATATATGATTTTGTATAATTTTTAAGAATTAGTTGAAAAGAAAATTTTTTTTAAATATGTACATAAGAAAGATTGCCGATAACCTTTTAATCTACCGCGATTTCACTATCAATATAATTTAATTTTTACTATTTAACAGAAAAAAAAAACAAAAATTCAAATAATTACATATTTATTTAACAAGAGTCTGATTATAAAATTTTAATATTGTTTTTTTTCATTAATTCAATCAAAACATAACCTTTATTAAAAATGAACTTTGTATTACAAATCGAAAATTACATCTCACATCACATTCTTATGTCATATTATGTTAATTTAAATTAATGTTAATAAATGTTATGTTATTTTAAATTAATGTTAATTTTGCCTATTAACGAATCTATTAACCAAAGGATTACATTTATAAATTATCAATATATTTCATTTTAAAGAAAAGAAAATCTTGACTCATCAGAGACGTGAAATTGAAAAACGCAATAAAACACGAAAAAAATTTAAAATTTATAGAACTAATTCATTTGAAACGTGTGAAGCGTAGAAGCGGAAAACGAAATGCAACAAATAAATTAACTTACCCCTTTTACGTTTTTTGAATGCGTAAATAATGTGAAATCCTAATTAATAATACTTATATCGTAAATATTTTTTTTTTGATGGACAGTATATATCGAATATGTGGTTTCCAAAGATAATTTTAAAGCGAATTTATTTACATGTCATTTATGTCAATATTGTTTTCTTTATTTTAACTGTCAAAATTAGAAATTTGTTAAAAATGTTAAAAGATAGAAGAAAAAGATTTAAAAGATAGATAGATAATTTATGATTATGATGATGATTATTATTGTTCTTTGATTTGACATTATTTATTTTTATATAGAGAGTAAATATGATAAGTTAATATTTATATACATAAAATTCGAGTATTCAAAACCCATCCACTGTTAGGCTTTTTCATTCTATTGGTGCAGTGATTAAGACGATGGTATTTTATTCAAAAGACCTGGGGTTTAAACTCCAGCTGGGTCATATAGATTCATAAAAAATACTAAAAAATGTTCTTACAATAAATATGTATATTTAGTATATTGTCCTACAGTTTATTAATATAATATCCTAATATTTTTTTATTATTTTTTTTATCCTCTTGGGAGCATTAAGTGGCCATTTTCATTGGTCTCTATTGTATGCGATCATCTATATTTCTCCCTAATTTTGCTAATTTTTTTAACTCTGCCGGTATTATTCGGCGCCAAATGTTATTTTAGAGATAACATCAGATGTTACGTCTTCCTTGGCGATACCATTTAAGACTCATTCTGGTTATACTTGCTAGAATGTTCAGATTGTGATCAGCTATTTCCACTTTTTACGCTTAATTTGACTTTGGTTATTTGTTTTTCGCCTGTTAATTCATATCTTAATATATAATAAAATTAAAAATTAAAATAATTCTTGTATAAGATAATAGATGGCGCACAAATAAAAAATTATTTATTTTCCATGTCTACAATAATTAGAAACGAGTAATCAACGGTTCTGTGAAACTTATGATTCCAGAAAGTAAAGCTTAGTCAAATATGAATAATGAAACACTTAATAGATGACATATGCTCCTTTCTAGTGGAAAGAAAAAAAATCATTAAAATGCTTAATATATTTACTTTTACATGCAATATTTAAACACTAACAACTCAATGTAACTCTAATATTCAAAATTATTTTAATATCAAAATAAAAAAAAAATTTTCTGTTTACTTTATTTCTACATATAAATTTAAAAGTTAACTAGTAAACCCATTTTAAAATGAATAATGTAATTTTACGGTAAAACTTATAAACCCATTTTATCTAAAAGTCACTTAAACTGTATTTATTCGTATTTGCATTAAAAGTTAATGAATTTTCATTTTAATCTGCACAAAAAAAGAAAAAAAAAACAAAAACAGAAAATTAATTTTTAAACTTAACATTTTGACATTTCAAAGTAATTATTTATAAAAACATTAAAATATAAACACTTGAAAATGTCCGGCAATAATTCTTCAAGTTAACGATACTTCAAGTCACCTTATGTTTCGTGGCATTTAATATGTACCATTTGACAATAATATTAGATTCACTATTTTAGAGCATGTTAGCGTGTTGCACGTATTCTTCGTAAATTTTCATCATGAACTACATATGCTGCTATATTCATATTCAAAATCCTGTTATTAATGTTGGTTCTTACTGTTATGTAACATGTGAAAACTTATCCTGATTGTGACAGTTTAACCATAAAAAGAAATTTATTGAAAATTTTTTAATGAATAATTAATTCTAATAATTTTTTAGCCTTCCTCGAAGTTTAAATTTGAATTATATATATGTATGTAATGTTTATATATACATTTTACTATGATATTTAGTAAAATTTCATTGATTTTAAATTTTAAAAATGGAACTCTAGTCTAGTATACTTAATTTAATTTTAATTTTAATTTATTTTTACTTCATATATTATTAAAATTTATGTATCATCGTTGTTGTTTTTTTACATAGTAAAAAAATTTAAAAGTTAGGTTGAAATTTATTGATTAGGAATCGATTATTAAAATTTTTTATATGAAATTTCTATAAGAATAAATAAATTGTATTTGTATTAAAAACAAATGGGACTCTCATGCTTTAATATGATTTTATGTAAAGTATATTAAGATTAGGATAGGTTCTTAACAAAAAGCTTGTTAAGTTAAGATATTTTTGAAAGAATCTACCCAAAGGTTATCTACCCTGATTGTTGAAAATATAGTATCTTTTGTAAATTTAAAAGCTATATTAAAAGTAAAAATTATATTCTCTCTTTCCTTCATTTTTATATTTAAAATATACATAATATGCAGTCAATCTCTAGGCACTTGTTAAGGTTTTTGATACCTACATATAAAAACTTTATAAAATTAATTTTGCACAAAATGAATTTTCTCTAATTAATAATTATATTATTTAAAATTTTTAATTGCGTATAAATTTGCATTTGTTTTCAAAAGAAGATTCAACATTGCCATAGGCATTAAGATCATAATTTATTTTATGGTCTTAAATCGCTTTCAAATGAAGTTATGGCCTTAATTCACTTTTGTATTTGGTATTAAGCGTTATTCGCTTTGAAATAATTTTGGATAATAAATTATGGTTTTAATGCTTATTGCACTGCTGTATCACCTTATATGAAGAAATATCATTTCTAGAATTTTACTATGTATTTAGTAAAGTACATAGTTATTTTTTAAGTCACAAATTTTCAGAAAAACATAACCGAATATTTAAAGAAAAACTTTTTTGAAAGGATACAATTTTTAAACAAAAATTTTATTTGTTATATCTTGGAAACTTTTGATTTGTCATCTAGTCAAAAAAAAGGCTCATTTTTGTCATGTACTTTTAATTTAATCAATGTCGAAGGATTATATATTTAAAATTTGCAATAAAAAGCAAAATGCTAAGGAATGCTAAATTTTTATTTTTAATTTTACAATTAAAAAAAAATAATTTAAAAAAAAAATAATTAATTTGAAGTTTAAATTAAATTTTTAAAAATTTCAAAAAGCGCTTTCTTTCTTTAAAAAAATTTTAAAAATCGCTTTTGGTAATATTTGGGTGATTAGTCATGAGATATACTGAGCTGTTTAGTATATTTGCTAAACAGCTTGCTGTAAGATGATAAAATTTCTAAGATTTCAGAAATGGCTAACTTATTATGCCTTAGTTGAACGTCCAGCTCAATTGCCGCCAATTTGGAATAAATATAAATTTTTCAGATTCCCTCTAAGTATATTCTTAGTGTTTTATATTGACCTCCTGTTCTTTTAACAAATTACAATTAAATTGTTAGCTCGTAATATAAGTAATATTAAAGTTCTACATCGAAAATTTGATATTGGTTTGATAAAAAGGGTTTCCCTTATTTGTTTAGTGGTGGGTTCGAGGTGGTAGCCTCCACTATTTTAAATGCTTGGTTGTTGAAATATGTATGTCCAAAAATCAATCATTTTTATGTTGGTTACAAAATTATCGTTATACGTAGTGTTCTAGAAAAAATATAATGAATTCCTTTCCAGAACTTTAGTCATCAATCAAATTTCATATTTAAAAAAAAAGGCGAAGACGAGTGTAGTTGACTGTAAAAATGTAACCAAAACCAAAACTAACTAATTTTTAATTTTTGACGCCTAATAGTTCTTTTAGATTGGGGGAAGTAGAAAAAACTTTTAACTAATTATTGAATGAAAATAGTTGGGATTAACAAGTAACCTAAAATTCAACACTTTAGAAAGAAACATACATACATACATATGCTCTTCTTCGCTAAATTTCTCTATAATAGTGCGATACTTCTCACCTGCTTTAAAAATTAATTGTTATAATTGAGTAACAATTTACTGAAAATTTTACCCAAAAAGAAATAATTATATTATTACAATTTTTATTACAAATATTTTTATTACAAATTACCAAAAAAATTCAACAATATTATGAGAATATGTAAATTCCTTTTAAACTTTTGAGAATATTTAAATCCCTTTTAATATTATGAGAATATTTAAATTCTGTGGAAAAATTCAAAAGTCGCAAAATGTTTTAAATTTAATTTATTATTTTTGTTCAAATTAAAAAAAAAAAAAAAATTAACAATATATTAAATTTTCTTTAATTAAAAATTTCTTATAAATTAAATAACTTGATTATCAACTTTAAACATTTTATTATAGGTCAATTGAAACAGAGTGTACATGGTTCATAAAAATTTTAAAAATTAATAAAACGAGGAAGAATACCTTACAAACTCTTAGATACCCTTTGCCTTTGTCAACTCTTAGATACCCGTACAAACCGTTAGTATGTTCATAGCCTATCACTCTGCTTATATTATTATTTTTTTAATTTTTTAGTGTTACAAACGGAGGAGCAATTTTAATATACCCGATCCTTATCGTACGGGTATAAAAAGGTTTGTAATCCATTTGTTTATAGCAGAATTTTCAAAAAAAAATTTTTTAATTTTGATTTTTAATTTCACTCTATCTATATATTCGTCCGTCTATTCACAAAACTACTTCTATACCACTTAAGAGCAATGAAATTTTAACCATTTGCAAATCTTTTTAAATAATTATTATTAATATAGAACAATTTTTCCATATAGCTCCATCCATTACGGAAGGTTAATATATAGCTCCATTCATTACGGAGCTACAGCCCCTTAAAGTTAGAAAAATCACCAGTTTTATATGTGTGTATCTTAAGTTTCGCTTAACATTTTATCAATCTAAAAAACGACAATTTTCTGCAATTTAGTATTTTTGACAGAAGTAAAATCTAATTTTAGTGCAAGTCACAATATTCTAAACTACTTTTAATTGCCTTTTAGAAAATGTGCGCATTTAAAAGGCTACAGTTTTGCATTCTGTCGTGTATTTGATTATATGAGTACAATAAAACTTATATAATTACAGATTATTTATTTAAAGGTGTTAATAATTAAATTTGGGTAATAACGGCCACGTTTAAGTGATAAGCAGTTAGTATAAAAATTTTAAAATATCAAAGCATTGCTATTCTAGTATAGTTATAAAAAAATTAAATTAAATTCAAATCAATTAAGACAAAATAAAAATCCAAAATCAAAAAAATATTCTGAAAATTTTTAATTTAATCTAGCATTTTTGCGATTTACTAACAGATTCAATATAAGTTCTACAATCAAGAAAAGACTCCTTATTTTTCTTTTTTTTTTTTTTAATTTCCAATGATTTGACCAAAATAAATAAATTTTATTATTCAACTGAAATAAATTGAAAATATTTACAAATTTTATTATTGCAATAGTGCAAACAATTGTGTTAAATTATAAAACCGAATGTAAATAAAACAAGGAAAAATTACGGTGTCAACTCTAGGATATCAGCCAAAAACTAAATATACATATTATAATCTCTTCATATAATTTAATCATAATATCTTTTACAAATTTTTAAATATATGATTTAAATTTTGGAGTTGTATGACATTAACTGGAATTCATTACACCAAATCTATAATAAAATTTTACAGAAATTATTGACATTAAACTTGATCATCTTTTACAAAATGTCAGATGTTGAGCTAGTACCAAGATATAAGAATATAAATTTCATTTCTGTCTGTATGAAAACTGCTTCAATCAGTTACGGTCCTTGATATAAAACAGTTAGACATTTTTAATATAAAACTTAAATCTTTTCTCATATAAAAAAAGAAGTTGAAGGAAAATTACATACAGTATCTTTACAGTGTAAAAAACGTCATGTCAAATTTATTATACCCTTACAACTATGTTTATACGAGTATAAAAATACCCGTAATTTTTATTCATTATTGCAGTTTACTGCAGGGAATTGCAAAATTTTATATGAAAAGAAAAATTAATTTATTATTTTCATTATTTTCCCTTTTTCCAAATGAAGTTAATGTAATTTATTAAATTTATTTTCTGGAAAAATCATTAATCAACACATACATATATACATTTTTCACAAAAATTTAAAAAATTTTCGATTCAAAAATTATTCCCTAGCAGAATTACATCAAGTTTGTTTCCCTTTTTTGTTTTTTTTTTTTGTAAATATTACTTTTTATTGTTTTCTTAATTTAATAAATCTTTTGGAAAATTTCTATATAAAAAAAAAAAGAAAATTATTTATTATAATAAATCGTATGGAATACTTTTGGCTAAAATTTAAACTAATAATATACCTAATAATATAAAGAGAAATTAATAAAAATTTTGTGACTAACTCTAAGAACTAATACGAATTAATAATCGGTTTTCATAAATATTCATTATTGTTTTTTTTTTCTTATAAAGAAGAGTTCCATTCATTTATAGTTTTATATATTATATGTCAAACTTTTCATCACCAAAACCGTTTCGAAAGCCTCAATTTAGTTGAATGAAATCTAGCATATATTTCTTTTTTGAAAAAAACGTAGATTTTTCCGAATATTACTATACTATTTATTATACAATATGGCATTTGAGCATGTTATCACTGAGCACAGAAATTAAATTATTTAATTTAAATATGAAATCTGTTCTTTAATATGAATATGAAACATGAAAAATGGCGGTCAGTATAACCTGAAAGCGTTGTCGCTTTTTAAGAATTAATTGCTCACAGTCTATGACAAATAAAACCATGTGGAGAAAACTAAGTAAAAGATAACCAAACCAAAAAAAATTAATAAAATTTATACAAAATTAAAATAAGAAAGCTACAATCTGAAAATATTTTATCTATGTTATTAAACTATACCTCATGTGTCTCAACACATAGTGTTCGTTAAGGGCTGTGACAGTTATGACAACCGGAATTAGAGATTTCCATATAACTTTAAAATCTAAAACACAACAAGAGAAATTTTAACATACATACGTATTTTATAGAAATTAATTTTTCTTTAAATTTTGAAATAGGTCCCAGAACTAGAAGTGAGCTTTTCTTCAACCGCGAGTTTTTCTTCTGGATAATAAAGTGTTCTTATTATCTAGTTTTGATTTACGAATTTTGTTTGATGGTAATTGGTGTTTGTTATAATATACATAAGTAGATTTTCTTTTTCTAAAAAAACAAAACAAACAAAATTTTCCTATAGTTTTATAAAAAATGACAATTTTATTAAAAGAGAAAACAGATTACACTATATTATACTCAACACTGAAATTGTATTTCTAAATAAAAAAAAAAAAAAAAAATGTAAAAAGCATTCAATGTCTAAAATTAAAAACATTCCAGAGAAAAACAAAAATAATTTAAAACACAAACGAAAAACACAATTTTGACATTTTACAAACCAACTAATATAACCACTAGATGTCATCATAGTAATCAACATAATTGCCTACAATTATATTACATGTATTTGTCTGTATACTTGTTATATTTTTTTGTATTTTGTAAAATCCTTCTTTGCCATTATGCATGCTGTTAAATTTCAACAGAAAAACAAAAACAAATGGACAAAAAACATAAATAAAAAAAAAAATAAAAACTATTAAATTCATATTTTTCAGAGAAATTAAAACCATTAACAAAATAGTAAAATTGTATGTTAAATTTTTCTTCCTAACCTTTCTAACTATATTTTTTTACTATTCCCTATACACTAACACAATTTAAAGTTTGGTTTTTTTTTTTTACTTGAATATCTACAATGGTACCTATATGTTAAATATTATTCGTTATTATCGTTAAATGTGTGAATAGATTTTTCGTATCTAAATATTATTCAGTGTAATTAATAATAATATTAACATAATTAGAAAAACCCTCTAATTATTCTTTGTCAGAAACACCATATATTTTATGGTAAAAGTATTATTATTATACACAAATTTATTACAGTATCCATATTTATCCTAAAAACAAATCTTTTTTTTTCCAATTCTAAATAAATTTTTTAAAGCTAAAATTAAATTGAATTATTAAATTTTATAGATTTTTATTTTCGTTTAATTCATCTATTTTGTGAGTCAAAAAAACTATAAGTTAAATTAAATTTTATTTTATTTTGTCATCATCTCTATATTTTATTTATATAAGAAAAAAAAAGTTATTTAATGTATTCAGAAAAATTAGAAAAACTTTGAAAAAGACTTTAAATCAAGTTCATAAAATAAAACTAATTATCTCTAAACATAAGTACATGTATACACATGGTTAGATGATAAATGCTGACACGTTAATTACGCCCAAACATAAACATGGACTCAAAAAGATCTGCACAAAGAAAAATATGCACTCAGAAAGATCCACACAAAGAAAAATCCACGCATGGATAAAATACATTTTAACTCGTGACAAATTCCGCTATTTTTTAATAACTCGCAACAAATAAATCATTAAAATTCTGACTTGGAAATCAAATTTAAAACCTCTCTTAATTATTCTTTTTAAATAAATATTTCAATATCAAAACATTTAAAATAATTTAAACAAAAAAAAAATATTAAAAATATCAATGAAATGTTTCATTTAAATAGAAAAGATTTACGATAAGCAGAATATGTTGGTTGAAATAAGTCTCGTTGTCCCCATCTCCTATGTCCCGATATTTCCTTGTGGGGAATATTCTCTTTGCGGATTTATGTTTGTGTAGAAATTTCTGTGGAGGTTTTTCATGTGCACATTTATCCAGTTACGAGTATATACTAATTAAAAATTTTTGATTAGTTATAAGTCCAAACTATAAATTTCTTCCAATTTTTTAAAAATTGATTTAGAATTAATTTTAAAGTAACTCACCTCTGAATGAAATGAAAAACTTTAATTTTTTTAACTTTACAACTGATTTACATTTTTTTTGGAAATAATAAAAATGTTTATAGATACTTATATAATAAATATCTAAATTACAAGTGTAAATTTTTAAATTAATCAAGAAAATACAAAAATGCGTTAAGATTTATTATATAGGATTGCAACTTTAGTTTAAAAACTTAATTCAAACCGAACGTTTAAATCTTAATAAGATTATAGTTAAATATTTATTCTAAACCATTAAAAACTCTTAATTTAATTAATAAAATTAATTTTTTAATTAGTTAATCTAAAAACTATTGTACAAAGGATCTCATACATATAACAATAACTGACAAAATGAATTTTCCACAAAAAAAAACAACACAACTCCAAATTCTTAATGATCAAAAATAAAACAAAACACTCTTCTTCTACTTTAGACTAATAAATAGGAAACTATTCTTGATATGAAAATCGGTATTTTTTATTTCTATTTGGAAGATATGGTTGTTTTAAAATACTTATAACCATCTTAAAATTGTTATATTTATAATTGGTATATAAATTGTTTTATAACTGCAATGGTTTTTCGTGCTAAAGCAACTTAATGAAATTTAACAATTTTATTGGACAACGATTTTTGCCAGATAAATAAGACTAGGAAATTACACAGATTCTCCTTTTCAGGTGTGGCTGTAAATGTCGTTAGGGTGAATTATTCTTACAATGTATGCGGGATTCGAATCCACATTCCCTCGGTGTTTACAAGGTATTTCATACGCTCTAACCCACAGGGCACCGAGAGCTCGAAAAAATTTGTTTCAAAATATAACAAAACTTAGATTTTTTTTTTCTTCTAAAATAACCAAAACTTTTAACATACCTACATATGTGTAAAGCTATTCTAAATTTACTGTATTTTGAATTTTCTTCATTATATGCAGTCATCATTTTTCAGTTTTTAGAACTTGCATAAAGTTTTAATTTTTAGGATTTTTTTTTATCTAATAACATTCACATAAGATAAAAATCTCTTGTATACCTCTTTCTCCTCTAACAAATACATAAATAAAAATTTTAAAAATGGTATGTGTCATAAAATTGTTTCCAATTTATTTTTATTTTATTCGGATTATTTAGACTTTAGATATAGTTAGGTTTTAATGAGTTAAAGTTCCATGAGCTCCTTTCACCTATAATATTCCCACAATATTCTAGCAAAAAACAGAACAAAAAAGATTTAATTTTAAATTTCTGTTTAACTGAATAAAGAAATTAAATAAAACCTCTTGAATGTATTTTAAATAATCTACTAGGATATTACTCTTAAAACAATCGTGTAAATTTTTATCTTATCAACAACTTTATTTAATGCAACACTGAAAAAAAACATTCAATCTAATTATTTTCTACTCAGCAGCATTTAAAAAAAAAAAAGAAACCAATCATCTCTTTTTATTCAATTTTTACTATTATTCATACTTCATTTCTGCTTACATGGATAGGATACATTAACTCAAATGTAGACATATGCACGCGATTTTGTACATCATGATGTATGTATAATAAACGCCAAAAATAAATAAATAAATAAAATTCCATATTCCATGGCATTAACTAAAAGAATGGATCCTGAACACGAATATAGGATTATTTTCACACCAATATTAGTTTTTTTCAATTCTCAATTTTTTCAATCTTGATTTTTTTCTTAAAACAGTAGAAAAAACAAAAAAAAAACATTCGTTGAATACAATAAATAAAAGACAAAAGGCTTTATTTTAAATATTTCGTACCGAACTTATTATGTAGTTTTTTATATATATATCAACTAATTTAACCCGAAACTTTTTGTTACAACATTATATAACTAACATAAGTTTGCACACTATTGGACACATAACATGGGAACTGCCATTTTTGTATTATTTTTAAGGGTTTTAACAGCCGTTTCAATAATATTGAAAATTTTGAAAAATAAATTTCCTCATAACTAAGTTGTTAAGAAATAGTTAAAAAGGTAATCGAAAAGAATCCGTAAATAACTATAAATATTAAAATTTTATCTTATTTCTTCCTTTCCACTAATCACGTCCAATGTTTTGTTGGTGTAAAACATTTATTTTTCTACGGCACATGTCGTTATGGTAAAGTCCCACATTTTTCAATTGGAGCGTTTCAACTTGGGTTTGAACCCAAGTCAGGTCATATAAAAATAAGTAATAATTATACATAATTATACGATAATAATAATAATAATAATAATAGTAAATCTGCTTCCATGTAGCTACCTTTGTTTATATCATGCAAGTAGTATATGATATTGCACGTTGTAATGACCCACTACTACTAATACCAATAATAAAAGCTGCAATAATCACAGTAGGATTCAATTATTACCTCTTGCATATACTAGCGCATGATCTAACTGTTGTGACCGTGTAATAGTCTTAATTCTCATATTTTCGCATCCTTGTCGTATCATTTCCTATCCCTATTTCCTAGCCAATATACTGTGTTAGCAGTTAGAAATTTCATCCAATTATATTGCCTAAAGAAGGAGGTGGCTTTAATCAGTAAGAATCTGACATTATCTACGGGGAATTATTGGTGTCTTGGAAGATTCTTATAGGATCAAAATAATTCCAAGTTTATATTATTTATTCTTTTTCATATATACTATTCTTGAGTAGTGTAATTAGTTAAAAAAATTGAGTACTTGCTGTGTTGCAAATTTTATAAGATTTTTTAAAGTAATTGAAATTTCTTTTTGTTGCAAAAAAAAAGTGATGACAAATAAATTTTGACAAAAAACTTGTTGAATGCAAAAAATTCGGAGTAGTGAAAAATTATGAGCAAAATTAAAATTTCTATTTTGAAAAAAAAAAAAATTCGAGAAAGTTTTGAAAGTAGGTATAGGTTTATTTAAAAAAACAAATCTTTTTTTTGGAATATGTATGCAGAAAAACTATTTAGCAAGGATTTTACATAATTTCAATAATTTTATTAGCGAGGGTTTGGAAATGGTAGTCACAACTATTTTAAATACTTCGTTATATAAATTTTATGTACCTCCAAAAAAAATTATTAGCAGCAATTTTAAATTTTATTACAAAATCAGAGCTTTAATAATTTATTTATCTGTAGGTTATTTACTATTTTTTTCCGACATTTTTTTTTTAAATTTTTTTTTTCCACACATTATTGACGCACATGCGAGGATTATCATCAAATTTTAAATTTTTCTTTTACCATGTACTTCTAACTACTATATTATATAACTGTTCTAATGATTTGTTATATCAGGAATTAAATTCTAAAGGTATGTCGTCAACTTTAAAAACCGTTCTTGTAATTTTAGGATATTTTACCATAGACTTTTAAATCAAATTAAAGTTGATTACTAAATATTTTTGTTTTATACTGTATTATACGGATTCAAATTTGTTGTAAATAAATATATATTATATATTATGTAATAATGTATACATATTTGTGTAATAATGTTTGCGTGTCCTGATGAGTGGTAAATGTGCACGTTGCAAAAGTAAAACCAACAAAATAATAACATCAAAACTCCCCAAAAATTAAAACAATAAGAAAAAAACCAAAAAAAAAAAAAATCTTAAACCATCGGAAAATGATTACATAAATTTTTCCCTTTTTAAAATAAAATTAAATTATTTCCGATGAAATTTTGTATGAACAGAAATTAAACAGGAAAATATATGTGAAGAAAAGCAATGTAGAAAACTGTTTAAGTAAAAACTGTTAAAAAGTTAGTAGGAGACTTCCGTCATTACTTGAAAAAAAAAAATAGCAATTTTTCTAAAGAGTTCAGTTTGTTTTGTTGTTTAAAGTGTTGTTTTTGATTTTATATATGTTGCATTAAAAAATCTATATATACACCTACTCAATGTATGTTCGTTGATGTTAGGAAATAAAGTACAACAAGTGAATAAGTGAAAATTATTATTGTTTGATAAGAGCTGATGGTGTTGTTGTTATAATATTATTACCAAAGTTTTTACATGAAGATTATAGGTTATAAAATTATATACATACATACATGTAATTTTCTATATGTTATTATATTGCTTTATGTCTTTTTATTTTAAATTGAAAAGGAAACCATTTGTTCAATATAATTTTATAATGTTTTTAACTAGATTGGGATATGATTCCGATGACATTATTTTATATTATTAATGTTAATCTATTTAAGTATATGTATGTAATATCATGTTGCCGAAAAACTATATTGCGTCTTTATGTGTAATGTGTAAATATCAAAAAATTTATAATATATCATCTTTTTTGCAGTGTGTCGAATAAAAATTTTGAATTATTTGAAAAATACTACTTGAATACGTTGAAAGGCTGCTTTTTCGCAATTACGTTGGTTTAGACCTCCCCTCCCCTTACTTGTATAAGCCACAAAACAATTTATTCCAAAAAAGATATACCTAAGTATTCAAAGGAGGTAACGAAAATAAAAACGATACAAGAAAGTATAAAATTGGAAACTTTTCGCATAAAAAGAATAACGCATTTTCCCAGGAGCAATCGATTATATAAAATGATGATATTAAAGTCTAAATAGATGTCTCTAAGTTTTTCCGTTTTCAATTTATATATTATAGTTTTCTATTTACCTCAGTATGGAGTGCATTTTCATTTAATGACTTAATGAATTTTATAATTACAGAACCTAGAACCTAATAAATACAAAACTGATATCTAGTAAACGTATATGTTTTAATTGTAGAAATAATATATTATTAGTAAAGTATTCAAAAATAGACAAAGAATTTTTTTTTCCTTTTTAAGAGGTCAGAATCTTCAAAAGACACCAAGAATACTCTTTTATTAGTTTTAAATTCTTACTGACTAAGCCCACGTCCACCTTTAGTCAATAAAACGTGAAAAAAAAGTGAAGAGAAAAAAACGAAACGTGAAGAAAAGTGGTAAAAGTGAAACCCCAACTACAAAAACATTATATTGATTAGGGAGTAGGGATAGGAAAAGATAAAACAAGGATGCGTAAACTTTGAATTGGCGAGTGGGGATAATGAATCCTCCCCTTTGTTACTATTTTGCTATCAGTAGAGCAAATCAAACAGTTACAACATGTAGTAGTATATAACACCTGAGGTAATAATTGCTGGTAGTTCTACTGTCACAGTAACTGAAATTATTATTAGTATATAATTATTTCTTTTAATTTTAAACTTATGACAATTTTTTAAACAATACCATCCAATTGTTTTTAAAAATGTTCATAGGGTAAAGAGAAAAAAAAAACAGAACCAAAGAAGTTTTTTTAAAATTTAAGAAAATCAAAACAGCTTAATATCCTATAATAAATCTATAAACTTTTACTTTAAATTAAATTTTATTTGATTTACAATTCTCTCTTGTTCTATTAAACGGGGCCGTAACAGTTAGCAAAACGCAGATAACCAATAATTATTTCTATCTATTTCGCCTAAGTCCATTCCTCAAAAAAACTCAAAATACAAAAAAACCAATTAGCAAATTTCTCACTTAACAAAATTGAATTTCGCAAATATGTATTTGGCATAAAATTAAAAACAAAGTCTCTTCAACAAAATTGTAGATAGAAAAACAACAGTATTTAACTATTTATTGCCTGATTTTCTTTTTTCTTTTCTAAAGGAAAGTTCTACAATTTTTTTTTAATCATCTTGTCTAAACAAAACGTCCCATCATTTTAAATTATTTGATGTTGAAAAATGCATGTAACTAAAATGTTAGGTTAATCTCCTCCAAATACATATTATCTATACTTATATGTTATTTGATGTTATTTGAAAATTTGCGAAACTGATGTTTTCCTATGTATTGTAATTTGACATCTGGACATTTTGTTAAACGAGTTTTTGCGAAAAGAATTTTTTTGTCAAATGGTATTAGGCAAAGTGGATATTTGCAATATGAGTTTAGGTCAACCGGGCTATATCCTCTATTACAATATACGAATGTATTGAAAATAAAACTGAATTTAGAGAATACCAATTTATTATTAAAAAAAAAAATTTTTATATTTTTGAACTGTAAAAGCTTTTGGAAAATTATAAAAGGAAAATAATACTACACCTAAGGTGCTATTTATATGCTATTATTAATATTGAAAGAATTCATTATTCAAAAATTTCCATTTTTATGGTTGATTGAAATGCAATTTTTATGTTTTACTTTATTACACTAAATTGAATAATTATAACAAAAGAAAATAATATAATTTCATTTTATTATACACATACAATATGTTTTAAATGGAAAATTGAAATACTAAATTAGGAGTTTAATGTAATGGTATATAGTTATTCTAAATAAGTATATACTAAATATAAAATTAACTTAAAATTGTTCATACACTATTTAAATATTTAGTTATTTAACTTTTAACATTGTTTGATAAGTATATTTACATAGGTTTGGGGTTTAGAAATTATTATAAGGTTTTATTTTAATTGGTAATACTAAAATTATATACATATCTATTGTATAATGTATTTTTATTGTAATGTTAATTCCTTCTGTTATATATTACTGAAACGGTAAATTAAGTTAAAAATTGATTTAATCGTCTAAATTTGATATGTAGATGTATGTAATGTAAAAGTTTAAAAAAGTGTTTAAAATGATTTTTTAAGTCATTATGATTCAGGCAATTTGAGAAAAATGTGTGCACCAACGCGATAAATGCTTATATATCATTTTTTTTAAAATATATAAGTGAAATTCTTTTTTTTAATTTTATTATGGTACATCCCATACAAAAACTAAAGATACATTTATAAAGAAATATATGCGTTATTAAATTAATTAAATGAATAACTATACTTTTTACCATAAGTCATGCATAAAGCCGTTTATACCTTTTTTACTTTAAGAAAAAATATTTCCAATTTAAGTGCAAGTATTTTCTTTTTAATATACATGAAATGCTTGTTAACTTAACCTTATTTAAATAAAAGTATTGTCTGATTGAAAGTGTATTGGTTCAGATTTTATAAAAAAATAAAGCCTCTATATACATATATATATCCTGTACCGTGTAAATATAAAATCTTGTATTTGAAAAGAAAATACTTGCACTTAAAAATGAATTACTTAAACTAATTTAAAATAAAACAAGTAAATGAAACAGTAAGTCGTTGCAACCGATTTATTTATACCCTACACCTAAAAGAATTAAATTAAATTAAAAATCCATAAGTTATTTTAGTTACGTATTTAATATAAGCTAAAAAAATAAATGCTTTTACAACCTTTGTACAAAATTTCAGGTTTCTATTTTTATTAAATTCGAAGATATGCTTGTTAGGTCTTGGGAAGTGTGTGAAGGCACCCGAACCACCATCCCAATTCATCTCAAATTTTAGAGACATCATCAAACAGCGTAGAACACTCTTATATCAAATTTCAAGTTTTTATATTTATTATTTCTGTTCGGTCTTTTATTATTTCTCTATCTATTTATTATTTTTGTGGGAGGTACCCGAACAACAATACAAGATATGCGTATTCGGTTTTGGGAGTTGTATGGGAGGTACCCGAACGCATGGTCCGATTTCACCCATTTGCAATCCCCGCCTTACTTTAGTCATTGTTAACCTACAGTATAAATTTCATCAAGATAGCATCATTATTTTTTGAGTTATCGTTCGTACGGACGGACGGACATCGCTAAAATCTACTCAGGAGGTGATCCTGATTCAGAATATATATACATGTCCATATCTAACTCGCTTCCTTTTGGTGGTTACAAACACCATACCAAAGTTAATATACCCTATACTTTAAGTGTACACTGTAGGGTATAATAATACGAATTTGAAAAAATAAACTTCAATTTAAAGTAATTTTTTTTTATCTATGTATGAGATATACATTTAGAAATTAAACTAACCTAAATTAAAACTAAATGTTTCAAAACTCGTATATATAAAACTTAACTTATTTTTAAAAAATTTTAAATATCCAACTTATATAGACTCTAACTTATGTACTCTATTTCAACAGGAAAATAGAAATTTACATAAAAATAAGATGGTAAAAATTTATTTAAGCTCAGAATATTAAGCTCTCAAACGAAATGGCAAATTTATTACACCCTTAAACTATGTTCGTACGAATAACCTAAATAAACATAATTTTAACTTAAATGTTAATGTTACGTAAACTTTAATATTAATGTTACAGTTACATAACATTGATATCATGCTAAAGTAAATGTTAGCTCATATAGTTGATTAATAATAACAGGAAATGCAATTTAGCATTACTCTTCATTAATTTAATAAATAAATTTTGTAATATATTTTTAATAAATATAATAATGTAAAATTCATTAAGAAACATCTCTCAAATTAATATTAAGGAACGCTTATTTTAGAATTACTAAAATTTAAGTACATATGTTAGTTAACATAAAGAATAACAAAAATTAGTCTTAAGTTGAAGAAGAGTACAGTAGAGTAAACTGTGCAAACTCTAGTAATATATGCTGTTTCCATAAAAATCATCTTTTACGAAATTTCAGACGTTAAGCACCGAGATATATTTGTGTAAATTTTAGAGTTGTATGATAGCTAATCGGACCTGTTGCATCAGCACAACCAAATTTTACAGACGTTATTACCCTAAATGACACTGAATTATTTTCATTTAAAAAGAGAAGTTGTATGGCAGCTACCAGAACCTGTCCCCCACAACCAAATTTTACAGATGTGCCTGTAACTCGACACCATTTTACAAAATACCTATAGCTTCTAAATAGACACTGAGTTATTCCCACATAAAGAAAGAAAAACATAAAGAAAGTGGCAACTACTCGAACCCGATGGCCGAAAATGCTTTATTTAAATAGCGAAAATGACTTTGCAAAAGTGAGTTGAAAAAAAGTCAGTCTCCTAGTTCCTTTTTTGTTTGAATTATCGTGCAGATATACGGACGTACGTACATGGCTTAATCGACTTAATCGACCGAATTTATGTTCATACACAGGGTATAAACAAAAGCTTTAATAACATTCATGTAACAATTAAGAGAAATTCTGCTGTAATTTGATCAAATTTCTTCTAATAAGAAAAATTCTTGAAATCTTTTGCCTAAGTATATTATGGTTCTATAATATAAGTATTTATACTATTATCCCACACAACTGCGTGAAATTTTTAAATAACCAAAGAGATGGGTAACATCGAAAAGGAATATTATTTTTTTTAATAATGAATTTTTATTTTTTTCATTTTTAATCGTTTAGTATTTATGTTTTATCTAGACATTTAAATTTTATTACTTAACCTTTTATCCAGCCAATGGTGTAGTTGTTAAGACGCCGGCCTTTTATACGAAAGGTCTCGGGTTCAAACCCCGGCTAGGTCATATAAATTTTTCTTATAATTATATTATTACAATATAATAAAATTAAAAATAAGTATATACATATGTCCTATAAATTATAATTAATATCATATTGTAATAGCTACATAATAAAATAATAATAAACCATAATTCCTGTATATGATAATAGATGGCGTAGAAATAAAAAAGAAACGTCTTTCTTGTACAATACTACAGCCGAGCAATCAACGACATAGTGAAATTAATGATTTACGAAACGGAAGCTTAGTCAAATATAAATAATAAAAGACTTAGTGGATGCCCTATACTTCTCAAAGGAGTGGCAAGGGAAAAAAAAACAGTTATTTAACTTTTACAATTTTCATTTTATGTTTTTGTTTTTTATTTTTAATTAAAGTTAAATTCTAAATCGTTGCTTTTAATTAAGTTTTAATTTGAGGTAAAGGTTATGTTAAGACCAAATTTTTAAATGTTCATAATTGAAGCATTTAAAGATTCATTTCTCTGAAGACATCAAGACAAAATATAAAATAAATAAAATAAAATTAAAATATTTTTAATTAAATTTTAATTGTATTAGTAATAAAATAAAATTTTAAAAGTTTATTCTATAACTATATATATATATATATATATATATATATATATATTATATATGTATATGTATACAAATATTTTTATTACCTTTTTCAATTCTAAACTAATCCACATTAAAAGTTTGAAAATCAACTAAAATATCCTGAGTAAAAGTTTATTTTTCAATTGTCAACAAAGAACTTGAAACTCTTCTAATTTCATAAATTAGAAAAGTTTTCATTTTTATACTTTTCGATTTTTTTTAATAAAATTTTCAAAAAGTTCTAAAAATTTCTTAAACTTCTTTCAATATTAAAATTTCCATTTTCATTCCCATTTTTATCCTTATACTTTATATACTTATATTATTTAAATATTGAAAAAAAGTACTACAACATTATATAATTTTCATAATATTCAATTGATAAACTCAAAATGCAAATTCCGGAAAGAAAAATTCAATGATGCTCATCTGTTTCTGATGCCAATCTCAACAGAGTCTGTCTCAAAAGTTTGTCTCTTTTTTCTTTCTTGAATTAAGAAAAATGAAAAAAAAAATTAAATGAAGACATAAATAAATATTCAATTAATAAAAGAAAAATAAAATGATTTATTTATTTAATTATTTTTCTCATCAAATAAAATTATTATAAAAAAAAAACTAAACTCTATTATCAGTTCCTTAAATTGAAAAAATTAGAAAATATATGCAATAAATTCAACTTGTAAACTTAACTTTTCTTGGAAATATGATATCAATGATATCGACCAACTGTTAAATCACATTTAACAGGTTAAACTCTCCCACCGAACCTATGTATGTAAATGTCGATTTACGGTGAATCTGAACCTAAATCAAGTCCATTCTTTATTGTAATGAAAAATTCTACAGTATGTATAATTATTTAGGCGGATGTACTCGTATTTAGTCTGTAATAACTGGAGAAAAACTTATCATATATATAAACCGTAAATCTGCATTTACATAGGTTCGGTGGGAGATTTTGACATGTTATATATATGTATAAATAATAACTCATAATAATTCTTAAAATAAATAATAAAGACTTTATTAATCAACTGCATTAAAATCATATCAACAATGTTTTTTTTTTTATTGATGAAAGCGGAGCTAACGTTGTGAGACTATAGGCTATATTGCATCTTCAAAACTTAGAAGAACCTATTCGGCAAGCGTTGGTGTTATTTCTTATCTTTATGTCGCGATTATATACCACTCGAACGGAATATACTTTGAAAAAGTCTCGGATTCATGTCAGAAAATTAACCAAAATAGTGGAAAAAGAAACAGATTGAGACATGTGCAGAAAAAATGCTTCGCTATAGCGTGAATTCGTCTACTAAATCTATAAGAGTATGTACATATACCAAATCTTCTATATCATGTATACCGATAAAACAATGACCAGTAATAACACCAACCCATATTGTCTATAAATGTTTTTAAAGTCAAAACCGGCCACAAGACTTATTGATTGTACTTTAATTTGCACCTGTCAGCCACCACTCTTTGGCCAACTCAATGAAGTCCTTATTAATATGTAATTTGATTGTGTGCTATTTATACACTTTATAATTATGCTCTTTGTAATTTCCTTTAAGATTATGTGTTAATTTTTTATGTTTATTAATAACAATATTAATTTTGATAACTTTGTGGGACAGATAGCTGAAAATTAAAACAAAATAGTATAACTTTAATTACTGAACTTGTTTTACTGAAAATGTTGTTTTATCAAATTTAATAAATTTAATAAATCAACTATCACTCACGCAAAATTAAATCTTATCAGAGTACTCAGTTGAAAAATTGAGTAACGATTATAGCATTTCTAATTCACTCTTTAAAGAACATCCTAACTCACATTAGAGCATCCTTATAGTTATTTAAAGATCCCTAGAAAAAATTTTATTAATTATTATTTTCACCTCACACATTTATTATTGGGCCATGTTTTTCGCTCTTTTTCTGCTATGCAATATCCAAATTTCTTGAAATTTATATTTTCTAAATTTGCTATATTTAAAGAAATTTGAATGTTCAGCAATTTGACCATACATTGTTTAATTAAAAAATTTAAACTAAAAGAAATTATTAATTTCAGATAAACCTTGTGTGACACTGAATAGAATTTGTTCCGTTGTAACAAATTTTCAAAAAAATTTTTAAAAAATGTGCTTATTAGTGTCACTCTGTCCGTCCGTCCGTCCGTCTGCTTACAAAACTTCTATACCGTTAAAGATAGAGAAAAAAAATTTTAACCATGGGTAGGTCTCATAAAAAAATTAATTTTGTGGAACAACTTTTCATGTAGCACCTTTCATTAGGGAGCTAAACTTTTAAAAAGCCCTATTTTTAAATGCGTATATCTCATGTTCTGCTTAACATTTTTTCAATCTAAAAATGTAATTCGACAGGTAGTATTTTTACTTTTATAAATTAATATCAAAATTATGCAATTTTTTTAAATTTTGTATTTAAATTTACCGTTATGTGAAAACCAAATTCCGGAACCAAATTTTATATTTAAATTTACCGTTATGTGAAAAGCAAATTTTGTATTTAAATTTACCGTTATGTGAAAACCAAACTGCGGAACGCTTTTAGATAGGGACTTGAAATTTTGAGGGCAGAAAGAACTTTTACAATTAGTTCTCAGAAATTTTTTGAACCACCCCCTGTTTATGAGGGCTCAAGTGGTTAGGGCTCAAAAATTTAAAATTAGCTATTTTCAAATACTTGTAACCTGCACATATTTTACTTCGGCAAGATATAAAAATTAAAGATCCAGTAATATAATTTTACGTGAGGTAGCGGTTTTTCTTAGTTATATGGAGTTCCGAACTTTGAGCCCCTCAAAATTCCAGGAAAGTCCTATTTTTCCATTTTTTCTTATTACATGAAATTTTCAAATTTTTGTGCAAGTCACAATAATTCTAAACAGTTTGTATTGTCTTTTGAAATATGCGCTGGTTTATATTCTACCTTCTTTACTTTTAATATGTATTTTTAAAAATCAAACATTTATTATAGAATTCCATCAGAACTGTATGTATTAAATTTATTTCTTATTGCAATGATGACTTATAATTTATTTTATGATTTGCTATATATACATTTATATTTAAAATTTGATTGACTTTTATATTTAAATAAATTTTAAAATGTAAGCTTACATAATAATAATAAGAATGAAATGAAAACAAACTAATATAACAAAAAAATTGTTGCTCATACAATTCAATGTTTCCCTAAAACATAAATAACAAAATGTACATATCATCGCAAAATAATATTTTTCATTTCAAATTTTTAAAAAACAAGAGACAGTCATTTTTCATCGTATCAATCAAATTTAAATATATTATTATATTATGTAATAATATATACAGTTATATATACAGTTATATAATATAAGAGTTTTATAGAAATAAGAGTATAAATGAGTTCAAAGTCAAAATTTCATTAACATGTACACATACTTATATTATATGCATATCTCATCCACCTACATTATTCACTAAGAAACATAAGACACGTGCCGTATTGGGCAAAAATATCTTTAAGTTCCATTTGAATTTCCACATATGACACAACTGTTAAACGAATAAAACTTATTAGAAAAAGCTCTAAAATCAAAAAAAGAGAATTTTATTAGGTATAAGACTAACAAGGCAAAATATAAAACCAAAGATTTTTAAAGATGTAGATTTTTTAAAAGGCAATAACAATAGTTTAGATAACAGTTCAGTTTTCTTATGTAATTAAGAACATTTGTTCAAATATATAGCAAAAATATTAAGCAAAGCTTCAGATATAAACATTTGAGAAATAGGGCTTTGATCGAATTTTGACGAGCTGTAGCTCCGTAATGGATGGAACTACATAAAAAAAAATATTTTACATTACATTTTTTTTAATAAATCTATTCATGGTTAAAATTTTATTGTTCTATATTAAACGATATAGAAGTTTTATAAACAGACGAACGGACGGATAATCGAACGGAGTGAAACTAATAAGTAAATTTTTCTTTTTTTTTTTAAATTGTACAGATGTTTAAGTAATAAATTCTTTTAAAATATTAATATTATACTGTTAATTTTTTTTAAATATATACTCTAAAACTATAGAGTTTATCTCCATAAACTTTAACCAAAACTATGTAAACTTAAGTAAGACAAAAAGTTAATCAAAGTAGACGACAAAAAATCTTACGTTAAACTGAAATTTCTAGATCTGTAAAAGGAAGCACGAAGAAATTAATAAAAAACCGATTGAAAATATTGATATAAATAATTTTATTTAATATATTTTTACCGTCACTGTACATAACTATATACTTGTATCAAATTATATTTATTTCATTTTTATTCAAAATACCTCTCATTTATTATTTACAAGTATGTATCTTATTCTTCTTTTTATTTCTATGAAATTTTTTTTTTTTAACTATAAAATAACCGTCCTACAGACAACAGACTGAATTAATACATTTGAAAAATGAAGGATTTGCATAAAAATATATTTTTTTTTCATATGTTCATATGTTATATGTTTATGTTTTTTTTTGTTTTTTTTTTTTTTTTGGAAATTTAGCGTGTCAAAACAGGATACTACACCTCGAATAAAGTTCATTTGAATTTAATAGTACGGTAATAGTATAAAAACACTACATAATCCTTAAACATATTTAACTATATAAGTACAATTTGAAAAATATTTTTCCAACAAATGTAATATAAATGCAAATAAGGAGGTGGTAGACGCATATAAAAATAATTTTATAAAATGTTGAAGGTCCATATCTTCTTTAAAACTTTTTACAGTAAAAGCACTAGAATTCCAGACAATGAACAAAAAAATATTGAAATGCATTTTTTGTGTTTTTTTTTTTTTTTTTGTTTTTCTCATATGTCATGTCACATTTTTTTTTCATAAATTCATTTATAGGTTCTATGTATTTATATAATATATACTCACAGGCGCACATATATACTAATATAATATTGTAGATTTTTTAATCATAAATGCAGAGTGGATATTATTGAATTATCCTTCTTCTTCATTTCAGGAATTATACTTACATGTTGGAAAGGAAAACAAGGAAATTTTATGCGAAAAATCAATTTAAAATCAAAAAAATAAAAAAAAAAAACTTTTAAACCACTTTTGAACAAGCATACATGTAACAATTAAGAAAGTGTTGAAAAAAAATTAAATAAATAATAACAACTAATAAACAAAACCAAATCATTACAATAGGAAATAATAAAATCCTTAGAAAGTGATATTCTAAAATATTTTAGTATTTAGTAAGTATTTTCTGACCCTTTGAAACACAAAAATGTATGGATGAATGTAGAATGCTTAAAGATCGTATTCTAAGAAAATTTTCTTGAATATAAAAAAAATAGACCTTCTTTAACATATGTATAGGTAACAACTAAAATCATATAACTTGTGCTATGCCAATTGAATGATATGATATTTTATTAAAACAAATGCGTAGCAATAAGTTTCTGTTAAGATGTAACTCATAATACTTCATCATTTGAGATATGCAGTTAATAAAGAATTTAAGGATTAAACTGAAAAAATTCTATTAATAATAACGTAATTTTCTATTGCGTACTACTTTCTATACTAAAACAACAACATACAACATATTTGTTTATTATATTGTTATTAAAGTAACCTTTGTATATAGGATACATTAAAATAAAATTTTCATTAAATTCTTACAATTAATCGAAAAAGAGATTTCGATTGGAAAGTAATAACCAGTATAATTGATCAATTTTAATTGATACTTTATAACTCACAAAAAAAAAAAATTTTTTTATATATTTGTTTTAAAATTTGATATAAATTGCATTGACGGTTATTTCATCTATATGTGATTAAGATGATCTACTAAAATTTACGAAGTACTACTAAACACTAAAGAACTTATTAAATCTAAGTATACTATATAATTTATAGTAGTATAACTGTCGAAATAACGGTACGTCGTAGATCAAATACCTCAAACCATATATTTTAATTTATTTTACATATTATATTAAAATATTACTAAATTAAATATATTAAATTATCAATTTAAAATATTTTAAAGTAAAAATAAGAAAAGATAGTTTACATTGGTCGGATTATCATGAGAAAATTATCTAAAAAAAAAAGTTAATCCTAAAGCTAAAGTGCAATCCTAACATTGGTTGGCTTTCCATAACCTTGAGTTTCTTACAAATCTTAAAATTTCGAAATCCTGTTACCGAAAAAAAACCGAATGAAAATAAAATATTGAAACAGGGCTAAAATTAAACAAACTCTCAATTACCAAAGAATATTCTAGGCATTCAAAGAATACATAAGTAAGATAGGCTAAAGTAAGACATAACTAATCTGGTCCCAAAAAAAAATTTTATTAACTTCTTATTTAATAATATTTGCTAATAACAATTTATTAAAAATTTCATGTTAAAACTTTCAAAATGAATTTCCTTTAAAATTATAATATTTAAACAAATAAAAACCATTTTAAATTCATTTAAAAATAAATTTCTTAAAAAATAAATAAAATGAAAAATATTTATAATTAATATAAATTATATATTAATTTTTTCTTAAATACAAAATATATAATGTAATAATAACAATAAAAATATAAACCCAATATAATGAAATTATAGGAAATTAATTTAAACTATATTGTTTTTGAATAGTTTTACAATGTCTATATGTGTAAAAAAAAAATAATCAAAATATTTAAAATAAAATTAACAAAAATAATACAAAATTTTCCAATATGCGAGTATGTATATATATGTATAAAAATTTTTCTTTTTTTAACAAATAAAATTTTTCTAAAACAATAAATAATAATACAATATTAAAATTTTGTATAGAATTTTGCATTTCTATATAATTATTATATATACATAAAGTATATATTAAATATATCTCTTTTTTTCATATATACATATATATGTATGTATGTTTATATAATATAATATCCTAAAGATATAAAACCGATCTGACATCATTATAAACGAATAGCTATTATACCACATTTTGAATTGCAAGCATTGTACAAAATCAAAATGTTAGTAACAGTAAAAATAATAACAACAACTACATATATATACAAAATAATAACAGCATAATAACAACAATGTTGCAATACAATATTCCAATTAAATAATGTACATTTCTAAATGATGATGCCAATTCATTCAAAATTACACCACAACTGTAATAATGTGTTCGTAATATTCTTCCTGTTTATTCGAAATTTTACAGTCATATATATATACATATATATATCTACAGATATGTAAGTTTGTAATTAAATGCATTTATGTGTTCATTTGTACACATAGAGTTTATAAATTCACATATGTATGTACTTATATACAAATAAATATATATATACCATACATATATGATTTTAATGCATCCTTTCCTCTTTATTATTATTTTATAAAATTAATGTGATGTGGCAATACAATTAGTTTAAGGTTTCATATCTATAGATAAAAAAACAAAATATAGGCACGTACATACCTAATAAAAAATGTAAAGTTAAATTCTTTCGCTTATAATCGATCACAAATACTCTTCAATTTTGATACATGAATTAATTTAGAAATATTTATATCATGTGGAAAAATATTATTTTATTCGCTAAACTCAATATGGCCCGTTCCACCATCGATGAGTGAAAAAATCTTAAATAATTTTGTAGCTATCTATTATTATGTACATCAACTAATAAAAGAGTTGCAGTCCATAAAGTCAGAAAAAGCACTTTTGTGGAAATGTCATTATTAAATTCTTATTAAAGTTCTTTTCAATACAGTTTTTTTTTTAATCTGAAAATGTCATCTAACAACAAAGATTTATAAATTATTTTTTAGTTATTTGGTATTTAAATTTATGTGAAACAGTGTTTTTGAAAAAGTTTGAGCAAATGCTTATTGTAAAAAATTTTAAGTAAAAACCAAATTTTCTTATTCTTCCTCGTTTAACACATTGCAGCACAAAATAAAAACTTCCGTGGAGGTCGAGGTCTTAAATTTCATATGGTTTTATTTTTTTTATAAGTTAGTTATGTAGCACTTCTATATGATTTTCATCATTTTAAATTTTAGTATACATTATTAACTTCTTGATATGATTCATATTTGAATATTCCAATTGATGATTGATTACAATGTTATAAATCTTATTGTAACAGAAACCAAATAGAATAAGCTGACCAAGTATAAATTTTTTGGTTCATGTTCTTAATAGGTCTTACAAAACTAGCCTCGATTGCAAATTATTGGTAAGTGAAATGTTTTTGCAAGCTACTGTATGAGAGTATAAGAGTAGTAGTACCTATAAGAGTAGCTTTCAAATTTTACATTTTTATATGATGCATTTCAGTAATAATTGAAACGGTTTTCCAAATGAAGGAAGAACGTTGTATGTCAATAATTTTTGCAACAGTTACAAAAATTTGGTAAAAAATTTCTTAGAAAACAAAATTTTTGTCATCGACACCCTAAGAATACGAATGACACATATCTAAAGTAAAACAACACCATCATTCATATTTGAATGACGTGGCCTATGAGTGGTTAAATATTAAAATTTTGCTATTTTAACCCATTTGGAACCTTGTAATCTGTGGAAACTTATAAATATGAGATGCATTCATTTATTTGGATATTATAATTTTACAGGTGTACGATTTTTTTAAGAATCGTTATAGAGTCGTTATAGAATCCTTATAATATAACAAGGTGCTTTAATTTTTCAAACAACTGAAACATGAAAAAATAATCTCAATTTTAAAATGTTTAATATTAACGTTTTAAAAGTGGATGCCTTTTAAGAAATCTTCTTTTTCGCATTACCTTATTTTTTTTTATATCTTGGGTATTAAATTTTAAATATTTTTATCATATTTATGTCAAGAATTGTATATAGTGTAGAAGGATTAATGGTTTATATAATCCAATTTACATTCTTATGAGTTTAATATATTGTATTCAATATTACAAAATGAGATTTTTCTGTAACGAAAAAAAATTGTAACGCTTCCAAAACGCTCAGTAATAAATTTAACCTTAAAAAAAATAAATTTAATAATATTATATTTTAACATTTTTCTATCTTCTTTTAATAAGATACTGCACCGTCTAAACCACCAATCACCAAATCAGAGTTCAGAACAAATGTTTTGTGGAGCTTCTGATTGGGATGGGAGTTTCTTTCATATGAAAATTCAGTTTTGTTTAATAAACTTTCAATCTACGTTAATTTATAAAAAATTAGATTTTTCAAGCTTAGCTGGAAATTATACAGGGTGTATTGTAGTATTATTATGTCGTATACATAAATGAAAAACTTGGAATACCTTTATCTCAGAAACGATTAGAAATAATCACTCAAAAAATATTCAGAGTGGAACTGATGGTTAATATTTAATTTCTTTATTCCAAGTTTTCTTTATTTTAAGTTTCATGAAAAGAGTGACGGACAGACATAATAAAATGTTTCACTGTTAAATTTTGATATAAAAAAATGCATTCCACAAAAAAAAACCTATTTTTATTAAATATAAATCAGTTCTTTCGAGGTAATTAAGTTTACTTGTAAATAACCAACTCAAAAAAAAAATTCATATCATGATCTACTGCACAATATCAATATCCTAATAAACAAAGGACTATGAAAAAACACTTTATGAAAGGTTTACAATATATTAATGCGTTCTATTAACTGAAAAGAATATTTAAATAGAAAAGTAAAACAATTTTCATGTTTTATTTTTTTTTTTTGCATAAATAAATAAGACATTAATGGAATAAATTAAATGATTTTTTTTAACAATTTTGAATGACAACAGGACTTACTCAGCTTCAGTTAAGGTCATTAATTAAAAGTGAAGTGATAAAAAAAAATCCAATAAATGTAACTATTAAGCACTTTAACTATATTAACATGCCAAAATTAATTATCCACTCAACACCCGACAAATTAACCCTTATGTTGCACACAAAATAAAATTCATTCTAAAGCTTTTCATAAGGTTTTTCTTTTGCTCCTATGACTATGATTCACAAAAAAATTTTTTTATAGCTGTAAGTTTTGGTAAACCTAATAATTATTTATAATTTAGAAATTTTGTGATTTTTATAATAAAAGTGAATTTACTTCGATAGTACAAAAATGTATTTTCTAAAACTTATGAAACTAAGTTTTAAAAAACTTTTCTACTATTTTACTTAGCATTATATAAATATATAATTTAATTACAGAATTTTGGTTTGTTAAAGTAACCATTACAAAGAAATTTTCTTGATACTTGTATAGTTACAACCTGCAGCAACTTACAGAAGACGGAGTTGCAACACACTTTACAGATTCCAAACCTTTTTGTGGCATATAAACACAAAATAGGAAAAGTACCAAAAATCTAAGAGTTTTCTCTTTTTTCACTTTAAGACCTTAGAGTTTCCACTTTAAGACCAAATTTTTAGAGTGGAAAATCCCGGCTTAAGCTTCTGAAAAACTATAAGCGGAAAGATATAAATAAATCAACAGACTTTCTGTCAGGATACTGTCAGCTAAGGAGGTACTTAAAAGAAAATTGGAATAGAAAATGAGAGTAAATGCAGATTCTGTCAAGAAATATAAGAGTATCCAGAACACATACTCAAAAACTGCGGAACTTGCACCTAGTGTATTTCGTTACCAAAGATGAACTCTCAGCAATAAAGCCTCTACAAATCTTTACTTTCGTAGAGGCAGTAGAACTGACAGAAATATTAAGGCAAAATTTACAACACTTAATAATAACGGAAGCACAATAGACATACATCAAAAATTCGCAGTATTACTTATACCCTTTATATAATAATAATCATATTTCTTTAGTATCAATATCAGTGCCAAAACATTACATATTAAGAAATAAAAAGTTCTTGGTAAGGGTTAAAATAATTAAGTGGATTTTATCGCAGATTTTCTTCAATTATTTTATATAAAAAAATTGTGTATTTATTTTTATTTTATTTTAGTATTATTCTATATCCCTGGTGCTACAAATCTCACCATTATGGTGTATATAAAAAATAATTTGATAAATATATATTATAAAATTGCTGCAATCCTTAAAGAGTATTGCCTTAATTGTTCGGTAGCTGGTGTTGGTTATATTGCTAATTCAAAGTAAATATTAACTTATCATTGAAACAATAATTTTTCTATTTAATAAATAAAGTTGATCGTTATTTTAAATTAAATTTTCTTTTTTTTTGTTTTTGCAAATATTCTAATTAAATTATAACAATTTTTTAATTCATTCCATGGTTTCAGGTATCATTTTACGGAACGTATTTTTTGGTTAATATGTGTTGCACTTTCATCATTCGGTTCATATCATTTAATTGAAGATTATATGGAAGATTTTGAACGACAAGCTGTCAGTTTAGTTATTGAAGATTTAAGACCACAAGAGAAATCAGTTTTTCCAACAATTGGAATATGTGAAGAATTTGATATGTTAGTTAATGCACCAGCAGCTAGTAAAATTTTTTCAAAGTAAAAATTATTAATTTTGTAAAAATATTATTTCTTATCTATATGAATATAAATTTTTTATAGAATAACAGAACAATTAAATTTAGAATCACTGGAAAGTCAAGATATTGAAGCTATTGAAGACTTTTTAATGACATTTGCTTTCCCAGCTAATTTAAATAAAGGAACAATAAATACAAAATGTTATAGTGAAGAAAAAATACCATATTGTCCGAAAAAGAATTTTACACAATTTATGAGAGAAGTATGAGAAAATAGGTCTCTCTTAAAATAATCAAATATAAATTTTTTTGTTTCCAAAATAGATCCATAGGTACTGTTGACTCAGTAGTTGTAGCAATTTTATAAAACTTAAAAAACGATTACAAATTTGAGCAGCAGCATAAGTAATAAATATTAATAGAGAAATTCTTATTTAATATACATGATCTAATTAATAGAGTAGTGGTTAAGTTAGCCGGCATTTGAATCGAAATTCTTTGGTTCTAATCCGAGACACTATATAGTCAATACTATTGTTGTTTATATCGTATTAGTTTATATCGAGATATCCAGGATATCCAGAGATTAAAACAGGATATCCGGCTCTTAATTGTCCGCATTTAACCGGATGATTGAAGATGTCGAGACAAAAAAATATTTGTTCCGGAAGAGGTGGATGTATTTTTAATTGTTTTTGAGATAACGGTATATAAAGTTTTTCATATATATTTTTTTATTTAAATTATAGGTTTTTTAGTGTAAAAAATAGGAAGATGATTTAAAATATTTAAAAATTGTGATAATATAATGCTTTTTTCGAATAACTATAATATTCTTCATAAAAAATCTTTTTTAATGTATAAATTTTTATATTTGATTTTCAAATTTCATTCTCAAGTTCTCAACTTTAATTTATGTTATTACAATATATCTTTTACCATTTTCGAGTTTTAATATTAATAATTGAGAGCCAAACACTCTGTATAGGTACTAATATAAAATAATTAAATAAATAATTCTTGTACAAGATAATAGATGTCGAACAAATATATTATTTTTGTTTTATAATATTGAACAATAGCTACAGCCAAATAATCAACTATTCACTGTATTAATGATTAATAAAAGTGAGGCTAAGAGTAATAAGTGACTTTGTGAGAACTTGATACCCTTTCTATATATGAAGAAAATGCTAAAAAATTGTAAAATATTATTAAATTACGGAAATATTTAATTAATTAATCTTTAATTTCTATTTCGTTTTTATTATTTATAAAAGATTCCTGCATCATGTCCAGAATTATTTAAAAAATGTAAATGGAACCAAAATGAATTTAACTGTTGTGATTATTTTTATAGGATTCATACAACAATGGGTATATGTTATCTGATGAATTCTATTCAAACAAAATCGTAAGTTGCATTTTTTATTTCCAATTTTTTTTTTCAACTTGGCTTTGTAATCCGTTTTAGATTTTATTTTTACATTTACACAAACTCTTATGCATTTCTATTCAAATTTCCTTATTTTCTCCATTAGATTTGCATTTAAATATGTTGAGCCAAATGTGTTTACCATATGAGATGACAGCTCTAATAAGAGTTTAGTATGTGAAAATTGTTAGCCTTTCATTTATAATTTTGTTATAGAAATATTTTTGGACGTTATAAATGCTTTTGAATATTAAAAAAAAAATTCTATAATTTTAATCTAATTTTCTACAATAAATTGTGGTAATGTCATCCTATAAACTAATTTTGTGGTTTAAAAAAAGAGATTATAAAACCTAGAGTAAAATGTTATTCATAAATACTCGTGTGGCTTGGTGGAGTAAAAACCTCGTCTACAGAGGTCATTTTAGGCTTAGAAAAAAGAAATGTAAACATTATTAAATTTATTTATTTATTTATATTAATATTACATACATTAATGTAGTGCAATATTATTGAACCATCGGCTACTAAGGCCATTATAGTTTTTTATACTATTATTAAATTATATACTAATATTATTTATTTTGTTTATATTATATACTATATATTTACATTATATTAGGTCGTAAGGGGGGTATGTAAAGAAAAAAAACTTACGACCTGTGCAGGGATCGAACCCACACTCCTTCGGTTAATACGCCACACGCCTACCAAATAGGCTACCGAAGCCCCCAAAAACATTATTAAATTAAATACATTTTATTTAATTTCAAATGCATAAATTTAGGCGCATTAACATTAGAATATCAGATATAACATTATGTATTGTTGAAAAATATATACAAAAATTGACAACAAAAACGGATTAATATCTTATCTACTACCAATTTCATGTTAATTTTAATTTAGTATTAGATTAACTAATAAAATAATTTTTTTTTCTCATAATTTAATCAGTTTCTTCCTGTAGAAAGTTGCAACCAAATAAAAATGCATCCTAAATAATGAAATTTTGATCCTAATAATCGTTAGGATTACGATTGATTGATCCATCCTAAATAATTTAATTAAGAAAATTATTTTTTTTTGTTTCCTTTTTTTCTTTACAGAAATGGAAAGAAAAATAAACTAAATCTTGAAGTTGGTTTAGACTTGGATGATGCTCTATTAGAATTGCAATTAAATAGAGCACATTATGTAAGTCAGAATTATTAAATTTTATTAAAAAGAATTTATTATAAAAAAAGACATTTTTTTTTTAAAGGCATACTTATTAAATGAAGAAGATGTTCCTGAAAGTGCGTTAAGTTTTTTAAAATTTCCTATTCGGCATCCAACTATTTTAAAATTAAGTATTGCGTAAGTTAACAAATAAAAAATGTACGTATGAATACTTACATATAATTTGCTAAGATAAATATTTAAATTTACAGGAATATTATTAATGATGAGGGTGTTAGAGATGTACATCCAGATTTTAGGTAAATTTAATAACCATTATAAGTTTTTGTTTTATATGAGAATAGCTCAGTGTCTAATTAAGTTAGGTATCTGAAATTTGATTGATCTAACGCAAATGGTTCGGGTATCTGTCGCAAATATATCTTGATTTCTCGGAATCTAACCAAGTCAGATATCTTAAATTTTTTAAAAGATAATTAAATTTTATGGGAACAGCATATATTATGTTCGTGCTGATACCCTAGACTCTAAAGTTTATACACTCAACTACATACACTTCCTCGTTATATATAATTTTTTTAAAAAGTAGCTGCGGAGCAAAAATAACCAATAACTTTATTTTTTCTAGTATACTAATCTAATATATAAAATGATAAAAATTAGTTAATATTTAAATATTTAGTAAATCATTTGACAATTGCGGACTTCCAGTGACATCGTCCTTTAATTTAATTTACCCTTTAAGCAAAGTGTTAATTGTTTGAAAACCTTGTAACGAGATGAATGGTATAAACCATTTCAGCCTGCAATGTTAAGCAGGTTTTCGTTTAAGGGTTTCTTGGCCAATAAGTTTATATATGGTTGTCTAATACTTTGAAGTTTTTTTTTAATATGCAGCCCCACTTGCTCTTTGAAAGTGTTATAGTAATTTTTCTTTCATAATTTTTTTAAATTTTCTCTAATTTTTTTTGTTACAGGAAATGCCGATTTCCAGATGAAAATTTTTCAGACGCAATATACAAATATTATAGTTTTACAGCATGTGTTTCAAATTGTTTTAAAAGAGTAAGTAAGTTATTATTAATTTGATGTTAAAATTAATTTATAACTATACAACATGAGTGCAATATATTAAATTTTAAAATATACCATAACTGCTTAAACAGTTCAATTTTTTACAAAGGCTAGATTTTTTTTTTTAATTTTTTTTTTGAATTTATATCAATTGGCAGATAGTAAATTCCATTTAATGAAGCTCCTTAATTTATTCCCTCCTCCTAAATCAGAGCAAATAAAATTTATTCAATTTTGTATTTAAATTTTCCATTATAATATCTTTTAAATACTTTATATTAGAATTTTGTAATTTTGGAAGAAGGTAAAATGAATATATGTATTTGAAATTAGGTAAAAGTTATCTTAAAATTTTTTATTTGTCTTCATTTAAAATTGTATTATTTTTAAACATCTGTTTGACACCTAAGAAAGTTTAAATTTATTTTTAAATATTTTTTAAAGCGGTTTTTATATACGCTTTCCTTAAAATTGATGTTCCATGGTTTTTCCTACCGAAAAAAATTTAAGAAGAACTGCGAATTATCTCAATCGTGTTCAAAAACGTGCCATCCGTTTCATTCATGATCCCATCAAGATTAATATTCTTATATCTCTTGACATCTGTACAGCACTGACATCTCTCTTTCTCATATGAACAATTGTAATAACATTTGCTCAAATGAAATTATCTCATTGATACCTGCTCTCAAGTAATTGCAATCTACTACTAGTGGGGCTGCAATTGCTCATTCCTAATACATGGAATTACGTGGAAGTGATACTCTACTCTACTAGATATAGTAATTTGTTTATTATCAGAATACTAAAAATGCGCAACATATTATCATCCAATAATTTTCTAAAAGCTGGCGATTTTTTTTTTTTTTAATTTGCCCAAATTCAAGAAGAATCTAAACAGATTCATCTTTTACTTACCTCCCAACTCCCTTTTATCTGTATAAAAAAAAAAAACCAAAGAACAACAAGTCAAGTCAAACCAAAGAACTGACAAGTCCTTTTTATAATATTTTATAATATTTATTCATTGATTGAAAATTTATTCAGATTAAAAATGTTTGTGTTACATCGAACCAATTTGCAATATCCAGAACCTTTTCATGTATTTCAAAATTCAAAAATATTGATTTTTTTTTCTTTTTTTTTTAATTACAAATTGAACTTAAATTTTATGTTTATAAAATTGTTATAAACTAAAATTATAAAAAAAAAAAAGTCAAATCAATTTTTATAAAGACATATTTTTGGTTAAAAAAATTTCCAAAAGATTTACTCAAATCTATGTTTTTATAGTTTCTTCTCTTTCTATCTCATTTTATATATTTTTAATTTTAATAAATTTGTTCAATTTAATTACTATTATTTTGAGAATTTTATCTGAAGGTAAAATCCCAGATTTTATTAAAATTAACAATAAAATTTTAAATACTCTTTACTTATATGTATATGTCTATTCTGTAAAATATTTACATAATATTATGTGCTTCCATATAGATTTTACTTATATAATATATGTATTCAACATTAGTAATAAAATATTATTACCTAAATACATTAAATCTATCTATTTCAGGAAAATAAAACTAAATTATATAAAAAAAAATATAGAATTACCATATACGCAGAATAAATTTAAAATTATTTTTATCTTTTCTTTTGTATCGTAATATGAAAAACGCATCCTTAACAAGCTTCCTTTTGACTGCCTGATTAACTAATAGTCAATGACTATTTCAAATATTTCATGTGCGTCTAGAAGTGATTTTTGGCCAATATATTTTTTACGAGTTAAAGTGGTTCATTTGGATATCGGGCTTTAATGTTTTCAAAAATATAACACAAAATTATTTACATCGATAATTTTGTTATTTTACACAACTTACACTCTGTTACGAAATGTTAATATAACATTCTGTACACGAAACAAACTAATTTTTATTTATTTTTATTTATTTCAAACTAATCAAGTTAATTTACAAAGAAATTTCATATTATAAAATAACAAATTCCCTTATATTTTCCTTTTTTCATACTTTTAGCAAAATTTTAAAAACAAAAAATAAATAACAACTATGGTAACAATCATAAAATAAATTTAAATAGGTGTTATCAAAATTGTAACATTGTAATGTTCTTGAATGTTATACAATTTTCAAAATATTAAAATAATGATTAATTTTAAGGAAAAGAAAACAAAAGAAAGTAAATTTTATGCTACATAATTAAAGAAAACTCTATGGAAATTATGATAAAAAAAAAAAAACATTTTTTGATCTGTATTTGAACGAGAAAATTATTTTTAATTACTTTAAAAGCACAAATTTTAAATAATTTTTTTTTTATTTTTTGTATTAGGTAAATCAAATAAATTTAACAAATAAAAAAATTTTAAATATTTGTATTTTCTGTTCATCTCTTATATATATTAAGTAATTTACATTTAAAATCAATTTAAATATTAATAAATTTTCTAAATTTCGTACGTGCATTTGAAATAAAATAAATATGGAAAATAATTTTTTTTACAACAAAAAAAAAAAGAATAAAGTTATTTCAATATTTTAAGATATTTTTATATTCTATAAAACTATTTATTTTAACTTATAGAAATTGTACACACATTATATATAAATTTTGTTTTTTTTTACTTATTTTAAGGTAGGTACAAAAAAATTTACAAATCTTAAAATATAAAATTTTCTTTGTATTCTAACGTTATTCAATTGCGCCTTAATATATGCAAAATCATTTATTTATTTTAATTACTTGTTTTAATTACATATTTATTTTATTTATTAATATCTCAGATTTATAGGGTCTGTATGGCCACGTGACGCATTAACCAAGGGAGCATGAGTTCAAAAACTACCTTTACAGGTTTTTTGTTAATTAAAAGAAAATTAATTGAATATTTTCCTATAGTCATGTCACTAAATATAGAATAAATCTATACTATTAAAAAAATAAATAAATAATAGTACTGTAACAACAATGGCCTTGGCATCGGAGGGCTTTACCAATATTGTGTATTCAATGTAATACTTAATATTCAAACAAATAAATTAAATATTATTGTAGAATTCAGCATATATAATGGCATTAGAAGCCAATTGTTTAAAAAATTGCATTATTGCCTATGAGATTTATTATATTAACATAAATAAATAAAAAAGAATAAAATGAATATATAACATTTTACAGATAATAAATTAAATCAGTAGACTATTAAGGCCATTATATAAGATTTCAATTAATATTATATTGTAATAATATACAAATCTGATATATGAAATGTGGATCTGTTGGTCGGTTGAGATTTTGGATGTGGGTCGGTAATGACGATAAGGATTTTTGAAGCACATGTGCCCCATATCCCATATCATATTGTGCTTACTACATTTTACCGCTACAGATATATTGAAGAGGATGAATAAGTAGTTATTTGTTGAATTAGTTTATAAATAAAATTTGAAAAGTTACTTTGCTGAAGACACCTCAATAGGGTGTCTGAATCAAAGAAAAAATTTTCTACAAAAACGGACTCGTCACTGAAGTAAACGTAAAGTATATTATATATTATTTATATTATTATATATATTGTTATATATTTTATTATATATGATTACTAATTAACAATAAATAGAAAATGGAATATTTCATAATAATATTTTTTCTTCTTTCTCCCTTGAATCTTTGTTTTCCGCAACCAAAAATCTTCAAAATAGGCTAAAGTAATGTTTAAAATTTTTGTTGAGTGTTGTCATTAGATAACATAATAGTACATGTACAAGTTTTAAAAACAGCTTGTCTCGAAAATAGTAACAACATAATATGTATGTCCTTTATTGCGTTCTATATATTTCGCTTATTTTTTAAATTATTTATATTTTATTTGCAAATGGAAAATTTTTCTTTTTATTAGAAAGAGAAATTTTCAATTAATGAAATAATTAAAAAATTAAAATTTAAAAATAATATTTTAATCATAATGAGGCTCTTATTCAATATAAAATTTAACAAAACTAAACAATAATTTTAGGTTCAGTTATTACTATGCAATTGTGCAGCTTATCAATATATAGCAGAAGGTATAGTTATATAAGAGTTCCAATATGTTTTTGCAAATAGCTTAAAATGGTTTATTTTACAGATGACAATTCAACACCATCATGTGATTTAGATGGTTTAAATTGCTTGGATGAAAATGATTTGCTGTAAAAATACAAGAAACAGAAAAAAAAACTATTTATTTTGAAAAAATTCGTCACTTAATTAAGGTATTTATTAACATTACTTTTAATTTTTAGATTTCCAACACCAAAACGATTACAACCATGGAATGAAAAACCAGTCAATTGTACATGTTTACCATCTTGCACTGAAAATGAAATTTTAATGATTGAAAATACCCAATTATCAGGATTTTCAAAGTAATTGAAAACATTTTTTTTTTCTTTTCATTTTAATTTAATAATTTAATTTAATTATTCACACATATATGGTATAATGACAAAAACCGCCTCTTACCGCCTCCTAAAATAAAAAACAATTTCTGTCCCACTCCTCATATATAATGATACCTTCACAAGGTCAGTTTTTATTTATTTTAAAAGTAGTAAAGATTCAGTCAGCTTACAATAAAATGAATTTAGTTAAATATTTTCAAATTAAAATTTAGACGTAAAATAAATAAATTAACATCCAAAGCAATTATAGTTAAATAATTACATCTAAATGAAATCTTAATTTTTTTGTATTAACTGGGAACTCAAAATATATTAATTATATTTAAACAATTCAATATAATTTATTATTTTGGCAAATTCAATTTAAGTCGATTAACATTAAGTTTTAATTTCTACAAATATATACAAAAAGTGTTTCGCATAAGAATGTAAATATTTCAAGGAATGATTTTTGACCAAAACCATAAAAAAAATCATACAGGCAGGTGGGAGTGTTTGGTTTTTATTTTACCTTATTAATTGCAGCTTTTGGCTCACTTTTGACCCACATGCTCTATAAAATATTGCTCTATATACATGCTCTATATACATGCTCTATATACATTTAATATGTGACTTGTTTGAAAGCATATTCTTAAAGATTTCATATGCCGAAGACTTCGTTATCATTTGATAATTTTACGATAATTATCGTATTTTAAACATACGAAAATTTTTTCAAAAATGTCCTATTAAGTTTTCATTAACAAAAAAAGAAAAGAAATCCGAACATCTAAAAAACTGCTGAGAATAAACTCTCCTCCCATATGATTTTATTTTCCTAGTTGTAACCTCAGGATTCAGAATTCAAACACTGAAATATTTGAACTCTTATGTGCGAAACACCCTGTATAAATTTATTAAATTTATTTAATCGCAATAAAAAATAATAAATCTAACTAAAAATTTTTGGTTTTTTTTTTTTTAGAAAATTTAATTTGAATATTTCATTAATAAATCTTCCATATGAGAGGTATAGAAGACAAGCAGTTAGAGGTAAGTTTCTTTATATAGTTGTTTCTATTTACAAAGCAGTTTCATGTACAAAGTAAAATGTAAATTTTTTCGATTATTACAAGCCAAATTTTATAAAGTTTTCAAAATTTTTAAAATTTCCATATATATGTATTTGTTTTTTTATTCTAATTCAAAAAAAATTAACTAACATGGGCAAATAACTAATACGAAATTATATGATTTTGTCAATTAAAAAACTAATTTTACTTATTTTCTATAGTTTTCTATAGTACTATTTAAATGTGCAAGACGTATTTGCTTAAACCTTTGAATCATTGAAGAAAACATAATTCTAGAAAACTTTATACTGTGGAACAAAAAGCCAAATTTCAAAATCATGTCTTGCTAAATTTTAATATATACATTTTTTTTGATATTTTTAAATTTTAATCTGTGACAGAAAAATTTCAATTACCAAATAAATTTTTTTCTTTATTTCAGCCTGAAGGATTAAATTAATATCAAAAATGTAGTGACAGACCGACCAGCAATTTTTCATTACGACTCTGCTCACTTTTTTTTGTTCTAATCTAACACAAAACTGTAACAAAATTGTATACTTTGAAAATAGAAATAATACGAAAACAATCTGACATTAATATTTCATTCATTATTAGCATTCTTTAATATTCATTCGCTTAACTAGTGAAAATAAGTTTGTATAAGGACTTAAACATTTCAGTAAATTACGTGATCTACAAAAATATGAAAATATATTGCGGCAAGTATGTATATCACGCCTAAGTATATAAAACTATTCCACCTCCATTTCTATTTTGTTAAATCTTATTCATCTGTATTCGGACTTATACGAATTCCTCTTGATAAACACCCACTTATATATATATCTAAAAACTTCTAAATTTAGATATTTTTTTTTTTAGAATAATCAAGAAAAAATAAAAATAAAAGTTGCCACAAATTCATCCTAAAATAAAATTCCTTGAATAACTAACATTACACCTTTATATGTACATACAGTCACTTGGAAAAAAAATATTTGGTACAAAAACAATAAATAAACAAAGAAACAAACAAGATAAATATGCCATTCTAAAACTTTTACCTAAAAAAAAAATGTTTTCACTCTATTCCAAAATAAACATTCCTGATAAATTTATTCATTTTTAACCTTGGTTCCTGACTACATTTTAAAGAAATTTAAAGGGAATTTTATTATGTTTAAGGTAGTAGTGCCTTACAACCTTGTAATACAACAATTTTTTTGCTAGAATATCAAATTACAAATTTTGCTCAAACTAACTAAAAAGTCTCTATTCTAGGGTAAGTATCTTTTGGGTTGTTCCATAAATAAAAATCCAAAAGCTAAAATCGACAAAAAAAAAAAAAACCAAAACAAAAATAAGCAAAGAATATTCTGAAAAAAGCAAAAATCTCTTGCTTTTGTAAAAACTGTAAAGTTCTTCTTAATTATTTTTATTGCATACATATTTCAACATCAAATAATATAAAACAGTGGGGGCTGACGAACTATTGAACCCTGATTTTGTAACCAACTAAACTTTTCTAAACAACCAACTAAAGTTTATCCGAATTATCATCTTTACATACACATTTCAACATCAAAGAATTTAAAATAGTAAAAAACCCCAGCTAAACTTTAAAATAAAAATGCCGCCAATAAACAAATTATTGAACCCTGATTTTGTAGCCAACGTAATTCCTTATTATTTTTTCATACATACAACAACTAAAGTATTTCAAATAATTATGGATGGGGCCTCGGTGGCCTAGGGGTTAAGAGCGTATAAAATACTCTGTAAACACCGAGGGAGTGTGGGTTCGAATCCCATCATACGTCAAAAGTATTATTCCCCCTTACGAAATTTATAGCCACTTCTGAAAAGAAAAGGCTGTGTAATTTCCTGTTCATATTTATGTCGCAGAGAAATGCACTAAAAAAAAAAAAAAATAATAATAATTACGGATTTTCTTTTTTTTTTGTCTTTTGGGATTCACCCGCATCTTTTAAATTACATTCCCTTTTTTTTAACTTTTTGTCGAATATTTAGTTAATTATTCAAAAAATCACAACCACATCTTTAAAATTTTTCAGCGATTTGAATATATTTATAACGATATAACACTCTCATACTTTTAAAATAAAGTACCCTCAAAAGTGCCATGACTTAAAAATAACGACCTATTAATGGTCCAAAATGATTCAAAATTTAAGAAAGTCTTTTAGTTCATATCCGTTTTCTATTATAGTCCGTTTTCTAATACAAACATGCACATAAGAAATTTTTAATCAAACTCAACATCATACACATCTTTATCACTGTATTAAAACCAAATAATAAAATATCTGTTAAAAAAATCTTCACGGAAACCTTAATATGGTTTGCAAATCTCTGTCTAGTAAATCAATCTAACAAAAAACTATTAAAAATAAAATATATGAACAACAATAAAACTTTTTTGAAAAAGAATTTAGAAAATAAAACTTTTTGTATTGTCGTTTCCTACAAAAATAGTTTTAGGAAAACAATTTGCTTTCAAAGAATTTAAAACAACAACAACATCATCAACCCCAAAAGCATAACAGCATAAAAGCATAAAAATAATATAATACTGTATAAAACTTAATTTATTTATTTTTTTTTTTTTCATTTTTTTTTTTTTATATATACAGGTAAATTGGACATTGTTGTTTCAATTGGTGGTATTCTTGGTTTATTTATGGGCGCTAGCATTTTAAGTGGAATTGAACTTATTTACTATTTAATAACGGGATTTTATTATCATTTTATAAAGAATACAGATTCTTTATATTTATAAAGAAAGAAAGAAAAGTTAAAACAAAAAAAAAAAAAAAAGACAAAAAGAATCTAAACTTTTATAATATGCTGAATTAATAGAAGAAACAAAATAAAAAAAAAAAAAACTTTTTTTAATGCTGCTCTCAAAAAACTATGCAAAGAATTTTTGTGATGCACCACCACCACATATTTTAAACTATATAGTTGCACTTGCAATACAATATTAAAGAAATTTCTATTTCTTTTTCTGTTTATTTTCGTTATCATTTTGACAAAAAAAAAGAAAAACCTTAAAATTTAACTTTTTTTATTAGATTAAGTTTGAAAAATTTATTTAATTTTATTCCTAGTGAAAGAAACAATTTGTAATTTGGGACAATTTAATGTGAATTTGATCAAATTTAATTTCAAAGCAGAATATTATCTTAACTTTTATATGATTTATTGATTTAATATTTAAATGTAAATTGAAATTTAACAAAATAAATATTTGATACATATATTTAATTAATTTATTAAGGATGATCTTTAGTTCCAACAATTTCCGGATTCAGTTAAGAAAAAATTATCTGAATTTTTTTTATTATCTGAATCAATTAGGAAAAGGTGGTTGGTTTTCTAAAGAATATTCTGCTTTTCAATTATATTTCTATAATTGAAACTTAGCTCTCTTATATTATGAACATCTATTTAAAATGCTTGTCAGATAATTTATCATTTAAAAATGTTAAAGGACTACAATAATTAGTAATTGCCTTTAGCTATAAATATTGAAAATGTTTAAATTTCAAATTTAGCTGCAAAAAAAGAGTACACTTTTTACGAAGTCCTTAATATATATTTTAATTAAAACTGTTCCAATGAAAAATTTTGAGTGACGCTGGATAAATTATATTAATTTTCATTTTTTAGCACATTTTTGAAAAAAAAAACTTTGAAAAATGTGCGTATTAGGATATTAGTTTAATTTCGTTCGTTTGTTTGTGTATTTATAAAACTACTACACAGTTAAAGCTAAAGCAATGTATATAATCATGGTCCTTTAAAAAAAAAACTAATGTTGTGCAACATTTTTTTTATGCTTAAAACATACCCATTCCGGAGCTACAGTCCCTCAAACTTATAAAGAAACTTTATTTCCAAATATGTAACTCAATAGTTTAGATTCTACCTAACTTTTTTCAATGTAAAAGCGCCAAACGACAGAATCTTTCTTTAACTCTATAAATCAATATAAAAATTTTACCAAGTTTTGTCAATTTAGTATGTATTAAACTTTACTGTTATTTAGAGACTAATTTTTTCTACCGCTCTCTGTTTATGAGCTCAAAAATTATCGCTTAACCTGTAACTTAAGCACCTGTACAAATTTTTTGACAGTAAAAACTAAAATTTAAAGCTTTAACATTATAATTTTACATGTGTTAACAGTTTTTCTTAATTATATATACATGTAGTAGAGTTTCCTTAATATCGAATAAACTAAAAAATCATCTAAATTGTATAAATTGTTAACTATAATTGTCTTTTGGAAATTTGTCCTTTTAAAATCATTTGGTCTTACATTCTGCTTTGATTAAATCTATTATTACAAAGTCGATAATTTATTTGTTGCGGGTAATCACTTCACTTCAAATTGAAGAATTAAAAAAAAAAACAATTTTGTCTTAAACAACGTTCATGATATATTTATTGGATTCTGTTAGATCGTACTGGTATGTTGATCACCACAATATTTTTTCGTCATGGATTTTTTTTTTTTTAACGAATAAATTTTTATTTAACGAATATATTTATTGTTTTTAAGAATTCATTATCAAAAATTTAGTTAACCAAATATAAAGTTCCCAATTTTTTGATCGTTTTTACTAAGATTCACTTTAAGTCTCCAAAGTATTTAAAAATAACTACGACAAAAAAAAAAATTTAAAAAAATAATGATTTAAATTAAGTTAGCTAGACTTAAAAAAAAGACTTATTTAATGCTATATAAATGTGTCATATTAATTGAAAATATGATGCAAAATTAATTTAGGCTTCCATTTTTTATATATTTAAGTCCAAGTATCATTGATTTTGAATCCTTATCACAATTCCCCTACTTTTCAATTAAAATTCTTTAGGTACACCAGCACTTTTAATCATTTTATTGTTAAATAATCGAAAGGTGAAAATATATTCAATATTATTTTGAAAATTAATTCGAAGATATACAAAAAACAAAACACAGTTGTATAACAGTCTTCTGCCACATAAAAAATATAATGCTCTCAAATTTTCTTAAATATATAGGCATATATTTTTTTTTTGCTAACGTTTCAAAACTGTTAAAATTATAATCACATTTCTGAAAGTCTAATTTAAAATTTGAATTTTAAAAGAGACTTTTATGTTATACGTGACAACTAATATAAAATATAGTTATAAATTTAAAATATGCAATAAAGTTTAAATTTTGATTTTTAAAATAATTTTCTTTAATTTTTTTTTCTTTTTATCAAAGTGTCAATATTTTTAAATTCAAATTAAACATTTATTATAACGCCTTATAAAAATTTAAATTTTCTATATACATATACATATACATATATGTATCATGTATGTATACATATTATTTGAACTAACGTAATTTTATATTAATTAGCTTTAGGCACAAATTCACACTTAATTCTTCCCATTCTTTTTCTTTTCTATCTCTTTTTTTTGTTGACACCCACTCTATGTTTTTAATTATTCTAGAATTGTCACCAAAGAATTTCGATTAATTTCTCTTTAATATTCAATAAAATAAATATATTACTTTGGTTTTTTTTTTTTTTTTGTTTTTTAAATTTCTGATAATTTAATTTTTATTTAATTTTTGTATTTTATATTTTATTTTTAATATTTAATGTCATTTTTGTTGTTGGTGTTTTTTTGTTTTTAACATGGAAAATTCTCAAAGTTTAAAAAAAAATGGCGAAACATTTGTTGAATTTTAACATAAAATTTAATAAAAAAAAAAGTAATATATACACAAGTACATTTCTTTTTTTTGTTTTAACCACAAAATCCATACAAAATTTGTATTCTGTGTTCAAAATAAATTTTGACATTTTTTTTTGTTTTTCCTTCTCTCTATAACTTTTTGTTTCGTTCCTTTTTTTTTTAACATAGCAGCCAGCAAAAGGAAAATTATTTAATTTTATGTATTATATAATATATTTAATATTCATTGAAAAATAAATTAAAGTTAATTAAATTATTAATATTAACATTTTCGGTTTTTTTCTTTAAAAAAAAAAAAAAAAATCAATTTATTTTGCAAAATAAAAAAAAATATTTTATAAATTTTTAAAAATTAATTTTTTGTTATGTGCTGCGTGAAGCGCACTGAAACCAAAATGAAAATATAAAGAAAATAATAAAAGAATTTTCAAAATTTATTTAAGTCAGAAAATAAAAATAAAAATGGAATATATATATATACATAAATATATGTATTTGAAAAATATCATAATTTTATTATAAAATATTAATATGTGATTGTATTAATATGACTTTAATAAAAAAAAAACCAGAAGTATTATCTGAAAATAATTTTTAATTTATTAAGTTTTTTTTTTTTTAATTTTGAATAAGCTATAATAAAAAAAATTTTTTACAATGACATAAATAACATCAACCTCTGATAACTAGAATGTCACCAAGGTCACCAACAGCAATAAGTGGACAATAATATAAGTGTCATGTCATAAGGTTAGATTTTTTTTTTTTAAATAATTTTTTTAGAAGCAGTAAAAATTTTTTTTTTACAAGGATCAGTGAAAATTTTTAAAACAAAAACTAAAGAATACCAGACAATATAGAATTTTTTCTGCATATATTTTGGCATTACTGACTTACAGTAAGATTTTAAAGCATTTAAATATGCCGGACACAATTATGATCCACAAAATAATTGACTATGCAATAGATTTTTTAAAAATAAAATAAGTAGATAAAAAATAAATTGCCTTACATTTGTAATATTTTTTTGTAAAATGAATAAAGATGAACAAAAACACTAAAATTGCAAATAATTTTTAATACTTACTTTTCTATTAATTCTATTTTTTTTAATTTTATCTAAATATAATCTGTTAAAACTACGAAAAAAAACCAATAAAACTACCATTAAGATATAAAGTAATACAATTATCGCTAAGAAAAATAGAGTTGATATAAAATGGTTATCGCTTCGTAAGAAAAGTTTATTGTAGAAATCAGAATTGTAAATGAACGGACTCATTTAACAAACTCAACTCAAATTTTTAGTTCGCTCAAATATTAGGTCAGCTCATAATTTGAGCGATTCATATTCGCTCATAGGTTGAACGGGCTCATCATTTGAGCGTTTTCAAATTTGGAGTTGAGCGAAGAGTTGAGTCGAAATTTGAGCTTTTTACAACCCTGGTAGAAATACTACAACGATGCTTTTGACAGTTAACATTACATAAATTTAAAAACATAAAATTTGCCTTTAAAAGAATAACAAATCGTCGGGTCAGTGATATTCTTCGTATTAAGTGTCTTGAAGAATATGAATGATACATTAATATTCATAACAATATTTTCATTTTTTCATTTGCAATTAAAATCTTTTATCTTATTTCTAAATACATATTATAGTATGTACAATTAAATGTACTATTTGTACTTGTAAAAATGGTTTTTTTTACATAACTCAATTTTTTAACTCAAGTTACATTTTTAAGAATTATAAACAATTTACTATAAATATACGTTAGTTATAAAGACTAACATTATTTATGGAACAAGTGGCGCAATATTTTGACTCTACTACAGTAAAAATATTATTATATACCTATATTTTTATTCAAAATTATTCTTCAAAAATAAAATATAGTTTTTTTTTTTTTTTTAAATAAATAAAATTTAAAATTTAATTCATTTTTATAAAATTAAAAAATTATTATTTATTTTCTATGATTATAAATTAAATTAAAATAAAATTTAAAAAAGAATTAAAAACAAATAAATTACTACATTTCACACATATTTACAATTATTTAAAAAAAAAACAGAAAAAAAACAAAAAAAATTATTTCGCAAATTATAATTGGATTTTTCCAATTATCCAAAATCTAAAACAAAAAAGAAAACTCATATTTATTGTGTACAGTTTTAAAATTAAAAGAAAATAATGAAAATTAAAATAAATATGGAAAAAAAATTTTTTTATTTAAATTAAATAATCTAATGTTGATTCAGATACTAAATCAGAAAATAAATCTGTAAATGGATTCATTACATGATCATCTAAATCTAAGTCCATTATTGGAGAAAAAAATGGTGCTGAGAAATCTGTAATTTCATTCATATTCGCCGTCATTTTATTTGATGGCTCACCATTCAAAATTGGTGTCATAATTAAATCTAATGGTTCTTCTAATAAACTACACGAACTACTTGAACTTGAAACACTATCACTATTAATTTTCTTTTTTTTTATTTGTGCAGGACTACTACCTTCCTCAGATAAATTAAGTGATTCTCCATCAGATTCTAAATGATGATATAACGATATAAAATCACTATAATTATGTTCTTCAAATGAATTAATTAAATTTCTTGGTTTTCGTCCTTTTATCATTTTTCTTTCTAATGGTGTATCAATTTTTTTTACTTGTTTTTTTCTTTTAACTTTTACATTTCCTTCATTATTATCACAGTTAGATGGTTTGGTATTTATTGAGTATTCATTTTCATTTAAATTAATTTTATGGCATTCATTATTTGTTAAAGCATCACTTAACGTTCTAATATACATCATTGCTAAACGAAGTGTTGTTATTTTTGTTAATTTTTCATTAGATTGTTGTTGATCGTCAGCTGATGACGATGATGATGGTGAAATATTATAATTGGAATATATTGATGGAACACATTTTCTTAAATTTTCAAAAGCTGTATTTATTTCACGCATACGTGTTCTTTCTCTAGCATTTGCTGTTTTTCGACGATATTTACTTAATGGTGCTGGTTTTGTTTTTGATTTTTTTGAAACTTTTAATTTATGATGATCTTTATTATTTGTACTATTTGTTAATTGTGTTTCATTACGTCTTTGACGAAATGAATAATTTTTATCTTGTTTTTTATTTACCATTTTTTGAATGTCAAATTAATTTATTTTCTTTTTCTTCTTTTTTTTTTTGTTGTTATATTTTTGTTTAAGTATCAAGCCATAATAAATTACAATTTGTGTGCTGAAAATAAATTAAAAAATATTAATAAATTAAGTGAATATAATTTTTAAGTTTTATAAAATTAATAGGTATTAATTTTAGAACAAACAATCAATTAAAAATTTGAGGTTTTTCAACGATTTGATTTTTTTTTTTTTGTAAACCCATCAAAAGAAAAGGTAGGTATTCTTAAATATAATTTTTATTTATCCCATAAAAGGTAAGTTAATTACAAACGTATAAATATTCTTTTTTTTAAATTGATGCAAATTCAAGTACCTATAGATAACAAAAAATAAACTTAGAAAAGAGATAATTAGTCGTTGAAAAAACTGCTCATAAAATACAATTTTAAATAAGTCACTTTTTAGAATTTTATCTGTGTAAAATAATAAAGTTTATGGGCACCAGACAACATAAGAAAGTTATATTTATTTTTTTCTGGTATTCACCGTTTATACAGAAAAATTAGAGTTCTACATAACAAAAAACAAACCAAAGTTAATCTACAACAGCATTAATTATTAAAATCCTTTATTAAAAAGAGTTTAAAAATTTTCTGGCTACTAGAACCTTAAGCCAAAAAATGTATTCTAAGTCATTTTATTTTTTATTCAAAAAAGAAGGTAACTTTGAAGTATTGAACTATTCAGTTTTTAATCCCACTAAACTTTTATAATATTATTTTATACAATTAATTTAGATGCTTGTAGTTTCCCTTATTGTTTTTACTGCAGTGTGTAGCATATAATTTCTTAATGACATGAAGTGTGTGGCATATAATTTTTAAGATTCCACGTGCTGTCATTTGTAAACCTTAAATGAATAGAAGAGAAAAGGTCATAATAAAATTTAAACTGTAAAAATTATTTATTAGTTACGCATAAGTTAAAAAACATTATCTCCACATTAAAAAGTTTAAAGAAAACATACATTTCTATATATTTAAAATTGAAAAAGAAAAATTTTGAAAATAAAATTATTACTTTTTAATACACCTTTTAAAATATTTATGTCCTTTTTTTTTTTTTTACAGAAAACAAAAACAAAAGAAAAATGATTGATTACCGCAAAAATTAGACATTTTCTTTTAAAAAAAAAAAATGAAATCAATGCGTCAGATATAATAAATTAATCTTATTTTACCAAATAATGAAACCAATTGATTCATTCATTTATTATTAAAAGCATGTAAGGTTTTTTATTATTTTTGACATATACTTAAAAAATCAAAACATATACGAAAAACGTCTTGTAACTTAAAATCTTTACAAAATAATTTTTGTCAAACAAAATTTTTTTGTCTAAATCATTAAAAAAAATTTTTTTTTCTTGACCAAAAATCAAAAATTTATTTTTTTTATTTTTTAATGGTTTCTTCTATAAAAGGTCTAAAATGGAATGAGTCCAATTTTAAATTAATTCTAGAATGATTATCATTTAAATTAAATTTTTTATTAATGGTAAATGGATTTGTTTATTAAAAGATTGATCTTGTTTTCTTTTATTCCTTCTACACATTTTTCACTCTGATTATTTAACAAAATTAGAAAGCTTAAATTAAGTCTAAATACAAAAATCGTTGCAATCAAAATCTTAATTTTAAAGTTAGTATTTGCATACCGAATTAAGGACACTCTACCATGATCCTTTTTGACATAAAATCGGAATAAGTAAAGTTAAAATTCTAAAAGGGTTAATAGAAAATCCTAAAGAAGGCAAAAAATAAAATTTGGATGGGAAGTTATTGTCTAAAACCTCAAACTCTAAATGCATGTTATAAAATAATATAAAACATACAGCTAAAAATGTTAAAATGTAAATTTTAAGCTTTAAAATTAACGAGCAAGCTTAATTTAAAAGTATTTGTCCTGAATCATTATATATACAGAAGAAAACAATACTAATGTAACTTTTTTCTTCCCAAAATCCACTCCTGAATTACATTTATTTTTATAATAAATTTATATTCTTTTGTTTATTTTGATCAGACACAAGAATTAATGAACTTCCCTTCATCATTGATTTGTTAAATTATTTTCTACATGCATAATTTTCAACTTTCAACATAAAATTTGATTTTCTACATTTAAAAGCTATCAAAACATAAAATGTTTTCTCTTATTGTTTCTTTGTTTCTTTTCAATATTCTTTGATCAAATTAGGGAATCAGAGTTTCGAATAAACTTTGTGTAATTTTTTTATTACTTTTCATCACAAATAAAGAATCACAAATCTTTATTTTAAATTTTATTTTTTTCTATTTTTTAATGTTATTGTTTATTTTTTTTTTTTTTAAAGGATTATGTTAAGATCCTTTGGGATTAATGTTTAAGAAATTCCTTTTTACAAGAGTTCATCTACACTCGTAGATTTTTTTTTTTTTTTTATATTTTTATGTTTAGAAAAATTATGATTCAAAGAAAACTTTTCTGGTTTTAGATTATATTTTTGAACTCTTAAAGATTCTCTTGGGTTTTTAAAGAAAAAAAAAATTTTGTTTAATTTATTTGAGAAATTTACTATTTTTGATGAATTTTATTTTATATTACACATATGTGGTTTTTTTTTTATATCTTTATTCTGTTAATAACTAAAATAAAATTAAATTTCTATAAGATTTTTGGAAGAAAATTTTGAAGAAAAGTTTTAGCACATCTAAAATAGACCAAACTGAATTATTTATATTATATAAATAGTCACATATAATCCTTTAAGATTTTTGACCTCCTTACAATATAAAGCAGTTAAAATAAGTTAAAACATTCTAAAAATAAATAATTACTTTTTAACATAATAGTATTTTCAGACAATTTGTATATTTTCTTACTTTAATCTAGACTCTTTATACTAAGCTTAGACTTTAGTATAAATGACAGAATTGTTGAAAAAGCATGAAAGAATTTAATCATAAATCTTGTCTTGTCTTTTTATATTTATTATAAACGTATTTCCGTTTTAAAATTTTATAAAATTTATGAAACTTCACTATAGATTGGTTCTAATCAAACTTCAGATCTTATATAAAATCATTGTATATATAAAAAAAATTTCGTGCCTAAAAAATCTGTAAAATATTCAAAAAAAAAGGATATTTTTATATTTATTTTTTAACTTGTTTCCCATAGAGAATTTTTCCTTTTATTTAATTTTTAGCACATTTCCAAAAAAATTTTGAAAAAATGTGCTTATTAGTTTCACTCTGTCCGTCCGTCCGTCCGTCCATCCGTCCGTCTATTTACAAAACTTCTACACCGTTAAAGATAGAGAAAAAAAATTTTAACCATAGGTAGGTCTCATAAAAAAAATAATTTTGTGGAACAACTTTTTCATGTAGCCCCCCCCATTACGGAACTACAGCCCCTCAAACTTTGAAAAAGCCCTATTTTTAAATGCATATATCTTATGTTCTGCTTAAGATTTTTTCAATCTGAAAACGTCATTCGACAGCTATTTCTTTTATCTTTGTAAATTAATATCAAAATTATACAATTTTTTTAAATTTAGTATTTAGATTTACCGTTATGTGAAAACCAAATTTTGCATGATTTTTCTACCTTCATAACTCCGGCACGCTTCTAGATAGAAGCCTGAAATTTTGAGACAAGAAATAACTTTTAGAATTAGTATAAGTTTGCTCAGAAAATTTTTTCGGACCACCCCCTGTTTATGAGCTATTAGGGCTTAAAAATTGAAAATTTGCTATTTTTAAACACCTGTAACTTAGGAACCTGTACATATTTTACTTCTGCAAGATATAAAAATTAAAGCTACAATAATATATTTTTACGTGTGTTAAAGGTTTATTTTAATTGTAAAGGGTTCCAAAGTTGCAGCTCTTCAAAATTGCGAAAAAAGGCCCATTTTCAGATGTATATATCTCGGGCTCTGCGTAATAATTTTGCAATCTAAAACCGCCAGAAGATCGAAATTTTTATTATCTAAATAAAACAGTATCAAAATTATGTAATATTTTGTAATTTACTATTTAAATTTACCGTTATGTGAAAACCACATTTTGCATGAAATTTCTTTTTTCATAACTCCGGCACCCCTTTAGATAGGAACCTGAAATTTTGAGACAAGAAAGAACTTTTAGAATTAGTATAAGTTTCCTCAGAAAATTTTTTGGTAACACCCCCTCTTTAAGAGTTATTACGCCTCAAAAATTGAAAATTTGCTATTTTTAGACACCTGTAACTTAGGCACCTGTACAAATTTTTCTTCGGCAAGACATGAAAATTAAAGGTTCAATAATATATTTTTACGTGTGTTAACGGCTTTTCTTAGTTATATAGGATTCCAGACTTACGGCCCCTCAAAATTTCAAAAATGTCCTATTTTCACATTTTTTCTTATTACATGAAATTTTCAAATTTTTGTGTAAGTCACACTTCTAAACAGTTTGCATTGAGTTTTGGAAATGTGCGCTTTTAAAAACCGTTGGTTTACATTCTACCTTGTTTATTTTTCTCTTTGTTTTTTTGATTTTGAAAAACATTGATTTTAATCTTAAACCAAAGGCTTTTTTGTTTTTTAATGTTTCTTTCATGTTTATTTTTAAACCATAAAATAAATGTTCATATGTAGATCTCAAAGGATATAATATATACTCATACATAAATAAAATATATAAAAAAGACAGATCGTTCAATAATGTATAGAGAATTTTAAATTTTTTTTTTTTTTTAATTTTCGAAGAAAACCGAAACATTCCGAATTAAGTTGAACTGTAAAAGAAAATATAAAAAAAAATAATCCAAGAATAAATAATGAAAAACTAGCAGTTAAAGACGGAATAAAATTTAGAACACGAAAATAATACAGTCATAGACCATATCGTTAAGAAGAAATCAATTTGCTGAAATTATGGCTTACAGATAGAACCATAGAAACACAAAAAGAAAAACAAAACTATATGTGAAAAATAGTAAGTTTTAAAAAAAGGCGTACCGCGAATGTATGTATACTAAATGGTAATTTCAAATGCCCCCTATTATGCACAAAATGTGCTTTGCCAAAAAAATTTAAAACAAATACAAACACATTTTAGATATATATTAAGATCAAGAATTTCTTATAAAATAGAATCTTAGATAAAATCGGAAACATTTGCACATCAGATGCAAAAGCAACCATGCATATGTGCAGAACCAGCAAAACTTTATAGCTTGTCTGCGTTTAAAATTATACTGCAAGAACAACAGATTTGCAAATGACATTTCCGATTTCACGTTATGTCTAATAAACAAAATAACATGATCTAGAGTAAATCTGATCTGTTCTTAGATTTTCAAAAGCTTTCGCTAATATTAATAAAAATAATATCCCACAATCTTTATTTGTTCTTGATAAAATAATCAATAACATTCGTTTTTGGTAACCAATCGAATAACCAGACTACAAAAAACGACACTAAAAAATTTTAGCAGAATCTTTTAATAGTGATATAGCAATAAAAGAATAAACAGCAACACTAATCTAAATTTTTTATAAAATATTTGTTTTAATACTTTAAATTTGAAAATCATTTCTACAACTCATATTTTTTCTTCCATGTCAACTTGGACTGCCTTTAATTAAATAAAAATGTATAAAATTAATGAATTTTAATATGTAATTTAGATTGTTAATCCACTGTATATAGGTGCTTCAAAAAATATGGTTCTATTTTATTAAACAGGGTTTCTAATTTAGGTTAAAACTAATAACATTTTAAAATTGCATAAAAAAATGTGTTTAAAAAAATTAGCATACTAACATTGTTCTAATATGAATAAATTATAATTAATTATCAAAAAAGGCAAGTTAAAAACTTCTATAAACATTTTTCCAAAGAAAATATTATGTACTAGATTACTAGAATAAGTAGATATATGTATACTGAGCGTTCCACAACATGTGCATCAGAGTTTTAAACAGGGGCGGAGTTTTTATTTTAAAATATAAAAATAAAATTTATTAACTAAATCGGGGCAGCTCGGGGCATTTATTAACTAAATCGGGGCAGATCAAAAATTCGCCTAAATTCATATTCTTAAATGGGAAGAGGTAGTTTTTACTAAAATCGGATTCTACGTCAAAAAATAAGAAACTTTTCACTTTATAATTATTTTTTGTTTTCTAAAGTATTCTTTAAAATTAATAAAAATAAAACAAAAATCTTTCATTTTTTTTCCCTTATAATTAAAAAATTTGATACTGTTAATATTATGTAGGTATATGTACAGATTCGTACAAAATTTCAAGAGTTAATAGACTCTATTTAAATTACATTAAGTGCACATATCAACATCGCCGTTTAATCTTATTCCTCTTCTTTTAAAGAGATCTTATTTGAGTTTTATATATATACGTTATACATATATATAATATATATGTATATGAGTACGAATTTTGTTGAAAACGTATTCTTACTTATATCTATAAATTATATACAAAATGATTATGCAACTGTTTAAACATTTTTCTTTTTTATTAATTTACGAGAATGAATCAAAAGTATTGTTTTTTTTTAACACAGTTTCATTCAATTTAGATGACTTCATAGTCACATTATGAGCTCATATCATTAAAAAACGTGTCTGATGTGATAATGATATAATCAATCTTTTCAAGAATTTTAAATGATAAAAAAGAAATATACATAAACAAATATGAATACGATTATTTAAAATTAATTAATTATTAAAAATATTATTTAATATAAAAGAATTATATTATGTAATAATAAATGATTAGTACTAAATAAATTTTTTAGACATTAAAAATCAAATAGATATTATTTTAACATAATAGAGATACAGCTTTAAAAATTGTTATTAATTTTAAATAATTGTATTATCAACGCGTAAATATCAGTTACAGATATGTGAATAATTTCTCTTTTGTTTTTAAATTTTTTTATGCAGTTACAACTTTCTCCATATAATTGTTAATTTAAACCTTTCGCTTAGGCCTAAACCATTTATTCCGGTTGCAAAAAACAACTTCATTGATAAAACTATATAATTGTGGATTTCAAGATTTCAAGCAGAAAATGAATCCTAAAAAGTTTTTTCTTTAAAAAATTACAAGGCTTTTATATGGGCGTAGAAAAACTTCTTAGTGTAATAGAAACTGAATATATGTCATATGTCAAATTAAATATACTAGTATTCGCTCGCCCCTCGAAATTCGAGGTGTTTTAATTAGCAATTTTGGAAAAATATTGATATTGTAAGATGGCTGTACTGAATATTTATCATTTAAAAAAAAAAATTAAAGTTGGTTGGTAAATAATTGAGTAAAAGGGTTTTAAATGTCTATCATTTACAGATTTAATATTATGATATATAATATATGTATTTAAACCTCAGATTAGTGCTAGAAAAACTCATATACCTTCTTATTGACCATCGAAATATAAGGAGAAGCATCTACTATTCATATTTTCCACTATTTATATAGGGCATCCACTTGTCATTTATATTTAAATTTGACTAACTTGAGTTTAGAATCATTACATTCACTAAAACGTTCACAAGTCTATGAATCAACACAAGTCTATGAATCACAAATATTTTTATTTGTGCCCCATCTATTATCTTATACAAGAATTATTTTATTATTTATATGATATTTATTATATAGAATATACTTATTTTTTATTTAATTATATTATATTAATTAATTATATATTATTAGAAAAAATTTATATTATTTTTTTATTAATGTATATAATCCAATCGAGATTTGAACCCGAGACTTTTTCAATGACAGGCCGGTGCCTTAACCACTACACTATTAACTGTAGATATATATACATATATCCTTGAAAATACAATTCATTCAAAATAAACTCAACAAAAAAGTTGAACAGAAAAATTAATAAAAAATTTTTAATGAAAAACATTAATATAAATTCAGATAATTTTTGTTTTTAATCTGAGGTAATAAATACCTAAATGAAACAATAAACAACAAACCTATAATTCTTAATATTAATTTACCTGAAACCTGTTCATGTCTTGTCAATTTTTAAATGTTAATATTTTTTGCATGAAAAGATAAATTTAATTTAAAAGAAAAAAATTTAAATTTAATAAAAAGTTCAAAATATTTAGCGAACATTAATTAATTCTTGCTAAAATTTTAAAATCAATATATATATATATAGAATAATGACATTTTTGTCGATTTTTAATTTCGATCTTAAAAAGGGACAAATAAAAAATTAATTACATACCTAATGGATATAAGGAAAACTAATTAATTTCAAAAAAAATACATTAAAATATTTTGTTGATAAAATAAATGTTAAGAAGGTAGAATCTGGTAGTATATAAAACCAAGAGTGTTTTAAAATAAAAACTTAAGTTTTAAAAATGAAAAAGAGAAAAAGTTTTAATCAAATTTAAAAAAATTCTTCAAAATTTTTTCTGTAAGTAAAATTGTGAAAAATACAAGAAAACCATTGATGCGTCATGTAAAAATATAATGTTTAATCTGAAAAAAATGTAAAGGGGCCTCCATATTCCAGATGTCCAGAATTGATAATTCTCAATTTTTGACTATATTTAAGTATATATAGTTTTCAAACAGAAAACATAATCTCAAAAAAATTTACTACTGTAACTTATCCTAATTTTTAAAAACTTTCCTTATAAACATTTTCTATTAAACTTCAGTTGTAACCATTTAAATATAGGGCTGTTTCCAACTTTAAGTGACTTTAGGTGTAGCTTTTAATGGATGAGGCAACATAAAGTTATTTTACAAAAATTACAAAAATAAATCGCAGCCATGTTTAAAATTTTATTGTTTTAGCTCAAACCACTATATATATGTAATAGGATTGAATTGATGTATTGAATGGCAAAGTCAAACTAACAACCAATTTTTTTTTATAAATATTTGAAAAATATGCTAAAAAATAAATAATAAATATTTTATAGGAATTCAATTAAAAACATTTAAATATAAAAAAAATCAACAAAGTGTTTACTGCAGACTACATTAAATATGACTGAAATAAGGACTTAAGACTCATTTAATTACTTACTCCTGAAAACTGACTCAATTACCACTATCATATACAGATAATTTATATAAAAACTACTAAAATGCAGATACCATCTAAATATAAACAATTGAAAGCACAATGATAAAAATATTTTAATTATAAAGAATTTTGAAAATCCTTAAGAATGATCTAAATAAACCCTTAATGTAAGTAAAATAAAACTGTTCAAATAATATTAACACTCCAGTACAAGCGTATGAAACAATAACTATCGTTTTCTCGTTGATTTTTTCAAAACTTTATTCATATTGTTGGAACGTGATAAAAGCCGTCTCGGTCAGTTAATTTCCAATTTTTTAAAATCGTTATTTATTTTTATTTTAAATTTTTTGTTCTAAACATTATTAAACTTTGTATTGAAGAAATGTTTATTCATTAATTTTTGTGTACGTTTACAGCACCTCCAACAAAAATTGCAACAACAAAACAAAAATATTCAGATCATAAGTAAGTTATATTAAGTATATTATTAACGCACATTAATGTTTTTCGAAATTTGGATTTGCTCTTTCCTAAGTCCCTGATTTGACCCATATGACCCAGCAGCGCGTTTACTTATGAACAAAATATTGCGTGGATAAATAAGGGTTAATATTACTCTAATTAAAAAGCCACAATACTAAAAGACAATTCTTTCTCTAATCTAATAGTTGTGTCAATTATTCTTTCGTTATTGATTTTTAATTATTATTCATCGTTATTATACCCTACACATTAGTATAGGGTATATTAACTTTGGTATGGTGTTTGTAACCACCAAAAGGAAGCGAGTTAGGTATAGACATGTATATATATTCTGAATCAGGATCACCTCCTAAGTCGATTTAGCGATGTCCGTCCGTCCGCACGCACGATAACTCGAAAAATAATGATGCTATCTTGATGAAATTTATACTGTAGGTTTACAATGACTAAGGTAAGGCGGGGATTGTAAATGGACGAAATCGGACCATGTGTTCGAGTACCTCCCATACAACTCCCAAAACCGAACAAGCATATCTTCGAAATTAATAAAGATAAGAACTTCAAATTTGATACGAGGGTGCTGTTTCCTAAGTCCCTGATTTGGCTAAAATGTGACATGAATTGGAGTGGGCGTTCGGGTACCTCCCATACAACTCCCAAAACCGAACAAGCATATCTTCGAAATTAATAAAGATAGCAACTTCAAATTTGGTACTAGGGTGTTGTTTGCTGAATCCCTGATTTTTCCAAAATTTAAGATTAATTAGAATGGTTGTTCGGGTATCTGCCACACAACTCCCAAAACCAAACAAGCATATCTTCGAAATTAATAAATATATAAACTTGAAATTTGATATAAGAATTTTCTACCCTGTTGATGTCTCTAAAATTTGAGATGAATTGGGGTGGTGGTCCGCGTGCCTTCACACACTTGCCAAGACCTAACAAACATATTTTCGAATTTAATAAAGATAGAAATCTGAAATTTTGTACAAAGGTTGTAAAAGCATTTATTTGTTTAGCTTAGTTATATTAAATACCTAACTAAAATAACTTATGGATTTTTAATTTAATTTGAATTTTTTAGGTGTAGGGTATAAATAAGTCGGTTGCATCGACTTACTGTTACTTTTACTTGTTAAATTATAATTTTAGTCAATATTCTAAATAATTTTCTATATAACACATATATGTATTAAGATTTTTTTTTTTTGTGGTAGTAGTAAACAAATAAGAATATAAAACCTTCAATATGGATATTTATTAATTATTATTGTAATATATCTGATCATAATTGAAAGACAAATTATAATGATCTTAAAAAAAAATGTTTTCCCCCTTTCAAACCCACAAAAAAAAACTAAGCAATGATCTAACCAACCGAAAAAGGTGTAACTATAGAATGTTCTAGTTGCCGATTTAGGTTTATTGAACTGTAAAAAAAAAAAATAGTTTTTAAATAAAAATGGGATTGCCTTTAAAATTAAGAAGACAATATTAAATTTTAAATACTTTTTTTTAATTATCACTTATTGAACGTTATCGAAAAATGGAATTAAAGTATCTTAATAATGATATAATTTTAAAAACAGAATAATAATATTATTAATTATGTATTATAAGAATAGAAAATTTGATCATCAATTTAATTTTATTTTAGATTGATTCAATCAAAAAAAATTCTTCATACTTAAAACACCCAAATAATTAATGTTCTGTAACGTAATTTTTGAATTAATCAATGTTAAAATACATGTATTAAGAATCTATTGAATTTTATAAGATTACTTTTGTTGTAAAAGGTTTTAGATGGTGGGGCAGCAAAAAAAGAATTAGAAAAATGCATGAAGAAATTTAATTAATGAAATCAAAGATTATTTTAATGATAACTGCATTTTAATTTTATAAAACAAAAAAGATACAAACATCATTCCCTTTAATAAATTTTAATTGAATCAATTAAAACAAGATATCCATTATTTTCTTTGACGATGCATTTATTGTAGGAAAATATAAACTCAAAATATATTAATAATTGATTTGATTTCCTGAACAACCACATCGATTTTAATTTAAAATATTTTTTTGAAAAACGGGATTATGTTTTCAATGTTTTTTACGGATTACTGATTCAACTATAAATATAGGACCAAACGTATAGGATTATTTGTTTTTGATTCAAGTTATTACGATTATTTTTTTAATATACTAACATAAGTAAATAGGGTATTGCCCTTAATTGTATATCAATTTCATATTGATAATTTTAATTTTTGTTCTACACTATTTCAATTAAAAATATTTTTTGTTTTTTGTTTTAGTATATTCCCCTGTCACATAAATGTGACAAAAAAATTACACAGCCATTCGTTTTCAAGCGTGGCTGTAAATATTGTAAGGGGAAATTATTCTTACGACGTGTGTGGAATTCGAACCGTATTTACAACGTAATTTATAAACTGTTACCCACAAGGCCACCAAGGCCCCTAAATTATTGTTGAAAATCGATTTAAAAACAATGTAGCATTTAATCCGTTCGTTTACATTGGTCTTCTTAAATCTAATTTTTTTATTACGTTTCACCCTTCTTTCCAATAAACTAATTTAAAACTACAAAACCAAAAAATTAGTTCATTGGAAAGAAGGGTCAAACGTAATAAAAAAAGTAGATTTGAGAAGACCAATGTAAATCAACGGAATAATAGATACATTTTCATAAAGAAATCTTCAGTTTTTTGAAGAATAACAAAAATGAAATAAGTGGGATTGGATAATGAATTTAATTTTTTTTAAATTAAATTTAAAAAAAAAGACAGCTATATATCACTAACAAATATAAACATATAGGATTTCAGAATTTTAGAAAAAAAATTATTATAGAATATACCGGAATTTTTGAAAAATTTAAAAAAAAATTATTTCAATTTATCATTTACAATTTAATTTAAATTTTTTATTATATTTTTAATTTTTTTTATTCAAAGCAAAAAAACAAAAGGTTATAACAAGTTTTTATTGTTTTGAACTATTAGGTAAAGGTACATAAATCCATAGTTAAAATACATAGTTATTATATTCTTTTTTTTTTTTTTACGAATCTTTGTTTTAAATCTTTTAACAGTCCCAAATAAAATCTTGTAAAATATATTTAAACCGGTAAAACATTTTAAAAATATTATTACTAAACAAAACAAATTGGTTTTTAAATAACAAAAAAATAAACTAATCTAAATTTAAATAGTAAATAAGTAAGTTAAATTTAATATAAATTTTTATTTTGTCTTAAGACAAAATTTAAAAGAATCTTAAAAATCTTTATCATATATCTTTATTAAAATTAAATTAGTGATAAATGATAGAAAAGATTAAAAAAAAAAAAAAAAAAAAAATTTCGTATTGATCATTTTAAATGTAAAATATTTTAAGATACAAAATATTAACTCTATATAAATTTCTAGATACAAACTAATTATTAATTAAACACATAATTTTAAATGAATTTATGTATATATACAAAACATGCGCATACGTATTTATGTATACGCATTGTACATACATAAATCATTTTGCGCAAAATTAAATTAACGTAAAAAAATTTTTTAAATAAATATAATAAAAAAAAATATCTTAGCAAACTGAAAAAAAAAAAAATACAATTAAATAAATCATTTCATTTATTTTATTCAAATTTTAATTTACTTAATAAATTTAAAAAATTCGTTTTTAGACATTTCATATATTGATATAAGTACATATATGTATTATATACATAGGTGTGTTAATTCTATATAAACATCATATATAATACTTATGTATATAATAAAACATGTATATAATACTTATAAAAAAAAAAAAAAAAAACTTTTAATACAAAACTATTTAAACTAAATGAATGCAATTTGTAAATCCAAGTTTAAATTTATTTTTTTTTTTTATAATTTTTTAACAAACAAAAATCAATCAGTAAAATATTTACCTTATATTAAAAAAAGATCACTTTATTCTTCAAAAAAAAAAAAAAATAAAATAAAAATTTATTCCATAAAGATATTAAATAAATCTTTCGTCTCTTTTTTAATACACAAAATTATTTCACCTTCAGATTAAACAAAAATTAACTTTTTAGTTTAATCTGATTTATTATATGTATGTATGTATGTATGTATGTAATTATATACTAATAATATAATCCACAATATTTTAAAAGAATAATAATTACTTTCAATTTTCAAATTATTATTTAAGTATTTTTGAATGAATATTATAATAACAAAATTCAAACATACATTATGATTTATTAATATTTATTATTATTTTATTTAATTATAGCTACTACGATTAAGAAATTATTTTTAGTTTAATAACAAAAACAAATCATAAAATACTTTTTTTTTTTTTTCCATACATAATGTATTATGATTGGTATATTAATAGTTAAGATCAAATTTTTAATGCGATTTATATTTCAATAAGATTTTTAATGTATAGTTTTGCGGTTTTAAAGTGTTAAATTTACGAAAATAAAAAAAAAAAAAACCGTAAACACTGTCAAATTTCTACACTGACTGACAATCTAAGACTGAGACTGAAAACTTTAAGTTTTAAAATCTAAAATTTCAACTATACAAAATTTGTTTGTATCTTTTTTTTTTTTTTCTTATTTAAGTTTTTTTTTTTTCCTCTTTTTTTTTGTTTGTAATTTCAGATATGATAACATGACACTATTCAATCCTAAAAATAAATAAATAATAATAATAAAAATAAAAAAAAAATAGAAAACAAATTTAATTTTTTAATTCTATTTATTTATTTATTTTTCTTTTCTTTTTGTTTTTTTTTTTTGTAGTCATATTCTTTAGAACTGCTAATAAGTCATCAACATTTTCTTTTAGTAGGTATGTACATATGTACTTATATCCAAAATGAAGCACATCACATCTTTTTTAGCCCATCCGTAATTTTTTGTCTATAAAAATTTTATTTTTTTTTTTTTTTATTTGTTGCTTTATTGTTGATTATACTTTAAAATTTGTAGTAAAGAAATGATCAATGAAGCATAACAACAACAATAATTATGAAAGAAAAAAAAAACAACAAAAACAATAAGCCATAAATATTATATCTTGTCTTTACCTTATGTGGGCTTTCAAGTATAAAGTTGGGTTTTAAAATACACATTTATTTATTTTTTTTTTTTTTTTGTATTTTCATTTTTCGTCGTCATATTCAGCTTTTTATTGATTTTGTTATTTTTATTTTTTTTTTTATAATTTCACGTGGGTGCTCCAAATTCATTTGGGTGTAGATACTAAAAATGTTATAAAAAAAAAAATATGTATCTGTAATAAAATTATTATAAAGTAGCCATATATTTTTGTAACATTACGGTACATTTTTAATATATGCTTATATACTTGTTCTCTTTTTCAAATTAATGGATCAATATTAATTTTACTTAATTATTGTCCGTTCGTTGATTCATCTTTTTACAAAACTTTTACGAAACGTTTAGCATGGAGCAAAATAATTTTTATCATGAATAAGGGCTCACTGAAAAATTAATTTTGAAAGAATTAAGAAAAATGTATAGCTCATCTCAAAATTGATATAAAACTTATATTTCAGTGATTTTTATCTTCAATCTAAAAATGATAAATGACAGAAATTTTAAGTTTTATACCTAAATCAATTTTAAAAAATGCATAAAAACCTCAGTAACTTCGGAACGGTTTTATACAGAACCTTGAAGTTTTTAAGAGAAGAAATATCTTTTAAAATAAGTTACCAATCAGAAAAATGTTTTGTATACTTTCCCTGCTTATGAACTATTAACTACCAAAATTTATGTTTCGCTATTTTCAAATTCATGTAACCTGGACATTTTAGCTTTAAAGTAGAACACACAAATTGGATCTTGAGGTGTTAGATTACCAACATTAGATTTTACAAAGGTGTGCAGCTTTTCTCAATTTTAACGTGTTATTCTTTAAAATTGGAAAAAGTGTTCCTATAGATATTTCACAATTTTTTCTTATATAAAAAAATTCTAAAAAAAACATTGATGCAAATAGTGACATTTACTAAAAATTTCACTGTAATGACATTTCTAAAAATTTTAAATATTTTTTTTTGTGTGGAAATGTGCGTAGACCTTTAAAAATCTTTTATTTTACATAATACCAGATTTATGAATTTATCACTGTGTAATGTTTCTTACAGGACTTCTTCAACAGTTTTATGTTCATTAATAATTTCTCTGGCTGCACTTATGTAACAGTTTACGGTTTTTTATAAGGTAAAAAATCAAATCAAATACACATAATATTTAAAAAATTGTATTCATATATACTTAAGTCATACTCGTATATACTTAAAAAAGTAGATTTATTTAAATATGTAATTTAGTCACGAATAAATTATAATTATAAGCATACAAACAATCATAAAGATAAATTTAAAACAGAATTGAATGAATTCTATAGACTAAATACATATAAATAAATTTAAAGTAATTTTGTTTAATATGTGTCATAAATGTGATCGAAACACTAAATTCAAATATGATAAAATAAAATTTTTTATAAGGTGATGACATAATACATTTTAATGTATTACCTTTAGCTTACACATTCAACAAATTCATAATATGAATAAAAATTGGCACTGCGAAATAGCGTCTAAAGAAATAAGAGTTAATAATAAAAAAAATGAAATAACATCCAAAATTTTCCTGTTGTTTAGATCATTTTTTTCTCAATGATAAAAGATGTTAAAATTTTGTTGCTAATTAGGAATGAAGTAACATAATAACAATATATAACATTGAAATGAAATAAGTCTAAAAACTAAAAAAAAATAAAAATGAAAAAATTAAAGAAATGAAATAAGATCCAAAAAAAGTTTTATATTATTTTATACAAAAACTATCAAAGTAACTTGCACAATGGCTTCGGCAGCAGGGATAAAAAAAAATCTGTTGTTGTTCTGTTCACTAAAATATTTGTTTCCGCTTTGCTGTTAATCCCTCTAAATTATTTTGTTACATACATATTTCAACAAAAAGACATTTAAAATAGCGGTAAAGAACAAAACCCCTGCTACACAAATAATTAAAACCATGATTGGCGTGGTAATCATCTTTAAAATTTCTCCTAATTTACTTTTTTTACATATATAATTCAGTATTAAAATATTAAAAATTGTGCTAAATAGTCCCTGCTAAATAAATTGATGAAACCCAGATTTTGTAAACAATTATAACATCTCTCCAAAATATTTTTTTAAATGCATATTTTAATAACAAAATCTTTAATTAAAATAGTGATAGCTGCCGCACCCAAACCTGACTATTGACAAACCTGAAAGCGGAAAGTTTTTGGTTAATTTTTGCGCGGCAATTTTATTTTTTGCGGAGTTAGTTCATCGTTATTTTTGCTTTTTTCAGATATAATATGAGAACTTTTAATTCTTTTCAATATTTAATTTTATTATCATTTTAAACAGGTATTAAAGTTCATTTATGCAATAATATTTTTATTGAACTGGACAAGTTTATCTCAGATCATTATCAGATCAAAGCATCAATAATTGTAATAAATTATTCAATCAACAGTTATAAAATATGATTCTTTTCTTCCTTTTACATATTTTTAAAGAAACGAAATATGATCTAAAATTTATTTTTATATTTTATTTTATTATTTATACTTTTAGATCTTATTTTTTTAGACGCTATTTCTCAGTACCATAAAAATTTGATTGGATAAAAAAAAACTTGACAAGAATTTAATTTATAAAATATTAAATACCTAAAAATAAATTAGGTATTTAATATTAATTGTATTAAAATATTAAATACAAAATTTTTCGAATAATGCACAATTTGTTGTTGTGTGACAGTTTTTTTAACAATTTCGTTCTAAATTATTTTATAAATAATATTCAAAACATTATTAAAGACACATCAAATTTAAGCAACAACTAAATTGACAACAAAATTTGATAACAATTTGAAATGTAATTTCGACCTAATAAAAATTTTTTTTTAAAGCCTTTTTTGTTTTGTACACAAAAAAAAAAATTTTTAAAAGAAAAAAAGAACAGAATGTTTTTTTTACCTAAAAATTTAAAAACAAACAAGCAATAGTAAAACATTTTATTTCTTTTCTTAACATTTGTAAGTATTAACTTCCTGTACATTATTAATTCACATAAAACAATCTTCCGTTTTACAAATAAATATTTGAACCCAAAAAATGATTAATCAAAAGCTAAAAAGGAAGAAAAATATTTATACTACTGTTTAAGTTTAACATAATGGCACCATAATATGAAGTATATACAGACACTTCTATAATATTGGCATACTTTATTTATGAAATTAATTATTTAAACATAAATATAAATTGTAGTATTGATGATATCGACAAGAAGAATGACTAAGTTTAGGTTCATTTATAGCCAAAAAAAAAATTTTAACAGTTTTATTATTAGTTGCAATAAAATTTTAAATTAAAATGCCCAGTATATAATACTACAATCAGGACAAATTTAAATATCTTCTTTTTTTTTAAACAAATATCTAAAATGAATTTTAGATATTTTATTAGATATTTTATCTAATAATGAACTTTTTTCTATAATACTACATAATATGTAACCAGTGATTTTAATTAAAATCAAAAAAACAATCATCATCAAGTACCTAACCTATAGCGCTACAATTTGAGATGAGAATTTATTTGCTCCATAATTTCTCTCTGTGGTGAAATTAGATACAGTGTCAATTTTAATATTGTTTTCAGCATTTTAATAATAATAAATATTATATATCTGACCCATGGTGCAAAGCGTAAAGTCACCGGTCTTTCAGACGAAGGTTTCGGGTTCAAACCCCGGTCAGGTTAAAAATAATACATAAAATATAATAAAATAATGTAAAAAAAAATATTAAATATAATTATAATTTAATACTTGTACCGAGATGGACCACATGCTTTAAAAAATACTCAAGAAAAAAGTTCTCAAAATCAAATACGAAAAACGTCTCCGAAATTTATTTGAAACTTTGGGACTTCTGCATATGTAAAAAACGTCCCTAAATTTGGAGAGTTTTGCCGTTTATTTTGGAACTTTTATAAAAATTGTATTTTGAGGACTTTTTGTAAATTATGGGACTGGGACTGAGACTGAGATTCTCTTCAAAATTTAGGATTGAGGACTTTTTTTGTGCTGCCCACTCCTGGCTGTAAAATAATAATTTATATAAGTAATTTTTTTTACCAACACTTAAAATTTTTAATTAGTCTAAAAATTTTTTTATATTCAAAAAGTAACAAGAATATCCAGTTAGATGCTTCTTAAAAATATTTGAGATATAAAATATGGCACTTAATACTTCAATAGCACTATGCTAAATTGTTTCTTATAATGTTTTTTTGTTTTTCTTTTTAAGTTTATTCCCTTGCCGAATAAATGTGACGTGACAAAAAAATTACACAGCCTTTCCTTTTCCGGTCTGGCTGTAAATGTCGTAAGGGGGAATTATTCTTACGGCGAATGCAACACAACCCGCACTCCCTCGTTGTTTACAGTGTATTTTATACACTCTTATCCACTAGGCTACCAAGTCCCCCTTATAATGTTGAAAAAACTAAGTTCACAAGCCCTTTTAAAAAATGGAGTATAAAAAAACATATCATTCGAAGTCTATTTAAATTTTGATTTCATTTACTTCAAAACTATACTCTTTTTACGTTTTCTCGAATTAACTAGTCTGGTCCCTCTAAAAAGAAAAAAAATATACATGAATACATCTATTAGTTATAAATATATATGTAAATACTTCTTAATATATTAAACATTTTTCTTACTACACTCGGTTAATTTTAAAGAAAAAAGTATAGAAAATAACAAAAAAAAAACCAAAAATCGTGAACGATTTTCAATTAAATAAAAAACAGAAAAAAAAAGAAAAACTAAAGTAAAAATTTTTGAAAAACTTTTTCGAACTGAAAACTTCATTTATATATGCATATATATAGATATATATATATGTACGATTTGAAATTGTTTTTGGTAGCATAATTGAAAAATCAATCAATCAATCAGTATTAATATTAACAAATAGTTCTACCTACATTATAACCTATATTATTATATTATTATATATTTTAAAATTTAGAAAAACAGAAAATTAATATCAAGTTCATTTAACATAAGTTAAAACCCACTTAGATACATTTAGTGAACGGAAATATTAGAAATAATCTTAAAATATCACCAATATTGAAAGGAAAATTTATAATAATAATGGGTTCAAAATATATACAATACCTATTTAACCCCTAAAGGATCGCTTTTTAATTTGAATTTGGTATACATGTTATATCTATTCGTATATATGAATATAATATATATACATCAACGTTAATATTCATAATTTTTTTAACATATTATTTCTACCCATATTTTTACAATCAAAAATGTATTTTTGTTTTTAAGTAAAAAAACAACAAAATACTGAACACAAATACATACAAAGTTTCCAAATTTAAATTATAATTTCATTTAAAAATTTTTCTCATGTTTTTGAGTATTTAATCTTATATCGAACAGTTTTTAGAAATGCAACATAATGTTAAACTGTTCTTATAAAATTTGCGAGTTTTCTTTAATAAACTTCAGCAATAAGAGGTTACGAGTTATTAAGATAACGTCATCACATAACGGTATTTTATATCTCCAAGTTTCAGTTTCTTAATATATATGCCATTAGGACCGACTCGTCATCTAGTGGCCGAAAAATACATTACAAAATATTTTTAACTTTTTGTAGTATTTTACTTAAACCGTTATATTTTTCTTTACGACAGTACACAGGAACCAAAGAAAACAAAAAGGCAAAATAAATTTATGAGAATTTTTTATTAAAATTGTTGTTTCAATTTCGCATTTGCGTCCTCTGGTGGGAATATTTGTCAACCCATACCATCCATACTTGTTATATGCCATTGTAAAGGGTGTGAAGAGACCTTTCTAAGTGTAAATAATAATAAACACAAGATATCTTTGAAAATTTCACATTTATAATAGTTTTTTTGAAAGATTGAATTTCTTTTTTGTACCAAAATATCCACTTTTAACTGCAATATCTTAGAAACGGTAGCAACCAATTAAGTTAAAATAATATGTATATTAAAAATATACATATACTTTACAATATTATAAAAAATTGTGTTCCCACGTACTGTTGTAGAGGAAAACTATAACGTTTAAGTAAAATACTAAAAAATGTTAAAAAAATATTATATTATAATGTATTTTTGGGCGACTGAATGGCGACATCGATCCTAATGGCTTACATATTTGAAAACTTGAAGGTATACAGTACCGTTACGTAATGGCGTGATCTTAATAACTCGTAACCCTTTTGCGGAAGTATATCCGATTCCTTTATATATGGGATATTGGTCCATTATTTTTTTTTATATTTGCACTTAAATAAATAATATAAGAACTGCATCCTTCTCTTTTACCCCCTCGTAAACCCACACTAAAAACTATTAAATTATTAAAATTAGTTCAACCGATTAAGAATCATATTAAGTTATTTCCAGAATGATCAATCAATAAATGAAAAATGCGTATTTTCAACGCTTTGAATATTTTTACTTCTTAGTCATCTGATTAAAAATACTTTTAGTATCAATTTTTACATTATTGTCATCAAATTTTCATTAGAGAAAATTTAACTGATTATTAAAAAAGTTTATTAATAGGTCAACTATTATAATTTACTATCATTAAAATTATATATATTTATATATATATATGTTATACACATAATTGTTAAACTATATTTAAATTATATTGGCAAAAATGAGATGGCACTGCAATATTTAAAAAATAAAAAAAATAAATTATATAAAAGTTTATTTTTTTTCTTTAAAATGAATAAATTTTAAAAATTAAAAAAAAAAATACTTTCAAGTAAAACTTAAACTTTAAGTTTGTTTTTTTTTTTATTATAAACTTTATATAAAAAGTTACTAACTAACATTTTATTTAAAGTGTTCTTTTATATTTCTTTTTAGTTTCAATAGAAACAAAAAAGGAATAATTTAATGGTAACATTTGAAATTTAAAAATAAAAATTAATGAATAGTAATTTCCTTTTGACTTTTTCGTGTACTAAGGTTAATTGACATAAGTTTCAGTTGCACTTTAGTTACAATATATTCATCTTTGGTAATTTTAAATGATGTTGAAAATCATTTCTCTTATTTCGTGAGATTCAATTCTGTGACGGTTTTTTTTAGGGCACGTATACCTTATTTACCTTTTTTTACTATTTTCAGATCTTCGATAGATTAAACTTCAAAAGTTATTATAATTATGGGATATGGAGAATATGTATGCGTTATGTAGGATATATATAGGATCCTATATATATATATATATATATATATATATATATTTGGTCAAAAGAATTCTCTATATCACGAAACAATTCTTCACCTCTTTGTAAACCCTATTCTTAAATATTCAATTAATCAAGTATGGTTCCGCCTTAGAATTTGAATTTCCACCAGTCACGCATTTAGTCCTTAATATTTTATTTGATCAATAAATTGTTCACGGCGATGATACTTCTCTTTTTATTAGCGAATTTTTAAAAATTTTGCATCATTAATCTCGAATTGGAATTGAACACATTATGCCATTATAATGCTTAACCAATAAATATAAATTTATTTTTATGCTCATCTTTGTTAAAAAACTAAGATCTTGGACATTAAATAACTGTATATACGATTACAATACTTATTTTTTTTTTAAAAAAAGAAGCAATACTAAATATGGAAGTTTTTACTATATTTATGCTCCTTAAACACACAAAAGCAAACACACTCTAATATCAATGGTTCTCTTCTAACAAAAACAAAAAAAAAAATTTATGTCCAAGTTGTTTTATTTCTTTTTTCGTTTTTTGCTCTTAGTTCTCACATAAAATGTAGAGATTTAGTGCAAAGTAATTAAGAACAACATTGAAAGTAGTTAATTTTTTCTACATTTATGGCACTTTCAATGACTCTTTATTTGGATTCAAAAGTGTGTTATTAATGGTAAAGAATTGAAAAAAAAAAAAAAAGAAAAACAAATGAATCACATAAAAATGCAATATGCGACTCAGATTTTATGGTAAAATATCCTCCTCCTATATATTCTCTTCTATATATTTTTATTTTTTCTTATTGTAATGACAAAACAGAAACTACATAGACATTACTTTTATGGGTTTATTCATGTCTTTAAATCTAAACGACAGTTAACATCTTTGACACAATAATTCTAATATGGATTTGTAGTTGAAAAACAAACAGAAAACAAAAAAAAAATACAAGAAGAAAAAAATTTGTAATGAGAAAATTTTGCTCTTAGATAAATAAAAATGTAAGAGACTCAAATCAAATCTTTCCTTAAATATTATTTTTTTTTTTTTTGAAAAATTACTTATAGAAACTGGACTTATTCATGTTATATGGACATTTTGTAGAACAAAAAAAATCTAAGAAAATGCGCTTTACAAGATGTGATTTATTGTTTTATGTGTATGCTTTTAATTAAAATGAAAACTTTTAAGGTAAATGTTTAAAAAAAAAATAGAAAAAAAATCGTTATAAGATTTTTTTTAGGAAAGCAATAGAATATGAAACAACCCTTGTTCTAAGTTACTTTTTAAGATGTTGTAATGGTTCTGAGTAATTATTCGTTAAGCCGTGAATCAATAAACATTCAGTATGTTTTAAACTTGGGGTTGCAAAGTGTTCTTCATTTTTATGCGGCTTTATAGAAGAGTCTTTTGTCCTTTGTTATACCCTACACTTAAAGTATAGGGTATATTAACTTTGGTATGGTGTTTGTAACCACCAAAAAGGAAGCAAGTTAGATATGGACATGTATATATATTCTGAATCAGGATCACCTCCTGAGTCGATTTAGCGATGTCCGTCCGTACGCACGATAACTCAAAAAATAATGATGCTATTTTGATGAAATTTATACTGTAGGTTAACAATGATTAAAGTAAGGCGGGAATTGCAAATTGGCGAAATCGGACCATAGGTTCGTGTACCTCCCATACAACTCCCAAAACAGAATACGCATATCTTCAAAATTAATAAAGAAAGAAACTTAAAATTTTGTACGAGGGTGTGTGTTCCTGAATCTCTGATTTGCCTAAAATTTCAGATGAATTGGAATGGTTGTTCGGGTATCTGCCACACAACTCCCAAGACTAAACAAGCATATTTTCGAAATTAATAAATATAAAAACTTGAAATTTGATATAAGAGTGTTCTACCCTGTTCTGATGATGTCTCTAAAATTTGAGATGACCACCCAAGGTGGTGGTCCGCTTATTTTTACACACTTCCCAAGACCTATTTAATAAACATAGAAATCTGAAATTTTGTACAAAGGTTGTAAAAGCATTTATTTTTTTAGCTTAGGTATATTAAATACCTAACTAAAATAACTTATGAATTTTTAATTTAATTTGAATTTTTAAGGTGTAGGGTATAAATAAGTCGGTGTTATCTTTTAAATTGGTATCATTTTCTTGTTTTCTTTTATTTAAAGTGTCATTTTTTCTTTAATATGTTGCTTTAATATGTTCATTTATGTTTAATATGTTGGTTTTTTCTGATCGGAAATGTGACAGTCCAATAAACTCTAAAAAATCAATAAACCCTAAGAATACATGAATGTTAACTCTAAAAATATATGAATGTTAACTCTAAAAATATATGAATGTTAACTCTAAAAATATATGAATGTTGCAAAGAATGTATTACTTATTCGTAGATCTTTGCAGTTTAAGACTCAGCAAAATTGTATAAAATTAAAAAGTCCAATTATAAATTTCAATGACATAACTTTGAAACCTTTTAAACCTAAACCTTTCGTTAGATTTCCCCCCTTAAACTTCTGTTTTAGATTGACCAAAAACAATATTCTTTAATATGAATAATTTATAAGTATAGAGCTTTAAGAGTCAAATTTAATAAAAACATGGTATTTAATTTTCTCAACTTATTTATTTTCCTTTTTCATCTAACCTCTAAACACCAAATTATTAATTTGAACAAAAAAAATCACCTTCCTGTACTGAAATATATAATAATAAATTTTTATTTCAATTAAAAAAAAAAGATAAAATCAATATAACAAAATACAATTTCAGATATAAACTAGATTAATTGAATTTTTCTTGAATAAAATTAGAGTAGGCTGAATTATTTTTCATGTTTATTTTTATCCAAACAAACCAATTAATTTCGCTCTTTACATATAATTCATTTTCTATTAAAATATTTAGGCCAAAGTAATGGCGCCAAACCTTAGTATATAAACCTGATTATGCACGTGTACAACCACTTAATGTTTTATTACTTGCATATAATATATTATTATATTATATTTTTATTTATAATCAATTAGAGAGGTGTAAAAGAAATTACTAGATAAATAATAAATAAATAAAAGTTTATGAATGAAATAAAACTTAAAAAAAACTAAAAAAAAAGACAAGATATGATGATAAAATTGATCTATAACTGCTTAACTAGGCAATATATTTAAAAAAAAAAAAACAACTTGAAATAAAACCTCCGGAATTCTTTACTATATAAATTTGTATGCTAAAGCTTAATATGTATAACAGTTTTAATATCTTTAAGATAATAATATATGAGGGTAGGAAAAAATTTAAAGAAAAAACACTAATAAATTATTTTAGGGATCACGACATTACTTTTATAATAATAATCTTGAATAGACAAAATTTTGGATTTTTAATTTTTAAATTCTTTTTGGGACAAAATCTTGAAAATCTTGAATGAAAAAATCTTTTATCCTGAAATAAAATAATTCATTCAAAATTTTTGAAAAATTGATATAATACGTTTTATATTTTAGTTACAAAAAGTTAAGGTAAAATTCAAAGATATACGTAAAGATTTTACAAAATCAAGGTTTCAATAATATCTTTAGAGAAGATTTTTGTGATGGCAGCCACCACTCATTTAAATGGTTTTGTTGTTGAAATATATATGTTAAAAATGTAATTCGGAGGGGTTATAGAGTTGGTTGCAAAGCTTATACTTTATATAAACAAAGAAATTCAATTAAATTTATTCTTCAAGATTTTGTCCCAAATTGTTTTTTTTCTAAATTTATTAAAAGATTATTTTAGAAGAAGATTTTAGTTCTCAAGATTTATATTGTTAATTTTTTTCTTCAAGATATGGCGGGTGACCTACTATTAATATACATATGACAACTATATAAGTTATTAAAATACTTTTCAACTCCAACAGCTTATCAACTGTGATATTAAATCTTTGGAAATCCGCTACCACCTTATTATTCAAATTCTTAAGCCACTCAGATACGTAGGTATTATGATATTTATCCATTATTCTGGCTAATTAAACAGGTGAATATATTGCAAATGAAAATTTGAAGTACCAAAGAGGAGCGCTTTAAAAATTAGCTAGAATATTATTCAAAGATGAAAGATACAAGATATACGATTTACAAACAAATTTTAAATTGTACGAATTTTAACATTTAGTCTTATAAAGTACCTTTACCAAGTTACCTTTACAGTATACATTTCCATAGTATATTATCATTTAATATACAAAAAATATATATCCGCAGTATATTATCAGACAATGGAAAGATGGAAAATACTGAATGAAAAGATGAAAATTATATGATTACTGCTAATTGTTTAAAACTATTCATGAGTTCCTCCTTAATATATTTATATATAGATATTATGTTATCAAAGAAAGGTAGCAATTTTTAATGTAATTCAATAAAAAAAATATAGCATTAGTCAAGTAATAATTTGACTCGTTTTCAATATTTAACAGTTTTTATTTTTATATTTTTTTTTTTATTACCGTGTAATATTATTATAAATATTATTTTTATTCACCTACGCTTCCTATAATATAAGAATTAAATTTTAAAATATAGAGTATTTGTTTTTTTTTTTTTTGTTATATCCACCAACACTATTCACTTTGATCCCAATTGAATTGAGTTGCAATTCCAGGGCAAAATTCAATAAAAACCTAAACTTAATATTTAATACTTATATAAAAGTTAAGGTGGTTTTATATAAATTTACTGAAATACATCTAAAGTTTTACAATCATTATTACAGGTAGAAATTAAATATATCCGATCATTAATAAAAAAAAAAAAAAATTTTTTTCTTTTTAAATTTAGTATTCATACCAATATACATACATACAATCATTATTAATAAACCTACACAAAATTTAACAAGTTAAAAAATGATTTGATAAAAATTATGTGAGTCAATATTATCGCCACAGCATGATTCAATAAAACAACTATTTATACATATCTGAATCACAGTTATATCACTTCGTTATAAAAAAAAAAAAAAAAAACTAAAATAAGAATCATAAAACGAATAAAAAAAAAAAAAAAAATTAGATAAAATATTATGATTAGATGAACCAAAACTAATTATAGTCAGATTTACCTTATATACATGTTAACTTAAAAACACTCAAATATAGTTTTAAATAAGAATTTAAAGAAATCAAAATGTTAACTACAGTTTAGTCTTTTTTTTTTTGTTTTTATCAAAAATAGAAAAGAACTGGTAATTAACATAAAAAAAAATAGAAATAAAAATTTAAAAAAAGCTGAAGTTATTGATTTTGTTTTTTTGTGGAGTCACACCATTTTAGTAAATTTATTGTTATAGTTGTCAAATTTTTTTTTCTTGTTGTATCTTCCATAGATAAATTTTGTCGTTTCCTCATTGATAATTTGAAACAATTCTTAACAATTTTTTTTTTTTTCTTTGTTTAGATTTACACAATGAACTTTCATCACTATCCCTTTTTAATTGCCGATTTGTTTCACATTTTTATATACATATATTATACACGCATATCATGTTAAACTTGTGATACCTATTACCAAAATTAGTGGTCAAATTAAAGCTTTAACTATAGAACTTTTAATTTTATTTTGGCACAGCTAGTCATTTACCATATTGTTATAAAGGTTTTTGTATCCAAAATAAATTAATAAACTTACTGATTAAAACCCCAATTCAATGACAAATTTTGTTGATATATATCACAAGTTTAACATGATATGAGTGATAAAGTTCAGATTAAATATTAGATCCCTGAATTTACTAGTTAGCATTGAATTACATTACTTTGGATCCTCAGATACAGCGATATTCTGTAAAATGAGACTGAAGCTGTAATATCTCGAAATTACTTTGTCAGCAACAAGTTACATTACTTTTGATACTCAGAGACAGCGATATTCTATAAAACGAGAGATGTATAGATGCTATTTTTAAACTAATTTCCAAAAGACAAACATAAACGGTAAAATAATTTGCAAAAGGCCGATTATTGTTCTTCCTACCATCCGAATGTCATGATTTCTCTTAATGAGGTTACTTCGAAAATTTAAGGTAGATATCTAAAATATAAGTAAGTAGCCTAAAGATAATCTGTGAAACAATAATCTACAGATATCTGTGGCTAAGATACGATAATAAGAGTTCAGTTTTTTCTGCGAAATACATTAATTTTTACAACGTATCAATGGTGTAATCAATAGATTTTTTGCACAATACTTTCTGTAAATATTAATAGTTTTTAAAACTTAGCTCAGAAATTCACGAATCATCAACGTCTTAAATTTCACTTTTTTTAGCTTACTATAAATTACCGAATAAAAAGTATTCTTAGATAATATATAAATAAATTTATTTATTTTATTGTTAGCAAGTCTATATGCGATCTGTTTTCTTTGATTTTTTTTTTTTTTAACTTAATAAAATGTCTAATTCTTTTTATATTATATAAAAGTAATAAATTTAAGACAAAGCATAACAAATTATAATACATGAATTAAGCCTATAGATAACGTTTCCGTTGATACACTGAATTAAAAAGATCACATACAATGAACCGGATCAAACTAAGCTTAAGCATAATTAATTACGATTAATTTTTAGGTATAGCTATATATTAATAAAATTAAAAACCAAAATTTAATAATTTTTAAAATTAAAAGAACTGTATACATAGTCTAATTTAATTTAAGACTTTAGTGAAATTAAAATTTAAATTTTTTATTGACTTTTAATCAAATCTTTCGTGGGGTCATAAATATAAATTACCTCTTTGCTGATTAAAAATTTTTTAATTAACAAATTTAGTGAAAAGCTTTCTAAATTGAATTAGTTTCAATTAATAATCTTAATTTAATAAAATAACAAACAAACAAACGATACTACAAGACAATTTTGACTAAAATTTTTTTTATCAAACCCACATTATTAAAAAAATTTTCTCTTTAGAAAAGAAATTTTAAAATTTTAAAAATTTATAATCGAGTATTTTCTGTATTCGAAAATAGAAGATATCATCATGAAAATTTGTAGTCAGCTCAACGTAAATATACTTACATTGATTAAAACTATCAGTTTTAGTGAAAAATTTAGATAATTACACGGGTTCGTAACCAAATCTATAAACCGAAATCCACAAACCAAAATCGAAAAGGCAAAATTCACAAAAAAAAATCCACAAATTCAAAAATGTGCAAAGAAAATTCTTGAAAAAGCAAAAAACTTTGATTTTGTAACAAACTCTAAACTTTTTTCTAATTTTTTTTATTACATATACATACATACTTCAATATCCAGAAGTTAAAATATAAATAACCCCCTCTAAATAAATTAATGAACGCTGATTTTGTAAACAACTTTAAAATCCTTCCTTATTATTTTTATTTACCTAGACATATTTCAACAACTAAGTATTTAAAATAATTGTGAATTTTCTTTTTATGGATTTTTTTTTTTTTTGTGCCAAAAATCATAATGGATTTTGTTTTTTGTACTTACTTGGACTCACCATAGTTACACGTCTAAAAGCTGTAAGTAGTTTGTTCTTTACTAACCCAATAACAACAATATCAAAATTTTCAATAAAAAGTCAATTATATTTTCGTTTTCCACTTTTTTGTTAACTTTCACAACGAATGTTAGATTTTGAAGTTTGAAGCATTCTAAATATATTTATCTTTTTCATAGACATTTTAGGAACAGGAAACGGTGCCATTTTGGAGCGGCTTACTATAAGTCACTGGTATTTTATTTAACATTTTAAATTAGCAAATGATATTTTCTCTTTTAAAATGCTATTTCAATCTAAATATTTTATTACAGAATAACACCGAACATTTTTTTTAATAAATTTTAATTTTATATGTATGTGTATATTATTTATATGTATATAAAATTATCGAACATATTTGCTTTAGTTCTGGATGTAACGTTATAGTGCTGTCATTTTTTTATACTGATATTTTTTTATACTAAAATCGTGATTAAATTGATTGAAGACACAAACCATATTAATTTTAACATTTGCAGATTACACTTTACGATATTCTGCAGTTATTTCACGACAGAAATCTTGAAAAAAATACATAATGTATTTATTAGGCATGTTTATTAAGTTGTTCTAGAACGACCTAGAACTAAAAAGTACGTTCATTTAGCATTCATAGTTTTAGAATTAACAGTGATCTTTTTGTTCGAAAAAGTTCTAATTTGTTTAATTACGAATGACTTAAATGTTTTCAATCCATATTTGTTCCATATTTTCTTGTTATATAAAATAGAAAAATTGCTATTTCAGTTTTTCAAAAAAACGTGAAGAAATAGTTAGGAAATAAAGTGATATCTAACCGCTAAGTAAGAACAATTTTGTACAATTTTTTTTGTGGTTTTTTTTTTAATTTTGACAGGTATGTATGTATCAATGATTTCTTTTTTAGCGATGAAAATGATGGAAACTTAAAGTTCTTGAAATGTGTTTTTAAAATTTTTATAATAAGGGTATTCACGAGTTGGTGCAAAATTTTGCACCGTAGCATATTTTAATTTTTTGCCAGTTAAAGTGCACAATTTGTTGTTGTTTTCGTGTATAAAAAAGTGCAAAATTTTGCAAGACTATGCAAGACCTGAACCCTATTGCATATTTGTGCAAGACCATTGCAAAGTTTGTTTATATATTTTTTGTAAGCGCTATATTAGATAAAAATTTAAAAAATGCCTAAAAAAAGTGGAGAAAAAAAATTATTTCTGATTATTTATTAAGTCAAGCATATGAAGATATACAAATATCTGAAATTTTTCGTAAGCATATTAAATTTTTATGTAAACAAAACAAGCACATCAACGATATTTGACAGTTCAATAAAAATTCATGCTAGGGTTGTTCACGAGTTGGTGCAAATATGTGCTAGGGTGCAAAAAAAATTTGCACTTTTGCACCAAATCTTGAATACCCTTAATAAAAAATTAATAAACAATAACTTAAAATAAAGAAATTCATTAACATATTTAAAGTGTATCCGAAATATCCAAAAAATCTACAATTTTGGCAACTGAAAATGTAAAAGAAAAAAGTACAAAAAAAGCGTTCATTAGATTTTCTGTTCTAAGTTGTCCTAAAGTGTTTGACGTTTAATTTCATACATACATATTATGCTATTCTGTTCTGTTCTGCCCAGTCCTTAAAAATTAATAAACAAACCTATCATTTAATGAAAATTCGAAATATACTTTCATTGTAAAATACAAACAAAGGAATGCGAAAAAATAAAATTAACATATTTCTTAATATTTCGAAATAAAAAGTCTATAATGAAAGAAAAAAAAACTATGGGATTTATTTTACTTCCGTAATTTTTGTTACAAGTTACAGGAACAGTATTCAAATAAAAAAACACTTTTCAAATTTAATATAGACTTTGATTTCATTATATTTTCTAAAACAAAAAATAAAAAATTAAATTTTAACACAAAAAAAACAAAAAAAAAATCCTATACGTTTTAATCTATTTAAACACCAAAGATATTTTATTAAAAATTGTACATATTTTATTTCAAAATAAAATTATATAAAATATCTGCCATTAAGATTTTCTTTTTGTGTACAAAATTTAATAAAAATTATATATGTACATCCCATATATTTATTATAACTTGTGAATAAAAATTATTTTTAATAATTCTTTTTTTTTTTTTAATTTACTTACTTTTAAGGAAATTATACATAATAATTGTTTTATCTTTTAAACATTTCTACTTGGATTTAAAAACATTTACCTTTTAACCTCAATTTTCCTTTATTTTATATTTTTAATTCCATATTTTTTCCATTCAAACCGTATTTTTCTTTCAAGTCTACTAATTAATTATGTTAAAATAACTTTTATTTATTTACTTTACACGTATATGTATGTATTTTTTTTTTTTATTTCAACATCCTTGCAGCCTACTTTTAAATCCTTTCAAATACTGTGATTTATCATATATTTAATGAAACAAAATTCAGTATTTTTTTTTTTTATTATATCAACATGATAGATATATTATTTTATATTTTTTTTTTATAAATAAAAAGGACAATTCGTTATTTAAAGTTTTTTGCATTTATGAAAGATAATTTTCTGAATTTGAGTATATGGTTCTCTATGGAGCTGGTATAAAAATACAAATTACTCCGTTAGACATCTTATTTAAAAGATACCTTCTTTTATTTAAGCCCAACTATGTCTTAAATTATTTACTGCATCTGCATGCAACTGAAAACTAATTTCTTTTAAAAGAAAAGAAAATTATGACTCTGCAAGATTTATACTCTCAAAACAAATAACAAAAAAAAAAAAAGATCATATAAATTGCTTGTTATTTAGAATATCACATTTGTCAAATTTGAAGGAAATCGACTAATCAAGACATTTCATCTACAATAAATTTAACTTGAAAATGTTGTAATAATTCAATTAAGTAAAAATAACTTATTAAAATAAAAATGTAAAGAAGAAAATATTTCTAAAGTTTAAATAAAAATTTCCAAGGTTTACAGTTATTCTTTTATTAATGCAGAATGTTTTGAATTAACTATAAAGCGTATATTATTTTATTACTTTAACAATTTTTGATTTTTAAATTACTTTAACTAAAATCACACTTATAGTATTAAATCTGGTAACTTTAAATTAAATCTGGTATAATTTTTTACCACATTTTTAAATAAAGGAATATAATTTTTTACCACATTTTTAAATAAACTTTTACACCGTTTTAAATAAAGCAATAATATTTTAACTATGGATAGACATCGCCAAAAATCTAATTTTATGGAAGAACGTTTTTCTGTAGCCCCACCCGTTACGGAGCTACAGCTCTACAAAGTTCAAAAAAACCCTATTTTTAAATTGTTATAACATAGGTTCTATAAGGCATATTTTCAATCTGGAAATGCCAAACGATAGCTGATTTTATAAACTTTATATATACTTGTATCATACGATGTCTTAATTTACCGTTATCTAAAACTCAAATTTCACAAAATTCTTGACTCCTTCTATCTTCCAAACGGTTTAAGCTAGAAACTTAAAATTTTCAGAGAAGTTTATCGCCCGCTGTTTAGGAGCTGTAAGGAGTCTGAAAAACTGAAAATTCTCTATTTTTAAACACCTATAACTTGTCGCCTGTCGAAATTTTTTTAAAGTAATATACAAAAATTAAAGCTCCAACATTATATTTTTGTTTGTGTTAACAACTTTTCTTAATAATATAGGGTTACCTTAAATATGACGAAAGTGTGACTTGATTTTACTCAATTTTCTTATTGTTTTCATTATTATTCATAATTTGTATTAACAAAATACGTAATTTATATGATTATAAATTTATTTTTTAATATTTTTTAATTTTGGTGTGCTTTTTTGAAAACCCTTGGTTCTTTCAATCACTTGTTTTATTTTATTTACACATTACTGAAGACAGAATCGTTTGAAGTTAATATTCATTTCAATTTTTATTTTTTTTTTATTTTTTTGTTCACTTAGCAGGTGTATTTTCTAGATTTATTTACTAGAAAACCTACTTTTACACCTTACATAATATACGTTACATAAACATATAAATATATAAAGTATAATTTTTCTGTTAATATTATATATATATGTACCTACGTAAATATTTATATTAAGAATTATTTTCTGATGAATAAAAGGTTAATATACTGCAAATGTTGCAAAAATAAATTACACTTCAAAAAATTTACACAAAATTAAAGTTGTTTTAAGATATCCTACATTTAGATTTTAAAATACATATTATGAACTTTAAAGAAAAACAAAATATTGTGAAGTATGCAATCTGAAATGTTATCATCTTGACTTTCTTGTATAGAATATGGTAAAAAAAAGAAAAGAGTATATTATAGAAAAAAAATATATTTATACATATGAATATTATATATGTTAATATTTACATTTAAAAATAATTTAAAATGAATAAAAAATATTACATATACCGTTATTTATTTTTATATTTAATCTAAAAATATATAATAATGTTTTTACACGATAAATTCAAGTCTAATTGTATGCCTCATTGTTAATCGTTGTGTAATAGTGGTTATGAGAGAATATCCATAAGATATTTGTATATTAACGACTTCCGAACAATGCTAAACTATTATGTAAAAGGAATTATTATTCTTAATATAGTAAAACAGCAAAATATGAAATTTTTAAAATAAGGAAGCAGATTTACTTATTGAATGCAGTTGATCTGCAACATTAAGCACAATCAAAAGAATTGTTGTAAAGTCAGTTTTGAGAACAGTATTACGGAAAATGGTTTTTCTTCGAATTCTAGTCGTTCTTATAAAGTTATAAAACACTCATGAAAAAAGAAAATAAAATTTTTATTTAATAAAATCATCATTAAAATTGTGTAAAAAAAAATACATTCAATTGACAAAAGAAATATTTATACCATTCTCAAATTACGATATTATTATTATTTTCGAATTTTTCAAATTTGAAAAAGTTTTTTAATTTAGATGGCATACTTCAGGTTACAGAAATTTGTTTCTGATATGAAAATCAGTAATGTGAAATCATCTCCCACCTCGATTATATAAGATATTCTATTTTTTTTTTTTTGGGAGAGTAGGATGTTGATCTCGAAAAACTCTAATGAGATCAAAGCGTGAATTATCTTTGGTAGTGTTAATGTTCTTGAACTTTAACCAACCAAACACCATCTCCCTTTTAAACCAAACATTAGATTAGAACCTATGGTTCAATGTACTGTTTAATTTGGTGATTAGGAAAAAAGAAATAAAGAAATAGGAGTAAAAAAAAGTTTAGAAATATGGGTATAAGTGGATGTTGATAAGATTGTTTAGAACAAATATGTTGATGTTGATGTTCTTGAATTTAATTTTTTTTGTATTATTATTTTTATCAAAGTATAGTCACATAAATACATATCTAAAAAAAACTATAACAAGGGAGAATGTAAACCAAGGCAATTTTGAAGGGTTGTAAGTCCGGAACCCTATGTAACTAAAACAAATCGTTAGGACACGTAAAAATATATTACTAAAGTTTTAATTTTCATGTCTTACCGAAGAAAAATTAAGTGCCTAAGTTACAGATGTTTAAAAATAGAAAATTTTCAATTTTTGAGCCCTAATAGCTCTTAAACAGAGGGCGGTCCAAAAAAATTGTCTGAGGAAACTTATACTAATTCTAAGTTCTTTCTTGTCTCAAAATTTTAAGTCCCTATCTAAAAGCGTGCCGGAGTTATGAAGATCGAAAAACCTTGCAAAATTTGGTTTTTACATAACGGTAAATTTAAATACTAAATTTAAAAGAATTCTACAATTTTGATATTGACTTAGAAAATTCCTATTGAATGGTCAAAATTCCTGATTGATAAAATATTAAACAGAACATGAGAAATATGTATTTAAAAATTGGTCCTTTTCAAAATTTGGGGAGCTTTAGTTCCGTAATGGAGGTGGCTATATGAAAAAGTTGTTCTACAACATTAATTTTTTTATGAAACCTACTCATGGTTAAAATTTTTTTCTCTATCTTTAATGGTGTACAAGTTTTGTAAACAGACGGACAGCCGGGCAGAGTGAAATTAATAGGCACATTTTTTCAACATTTTTTTGGAAATGTGCTAAAAAATAGTTAACTTTAGTAAGTGGTAAAAAGGTATATAAAGTTAAGGCTAATTTTCATGGAAAAAATTTAATTCGATATCGGATATTTAGAAAGAGTAAACTATACTTAATACTACCAATAGGAAAGAGGGAGAAAAATAATGAATTCAAATGTCATGTATCCATAAGAATGTTAGTAGTGTCCCCATTTTTTTATTGTAGCTGACACATTTTTACTTATGTGCTATCGAAGATAATTATAGAAAATTTAGCTTCAGCGAGTTAAATTTCATCCGATATTTTCAGAACGCTTGTACAATTTTGTTGTTAATTTGTCCGATATTTTTGTGTTTTTTCTTTGTCACACAAGTAGTGTTTTTGTATTTTCTGCCTATACTCTAACAAATATCGCCAATATTTTTCTTCAAGAATTTAGCCTTTATATAAAAATTTTAGGTTTGAATTTATTTCAATTCAATTATTCTTATTTACGTTATACGCTTGTTATATAACAAAGCAAAAAAATCATAACGTCTCGGCTAAGCTAAAAAATCATAACGTTTTATTTTAATCGATTTATTTAATTTTTCAGATATTGAAATATAGCCTCTTTCTATAAGGGATTTTTAATATAGAAATCTTATCACAATTTTTTTTCTTTAAAGCAATGAAAATTATTTTTAAAAATTACCCCTAGTTCGACAATGTTTTCTGAGATTTAAAATAAGTGCCTTTAAGATTTAAATCTTCCAAATAAAAATATTACACATTTTACTTCCATACATAATAAAATAATTATTTTAAAAGATTTTTAAATTTTTTTTTAAAGAAAAATATAGTAAAAGTTTATAAGATTTAAAATTAATGTAATTTTAAAGACATTTATCAATTTATGTACATTATTTCTATATAAGGACTTCATAATTTAACAAAAAAAAAAGTAGTTTAAATCAAATTAATTTTAAATCTTTTAAATTTTTATTAAATTTATTAATTTTATTCTGCTTAAAATCATGAAAAAAAAAATATATTTTTATTCAACTACATAATGTATATCGTAATTCGGAATAGCCGTATTTAAAATTTAATTTCTTTCTAGACAGACTTTAGATTTTTTTTTATCTTAGCTTTAAAAAAATAAATAAATAAATATAACGTTCTATCAGATACAAACATTCAATGAGATAGTTTTTTCCCATTGGCCTCTTAATTAGAAAGATCGAATGAATTAAATTTAAGTCTTCATAGTTAATAAATGGCAGGTTATATAATACTGGTGCCAGTATAACTATAAATTATTTTATGTTATCTCTCAAACTGCTTCCACACCATATATTTACATTAGTGGATTTAAGTGCTTATATCTGTGGTATATATATGTAAATAAAATAAATATATGATTTAAAAAACTGTTACATAGAAATTGGTTGTCGAAAATATGAGATGACTGCAATACTTGTTCCGAAAACTTTGTAATCATATATCAAAATCTTAGGCAAGCGTTTTATCTATACCGAATAGTAATATGTAAAATAAAATTACATAATTAATATTTTAAAATTTAAGCGCTATAAAATGTTATTTGAGGGGTAGCAAGAATAAAGAAGCTCCATCTACTTTCTGTATTTTTCCTGTTTTAAAAATTTAAAATTTTAAAAAGCAAAAATATACTAAAGTTATTAAAAAAGTTAAGATGTCTGTTTAACTATAGTTGATATGTACTCCTAAAACCCGAATAAAAAATCAGTTATCGTGTTTTATATACCCGTATGAATGAACATAATTCAAGGGTGATAAATGATGATAAGTTGTAAAAGATTATCAAGTTTTATAGAAACAGCACATATTGTGTTTATATGAAGATATACAAGAGTTGTCATAGTTGTCGTACTCTACACTCTTGTTCGTTTTTTGTGAAAAATTAACAAAAAAATTAATTTACCTTATTAATAAAATGTTCAAACAAATCAAAATTTTTAAAATATATCAAGAATATAAAATTTAATAATTACTTCGATTCGATTAATTACTTAACAAATAAAAAAAAATAGAAAGACATCAGTCAGCCGATTAAAATTAAAAAATTAAATAAAAATTTTATTTCCAGTTGTAAAATCAAAATAACCTAAAAAATTTTTTTTATAGATTTTTCATTATAAATATAATTTTTTTTTTTTTTTGCAATACCTAATAAAAATATGTATCTAATGGAGTTTTTTATGTATATGTATATAAGTTTTCTAAACAAATATAAACACGAATTGCTAAAAAAAAAAAATTAAAGAAAAATAAACTGGTAACCAAAGTATGGTAAAAACTAGTGTATGTTCAATTTAAGTGCATTAAGAATAACCAATTGTTAGTTTTATAGTTATTAAACTATATCATTTATGCGTGACCACAGTAACTTGTTCTTCTAATGTCTAAATACCGGTATAATAGTGGTTAGTGCATGCATTACCAAGATAAATCATTATATAAGTAGATATTATATATATAAGTATATATAAGGATTACAAGAAACTTTTTCTCACATTCGCACTATTATATTATATGCATTTAAACGTATATGTCGAGTGTATATACCCTGTTATATAGTAGAGAACCTTATGAATTTTTGAAAAATTTTATTATTCAGTTCAAGTTCATATTTTATAATAAATGGTTTTTTGTGTGTGTGTGTGTGTTGTTTTTAAATAATTGAGTACATACATACATATTATGTGTTTATATATAGATAAGGTAAAAATTTTTAGAAAGGTAAAATTGTTTTTAGAAAAATTACACAATTTCTTAAAATTTTATGACAAAATAAAATATGGAAATAGTATTATATATAAGAATAAAACATAATATATTTATAAAATGCAAGAAGAAAAATTAATTCATCCTGAAAAATCATTATTATTACTTTACAGAGTTAATTTTAGCATTTTCTTTTCCCATTATGCACTAGAAAAAGTTTTAACTGGACAAATTTTTGTTTTATAGATAATGGTAATATAACAGTAACAGTAACATAACAGTAATTTAATTTATGTCATAATGGCTTTTTTGTCTCATTCGATTAAAAGTACTTTAAAAGAATACTTTAGTATTGTTAATAAATTTATTAAACTTTATTTACCAACTCTAAAACTCTACCTAATTATTTTTTTATATAGATATTATAACAACACAAAGAATTTAACATTGTTAAAGACTATTACGGCCTCTAAACAATTTATTGGAACCCTATATATTTGTAACTGCATCCCGAATGCTCCCAAATAGGCTATGCTCATTTTGTGAAAACATACCCTGATTTTGTAACCAACTTCTCTTACATACATATTTAAACTACAAATAAAACATTGAAAATGGTGGGGATGCTGCCTTAAAACCCCCGCTAAATTAATTATTTAAACTCTGATTTTGTAATCAACTCTAAAATCGTTCCAAATTAAGAGTATTATCTTATGGCTGAGAGTATACTCCTCCCTTCTTCGATACGACTATTTATATATAGTTTTAACCTCGGGAATCACCCCCTAAAGTGCTTGCACTCTTATCCGAAACACCATGTATATAAGACCCTGTATTTATAAAATTATATTATTTATAGTTTTATTTTAGTGGTATAAGACACTTTTCTTGACTTAGGTTCGATGAATTCCTATCTTATGAAAATAAAATAATTAAAGTCTTTGACTTAATAAATTCTAAAAGGCCCCTATACACAAATAAATTTGTTTAAAAACATGTTCATAAACTTTTTTAGCTCTTCACCACACACTAATAAATTTTTGCTTGAACAAGTTTACAAACTCCATTATTTTTCTATACAATCAGAAGACACCGTAAAAAGACAGATAACATTATAGCCTTGAATAGCAAAAACTTAAAAAAAAAACAAGTAAATGTAACAGTAAGTCGATGCAACCGACTTATTAATACCCTACATCTGAATAATTCGAATTAAATTAAAAATCCATAAGTGTTTTTGGCAGCTGCTTGAACTTCTTCCCTTTTCTGTCTTATTCAACTCGAATTTCAAGAACGTAAAAGAGGCATCCGCTTGGGATATGCTTGACACCCTTGTATAAAATTTTAAGTTTCTATCTTAATTATTTTCGAAGATTGGTAATCCTTGGGATGTTTGTGTCAGCTACCCGAATTGCCACTCCAATTCATCGAATCCATCTCAGGAACATAAAGAAAACTTGCCAGAACACCATTCTATTAAATTTAAAGGTTCTACTTTTGTTGGTTTTGGAGATATGCTCGTTGCTCTTGTGCTCGTCCGGAAGTTTCCAAAATACGAACCCATGGTTCAAATTCTTTCAAATGTCAGTTTCCAATTTTACCGAAAAGGAAACATAACAGAACACCTTTGTACTAAAAATAAAAGTTCTATCTTTGTTGGTTGTGGAGATATACTCGTGTGCTCTGGGGCTCGTCCGGAAGCTTCCAAGATTTGAACCCATGGACCAAATCCTCACAAATTTCAGAAACATAAATCAAACATAAAGGAACACCATTCTGCCTAATTTAAAGGTTATATCTTTGTTGCATTTGGAGATAATATCATTTGCTCTGAGGCTCGTTCGGAAGCTTTCAAAATCCGAACCCAAGGACCAAATCCTCTCAAATTTCAGAGGCCTAAATCATACATGAAAGAACACCATTATGCCAAAAGTAAAGGTTATATCTTTATTGGTTTTGGAGATAATCTCATTTGCTCTGGGGCTCGTTCGGAAGCTTCCAAAACCAAACCCATGGACCAAATCCTCTTAAATTTCAGAGACATAAATCAAACACGAAAGAACACCATTGTACCAAATTCAAAGGTTCTACCTTTGTTCGTATTGGATATAATCTCATTTGCTCTGCGGCTCGTTCGGAAGCTTCCAAAATTCGAATCCACGGTTCAAATTCTTTCAAATTTAAACCCATGGCCAAATCCTCTCAAATTTCAGAGACTTAAATCAAACATGAAAAAACACCATTCGGCCAAATTTAAAGGTTATATATTTGTTGTTTTTGGAGATAATCTCATTTGCTCTGGGGCTCGTTCGGAAGCTTCCAAAATCCAAACCCATGGACCACATCCTCTTAAATTTTAGAGACATAAATCAAACTGGAAGAAACATAATTATAAAAAATTTAAAGGTTCTATCTTTATTGGTTTTGGAGATAATCTCGTTTGCTCTGGGGCTCGTTCGGAAGTTTCCAAAACCCGAACCCATGGACCAAATCTTCTCACATTTCAGAGACTTAAGTAAAACATGAAAGAACACCACCCTGCCAAATTTAAAGGTTATATCTTTGTTGGTTTTGGAGATAATCTCATTTGCTCTGGTGCTCGTTCGGAAGCTTCCAAATCCAAACCCATGGACCAAATCCTCTTAAATTTCAGAGGCCTAAATCATACATGAAAGAACACCATTCTGCCAAAAGTAAAGGTTATATCTTTATTGGTTTTGGAGATAATCTCATTTGCTCTGGGGCTCGTTCGGAAGCTTCCAAATCCAAACCCATGGACCAAATCCTCTTAAATTTCAGAGACATAAATCGAACGGGAAGGAACATCATTGTACAAAATTTAAAGGTTCTATCTTTGTTGGTTTTGGAAATAATCTCATTTGCTCTGGTGCTCGTTCGGAAGCTTCCAAAACCCAAACCCATGGACCAAATCCTTTTAAATTTCAGAGACATAAATCGAACGGGAAGAAACATCATTGTACAAAATTTGAAGGTTCTATCTTTGTTGCTTTTGGAGATAATCTCGTTTGCGGAGATTATCTCCAAAAGCCCGGAATCATTCGGAAGCTTCCAGAATACGAACCCATGGACGGATTTTGTCCAGATTCGAACTTAGCCTTTCTTTCGTAATTAGTAACCTACTATATAAATTTCATCAAGATAGCATCATTATTTTTTGAGTTATCGTGCGTACGGACGGACGGACGGACATCGCTAAATCGACTCCGGCGGTGATCCTGATTCAGAATATATATACATGTCTATACCTAACTCGCTTCCTTTTGGTGGTTACAAACACCATACCAAAGTTAATATACCCTATACTTTAGGTGTAGGGTATAAAAAAGAAATGGTTAAAAAGTATTTTACTAAAAATATGGCATTAAAAATAAATATTCGAATCAAGAACTCTTAAAGGAAATTGGTCAAATACAACCAAATGACTATAAGAATTATTTGAGAATGGAAGAAGGAAGTTTTCAAAAAAGTGAAACCTTTGATCCAAAAGATCTGAAATGCCATTTATGTAGAAGTTGGACTTTTTCTAAAATTTTTTTTTAATTCTTGTCTTGCCAATGTCTTGTCAATTATTATTATTAGCAGTAAACAACACAATAATTTATTGCAGATGATTTTATTTATGTTTTGATTTATAAACTTCACCATACTAACTCATAAACAGGTTGGGTACGAATGCTCGTTTCTCAAAATCACTTTTTATCAAAATCTCGTTTTTTTAAATCTTGTTATTAAAATAAATAAATTATTAAAATAATTAAATAAATAAATTATTTAGTTTCTTACAAATTATAAAATAAATTATTGAAATCCTGATTTTGAATCCAACTCTAAAATCCCTCCTATTATTATTTGATAAATACTATATTAAAAATTAAAATTTCTTATTTAGGTTAAGATTTCAGATTTAAAAAAAAAAACCGAGATTTTAAAAGATTTTGATAAAACGAGTTTTTCAGATACAAGCATTCGTAGCGCTCCCCTCAGAAACTTATAGACTTCGCCCACTTTGATTTTGTTTAACAATTTAACCACTTAACACACGATTAAACATAACAAGTTTAGAAACATGTTTTTCAACAAATTTTCTAATGTGAGAACTCCATAGCAAAACAAAATGTATATGTCTTTATATGATGCTAGCCACATGTGTTATTGCACAATTTAATCTATTTACAGCATTTATATATAAGATTTTCATGGTTTGATATTTCCAATAAATTTAAATACAATAATTGCATTTAAATTAAATTTTAATGTAAAAATAAAAAAATTATTAAATTATTAAAAATATATAATTAATTTATTTATTTCTTAATATTTGAAAAACAAAATTTTATTTAAAATTGTATATATATATTTAATAAAATAATGATATGTTCTTATTTTAATGTTTATGTACAATTATATATATATCATATGTATCTATATGTAATTAAATAAAATAAAAATGTTAAGCTTTATATACATATATTCAAATAAATTACTTTATATTTAATTCTTTCTTATATTAAATAACTATAAATTTCCATAGCATTTTAAAATAAAAGTTTTTCCAAAAATAAAAAATCTCACAATTAAAATTAAATTAATAAAATGATCCTTACTTTTTTATTTTAAAAAAAGAAATTATTAAGTATTATAAAGAAATAAAAATTGGAATTTAAATTAAACTATAAAATTAAAATTATAGAGAAACTTTAATTTGAAAATTATTATCTTGTTTATATCCAATTAAATTTAAATAAAAAAAATTTTTTTTTTGTATAAATTTTGAAATATTTTAAAAAAAGTTTTTTATAAAGAATTTTCCTAACAATTTAAATTTTAAAATTATTTTTTTAATAATATATTATTATTTTTAGTTAATGTTTACTATAAATTCTAACTTTAATAAAGTGCATACACTAATATACAGCTGTGTCGGTCCTTTTAAAACCCTAGATATTATTTCAGATTCCTATACTTATATATGAATCCAGCCAATGGTACGTACTTGTTAAACAAATAACTTTTAAAACCCTAGATATTATTTCATATACCTATACTTATATATGAATCCAGCCAATGGTGCGTACTTGTTAAACACCAACCTTTTCGAAAGATCTCGGGTTCAAAAGCCGACTGAATCATATAAATTCATAAAAAATAATATAGGTTTTTCTTATAATATTACATATACTTTTTTACAATCAAATACAACAATTTTTCATTCAATTTAAACTTTTTTTCATCCAAATTGAATATTTTTTCAAAAACGTTAAAAACCTTTTAATTTGAAATTAAGCTCTTTTTTATAATTTAAACCTACTTTTTTCAATAAAATTAATTTGAACGAAAAAATTGTTTAATCTAACTGAAAAAATACTATTCAACACTATATAAGTATAGGAATATGACCATGCTCTATTCTTATAGATACATCATACTTTCTAAATCAGCTGAAATTCCTCTTAAATATAATTCCTCTTCAATCAATCGGAGGTGGGCTTAATCGATTTACAGCGCTTTGTAATAAAAACCAAATTGCTTAATTAGAAGAAGAAAATTTGCATACAAACAGTATCATAACGCTCCTAAATTGACCTAAGTATGCACTGGTATAGCTTTTTCTATCTATATTTACCTACCTATACCTATCTAATACAATATAAATTTAAAAAAAAAAAATATTTAAAAAGTTTATAGGTATCCAAAAAAATTACAAGATATTATCAAAGATTCTGTAAAAATTATGAATTTTGAGAGAATTAATAAACTATTTTCTTTACTTTAGAATTTAATCTGATTTTAAAAGAATCGTAAAGTCAAGTTAATCTTAAACGCGATAATTAAATATATAAGTTTTAAATAGAAAACGCTGCGGTCCTAACAACACATGACGCAGACAGAACAATCTACCAAAAATTAACTAAATGTAATATTTCCTGGGATGACATCAAAATATTAAGGCGAAACCGCGTGAGATAAAGGTGTTAATTGGAAACCGATTATTATCGTATGATCCTATCCTAAACCTATGATAAGGAAAAAAAATATTATATATAGTATATATTATGTAGTATCTCTGTCCAATGAATTTCACTGACGAATTTATACAATAATGACAAAATGTTACTGCTTCAATAAAAACTGATGAAAATCTGCATATAGAAAGAATTTTAGAACTAATTAAAATCTATTTGCAAAATGATTACAAAAAATTATCAGTCCTCTATATTAAAAACAGAACTATAGTAAATGACTTTGCAATTAACTTATTATATTATTATGTAATTTTCATAAATTGATTTTTTTAAATTTACAACTTCTAAAATGTTGATTTTTGACTAAACTTATGATGAATTAAATATGTACATATGTATATGCCCCAAAGGAAATCTTTTAATCTTTTTTTTTTCTATCATAACCAAAAAAGAATCTATAGATAATTTAATTTTTATTGTGAAAATTTTTTTTTCTTTTTTTTTTGTTATTTTTGAAAATTATATTTTTTTTTTAAACTAAAAATAATTTAATGAGAATTAGGAAATTTTAATAATTTACTAAAAAATAAATTATTTTGTATGTTGACTTCTTTACATAATGTAGAAAATCTTCTAATAGCACTGAAAGCGGTCATAAGATTTTCTTTAAAAAAAAAAAAATTTAAATAAATAAAATGTATATAAATATGTACCTTAAATTTAAAACATGGAAAAATAGAAAAATAATTAATTTGTATTTTATATATGAAATATGAAATTTTAGTTTATGATTTTACAAAAATATTTTTTTAATTTTTATTTTAAAAACAAATAAAATTAATTTTAAAGTACATTTTAATATAATACAAAATAAAACGATTATTATTAGTAAAAAAATATTTTTTTTTTAACTTCTGTTTTATATTTTTATTATTTTCATTTTAATATTATTTTTATTATTGATTTTATTTAAAAAGTTATCTTTTACATTAAACATTTTATTAAATTAATTTTTTTTTATTAATAAAGAATTATAATGTAGCATGTTATTATTTAATTATGAGACAATTTGGCCAATTAGAGCCGATGTAGCGAGGAAGAATTCATTAGAACACGCTGTATATAAAAGTTGTAAAAAGTAAAGAATGGAAAAGATTTTTCATCACATTCAATGTCAGTATCCACCCCTAGCTAGAGTCAACGTTTTACAGACGCAACCAGCTATCGAAAAATAAAATTAAAAAACTAATTTTACTTTCCGATAAATGGTTTATACGTCTGGCTTAAAAATCAAGAATTAATTTTATTCCTAAACTCCAAAGGGTGGTTAATGGTTAAGAGAAAATGGTATCAAAACAGCATCTTCTTTAGTGTAGTAGTGCTGTTTAAGATATAACACTAGATAATATATTATACCCATGTAAACAAACCAACCAATCATAATTATAACAAAATTTTGAATTAATTGACATAATAATGATATTTAAAAAAGTTTTTAAAAGAAACTAAAAGATAATTTGAGTAGAAAAACAAATGGTTTGAAACATCTATGTATGTATATACATATTTAATCATATTTACAATCAAACATCTCTGTATTTATAATAGTGTCATCCAATAACCGGCCTGTTAAATAATAACAAAATTGTTGGTGTCATAAACTCATATATTTAACGAATATATCCGAATATGGTTTTAGTACCCATTCAAATAAGTTATAAAGCCATATATGGTTTTATGTTTTATTCAATTAAAATTACTTTTAAAGAAAATCTATTAAACTTATTAATATAAAAATTCTTCAATCTCTGGAAACTTCATATTAACCATCTCTAAAATACTTCACAATTATATTTTTAAACTTATAATTAAAAGGAAATAAAACCCATGGACTTTAATTCGTTTTGAATTGGAATTAACACTATTTTTTTTCCATTTGGAAGAAGAGAGTATTACGTATATATAGAGGAAACACATATCGCAACCTTATTTTTTCTTTTGAATTATAATTAGTTACAAAATCAGGTACTGCCCCTTTTTCCGAAATATACAGACTGATGTATATGGAATATATAAAATATTCGTGACATATAACTTTATGATCTATCATTTTATGACACCCCACCATCAAAACTACTTATAAGAATCTGTTTATGTATATTTTATTAAATATAAAATCTCAGAAGAATTGAAAAGTCATCTTTGTTTTTATAGAGTTCACAAAACTATAAAAAAACAGAACCTCAATATAAAAGCATTCATTTTATCAATACCACACTTTTCTTTATAAGTAATGGCCTCTTCTATTCTAGACCTTTTTAAAAATTTAAATCAAATTTAATGTTTCATGTAAATCATATAAAAATGAATTCAACAGTTAGCTACATAATATTATATTAAATACAGAAAAATCTTTACTTAATTATGTTTTATGCGTAACGAGCTGAAAATCTTAAAAAATCAACTTAAAGTGAAACTAAAAGGTCGAATGCATAAAACTGAGCTTGAACTCAAATCTCCCTTTTTCAAACCAAATTTACGAGTTGAAGCATCATAGTTTTTGTGTGAAAAAGTGAAAGTTTTAGTTTTATACATTCGAACCAATGTCTCCTTGATAAGACTATAAGAGGAAGGGTTTCAAATCGAGTTTAAACTGCAGGAAAGTTAATTATCTATGAATCAAGCTTGGAAATAAGTTAATGACATAAAAGCTTAAAGTTTAAGTAAGGGTAACTTTACAATTATAATAAATTTAAAAATTCAAATAAATGCTGGTCTATGAAAAATAAGATATAAAATATTTTAGGAAAACATGTTTTATTAACTATTAGATCCCGTTATGTCGACAAATTGTTTCAGATAAATCTTCTTCATAGAATTTTTTTTATTGTTTCGATCGAATTTTCCTCAATTGCCACCAATAATTACTATTTTTTTAATATTAAATTCAAATTTTATTATTAATTCATTTCAAATTAATTGAAGGATCAAAATTTATCATTTGTCATTGAAATTCTCAAACAATTTACTGGCTTTTAAAATTTAAATTTAAAGCAAAGAAAATCTGTACTTTATAAATGTAAAATTTTAAATATTTTAAATGCAATTAAGGATATTATAAACATTAAAAATAACGCTTACATATCTTTTTTTTTTAGAAATTTAAACTTTCTTTCAGGTCCCTGCTTTCTATTTTAGTAAACTTTAATATTTACTCTTGGGCCTCGGTGGCCTAGTGCATAAGAGCGTATAAAATACACTGTAAACACCGAGAGAGTGTGAGTTCGAATCCCACACACGTCATAAGAGTTATTATTCCCCCTTGCGATATTTACAGCCACGCCTGATAAGGAAAGGCTATATAATTTTCCTGTTCACATTTATCTGGCAGAGAAATGCACTAAAAAAAAAAGAAAAAAAAAACTTTAATATCTTTTCAAAAATAATGCCTTTTTGACTGACGCCCCACATAGAAATGGATTTAAAGTCTTTTAAACAGGTGTTAAAGTCCCATGTTATCATCCCATTAAATTCCTAAAGTTTAAAAAAAAACAAGTTCATAGACTAATTCATTGGACTTAAATTCACTACTGTACCGTTAAATATCTATAATTAATTAATTTTTTTGTTTTTTCTTTTTGTTTTTGTTTATTTTGTTTGATTTTGTTTTCTTTTTAAGTTTAAAATACATTTAATTATTTATGTTAAATTTAATTTTGTTTTAATAAAATTTCTGCTATAAAAATAAGTGTTATTTGCTCTTAAATATTTCTGATGAATTTACAGATGTGAAAAAAAATGATAATTTAAAGGTGGATAATATCTAATGCAGTGTGTTGTATTGTGATGTATATTTGGGATTAGTAAAATTTAAATTATTTTAATTTTTTTTTTTTTTCCTATTATTTTTTCCATTTTTAATATTTTCTTTTTGATTTTGTTTTATTTTAATTACAGGAACATGATGAATATATTTGTACTTAGTGGAATTCCTAGAAGTTCAAATTCAATGTTTGAATATGTGGCCGATGAGTTCTACGAAATCCCTTACCTTTTTCTTGTTGTACAATTAATTCTTGTAAATCACGTGTTTCATTACGACTTGAACGATTATTTAGAAAATCTCTAATATGTTGAACTATTAAATCGATGGCAACTAAAAATTTAATTAAATTTAAAAAAAAAAAAAAAAAAAGAAAAAGAAATAAAATAAAAATTAAAAGAAACAAATTAAAGTTATTTAAATTTTTTTTTTTTTTTTTTTTGGTCATTAATATTTAAAAAATTGAATTTTTATAAATATTGAGAAATAATTTTTTTTTTAATGCAATATGAATTTTGCGATGCAAATGAAATTTAATCTTTTAGAAATTCGCTTTCAAAATTAATATATCATTAGTAATGAACTGATTCAATAACAATGTTTGGTTTTGTTTTTTTTTTTAGAAATTATTTTTAAATAAAAGTATTTCGCAGATAAAAGAATGTTAGTAGAATTTTCTATTGCACTTTATTAAAGAAATTAAAAAAAGCATAAAAAAAGTTTAATATTTTATAAAATTTCTAAAATGTTCTTAATATTTCATTTCTTAATATAAAATCTGTTCGGATTATTAATGTTTTGTTTTAAAACTATGTAATTAGTTTCAATTAACACTTTATTTATTTAAAAAAAAACAAAAACTTTTTTAAAATTAGTAGGTACCAGGCTAATTTTTGAAGAACATTTGGGCAACATTTCTAAAAAAATTTCAAAAAAGTACCAGTTTTAAAATTTTCTCAATTTTAAAACTTTTTTATCTCAAGTCTTATAAAATATTATAGCCTATACATTAACTATTACTCCGCTTACAGTTCCAGAAGAAGGGACAGTTAAAATTGCAAACGGTCATAACAAAAATTCTTAACATATTGAAAAAAATGGTTAAAAATATCTGAATGTTTACTAAGTAGTTACAAGACTTATTTGAAACTAAAAAAAAAATTAAAATTTCTATTTCTACCGAATAAAATTACTGGGTATACATATATCATATTAAGTTACTTAAGTAAAGTAAACTTTTGCAAACGAACGACAGAAAGTTATTGGGATTTTCATTAAAATTGAAAGTCATAAGCACTAACTTAAAATCAAATCACATATAAGTAGTACAAATATAAAAAAAAAAAATTGAAAAATACAACAATATTGTTTAACGAAAATCTTCTGCATCGCCATCTGCAAGATGAGTCAATTGTTCCGGAACGATTTGTTAGTATTCATTCATGGTAAAATCTATTTATTTATTTATTAATTTACACATATATTCAGTGAACAGAAAAAATATCCTATTCTTTATGATTGTGAGCCGCAACAAATTATTATTATTACACACCTATTGAACCGCAAGATTCGGAGATTCTAATTATTATTAGAATCACTACAATACAAATTACTTAGATAATTCAAGAATAACAACGACTTAATAAACCATTTTTACCAATCATTTCATTTATACTATTTACCTTTTCTAATTTAAAAATTATTTTTATATATATTTTGAAACAGTAAGAAAAACTTAACTGATTTATATTTTAGTTACACTTCGTCATGTCCTTTTAATTAGTTATGCGCCTTAAATAAAATGACTGATTTAATGAATTAAATGATTCTATGATTTTGATTTTAATATTAATAATTTTATTCAAAAACAAACTCGCAATTTTTTTTTTTTTTTAATTTCAAGTGTAAATTTTTAAGAAAAGGAGACGAAACCATGCAAAAATTATTATTGATATTTTTAAAAAGAAAATAAAAATGTTTTTTTGTTACTTCTATTGTATTTATATTTTTTGAGAAACATACAAATGTTTCAAATTAATTAATGTTAATTATTAGTAAAGAAAATCTTAGTAATTAAATTAGCATACGATTCTTTTTTTTAAGTTATATGTTGTAGTTTTAGCCTAGTTTATGATTAATGCTGTACAAAACAAAAAATTTCAAATGAAAATTTTATATGTATGGTATATATTTTATTAAAATATGAATGAAAGTTATAATAATTTTAAATTAATTATTTTTGTTGTTTTTATTTTATTTAATTTTTATTAAATTAACAAATAATTCCATTATTTTTTTTTTTTAAGTAATGAGTCAATGCTATTATTAACACATAATTTAAAAACTAAAATCCAACAATTATTAATTACTATACCTAAATAATATATTTCTGTATATATTTTTGTGCTTAAACATAATCATTAATTTTTAACATATTTTTAAAAATAAATGGTGAAGCTAATACTAAAGCTATTGAGATATAAGATTTAAAAACTAGCTTTGGATTATACACAGATAACAAAAAAAAAAAGAAAATACTTTCAACTTAAACTTAATTTTTAGATTAATTTTAGTTTTATTACTTTTGTAATAAAAAAAAAAAAAAAGACTTTAAAATGCAATATAAATTAAGTTTAAGTGTTTCTTTTTGGTTTTTTTTTTTTAATAAAATTTTATATAAAATGATGATAATTAATGTTCTCTGTCACGCTTCTTAATTAATGTTTGACCATTCATAGATGTGCCTCCTGGTTTTAAAATTTCTCCTATGTGATGAACAATCAAATCAATAGCAACTGAAAAAGTAAGTAACTTGGCATTGTTAACATTGAAAAAAAAAAGTTAAAGAACAAAATAATATCTAACATTATATTGATTTATTGAAAAAAAAAATTGAGTATATAGTATTTTATATCATTTTTATTTTTATTTTCTTCATTTTAATATTTTTCTTTTTTTTTCAAATTCTGTAACATTAAATAGATACTTTTACAACTAATATTTTTTAATTAATTAGAATTTTAATTTAAAAAAACCAAAAGAAATGAACAGATAATGCTTTTTGAAAATTGAACATGATTTTGATTCATGATTATGAATTCACAAAAAAAAAATTTTATCAAAAATTTTAACGTTTATAAGAATATTGGCTGTGATGAAACTAATAAATCAAAAATCTACTTGAAAGTATTAATGCTGATAATTGTAATGTTGTAATTATGCTTTCAACATTAGTTTCTCAGCCGAATTAAGATTTTTTATAAAACTGTTAAATTTATTTTTTAAATGCTATAAAAACAGAATAAATAATAATTAAACAACAATTTGAATAGGAGCAGCTGTCTGTTCATTTTAAAACAAATTCTAAATTTTAGAGCAAGCAATTACCAAACAAATAACTATTATTTTGATAAAATAAAAAAATAAATTGAAAACAAAATAAAATAAACAAAAAACAAACAAAATTTTATTAATATCTGAAATATAATATTAGTAAATTATTAAAATCTTAACAAGAAAATTCGAAAAAAAAAAAGAAATTTGAATATTCTCCCAAAACTTACCTGTATTATCTGCACCCCTAGGTATAATAACATCTGCGAATTTCTTCGTCTAAAATTTTTAATGAATTATTTATCAATTTTTAGTGAAATTATATTTTTTCTACCTTAAAAAAAAAAAAAACACAAAAAATATTTAAATTTATACAAACCGGGGAACAAAATTCTTCAAAAGCTGGTTTAACAAATGTCATATATTGTGTTAAAACTTGATCTAAATCTCTTCCTCTTTCATTAATATCTCTAGGAACTGAAAATATTTAAAAATAAGATATTTATTCGCCGAAAAAAATATTTCTATTTGTAACCTCTTCTTGCTAAACGTGTATCAGAATCAGTATCAACAAAGAGTTTCATATGAAATAGATCACGTATTGGCTGATAATAAAAAGCTAATATTCCTTCAAATAAAACTACATCAGCTGGATATATTGTCTGTTTGTTTTCATAATCTCTACAAATAAAAAAAAAATAATTCAATAAAAGAATATTTCATATTAATCACATTCAAACATATTTTATCATATTATGCCAATATGAACACTTACAAAGAATTTGTTCGATAATCATATGATGGAATTTCAACTTTTTTGCCGTCTAAAATTGCTTGCAATGTTTCAAACATTAAATTTTCATTAAAAGCATCAGGATGATCAAAATTGAATAAACCTTTTGAAGCTTTTACCTTTTCAGCTGATGTTAATTCCCGATAAAAACTATCTTGACTTATCACAACAACCTTAAATTTTTATTAACATATTTTTTTTTAATTAATACATAATATTAAAAAAGACTATTATTTTATACCTGTCTTTGGGCATTATCAACATCTGTTTGACCAAGTTGTTCCATAATTTTTTTACATACTGTTGACTGAAATTAAATTAAGTAATTATGAAGTTTAATTTTAAACAATATTAAGAAAAAAGCTATGAAAAAGATATACTAAGAACCTTTCAAGAAAATTTTAAGATAATAAAATAAGAAATTTACTCTATGCATCGTTTACAAAACTTCTATGCCTCTGAAAATAATATATCAATTTATTTTTAACAATAAACAAATAGATTTCAACTAAACATAATTTTGCGGAAGAAATATTTTGATAAGTAACATCCCAACTAAATTGGAAAAATATATACCGATAAATGAATATCGATATTCAAATGGTTATGAATTAATCACTAAATTAGTATCGTTATATGAAATCCAAATTTTCCCAAAACTTAGACCTGTAAACGGTTAAAGCTGAAAACTAATTATAAACTAATTATATATTGCATTATCAAAAGCTAAATTAAATTTAAGTCATACGAATATAATTTTAAAAGTATTAAGATATTTGAAATCCCAAATTATTAATTCAAATTTAAACATTTAATAAAAAAAACATTTTAAAATTTAATAACTTTAAAAACAAATATTCCTTAAATTTATAACTACACCGCTACCAATATTAGCACAAGTATTTATTAAATTTTTACCCTAACGCGCAAATTATTTTCTTTAAATTCAAGGTTTTTTAAATTGTAAATAAACTATTTTTTAAAAAGCATTCAAAACTACTGCATTGAAGGCAAAATAAAAAATTTCTATTTGAATATTTATATTTATAGTACACAACATATAGGTAGTTGATTAAATTTATTTTTCTATTAACACACTAAATGTAAATATTTAAATTTGTTTTTTTTTTTGCCATCTCTTCCTAAGCAACTTCAAGGACTGGCATGTGTACTATGATGATGACGTAGTTGACCTCTACAAATTTTTTAAAATATTCAATAGGTAATACATATTCTTGAATTTTCAATAACTTTTTTAAAATTTTTCGGGCAATATGTGTTTGTGTACATCATATTTATATAATATATTACATTATTATTAATTTAATTTTCAATAAAAATACCTTTCCTGATGCTGTTCCACCAGATACTCCAATCAGGAATGGAGTTTTTATTTCACTAGAACTATCACCATTTTGAATTTTTTGAGTTTCCACACCATCCATTTTTTTATTGTTATTTTATATAAAAAACTTCCTTACTTTTTAATTGGATTATTTTTTAAAACTTATGTAAAAATAAAATTTTTAATTGAATTTTCTACTTGCACATTTAACTAATTTTAACTTGCTTTTATTATGACAAATACATTATTATGTTATTGTCAAATGTCAACGTCAAGTCCACAGACCACAAGTTAAGTTACATATGATTTGCCATACTTGGTATTGGTACTACCACTATACTACCTCTTTTAGTATTACTAGTACTACTACCTCAGCTCAGTACTATGCTACTACATTGAGTAATATTTATATTTAGAGTCAAAAATTAGACAAATTGAGTAATGACAGTATGACACTCTACAGACAGAGTGTCACTTGTCAGTGCAAATTTCTAAATTTATATCTTTGAGCTTTTTAAGCATTGAGTAATAATATATATTTAATAATTACTCATTGATTTTTTCCTTTTCATTCTTTCAAGCCAAAACATATGCAATCATTTAAAAGCAGTTTTATAATTAACATTTTTTTAATAAAATTATATTTATCAAGTATAATTAATTTTTAATTAAATAAATATGAATATGTAAATATAAAATAATATAAAAAAATTATTTTGATTTTAAATACTGATATTAATTAAGTTTAAAAGTTTTATAATTTATAATTATAATGCTTTGAGTATTTATTTTTGATAACTTCATGCCCTAATGTTAAACATGCAGGATTTTTTTTCCATGGTCCAGATTCTTGTAAAACTGAATGTGGTGCACATCTCCATGGGTCTTTAGTTTTTATTTGCCAATCCATTAAACGTTTTTCTAAATCTTTACGAATTTCTTTGAATTTATTTTTTTCAGCTAAATTCCACTGTTCAGCTACATCAGTTCTAACATCATATAATTCCCATTCAGGACGATTATAATACGTTTTTAAATTTTTATACCATGGTAAATTTTGACCATTTAATGTTGCATTCAATATTTCTTGAAATGTATCAGATGTATATGAATCTTGGTCAATTGGAAAATAACTTTGATAATTTAAATTATGTATTAATTTATATTGTTTTGTACGAATCATTCGCATTGGATAATTCATTGTTATTTCGTGAAAATTTTGACTACCAAATATAACTTCGTCAGGATTTGGTGCTGGTTCATTTTTTAATAATGGTAATAATGATTTTCCACTTAATGAATCAATTAATTTTAATTCGTGTTTTTTAAAAACATCCAAAACAGTTGGAAAAATATCTAATAAACTGGACATTGAATAAGTGACTGAATTTCTTCGAACATCATTATCTGGTGAATATATAAACATTGGTTCTCTAACACCCGGATCATATAAATTTGTTCTACCACCTGGAAATGGTGGTCCATTATCTGATGTATAAATAACTAATGTTTCATCATCAACTTTAGCTCGTTTCAGTTCATTTAAAACTAATCCAATACCTTGATCTAAACGTGATATTGTCATATATTGTGCAGCTATTTCCTGTTTAACAGTATCAGTTTGAGGTAAATAATAGGGTGCATTTAAATTTCTCCAATCATAATAAATTGGTTTCCAATCTGGTATTGTACCCATACCAATTTCACCAGAACCCCATCTTTCACAAAATTGTCCATATTGTGGTGTTATATGACCACATCTATGTGGATCATGAAAACCAACCATTAAAAAGAATGGTTTTTTTGATTCAACACTTAAATTTGTAACATTATCCAAAAATTCTCTTACAAATAATTTTATTTGTGTAATATTACGTCCAACTTGATTAATCGAATGATTTTCTTCTGTTTGTTCATAATCAAAACGGAAATTTTTCTTTTGTCCAACATGTTTTTTACCAATTAAACCAGATGTTATTCCAAATTTTCGTAATATATTGGGTAACGAATGTATTTTATCAAAAACGTTAAAATGATTAACTGATTGATGTAATCCATACATACCATTTTGATGTGATGGCAAACCAGTTAATATTTGTGCACGACTTGGTGAACAACTACTTACCGATGTAAATGCATTATGAAAAATTAATGATTGCTTTGCTAAATTGTCCAAATTTGGTGTTTGACAAAATTTATTTAGATAAGCACCCATTTCAAATCCTCCATCATCAGCTAAAATATTTTAAATAATAAAATTAATACATATTATTTCAATATACATAAGTATTATAAATTTTCTTTGGTTAATCAACAATATCACAATTTCAATTACATTTCATTGATTTTTAATAAATTCTATACGTTTCATTAACCGGTTGTATGGTTAAAAAGGAAACATATTATATATAAAGGCTTAATCTTAAATTAATTTTTCCAGTCACATATTTTCAAATTTTCTCCACATCATCCGAAAATATGATATTGTTTTAATATAATAATATGTTCACTTTGTTTTAGGAACTCACCAAGTAATAACAAAACATTTTTAACTTTTGTTGAATTAACTCCATCAAAAAAGAAGCCGAAAATTAATATAACTAAACTGATACTTCTTAAAATCATAATTGAAAAATTAACTTTTATTTTATGAATAAAATATTACATTTATAATAATACTTTCTAATTCAATCACATATGAAATTATACAGATAGTTTGCAAATAAAAAAAAAATGAATAATAAAAAGTGCCGATGTATTTAATGAAATTCTGACCGATTCAGTACCACAGACCACAGTAATACTAAAATAATTTCTTTCTCTGTTTCGATATAAATACAAATATTAATATACAATAAAACAAAAATTCTTTTGAGCAGTTTTCCTCATTAAAAAATATTGTACACTTCCCCCAACAACTTATTAAAGTACATATATTATATATAAGTATATAACATAATATCATCATTTCTTTTTAAACTTTCTTTTTTAATTGAATTAGATCTAAAGAAAAAAATTGTCAATAAAAGAGAGCAGTTTAATTGAAAATAAAACAAAAAACTTTTTTCAAGATCAGTATTTTTTTTTTTTTTTTTGAGAGAATCTTTTATATTCTATATTTTTACAATTTTAAGATTATTTAACATTTAACCTGATTTAACCATAATTAACTTATATAAAATAGAGTTAAAGTATTTTCGCCGCAAATTCAGCCAACATTTTATTATACATATTTGAAATTTTATAGCATTTTTATATAATTTTAGAATTTTTTTTCGCTTAAAGGTAGAAGGTTATTTGATAAACTTAATATTCATATTTCTTAATAAAGTCTTAAACTAAAAAAATCTATATTACAACTTACGATACTACAAAAACAAACAAGGTAATTTTACACCTGTTTACAAAAACTGTTAACATTCATTTTTCGCTGTCTATTGATTAATTAATCTTTTGTATTTAAATTATATTAAAATTTTACAAAACATGGCAAACTTATAATAAAATAAAGTACTGCAAATAAAGTTTATTGTTGACTTTTAATTAAATATTTAATACTATAAGTGCCTTCACGAGCCAAAAATTAAACTTAAATAAAAAAATATAAAAGCATATAAAAATCAAGTTTACTGTAACGCTGTAACTTAACTAAATTTTATCCGCCTGAAAATATGCTATTTTATATTATACTACGTAAAATGAGGGCGGTGATCTATTGGTTAAGCATGTGGCTTACTATCCGAGGGAGTGCTGGTTTAATTCCTGCACAGGTAGCTAGTTTTATAAATTAAAAACAAACCGCCAAATGTAGTGTAAATATTATTGCATAATTTAATAACTGTGTTCAACCTATAATTGTCTTAATTTTAATAGCCGACGGTTTTGTAATATATGATTTATAATAATTATATAAATAAATATATTACATACAATATAATATCATAATATATAATAAATTGTATTTAACCTCAAATAGTAATATTTATAAATGTTTCGCAAAATTAAAAGTTAAGCAATTATCTAAAGTTTTTTAAAAGTTTTAAAAAATAAATTCAGATACTTATTATAAAATTTGTAAAACTTATTAATGTATTTTATATAGTAGAATATGTATGTTTTACTTTGTTTGATTTACAATGTAAGTGATTATTGCACAAAATAAATACATATTATATTAAATATAATATTATATTAATATCGCAAATATAACCGATAACGTAAAATCCTTTTCAAAATAATATATTTTTGCGTACATTGTTATGCTATACAATCTGCCTACTTAAAAAATACCTCATCATTTGTGTATTTAGTTTTTTGACTTTTACTATATGTGTATGTAGGTTCATTATCCATGTACCGTTGGTATGTACAATATTTATTAATTTATTTTGACATTTCAAAATTTTGACTATTTCATTATTATAATAGTTTATGTTATTGATTGTAATACCGTAATAACTTTATTTTGTCTGTGTTAATAGTATTTATTCTAAATGGTATATTTTATTTATTCTAAACGGTTAAAAATCTTTTTAATAATAAACAAATTAACAGTTAATTTAATAATTTGTTTTAATTAATACAGTTTCGAACAAAATATCAAATTTAAATAAAAAAAAAAGTGCATAGGGAACCTTTCAATCAAACTGTCAAATGTCATATTTTACGTATATACATAACTGTACATGAAATATTTTTTTAGAGTAGCGTTTTTATTTTGTAGTAAAAAAGAGTCAAAAATACCTGTCGTTAAACGTAGTAGTATTGATGTTATAAATATTTTTTTTAGTTATTTTTCTTTTCATTTTTACCTGGCTTTAATTAGTTAAAACTCGACTGGAAACGAAACTAGATGTGAAATAGAAAATTTTTTTAATCTCGTGGGAGTTTTATTTTATTTATTTAAATAAATAAATATATATATTTTCGTATAATTTTTTTGTTTAACTCGTTTTCATTTTTTTTTTTATTATTATTTTCATTATTTCTGTGGATTAATTTTGTGTGTTAAAAAAGAAAATATTGTTAAATATTAAAAAAAAATTTATTTCAAATGTGTGTTAATTAGAAAATGTATTTTTTCAATTAAAATTTTGTTAAAAAGTATAATAAAATATATAATAAAAGTTTTTTTTTTAAAATAATATTTACAAAATGAAATATTTTAAAACAAAATTACCATTAATTTCCAGTGTGCCTTTATTTTTAATAAATTTAATATTCGTGATTACAGGTAAAAAAAAATTAAAAAAAAAAAAAAGAAAAAGTTTGAAAGAAAATAAAATTAATATATATATATTTTTTATATTATTTTATTACTTACTACTAGTAACTAGAATGTAAGCTAATTAGGTTTATAAAATAAAAAAAAAAAAAAAAAAGAAAAATAAATAGTTATGTTAATGTGTTAGTGTTGGTTTGTTGATTCATCAAAAGAACCTGTGTTTTAAAAGGGGAGTAAATGTAAATGTTCATATAGATAAATTCACACAAACATATCTAATAAAATACCATACGATATTAAAAAAAAAAAAAAAACCTGTTGAATGTCAATATCGGTTTTTTTTTTGTTTTATATAAATATTTTCTGTATTTACAAACTTTTTCAAAATTTAAATCAAAAATTTTTGAATTAAAAATTAAATATTAATAAAAAAAAATATGTACATTTATACATATATTTTATTTTAATATTAAAAAATGCAATAGGTATATAAAAATATTAAAGCATAAAATAAATACTGAAAAATAATAATGGCGCTCTAAAAATAATGCCCATTTTCTTCATATATTTTTCTTAATTCTTTTCAAGTTAGAAATTAGTTTTATTTTGTTAATATTGTTTTTTTTTTTTTTTTCGTTTTTTTTTTATGTTGGCGTGCCTTTGTTGTTATTATTATTACCATGGTATGGATTATGATGGAGGTTTTCTCTAACAAAACTACATAATATAAAATACATACAATATCCATACAACAAACGCATTCTTATGGGTATTGTTAAAAAAGAAAAAAAAAGATGCACCAATTCAAAGAAAAGACGTCAAAAATTGGTCACAATTTAATCACGGTAAAACAAAAAAAAAAAAAACAAAAATAATGTATAAAAAACGTGAGAAATTTAAAAAAAACTATTACATACATACTTATTTAATTATTTAAAATTATAATTATATGTAGTTTTTATAATATGAATTTTTATTTTTTTAAAAACAAAAAAAAAATATTTAAAATATATACTCGTACATACTCTATTTAATTTAATTTCATAGTTTTATATCATAATTCATAAATATAGTTAGTTCTCAATGCGTAATACAATATAGTATTTGATTGTATCTTCCATTTAATTAATCGCATACTCCTTTTTATCAACAACAATAATAATTATCTGAAGGAAAAAAACAAAATTTTAAATAATGAAAATGACAATTGAAATTTAAAGTGAAATTTTAAATACCTAATATACTTAATGAGTAAAATAACGAGATAAAATGTATTACCACCCATTTTTTAATTTAAAAAAAAACATTAAAAATAGATAATTACTATAACTACATGTATGTAGCATGTATTACTTACTATGTTTAGATAACTCACTAATGTATCAATGTGAAATTTTCTTTTTATTCTATATAATTTAATTGTGTAAAGATTAATATTATACATAATTTTATGAAGATTTTCCTATTAAATTGTAATCGACAATTAAATTGTTACTTAGCTTTTACTTTTTATATACTTTAATTTTCCTGTTAAGAAAATACTAACACGCTTTCTCTTTTCCTTTTAAAGCAATTCTTGTCTTGCAAACATTAAATAATTTTTGTGTTTATAATTTTTTTAGTTTATTTTGCTATGTAGCATTAATAATGTTATACCTGGTTTTTCAAATTCTTCAAATTTCCCGGAATAAATTATTTCATATATAAAAAGTGGGGTAGGGTACACTTCGCAAGTTTCCTTTAAGGAACTGAACATTTGATTATTGGACTTTTCGCAAAAAAAGACACAAGATATTTTAAAACTAAATTGTTGATTATTTAAAGCTACGAAATGTTCAGTTGTAAAAGTTGGTAAGCGTTTAAATTTCCAAGTGTCCAGTTATTAAAGTTATTAAGTGTCCTTTTACTAATTGTCTATTATATGCGAAATGTATTTTTGTTATGTGTCTTTTTTGTAAATGGCTTTTTGTTAAATACTTACATTTTTTTCTAAATATCTTTGAATATAGGTATTATATTTTTGAATAGACTACCTATACATATATGTATATATATACTTGAATTTATCAATTTTCTAGAAATAACTGCTTTCTGTTTTTTCTTTTTTTTTGTGACCTTTATCTAAAATTTTGTCTGGCAATAAATGTAATTTTTATAATAATTCTGCGTGATAATAGCAATTAAAAAATTTCCACATTTTTCCTTAAATGATTATTAAGTAATAACTTATATAAATATAAGTAACTGCAGTATATTTATGAACAGAGTGTCCGATTCTCTATGGTCTTCCTTGAAATGGGTGATTGGGCGTATCATGTTAAACTAAAAATTGTATAAAAGAGGATGGCGTCTATTTGCTTTAGAATTATAGGGCCTTAATTATTTTTTTACCTATAATTTAGTTTTCTATACAATGTTTTCCATACAATCGACCCACCCATACAATTTTTTATTTGCCTCTATGTGCCCGATCAATTTCATTTGATGGAAGACCATCGAGAACCGGTCACCCTGTATATTCTATTGCATATTATAATAGAACAATATATTTTTTCAAAACAATTATAAAAAAAATTTAATTATACAAAAGTAAAAAGTAGAAACACCTATATAAATATATATTGCACCTTTACATATATATTTTATAAATCTAAACAGTAAAAAAAAAATAAAACTAAATTTTATAAAATTTAAGAAGCATGACTCATAAACAAAACCAAATTGCACAAAATTATTTCCTTAGTATAATATAATATGACGTATACAAAATGCAACTGGTATATGTATATAAATTGTTATTCGATTATTCATCTAAATAATTTCTGTTATTAAAACATAAGAATACTTTTCTTGAAATTATGTTCCATTGGGTGATTATCACAGTAAAATTCGCAATTAAATAATCCATTTTAATATAATATGAAAAATAGTAACAAATAACAGTTTATTTTCTTTATTCCCCACAAATAGTTGAACTATTTTCATTCAAAGTTACTGTCTCGAATTTGAGAATTAATCAGTATCAGTAAAAATCATTTCTAAAATAGAATAAATTTTATTGAAAATGGTTATATGTTGTCAAGACTTAAACAATTTAAATCATTAATTATAAAATAAAATTATAGTAATGAAAAATTGTTTCCTTTTTAAAAAATTATTTAAAAAAATCCTAGCGTTGCCTTTTTATTTAACGACGAACTTGTTGTATTTGTGTTAAATAAAAACTGTAACTATTCAATGCAAGAACGAGCATTGAACCTTGATTGTATGCAGTAAATCTTTTTTCTTCTTTGGTCTAATTCAAAATTATTCTTTCATTTATCTTTGAAAAAAAAAAATTGGAATTTTTTTGACTGTTTGATTGACCGCGGCAAAATTAAAATTAAAAATGAATTAATTTTGATTAATGACTGAAAAGTTACAGGAAATAATTTTTTCTTTTGTTGTTTTTCGAAACTATAATTTTTTCTTTTGTTAAAATTGCACCTAAATTGATAGCATCCTTTATATTTTTATGAATGTAATTTCATCCAAATCTACCTGTTCATTACCTGTTTTTTCTGTAAACAGTCAATTTTTGTTTTTGTAACAAAATACAACAGCATCATATCACATTCTCTCCTTCTCATTTTAGAGGATCCTTTTCTAGTTTACGATATTTTCAAAAAGACACAATGCATGTATGGTAATAGTCAATATGAAAGGTATACTTTCTACATCCTATAAAAAATGAATTATGTAAGTATATTGTATTGGTTTTTTTTTTATATATATATGTATTCATGATAACTACAGTATTATTGGATTATTTGATCCTTTTTTTCTCTTCAAAAGTTATATTTGTAGGATAAAGAAAGTTTTCGATATATAATTATATTTCTTTTAAGAATAAACTAAGTATTCCTTAATAATTAAAAAAATGTATCTTTTGTTTGTAAATGGTTCACATGACCTAAGTATTAAGTCGTTGTTTCTGTGTTTTTAGTTGATGATTTTGTTTTTGTTTACTTAACCACTCATAAATCTAAAAAAACAAAACCCCACCATTTTTTTGTATTGTATTAAACTTATATTTAGTAATTTAATAAAAAAAATATATTTTACTTCCTTTTATAATCACCTCTTTTTATTTTTAACCAATTTTTTAAAGGTACTGGTACTGAATCATATTATAAATATGTAAATTGTATTAAAATTAAATAAATAAAATAATAAAGTTTAATAAATAAAAATGAATAAATGTATGTAATATTTTTGGGAATGATTTAAATTGATTTGAAAATGTTTTTATCATTCTTTATATTTTGTTTTCAACATACAAAAATAACAACATTAAATATTAGATAAAATTATAAAAACCAAATTATTTTATTTATTTATATTAATATTACAAATCACACAGGATATTCCAATATTACAAAGCCATCCACTGCTAAGGTCATTATAGGTCGAATACTATTATCAAATTATACACTAATATTATTTATTATATATTTTATATTTACGCTATATTTGGTAGCAAGGGGGATTTGTTTTCAATTAATAATCTGTGCAGGATTTGAACCGGTATTCTCTCGGTTAATAAGCCACATGCTTAATCACTAGACCACCGAGGCCCCAAAAAACAAAATTAAAAAACAATTAAAGTAAGTATATTTAGTATTTATAAAATAAAGCCAATGGTTAATAATTTGTTTTAACTTTATTCACATTTGTTTTATTATTTACATTCTTCAACAATATCAGTTTTCTAGAATCTAGAGAACTTCACCTTTAATTTACCAGTTGTTTTAAAATTCGATAAGTTAAGAGATGGATCAACTAATTTTGCTTTGTTGAAATCTACAAAATTTTTTACGAATCTCTTAATACTTAACATAAAACAATACATGTTTCTCATTAATCATTTTTCTGAAGTTATTGATAAACTCCATAATCTGACTGTAACTTATTTGAATCAGAAAAATGTGTCCTAATTAGATAGGTCCCAAATTTGTTGTATAATTAAAGAGGTTTTCTCTTTGGAAATAAATATTACAACAATCTAAAAAATTAAAAATTAAGCCATATTTTTATCTTTGTATTTCTATTTTAAACCTAAGTTATCCTTCCTTTTTTCTCACTGTAATATATACTTATCTGTACGTTTATTGTCTGTAAAGTGCTGCCTTTCATATTATTATGTGGGCGAAATAATTCAACTTGTGTTTTGCGTTGATTTTTTTTTAATTTTTAATTATTTTCTAAGCTTTTTCATTACATTTTTATCTGATTGGTACATTTTATTTCTATTGGTCCATTTTATGTGTAGCATACAATGTGTAAACTAAGCTTTTAAAAAGATACTTATAGGTTTTTAATATAACTTCAAAAAAAATAAATACATATTAAAAAAAACCTTAAATCTTGTTCTTATTTTTTTTAATTTTTCAATTAAAAACCAACACTTCGGGACTGTGTGGGGCGCACTACTTATTTAAACATATGCACAGTTGGTAGTCAATTATATTTAAAATTAAGAGAAAATTCTTTACTTTAATTATACAAAAATTAAATTATCGAAAAAATTTAAATCGGCTTTTTTTAAAACCTTATACTTTTACGTTTTACCTAGTTTTATTTTTGTTTTAAATTCTTATAATCATCTTTTTTACCAATTGAAAAAAAAAAATTATTTTCTTTAATCTAAAACAATAAATAACTCCATAATATTTGTAAAAAAAAACAATCAATTCCATAAAAAATTAATTCAAAACTTTCTCTATAATATTTAACAACAACAACAACAACAAAACAAGAATTTCCATTTTTTAAGATGAGTCAACGAATTCTTTTAAGCAGCATTTTATCATTCTTTTATTATTATTTTTATTATACTTTTAAATGCATATGTTTTCATATAATATATATCTTATGAATGAATTTAATGATATTCATAAAATATTTCTCGTAAACTTTAAAAATTTGAAACAAAATATTAAAAAAAAAAAAAATGTGGAATCTCTGAAAAAGCATAAATATATTTAATGTGTCTAACATACAAAGTATTTTTTATTATTTAGTTAATCAGCTTTTTTTTTTTTGCTGTTTGTTTTAAATTTGTACGAACTTCCAAAAAGACAATTGATTTATTATGTGATCAGTGCTGCCATCAGAGATTATTTACCTAACGCAAAACTTTTTACTAAGATAGTGTGCGATTAAGTATACAGCAGCTACACCAAAATATGTTATGGAAAAGGCATATTTTTGATATAGCTAAGAATACTGCCTATAAAGCATATAATATTCGACCTAAAATGGAGTACAACACAAACACATATGAAGTGGTCTCCCCCCCCAAACTTCATTAAGTCTAATTGGCGACCCCACAGTTCAGGAAACCTTCACTCCTCTTTCATTGAAGTATTGGAGCTTTATCCTTATTTTATAGATATCTTGTAGGTAATGACACTTTGTTCTATTAAATTAACAGCAATAATGCCTTCCTATCCAATAAATTTCAATGCAACACTAGAGAGGCTTTAAGTACTCATTTCTAAATTGTGGAATTCCCTAGATGGTTTAAAACTGGTTATGGAAACTCATTTATTGGGAGAACTGCTAAAATGTGGAACATGCTTCCATCCAATGTGTTCCCCTCTGATGTAAATGCGCCATTTTACAATTTACAACTTTTCAAAAAGACCTGCACACGTGTGTCTCTAATTTACCTCACAATTTTTCCCTATCTCTCTACAAATCTTTTCCCCTTTATCCAAACCTACAATAATGTAGAAAGGAATCCGTTCCTAGTTCTTGGATAGCGCATATAAAAGAAAAAAAGAATTTTATCTTATAAATTTTCGGCAGTTAAAATTTTCAATAATTACTATTAAATGTAATCTGAACATGCCGAAAAACCTTTAGTTAATACTGTAAACGATGTTCGATTGAAATATTTGATGGACTACAAAGATAATATGTATTCTAAACTGTTGTATGTACTTATTTACTGCCGAAAATTAACGAAAAATTAAATAAAAAATAATAATCCATGGTCGCTACTTTTAGGCACACCAATTTAGTTGTCTAATCTTCCAACAATTGGCTTTTATTTTATCCACTTGCTTTATTTTTTTTGAAAAAAAACAGGAATTTTTTTTTTTACAGTGAAATATAAAACTATTAATGACTTGTTTCTTTTATAGTTAATTTATTCAGATGACAGTTTTGAAATTTTATGAAAGAGGCTATCAAATATAATCCAAAAATTCCACAATTTATATTTTCCAAAGAAAAACTTTTCATTTTATTTAAATAAAAGTTCAAAATAAATAATAAAATATCAACAGTATTAAAATATATACATTTTAGAACCTGAAATTACGTTTGAAAATTTCATAAATCTCAAATCTAGAAAATCTTGTTTTATATACATTTATGTATGTACATACAGATTATTTATATTTTATCTTAAATTATTATTTATATACTGGCTATAATTAATTACAAATGTGTGATTCATAATTACAATATAGCAAATACAAATTAATTAGTATTGAAATGTCTTTTGAAAAGTTATCTAAACAAATAAAGAAAAAAGAAATTTTGAATAGATTAAATACAAAAAATAAATGACATATGATATAAATATTATATATAGCCTCACGCCGGTTATATGTTCAAAATTTTTACTATCGAAAATGCGACTAAATAATTTAAAATTTACATAACAAGTAAGTATATATATAATTACAATTATATCTTATAAGTTTATGATGTCTAAAGAAATATAAATTTGGAGGTCAGTCTGCATCCCTGAGATGTTTATATTATTTACATCGTAATCTTCTCGTAATCGTCCACAAATCGTTTTTATCATCTCATCTGAATTTTATAAATTGTAAGACGATTGTTTAAAACATTAGAGGCATAAGAAACCTTGTATTTGTGTATTCCTCTAATATCAATTAAAAGATTATAATCCAAATACTGTGGACAGATTTTAAATAATTATAAAAGGAAAGAAAATTGCTAAAAATAAATATTTTTCTATTAGGTACAAATCTTTTGATCAATTATACAATAAATATTTATTTCTCATAATTTTTAAATGCAATCAGAACATGCCAAAAAAACTTTTGTTAACACTGCAACAAACTGTCTAATGGGATGGGAAGTGTCTAATGGGATTATTCAATAGACTACAAAGCTAATATCTATTCTAAATTATTGTACTTACTGCCGAAAATTAAAAAAAATAAAACAAAAAATAATAATACATGGTCACTACATTTAGATACATAAATTTTGTTGTTTAAGCTTCCAACAATTGGCTTTTATTTTGTCCACTTATACAATTAATTATAATAATGTTTAAATGAGTTTTAACTTAACCACCTTAACTAAAATTTGTGTAATGCGGCAATACCAATACTAAAAATATGTATTTAGTTATTAAAATGAAAACTTCTGTTAAAAAATATTTTAAGGTTCATCTCTAATTTCATTTTTTATAAATATTTTAAAATAATCGTTTGGTAGTATTTTTTTTATTTTATTAATTCGATAAATTTTGTAGTTGTCCATAAAAAAAAAAAAAAAAAACTATAAATAAGTATAAATTATTATTTCAAACCTTTTTAATATATGGGAAGAAAATAAATCCAAATGTATATAATAAAATATTGTCCGAATATAATGTATTGAATGTATAATTATTTAAAGATAATATATAAATATATAAGTATTCATATAAGTACATATGTATATTATAAGAACTATATATATATTTATTCATTGATTTAATTATAAATTATAACCGAACCATAACCAGAAAATTCTTACCAAGACCATTAATTGGTTTTATAAATTTGTACTTATTGATTTTAATTTTTCATAATTTTATCAATCTTTAAAATCATCTGATGTAATTTTAATTACATAAACATATGAAACCTGGCATAAAATGTGATTAATATTCATCAACATAATATTTTTAACCAAGACCATAAATGTTGATATTTTTATAGACATTTTATTTATCAGATACTTTTAAAGTTTTTTTGCATATTTATCATATTCTGAGCATTTATATAAGCTTTTTACTAGAGAAATATGATTTGGTCTACTTAGGCTAATAATTATTAATAGAATGTTTTAAATATTATTTATTCATAAAAGGGCATCTTTTACAGAAATATTACCGTTTTTCAGCTTCCGTTGTAGCTATATTCAGCTGTTATTATAATAAATATCATTAGATTGTAAGAACTTCTCATTCATAATACTTTCTGTTGGTTTGCAAACCTGAAAATTAAAATCTACAGCACTTCCAAATTAAAAATAATAAAAATACGGCAGATACAAGAGATCCAAAATTTTGTAAAATTATAATTTCAGATCAATGTTAGTGTAAATATAAAATTGCAAAAAATAGTATTAATTATATTTTTTATTTTTAATTTTACTGTAGATAATTTTGTTCGAATTAGAAGTTGCATAATATTGTCTTATTGAAATTAAGCATTTTTTTTTTAAATGAATGAATCATAAAACGAATTGATACTTAATATTTTGTGTAATGATATAGTTTATGATTCGATATATACTTCTAAAATACTGGGGCCTCGATGGCCTAGTGTGTAAGAGCGTATAAAATATGCTGTAAACACCGAGGGAGTGTGGGTTATTCCCCCTTACGACATTTACGCCTGAACGGGAAAGGTTGTGTAATTTCCTAGCCACATATTTTTTAAATTTCTCGGTAGATGCCAATTGTACCGTCACACGGAGACTTCCCAAAAATTCCATTCGTCACAGCAATTACACGACCAGTTTATTGATTTTTATTCTTTAGCTATTTAATCATACGCACATATTATTTTTTAAGAGATGTTTGAAGAGACACAATCCTTTATACCTGAGACACAAATAAACCTTTTATATAGATAAGTACAATATTGTTCCGATTTCAATCATTTATAAAAGTTCAATTAGAATATAAACGAAATGGCATATATATATTTTAAAGGTGTTTAATGGTTTCGTTAAAACTAATTAAAACGATTAAATGAAATAAACAAAAAAAAAAATTTAAAATTTTCTTCGCTTTAAAAAGTTTCAAGCTTTTGACATTAAAATTGAATATTAAGGTTCATATGGAAGGTAACTAAATAGAAAAGTGTAAAATTCGTGTAAAGCATGCTAAGTTAGTCAACTTTCAACTTTTTTATTTATTTACATTTGAGACATTTAAAAAATAAACGAAAAAAAGGAAAAAAATTGTTTGTAACAATAAAATCATCATAGAAGAATAGAAAACAATAAAACTGTTAAATCTGTTAAAACGATGTAAGTATACACTGAGTTTTCACTTTAAGTTATTAATTGTTTTGAATTTTTCCTTAAAGTTTTCTAAAAGCAATAGAACATTGAATTTTTAAGGTCTAAATATTTAATTAGATTTTACATAAATAAATTATACAATATAAATTTAAACAGCAGTTAAAATTTTTTGTTTTACTTTAAAAAAAAAATGTTTATCCCTTTATTAAAACTTTCAAATCATTTTATATTATGCTGTGTGTAATAGTAATTTTGCTGACTTCAATCATTTATTAAAATTTAACAGAATTTCCAAATTATAGCCTCATTGAAAGTTATAGTTATAGCCTTATTGAAATTTTTACTCTCAATTTTTTTTACAGCGAAAACGGTGGGGTGTCATAAAGCCATAAGTCATAAAATCATATTGGGAATATGGCTTTATGACTTATTTGAATGGGTAATAACGTCATATTCTTAAAACCAACAACGAAAACGAAACCACCAACGAAAACATATACCTAGAATTAAACAAAAAGGTTGATGAAATGGATAAATATTTTCTAAATAATAAACTCAACTAATAAAATTGTTTCAATGCTATAATATGCCCCATTCCCTTCCATTTTTGCCTGTCAAAATTATGCAATCTAACCACAAAAACACTTTTGATTTGATTTAACATCTAATTTTACTGAAACATTTTTTTGCTTTCTATAACCGCCCTTTACTTAAAAAATATACATAAAGTTTTTAATGAACCGAATTTCAATGATAGCTATAACTACAGACTATTAATTAATATATGTATGTATGTAATTTATTGGTGTCCTTTGTATGTACCCAATTGTGTAAGTCATACCAAATTTTTTTAATGCATTTCTCTGCCACATAAATGTGGACAGGAAATTACACAGCCTTTCCTGTTCAGGCGTCGCTGTAAATGTCGTAAGGTGGAATAACTCTTACGACGCGTGTGGGATTCGAACCCACACTCTCTCGGTGTTTACAGCATATTTTATACGCTCTTACCCACTAGGCCACTGAGGCCCCTTTATACCAAAATTATTAATTGGAAAAAAAAATAAATTTTTATTATTTTATTATAGGCAAGAAAAACTCTAAAAATTTTATTATAGGATAGGACTTTTACAATAAATACACTGAGTTTTATATTTAATTTATTACTTCACTTTACTTAAAAAATTTTTTTGTTTATTTTATTTTATCTTATAATATAACTATTGTAATCTGCTAGAATCAAAATAAAGAATAAAGAAAGAATTTATAGATTCTTTACATATTGAGTTTAAAAGAAAAAGGCAACTAATTAGAAAAAAAAAGTTTTCAAAAATAATAATGTTTAAATACGTACATTACAATGTACGTTATTTTATTTAAGAATGAATTTATTTAGAATTTTTTAGCGAAACAAATTTTGACTATAAATTTAAAGAATATCTTGGAAGTAGGTATGTATATACATACTAACTTATGTATGTATGTAAAATTTGTAAAATGTTTACCTATAAATTCAATTAATTTTCACAACAATCATTACTAATTTTCAATTAAAATGCATTTAAAATATAAAGTTTATTTAGTGATAATTTTTAATTTAAAAGGTATGCAGTTATTAATTTAATAAATGTAATAAAAAAAAATTCTAAGAATTGTTTGATAATTAAAATTATTATACCACCAATTATTTTTTGATACAAACTCAGGTTCAGTTAAAAATTTATTACCATTATAATGAAAATATACTTAAAGCCTTTAAGAATTATGATGTAAAAACAAATTACAATTGTTTATCTTTTATAGGGTAAAGAAAATGTGATACAATAATAGGCATATAGCACACAGTTTATTGACAATTTAACTCCTCTCGAAAGCCATAACTATTTTTAAAGATTAAAACTAGTTTGCCAGATTAATCTAGTAGTTTGGCTAACTCTTATTGATTTACAGATAAACTGTATGCGTTTGACAATGTAATCTAGATTTAAGTATTTCTTAATTCTATAAGGGGCACAGCTTTTTAATTTAAACCTACAATTGGCATTTTAGGGACGTTGGAGTTTAGAAGTTTCTCATTTATGTAGGTTTCTAAACGGATCTAATATTTTGTTGCATATACAATTCGTTTTTTTTTTTAAATCTTAATAATATAGATCGCCATTTATAACGCAATCCCGTATAACTACCAGGGAAGACTTACAAGCTTACAAGTTATCTTTATAATGAAATATTTGTGATGATCTGAACATGTTTTTGTTTGACTGTACACTGTAAAGAAAAAAGGATACATATAATTATTTAATTGCATAACAAAATTTTATATTCTACTAAGATCTACTATTTATCTTATCAGAGATTATTTATAAATCATTTTTATATTACAATAAAAACTCGATACCATTTACGATACGATATCATTTACAACTCGTACGATATCATTTACAACTTTTGGATATGATCTGACTGGCGTTTGAATCGGAAACTTTTAAGCTTATCTGACTTACTTCATAGGTCAGATTAATTTTTCTTTTATTAATTTAATGTTTTATTTATTAAAATTAATTATAAAACAAAATAATTGTAATATGAATTGTTTCAAATTATTTTAAATCATCTTTTAACAAAAATATTATAATAATATTTAGTTCATATAAAACTTTACAAAATTAGCTAAAACTCCGGTTAACAATCGAAATATCAATTATGGATTTCGTTTATGTCAGTACATATTATACATATATGCATATTACCAGTATGTTATACTATAGCACTTAAAATTAATATATACATATAAGTTTTCAATATAAACAATTAATTTTTAATTTATACTTATAACTCACAAATACTTTATTATATATATAAAAATGAATAACTAAATAAATTATAAATAATTTCCATCAATTTTAATGATTCTACTGTAGTATATAATAAATAAAAATATATTATGTATTTATACTTAAGTAAACATTAACTAAAGAACGTTATAATTACATATATTATGTAAACATGGAAATTTTTATTTTGTAATTATATTTCGCAGATAAAATGTTTAAAATACATACTAAGTGTATTTAATAATTTTTTGTTTTTTTTTTCGAAATAACGATCCAAAATTATCTAATGTAGATTCATAAAAAAAATATCCTTTATAATTCCTTAAATTTAAAAAATTAAATTTTCTTTAATACCGATTCTAACTTGCAAAAAGAAAATTAGATAATAAAAACTTAAAAAAAAAAAAAAAAGTCATAAAATTGAATCGTGACAATGTCTAATTAATAACTAATAAAACAACATTTTTAATAAATTCTTTAAAAATATAATCTTTTAATAATTTTAATAGTAAAGTTAATAAAAATTTAGTTGAAAACAAATTTTTGTTATAACTATACAAAAATTTTAAAATTTTTATTTAGGAGGAATTCATTCAAATGTATGTAAGTATTAAGAAAATTTTTCAAAATATCGCACAAAAAAACAAAATAACTCATGTTAAATTGGGCAGAAATTTTTTTATTTATGGAATTTTTTATTTAAATATTTGGAAAAAAAAAAAGAGATAAAACAATTTATATAACTGAAAAAATCAAAATAATAAATAACGAAAAAATGAATTAAAGAGTTTGAATTATGCAAGAATTGTGCAAAAAAAAAAAAAAAATTTCCTGATTTTTTTTTTTTTTTTTGTGATAATTATATATTTTACCCTATTATCTTAAAATTACTAACTTTATTAACAAATATTATAGATAAGTATTATTTAATATGTGATAAAATTTCATAACATTCAGTTTTGTCTTGTTTTGTTTTTTTTTTTTTTTTTTTAATTTCTTTTTTAGAATTTTTCAATTAAAAAAACGCAAATAAATAGCTATGGTTAGTATGACGCCCTATGATGATTGTAATTTACTTTTTTGTTTTATTGAATTTTTAGTTTTGGCTTGCAATTTTTTTTTGTTTTTTTGTTAAAAATAGTCATCAAATCATGTGACGAATTTTAATTACTTTTATTTATTTATTATTTAATATTAATTTTTAAATTTTACATACATATATGTACGTAATATGCTCATAGATATTAGATATTAAGTATACATATTTAAAAAATGATTTTTTACTATATTAATTTTTAATAATTAAAATGTCTTGTATGTTAATTAATATATGTATATTAAACAGGGTGTCTGATAATAGAAAGGAAACAATTTCATATGTGAGTGACGTATCTCATATATAATATATAAAATGTAATCTCAATAAGAATAGTCTAAAATTTCACGGAATGATTGAAAGATGTCATTAAGGTTTTAAAATCCTACTCGTTAAATTCAGGGATCGTTAGTAAATATGGCTTATTTTTAAATTATCTGGGCGAAGTTTTTGATATTCATCTGATATAATATAATTATATCTTAATCGATAAGTTGATAAACTAACTTGAAATGATGGAAAACTTCAAATTTTGCGAAACAAGGAGAATTTCAGGATTCCTATGACCACTTGTAAATAATATGCCTATCTTATGAAGAGGATCTCTTACTAAGATTTAACCAAAATATCTCATTGGGGAGCAATCAATACGCTCAATTTTAATCCAAAAAAAAACCCAATGTTACTTAATCTTGCGGAAAATTAATACGGAAAATTAACACTACGATTCCTACCCTAACATTTTAAGGAGAGATTTCCAAACATATACTGATGAAATAAACATCTTGGTCGTGAAGCTAAATCAAAAATTAAGAAGCTAAAAAAATGCTCTAAAAAGCATTGGAATTTTTCAATAAAGTGCAAAATGGAGCAATTGGTTTAATAAACTATCTCAAATGTCAGCTGAAAGCTCTCTCCACTGGATCTCCGATGTTTAGCAAGTTACTACTTACTCTTACTCTGTTTTACAGATATTTAGTATAAGTGGGAACTTGTTGCTACAAAATAAAAACTCTAATGCCTACACTCAAAATTTTTGAAAAAGAAATAAGGAAAAATTCCGACGTCCACCCCCATGTAGTTCAAATCCCTAGACGAGAAAACTCAACATATTATGGCAATATTTTTATGACTCGAAAATCGCGAATATGGAATCATTTACCATGTGCTCCCTAAAATTGGAAATGATTATATTTTTAACTTAAATAGGTTTAAGCATAATGTCAACACCGTCACCGTTCATAGTATTTCTGTAAACGTTAAACCAAGTTTTATTCCATAGTAAAATTCTTCTCTTGCCCAAACAGAACAATGATACTAAAGGTCCCATAACCTATTGTTTGGTTTAATAAAGGAATCTAAAAAAACAAAAAACTAAATATTTTCAAAAAATTGTTTAATTAATTTTCATACTTTTAGTTACGATATTACAATAAATATCTTATTTCAATAAATAAAGTTTAAAATTTTAATATAAATTACATTTTTATATCTATGCCTCAGAGCTTTGTGCTTAAAACTAATAACAACTATTTAGTTATAAAAATCATTTGGATAACTATTAAGTTACGGTTATTTTAAAAACTAATTGAAATTTTTGTAATTATATGTATACATTTATACAACGTAAATACAACGTAATTAAAGTATAAATAATAAAAAAAAGATTATATTACATTCATATTAAATTGACGCGATCTGTCATCAGAAGAATTATGAACAAAACAAAATCAAAATGCATTCCTTCTCTAGAAATCACACAGATCATTTTTAACGTGTCGTATTGCGCGTCAATCCATTTTATATCATCATAATAATAAAACAGCATTAACTTAACTTATATTAAATGGAAATTAATATTATTATTTTATTTTGTTTTTTTATATGTTGTACTTGTATTTAATCGTGGTAAACGCTAAAAATTTACTTAAAATTAACAAGTAACTTTTACGCTTCTGTAATAATGATGATATATATACATATATATACATACATATAATTAGTAAACACTTGACATAATTTAATTTAATCGATTCGGGGATAATTCATACACATACCTACTGAATTTTTATATTGATATAACATATATGTAACAATAAAATAATTTCACACATGGTTACAAGTAATTCCATAAGAATTCAATGCTTCAACATTTTTTTCAGATGCAATTTTAGGCTACGTCTTAGATACCTATGTAATCAGAGTCAAGTCAGAGTTATCCAGGTTTTGTAAAATTTTAAATTAAAGTAAATTTTTAAATATTTAAAATTCTTTACATATTATGCATGCAGCATGTATTTTAAATTAACAGAATTAAACGTATACCATGTATTTTTTCATTTCAACGGAATTTTTCTAGCCTACTTTATCTGACTTAAAATTTTGTTTTTAAATATAGTTAGTAAATATAGAAGATTTAAATTTTTCGCAACAACCTGGTTTTATGGCATAAATTTTCCAAAATATAGTATTTTATGGCGAAAAATTAGTTACGGGATGATCCAAAGGTTGACTGATAAACCTAGTATTAGATTTAAAAAAAAACGTTTGTCTAAAATAAACGATTGAGATTGTTAACAGCAGTCGTTAATTATTCCATTTATTATCTAATACAAGAATTATTTATTTATAAATTATTTATATATATATATACATATATTATAAACTATTACAATGTAAATTACTACTTTTGGATACATGATCTGATCGAGGTTTAAACCCGAGACCTTTCGATTGAAGGCCTACGATTAAATAATGATAGGCTGATAGATCCATTTATACTTTTACTTATCAGTTGAATTATTATTAGTGTTGAATTTTAAATCTGTTTCAGCTACTTATAAATGTGTTTATTTAACAATTTTTTTATTTATGATTTTTGTTTTGGTGCGGAGGACGGGGAGAATTATCAAAAGATAGTGTACGCAATTCAGTTATATGGGACCGTTGAATCACTAAAAACACCAGTTTCGTCTTAAAAAATAGATTCTCCTCCTATAGATTTCCTATAGATTTCGCTGAAAACGATGTGCTTGTTTCATTCCCATAGTTTCTAAAGTTTCTATATAGCATATAGTATTTTTAAGCTTTACATTAACATCTTCGAAATGTACGAGTTTTTTGCTTAAACATTTGTGTGTCCTTTTGAATGAATCTTAATATGTTTTATTGCATTGTTTTTATTTCTTCGTTTAGACATAAGGAATCTGTAGATCTCTATGAAAGTCGCAATTTCATACGTAGTCGCAGGAAGCACATATTATGTTCGGTGTTATTTTATTATGAAAAATTTGAATGCTCTAAACATATGTTTGTTTGGCACCCATACCTGAATGTCGTACATCCAATTATGTTAATTACTTGGTTGTAGTTATCTAACAAAATTTTATTTTATTCTATTAGGATTTAACCAAAAAATAAGTAACTTTTTTGTGAAAATACATATTTACACCATTATTTTTCATTTCTTTCTAAAAAGCAATTTACCATTTGTTTTCCTAATTCTGTGGTAACTTTCTCAATCCTAATTTTTCCAATCAAAATATCTTAGTCACAGGGAATGACAGATACATACTTATGTTATAAAAGAAAAACTAATTTCCAATAAAATTTCATTACTATAAGTAATAACAAAAATGTTACCTATCAATTTTTCGTCAGTTTTTTTTTTTTTTTGAAAGCAGTTTTTAACACTTGTTCAATTTAATCAATTCATTTTTAATCATTTTTTTTTTGTTAAAATTGAAAAAAAAACAAAAGTTGGGGGAAAAAAACGATATTGTTTTATCTGAAGAAAAATGCTTTTTTTTTAAATGTGTACATTATCCATAAATGTTTTTTATAAAAAATTAACTTTATAAGTATAAGAAAAAAAATACTGAAATGCTTAGTAATTTAATACTCAAAGCTTGTCTGGAAAATTCCAAACTAAAAAAAAACTAAAAATTTAAAAAAAAAATTATAAACAAACTTAACCTTTACAGCCTCTTGATTGAATATTGTATTGATTAGAGAAGAGAAAAACATTTTTCTTCATAAACTTGAAAGATAACTTTCACATCGTATTAACATTTAAAAGTAACAAAAAAAAAAAAAAAACAAAGCACAAAAAAAAACTTAACTGATCAATACTTAACCAAAATTTTTTGTATTTATCATCAGTCATTGTATCTTAATTTATGTTAAATGTTATATTGAAGTATTTATCAAAAGCATTTATAAATCATTTACAAATAAAATTATATTAGTTTAAATATTTTTATTTTTTTTGAATTTTGGAAACAGTATTGGAATTTCTTCATCTTTACTTTTTAACATTTCAATGGGATTTTTGGGGGCATTCTTTTTAAATGGTCAATTATTCTATTTGATGTATTGGTTGCTCTTGCGATAATTATGCTGTTTGAGAGCATTCTCTAATCCTAAACTTTAATGAAATTGTTAACATTGTTTGAATTAGATTATTTAAGGAGTCATCAACGAATTAACACTGCGACCTATTTGGTGTAATTTTATTGTGCACCACCTATTACTGCTATTACTATTGTATGAATACCTACTTTGATTTAAATTTTTGGAAGCTTTTTAATCTTTAGTGCTTGAATTTAGTGTGGTACACTTGAAAACTTTCATTTAACAAAACAGACATGGACATTTACCAAAACAGACACTTGCAGCCAATGAAAGATATAATGAAATTATGAAGTTGAAAATTAAATTATTGATTGTTAAAAGCTGCGAAATGTCTAGTTCCTAAAAGTTGTTAAACTTCCCGGTTGCCCACATGTCCAAATTGCCAAGAATCTACCTGTTAAAGTTGTTAAATGTCCTTTTACTAATTGTCTATTTTGCGATGTTAAATATGTTTTTTCTTAAATGTCTTTTTGTTCAGCGTCTTTTTTTGCAAATGTCCATAGTTATCTAGTGAAAACTTATCTATTGACAAACTCCACAAAAAAATTAATTTTGTTTTTTACTTTTTTTTTCAAAATTAAATAAAATTATGTATATGCATGCATATCTTGCAAAAGTCATTTTACAAAACGCATCCCCTTAGTTAAGCTACTTTCTAATTTATAAGAAAATAAATTAAGTTGGAACTAACTGCAATGTTTTTCTAGCCTTTTCTGAATGTTTTTGTAGTCATTGTCAAATTTGTTAAAATGTTGACCTAAGTTAATGATTACAGTCTTCTTATAACTATTCAATCTTTTTGATAAATATAAAAAAAACTTTAGTAAATAATTTTTAGAGGTGACCGGAATAACTTCATCATTATGGTTTGTAACATATACATGTTCTTTTCTTTGTATAATTTTATAATCTTATCTACATTATCTTAAAACACATATGTAAATTATATATAAGCATACATATATGTTCATGTAAATTATATATAAGCAATATGTGCATAAGTATATAATATGTATAAAATAGATATATAGTATAATGGTTTAAAAATTGCAATTCATTTGCCTTTTTTTGTAATTTCATAAAGAAAATTTTAAACGCTCTATGAACGTTCTTTTTTTTTTTTGTTTAAATTTTTATTTTGTGTGAAAAAAAAAAATACAGATGAATGCCGACAGGCACTACCGCATGAGTCAAAACAGGTAAAGAAGACATTTCACTCTACTTTAATAAAAACAAAAAAAAAGTTGAAATCACCTTAATATGGTGATTCTTGTTTGTTTGTTTGTTTGTTTGCATACTTACCATTATGTTTCAATTTATTATCCATATGTTGTCAAAAAATTGAAAACACTTCATTGTGCTTGAGACAGGAGATTACTTTTGAAATATGCATTCGAAATTATGAAAATAAAATAATGGGAATAATTTTTTGGGTTTTTGTTTCTTTTTTTTTTTTGCAATATTTACCTATTACTTTGATACTTTTGTTAAATTTAAAATTACAAATTTACAATCATCATATAATCATAAATTTAAAACAATTGTTTTAAAACAAAATATTCGTTTCTAAGAAATTTTAAATATTTTTGTTTTTGGAATATTTGAACTCTCACGAATTTATTTTCTTATAATAAAAGAATCAAAAAAATTTTGAAAAAATGAATTTATTTTTTTTATTTTTCAAGAATTATAAATCTAAGCTTAAGAGTCCTTCAATGTTTTATTTAAAAAAAAAATATTGTATTGCATATACTTAACAATATACAATAGTCTAAGCACTATGTTTTATCAAATTCACCTCTCCTCTGTGAATCCTTCTATTACAATAAACTGTTCCTCATTAGAAATTTAAGCTCCAGATAATATGGTATTACCGATCAAAAAATTATTGTTTTTAAACAGAAAGTTTCCATTAAAAAAAATTACTATTTATTAACGTGCGAATATCATAACAACTCAAAGTAATAATGAATAAAAATTTAAAAACGAAAATTGTATATAAAACGTTTTATATATAACTATACATGTAGTTAGCAATAAATCATTGGCGCCAATGGATTAACTTTTAATTATAAGAAAACGTAATGTTTCTTTCGCTTTTATTATGTTTTCTTTTAAGTTTTTGTTCTTAAAGCGAATTGTTTTTTTTTCGGTAAAACAATTATTTGCTTTCTTAACTCAATTAATTTCTTAAATTTAAATTCTATAACTTATTGAGTTCACAAAAACTCAAAAAAATAGCTTATTGCTAATTAATGGTATATGATACTTTTAAAAACAAATAAATATTATTAAAACTCTTACAAAAATCGTATATGTATATCTTACTAAATATCTGAAAAATAGATTAATACAGATAACAGATTCAGTATACCTATATAGTATACAATATACTTATACAATATTATATAATTAAAAATATATTTATACAAAATTGTAGTTTTTCTTATATATATGTCCTCATATACTTTTAAACAACTTCTTTACAAAACCAACAATAACTAAGTAAAAATCTGTCTAATGAATTGAAAATATTAAGTTTAAAAATCCGAATTTTGTTAAAGTTATAAGATTCTGATTTCTTCGCTGTTTAAAATGAAGTGAAGTCACAAAAATTCTAATAACTCTTTTGAAATATGAACAACAAACAATGGGAAATTAATAAAAATAGTAGTACTTATCCAAAGATAATTTTATTGTAGGCAATTCTTTGTAACGGAAATGTTATTTATTGTTAGTGCTCAATAAAAGTGCCAATCTAAGTTTTTAGATATTTAACTATAGGTATAAATACTTATATTTATAATATTTTGTATTTTTTTTTCAGTTTTTTAATTTGAATATTGAACAAATGAATATTTCAATTATTTATGTACTTACTTGTATAAAATAAAGCGTGTTCTTATACCTCCTAAAAATTAAAATGCTTTTAGTTTATAATGTATACGATTGTAATGACATGAGTATTTTTTTAGTAACTATAGCTTTTATAATTTATAAAACTAAAAAAGAAGTTATTTGATTCATACTAGTTCAGTTTCATCAGTAGGCATAAACTGAACTTTACCTAAACAACTTCAAAATTATTTCTCAAAACTCACAAATCCTTTATTAAACCTTTATAGTAAAAATTAATAAAATGGTCTGTGAGTTGAGAGAATAATTAATAAAAATTCAAAAAAATTAAATCTACTACATCGTTAACCTAATCAACTACGTAAGATACTATAGACTAGAGTATAGACTATAGAGATACATCTAAAAAATAAATTTTTGAATAAAACAATAATTAAATAGGTATCTTACTAAATATCTGAAAAATACATATTTGTACATATTTTTTTTAAAAAAATTGAAAATTTTTCAAAACAATTTTTTTTAAATATTTCTCTTGAGGTTTTACTTTTTTTTTTATAAAACTGAAAAAGGAAATTTATTTCGTCCTAGTTCAAAACCTCAACAGAAAAATTAAAAAATTTTAATTTTGAAAAAATTAAATATATTCAGTTCTATAAAATTTATCTTTTGTTATATTTATGGTATATTTCACTAATAATAATCATATTATATAACTCTTAAAATTTTTAAGTTACCATAAATTTTCTAGTTGGGAGATTTGCGTTAATAACTACATATTTAAAAAAAAAATCTAAGATTATAAGTTTTAATAAAGTATAAATTATTTAATATTATGTAATGTACCAATTTATTTGATAATAATAATATTATGAAATTTCAAACTATATTAAAACAAAAAGTAATTAATTAATACTTAAAATAAAACACTTTCTGATTATTTTGTACAATACTTAATCCAATGGTAATATAACAGATTATGAAACTGAAGATTTAAATAAAATGCAATTAGATTTTTTTTATTAAAAAAAAAAAAAATTAAGTCATAGAACGTTAAACAATGACATCTATTTGTTAATAACGGTAAATTTTAATAAATTAAAAATTTATAAAAAAAAATCAGAAGGTAATGAACAATAATACCAATAACAAAGTTATTACATGTGCATAATTTATAAATACATAATTTCTTATTATATTATCATAATTTGAAAATAATTACTTTATTATTAGTTATGTATAAATAAATATACATATACATATATATATATAACTAAAATATTAACTAAATTGTATAGTTTATATTAATATTAAATAAATCAAAACATATCATAACTTTGTGTACATACATACATGCATATGTGTATATTAATCTACTAAGAAATCTATTTAAACTCAAAAAACCGGAAAGATATTAATCAGTTTTTTTTTTTTTTAATTAAAAAAAGTTTTTAAACAAACTATGTACTCTTACCTTAAAAATTTACCGGTGTTATTTAACCGTTTTTCTACAATTTTTATTTTAATTATATAATTATTTAATATGAGTACTTGAATAAATGCTTATGCGTGTGCACATTTTATCATTTTAGATTACAATGCGCAGTGCACCATAAGCAAAAAAATATAACTTTAAAAACAAAAAAGTCAAAAAAAAAACAAAATGTTAAGTGTCAGTCAGTGAGTCATAATCATATCATAATGTACTCCGTACGTAATTTAAAAATAATAATATGATAATTTATTTATTTATGTCGGTATTTTAAAATAACATCTGGTTATTTTTATTATCATTATAATTAGATGTGTTTATGGCCTCCTCATATGTAAATAAATACGTATGTATATAAATTGTAGCTACTTAAAATTCACAAGGCACATAAATTTAGAAAATTATGAAATGTAATCATATAAAGGTAATCATAAAATGTAATCGTTTAATTCATTTATTTAAGATTTTAAGATAATAATATTTATTCTATGCAATATATTTTATATAAAATAACTTATAGATTGTTATTAGATATATAAAACTGTTATTGTTTAAAGTAATTATAAGTATATTATAATATATGTAATTCAAATGCAATTTGAAAAAATTCCTTGGATAATGGTGCCTACATAATATCTTTTTTTGTTTTTCTTATAGATATTGAACCATTAAATGGAAATTAAAAATTCTTGACCTTCTTTATATGTATTATAAATATTAAATCTTTTCAAAATATTGTTCATTCAATATATTATTATCTAAATAGGTACATACATACTTTCATATGCTATTTTTATTGTATATACTTACATATAATAAATTGTGACCTATTTTTATAAAATTGCAAAATGTTAAAAACCAATTCTTATGCTTGAATTAATGCTTTCTCTTTTTTTTAAGATTTAATTAATATTTATTTGAAAATAAAAAAAAACAAAAATCGTTGTCTTTTCTATCTAAAAATTAAGTTGTTTTTCTACATATTATGTATGTAGTCACTATTTAAAGAAAAAACGTTAAATTTCAATTAGTGATCAAGATTTTAAAGAATCTTTTGTCTTTTAAATTATTTTTTTGACAATTTAACACGTTCTTCTGAAACATCTTTACTAGTATATAATTGATGTAACATACATAATATGTGTTACTAAAATTAACAGAAATATAAATATTAAAAAATATCTATTTAGTCGTTTTATTATCAACTTTGTGAAACATGCAATATTTAAATTAAAGAATTGTTTCATGATTGACAAAAAGACTTGCCCCCAAAAACAAGAAAAAAAATTGAAAGAAAATCTTATAGTTAGTTATAGTGAAGGATGTGAATTAAAAATACCATATTCCATACAGAATTTTCTATCACATTAAGGCGAAAATTTGAAACAGTCTTCTTTATCTTATTACCTAAAGTGCAATATACCCATTGTAAAATTATTTCTAAAAAAAACTTAAACTTAAATTCAATTTTCTTTTAAGCATTTTTCAAAATCTTTCGGAGTTTAAATTTAAAACAAGTGAAAAATTGAACGTATATTCATTTTTTTCCTTTGTCTGTACTATTAATGTATTTTTTTTTTTTATTCATGCTTGAAGAAAAAATGAACAAAACAATGCATTATGTTAAGTAAAAGACTGGTACCAAACTAATTGTAAATGCACTGATTCTCTTTCAATTAGGATTTTTAATCCGGTTTTCAGGTATAAAAAAGAATTAAGTGTTTAAGTATAAGTATTAGTTAGATTTAAAAAAAAAAAGTTCTTAATATTATAAAATTTGATCGAATTTGGAAAATTATTCAATAATTTTTGAAGCATAGCTTCTTTAGCTTCTTTAGTCCTGTACCAATTTTACAGGAGCAGATATATTTCAAATATTAATTTTTCAAAAATAATAAGTTGAATTTTTTTTTTTTTATCCCTCTGGCATAATATTGTGACAAGGAAATAACATAGCCTTTCTTTTCCAGGTGTGGCAGCGTCATAAGGGGAATTATTCTTTCGAAGTTTGTGGGTTTCGAACATACTCCCTCAGTGTTTACAGTGTATTTTATACACTCTTACCCACAGTGGTAACCCACTAGGTCATTTAGGCTTCAAATTGAAATATTAATATTTATATGAAATTTAAACAGATAGATGACCTATCTGTTTAAATTAAATAGGTGAAGAATTGTATAGATATAGATTATAGAGTATTGTTGATTGTCATATTTCTTTCTGCGTTTTTTTCTTTTATAATAAAATTTTAATTTAGTTTAAAGCGCTTATTTAATTAATTATTAATAGAACATTTAAAATGTTTTTTTTTTTTTTTACAATTAATGAAAATTATAAGTAATTATTTTACAAATATTGATTAAATACACAATTTATTTTTGTATTGACGTTTAGGTTAATGACATTTTATTATTATTTAATTTCATTCGCACTTTTCGAATGTTTATTTAATTATTTAAATAAATGTTTTACCTTTTTAAGATACTTGTGGATTTATTTTTTTTTTTTTCTGATGAATTAGTTTTTAATTTACATTTTTTTATGGTTATCAATTACTTTTTATGAAGTTTTATATTTAAAAATATTTTTTTAGTGAAAATTAATCATAAAGAATATATTTATAAATGCAATATTTAAATATTTCTTTATTGCTTTTTTTTTTATTAATTTGTAGATAAAATGTACGACTAATCAAAGGATATTGAGAAAGTTCTTTTGATAAATACAATTTTTATTTATTACTTCAACTTTGGGTCTTCACTTGACGGGCTTACTTAGTACTTAGTACTGTTCGCTTTCATGTAACCTTTCTTCAGTTTATTTGTCCAGCGAATTTGACATAATACCTCTAACTATTATAGAATAGTCATTGATATCATATGAATATTCCATAATTCTTCGATATTATTATAGTTGGGTGTAAGCCCTTATTATAAAAGATAGCTTTCTTACATTTTTTTTTATTACAGTAAATTTAATACAATTAGAAAATATATTGTAAAAATTCTGGTAAAAACCGCCACTTTTGTGGAGAAACTTCAGCTAAAAGTTAAATATATAAATAAAAATAAAAAAAACTTAATTGGCATTAGAGTAAGGTCAAAAAACAAGGATTTCAAATATTTCGTTAGTGAAGTGGAGTTTAACCCCCACTATTTTAATTGCTTATTGCTTTATTGTTAAAATATGTACATATGTATGTTAATAAAAATAATTTCGATGTATTTTATAGTTGGCTACAAAATCAGAGTTATACGCTTTTATCAGAATATATTATATACTTATGCAGGATTATGAATTAGGAGAAATTTTATACTTAGTTACAAAAGGTAATGACACGTTCCGAAATCGCGACTGTATTTTAATAAAAATCAAATATCCTTTACAATACATATGTAATATTATATTATATAGATTTAATTTTTTTTTGCGGAATTTTTTTATTTCAATGGTCATAAAAGTGAAAGTAAAAGTCCTATTAAACAACACTATAGAAATCCCATTGGGACTTATGTTCTTAGCTTTAAAACAAAAGGGCCATGGTGAATTTAACCTATTGAATTGAGTCAAAATTCCCAAAGGAATTTTTGTTACTTTAAGCGTTATAGATACAAATTCATGATCCTAATAGTGAAACATATAATGAAGCTATATTATGATTTCTGTAGTTTCTGATGAGTTACCAATCTACATCTAATTTAAATTTTAATGAATTAAAAACCATAACAAATTTTAAAAATATAGGTATAAGTACTGCCAATTTTCAGAAAATCTTGATAATTGGTAATCTTTATAGATATGTACATATGTATGTTAAATATGATAATCTATATATGTATATAGAATTGTATATGTAGCACTACACAGTTTTATTAAAATCAAAAGTGAACTATTTTGCAATAAAATTTAATAATCTTTTAGTATTACGTTTTGAGGAATTTATAGCTTATATGAATTTAAAAACTGAACCGTTATACGTATTTAGAAAATTTATTAAGCATTTTATAACTTAAGTTTTAATTTTACATTAAACGAAATTAAGAATAGGTATAAAGGCTTGCAAAACAATTCATAAAGCCAAAACGGATTCTGTGTCAAAAAAAACTTACCTGCTTATCTGCTAATACAGTATATTGGCTAGGGAGTAGGGTTAGGAAATGATAGGAAATATCCGTCTATTATTATTACTATTTTGCTAATGGTGACTGTAGCCGTTATAACAGTTACAACATGCAGTAGTATAATATAACACCTTACTGCGTGAGGTAATTATTGAAGGTAATTTAATACTATCCACCATTTATAAAAGTAATCTATCACATAAAACCATCAAATAAATTAAGGAAATCAATGATTTAATAATAAATAACTATGGTAAAACTTATAAAATTGATTGCTAAATAATTCAATTGGGTAACAATAAAAAATCAGGCCAATCAACTTACCAAAAAAAAAAAATTAATTGGAAATTCTTAACTGATGCGTTTTGTTTATTTTTAAATTTCTCAATGACAGTAAACAAAAAATGTTTTAGTTTGTTTTATATTATCAATATTTCAAAAATTTATTTCAATTTTGTTTTATAAAAAATAAAATTATGAATTTATGCATGTACATATATATGTATCAATGTATGTATATACCTACATCCACACATATGCATGTATATTATATTATGTATTATTGGATTTTGGTGTTTTTTGTTATGTTTATTTATCGTAGGTATAACGTTATCCAAAAGTTATTAACGAATTGACGTGAAATCTTGCAAATATAGAAAAAAAAAAACGCAAGAAATTTACAGAACAAACAAAAAAAAAAATTGTTGAAAATCACAAATCCCTGACTAAAAAGTTTTTTTTCGCGTTTTTAGTATTTGTTTTTTGTTTTGGCTTTTTGTTTTATGTGTCACGGTTGAAAAAATCATTTTCTTCTCATATTTAACTGTTTATTACAATTCATTTTGTTTTTTGCTTTTTTGTTTGTTACATACATGAACGCATAAAAGTTTTTTTTTTTTTGATTATAGTGTTGGGACTATTTAAGTTTAAATTATAACCAAATCAGTTTGGATTTCTATTCTGTATTACTGATGAGTTCCATCCGTGCCGAAAATTTTTAATTAAAGATCTAAATTATCCCCTAAATAAATCTGAAGCTCAATTTTTAAGATACTGATGAAGCTTTGTAGTTCAATAGTAGTTATATTAAGTCACAAGAACAAGTGTTTGGTCGATGATAATAATTTCGTCACTATATTATGCACATATTAACTTTAATATTTTTACTAAAATAAGTTTATGTATTATGCCCTTATTTTTTTATGTTGAAAAAACCTTGGTAACGTTAACGACAAGCTGAAAATTCTTTTTGATTTTGGGAAACTTGTTATATTAATAAAGTTATACCTAGGTATTAATTGCTTTTTCTGATTCTAATAACCGATGGAAATCAAAATTTCTTTGTACGTCTTTGAAAAATGTAGTATATATGCTAGAAACTTGATACACAACAATAAAAGATTCAACACTATTTTAAAGAAATAAATGTATGTACCTATAGCTATTTTACAAAAATATTTTTTAAATATTAATTCATATTAATAAAAGACGACCATTGACGCTTATGAAAAAAATATACAACAACAACAAAAAAAAAATAAACAAACATTCAAAATTAAAAAATAGGCTTAAATAGGTGTGAAATCTGATTTTTTTGTTTTTACTTTTAACATGTGGGCATAAATATTGGGTTTTAAGTTTCTATTATTATATTTTTTTTTTTTTCTGCAAATTCATGAATTGAAAATGTGAATTAATTTCGAAACATGATTTTAGTGTAGCTGTTTAATTTTTAAAATTCTTGCCAGAATTTTTATGGTTTTTTTTTTTCAGATTTTTATTTTGCTTTTCTATTAAACAAAGAAACATTAAAATATTGTTGTAACCCAAATGAATGTTAAACAAAAAAAAAAAACTTAACAAACACTGTTGAGTGGTGTTGTAACTGTTGTGTGAGGCTTAATTTAAAATTACATATATATGTAGGTATTATACAATATTAATAATGATAAAAAAAAAACCATTCATGTTTTTAAGAACTAGCCAACTAGTTAAGTTTAAGTCGAAAGTTAGATGAAGTTGTTAAATTTAGATGGGAAATTATTATTAATATTTAAAATACCGGATATATAATTAAATATTAAGTCAGGTAAAAAAAAAAAAAAAAAAATAAAAACTAAAAGATTGTTTTTGAAATCTTCAAAAAGAGTTTAATGTTAAAATGTTGAAACAGAGGAACAAATGAGTAATCATTTTCTTGGGAAATTAAAAATAAAAAAGAAACTAAATTTAAAATATCATAATATGAAGATTTTAGTATATAATAATGTAAGACTATCTGTTAGTATGTATGTATGTAATATGTATGTTAAAAATTAGAGATATTGCAGACATTGCCTTGTCAAGTTTCAGATTAAAATTTATGCCAAGTGAATGATTAATTAAGTAAATGTTATATTTGAGCTTAAAAACTCAATTTTTCTTTTTTAGGGTGGGAAAACGCTCCAAATTGTTATTACATTGTGTTGTAAAATAATTTTTACCAATCAATTGAATTGTTTATTGTATTAAAGATTTTTCAATTTTTATTATATCAAACAAACCTAATCTCTGCACCCAAATTTATATACTAAACTACTAATGTAGAAAATATAAATATACATATATATATTAGTACATGTACATAATGTAGGTACATACATATGTCGTAGACTAATAATATGTGCATATAAAATTATCTTAAACCAATATGTAGGTACATATGTATGTAATAAGTATTTTAATAAATATGTAATTTTTAAATGATTTTGATTTTGGCTATTTAAATTAACGTCTCTAATCAATTTATTGAAACTTTGATTTTTTTGCAATCTTAAAATCATAAAGAAATTATAATATGTATATGGAGCCTAGTGGGTAAAGCGTATGACATACGCTGTAAACACCGAGAGAGTGTGTGTTTGAATTCCACACACGTCGTAAGAATAATTCCCCATTACGACATTTATAGCCACGCCTGAAAAGGAAAGGCTGTGTAAATTCTTTGTCCTATTTATGAATGGTAGGGGAATGTACTATAAAAGAAAAATGTATATGTATTATGTATATCTATGAACGTTAAAAGTACACATTTGCTTGCCAAGACATATTTAATTGTATGCTATGAACATATAGTTATCATTTGATGACAATTAAAAATTATTTCCAAATTCAAAAATTTCCAAAAAGCAGAGCATATTGGTAATTCATTCCTTCTTTTGCCTTTATTGATAATAACATCTGTTAATACGAATAAAATATCCTGGGTCTTCTAATAATCTATAGCAGCTTACTAGTTAGGTATGATATATGTAAGTATTGTTTTTTTTTGTTTTTAAATGAAGTATTAATATTTTTTTTACCTTGACCCCAAAAACTATTGAAGTTTCTAATTTGATTATTAACGCTTATAAAAGTTATTAACCATAAAGCCATAAAAAGAATTCTTTTGTGTTGAAGATATTCCTCAATATATTATTATTATATTGTGTATACAACTAAATAATACCAAACTTAATTCCAACAAATTTTTTTTTTTTAAACTGATAATTAACTTAATTCTAATCATTTTATATAAATATGTGTAAATGACTTCATCGATTTAGTATGAAGATGAAGATATTGTTTAAAATAATTTATGGAGTCAAGAACAATGACTTCCTATATATATAATTACATATATCTTGAAAGAAAATAATAATAATTCAATTATAATAAAATGATTTGGAAATTTAATGTGTGTTTTTATTTTTTATTTAATATCTTTAAATAAATTTATATAAAAATATTTTTATTCATTTATTATTATAATTTAATATACGTTATTCACCTTTTTTGTTCAATTTCAATTTTTATAAGTAAGTAATGAATTTTTTTTTTTTAATTTTAAACAATTTAACTATTTAAATATTTTATAGTTTTTAATAATTTTCTTTTTTATAGTTTATTTCCCTATGCCAGATAATGTGGCAAGAAAATTCCGCCGTTCAAGATGTGGGTGTAGGGGGAATATATTATTCTTATGTGTGGGATTCGAACGCACACTACCTTACATAGTACTTTATGTTATCCATTAGGATCTATACTACGTTCTTAACCACTAGGCAACCGAGCCCATCTTAATAGTTATATTTTGTTATATTTAATAGATATTATAAATTAATTTTCAATTTATAAAGAAACGTTATACAATTAAGAAAATTGTTAACACATGCAAAAGTTTAATATTTTACTTTTAATTTTCTGATTTTAATTAAGAATTAAAAATTTGTTCAGCCTGTTAATTCGGTAGTCTAAAATTAGGAAATTTTCATTTTTAAACCTTTTATAATAAGCTAGCTTCAAAACGAAAGAGTTGGAGAATATACAAAAAATTTTTCTTAAATAAATTATATACATTATAACAGATTTCACCGTTTTCAAAATTTCGCATTTTAGCTTTAAACTTTTAGCAAATTTTGGTTATTCATAACAGTTAATTTAAATTTGGAATTGGATAAATTATGCTACTTTTGACTTAATTATTATACAGCTTCATAAATTTTCTATTGTTTAACAATTTTAGATTTAAAAAATTTCTTTTGTAAAATGTGGCTGTGTAAGGGGTGCGGTTAGATAAAAAAAACGTCGTACAAATTTTGTAAAACAGATGGGCCGACAGATAGATGAACGAATGAATAATATCAAACTAATAAGCAAATTTTACAAATTTTTTTAAAAAATGTGCTAAATAACTTATGTTAATCATATACGTAAACGTTTAAAGAAAAATATTTAAAAAAATTCTGGTTTTTTAAAAAATCGGTTTAATAAAATATTAAAAAAAATATGTATTTTGCAAATTTTCAAGCTTTTAAGAAAAAAAAAAACCCAATTCTATTTTAATCTTATTGAAAATTAATCAAATGACGTTAAATATAAAAATTGTGAAAACTAATTTGTAATAGCATTTTTTTTATAGCTTATGTAGAAAATTAAATAGTGTTTTACTTATACATATGTATATTAATAAGAAGGCATAGTAGTAACTATAGTAACAATATGTAAAATACATATCCAAAAGCATAATACATATGTATGTATTTAAATCAAATTTTTCTTTCTTCAATTTTAATGGAAAACCTTTTTGTACATGCAAAATACAGGGTATATCTAAAATTTACCAAAATTCTGTTTTCATATGTAATGAATTGCAAAAAGTTGTTTAAAAAAGTTTAATAAATGAACTGTCGTTTGACATTTTTAGATTTTAAAAATATTCATTTGTACTTGAGTTATAAGTATATAATACTTTAAATATTAGAGCTTTTTTAAACTTAGAGGGAATTGAATTTCATTAGTTCATCTCAAACGTTGTAGAAATTTTTACACAGACTAGTGAACTTTTACTAGCGAACATGGGGACGCACAAAACGAAGCTATAATAAAGCCGAATTTTTAAAATTCTAAAAATTTTCAATATTTCAAACTATTCAATATAGTCTACCAATCTACCAAATTGTAATTGCTTGTAATGTACCAATATTGTTTCAATCGAAAATCTTGTGTTCAAACGACGGTGTTAGATCATATTGAGTAGTATATAGTTTATATTGCAATTGTTTATATCGTAACTTAAAATAAATAAATAACTTTACCTGCGGACTCACTCATGAGTACAAAATTAAATTAAACCCCAGAGAAAAAATAAAAATACCTACCAAAAATATGTTTGTAATACCACCTAGTCTCCTTACATATATCTTCATATTTTCTAATACTAATCTTGAAATCAGATCAAAAGTTTAACAGTAAAAATGAGGATTTCTTTTTCTTTTTTTTTATATATAAATCTTTATTTTATTATTTATGAGATTTTATGATACGATATAAGATGTTAAAATCATACTGTTGTATTTCAAGAAAAAAAAAATAAAAACAAAAATAAATTTCTTGATTGCTGAAAATTACTCCATTTTTATTTATTTTCATCTTTCTTTTTTCTTCAAGCTATAAAATTTCTAAAACTTTACATTATTATTATAATTTTTTTTTTTATATTTTAATTTATGACACAGTTCCATATTTTATGATCTAGCACTAACTATTTAAATTTACAAAATAAAAAGTTTTTTTTTTAAGTTAAAAATCTCACCTGTTCTAAAAGTTATCGATTCATTTTTTGTTATTAATTTTGATAAGGAAGTTGAAAACAGGTGAGAGATACTGGAAAAAAACAAGTAGGAGTATAATAGTAATAGCGTTAGAAAGAGATAGAAATATACCTATATATAGTTATAAGTTAAATTAACTAAATATATCTAAAAGAATTCTCTTTGTCATTAATTTGATTTTCATTTCATATTCAAAGAATAACGTCTCCAGCGGGTATCACAGCGGGAGATTTATTTAGAATCTATATCAGGTGAATTTTTTTAGTTTTATCTTTAAGATAAAAAAAATTAGATACGAAAAAGAAAATAAAAAAAAAGGTGTTCGATTAATAAGTAAACGAATAAAATTTTCAATTTTAAACTTTCAATTTTGAAAAAAAAAAATTTAACGTTTTACTGTTATTGTATATTTTCTGTTTTTTTTTTTTAGTTTATTTTTAAAAAATTAAAGAAAATTTGCCTATACATTTCATTCTTACCATCGTCCTAACTCTTTAATCTACAAACGTTTAATCTTTTCAGTAAATTTGTGTATAATTTTACACATTGAATCACTTATCACTTATCAATACAATTTTATATTGCTAAATCACGTGGCTTTTTAGCGATGTAGTGAAAGGGTTAAGAAGATGGAATTGTTTGGTGAAAATAAAGTCAAATTGTATCACTTGTTTAACTTTTTTATTTATTTTTTTATCCTTTTTTTTAAGAGAGGTGGAAATTTTCCAATATCACCAAATATACCGTCTTAGTTTTACACTGAAAATCTACCTCAATTAATTTTCTATATTGAGATCATTTTAATTTCGACTAAGTATAATCATTTGTACGCTCAAAACCTTTTTAAAATTAGAATTATTTACGAATCAATTTTATCTTTTATATCGAATATTGATAGAAACTATAATAACTTTGTTATATGTTGACAGTCTGAAGTTCTTTCCTAGCAACCATCAGTTATTCTGTAGTATTTTCTTCTATATTATTTTTCGGAGTTTTGCCTGTGAGTTTAGCAAAATTTGTATATGTATATGCTATGTAGTATTATTAATTTTTACTGGTATATTAGTTATATGGTTATATTTTTGTTTGTAAAAAAAAAAACATATAACATATTTACAGACATATGTACGTAAATCGTTCTTAAAATCGAATTTTCAATTTTCCCAATTTTTAAGAGAAAATACATAATTGAAATTTTTGGATTGCTTAAATTAATTTTCCTTCTGATGAAAAGATGTAAAAATTGTAAAGTTATTTCTAAACCTTTATGAAAATTAACTATTATGTTAACAATTATATGTTAATGTGCGCCTTTAAAAACCTTTTATTTTACATACTCCTTAAATTTTTCTTTTTTGATTTAGTATTTATCATCATGTTTTGTAGTACTCTCTTTTTTTGACTTGCGTTACGATGCGTTTAATTTGCGTTACTTAACTTTAAGTTTAAATGTATACTTTCTTTATTTTATTTTAAGTATTTTTATTTTATTGCTGTTTCCATATTTCCGCTAATAATTTTAACTATTTTATTGTTTTTTTCTTTCTTAAATTTACAATTAAAAAAAAAAAAAAATACTGATTTAAAGTATAAAAAAAAACGTGCTAAAATTTTTAAATATTTTCAGTTAAAATTGGCTGGTATTCATTACGTTAACGTAAAATAAAAAAAAAGAAATATAAAATATACATATATACATATATATAACATTGCATTTTGCATTTAATTATTTTAGCACGAAGAACGTGCCGGCAAAACCAAAAAAAAAAAAAAATAAAAAAGAAAAAGTGAATAAAAATAAAGAGGAAACGATACAATTTATTTATAGTGTAACCCTTTATCAATAAAAATTAAAATAGCAGTACATAACCATAATAAAAGAAAAAAAAATGTTTATCTTATAGATACATGTACATATGTATGTATCTATGATTACTGATATGATATGATATTATTAGAAATTTATGTGCGTACATTTGTATGTATGTATATTATTATTTAAATTTATCGTTATTGTATTTTGTACAACAGTTTTTTAATTGTAAAAAATATGTATATGTATATACTACATACATATGTATATTGCAAATTGTTGATTGTATTTAAACCGCGTGCCAAATGAAATATAAATATTTGTAGGGTTATAAAAATTTTTGTTAGAATTTAATTACAAAAAAAAAAACAAAAATAAATAAACAATTATTCCATTATTTGAACTAGTTATAGTGTTAATTATGCATTTTCCTTAAAAATTACCTTTTAAGATAATATGTTAAGTTTTAATATACACAAAATATAGACATTTTGTTTTAGATATGCATATGGTAGGTAATTGGAAATTCTTCTATTGATCACTGGTAGAGTTATCAGTAATTACTCGGGTACTAAATAATTTTTCCAATTCAATTCATTAACAAAAAATTTTTCGTCTTTTAATTGTTCAGATAACTTTTTTTAATTGCATTATTTTAGTTGTATATCTATACAGTAAAGTTCTAGTTACGAAAAGCAGCAAGGAAATTTTTACATGATATGGAAACTTGTGTGTTTCAACATGGAATAGAATATATGTATATGTAGACATAGAAAATTAAACGTAAAAGACTTTTTCTTACTTTTTTCGCGTTAGCCAATCTCTAGGAAAGGATTCTTTTGCAGATTGTTCTTTTGGCTAAATGGGGGAAGAACTGTGGGACGAAAATAGGACTGAAGGAGGTATTAGATGGTAAATTGGATACGAATTTAAAGAGGTTCTTGCAGAAATTTTGAATAAATGCAAATTGTAAAATGGATTAGTGTTAACAGAGGGAAACACATTTGGAAGGAGCCTGTTCCACATTTTAGCATAGTTTTCGCAACAAATGAGTTTCCATAACCAGTTTTTAACCACCTATAAATTTCCACAGTGTAGATATAGCCACTTTCTGTCTCTCTTGTGTTACGTTGGAATTGTTTGATATGTAGGAGTCATTAATGATTTTAAGTCATTTAAGAAAGTGCATCTTTACCTACAAAATATCTAAGAGGAGTAAAAATTGCTAAAACGACTATTAAGTTGACTATTAGGACGAAAACGAATTTACCTTAGGCTGAAAAATACCTTAAAAGTCATTGTAGTTAAAGTATTCGTTGATTTAATAAAGTAATTTTTTTAAAATATACAATTGCTCTTTAACATATTTTTGTCACATTATTGATGCATAGTTTAACAAAAAGTCGGAAGTATATACAGAGTGTTTAAATATAACATATCCCTATAGTTTTGTGATGAGTGCGATGAAATTTGAACACATTTGAACAATGAGAAATGTAGCTTACATCCCTTTTGTAGTTGTAAATGAGACTCGAACTAGTAATTAGCAAACATATGTATGCAAATGAACAAACAAACTAAATTAGTGTTTGTTCTTTATAACGTATATATATACATATATACCGTTATATTATAAGAAAAAAGTTCAAATTCTAAATTTATATGTTGTAATCTGATATATTTTTTCATTTTTTCTTTGACCTGTTTCATATGTTTCTGTTTGTAGTTTACTTCTTATAAAAAAAAATTCTTATAAATATCTTCTTGATTACTCTTTTATGAATAGGGGCCAGTAAAAAAATCGTTTTACAATAATAAAAACATGAAAATACTTATTAAAATGACAGCTGAATGTTAAATTGAATTGAAATAAATTATCGTAAAATGAATTTATTGTAGAAGTAATCTACTGCTGAAAAATTTAACGCAATTTGTTATTTGCATTAAGTAAAACAGCATTTGACAAATTAATGAAATCTAAGTACATATATAAAGAAATACATAAAATCTACATTTTTGTCTGGATTATTTTTTTTTTGTTTTTTATGTAAAGTTAAAGATCCCGTGAAAATTAGAAAAATTTTTATGATGGCTTCAGAATTTCTAAGATTTCAATAGATAAATAGATAAATTTTAGATAAGATAAATAAATAAAAAGTAGTTATATTATATAATTATATAATTTTAATTTAAAATAAAATTAAAATTGAATAGCTATATAAGTATACCTTAATGTCGTTTTCGAATTTATTATTTATTTGATAAGAGAATAAAATTTATATGATTTAATTTATTTAGTTAAAGAAAACTTACTGAAAAGTATTTAAAAATGAAAGATAAAGTTCCGCTAAGGGATGATCATAGATTTAAATTACGTCATCACATAACGGTACTTTATATCTCCAAGTTTCCGAATATATATGCCGTCATCTAGTGTCCAAAAATGTATTACATAATTTTCCTAACATTTGGTACTATTTTAATTAAACCCGTTATATTTTTCCCGTAAGACAATAAACTGGCACCATTTTCTACAATATTGTAATACCTATACTATTATTAATATAATACTATACTATAGAGCATAATACTATTGTTAATATACATCTTGTTTCATCTTAATCGGTACTACCAACTTTCAAAAAAGTTAACAGAACCTTTGTATCGAAAATAGAACGTGCCAGATTTACATGACTTTACTAATTGCCGCATGTTTATAATACCTATGTATTATAAACATGCGGCAATATGTATATATGTATATCATAAGTATCATATGTATATCATAATTTATCCGAATATAAATATATGTATAATCTTTTAAACAAACATAATCATATCATAATTACATATTTATACAAAACACATATAAATATGTTGTTTGGTTGACCAACTCAAAAAGAAAATTAACAAAATATAAATTTAATACATAATACCTTATCTATCAAAATTCTGATTAATTTGAATTAAATCAAATGTGTTATGCAACAAACGATCTAGTAAAATTTTGATAAATTTGTAAAGAAAATAAAAAAAAAAAAACACAAGTCACATATTGATTTTATAACATTTTTATTATTTTAAATTGTATTCAATTTTGTTTTGTATTTTATTTCTTTTTTAATTTTTATCACTTTTACTTTCTTTCCATTTTTTTTTTTAATTTTAAATTAAAAATTTCCATATCTGGTAATGTTTTTATTTTAAATGTATGTAATCTGATTGACTTTTTATAATAAGACAGGTAACAATAGATAATTAATCAATTGATATTGACAAGTTAATTTATATTTATTATATAATGTTATATACATTTTACAGCATTGACAAAAGAATAAATAAAATCAAAATTAATATTTTATAAAAGATAGTATATTATATACTATACTAGAAAATCCCCTGTGCAATTGCACAATTTCTATAGATTGAAAAACATTTACGTTATCATACTAACTCCCTTAATAAACTATCTAAAAATTTCATTTTTACATCAGCACTACTAAAAAAACGTTGGAATCACTTACTTACTTGATGTAATAGAAAAAAAACATAAAACAAATCTAAACACATAAAATTAAAAATGTTAGGTACAGTTTATTAATTTTTTCTCGCCGTTTTTTCGTGGCGGTAATTTTTCACAGTTTTTTAATCATTGAGAAAAAATGGTCCATCTAAAAACACATTCAGGGCAAAAGTTCGTGCCGATATCTCAAAAATTGTTTAAAACACATGTATAAAGTGCACAATAAAAACCGGCGAAAAACCAACCAACACCAACCGCTACTACTTTTTTTTTTGTTACATTTAAAACAATCCCAATAATCGAAATAATTTTAATATTTGTTAAAATTTTACTCTCTATTTTTCTTTAGTTTTAAAAAAAAATTTTTATGGCGATGAAAAACAGTTGTTTTCGCCGCGAAATTACTTTAATTACCAAAACTACTTTCAAGTCTTTTGCGTTTATTTTTTTTTGCTTGAAAAAAATTTGCTGAATTTATTTTATTTAAATGTACTTTAGAAAAGGTTTTTGGTATATTTAATAAAATTTTCATGTCTCTGATAATGAAATTTCATAAATTTTCGGGGCTTTTTTTTCTGACGGTCGTTTTCGACAGCTTTTTAATTTAATGGTCTAATAATAAATTAGTACAAAATTATGAATATATTGTGAGTGAAGGCTTCTAAAATGATATTTTCTATGTTAGTTTCTTTTTTTTTTAAAGAAAAATATCCATTTCTATAATATTTGGTAAGTTCCAGACTTCTGTTATGAAATATAATTTTATATTAATAAAAAAATTTCGAATATTTTATGTTATACCAGTTATACCGAAAATTTAGCTTAAAAATCTAAATTTCAACCTAAATGAACAAAACTACTTTAAACTCACGAAGCTTTTACCAGCTTTTACCAGTTGTTACGAAGCTTTTACCAGCTTTATACTAATGAAAACAAAATCAAGAATAAAATCGGCCTATTATTTTTTTCTTATAAATATGAGGTTTACTATAAACTCTCTTTCTCTGCTCTTTTCACTTTCAGGCGTTTTAATTTTATTAATAGTACCAGATAGTACCTATTTTTATTTTTTTTTTCCAAAACAAAGACAGAAGATTAATAATTTATTTTTAATTTACCGCTGCCAGTTCGTAATGGATGTGGCGGTCAAATTTAAAAATTTAAAATTTGCTGATTTTATTTTTATTGAAAATGTGTGTTTTTTAAATATTTACTTTTCCTTTTTTGACTGTACTCACTTTTAATGATCGGTTTGTGTCTCTGATAATACTTCTAGTAGAAAATTTGGTCTCTGGTAATAATATTTACTAATATGTTTGTTCTCTTATATGTTTGTGTCTCTTGATAATACTTTGAGTCAAAGATTTGTGTCTCTGGTAATAAAATTTTAACTTATTAAATAAATATACAGAAATATCATCATTGCCAGTTTAGTTTACATTCAGTGTGAGTGTTTTATTATAGATATAAAATATATTTTTTTACATGTTGGCAAGGTCTCGCCAACATCTTGTGTATTATCAGATATTATAGATTGGCTATATGTTATGTATCTGGGGAACATTTAAATTTTCAAAGAAATGATATTATGTTAAATCTGTTGAAATATTATTATTAAAACAATATTGTAAGGGCAACTATATATGAAACAATATTAGTTCAAAATGTAAACCATATTAAGTTATTATATTATTATTGGGAAAACGTGATATCTGGTGATATTAAAATTTTATATTTTTATGTTATAAGTAAAAGAAATATTGTTTATCGTCGGCAGTTACTCAGCTGCGCTTGTATACCATTTAACTTTTTATAATATCCTACCCTTACAAACATTTTTTCAAATCTGTTAAATTTATTTTGTATATGTCAATCATAAAATCCTTTTTAGAATTTGCACCCAAAAATTAGGAAGTAGTGTCCAAAAATGTATTACATAATTTTCCTAACATTTGGTACTATTTTAATTAAACTCATTATATTTTTCCCGTTACCATTGTTTTTCAAGAGCAATATAACATTTAAAAGGAAAAAGTTTCAAAAGCTCTTCTCTTCTGTGCAGATAATTTTATAATTTTAAATGATGGCAAGCATTTTGAGTATGGCGCTCACTATATAGACAGTAGGTATTGTATTCGGTTATTAAAGCATTTTAAGAATGCGGATATTTCTCCTATATACATACATATTGAATTTTGTAATTTATTAAATACTTTTTTTATATTGAGATATTGTTCAAAATAATATGAATTTCTTAACAATGACAATATTACTCAATTTCTTTAAAAAAAATTTCCGTCTCATTAATTATTAACAGATTACATGGATCATAGTATAGAAATAAGTATGAAGTTAATTGTATGAAAATTAAAAACAATTTTTTTTTCTTAATTTCTGCATTTTTGTGTTGCACTTTCAATTTACAGAGTTTGCAGAAATAAATTTTCTTAGAAAAATACATAGGCATCAAGTTGTGATGTATAGAATATATAAATATAGTCAGCATAAGGTTATGATATGTTTTTTTCTTTAATTGGCAACAATTTAATGCATCTTTTCTGTATATTGGAGATATGTATAGGTATTCAAAATAAAATCGTGTTAATGAGTCAAAAAACTTCTTTGAAATAAATCTTAGATTCAAATTTATTTTGAAAATAGTGCAGATAGTTATAGGTTACAGTTTTGAAAACCTTTTTTTTTGATATCAAATGGAGTCAAGTTTTTCTTTAATTAGTGTATTTGATTTTATTATATGCTATGAATTGGACATACAATATCATAGGAAGTTATAAATTTTTTACAACGTTTACATAAACAATCAATTGATTGATTTCTAAATTAAATAATTGTACAAAACATTTTTATGAAATTAATAAAGTTATAGGACCTGTTTAATCAATTTAATTTATAATTATTATATTAAATTAAAAAAATAAATTAAAAAACAAACAATTTAAGTTATTTGAAATAAAATTAAATAATTATATATGTACATATATTATACAGAGTGGACCAACTTGAACTGACTGATGTAAAATATATATATAACTTTTATAATTTTAATGTTTTACTTTATTATGTTTTTTTTTTGTTTGATTATTTTTTATGATTTATTCAGTTAAACTCCTTTAAGTAGTTCCACAAAAAAAAAAAAAAAAAATCAGCCCCGTTCTCTGTTTGACAAAATAAATCAGATTCCGTGAAATCTGAAGAACGGGGAGGTCAAGCAAAATCTGAATTTTTAGAAATAATTCATTCGATCACTAAAAAGTTATCGAAAATTAACCCTTGTTGCTCTTGCAGTGTGCACTGTGACTTCATCCTGTTGGAACCAAATTTCACAGTTAATCACTAATGCTTAACGTTAAAAAATATTTATCATGATTCGTTATATCGTTTATGAAACGGTTTGTATATATTTTCATTGGCCGTAATTTCAAATCAAACAGTACATCTAACAGGGTATAATTAACGCGAATTCTCTGTACGCCAAATTCCACAGTTTTGCTTATTTACATATCTAATTAAAACATTAAAATGTCCACGGTATTTTCTTTGCGTTGTAACAATTAATCACCTTTGTAACAATTAATTCTATAATTTTGATCCATTCTTTCAATAGATCGCCGAGATTCTACAATTTTGATCTATTCTTGCACTGAGTATGTATACCTATTATAGAATTTCCTATTTTTTTTAATTAAAAATTCAAAAGTTTTAAATATTTTAAAACGGTCAGTTTAATTTGACCCACCCTGTATACAGTGATAGTCAACAATGTTATATATTTTCATACTGAAATAATTCAAATAAATTTAAAATTTGCGGTAATAAAAGACAGATTTTCCTGAAAATTATTTTCAAGATTCAATAATAATATTATTGTTGATAATTTAAAAACATTTCAATATCGATATTAAATTTTATTTCCTTACAATATCTATAATAGTTTAACCACATTTAATTACAATTTGAAGGTTATTAATTTGTATTATATACTATAACTATGTTTACAAAAAAATAATTACTTGTTTGTTTTTCAATCATTTTAAATAAAAAAAATTTAATTATAAAGATGCCACAAAAACAGTATAAAGACGTAATTTTACAATTTAATGTGGCTTTAGAATAGATACAAATATAAATCTTTTAATAATAAAACTATACAGTAAATCTATAATTATATAGACAATATTTTACTATTTTTATTGTAATATTATGTACTTAAGTATTTATTCTAAAAAATTTTAAATAAATTCTATTGATAGTATATAGTTTTTTGTATTTATTCAATCAATAATTTATTTATTTTAAATAAAAAACTAACCGAACTGTACAATTTTATTGAATAATTAATAAAAACTTTAAAATTATACATACTATTCTGGTTAAACTAATCTGAACTGTATCTAGGGAAATCTATAATAAAACTTAACAACAACTTTGACCTAATTGGTTCTCTTACGTTTTGAAAGTACACTAAAAGTACACTACAAACCTAGAGTTTAGATAATAGAGATAGAGCTTATTGACACATTAAATCGGCTTTCACCAATAAAAAAAAACTTAGAGTGTCATCTTCATTTCTTATTATAGTTAAGTCAACTAAAAGTAATAAAATAAGATTTATTGATGACATTAATCGCTACGATAAAACTAACCTACAATAAAGCTAGCAGATAAAATAATATGATATTGAGAAATATATAGCAAACATTAAAAAGTCATACCAGAGTATTAAATTTTTCACAGTTTTATATATGTAGTTTGATATAAAGTAACGTTTCCGCTATTGTGTTTCTTTATTTTTAAAAATCCCCAGTTATTGCTTCAACTGCCTGAGCGTTACTACTATACATATTAGTTTAATGAGCGCTTGTTACATAGATGTAGTTATTACTACCATATCATGATAGATTTGTTATAATTATTAACTACATATTATATTATTATTATTTAAGGGGTATCAGTAACACCTTTTGATGTAAATATATTGTGGTCTCTTATGTGTTCTGGATTTTGCCTCTACTTATAATAACTTCTGCCAGGTCTACTATCTCTAAGAATTGAAGATTTTTAGAGGATTTATTACTGGAAGTTAATCTTCGGTAAAGTAATATGCTCCTAGGTGCACATATCTTACTCTTGGTAAAGCTTCAAAGTTTTTGAGTATTTGTCTTAGATATTTTTCTTCTTCTTAACAGAATCTGCATGTGCGGTCTTTCTATTTTCCAATTCTCTTTAATATATCCCTTTAGTCGGCAATGTCCCAACAGAAAATCTATTAAAATTCTTAGTTTATTTTTACTAGATCCTATGATTTTTTCATATCTCTACCAGTTATAATTTCCTAGAAGCTCCTTAAATTGTCTGACCTCATATTTTTCACTTTATAGTTTGCTTTTACAGTTTTCTTCTTTCATTTTTAGACTTGTATTACGTATCATCAAAATTTGGCTATCATGGTTATTAAGCTTTTAGTATGCAAACAAAATTAAAAGCTCCATGGTTTTAACGAAAATTCAATGACAACTTTTGGTAAGACGTATATCACAAATCTAATATTATGATGTGAATGTAAAATGCGCTGATTTATACTACAAACTACTTACGTATTTTACTACAACTATAACTATTTAATAAACATTGTAAACTAAAATCATGCAATATCAATACTTAACTATAAGTATGGTATTTAAGGGTTAACTTCAATGATAATATGTAGTATTTATCAGTATGATTTTGTTTGACTATACTTTTCAAATAATATTATTATTATTAGTTGTTATATAAACATTTTTCATTAAAGTTATATTAATATTTTCATTTGAAATAAAAAATGTTACGTGATAATTAGATATTTAAATTCCACTTGAATTTTTTCTCTAACAGTCATTTTTCTTTTTTTAACTTTACAAAGAATATTTTTAATAAAAATAACTTGGTGACGAATATAAGGTTCTTGAACAAGTCTTTCTCCCTATATAATTAAAATTATTACATAATATGTTTTTTAAACATAGTTCTGAACTAAAGAACTCTTGAATTTGTTTTATTATTTTTTGATATTATTTTTTTTACCATAGAGATTTTCATTAATGTTTTTAATATAAACTTAACTTCCTTATATACTTATATATGCATTCCCACAGAATGTAAATTAGTGTATAGTTATTCATTAAAACATGTTAACTATATTTCAACCCTATTTTTTTCTGAACTGAACAGCATTCTTTAGAATTAAAAAATTACATTACTATATTGTATTATATTATTTGTATTTTATATATGTTTTCATCATTTTTTTTTTAAATAAAATCTTGTAATTTTTTGAGCTCATATCAAGTGGTCGTTAATTTTATTTTAATATACAACGCATCAAAAATGTTACGGCTAATGATTTTTAAAATCAAACAATTATTTTTAAAAAATTAATTTAACTGCTTTTGAATTTCTCATTTAAATTTCCACTTGTAAATCATTGTCTTAAAATTTAAATTATTTATATTTCTTATAATATAGCATACAATAGTACTTATCTTAAGGAATTTAGAAGATATTAAACTATGATGATTACATCTCTAAAATTATACTCTTATTTTATATTATGAAAACTCATTAAAATAAAGGAAAAAGTTTAAAACTATTCTAAAGCGAAGATATTTGTAAAATATATTAATGCCTTAATTAATATACATATCTATCAGATTTTTTATCTTAACTTAATAATCACTTTTATTTAAATTATTTTAAGTATAATATCTTTTTAAAAAAAAAAAAAATCCAAAATAAAGGCCTTTATTTGGTGTTCTCCTCATATAATTTTAAAATCTTTACCGGTTTTTTATTAGAAGATTTTATTTTTTATTTTTGGTCCTTAAATTTCTATTGAATCTTTCCATATATTTTTTTTTATTTTCAAGATATATTATTTGGAAGCATTTTTTCGCAATTATCCTGCCTCACCTGATAATCTTGTCTTATTGATTTTCTTGCCCTTAAACTTTTATTGATTCTTTCCACTGTTTTCGATTATTTTCATGTTATGTTATTTGGAAACCCAGTATTTTGCAATGACCCTGCCTCAGTTGATATTCTTGTCTTATAGGTCTTTTTAAGAGTTCTCTTTTTACTTTTCATTTTAAGAACTGTGATACCGCAAACATTCGTTTAGTTTCCGTAAATTATTAGATTTTAGCATTTTTACTATTGATTCACTTTTAGCCTGTAGTTGTAACTACAGCATTTTTAAAATGCAGCTAAAGTACTTGTATACATATATGTTGACGTCTTTCAAATTTTTATTGATTTATTTGCAAACAGGAGAACTGATTTGATTTTTGATTTTTAAAGAATACAAAAAAAAAAAAAAATGAGAACTTTGCTGAAACATTTATGTTAAGAATTATTTCTAATTGTTAATTTATTTTTTATAATTTTTTATAAAAAATAGTTCTAAATTTATTTTATCTTTTTTTAATTTTATTATTTAAATTAAAATTTAAAAATGGTTTGTGCTTTTCTATCCTATACTAACGTATAAAACTTTATTTTTGCTGCGGTTGATATTCAAATCATCGTTTTTCCTACTAATAAGAACATGTCATCAAATATTCTTCTTCTTTTCGAAGAATATATTCTTAAGTATATAAAATGAATCTACATATAAATTTCAAAGTAATCCAGTCGTTTATAAATTATAATATGTATTTATATATAGTAGCTACCATGTTTTCATTTCAAAAGAAAAAAAAAACTGAAAGTTTTCATTATTATCATAAATTTTCATAAAATTTTAAATTTAAGTAAATAGATCCACTTAGTCTTACTTAGTTACATATTTCATTTCACTTAAAATTTAAACACAATTTAACTTTTAATTTCATAATTATAGATAGATAAATAAAAAAAATAAAAAAACGAAAATTACAAAGTTAAAATATTCAAACTTTCTTAAGTCATTGAACATTATTGGCATGTTTCAACTAATTTTAATATTTATTTTTTTTTTTTTTTTTTTATTAATAATTAATTCTTTAATTTAAAAGAAAAATATTTTGTTAAATAAATCATGTTTAAATTATATTTTTGATATTAATTAACTTTTAATTTTTTTTATAAAGTATCTTAAGATATTATTAATGATTTTTTATAAAATATACACGATCTGTTTTGTTTTTATTTAGTATTTAATTTCTTGTTTACTGGGTTTAACTAGTTCAAGAAAAATAAATTTAAATTTTTTTTTTGTTTTTTTATAATGTTTACTAGACTTTATATATATGTAATTATAGTTATAAGAACTAGTTTAGCGTTTTTTCATTAAAAAGGCTATTCCAAAAAAAAAAAAAACCAAAAAAGCAAATTATCTTCTTTTTTTTTATGAAAGTGTTAATAAAAGTAAAATTAGAGTGAAAAATTGTTGACATATTTAATTAGCTTTCGCTATCTATATGGAGCAGGGTAACCAATTACATTTAATTGAAATGATTTAAGCATATTATATACTTAGTTCTATTTTTTGTTATTATGTTTTTTTTATTTTTTACTGGAATGGTTGATTTTTTATAAAATTTTTAACAATGTTATTACATGCCAATTTTATCACAAGCTAAGTCAAAAAAGGAATACGAAAAAAATACTCCATAGCATATAATATATATAATATCCCAAAATAGTTGAGAAGTATAGTGGAGCTATATGGTAGGGAGGATGAAAATAAAAGTTTCATAACGAGGTAGACAGTAGGCTGCATTTTCAACGGTTTTAAAATAATTCAATTGACAACACTTAACAATAAATGAGAAAAATATTTTTCATATCGGAATAGCCAAAGATTATTACTACTACTCAATCTTCTATTCTTTAATATAGAAGATTTATTAAAATCTTCTAAATAGAGCATAGAAGAAAAATTTACACAGTAAAAATTTAAGTTGTCAAAAAAAATAAAAAATATCTGAAGAACTTATGTAAGTCTTTTATCGTAACTAAAAACTAACCTAGCAGTTAAATATTATTATCTCCGGTTGTTTTAATCAGCTCCTTTTTACTTACTTTAAAAATGTTACATATTTTCAGTTACTTTTGAAATTTTTCGTAACAATAAAAAGGGATGCATACATACATACATATACAAGTAATTACCATTAAGTTAGCAATATAGTAATAGTTTAATTATAATAAAAAGTTCTTCTTTCCATTTCTAATGAAACCGGTAACCTAAAATTTTGTAACTATGACTAACATCTAACGAATTTTTTAAGTAAACTAGAATTTTGTTTTTTTTTTAAATAAAATTATTACTTATTCAGAAGCAAAAATTACTTTATGATGATGCTGTATAAAAAAAAATGAGAAACGGTATTTTTATTCAAACGCTTTATTATTAATATTTGCACGTTTTATGACCATATAAATGTTGACATATTTTGGATTTTAAGATTTAAATAAATACAGATTAAATGGATTTTTTGAAAAGTCAACATTATGAATATTAGTTTATGGATGATATGATAAACAAAATCTTAAAGTAATTGTTTTATAGCTTTAGGATAGTGGTTAAAATTATAAAAAATTATATTTTGCACTTTTTACTATTTTAATGCATATATAACAAATTCCAGTTTATTCTAATAAGCATTAATAATTATTTCTTTTAAAATTTTCTAAAAATTGATTAAACAATTTGTGTAAAATAGATTATTAGAGATCATACTACTAATATAATCATACTGCATACATATCATACAGATCATATTACTGATATGATTTAAACTTTGAGGCCTTCTAAGAGTTCCCTTACACAATATTATAATTACAAAAAATTGGATGGACAATACTTCAGTAAATGACACAATTAATGATTAACAGGTTTCAAGTTATTAATTGTTTGATCAGGTACTCAGAGCACAGGTATTCGGTCATAGGGTTATAGAAAAATATACAACATGAGTATAGGAGAAAATTCAATAATATACGAACTTCTATATAAAAAAAACATAGTCACAAATTCGTGAACTTAGTAACTTCTGTTTATTGTACATCATATATAGATATTTACAAACTTACTAATATAAAGTTGAACTAACACAAGAATTATGTTGAAAAATTTTACCCCAACCCTTATGCTTTTTATTTTATTCATAAATCACAATCTAGGAGCTGAGTGAATGATGAATCTGTTTAGACTCATCTTGAATTGACCACAAACGAATTCGCGTAATAGAAATGAGCAATGGTAGCCGTTCTACAAGTACGTTGGAATTGTTTGAAAGGAGGATTTAATTCCATCTGAGCAAGTGTGTAGGTAATGACACTAATTATAGATATATATGAAAAAGAGAAAGATATTCAATATTATGACAGATGTCAAACAGATGAGAGTTTTAGTTTCAACGAGATCGTCAATGAAACGAATGGCACGAAGTAAATGAAACGCCATTCAGATTTATCTGAATTTTATTCCATCTGAGTTCGAATATAAGCTTTATAGATATTCATCAAGTACCTAGAAAAGAAATATGTTCTGCATTTAAAGAAAAACCACAAGCTTTTGGAAGCACTTTTCGCTATATCAAAAATATAATCTTTCTACATCAGTTTTTGATTAAGCTGCATGCCTAAAAGGTTTAGACTTTCTGATCATTGCACAATTTCTCCCTAAAATCTCCGGTATATAATTATAATTTGTTGTTTTTAAGGGTATCTGACGGCATCAGGTTATTGTTGACTGTAATGTTTATTAGTGAAGCACAATGAAGCACATATTGATTTTAATATAATTTAGGAATAAGAAAAACGCTTATCAATATAATCAATCCTTATATGATCAAAGAAAATGATCTTCGCTATATAAACATTACGAATTTAAATTTTAAATTACAAGTTGGTGAAAAATAACCATATACATTTTTTTATCATTAAACATCAAATTTTATATTGTAGTTTTCCTATATCCTATAATATACTTCCCAAAATTTAAACTTTTAGATCATCCTGTTACTAACGTCTTAAATAAAATTTGAAATCAGCCTAAATTGATAGGTTTAAATATACTTAGGCTTAGATGAGTATATAACTAATTTTTATATTAAACAACGATATCTTAAGCAACTATATCACTCTGAAATTTTTTTAATCTTCTTTCGTCATTTAATTTTAAAATGAAGTTTAACTACTATATTTTTGTTTTAAAAACAATTCATCATATTATAAATATCACATTTTTATTAAGTAAATTTTTCATTTCGTAAATAAAATTCCATTTAAATAAATTTTCTTAAACTCAATTCATGTATGTACTTGTATGTGTTACAAAAATCAAACTGAATTATATATAAATAAATCAACTTTTAAGTAAATACAGGAAGACATTTTTAAAAATTTAACTTATATCGGAAACTGTCGTTATTATATTTTATTAAGTATTCATTTAGCCTTAAAGTATTATTAATAAGTTTAGGTTTATAAAAAAAAAAAAATTATAAAGAGTAAGAAAATGTAAAATAACTAATAAATGACTTTCACTGAACTTTAAAGTTTAAATTTAGGAAATTTTAAGTATATATTATTTACACTTAAGTTCTTTTTTTATTTTCTGTATTAAATTTTTTTATGAGTTATGTTTTCTTTTTCATTTCGTTTTTTTTTTTTGAAATTCTGTCATTTTAAACAGTTTAACTTGAAATAGCAAATAATCGGAAAAGAAAATTTTTTTTCCAACTGACATATTCTTAATAAACCAATTATATATTTTATATATGCCTACAATAAAGATACAAAACTGTTACAAAAGTAATAAAAAATGACATTTATTGTTATGAATTTAACCTAAATTTTAATATTGGTATATAATAATATAAAGTAGCTAAAAATTATAAGTATACACATATTTATATAAAGGTAATAAAAAAAAAAAAAAACATTTTTTTTATATTCTATTTTTGTTATGAAATGTACATCTTGCATATATATACCATGTACCTTACGTTTTTTAGGCGTACCTAATTTATATACTCTAATTTTACTACTAAAAATATAGTTCTTTATTTCATAAATATGTCATTTATATTTAGAATCAAATAGGTTTAGCTATAAGGTTTTTATTTAATGTAAAGTTGCTAAACCAATATATTCATAATCTTAAATAATTTTTTTTTTTTTGTCTATTTTTTAATATTTCTTTTTAATTATAAAGTGTTAATTTACAATCAAGTAATTAAACCTACATGGTTATATGGCATTCAACTTAAGGTTTATGCCAAGCAAAGGCATATTAAAAAAAATCAAAAATTTTCACAATAAAATCCTACGCAATATCGTAATTGTTCCTTGATATGTGCGAAATACTGATATTCATAAAGATATAAAAATCCCTAAAGTTATTGATGAAATTAAGAAATATGCCATAAAACCTAAAGCTCGCCCAGAACGGAACATACATATAGAAACTGCTCAACTTATAGAAAATCAGATAACTATGTAGAAAGGCTTAAAACAATGAGACCTTTAGATATAACGCAAAGTAAGGGTTTTCTTTGAAAAAGTACATGAAATTGACTGAAGAAATTAATGGTTATAATAAGTTTTAATAGAGGATAGCACAAGCGCACAAGAAAAACAAAATGTTTTTAATAGTAATATAACATATACTATCAGGACTATCCGACACTGTATAATTAATTATAGAATCCACGGAAGTTGCAATTATTTCACACTTGGAAAATTTTATGTTAACCATGTGTGATTTGGAAACATTATATTAACACATTGCGATATCGGTTGCTATAAGTTTTAATGAACGAAAACTTAATGAAAAAGAAGCTTCAGTTTCAAAATAATTTTAATATCTTTTTTATTAATTATTATTTAATGTTATACAGTAAATGTAAAGTAAAAGTAAAATGATCAAAAATCTGTTTTTAACTGACGTTATGTAACGTATATCTGCGAATTGATGGACGCATTGATTAAACATAATGGGTTTCTAAATTTTTGTATAAGAAATAATGTTTTATACTTAATATCAATTTGATCAATTTGACATCAAAATATTTTTTTAACTGATCAAAGTATTGAGAGATATTTTTTTATACTTAATCTGAACAATATTAGGATATGACCTTTTTGAGTTTTATATACAACAAAAACAAACACTGTTGTAGATGAAGAAGAGGTGGAAGGATGGGTATAATTATGGTGGAGGAAACTGGGAAAAGTTTCAGGGTGTTAATTGGGGGAAAATGTTTCATTTTCTTTTGATGAATTAACAGAATATTTGCCTAAGTTATATTTATATAATATTTTTTTTTATAAAAATAACGTGTCGAATGAATGTCAAAAATGTTACCAAAAAACCAAAAAAATCTTCAAATTTAATTTCTACAAAAAAATTGTTTTTTGGCTGATTGGCGTTTCGGAACACTTAATGACTCAATACCAAATAATTTTATATTTTATAGTTCTTTAATTGGCAAGAAAAATTTTTCAAAGTTCAGCATTAAGCAGTCAACCCATTTAACCATATGGCAACGAACGATAAATTTGATAGCATCGATATCAGTGGTTTTAAAGCAGTGCGTGTAAATAAATTTTAATAAAACTTAGAACAATATTCAAAACAAAAATAAATACGTATAAGTATATATGTATAATATAACTTTTTTATTTTTTTTTTTGTGCTTAATCAGGTGAATTGTTTAAAAGAAAACAAAAAAAAAAATTCAATTAGTTACTGTAAAAAATTTTTTAAGAAAATTTCAAATTTAATAGATTGTAATTTGTTGCAATTTCTAATGGAAATAAATTTTTTTAATTTATTACATTTTTTAATTTTTAATTTTTATATAAATAAATATGAAAGTAATAAAAAAACAGGCGACAAAACTTTTGTCTATTATTATAAAAGAAAATTTAATTAATTTACTGTTCATTTCACGGTCTGGTGCTACTTATAAATCGGAAAATTATACAGCAAATCTTAATCTATCAAAAACTTAACCCTAATATAAAGTCCATTTATTTTTGGCATTTCAGATATTTTTTAAAAGCAAAGTACATATCTGTTCTGTAATATTTTTCTGTTATCATTATTTTAAAAGATGCTCTATAAATCTTTTCATGTTTTCACATTACATTTTCCATTATTTTTACTTATATTGCAATCATATATCTTCCATCAAATTTGGATTGGCAAAAATATTTATCTATATAGGTGTAGTGATGAAGACACCGCCCTTTAATTTGAATCACCCCAACTACAAAGCCTGCCTGGGTCATGTAGATTAATAAAAAAAATAATGTGAATTTATCTTATAATATACAGTTAAGTGAACTGTTATAAGACGTTGCATGAAACATCGTGAGTAGGTAAAATTTTCGCTCAAAGGCAATTCCAAAATTTTTTTTTTGTCAATTTTAAGCTTCACTTTGTTTGTAGATAACAAATTGAAATAAAAATAAAATCATTCTTGGTGTAAGATAATAGATGGCGCAAAATAAAAAGTATATTTGTAATTGTACAATATTGAAGAATAGCTACAGCCGAGTAATAAATAACCATAGTATTGTACAATAGTACAGCCGAGGTTTAGTGACACTAATGATTCTTAAAATTGAAGTTCATTCAAATATGAATAATAAATAACTTTGTGGATGCCTTATGATCCTTATAGAAGTGCAAATGAGACTTATAAGTTTGTAATCAATTATCCATATAGATATTTTCCATAATTTAATAACTTTTCTAATATTTTTAATATAAAATTTTATTGCTCTGAATATTTATCCTTCATTAATATTTTCCATTTAAGCAAAAAATTAAACGCTTTAATTTAAAAAAAAATAAATAAAACAAAACAAAACATTATTAATAAAAAATTTTACGCCTTGAAGCTAATATTGCCTGGAAAATTTATTATGACACAGAAGTACAAAAGAAAAATATAATGTTAAATCAAGAAAGTTGCAATTAAGAAAATACAATTTTAAAGAAATTAAAAACCAACAAAAAAAAACGAAATGTCACTTTCTAACAATTTTTCATATGACAGGAAGTTTCACTTGATATAGGAAAAAAAAGTATGCATATATATGAAGAAAAAGTAAATAAATAATGAAATATATTTAAAAATAAAAAAAAAACTACAATAGCAATTATTTTTAAATTCAATAAAAAAAAATTAAATAAAATAAAAGTCTATCATTTTAAATAAATAGTTGAAAAAAAGGAAAAAATAAATAGAAACAAAGTGATTGCTCCCACTTGAGTGGAATAAACACAATACGTATACGTATGTATATATATATATATATATATGTATATGCATAAATATAATTAAAGATTTATGGCTTCTTAACTAAAATATAAAAAAGTTCAAAGCAAAAAAAAAATTAATAAAATATTGTTTTACCTATAGTGAAATTTATCATCAGTTGTCATATTTTTTATAAACGACCCGCAAAATTGTAAATTTGAGTTCGGGGTTTTAAATTTTATATAAAAGATTGCGCAAATAATTGACTTTTAAATAAATAACTGTATAAAAACAAAATCAGAACAAAAACAAAAAAAAATATATGGTTATAGTATTTAATTTTAATTTCAATTTTTATTGTTAAAAATGAATGATTGCTTAATTGATTCATACTTTTTTCAATCGAAAAGTCAAATAAATTTAAAGGCGCCAATATTTAATACTTTTATTTTCATTTAAATCTTTAAAATTACATGTTTTGTCTTATAAAATCAACTTTTTTTTCCTCATTTAATCTAATTTTAATTTTGTTTACTTAATACAATATAAAATACAATATCTTACACATAATCCCCATAGTTCTGATTAATTTATAATACTTACTAAGTTAAACCTGATTTACTGAGTTGAATCTCCGAAAATAGTTTGTGAATTAAAATTATCTTTTCTTTTTAATTGTATATTAAAAAGAAATTATTATAAATTATGAAAAATCGTAAAAAAAGAAGTGATTTGCCAATTGATTGATTGAGAAAAACACAGAAAAAGAAATTCTCCTTAAAAATGCAGAAAAGGTTGAAAGCTTGAAAATTTCGTATTATTTTTATATTTTTCTTTTCCGATGGATGGTGAAAAAGGAACTGCCCGAGGTTTGTGTAGGTAGTTATAGAAAAAAAAATGTTAGACTTTAATCAACCCGAGCTCTTTTAAAAACAAGTATTATGATGGATTTTTTTCTTTTAATACATAGTAACAGTCTGATTTAAAGATAAGCATGTTGGGAAGGATGTTGGGGAAATTGAGATTATGGAGAATGAAGAAAAGAATTTAAAAAGTTGGAGAAAGATTTTAATATTCTTCGTAAATTTCGTTGATCGTATACACATATGACTTATCAACATTTAGAAGCACATTGTGTTAGCATAAGATTCCATAAGTGTCTTGATCTGGTACTGTATGAGTAAGCTAGGAATTAATATTAAAATTAGATAAGTGATATAAAAAATTCGGTTGACTTTATCACTCCTATTAAAAAGTTTATATAAATCTCAAATATAAGTTTCTAATTTATGTATTGACGTCAAACATCAAAAATTATTTAAATGTATAGATTTTCATTCGTATTCCATAATTTCATCCTTTTTTTTTTTATTATAGTTTTATTTAATTGTTAAAGGTTTAAACCTTTTTATTTTATTTTATATAATAATTATATAATAAATATAGTATAATAATTATATAATAAATATAAATATATATATATAAAATATATAAAAACAAGTTTTTTTTATTTTATCTTTAAAATCCTATCCGAAAAACAATTACGATTAATACATATAAGTTTATATGTATATTTTTAAGTACAAAATATAGAACAACACAACATGAAAATATATGTCGAATCCCTATAATTTCTTTGGGTCATAGATTACACATTATGAAAGATTAAAAAGACCTCTAACTATTATCTTAAAAATATAATATACTGTAATATTTAAATTTATGTTCTTTTTCTATACTATATACGTAAGTATATATATTATCTAGTTATTATTTGACACATTTTTAAATACCCTTACAAACAAAAACAACATTACTTAAATAGTTATGCGTTAGATAACTACAAATTCGATAGAATTGAACTAAACTTTTATTATTTATTTTCTTTTAAATACCGATAATAAAAAAAAAAAAAAAAAAAAAAGATTTGTTCTGATTTGCGGAAGATATTCTCTGTCAGGTATTTTTTTATTTTTTCATCGTAATTTTTAATCTGTCATGCTAGAAAAATGTCGCACGTTTTTCTTTAATTTTTTTTTTTCTTCTTTATTTATTATGCAAGTGTATACGTTACGATGTATTCACGTATTTATTGAAGTTCATTTGTGTATAACTGAATGTATAATAGTTTTCATTCATTAACGGTATAAAAAAGTAATTCGTATACTATTATTACCTTATATACTATATATTATATTTATTTATGAGGTTAAAAGGTAAGCAACTAAAGAAGTCTGCTGTATTTTTTTTAAACACCTTTAAAAGCCTTTTGTTTATTCCATATAACTAAATATCTATCTATACAAGATTATGTATATAAAAATGGTTTTATATATGTTCATATATACTTATTATATTTATTTTCCTATATTTTATATCATTCAATTTGTCTTCTGTTATACTCGTATTTAATGCAATTTTTATGGCATTTAATTTCGATTTGAATTTTTTCATTCTTAATTACGAAAATCACAAACAAAATAAATATATTATGTATTATAGACTTGATACAATTTTAATGGTCTTTAAAATAATTAAATTTAGTTGTTTTTTTTTTTTTTTTTGCTTCAAATTGTGAACTACTATATCTGATCTAAAAATTGTCTAAATCTAAAAAATACTAATGAAAATGATCTAAAATATTTTGTAATAAATAAAATAAAGTTAAGAACGATTATATGCAGGTAATATTAATTCAATATTTATATAAGATAATAAATTAATCCATTATTTCTATCTTAAAATTTATTTAAAAAGTATACCCTATCATTTGAACATAAGAAACTTGAATGGTTCTTAAGCATGCCTAAAAAATTTAAAGTAAAATAATATTTAAGTAACTATCAAAAAATAAGAAATTTTTAGCTAAAAAAAAATATAACCAATTTTAAACTAAACTAAAAGTTAATACTTAGTTGGCCATAATAGCAGGAGATGAAGTATTATACGGAAAACTTTTGAATTGTAAATCATCCAATTACTTTCAACATATAATCATTTTTTCTTTGATTTTGCTATTTTCTACAGAATAAAACGTCAATTGCTATTAAAAAAGATAAGATATCTCTTCTACCATAAGAGAAGGGGACCCAATTAACAAATATTCCGTTCTATAATTTCTAATTAGTACTTATTTGATAGAGACTAAAAAATATATAATATATATTAAGCGTACATATATTATTTATTAGAAATACATAATGTTTTTAATGCTATCATCACAAGTTTTGACAATTTTAATAATATCTACCACAACTGTAAAGCCATACATTGGGTATAATGTATCTTTAAATTTATATACTAAATGAAAATCAATTGATTTTTTCTTATATATATATATATTTACTATATAATATTATATTACATATACAGATAGTATATATGTTAGTATGTAAATTTTTTGTACTTGTACACTAGAGCGTATTAAGAACGAGTGGTTAAGGTACTTTTTCATTTTTACTTTTAGTTTTTTCTTTCTTTTTTACCAATATTACATATATATACAAATAAAGCATAAATTTTCCAATATATATAATTTTATCTATATTTGCTTATTTATTTATTTTTGATTATATTATTATATATTATATATATATTTTTTTTCTTTTCCTTTTTTGTTATTTAATACTTAAATTTCTAGGTCAAACTATTAATAATATTTGTATGCATATTACTTGCTTGCAATTCACATGAAAATTTTCCACTTTTACAAAAAGAAAAAAAAAGAATTTGATAAACATTTACATAAATATGTACAACATGTACATAAATATGAATTTACTTAAATCCATATATATACATATATAAATTTGTTTATATATATATATACTAAGTATAAATGCATAGAAAATAAAAGTGAAAACTAGCTAAAAATTGTTAAAAAAAAAAACGTAAATGTTTTCAATTAAAATTGTTCAATGTTGATACAAATATAGATTTTAGGCTTATAATTATTATACTTTGTTTCAAATCAGTAAAATGATGACAAATTGATATAAAATGAGGAAAAAAAAATTTTTTTTTTGTAAAACGTTTTTGTTTTTTAGCAAATAAATATTACATGTTTAAAAAACTTATATTTGGGTTTTATTACTATATAAATTATATGTCCATCCTAGAAGTATGCAATTATAACCTAATTTAATTACATACATATGCATACATACCAATAAATACAAATAAATACATACCTATTTAAACAAGACTTTTTTTTATTGAACCTAGGTTGAACCTATATTGAATGGTTAAGCATGTGGATTATTAACCGAGAGAGTACGGGTCAAATTCTGCACAGATAGCAAGTTTTTTAATTGAAAACAAATCCGCCTTGCTTGCCAAATAAATAAATTTTTTTTTAATTTTTTTTATTATTTATTTAGATCTTAACTTATAACTATACTTATAACTTATAACTATAAAGATATAACTTACAAAAAAAAAATTTAAAAATATCGGTTTACTTCTTTGTTTTTATAATTAATTTTACGATTACATATTTTCTTATTTTAATAATTTTAAGTTTTATTTTTTAATATTACATTTTATCTTTGAATGCTCCATGGTATTTTACATCCTTATATATTTATTATGTTTTTGGTAAAAAATTCCATTTAAAAACCCAAATTTCTTTCTTTTAGGTTTTAAGATAAAAACTTAAAGTATCTAAACCTATCTCTAATCTAACCAAATAAATAATATTAGTGTTATTCTTCCATATCTCCGATATGGTTTTAGTGAGAACCTTAAAATTTTAATATAAAAAAGATCTTTAAGAATTACCTATAATATAAAGTTACCTCATAGAATTTTTGTACTCATCCTGTTTAATAGTAAATAGAAATCAAAAATCGTAAATTCCTTAATTTTGGACATCTGTAACTTGAATACCTGCGCAAATTTATCGTAAATAAGGCATAAATATTTGGACATCTGAAATTTAAACACTGTCAGTCAGGCTTTGCAGAAGCTCCTATAGTTACTTATATGTATAAATTATTATCTTATCGTCATCTTATCCTTTAAGATTTCTAAATCATTCTCTATATTAACATTGTGTTGTGGTTGGACTAAAAAAAAAGAATGTCTTAAGTATTTTTGTCGGTAAATTCTACTTTTTCCTTTAATGGTCTCATTCTTTAAAAATCAAACAATTGCAGATCGAATATCTTTAATATTATGCCTAATTTTATCGCCACAGTGTTAAAGTATGGTTGAAGCTATGATATCAATCCACAAAACTAAAAACAAGAAAGATTTTTGTTCAAAAAAGAAATCATACAAAGATAAGTTAAAAAGATATTATCTTCTATTATTTTGTCAAACACTGTATATTATATTCTCGAAAATTTCAATACAAAACAAAAAAAAAGTTTCTAAAGATTATCCTAAAGAAAAAAAGCCTCTATCACTTTTTATTGGAGTTTATTTTAAAGAAAAAAAACTAACCTATATATTTCGGTTCTTTTTTTTTTTTTTCCTTTTTCTTTTAACGATTTTCTTTCATTTAATAACAAAATAATTATCGTTAAGTTAAAATCGTTTTAGAAATTTTTCAATTTAATTTCAAATAAAATTAATAGTATTCAAGCTTAATACTAAATAATAGTAAAATTATGAAAAATAATGAAATTTATTAAGTGAAGAAAATTACACTGTTAGTGGTACTTTTTTATAATTTTATTTCTTTCTTTTTTTCTCAGATTAAGAGAAAGGAAAACGTACTATTGGCGTTAATAGACGTTGAAATTTATGATTAGTTATGATAGTAATGATTAGTTTTTATTTATTTTTTTTTTTTATTATTTTTGTCTTGTATAATTTATAATAAAATTTAAAATATGAATGAGGAAAAGTTTGGGAAAAATAAAAAAAAAAACAAAAAACCATTAACAATAACAAGAAATTTCTAATTTTAAAAATTAATGATATTAATTAATTAGATTTACTCTACTTGTATAACATTTAAAATTTAATTTAGGAAATTTACGTTTAAGAAAAATTTATATCGATATTTGTGTTATATTTTTTTGTTTGTTTTGATCTTAAATAACAATTTATTTGTAGATTATGAGTTAGTTATTAATTTTAAAGTAAAAATAATTATAATAAGTTTGTTATTTCTTATAAATTTTTATTTAATTTTCCTTATTTAATATGTAAGCGTTTTTTTTATTTTTCAAATAATTTCCATTGTTTTACTTTCTTTATAACATCCCAATACATTCACAAACGGTAGGTGGTGTCCTATTATTACTTAAACGCTGTGATCAAAAAGTTTTGGCCTACATTAGATCTTAAATGATCTATTAGACTATAGAGTCTAATCAATAAATCGCCCCAACAAAGTAATAGGGGTTACGGGAATGTAATAGGGGTTTTAACGGTTTTTATTGTCCGGTGGCAGAGATATCAGAAGGCTAGATATCAATATTTCACCTGTTGTGTGAATGCCCAGCTCTTGCTCTAAAAAGAAGAAAATTTCTAAGGAAATTCTTTTTTAAATAACTTTTCCAATTTGTCGCAGATGGACTTAATAAATTTATAGCGCTTTGTAAGAAGTTTCTAATTATGTTATTTAGGAGATCTAGAGATCCTTTAAATCTGATAATTTATAAATTTATATCATTTACCTTTTGTTATATTTATAATATTTATTTAATCGCCAGTGGATTTACTTTTAGATTGAAGGCTTTTCAGAAATTTACTACTTTTTCTACCTAAGGTTTTTGCAGGATTTCCACCAGTTTCGATCCATTTAGATTATCGAAGCACTTTAGATTTTTTTTTTTTTGTTGTTTATGAAGAATTAATTTTTTTTTCTATATAACATAAGTATAAGCTGTTTTAACTGTTTTTGATGTCACAATATAAAATTTCGAATGCTTTCCAAATAAATTGAGATTTTTTTTTATTACCTATATAGAACAGATTCATTCATGAAGTTTGTTTAGTTTTATTTTTAAACTTATTTAGTTAACATTAATATTAATCTGGTGAATGGTGCGGTACCTAAGTTATCGGTCTTGCAAACGTGAAGTCTAGCGTTCAAAATATTAATTTATAAAAAATTAAAAAAAAATACATAAAGAAAATAATAAATATAATTTAATATTTGTACCGCAACTGTAGTTGCCTAAAAATAAACGTTTAATTTATTTCCTCATCACACTGTATATGGTGGGGTAACCAAAATTAATAAAAATTTTGTCTTTAATGGAAATTTACATATATATCGTACAAACACGTATATAATATTAATAATATTTATAAACATATAACATTAACATATATACAAATATTCATTGTAGAAAAAACTATTTTAATTTACTTGTTATAACTCACAATTTAATTTTATATAAAATAACGTAAATAAGAAATAAAATGATAAAACTTAAACCAATTTTTTAGTACTATATAATAACGGAAAAATGAAGTAATAAACTCTCATTGTTTATAGAAATTTTAAATGAATGTGTGCTGAGATAATTTTCACAATTCAATTTTAATACTGGAAAAAGGATTCAAAACGAAGATAAAATAAAAGCATTTATAAAAGGTGTTTCCATACAATGAATTTTACAGTATATATAAATATATAATAACAAAGTACGTCTAGTTAATTAAATTTTTTCTACATAGTTTTAGACTTTTTATTTCCTACTTAAGAAGCATTCATTTATATTAGAAAAAATACTTAAGTTTTACTTTTTGTTAATAGCTTCAAAATTTCAACATCAATTATATAGTGTTTGAAATTTGTAATGAATCAACACAGTAGGTTGTTATATGAAAAGAGGGCTATAAAATTAAATTAAATCATATTAATCTTAAGTTAAAAATGAGATCATCAAAAATCATTAGAAACCGTATAGACCCTTTTACCTTAACTAACAGTAGAAGAGCAATTTTTTATTTTAATACCCGCTCAATTAATACAATGATCTTGAAAAAATGTCATTTACGAGTTTATGCTAAAAATTAAATAAAAAAAATTATTAATAGAAGAAAACGTGCTTTTTATATTTTTTTTTTAAATAATAAGAAATAATTATTAATGGTATGTTAGTTATATTTATTATATAATGAATGAATATTACGATTATCGTGTTTTTAAAGGTTATATGTATACTATTATCATGGTAATATAGTATTAATTTTGTTGTAATTTTTTTTTTTTTTTTTACATAATAAAAACTTAAATTTATTTAAAAAAAATAAAAATTAAATTACTCACCTACAAATATACATAATAAATATAATATATGTATTATTGCGCATTGAAAACATCACGTGATATTAACTTTTAAACATAAATTTTAGTAATTGAGCCATATCTAAATATAATAGATGTACGTATGTACATAGTGCATACATACATACATACATACATACATAATATACAATTATGTATATCAGGTGCAATAAACAGAATTTTGTTTTTTTTAAATGCATTGGAATTTATTCACCCCCTCATATTTAACAAAAAAAAAAAACACAAAATAAACACAAATGAATCAACAAGCCAAAAACATCAGTTCAGCATCAGTTAACATAATATGAAAAAGAATTTCATGAATTGAACATGAATTTAAAATGTTATTTAACTAAAAACAAAAAGAAATATTTAAATTTAAAATAGAAACAAAGTTAAGTATTTTAATTATAAATTATTTTATATATTATACATATAGCAAATAAATATTCTTATGGAACGAGTATTGAACCAAAAGAAGCCTATTTCAATGGATCAGCATACATTAGATTACAAACTCCAATGCCAGTATGGAGTCATTCAGCGATCAGTTTTCGAACATGTCGAGGTATATATATATAATAATTAAACATATTTTGAATATATGTAATTAAAATTAAAAAAAAAAAGAAATTAATTTTAAAATAAATAAATATATTAAATAAATATTTTATGTAGGTTGATAACTCATGTAAATTTTGTTTATTATTATATACATACATAAATAGGTGAAATCTTTTGTATATTTTAATTACATATTTATTAATGCGAAAATTCAACCTTGTAACATTATCGATATAATCTAAAAATTATTAGAATTTTTTTATATTTTTATTTAAAATATATTTTTTTATATTTTTATTTTTTTTTATATATAGGTGGAGAAATTTTTACACAACAATATAATAAACATTCATTATCAATGAGTGTACATCATCATTATATTAGTGTAATTTTATCGGTACCACCAAGTTCAAAATACGAAGCAAGAGTTGATACACAATTGCTGGACAATAAATGGCATAATGTTGAATTTCTTTATCAATATGGAAATTTATATTTGATTATAGATAGAGAAAATACAATTATAGGTAAGAATAATTAATAACGAATAAAAAATTCAATTCAATTCTGGGAAGTTTCAGCAAAACAACAATAATCGGAAAACTTATGCATATTTTTGGTTTTTTTTTTCTTCTCCCTTCAGATTTTCCTTGTAAATCTTTAAAAGACACCAAAAAAAATGTAAGCCTCTTTGGTAGAAAAATTTTACCCTTTATATCCATTTCTTTCTTTAGTCAGAATGGGATAACTATCCCAACTAGTAATATAGGACAGGAGTGAAGAAAGAAAAGAAAAAGGGAAATTTTTGGTTTTAAATTGTGGAACTGGAACTGAATTGTTAAGTTGACTTCTTACTTGAATTGCTACACATTATAAAAAGCAGCAAACACATGTAGTAGTAATATTTTCTCTAATTTTTAGGTATGACCTTGGATTTCTACATATCTATAGAATAGATAGTTCGCGGATCTATAATATTAAATGGGCTCTAAGACATGTTATTATGCATGTAGGTTAGTCTACGTTTATTACATTCGATTTGTTGTATTTTGTACAATATACTTTTAATTGCACAAGAGTTATTGTATAAAAGATATTTATAGAAAACTGAAATAGCTGGCATATTTTGGCGGTAGCTTAAAGACGTTTTGCAGTTAGTAATTTTAAAATTATTAATGATATTAATAGCCTTTTTTTGTATGGTTCATGTAAACAATTGTATACGTATGCCTCAATCAAAATATGTAATCGAATGATTATATTTTTGATGTTGCTAAAATTATTTTCATCTGTTTTCTTTCCCGTGTTCAAACCAATTATTCTTCAAAAAAACCTATCAAATATTGAAAAGTCTATATATACAACCAAATATTTAGTAAAATATATAGTACCTAAACATACATTTTTACTTCCAAAAAGTTCGATATTGCATTTTTGACTTTTTTTTTGTGTTCAACAAATAACTTTTCCTTCCCATGATCTTTGTTCAAGTATATTTGTATCGATTTGTCTTTTGAAAAGATATCTGAAGGGTTCTGAAACTAAATTACTTCTTTTAAATAAATCCAATGTTAAACATAGTAGAAGCTTCCAGTGTCATGTATTACTAAAATTTTAAATTTACAATCAGTATATTTCTTTCTTTCAATTGGAAGCTTTTTGGTACTCAATGCAATTTTTCAATAATTCAGAAAGAACTGTTTGCCGTTTTTATAAAATATTTTCCCTTTTTTTCAGCTAATTCAACTTTTAATACACCATTTTTAACAAATGAAGAAGTACGTAATGAAGCTGCTATATTAATATTAGGACAAACATATCAAGGTTGTTTATTACATGGACCTGGTCTTTTATTTAATACAAGTGCAATGCATGCACAAAATGTTTTATTTACATCATGTCCATTAGCACCAGGAGAATGTGGTGATCATGATATATTAATTGAAAATACAATTGATTATTGTGCTAATGATCCATGTTTTCAACATGGTGAATGTTTTTCTCGTCAAGATCGTTATGAATGTCATTGTAATCCACGATTTTCTGGAAAAAATTGTCAATTAGATAATGGTGATCCATGTTTATCATATCCATGTAAAAATGGTGGTACATGTAATGAAGATAAATATGGTAATTATCAATGTCAGTGTTCACAAAATTTTGCTGGTGATTTTTGTGAAGTTGAATTAAATTCACACGGAGGTCAATGTGATAATCAATATTGTCAAAATAATGGAACATGTCGTGTATTACAAAATGGTAAAACAGAATGTTATTGTTTAAAAGGTTTTAGTGGACAATATTGTGAAACAAATATAAATGATTGTGAATCAAAACCATGTCATAATAATGGCATTTGTATTGATCAAGTAAATGGTTATAAATGCAATTGTACAAATACAGGATTTCATGGTGAAAAATGTGAATATGATGAAGATGAATGTAATGTTAAAAATCAATGTCAAAATGGTGGTACCTGTTATAACAATTATGGATCATATACATGCATTTGTCCGTTAGGTTTTGGTGGTGTTAATTGTGAACAATTAATTAATCAATGTAAATATCAACCATGTAAAAATGGTGGTGTATGCCAATCAACAAATGGTGAATTGAAATGTTTATGTCCATCCGGTTATACAGGAAAATTTTGTGAATTAGGACCAACATGTCCACAATGTCCTCCAGATGCAGATTGTATTGGTGGTAGATGTATTTGTAAAAGCGGAACTACCGGTAATATTTTTACTAAGTAATTCTTTTATTTTTTATGACACTTAAAGAACACTTTATTTCAGGTCCATATTGTGAAAATGCATTATCCGCTATGGCTGATATACCACAACGTGGTGGTTGTATGTGTATGAATGGTGGTACATGTTCACCTAATGGTACACATTGTTATTGTCCAAATGGATTTGAAGGATCAAGATGTGAACGTTTGGAACCATGTAGTTCAAGTAATTGTCGTGAACCAATGACTTGTTCAAATGGAAAATGTATTTGTCTTCAAGGTAGAAATTGTTTACCATGTAAAAGTAATCCATGTCTTAATGGTGGAAATTGTAAACCGAATGGTGTAAGTTATGAATGTATTTGCCCCGAAGGATGGAATGGTACAAATTGTGAAATTGATATTGATGAATGTGCTGATAAAACTGTTTGTGGTAATGGAATTTGTGTCAATCAAATGGGTACATTTAAATGTTATTGTGAACCGGGTTTTACTGGATTAAGATGTGATTCAGATGTTGATGAATGTTTAAGTCAACCATGTAAAAATGGTGCAACGTGTATGAACAGAGTAAGTATTAAAATATACATATATATATACATTAATGTACATTAAAACCTCGATTTGAGTTGTTCTTGAAGTTATGGCATTAATAATCAAAAATTAAATATTCAAACAAAAATTCATATAAGTGGTAGAAGAGATGGAAATAAGTAAAATCATTTAATTTTTTAGAGGGTGATATATCTAAAAAGTACATTAAATTTTTAAAGATACAACACAACTTAGAAATATCGATCAAAAATTCATTAAACAGCAAAAAGATTAGTTATCATTTGCTTATATCATAAATTCTATCTGAATATATGTGGTGTCCGTTAAAGATAGACCATTTCTGGTCAAGAAAATTTTTGTTTATTTTAGAGCTTTCTACTTCATATTACATTATTTCTCACCTGTATATTTCGATTTGTATTTGTTTTCTTCGGTGCAAATTAATTACAACGCAAATCGAGATTTAAATAAATTGGTAAACAATTTAGTTAACAAATAAGAATATTTAAAATATTTTTCGAATATTAGATATACTTTTACAAAATCGGAAAATTTAGAAAAATTTTAAAGGAAGTAAGTAATCATAAGTAATCATAATTTTGTAATCATATAACCAGTAATAAAAATGATTTTTGTAAATCTATACTGTTGTCAGTTTTATTAGAAAAATTTCTTTAAATATTAAAGTCAATTTCTAAACTGCTATTAATTTTTAGAAGTAATTGTAAAAAATGATACTATGTATTTATATGCTATAGATTTAATTTAATCTAGGCTTGTAGAACTAAACTATAAATGCCATATTGTTTAAGTAGTTGCTTGTTGTATTTTACACAAGCTTTTTAATACTTTTAAAACTAATTTCTTTACACTTCTTGTTTTAAAGGTTAATGATTTTGAATGTTTGTGCCCACCTGGGTTTGAAGGTAAAGATTGTGGTGTTGATATTGATGAATGTAAAAGTAATCCATGTCATTCATTATCTACTTGTCATAATGTTGTTGGAAATTTCTCATGTTCATGCATTGCTGGTAAGTTCAATTATTTTAAGTGTCTATTATACTTGAAGGTTTCAATTAAAGTTGAATCATAGAATTTAAAAAATTTTCTTCATTTAATTTTTTTAATTTTAGGTATGACTGGAAGATTTTGTGAAACGGATATTGATGATTGTGAATCATCACCATGCCAGAATAATGGACGTTGTGTTGATAATTTAAATGGTTTTACATGTGATTGTACTGCAACTGGTTATAATGGAACATTATGTGAACAAAATATAAATGAATGTTTATCGAATCCATGTTTAAATGGTGCCACATGTATTGATAAAGTTAATGATTATCAATGTAATTGTTATACTGGATATACAGGAAAAAATTGTCAAATTGATATTAATGAATGTGAAAGTAGCCCATGTCAATTTAATGGAACATGCCTAGAAAGATCAAATTTAACATTATATGATCAATCTGATAAAAGTAATCTTCCAATTATATTCAGTGAACAATTTTCTTATGAAAATGCTAGCGGGTAAATTTAAAAATAATTTTATTTGATTTTTTTTTTATTGTTCTTATTTAATTTATTCATATTTGGATTTTAGTTATGAGTGTATTTGTGTCACTGGTATAATGGGAAAAAATTGTGAAATTAATATAAATGAATGTGAAAGTAATCCATGCACAAAATGGGGTACTTGTATAGATGGAGTAAGTTCTAATTTATTTATTAAAAAAAACAAAATTGTATATATATAAATACATAATATAAATAATATGTATAAATATGTATCTATATATTAATTAATATATTTCTTTTTTAAGATTGGAAATTATACTTGTGAATGTGAACCTGGTTATGATGGTGTTCATTGTGAAACTGATATAAATGAATGTGAAAGGTATGGTTTTAACACAAGAAAAGAAGAAAAAAAATTCTTATTAACTTTTTCTTTTATTTTTTTTTTAATTAAATTTTAATATTTATAGATATACTCCATGTTTGCATGGTACCTGTGTTGATCACATTAATGATTATTTTTGTGATTGTGATGATATGTTTGGTGGTAAAAATTGTTCAGTTCCATTATCTGGTTGTATGGATTCACCATGTAAAAATGGTGGATCATGTAAACCATATTTAAAAAAAGAAGAAATTCATGCATATAATTGTTCATGTCCACATGGTTTTCAAGGTGAAACATGTGAAAAAATTACAACAATGTCATTAGTTAAAAATAGTTTAATAACTGTAAATACATCACGTGATGAAGGATATGATATAACATTAGAATTTAAAACAACATTACCAAATGGTATATTAGCATTTGGTAAAGCTGATAATCACAGTTATATATTAGAATTAGTTGAAGGTAGATTAAATTTACATTCATCATTATTAAATAAATGGGAAGGTGTATTTATTGGTTCAGATTTAAATGATAGTAAATGGCAAAAAGTTTTTGTTCAAATAAATTCATCACATTTAGTTTTATCAGCAAATCAAGAACAAACAATTTATCCAATTATATCATATGAAAGTACACCAACATTTCCAGTTACTTATTTAGGTGGTACAATACCAAATTTACATTCATATTTACGTCATTTAACACATCATCCAACAAGTTTTGTTGGTTGTATGCAAGATGTTATAATTAATGGTAAATGGATATTTCCAAAAGAGCATATTAATGAAACATATTTAACAAATATAAATAGTGGTTGTCCAAGAACAGAACAATGTAATCCAAATCCATGTTATTCAAATGGAAAATGTAAAGATTTATGGTATAAATTTGAATGTACATGTCAACGTCCACATTTAGGTCATACATGTAAATATAATTTTACAGCTGCTACATTCGGTCACGAAAACACTACCAGATCTGTTGTAAAAGTTTTAGCTGCTGATAATTCACGAAAAGCTATTAAATCTATTTTAGATATATCAATGTTTATTAAAACACGGCAAGGTAATGGACAAGTTTTTTATTTAGGTAGTGATCCAACAAAATTAACATTTGGTAATGATTATGGTAGTTCATTTGTATCAGCAAAACTTTTATCAGGAGAACTTTTAGTTAAAATGCAATTTAATGGAACACCAACTCCTGAATCATATACTGTGGGTGGTAGTGTTTTAGATAACGGTTATAATCATTTGATACAAGTGATAAGAAATCAAACATTAGTACAAGTAAAAATAAATGGTACTGAATATTTCCGAAAAACATTATCTTCAACTGGTTCATTAGATGCTCAAATGTTATATTTAGGTGGTCCACCACCAAGACTTGATGAAGCAGATGCAAGAGAAGAAAGAGATATTAATTTATATTTTAAAGGTATAATACAAGATGTTGAAATCAGTAATGGATCATATAAAATGGCTGTTCAATTGTTTCCACTTGACGAAGATAAAGATAATTTAGATGTTCCACCACCATTTGGTGCAGTTTCATTTAATACAAGTTCTGTTTTAAAGGGTGAAGTTTCTGATGATTTATGTCGTAAAATGCCATGTCAACATAATGCACAATGTCGTAACACTTGGAATGATTTTGAATGTGAATGTCCAAAGGGTTATAAGGGAAAATATTGTCAAGATATACAATTTTGTGAAATAAGTGATTGTCCAGGAAATTCAACATGTAAAAATTTAGATTCAGGTTTTGAATGTATTACAAATACAACATTCCAAGGAAATGAAAAAAATCCATTATCATTTGCTTTCTTTGCTAAAGATTATGGAAATGGAAATGAAATTGATGATGAAATTGTTAAACCAATTATTGATATTGCATATAGAACAAAAACTGGTGGTACATTATTTTATGTACAAGATGGAGAAAGATATTTTACAATAGCTGTTTATAAAGAACAAGTTGCTGTACAATGGCGTTTATCATATGATTTACCAGAAATTCGAAGATTTAAATCAGATAATTCATATATGGGTTGGAATCGAATTTTTATACGTGCACGTGATGGTGTATTAGAAGGAGGTTGGAAAGGTTGGGAAATTGAAGATGGATCACCAGCTTTTTCAGCTAAAGTTGATCAAAGTAGTCTTAAAGAATTATTTTCTGGTAAATATTTTATTTATTTGGGTGGTATGCCACCTCAACAAGAGAATACTGTACAAAAAGAAACAGAAGCTGGAGCAATATTTAAAGGTTGTTTAGGAGAAGCAAGAGTTGGAAACTTTTTACTACCATATTTTGAATATCATGAAATGTATAAAGATAATAATGTACAACCAAGAGATCATTTTAGATTGAATTCAACAAAACCAGACGAAGGATGTACATTATGCTTTCAAAACGATTGTAAAAATAATGGTTATTGTAAAAATCCATCTGAACAATATGCATGTACATGTATAGCCGGTTATGAAGGTGAAGATTGCTCACAAAATATTAATGAATGTTTAAATGCTGATTGTCAAAATAATTCAACTTGTATTGATGGTATTGCCGTATACACATGTGAATGTATGCCTGGTTATGAAGGTGATCTTTGTGAACATGAAATTGATGAATGTGCATCAATGCCATGTCATAATGGTGGAACATGTACTGATATGATTGCTGAATTTCACTGTCAATGTCCAGAAGAATACGCTGGACCACAATGTGATGTTTTAAAATTGGTTACATGTGAAAATAATCCATGTAAAAATGGATCAACTTGTGTCGATGGATTTAGTAAGTTAAATTTTTTTTTTTATTTTAAATGCTTAGTGTTTTGTTTTTATTTTTTATTTTTAATTTTAAGATGCCACAACTGGAAATAATTTTACTTGTGAATGTATGCCTGGAATGGTTGGATTTTTATGTGATACAGCATTTTGTACAGTAGAACCATGTAGAAATGGAGGTTTTTGTTTATTTAGTGAAATTTCTGTAAGTAATGTATTAAAAAAGTATATAAATGTTTTATATTTATCATAATATATCCATGTATGCATAATATTATATTATTATAAATTTTATTTTAATTTTAGCAACCACCAATATGTCAATGTAGTATTGGTTATGAAGGTAAATTCTGTGAAACTGATATAGATGAATGTGCTTCTCAACCATGTCAAAATGATGGTTATTGTGAAAATCTTATCGGAAAATTTGAATGCCATTGTAATGGTACGGGTTTTGAGGGACCAGTTTGCGAAACAGATATTGATGAATGTATGACAAGATCAATTGATTGTGGTGGTAAAGGTATTTGTATAAATACAAGAGGTTCATATAAATGTCAATGTGAAAGAGGTCTTTGTGGATCAAAATGTAATTCAAAAGATTTATGTGTTATGGAACCAAATATTTGCTCAAATAATGGTATATGTATTGAAGATTGTAAAGAATATACAGATTTTTATTGTAATTGTAGTGAAGGTTTTACAGGAAAAAATTGTTCTGAACCAGTAAGTTAAATATAATTTTTTTTTTTATATACATATGTATATAAAATAAAAAAAAAAATAATAATAAATAATAAATGTATGTATATTATATGTATTATTTCAGATTGTATTAGAACATGAAGGACCATCAACAGCTGATGTTGCTTTAATTGTTGTACCAATTGTTGTTATATTATTAATAGCTGGAATAGCATTATTAAGTGCTTTTATTGTAATGGCTCGTAATAAACGTGCTACAAGAGGAACATATAGTCCAAGTGCTCAGGAATATTGTAATCCAAGATTAGAAATGGATAATGTACTTAAACCACCACCAGAAGAACGTTTAATATGATAAATTTAAAATATATATATAAAATAAATTAAAGTTTTTTTTTTTTTTTTTTTTTTAGTAATAGTAGTTAGTATTTTATACTTAAGTTAAAAATTAAATAAGTTATATTATAGAATGAAAAGAAAAAGAAGATAGAATCTACAAAACAAAAAAAAAAAAATATATTTAAAAATTTGAAACAAAAAAAAAATAAAAAGTTTTTAAAATAAGAGAAAAAAAAAATTACATTCCATTTAACATATTTGTAACTTTACTCAAAAAACAAAACAAAAAAAAAATGTATGTTAACTATTATAAGTTGTATTAATTATTATTATTTTCTACTAATTTTTAGTTAATTTATTTTTAAATTTTTTATATATATTTTTTTTTTTTGACTTCACGCCTTATTTATTAATTTAGAAGTGCTTGATGCACAACAAAAATATTATAAATTTTTTTTTTTTTAATTAAAATTAATATTGTAATTTCAGTTTATTAGTTTATAAGTTTATAAAAATAATTATCTATATGTATATTTATGTATTGCCTTTAAAGCATAGATTCTATCTATATACATATGAAATTAAAAAAAAAAAAACATTTTAAAAGGACTCGAAATTAGTAAATTTAAAATTAACATATAATAAGGCGTTAATTCATCCTAAGTGTACTTACCTAATTCTATTTAAAAATAAGAAAATAATTAATTATTTTGAAAATGTTAAAATTTTTTTTGCACCTTTTGTATGATTAAACATTTACAAAATAAAATCAAAAAAAAACTATAAATTAAATTAAATTATACTCGTTAGGAATTAAAAAAAAAAAAAAAAAATGACTGAAAAAAAAAAAACCACTTAATGAAAACAAAATTCCTTAAGATCCATTGCAAACTTATAAATAAAAATTTAGTTCATTTTAAATAAAATTATTTTAAACAATATGTATATGCAGTCATTTAATTGACGATACTTAAAATAAATTTTGATTACATTCAAAATATGTATGTACTTGCAAAACATTTTACTGGTCCATTCAACTATAACAACAATTTGTCTAAAACTTAATTCAACTCAATATTCATTAAACTTTTAAATTGTTGAAATGTTTCTAAAAAAATAATTATGAATGATTTTAGAATTGATTACAAAATCAGGGTTTCAATAATTTGTTTAGTATTTTGTTTAGCGGGGGATTGGAGACGGTTAATATTCACCAGATTAAATTTAAACCAGGTTAATATTCCCTCTTTCCAGAGTATTTATATATTGGTATATGCGAGATTTTGAATAAGCAGAAATTTTAGAGTCGAATTCTGGAAAAAGGGGTTTGGATATGGTAGTCTCCACTACACATTTAAAGTTAAAACATTCAAATTCCTATACTACCCAAGTATACGTTCAACTATAAAAACGTTAAATTTATTCAAATTGTAATTAGTTAAATTGTCTTAATCGAATTTAATCAGTTTTAGTTGAATTGTTTTAGTCGAATGGGGCTTGTAATCTCAGAAACAATTTTAAAGTTTAATTATAAAAATAATTTCTGTATTATGATTCAATTTGAATCACATCTACCAACTTTTTATCCTTTAGAATTTCACATTTAATCACATTTACTATAAATTTAATTTCTGTACGCTCTGGATCTAAAAAAAATGTGTGCCTCAAAAATAAATTTTTTTTAGATAAATTGTTTTTTTTTTTTATTTAGACAAAAAAAAAAAACTCTATTAAACATTTTTAAAAAAAAATTTTTAATTATTTAATAACTAAAGTGAAAAAAGAAAAACTCTTTAAAAATCTGTATTTTTCATTATAAATTTAAAACATAAAAAAAAAAAAAAAATTAATTCAATATACCATTACCTAATTAATATTTTTTAATTTAATTATTTTAGAATATAATGTGATAAATTATAAATATAAAAATTAAATTAAATAATTAAAAGTAAAAACATTAAAAAAATTAAAAAAATTAAAAAAATATATATATATATTGTAATAATTATAATAAATTATTATAAATAAAATAAAAAAACAACTGATGGAGTTTAAAAATTTTTCGAAAAACAAATAATATAAGCATGCCAAAGCAATATAAATTGTTATAGAAAAATTTTTTTTTATATTTAAATATTATATCATTTATAATATATTAAACTAAAAATATTTTATAAATTTAATAATGTAAAATAGAAATTTTTTAAAGTGATTAATGATCTGATTTAGTGATGACAACAGATTATAATGATTATAATAATCATTAACACATGACTCCTGCATGATATATTAAATATTATAAACAAGATCAGGACTTCTTATTAAATATATTACAGTGAAAACTTAATTATCTATGCCTCGACAAACCGGACATTCTATTAACTGGAAAAATTTTAAAAATCAGTTTATTTTTCTTTTAACCGGGTTTAACCACATGGTTAAACCACATATTTTGTACTTTTACACTTTAATTTCGAAAAAACTTCATTTTGAAATCTAAAAAAAAAATACATGAACAAATACTTTTGGGGGCCTTGGTGGCCTAGTGTAAACATCGAGGGAGTGTGGGTTCGAATCCCATACACTTTGTAAGAATTATTTCCCCTTACGACGAGGGGAATACCCCCAAAAAAGAAAAGAACATACATATAATAATTTAAGATTTTTTGATATGGGACCCATTGGATTCTTACATTGCATTTTCTCAATTTCATCATTTATCAAACATATTTGCACTAATGACTATTGAAAAGCAAATCATAGCTTTTCGTATTCTTACAAACCTAATTAAAATTTTTATTGGGTTCTATTAGTCTATTAGGTATTTCTATATTTATTATTCTTTCTGATAAATTTTTATATAGCTAAAAGTGCCTTTATATACTTTACTTTACAGATTAAAATCACTTTTAATTTTAATTTTACATTATTTAAATTAAAAAATAAAAACAAATAAATAATTTATTGCTCATTTTAATAAAAAATATAAAAAAACAAAAAATCTTTTATTAATGAAATAAATTTTTTTTATTTAGTAATATAAAAATTTAGACAACAAAAAAAAAATTAAATACATACCATTTTTGCCTTAATTTGTAATTTTAAAAAACCGTCCAACTAAACAAAATTAAATTAAAAAAACAAAAAAAAAAAAAAAAATCGAGAAATGATTTTTGTAAATAATTTTAAAAATTTAAGTAACATAAGTACTTAAATTTAATTCTAAAAAAAAAAACAAAAAAAAAAAAATACAAAATAAATTTAATTAAAGAAAACAAAAAAAAAAAATAATAATAAAAAATAATGAAAAAAAAGAAAAACAGTAGTTTTATTTATTTTATATTATTTTAAAATAAAAATTTTATTTATTTTAAAATTTAAATTGATTACATGGCCATTAAAACTATAGATATTCTAAATAATTAGTGACAAATCATTTATGAGTTTTTAATCCTTTCGATTTTGATTAAAAATTTTATTTGGAAATTTCAAATTGAACATAAAACATCCGAATTGGATAAAAATTTTGTAAAATTTCAAAAAAAAAAAAAAAAAAAAAAAAAAGGATAATCAAATATATTGTGCTTATTATTTTCTTAGTTTATTTTGTTGTTTATTTATTTCAATATACATACTTTATGTACATATAAGATACATAATATTTATGATAAATTAAATGAAAATTTTTATTAATAGAGTGCTATTCTTATGAAAGATTTTTAATTAAATATTAAAATCTTACAAATCTTTTAATATATTTTTAACGTTCTATAAAACAATATTCTAGTTTTTTTTTTTTTTTTTAAATTCAATTCCCTGTTAAGAATCAGAAAAACAATTTTTATTTTAGACTAAACATTGAAGTTCAAATTAAAATTAAAAATTTTTTTTTTTTCATTTTTCTTTTTATTGTTTTTCAACAAATGAAATTTAGACCAATTTAGCTATTTTTTTAATTTTATAATTAAGCTATATAAAAATCCAAAATTAAAAAGAAAAATTAATAATTTGTTTGTCATTCATGTGATTATCCAAATATTTATTACGAAACTGATAATTTTCTGATAAGTATAGATATTTTTTACACGATAAACATTTGTTATTCTGTTTTTCTATTGGTATTTTAAAAACTATTAGAATGTGTCTAGTTAATTATTTATAGTCTAATGAGACAGCATATTCGAAACTTTCTTTATTTTTGTCAAAGTTTTTTTTTTGGTAGTGACAAAAAAATTTGTATGAATTCTTAAAAATTTTGAATATAGAAAGAAAAAAACTATATACATTATAATATGTGATTAAGTAAAAAATTTATATTAATTTTAAGATTATGTATCAGACATTTTACTTCATCCCAGAATCAGTTATGTTCTACATAAATTGAGTTTGATTATAAATTTACATTAGAGATTGAAATTAAGATTTAATTTGCAATGTGATCATATAATTTTCTAAGAAAATTAATATAAAATTCATGACAAACTGACAAATCAATTAATGGAATAATCACAGAATAACCGAGAATAAATAGATATAATTTTAAGTATGATCAAAAAATCAGAATTAAAAAAATTTTAACTAAAATTTTTTAGTTAAAAACTGTAAAAAAGAAAATGAAATAATTAATCAAATTTCATCTTCAAAAAAATGTTTTTTAATTGTATTCAAATTGATTTTAAATATACAATAGAAAAAGAAAAAACAAATAATGCACAGTGTTTTAATAATGGCAAGTTATTTTCTTTTTTTGTGTTATTTTTAAACAATTTTCTTTAATCAATCAAATATTTTACTTTAAATATATTGCTTTGTTCTCTATTAAGTTTTAAATTTTTAATAATTCTTTTTTTTCTTTGAAATAGATAAAGTTCAAGTTGAAGAATTATTTTAGGTAATATTTTTTTTTTTTTTTATTTTAAATAAAAGTTATCTAAATTTAAAAATTTTTTTAATTAAATTCATTCATTTTAAATTTTAAATTTTTGTTTTTGTTAAAACTAATATTTTTTTTTTTTATTTTAATACATTTTTTTTTATTTTATTATGATTTTATTTAATTATTTATTATTTAATTTGTTTTTACAACTTTGTTAAATTATTTAAATAAATAGTGGTTTTTTTTTTTAAATTAATATCTAAAATTAAAAAAAAAAAAAAAACAAACTTTTTTTTTTGTTTTATTTTGTTGAATCGCCAATTAAAAATTCAATTTTTTTTTTTATATTCCTAATACTATTATTAAATTTTTATATTTCAATAATATATACATATTATATAAAATATGTATTTTTGAATTAAATTATGCATTCGATGCAACCCATTTAAATTTATCTTTAAGATTTGGTATATCATGATGATAAAAATTACATTCAATTTTATTTAAACAATTTTTACCAAATCTACATAATTTCGGATGATAAAATGTACAATTGGTGTTTGAACAATTTGGATAATATTTGCACATTGTTGGAAGTGGTGTAGCTGTAATTGTTTTATAATTTTGTACCGGTACAACATGAGATGCTAAAAATAATAATTTGAAATATTAATTAGTTTTGTCATATGTACATACATATATTAAAAATTAAAATACTTACATAATGGAGGTGCTATTTGAGGTGCTGATAAAACAACACTATGCATATAATTACAATCATTTCGCTGGCATGCTAAATCAAATTTACATTTTGGATGTATATAAAGGCATTTATCGGCAAAATATTTGCAATTAGGAAATGATTTACATGGTGCTGACGGATGAAAAAAATCACATTCACCGTTACTACATAATGGAAAAAATTTACATCTTTCTTTTGGTTTTGGTTTTAAATTTGACTTAATTGGAACAGCGGAAACTAAAAGTATATAAATTTGATTTTGTTTTATTCTAATAAACAAAACAAAAATTTTGTAATACTTACGTTCCGGTATTTTTTCATATTTTTTAACTATTTCAATTTTCTTTATAGAAACCTTCCTAGTTTCGTCTATTGATTTAGACGACTTTTCATGACTATTTTCGTTTAAATCATTCATTTTACTTGTTGGTGTTAAAGAAATTCTTTTTCGTTTTGGTGGTGTTATTTTATTTTCTATATTATTTTCTTCTTCAATAAAATCTTCAATTGGTGGTGTTAAAGATTTTTCAAATTCTTCTTCTTCTGTTTCTCTTTCTCTAGTTTCTTCATATTTCCGTTTTACTTCTTTATTAGTTTTAGTAATGGTTATAATTTTTTCTGTATTATTTCTTTCGGCTAATTTTTTATCTTTAATTTTTTTAGCTAGAATTTGTAATCTATCTGGCTTATCAGTATTAGTGCCTTTTTCTGAACCAAGTTTAGATTTAGGTTCTTTATGTTTAGAATTTTGTTGCATTTTATGTTCATTTAATTTAGAAGAATACTTTTTTCCGTATTTATCATTTTTATCTACAAATTTAAAAAAAAAAATAAAAAAAACTTTAAAAGAAAAGAATAAATAATTACCATTTAAAGTAACAACAAATTGAGTTTTGTTTGAATCAATATCATCATTTTCATATTCATTATAAAAATTCTCATCATGTTCTTCATCAAAATCATTATTTATGGACCTTGGCACATAAACAAAATCAGCATTATCAGAATCACCACGATCAGAAATTGGTTCTGGTACATATTCATCACCATCTCCTCTTCCCTGATTTGGGTATCTATTTTTATCATTTGATACAAATTTAGAATTAACTTCAATAACTATGTTACTTTTATTACGTGTAACAACTTCATTTCGATTTCGATCACGAAATGATTTACTATATAACTTATGATTTCTTTTATTATCAGGAGATAATTTTTGACTTGTTTTTGTTGTTTCTGAACGTAAAATTGTTGATCGTTGAGCTTCTGCTACAGCGCGTAATAATAAATTTTTACATGCCTGCCTTCTTGGAGAAACATTTGGTCTTGGTTTAATTTTTATAATCGAATTAACAGATCTATCATCTTCATTTTCTGAATCTGACATATTTTGTTTTACGGATGCAACAATTACTCTTGATACTAATCTACCTTTATCAATTGAATTTCCAGATCTATTTGGTGAATGGTTTTCAATTTCTTTTTCTTTACTTTTCTTTACTTTATTCAATGAATTTTCTGTTTCATTGTGAGATGGTGCTTTAACAGGAGGATCAGATATTTTAGACATTTTTAAACCTAAACGTTCGTGAACCGATTTTCTTTTAAGAACATCTTCGCGATTATTATTGTCTTTTTCATTTGATTTTTGATTATTTTTAATAACGAAATTTTTTCTATTTAAAGAATTATCTATGTCATTTCGTTCATTTCTTCTTTGCGGCGGCATATAAATCATAGGTTCACGTCTTTTGTTATCTTTATTGCTACCAGTCTTATTTTTTATATCACTTTCGTTTTGAATAGAAGTCTTTTCAAAAACTACGGGACTTTTCTTTCTTTTATTTTTAGTTATATTTGTTGTGATAGTCGGTTGAGTATCTTTACTTTCGAAATCATCTAATTCGTCACCATCTTCTTTCAAATTAAGAAAATCTTCATCTTCGCTTTCATCAAGTTCATCAAAATTTTTCAATTGACGTTTTGCAAGATAAATTTTTTTTTGAATATCTGCTAGTTCAGCTAAATCTTTTTCTCTTTTATTTTTATTGTTAGCATTATTACTAGAATTACTATTTTCTTGAATTTCAGTGATAGTTGGTATATCAAATTCATTTGGTGTATTATTTTCTGAATTTGATTTTGATGAATGAGATTTATTCGATTGTAAACCAACTTTTTCTTTTTTCTTAACAACTGATGTGTCAATTGGTAACGTATTTTTTGCTTTTTCTAATAAGTGATCTGCAAAAACATCAGTTATTGTAGGAGGTGGAGTAGTTACTTCATCATTTTTTTCAATTGGTTTTTTAGTTTTTTTTTCTTTTTTGTGATCTTTTTTCTCACGTTTTGAATTTGTCTTATCTTCATTGGTTGAATTTTTTCTTTTTCCTTCTTTAGTGGCAGTAGCTAAAATTATATTTGCATAAATTAATATTTAATTGTTTCAATTAATATTGTACATATATTTAAATAATAAAATGTTTTCATATGTGTAAATACGTATTGTAATTATAAACACTTGTATTTATACAGTACTATTTTTCTTAATAATTATAGTAAATCATAGTAAATATATACACAAACGAAAATAAAAAGGAAATATTACCAGTTGATGGTAAAGTAACCTCTTGAAGTTTTTGCAAAACTTCATGTAACCAAGTTACAAATAATTCAGTATTTTCACCAAGAAATAAACTTAAATCTGATATCATTTGCTGTTTTGAACGTTTATTTGCTACCATAATCATAACATAATCAGGTAATTCATCATCAATATATCCTCCACCACTGCCTAATTCAATAAGTTTTGCTTTTACTGCACACTAAGGATTTTTTTTTATTTGATTAAAAATGCAATTAACAGAATTTTTTAATTTTTAAAACTTACTCTCATCTTTTGACCAACTTCCGAACCTAAGTTATCCATCTTTAATGTTTTAATTTGTTTAATTCTTAATAAAAAGTTTAATTAAATTTATATCGTTAATTTAACCAAATTGATCATTATCCAGGGCAAATAATTTTTTTTTTTTACTTTATGATTGACATTTCAATCGCAATTCGCAAATTGACAATTGTTAAAGAAAATATTTGACGTTTAAATATTATGAATGACATTCGATTCCATTTTAAATTAATCTGTTTACAAATAATTTCAGGCATGTTTTAATATTTTTATTATTTTTTTTTTAAAAAAAAGTATTTCATAAAGTAAAAAGAATGACGTTTTAAAAAAATTGGTTCGAAAATTAATATCAATGTCAATGTTGTTTTGAAAATAAACGCTTAATAAAGGATCGATTTATATGCCTGTGCGAGAAACTGAAAATAGTATTCTCCGTTTTAGTAAATCTGAAAATACAGCTCTTGGTGGTATATAAAAGCCTTTGATCAGATCATTCTTCTTTTATCGTGCCTGATACTTTCAAAATTAATGTAAACGTCCGACAAGGTTTTGCCCTATACAACTTTTATCTTTGTCAATTATCTACTCTCTTCAACTCTAAATTAAATTTATAGTTTCATAATAACAATTACGATTTGTTTGCATACGCCTCAATCAAAAAATGTTGTGAAATTAAGTCTTTTCATTGGCAGATGTCTCTAAAAAAAACTTTTTTTTTTAGCTGTCATATATTTAAATTTGTTTAATTGTTTTTATTCGCTGTGAGTTGGAAATTTATGGAAATTGAATGAATATTGAATTGTTTTGTTTTGAATTTAAAAGAAAGTCTAAGTAGCGTTTGTTTCTTGTTTTAGATCTTTAATAAATCAATAGACAATAATTTTGCATAATTTATTTAACAAATATGAAAATAATGAAAAGTATCACTGGTTCAATTCCTTGTAAATCAACTGATCTGAATTTAAGGTAAATTTATGGGTAAATACATATTCGTTATTTAACACCACATTATATATTATTTACATGAATGGCCTAAAAATGATTTGTATATGTTTATATTTAACTAAAATTTATTGTTTTCAGATTAACATTATTAGGAGGACAAAGTTTTCGTTGGAAAGAATTGAATCAAACCGAAATTTTTATTGGAGTTTTCAATCAAAAATTTTGGAAAATAAAATTTGCTTCTAAAACCAATTTTTTAGAATACGAAGTATTTTGTTCCAATCCAAATAAATTAACAAATGAAACCAATAAAGAACATTTTGATTCACTAGTTAAAAATTACTTCCGATTAAATTTTGATTTAAAAGAATATTATAAGAAATGGAAAGAAAATCATAAACATTTCAATGAAACATCGAAACAAATAAAAGCAGTTAGAGTATTGGATCAAGAACCATTTGAAAATATAATTTCATTTATATGTAGCCAAAACAATAATATTACAAGGTTTATTTATAAAAAATATTTCGGTTTAAAAAAATCATATTTTTTTTTTTAGAATCTCATCTATGGTTGAAACTTTATGTAAAATGTATGGTGATAAAATTTGTACATATGAAGATCAAGAATATTTTACATTTCCATCAGTTGAAATATTAGCTTCAGTTGAAAATTTAGAAGATATTTTACGTAAAGAAAAATTCGGTTATCGTGCAAAAATGATTTCTAATGCAGTAAAGCAGATACTGAATAAAGGGGGAAATATTTGGTTTGAAAAATTGAAAGTAAATTTTTTTTCATATTCATACAATTTATATTTCAATTTAATTTTTTATTATCAGTTAATGGATTACAATTCAACTAAAGAGGAACTTTTAACTGTATCTGGCATTGGCCCAAAAGTAGCAGACTGTATTTGTTTAATGTCAATGGGAAAATTAGAATCAGTACCAATAGATCGGCATATTTTTAAAATAGCACAAGATCATTATATGCCAGAATTGAAAAAAGTTAAGTTGAGTCCAAAACAATATGAACTGGTAGCAAAAATGTATAGAGATATATATGGTGAATATGCTGGTTGGGCTCAAGCTGTTTTATTTTGTTCAGGAATTCAAAAATGAAAATTTTATTAAGTACGAAAAAAAAGTATTAAATTAAATCTATTAAGGTTAAATTATAAATATTTGTTAGTTTGTTACAAATAAAAAAAAATTTAATTATATTTGCTTGTTTTTTGTTTGTATTTATTTATTGAATAAAATCTTTTGGAGTAACAATAGTTATGAATTGTTATATAAAAATGTTTTTTTTTGTTTTTATTTTTTAAATGTAATTGTTGCAAACATCTAGCTACGAATAGTATTTCTGATTTAACAGAAAACAAATATTGAATTGATATTTAAAATAATTACTAGTTTATTCTAATATTTGATTTTTTTTGATTTTGTATCATTTCATTTTGTATGCTTGTTATTTTGCTTTAATGAACTTAAATTTAAAAAAAAAATAGTAAACTATTTCAAAAGAAAATTAAGAAATTCTTGTTAAAGATAATTATTTTCTTAAAATTTATGTAATAAGTCAATATATATTTTAAAATCGTAACTCTGGTTTATTTTTCAACATATATCTAAAATAAAAACAAAAAATTTCGGATTAAAAAAAATAAATTAAATTTTTTTAAATATTTACTTGTCTAATTTTTCCCAAAATGTCATTAAAATAGCTCTATCTAAATGTCGTTTATTCTGTGATAGATTTAAAATATTGACAGACCATTTTGCAACATTTTGATCTAATTTTTGTTCACTAAATCGAATATGAAAAGCACAGACTAAAAACAAAATAAATTATTAAATTTAAAATTTATATTTTATTTTAAAAGTATATAAAAAATTTTACTTTTTGAGAAAATTTCTACTGGATTTCCATCCCATGGCCATCCTTTAAATTGCCATGCTGGTCCCATAACAAATACAGCAACTACTCTTGTCCAATCTTGAGCTGATAGTTTTTGTGGGTTATCAATTATTCTATATGGTACTGTAACACTATTTTCTTTCCTCCGCTGTAATTTTTTTTTTTTTTTTGGTTAAAAAATAGAATTATGAAAAATAATTATATTACGTACTTGTAATAAAACTTCATTGTCCCTTGGACATCCTTGCCTTTTTTTCTCTTCAGTTGAAACATATTTTAATTCTTGAAGAATATCTTTTGCATTATACATTGTAATTAGACTAGTTGTTGCAGATGGTATTATAATAATTGGTGTACGTGATGTTCTTTTAGGTACATTTTGTGATACAATTCTAGCTTGTGCTGATGGAATTAATTCTTTTGGACGACCTTAAAATTATATTGAAATATTTAGAAATTAGCATATTTTAATTGACATATTTTTATTAGATTACCAGGAGGCATATTTGCTATTTGTTTTTTCTGCATTGATCCTTCAGTCACTGATTTTAATGTCATACCATGATATGTACCCATAGTATCGATTTTGAAACCCTCAGTTTCTAAAAAAAATAATATATTACACTTTTTCAAAATTTTAAATATCTCGCACCTTCTTTTTGTCTGTTAAATCTTTCCTGATCATAACGATTATATTGAGCTAACTGTGGTTGAGGTTTATTCATTCTTGGTGGTTCTGGTAATCTTATTGGTTGTGGTTGAGGTTTCAAACGACCTTCTTCTCTAGCTTTTATACCTTGCAAAATAGCTAAAATATTTTTCGCAAACAACTAGAATAAAATTTATTAATTAAAAATTAAATAAAAAACGTAGTAATTTTTTTCGTACTTTGCCTGAACTTTGAAGAATTGTAGTTCTTGTACGCCATTGTCGTTCTCTACTAATAATATCCTTAGTTAAATCAACATCAAAATCTAGAATAACTCGTAAATCTGTACCGATTGCATCATCATTATCATGTCTTTTAATGGTTGTTCTTTTATTTGCTAATCTTTTAGCTTTAATGGCAGCAATTTTTTCAACAGACATTGTTTCTGATAATGATTTTATATTATCAATATTAACAGATGCTTCTTTTTTATTTACATCTAAACGTGCAGCCAATTGTTCACGAACCTTTTGTACTTGTGTATTTTCAAATCTAGCTTTTTTAGCAATTGAATCCAATGCAGAGCCATCACTTTCAATTGGTCGTTTCACTTGTGTTGGAATCTCAAATGGAGCACTTTTATCTATACTTGCACATGTTGAAGTTTCACCATTCAAATATGCTAATAATTCTTTACGATCTGGACGATTTACAGCTGGAATATCTTCAGCAGCACATTGTCTAACATATACTGAATGTTGCAAATGGATATTTTTTAATAAATACAACAAACATTCTAATGTGTAGTATTCCCTTGGAGCTCCCTTTTTACCAGAACTAAAATTATAATTATAAAATATTTTCTATTGCTAGGTTAAAACGTAATTTTAAAAATTTACCCATATTTGAGATAATTTGTTTTCACATTTTTTGGCCAAGAAAATTCACCAAATATTATTTGATTATCTCTTTCAATAATTTCTTTTTTATTAATATTATATTGTCTCAATAAACTTAAAGGATCAGCCATTTCTTAAACTGTTTTAAAATTAATTTATTGATAAAGCAAATAAAAAATTTATATTTTTAATTTTAAAACTTTTATTTTAGTGCAATTGTCGCACTCACTACAAAAATGACAACAATACTCAAAAATTGTTTTTGTCAATTTGTAGTTGTCAAATTGTTTGGAATTGTAGGAATATTTTGATAAATAGGAAATGAAACATAATATTTGGTAGCAAATAATTGAAAGGTTTATGAAATTTGAACGCACAATACACATTGAAAATTTGCTGTTATCAATTTTTTATGGAGTGCGTTCAATCTTTATTAGTTTTTATTAATTAATATCAGAAATTAATACTTTTATTCAATGATACTTAACTGTAATATATGAAAAAGAAATAAAATCATAAAGTTTAATTTTAAAAAATATTTAATTTTTGATTGGTTCATTATATGACGTAAACAATGAAAACCGATTTAAACTAATGTAGTTTTAAAAAAGAATAATTAAAATCTAAATACATAACTTTTACAATATTAAAACAGCCATTAGTTAAAGGATTAAACATATTACGTTTCGTTATAAATAATTGTGTTATTTATGCATATTTTTTGTAATTTAATTTTAATTTATTATTAAATTGATTGTTTTTAAAGTTCATAACAATTAATAACCATATATATATGAACATTCAAACATTCTAGAATCTAGAGTACAATGCATGAAATTTCTTTATATAAATTGTATTTTTGTTAAATTTTAAATAATTTCTATTCCACATGGCTTAAAGTACTTTACAAAAATGTAATAAAAACGCGCCTTTTACTTTTTCAATGTTTTTTTGACATTAATTTTGAATGTCACATTTTGACAGCCGTACCCAATTTTTTTTATTAGATAAGATTTATTTTCCTTTTATGAATTAACAAAAAAAAAAAAGAAACTAATAATAACTAATTTTAATAGAATGATAGTGAAAAAATTATTAATTATATTTGATATTTAATGATACTAGAAAGGAAATCGGTGGTAGTAATTGCTCAATTATTAAAAATAGGGGTGATTTGGTAAAAAAACATTGAAAAAAATGGGACAAACTACCGGAAAAATAATCGGTAAGTATCAAATATACAAAAATATAATGTTGTGTATCTATCCATACAACATTTATATTTACATGCAATAATTACTATTATGCGTATTTATTGACCTGTTTATTATCTCAGATGATCAGTTTTTTTTTTTTTTTTTTATCAAAGTTAAAAGTAATATCAGATAATACAAAAAGTTTTCGTAAAAATATGCTTACTTCGTGTACAAAAATTTGTACATTCATTTAATAAAACATGTATTTAGGTACATAAACTAATTGGGGTTAAGATAATTTGTATGGAGAATAAAGTGAAAAATCTTATAAGATTTTGTTGGATTGATGACCTTTTTAAGTTTTTTTCTTTTTTTTTTGTATGGGATAAGATATTATAAAAAAGCTAAAAAATATAATATAATTTTATTCATACTTAATAATATTTATCTATACGTACATACATATGTATATTATAGTAATTGATTTACAATTTTACAATTAAACACCAAAAAGGATTTTTTTTTACGTAATAAATGTAATTTTATAAAAACAAATAGCTAAAAATTTGGATAATATTATAGGTACATAAGAGAATTCAAATAAAATATAATTTATGTATGTATCAAATTTAGTAAATATATTTTTATATGTTGTTATATACAAACATACATGCATAAATAAAAAAGATGCATCCTGCCACTAATATAATATAATGATATTAATACAACCTTGAAATCACTTCGCAATATTTAAAAAATTTTAATAAGTAAATAATGTAGTATTTTCTGATGCTTTTAATGTACACATAATGTTTTATTTACCGAATTTTTGATTATAGTAAAACCTGGTAAAACTATAAATAATGACATATCTTTTATAATAAATAAGTATTGGTCCACGATTTGTAAAACACGTAAAGTTTCTTTATTTTTTTCAAAAAAACAACAAAATTGCAAATAGGTAGTACTTATAAAACATTAAATAGTGTAATGATATACAAAGTAAATTTTCATGAATTTAAAATCTATGAAAATGTTAAAAAATAATTAATATTTTTAAAATATATATATATCGTATGTATGTTTATTCCATACTTCCATTACTACATTTAATGTTAGTAGATATCGTCTTTTGAAAAATGGCCTTTCTTTTATTAAATTTATTTAAAACACTAAATACATACTTTAATGTACGTATTAAATATGTACTAAAAAATTACCTGACATTTTTAATAAAAATACTAAGAATATATACTTACTAAGAATAAATACTATAAATATAATACTTGATGATCTTCTATTAATTATTTTTATCGCTAGTTTTAAAATTTTTATAATTAACACTATAGCTAACACAGACATATTGATTATACATATCCATGCATTTTATTAACGTATTTATTGAATAGGTATTTTTGAAATGATAGACTGTGTTTAATACTTTTGATTTACCGCATATTATGATAGTATTTAACTATTTGAACAATTTCCTGGCTTAATTATAGATAACAGAAAACATTTAAATATGTAGTTAGTTAATCATCTTCTATGAATTCTTCAATACCATTTCCGATTACAATTTCCCTTAAGGTTGATTCATTCAACATTTTTTTGTTTTTTTTTTAGAAGCAGGGATTTTTTTTAGTTTCATTAGAAAAATAAAAATGAAATGAAATAAAAGTTTCATTCTTTTAAATTATCTTTACATTTTTAAGTAAATAAGAATTAATCGTTTTTCACATCGATTTTAGTTTTCCTTCTTCTGTTTAACAATTTGGTTTTTTTAATGTATACTTTTTATAAATCTGTTTTATTATTTTCTTAAACTTGTGTTTAAGTGTTACAATTGATTAAGCATATTTATTTGAAATTCATTTAAAAGTAAAATTTGAAAGTAAATAAATAATTTTTTTATTTGTTTTTTTTTTTTTTTTTACCTGTCACTTTTAGCTTTATAAGTATTATTACTTTTAGTATAATTTTCTAAATCAAAAGTGTTTTCCTTACCGCAATAAATCTTTTTTTATGTTATTGTTGAATGTAAGTTTTTGTTATGGATGAGAAAAGAATGCGAAATATTATTATGCGGCGCCTAAGATGATCATCATCGCTACTTAAAACGCATAAACATGTTACATAAATTACAATTGATTTGATATTAGGATTTTGTGCTTTTGTACTTTTTGTTTAGTTATTTTTTAATTTTTTTTTTTATTTTTATTATTTAAAGACAAGAAGAAGAAAGAAAATAAAAAAATATGATAAATAAAATTACGTTTAATTCTTCTGTTCACTTCTCATGGGAAAACTAAAGATGTATAAAAAAGTTGTTTAAAATTATTTTTCTTCATGTTAAATTTTATGTTTTGGTTATATGTAGTATCTATATGAGGGAAACAAATTTATTTTTAAAAGATTTTTATAATCTAAAGAGATGTGTTAAATGATGGATGAATATGTATTAATATTATATTCGCGAACAAAATTCAAAATTATTAAATTTTTAATCTGAATATGTTTTTAATTTTTTATTTGATGAGAAAATCTTAAAAAATAATAAGATGCATATATAGACTTAAATAATTAATATCCTTAAGGGGTTAAAACCGCTTAGATTGTTTTTATTCAATGATAAAAAAAAACTAAAGAAATTTTATTTTATAATTTAGGTCATATCCTTATTTTTGTTTTTTTTTTTTGTATTAATATAAATAAATGTATTAATTTACTTTTAATACTATTTGGATTAATTCAATATTAGGTATAAGTAAATTTTAGTAAAAGTAGTAAATTTTAAAAATTAGCTGTAAGAAGTTAGGCACTACAACTAATCGCCGTCATAAAAAAAAACTATGAATTGAAGCATACTATTTATATTATAAACTATTTATTTATTTATTTATTATTTGTACCGAACTGGCATAAATGGCAGCCGATATGTTTGGGGCCCTTTGCCTATTAGACATGTGGGCCAACTTGGTACTAGTATTAAATTATAATTATATTTAATATTTTGTTTATTATTTTTATTATATTTATATATTATTTTTGACCTGACCAGGGTTTGAACCCGAGACCTTTCGTCTGAAAGACCGGTGACTTATGCACTGCACCAATGGTCAGATGATTATAAACTATGTACCTATGAACTTTTCCTTATTAAAAAAAATTAAATCTAAAAATTTCGTTAATCAATTTATTCTTTCTCATGAAGAAAGTAAGAATATGGTTTGAAAATATACCAGTGTAAAAATAATTCTGAGAAACTATTACAATAATTAACATTTGCATATTTTTAGGAATAATGATTTAGTTTATTTATTTTTTTTTAAATTTAATTAGTTTTACTTTTCTTAAAGTATTAAACTCTAATTGCTTTTAATCTTTACGAATTAAAAAAAAAAAAATCATATTTCTACAAAACTAAATTAAATTTTTTTCCTTTAACAAAGCTTTAAACCTAACCATAATACCATAATTATAATGCGTTATAAATCCTAATTTTTTTATTTTTATTTTTCAAGTTTTAATAATTTTACTTTAAAAATTATACAATAAAAATTCTATAAGGCAAATTGCTATAAGCGAAATATCACTTTTTGATTGAATCATCCTTTAAATATTTTGGGTGTGCAATTTGTATTTGTAGTTACTTAATATATCAATCTAAGCATTCTATATTCATTAAATAATATATTAATCTAAGTATTATATATTTTATCATAAAATTTGTTTAAATTTCGCGTATTCATGCGTAAAACTGTAAAGCAATATAAAACATTAAAAATCTTAATTGATCTTTTGATTTTTGATAAAACTCATTAAATAGTTTTAAGACAAAAGTGATTTGAAATTAGATCAAAGGGTTACTGAGCACAGAATACGGTAAAATTGAATGTAGTAGCAGCATTTAGACTTGCAATTATGCAAATCTTTTATATAACGTATTAAATTAAAGTATAAGGACTTTAGACTTGCAAGTTATATGACATACCACAATTACAAACAAAAAATATAAAAATCTATAACAAAGGTTTTCAAAGATTTCCAATGCGTAATTCGATTTAAAAATCGACATTATCATTTAAATTTAATTGATTGACTCAGAAAAGAACGTATGCTGCCAAAATTAACAATTCAATAGCTATTTATTTAAAAAAAATTTTTTTTTTTAAACTAATATCCATTAAAATTTTGACAAATAATTCAAATTTTATTCCTTTGTGCCTGTAGGTTCTATTCAATTTGTTGAATTCCATTTAACACATGACGTTCAATGCTACTTAAAATATGAAAAATGATAATTGCCTTTGTTTAAAAAAAAAAAAAATTTTTTTTTAAACTTCAGACCACTGGTCATTTAGAATTGGAATTTTACAATTTCTTTTGAACAAATGTCGGTTCATGTAATACTACTGTATTATTAGCGAAACCGGTGTTTCTTTTTCTTTAATAATTTAAATAAGAGAACAATGAATGACAAAATATAATTTTTTTGTTTGTTTTGTGTTTCATTTTAATATTTTTAATAATTCATTTAATTTTTATTTGCACATTACAATAAAATAAATCTTAACAATCGTATATTAATGAATATTAAAAAAGGAAAAAAAAAAATTTAATGCAAAAAATGAATATGTGTAATTTTATAACCGGAACTTTTTAATATTTTCTTATGATTTCCTCCCCCCTATTTTTATTATTAAGGTCTAAATGTTTTTTTTTTTTTTTATTAGAAAATCATATAAATTATATATGTATTATTTGTCTAAACATAAGTTTTTTAAAATTTTGTGCAAAAATTGAACGGAAGTCTGTGTACTTCATCAGACCATTGTTCAATTTTAAGTTTTATTGTTCGTTTTCTTTTTTTGAAAATATGCATTTATCAATAGGTAAAATTGCAAAAAAAAAAAAAAAAATTGTAAAAATGAAAAACTCCCCAAAATAAAAAAAAAAAAATTAAAAAAAAAAGCTATTAAAATTAAAATTAAAAATTTCAGATGTTTCATTTAATAAATTTTATAAGGGATGCTGTATAGGAAAAGAAAATTTTTTACAAATCACCAGCTGTAAATATTTATCCCTTTTTACTAATTTTAATATAACACCCCGTATAAAAAAGTGTTTGGATACCATTTTTATATAAAATAATGAAGTGTCAATTGAAAGGCAAAAAGTGCAACCTTGACTTCATTAATTATAGTTAAAACATTTTTTAATTTATTTTAAACTATATGTATGTATATATAGGACAGAAATGAATTTAGTTAAGAGTCTGAGAATTTGTATTTTTTATTTTTTTCATTTCTGTGATTGATTTTTTGCAGATGTTGATTTATTAATTGATATATTATTTTCTTTAAATATAAGTAGCTGAACAGGAAATCTTTTTTCACAAGAGTACCTATAGCGAGCGGAATTAAAAAATATGCAATTAAACACATAGCAAAACTTCATGAAAATGTCAATAACTATGCTGTGTTTGTCTATCAGAAAATAACAGATTAGAAATCAGAAGATTAAAACGAATCAAACCTTTAAAAAAACTTAACTAACAGTAAAAAAAAAAAGTTAATAGTAAAAATAGTAAAATTAAATTTACCAAACCACTAAATTGCTAAGCTAAATATATGCATATAAACCTAGCTGTAAGATTTCAAAAATAAATGAATGGAAAAATTATAAAAAAAAAGAAACTGCATTTGATCCATAGCAGAATTTCAATGCGTAGTTTCTCTATTAATACACTATGTGTGTGCATAACCATTCAGTCACTGAGGTCCTTAATTGTTAAATAAAATAATGCCAATATATATTCTGACTTTTTTTTTGCATATTTTTAGGAGAAATTGTAAGAATATGTTTTATAATTGATCTTATTTTATTTTCTACCATTTTTTTTTTTTTTTTAAACTAAAATGTTTTGTCAACTAAATAAAATCGGTTTTTAAGAAAGAAAAAAAATAAAAACTTATTGTTAGCAGTTAGGTAGGTGAAAAAAATCAGAATGTCATTACACCCCTTATTTAAACTGATATTTTATACAAATTAAAAATATTCTTTAAAGATTTTCAGGATTGACTTTTATTATTACATACAAGTTTATTCTAAAATTCATATGTTCAAAAGTTATTCAACATTTTATATGTGTATTATAATATAAGTGTAAAAGTAAATTGCATGTAAATATCTAACATAATTTTTTTGCCCAATTCTCATTTCAAAATCTGTATTTAACAGAGGTTTAATTTTTCTTTTCATTGACTACAACCAAATCAATTTAGAAAAAGACTCGTATTTTTTTTCCCTAATTTTATATTAAAATTTTTGTGCACACAATAATGTGTGTATATTGTATGCATATAGTTACATGTATATAAAAGTTTTTCTGCATATGCATTTTAAATTTTTCAAAAACAAAATAAAAAAAAATTATGTGTACGATGACATGTGTAACCACGAAAAAAAAAAAAAATTAGCCTAAAAAGGAGATCATAAAACAGCTGTTATTATGCTATATATAAAGGTATATTCAGATATGTATATATATATGTACATATATTCATACCCATATTAATTTATAATATCTTATAGGTATTATAATAAAATAAATATTAAATTAAAAAGAGTCCTTCCTTTCTTGTTAAACTTACTCCTTTTTGTTGTTGTTTTTTTCTTTATTAAAATAAAAGATACAGAAAGAGAATAAGTGTAGAATTGAGTTGAATATTTGTATAATGCGAATTTTTTTTTTTTTTTATTCATTTATTAGAGTAAGAAATATGTTCGCATTTTACCCCAGATTCATAAATTTATTAATATATGTATCTATAGATATAAAATTTTATTATATGTAAAAATATAATATATGAATAGGAATACCGTCTGCCGCCGGTACTGCTGCTGCTGCTGCTACCAATTTTTTTTTTTATTTTTAATTTTTTTTGATTCCGTTTTAATGTGTATCCACATTAAATTGTAGGTAAACGTGTCGCGTGCCTTCACCTGCTTTCCATATATTTTTTTTTTATTTTTTTATTTTGTTTTTGTGATGTGTTATTAATGCATTCATTGAGATCAGTTCAATGTGCAAAAATTGCAAAAGAAAAAACAAAAACCTAGAGGAAAATTTAAAGACTTCTTAAATAAAAGAGTGATGCTGCTGTGGTTTTTTATTTTTGGCCATTCAATTTTATATATATATTTTTTTTTGTTCTCTTCTACAACTTCCACATTATAACAACGGGTTATATTGCAATCAATTTTAATATGATTTATAATAACAAAAAAAAAAGGAATTTGTTGTCCAGTAGTATTATGTTGTTTAATTATAAATGGTATGATGTATGGTATGACATTAATTTTATTATTTTAAAAAGATGAAAAAAAAATAAGAGAATTTATATAGCATAATTTCATTTAATTCAATTTATTTTAAAAACCACGAAGATGAAAGTGAGATTTTTTTTTTTTCTGTTTAAATTTTGTTTTTTGTTTTTAAAATAAAGGAAAAAAAAACAAAAGGTAGAAGATTTTTTTTTTGTAATATAAAATTAAATATGTTACATAATGAAATTTTAATATTCTGAAGTTAAGGAAAGTTATTTTGTTTGACATTGCTCGGAAGATTTTTTAATATAACTATAGTTATATATGTACTCGTAAAACTTCTTTAATTAAGTAATCATTATTAAGAGGTAAGGTATTAACGGTATTATTTTTTAAGGAGTATCAGTAACCATTGCGACAGATATAGATCTATTTTGCTTCCCCTATTACTCTGTGCTGTGGATGTTGTTTTTAATGTAATATTTAATCTGTCACCCCTATATACTTCTTTTAAAAGACTAGAATTCTGTAGAGGGTTTGATTGCTGGCAGTTCATCTTCTGTATAAAGCATTATTCTTCTAGGTACGCATATCTTGTTTAGAGTGAAGCTCCGCGATTTTTAAATATGTGTACTAAAGACTTCTTTTTCTTGACAGAATCTGTATGTACCGCCATTCTCTATTAGAATTTTTTTTAAGTTACCCTGTAGTCGGCAATGTCCGGACAGGAATCCTATTAGAATTCTTAGTTTAGTTTTACGGGATTCTATGATTTTTTCATATCTTTTTCGGTGATAGTTTCCCAAAAGTTCTTTAGATTATCTGACCCCGGATTTTTTTACATTTAGTTTGGTCAGTTCTTCAATTTTTAGTGCTTCTCTTATTGTTTGTTTGCTTATACCACAAAAAGGTTTCAGACGTTAATATTATTTGGATTTCAAGTAATCAATTTAAAACAGTTATCAAGACCAAACTAAATTAAAAAAAATTTGTGTCACCGAACATATATATTTTCATCACTTATCTTAGATTAAACTTTGTATATGTATTTTAAGTTTTTTTTTTTCATACATTCACGTTTTAACTTATAATAATTTTTATTCAATTATTTAATTTCTTGTATTACATATTACAGTTAAGATTTTGCCTTAATTGTTTTACTTGCATAGACTGATTAATTTTCTTTTATTTTATATAAATTATATTAAACTAGAATTTTTTTAAAATTATTTTAACTGCCTTCAGTCATGTGAATTTAAAGGTTTTAAATCTGATCAATCGGTATTATGATCAGTTGAAATTTTTTAATATTGTACAAAAATACATATTGTGATGAGATTTCATAAAATAACATGAAACAAAATTATTATTCTACGCCAATACATTGTAATATAAAATAATCTTGAGAACTATAATTTCATCAGTCAGAATAACTTTAACTTTCCCTACTTTTATATGCCACATTGCAAAAATTACCGAGCAGTATTGGTAAATTGCGGATCGTCTTTGTTTTTTTTAATTTTATTTACTAAAAAGCAGCTTAGGTATATGTACGTATCTGTACAAAATTTAATTAATTAAAAAAATCCAAATATCTAGACAAACATCACTAAACTGAAAACTAAAACTGGAACAACATTGTATAATAGCACAGTTTATCCTTAGTTGTTTTCGAGATATTTTTGAAAGCGAAAATAAATCGTCCCTCCCGTACAGTTTTTTCTAATTTTATCTTCAGGAATTACCGCCTGAAATATTTGTACTTTTATGAGGAACACCATGTACTCGTAATAGATCATTAGAAATTTTTAAAAAATATGGTTTGACTATCTAAACTTAGTTATAGTTGAATTAGGTCTTTCTTCTGTAATTTATATATTTTTAAGAGATTTTTTTTTATTTTTATTCATAAACATTTGTTCAGATTGATCATTTTGATTTTATTATTTTAATTTTTTTTATAGATGGCTAACTTTTACGGTCTTATAATGTTATTGTTATAAAGCTACAATTACCTTTGCAATATAAGAAATTCTGTCAACAATAATAAATCATCATGTTACAGAATTAAAATAATTTAAAGCTTATGTACATAACAGTCCTTTTGTTTAATTTTTTATATAATGTATTATAACAAGTTTTACAAAAACCTTTAATCAGAAAACATTTCTGTCTGATACAAGAAAAATATTACTAGGTTTCCTTATTTTTCTATATGCAAATCATTTCAATTAATTTGTAGAAATTGGTGTACCTACGAGGTTCCTTTTGTTATTGTTACACTTTAATCAACCAAAACCAATCTATTTAAAATCAAAATTTACGATGGGCTATTTAATACATAGTGATATAATGAACTGCAGTTAGGTTTTGATGATAAGGAGGATGTGGCAAAAATGGTTAAGAAATGGGGTTTGGTATAATTAGGATTATAGAGGATAAAGAGGAAAATTTACAGAATTATTTTGAAGAAAGATGTTAATGTTGTTCTTAAATTTTGCTCGAACATACACATATGAATTAGCAACTTTTCAGAAAATATGTGGTGGTATAAGATTCCATAAATGCAATCTTCCCATCTTGACAGTTTGACAATGTACTAAAATTTAGTTATTCTTAATTAATTTACACTCTATTAGCAATTTTTAATAAAATTATTAATAAAAGTTTACATTTTACTCCGTCATATATAATGAATTCAAGTTTTGATTTTTTTTATTTAAAAATATACATATACATTATAACATATTTATACCTATTATATATTTCTTAAATATTAATTTTCATTAATTACAAATATTTCAAATTAATATTGTAAGCTTAGACACAAACCATAATATATTATGTAGACATTTCAAATTCTTATAAGACTTCAGTATTAATTTCTTGTGTATTGTATCAAATTTTTTCTTGATGGAAATTCAAACTTATTGGTTTATAAATAGGCGCCCTAATAAATTTCATTATTTCGACCATATCATGTTTTTTTTTTTTTTACTTTAATTTTACATTATTGTAAATAATATTATAATATTAATCATAATATTATTGATGAAATTATGTTGGCAGAAATATGCAAACAACAAAACAAAGAAGCAACAAATAAGGGGGAAAAAAAAGTATGATAAAAATTTAAATTTCCTGAAAATGCAAAATAAAAGCAGTTTTGTATTTTTTTCCTGAATAATTTTTATGAAATATTTACATTTATAATAGAGGGAGGAGGCGGTAAAATAATAGTTTATACCAACAAATAATAATTGTGTTCATTTTTTTTTTATTATCTTTTCGTTACATCGTGCCGTAACGAAAACTAATTTGTATAATGAAACAATTTTTTTTGTGTATACACTCGTACAAACATATATGCATACCTACAATGTGGTATGGTAAAAAAATATCGTTTTATTTTTAAATTCTTTCAGTTTTCTTTTTGATGTCCAATTATTACAATAATTTTGATATAGAAGAAAAACGTTAAAGAACGTTGAAAAAATGGAATCTAAAAAAAATGTTAATAATATACCACAAAAATTGAATCCAAAGATTAAAACTTTTTTTTAAATTTTAGATAATGAGAGTTGCCAAATTCTTTGGGAAAATTATAATTTAATATTTAAAAAAAAAAAAAAAAAAAAACAAAGTAATTTTTCATGTATAATCAAAAATATTAGTATATATTTTTGAAAATTGATCCTCATACTTTTTTTTAATTTTACCCTATTTTTTTTTTAATAAAAGACACAAAATTCAGAATAAAAATTTATTAGTTTTATTTTTGAATTCTTTAAAACAGGTAACCCTCTAGTTCGTACATATTTGAACTTGTAATATATTATTATGATACAATTCAACTTTAATTGAACTTTTTTTTTTTAGGATGTCAAGGAAAGTACTCAATATTAACCCATTAATAGACAACGGTATTCTAGTTCTGAAAAAAATTTCTGAATAGTAGATCCATAGTTAATAATATTTTGAGTAGACAAATTTTTGACATCTAAAATCTTCATCTATAGAAAAATGTAAAATCTGCAAATCAACTGCAACACTGCAACTGCAAACATGGTAAAAAAAGAACAGAAATAATGAAGTTTTGTTTTAAATAAGGATGATTTTTTTAAAAGTTATACTAATCCTTAGGAATGAAATTAAAATTTTAAATTTTGAAAAATCATTATGGTAAGGACTTCAAAATTCTTTACATAAATAACGAATGTTAGTTTGTGACAAAAAGAATTATGCCTTGTAAATAAATCTCTCCTGTTTGGTGCAAAATAAATAAATAAATACCATTTTAAGTGATCACTGATCATTTATAATAATCTATAATATACTCTAGAGTCTAATCTGACGCACTTTTTAATGAAAAAAAATTTTTTTGAGAAAATGAGTAATGATGACATGTTTTTAGATCATATATTGTTATTATTAAATTTTTTACTATTATATGCTTAAATAATGGATAATTTTGGACATTAACGAAGACATCGTAAATTCCTCGAATATTAAATTAAATTAACCTATACGGTGATTTTATTTTATTTTGTGACTTTAAAAGCTCTATAATATGAGTCTAGGATATGCAATAGATTTTGATTATTTCTTTTTAAATTTATTTTTAGCATCAGTGCATGTTATATTAAACATAAAAAAAAAGTCTAATCGAATTAATTAAAAACTTTGAGTCGAATTTTGAGTGTTAAATCGAATTTTTTGAGTATTGTGTTGAGTTTGAGTATTAATGTATTCGATTTAATTAGATCCAAATAAGAATCAATTAGTCAAGAATCATCATATTACTAAGGTTATATATATGTATATTTAAAAAGGTTACTTGGGTTAAATACTTACAATTGAACGAATATACAGTATCTAATGAAAATATTTATTTATTTTTTTTCTGTTATTTATTTTATTTTTCACGGGAGTTTTACCTTAAAAAAAACTACTGTTAGTTACAACATAACTTCTTTTAAGAGATTTTTGCTTTTTTAATCGAAAAACAAAGAATAGAAAAAAAAAAAAGTATTTTCATAAACAATTCAACGAACAACAAGAGGAACGACAACAGTAATAATAAAAACATAAAATAGTAATTGAATGGCAACAAAATTATACGTTGGTATTTTTTTTTTTTTTTTAAACTATTTTGGTTGAATGAATTTTGTGCTGTGAAGAAAAGAAAATTCATATAAAAGAGAGAGAAGAAGAGAGAAAGATAGAGAAGAAAAAAATGAAAAATGAAAAAAATAGAAACCAAACCAAGTCATGTCAAATAATCAGCTGGATATCTGATATCATAGATTAACGTTTAATATGATGTGGGGAGATGTGAAGAAGAATGTGGGGATTATTATATTATAAAGTTGATGATTTTTTTAATTTTTACTTAGGCCTTTTTTTTCTTTTTTTACTATACTATTAGGTACGTATTTTTGTTTGGAGGATGTTAACCTATACTTTGTTGTCAGTGGAGTTGTCTTTTTTTTCTTTTTTCATTGTTATTGTTGTTGTTATTGTTTTTATTTTTTAAGGGAACAATAACTTCGTTTATATTCTTTTATTCATGGTCCGAATATTTTTTTTTACCTATTTCAAACCTATACATATTAATATTAAAATTACGTTATGGTGGTAGTTTTGTTTTTTCTGTATTAAGTTGTACTATTCTATATCTTTTGATTGTTCTTTTATAATATAGGGGGGGGAGTATTGTTATCTTTATATATAACGTTTTTTTTTTTTTTTTCATAGAACGCAACATTTTTTTTTTTTTTTTTGTTATTTTGCTTAATTTTTAACTTAACTTCTTATTTAAATATCTATTTGTATGTATACATTATATGTATATGAATATATATACATATAATCTATTCAATATTGTGGCTTTAATAAAATGTACAAAATGTTCAAGTTTAGGAAAATTTATACGTATTGTAAAAAAAATTGTGGGTTTGTGGTAAAATTATAAAAAACTAATACAAGTTTAAAATTTTCAAAAATAGGTTTAAGGGTTTTTAAAAGAACATACCTAAGTTAGTAATATCGTAATTCAAAATTTCTAAATCTACGTGACAAGAAAATTGTACAGCTTTTGCTTTTCAGGTATGTTTATAAATGTCATAAGAAATAATTAACTTTCGACATGTGTGTGATTCGGGCACCCCCACACTCTCGGTGTTTTACAGCATATTTTTTCGGTCTTGCCCAAGGCCCCTTTACTAGCTCACCAAGGCCCCCTATAAAACTGATATCATGGGGTTCAATATTAAAAGAAAATATCGCATAAGGAAATTGAAATTATACTAATGAGGAATATTGAAATTAGTCAATTTAATTTAAACAGTGTTTTTTTTTAAAGAGCGAAACTTTTTAATATTTAGTTTTGAATTTTACCTGTGTTTTACTGTGTTTTTCAGCTAAAAAAAGTCTTTATTTTAATTATTTTTTTTTTATATTTTTGGGGGGAAATCAACTTAAAACGCATGATCGAAAGAGATCATTATTACCTGATCTGGCAAATCTAATTGTGGTTTGAATTGAAGAATTAAAAAAAAATCTATTAAATATTGTTAGAATGTATGTATGTATAAAAAAGTCAATAAATAACATTAGAATAAATTAAAAAAAACCGGTTTTTATAGATTTACCTTTTAAAATATTATATTAAATTTATTTTAAATTTTTATATAGTATAAATTTAGTTTCTTTTAATTTGCGCCGCAATTTTAGGGTTTACCATAATCAAAAAAAAAAAACAAAAAAAAAAAAATTTTTTTAGATAATCTTGGATGAATCAACCTGTAAAACAATTATATATAAATGTATGTATATACATAATAATATGTAATATGTATTAGGAGTTACTATATAAACATTTTTTTTTTTTTTTTTTATTATTATATCAATCATGTAGGTATATGAGTATAGATACTATATACATAGATAGATACCTTTGTTTTGTATACATTTAAATTGTAAGAAAAAAAAAAACTTGATACTATTAAAATATATATAAATATATAAGAAAAACTGTGATAGAGTGCCTAAAGGAAAACAAAGGAACTCGCGCACCTAGTTTTTTATTTTATTTTATTATTTTTTTTTTTTTTTAATTTTTATTATTTTTGTTTATATTGAAAGAAATATTTTTTTTTTAGTTTTTTTTTTTTTTTTTTTTAACACAAAATCTCAGCTTAAATTTCTTCTACTTAGTTTTGTAATAGAAGAATTCAAATATAGACGCGATTTTTGTTTTGTTTTTGGTTTAATTAAAAACAATAATATTACATTTCTTTACTTTTATATAATATTTAAATATAATATTTTTTTAATTTATAATAATTCAAAAAAAAAAAAAAATAATTAATTTTAATTGGGTTCAAGTTAAGAAGTTGTTGCGTTAAAAGAATTGTAAGCGCGACTTATTATTTGTTTATAATGAGCTCAAATTTTTTTTTTTTTGGTTTTGTTTTTTATTTTTTTTTTTTACCTAAAAGACATTTACTTACTAAAAAAACAAAAAGATAGAGGAGAAGAGTTCTTCAAGCTGAACGAATAAAGTTAGTAGTTGTAACTTGTGATGGTGGATACATAGAATTAACTGATAGTATAGTGTGATAGTTTCAATGCCGGATGTTTACTAGACTGCTTCTCTTCCACCGTCTTCTTCTTATCAGATCAGTGATTTTGTGCATATTTTATTAGATTGGTCCAATAACAATATTAAAGTAAAACAATAATAATAAAAAAAAATTCATGCAATTTAATAGATAGATTATTCAAGGGGTTGACTATATGATCAAGAACGAAAAAAAAACAAAAACAAAAAATAATAATAATAATACAAAAAAATTGATTTAATCATGAATAGTTTTTTATTGTTTTTTTTAAGAAATGACTCATAACTTAAGTATTTGTTTGAGTGAAACTATATTTTAAATAGTGAATGGTAAATTTTTATATGAATTACTTATACAATAATTTTATTTTTTGTTTTAAATTGAAATTTAAAAGTTTACAAAGTGTTGAAAATTATTTTAAGATTTCAATAAAAATATTTTTTTATTACAATTTTATTACCATTTATTTTTATTTTTACTGCCTACTTTTACATTTGTGAATTGAATTTGGCGCACGTTACAATAAAAATCAAAGTTTTTCTTTAAAGTTTATATAAGTTAGGGACTTTTACTGTTTACATGTAGTAAATATGTTTAGTCAATAATAATAGGTAATTAAATTTAGTTTTATTTTGTTAACTGATTTAAAATAATATAACATTCTATAAAATAAATTTAAAAAAAATACTGATAAACCGTTTTTGAAATCTTGAAATTTTACAAAAGGTTAATTACACTTATTTCAAAGTTAAAACTTGAATTTCAAAAATATGTACAGTTAGTTTCTAAGTTATAGTTTTTTCTGTTATTTATTATAAAAGTTATAACTAAAAGCATTCATTCACATTTCTAAGCATTACCTATATATAGAATCTCATACATATATATTTTTGATTACGTTGATACGGTTGTTTGAAATAGTAAAGGTAAATAAATATGTAACTTTTAATTGACATCATGTACATAGCTGTCATGGTACATATTAAATTTATCAATCAAAAAGAAAGTCAGATTCTATAAAAAAGAACCTGAAGATCACCTATCCTATAATCTTTAGAAAAAACTTGATTTAAAAATCTTTTATTAAAAATAAGAATATGTAACACTAAAGAGTTAACTCTATGATAACTTAATATACAATCTAAATAGGTCCTTTATCTGTTTACTTTTTTTCTTTTTTTTTTTGCTAAAAATTCCTTTTAGGCGAGATTTACACTCTTTAATATATCAGGTTTGATCAAATAATCTAAAAATAAAATACATATGTCTCTCTATTTCTGAATTTTGATATTCTCACAAAATACATCCAAGATAATTACTGCTAGTCTGTCCTATAAAATATACAGCAAAGATACTGCCAGTCTCGTCTAACAAAATACATTCAAGATAATGCAATACTCTGTCTAATGTTGTTTATACTTACGTACTTTTTCATTGAATATAACAGTTTTTTTGTTATTTATCAAAAAAACCGTTACTTTATTAAAATAAATTGAAAATTAAAATCATATTTTCTCCAGTGAATTTACGCTTTTTTTTTTTTTTAAATAGTAAACAAAACAAATATGTATACGATAATATACATAACATAAATTTTATTATACAGATACTTAAATTTAATTATTACCGGGTAGGCATACTTCAAAATAGTTTTAATTAAGTGGACCAATCTAATAAAAAAAATATCGTTATATAAAAATATTATACTTTTTGTATGCATAAAATATCTTCACAGTTCATGAACATTAACTTCAATTGTTTTTTTTTTACAATTTTATTGTTTTTTTTTTTTTTTAAATTAAGAAAAAATTTAATTCTTTCTGAACTACTTATAAAAAATTAAAATATTTTTAAATAGGTATTATACAATTTTTATACAATAAGAAGAAGGGAAGTTGCTTTCTCAGGTGTAAACTTTTTATAATATTAATTTACCTGTTGTAGTAGTACTTAAGTATAATATAAGTGAATGACTTTTAGTGTATTAATATGTCGCTATTGTAAAAGAAAAGAAAGAACAAACAATTTATTGAATAAAAAAAAAAAACCAAAACGATTTAGTATTTAAAAAGGTTTCTTTAAAAAAAAAAAAAATACATAATTTTGCATTTTTTAGTTTTCCATTTCATTCACATTTTTTTTTTTTCTTTACTTTCCTTATTTCCTTATAGTAAGTCTTGAAAAAAAAAAAGAAAATAAAAATAAGGAAAAAATAATTTTTGGTCATTGGAACGGAACCGAGAATTTAACAAATTTCAAAGTAACTGACACAGTAGAGAAAAACAAAAAGTCAATTCAAGAAAATATTTATTTTAAGGAAATGTGAATATTCTTTTTTATAAACAAATTTTTTTTTTTTTTTGTTTTTGTTTTCTAAATAATGAGAACAAAATTTAAAAATCTTGAGAATTTCTTAATTTTGTTGTTTATATTTTATGAAAATAATGTATAAATAAAATTAACTTTTATTTTAATATAAACAATTATTATACAACTATAATAATAATTTACGAATTTTGAAGAACTCAACAAAGACAAAGAAAAATTAAAAAAATAAAATGAGTTCTACAATCACGGAAACTTTTGTGGTTTTAAAAAAACCGCACAAGAGGAAATCTACAAAACGTAAATGTAAGTAATTTGTTTTTTTTTTTTTTTTTTTTGTTGTTTTTTTGTAAAGTTATACTTACCTATTTCTTATGATTTTTTTTTATTTTTATTTTAAATATTTTGCTTTTTCGTAATATTAAATTTGCTTACATAATAATATGTTGAATTTTTATTTTTGTAAATTAATATTTACATTGACATTTGCTTATCTTGAAGTTTGAAGAGTTTTAATGGTTTATCTTTATAACAACAATTGGCTTATTTCCGATATGTAACTATTATATTATTAAGTATCTTAAAAAAATTCCATTGAGAAAATATAGTTTTAAAAACTGTGATTTCCCATAATAAATAGCACATTTTAGAATTTTCTCTAAAACAGAATCTAAAATCTAGAACAGAATAAAATATTCCACACAGTAATAGACTTCCATAATTGACATCTATATTGTTCCATTTCGTCGAGTCCTTTATTTCTTAATTTGATCTCATTTAATTGTATATAAACTATATACTTCGGTTAGAAATGTTTGAAATATAGTGTATATAGTCTGTCAAACGCAATAAACCTATTAGTTTACCAACGCAACTTTTATTGAAATTTATAATTCATCATTTGTTATATCCTTGTTATATGTGCTTTAAAAACTAAATTTTCTTTATTTGTTTATGTTTTTTTTTTTTGTTTTTCGGTACTAAATAAATTATTATATAAAATTAACTATAGTTTTGGGATTGGAACTTACTTATAAAGTCTTTTAAAAAAAAAAAAATGAACTTTGCCTTTCTGATAGTAGGCATTCATATTATCTTAAAGCTAATGAAAACCATGATGTTATATTACTTTATTGTGTTTCATCTATCACTTGTTGTTATTTCGTAGGCTGGTATTTAACAAATCACCTAAATTTTCACCATCACCGACCTGATATGCTCCTTTGTTTGATGATCAAAGTTAGTTACTTACAACGCTACTTTTACTTACAACACTTACTAGTTACTTACAACGCTTCATTGAGCCAATTTATTACCATCTTTTAAGAATCAAACCTATTATGCTAAGTGATATATTTTTATTATTGTTATAAAATGTAAAATTTATTCATTATTTGTTGAATGTTGTTAAATTTAGAACAATGTTGAGTTACAGTATTCGTATTGTGGTGACCGTAAATTCTAAATTGAAATATCCCAATATTATGAATTCTTGGTAAAAATAAAATTCTTGTTAAAAATTTTTATTGAAAGAACAATAGAATCCATTCATTAATTAATATACAAACTGCTTAATTTTTTAAAAATTTTTTTATAAAAAAAAAAAAAAAAAATATATTAAATTCGTTAACAAAATTAAAAATATTTTACAATTTTAGAACACAGTTTAAAAATTCTTTTGTTTTTGGTAGGTGCCATTCATTATTAGCAGTAATTTACCTGTGTTCAAAATTTATTTCATTCTTCTTTTTTTTCCTATATACATATACATATATAATATACTTTGAATAAACCATTTTTTTTTTTTGGTAACATATGAAATCACCAAAAATCTAAGAAATTTTTTAAAAAGGTAAAATTTAAAATTTATTATCTTGATAAGAGATTTTTGTGTTTTATTTAGAATTAAGGATTTAAAATTCATCGAAGTTTTCAATTAAACCGTGTAATTTCATAGAAATATAACTTCCCAATTATCGGAAACAAATTATCTTAGCGTTTCCTAAAATTAATCCATTTGAAAGCATTTTAAAATATTTTTTTTTTTTTTTTTTTGTTTGTGATAAAATATTTGAACATAAAATTTAGGAACTAAAGATAAAATAACACAAAAAAAAAAAAAAAAGCATAAAATTTTTTTTTAAAACAATCACTTTTAAAACAGTTCCTTTTTTTTTTTGAAAATTTAAAAACGTAAAACATAAAATTAAATTATCAAAGGACTTGAATAAAGGATTCTTCAAGTAGTTTGCTTCAATTCCAATTTAAGTTGAAAAGAAAATCTCTGTTTACCATATGTTAAAAAGATTGTTGTCACCTTTTTTTTTTTTTAATGTTTACTAATAATTACATTTGTTAGCTAGTTTTAAGATTTAAAAAGGACTACAAATACATATTATGTACATATATATAATATATGTACATACAAGTACATATATTTAATGTTCAGTGTACATTGATCTTGTACCTGATCTTCAAAAACTGTAAAGGTGGGTATACAGTATTTATTGTGTGATATATGATGAAATCATTTTGATTTTTTTGATATACATAATATGTAGGTACATATGTGCGCCATCTTTTGCTAGCATCACCTTCATTTCTGTCTCGTCTCTTCTTCTTCAATGTCGTTCCATTTGTATTAACTTGTCTAGTTATTTTTTTTTTTTTAACCTACGAAAAACGATAGAAATACAAAAAAAAATTATTATTATTATAATAAATATAACATGGTTTATTTTATTTCATTTATGGTTAGGTCATCTTCATTTATGACTGCGTTGTCTATTTTTTTTTTTATTTTTATTGGTTTTTTAGTTTTTAGTACAGGCGTTACCAAAACTACAAAAGGAATTTTGGAAAAGAGAAGAATGGAACAATAAAATTTTAACAACAAAACTTATTATATTGTTGATTTGAGTATTTGACTATAGTAGTTTTTCTAAGTTTTTTTTTTTTTTTTATTTTGGATGAATATGTGAGAAATGTCAATAAATACTGAGATGAAATTCCAAAAAAAAAAAAAAAATAAAAAAAAATTTAGTAATAGAGAGAAATTGCCGGAATGCGTGGGATTTAATGTGTGTTTCTAATAATGTAAATTTCTTGTCTTTAATTTTTGGTATTAAATTCATAAATTTAAGTATCACAAAGGTTTTTTGATTGTGATTGTGTAAAAAATGTTTATATACAAATTTAGGTGCAATCCAAAGGTCTTATCTTATTTGGTATTAAATCAAACAAAAAAAAAAAGAAAGAATAACCTCTACAATGGTTTTAGAAAATATTAAACTTAAGTTTTTAAAATAAATTTTGAATATACAGGGTTTTTAATGAGTAATCTGCATAATTTCGGAGAGTGATTTCCAAGATAACGGTATTGAAAATTTTTCGAATGTATATTTAAAAAAAAAAATTATATATTTTTCCGTGAATAAAATAATATAAGAAATTGATTCAATATTTTTTAAGTACTTTGTAAAAATGATCAACTTTATATAAATTTCCAAAAAAAATTTTATCGTTAGTTGCAAAATTATAAATTTTACAATTTTAGAAATTTTTTATCATTTTCTGTTTTTTAAATAGGTAAATGATTTTTTTTTAGAATATAAAAAACCGCTATTAATTTACAAATTATGTTTTATTTTAAAATTTTTCAAGTTCTTAGCTTTAATTTGTGCCATTATAAATTTAAATTTGTATTATATATTAAGCTTCGAGATAATTGAAACTACCGAACTAACGATAACGGTATAAATTTTTAAACATTTCAAACCTATGATATTTTTGAATAGTTAAAAAATATTGAATTTACCTCTTAAGTTATGTTTATTGTTTTTTTTTGGTTTTTTAAATATACGAAAAACTTTCAACGCCGTTATCTCGGAAACGGTTAAAAATAGATCATATCTTCGGAACAAATTTGTGTTTGTTTTGAAGTTCCTGAGCGCTCTCTAAAGTTATGTTATGTTTTTTAGTTATGTATTAAGCTGATTAAACACCCTATAAAATAACTATTAAGCAAAGCATATAAGTATAACCTAATATTTATCAAAAATTTCATTTTAGATTTATTTTATTTTATAAAATATAATAAGGCAAATTTGTAAACTTGATATTTTTTAAGGAGAATTATATAAAATTATATCTAAAATAATTATTACATAAATTACGAAGACATAATAACATTTCGAAGATATTTTTCTTTTAGTTTGAGAAGGAATTTCTTATGTTGTTATTATATTCAACGACGAAAAATTATGGATGCTTTCAACATTTTGAAATGCTGTTTCTTTTAATATGGTGAAAAAGTTTGATCCCAATTTTATTTTAAATTTTTGTGTTACTATAAATGAAACAAAACTTCGTTTTTTATTTTGTTGGGGTACTGTCCTATGGCACATGTTTTATAAAATGTACTTTAATAAACTTAACTAAGGAGGTATACTAATTTAAAAAAAAGTTTTTTTTTATGATATAAATACGATGAAACTTAGGGTCTTTTTAATTCTAATTATATTTATTTGTTAATTTTTTTTATCCGGCGGGGCACTCTTGGAAAAATTTAGCAGTCTCGGAAACTTCGTTGTTTAAAAAAAACTAAGACTAAACAAAATTTGACGGACACAGATTTTCTTTTTTTTTATCGATGAAGATTAAACTAACCCGTCAGAAATCACCACCAAACCCTAAATTGGTAGTGTAACTTCAAGACGTAAGAAAATATATTCGGCCAGAGTTATTGTTGATGGTCTAGGTTTCGCTAGATTTTTTTATAGCACTCTGGCGGAAGAAGCTTTGAAAGCTTTGCAGACTCATGTCAGAGAGTTTAAATACATTTTGAAGAAAAATAACTACGAAGATATTTTCGTCAGGTAAACAGAGATCGTTTAAAGTTAATTTTTCCTGGAATTATATTAAAATCATACTCATATAAAATGTCTAAATGTGTAAATAAATATGTACAGATAACTGTTGTTTTTTGTAATTAAGTTAAATCATTTAAAATGTATCTTGAGAAAAATAAAATATCTCAAATAAAAAATTAAAATATTTTAATGTTAATACATAATGTTCCATAAGTGGATTTTTTGTAAAACTTCAATTAAATATTTTGAATTAAAATCATGTTCTTATCGCATGTAACTTATCTTTTATATAAAAATACAATATAAATTAAAGATTTATTTTTATTTAATTAAAATATTTTGTAGGACAAATATTTAGTTTTAATTTTTAAGAATCTTCTGATAACAAAAATATAGCATCATAATAAATTTAATACATAATTTAAATTATAGATCCAATTAATCTTTGATTATTATTATGTTTAATATTGTTTAGATAACATCCATCCATTATGCATGTTGTGCTCCATTTATTATACATCTATCATGATTCATGCATATATACTATATTGAGGGGCCCTAATCTTATTTATTTTTATAAAACAGTTTAATTTAACATAAAAATATATCTGTTTGAATCGATCTATTTAATATGAACAGTTTTTGATTATAACACATTTGGGTCCATTTATTTTAATTGCCTTTTGTATTCTAGGTATATTTTATTGCCAATTAATGATAGTTACCTTTTTTTTCTTTTAATTTACAACTGTCATGCATTTAAAAAAAAAACGATTTTCTTTTGTATTTTGTAATAAACTTTAGAATTTGTGACAGCAGTTCTTTTAATATTCATTTTATCATTTTGAAGTTTCTAGTGTCCGGATATTCAAAAGAATCAAATAATAATGATCATATTTATGGTCTGTCTTAAATTCATATATCCGAAAAAAAAACCACTTCATTAAATTTTTATTTTTTTTATTTTAATCTTTTATTTTCATCAGCAGCAGCACTTATTATGATCAATAACAATACATCAGAATGACCAGATCATCAATTCAATCTAATGTTGTGCAGCTGATTTAATTCATAATTTATCATATATTTAATATCTGTTTTTTCTGTTTTTTTTTGGAGTCGCTTTTAAACCCCTATACTAAAAATGGACCAAAAAAAAAAATTGAGACATTACAAAGGGAAATAAGAAGAGGAAGAGGAAAAAGGTTTGACAAAAATAAGTGCGCAGGAGCACAATCAACCCAATTGAATAGCGACAATCATATTAACACACAAGATAAAGATGAATTGGTTAACATATGCATGCATTAAATTTTTTTTTTATTTTGCTTTTACAATATTGACAAAATGTGTGTTATTTTGTTTTTTTATTTAAACTGAAGTTGATTTTCTATCTCTTTCATTTCTGTAATGTTTTTGATCCCGATCGATAACAACAACCAAAAAAAAAAAACAAAAAAAAAACCAATGTTTGTTGTAAAAATATTCTGAAGATTTTTTTTTTTTTGTTGGTTGTATGGACAAAAATTAAAAATAGTACATCTGCTATGCCACTATAAATATCGTAAAGAAAAAAAATAAAGATTGGGTACCTAAGTGCCTACATTATACCTTTAATAATAATAACAACAACAATAATGATTGTATTTTTTTTTGTTTTGTATTGATCGCTATTCAAACATACTGGCGCGTGGCGAAAATATTTAAAAATTTTTTTTTTATATTTTTTCATAATAGTAATTTGTGTTTAGTTTCCAATGAAAAAAAAAAATTAAATTGCATAATTATAGGTGCAATATGTAAATGTGGATTAAATTAAGTACTTATTCTTATATATGTTTTTATAAATTGTTTCCAAAATGTATTTTTTTTTTAAATGTGAGTTAAATAACGTAACTAGGTTTGTATATAAGAAAAGGAACAAATAAAATAATTTTTGAATAGACTTGTGGTTGTAATTTTTGAAATTTTGAATGAATAATAAAATTTTGTAGTTGTGGTTTATATTTAACGAAAAAAATAATGAAGTTGTGACATGGGAATTATAAACTGAAGTTATGCTTCAATTAATCCTCACAATTAGAATCCTCATAATTAATCCTCATTGGATAGAAATAAACAATGAAGAAAACATGGTAACATACTCATGAAAACATGATTTAACATAAGATAGAAAAATGGAAAAACAAAAGAAAATTTCTACATAGCTAAAATATTAAGATAATGATTCATGTCACATGAGAGATTAACGTCTCATCTAAACCTAAATAAAATTAAGTTATCAGTTAGAGTTAATTTGTTAAAATGATAGAGCCAAAATTCAGAAAGAAAAAAGAGTACTTATTGCAGTAGAAAAAAAGAAACAAAAAATTTGGGTTTTTATCTCTTAACTGGTTAAAACCCGTATCAAACCAATAAAAATTCAAATAACAAAAATTACAGATTAAAACAAATTTGATCAAAAATATCAATTTTATTAAAACCCAAAAAAAAAAAAATTTTTTCCTTTCAGATTTATGTTCTCAAAAAATCTGAAACTTTAACATTGTCCCTTTATTTTATTTTTTTTTTAATATAATCTCTTGTGATATACACCGACAGCTGCTTCCTTAAAACGTATAAAAAAAAAAAAGCAAAAAAGAAAACGCAGACTGAATTTAGATTCACATTGACTTGATCGTTTTGAAGGTTTCTTTACTTTAGATTTTTACTCACTATTCACTTACTTATATACGCTTTAATCTTTCTCAAATAACCAAAAATTAATAAATAAACAAATAATAAGGGGAGTAAAAGAAAGTTTTGTTTTTTTTTTTTTAATTTTTTTTTTCGTTGTGTAGTAAAAGATTCCCTTACAGTTCAATTAATTTGAATTTACCTTTAGTTGTTGGGGGTATGTACCTCGTTCTAACATTCTATAAGTAAAGTTGATGAACCCTTTTCAGAATTCAAAAGAATTAAAGTTCTTTGTACTTTTCAATGATTTTTCTTATTTGGTTTTTTTGTTTTTTTTTTTATTTTTTTTTTAAAGCGAGAAAATTTTGAAATATTGCTTATGCTTTAATACCCTTTTGCCATTTTCAGTTGGTTGATTTTTTTTTGCTTTCGTTTTTTTTTTTTTTTAGCATAGTGGAGTTCTTTTTCATTCAATTGATCAGGCTGTCATTTAGCTGTTTGCAATTTTATTTTATTTATTTTGTTTTTGATTGATGATCTTAATTTTCATATATTTGTTCATTTATTTTTCTCGAATTCTAATTTTAAAGTTTTTTAAAACGATTCTAGAAATTTTGAAGCTTTCGATATATAAGAAGTTTAAATTATTAAATATTTTTTTTTAATGGATTTCTCTGCCACATAAATGTGGATAGGAAATTATACAGCCGTTCCTGTTCAGGCGTGGCTGAAAATGTCTTAAGGGGGAATAATTCTTACGACGTGTGTGGGTGTTTACAGCGTATTTTATACGATCTTACCCATTAGGCCACCTAGGCTCCTGAATTAAATTTTATAATGTAGGTATATAAATATTAATAAATGAACATGGTTGGATTTGTTTTGGTCTTTGGGAACATTCTAATTTGGTTTGGAATAAAATAATGTAACTTTGAAGTAAAGGTTAAAGAAATTAATCAATGATCAGTGTTTTATTTGGAATTCTTTTTAAATTTTGGTTAATTTTGAAAATATTCGGAGTACCTACCTATGGATTGTTGTTGAACATAAAAGCTTTATAAATGTAATAATTTAATGTTATATCTTATACATAAAATGTTATCGATTTATTTTTAAATTAAATTTTTTTTTCCTAAGGGAGATGGGAATCTTCCAAAGACACCAAAAGTTTCCTCCTTGGTAGTGTCAGATTCTTACTGACTAAACCCACCTCCCCCTTTAGCCAATATAATGGGATGAAACCCTTACCTGTGAATGCAGTATATTGGCTAGGGAGTAGGGATATAAACATTTTTGTTTTTATTTACTTCGTTGTATGCATTACACCTATTTGTAATGCCTTTTATTTTAATTAAAACGTAAAAAAATTATTTGTACAGTCAATTTTAAACTAAGCTTTTGTGTCATCTATTATCTAGTACAAGATTTATTATTATTTTTATTTATTAATTTTTGTTTATATGAACTCTCTCAACATTGAATATTTAATTTCCTTTTTGATATATAATTTAATCCTTTTTTTGTTTTATGATCCATCATTAAAATTGTTTTAATTACAAATTTATTGCAGATAGGACTATAAAAACCTGAATCGGCTAACAATACAATTAATTTTAATCGCTAAGAATGCAGAAATAGAATGAAAAATTAATATTTTGTGCAGATTCTTATATATACATAATGTGTATACATAATTTATTTGCGCTATGTACATATTTTGACAAATTGAATTTCATTTAAAAAAATCTATGTATTCTAATTTTTGTTAATTTTACATTCTTTTTCAAAATTCGATTATTTGTTATCTTCACAAATAACGAAAAAAAGAACATTTTCATATATGTACATACATATGACGTATCAAATTAGTTCTAACCCTTTTTTTTTTTAATTGATTTCGATCAAATTTTTTGTTTACCTGATTTTTATAAAAGAAAACTTTAAAATGTAAAAACGAAATATTTAATTTAATTTTTATTTTTTTTTTATTTTTATGCAACACAATATTTTTTTAAACAATCATTAAGAGTTTTCTTGTTGTCAAGAATATTGTGTTTAGAGTTACCGTGATTTATTATAAGTAAAAAAAAGTTTATAAAAACGGAGACATTATATTATTTTATAAACATTTATCTAATGTGCATTTTTCATTTTATTATAAAATATTCCTAAAATATACTTAGTTATGTAAAGATGTAAACAAAAATCAATTCAAAATGGAAATCCTGTTATAGTTTTAAGGCGTATTATTTTTTTTAGTGTTAGGACTTAAGCGATTTGTAAACTGAACATATTAAATTTCAACGGAGTAAATAATATTTGTCCTCTTTTAAAGTATAGAAATTTTAAATGATAAAAATCTGGCACGTGTTCAAATGTTTTTAGTGTTAAAACTATAGTTAAATGGCAATGGAATTGCAAGGACCAATTTTATTTATGTATATAGTTTTTCATTAATCATGGGTTTTATATACGAATTATTTAATTTCAAGGAACCGTATAAAATTCGGATGTTAAGTTTGATACATTCTATCTAAAAATTTATTCAGAAGCAATAATTATATTATTGGTTAGTGGTATTGGTATTTATTAGATTGAGTTCTTTAAACATTTTCATTATCAATGATTTTTTTTCTCTTTTATTCAATCGGAGGATATTGCAACAAACTTTATGAAATATCCCCAATAGACTTGTTTAGACAGTTTATTGGGCACACTCAGATACAATTTACAGTAATACAAAAATTAAATATTAATATAATCATTTTCATAAAAAGAGTTCTATCTCTGTTATGCATTATACATATACATACGTATATGTATATTTTTTTGGATTTTTACTTCGACATACTTTTTTAAGACCGCATGCTATCATATACTTACATTACAACCTACTAAAATTTTATATACAACACCGTACGATACCAAAATGCATTTACATATTTATTTTTATAAATACATATATACATACATAATAGATGTGCTTCGATTAGTAAAATGCAAGTATGCATGCATTCATATGTGCCTTTAAATTTAAAAGAAGTCCTTTTCTGAGTGAAGATTAGTTTGGTTGTGTGTAACCTTTAAAAATGCATCTAACTTCAAGGTTTAAGAAATAAATTTAGGAATACAAAAAAAGAAAAAAGAACATAAAAAAAAAGAAAAAGTAAAGAATTAAGGCAGATGTTTTATTATCTTAACAGATACTATGTATAGATTGTAGATTGACGATTTTGATGACGACAAGCCATTTCTTTAGGGGATTCAGTTTTTAATTTTTTTTATTAAATCCTGTGTTATTTTTCGTTTTCTTTTATTATTTTTAGCACGCTTATAATTTCCCAATTAAATTTATATTTATGAATTTTATATTTGTATTAGTTTATAATACAATTTTCAATATAAGGATTAAATTTCAATCGTATACAAATGTTTACTTCTTTTAAAAATATTACAATATAAATAAATTTTTATATTATATTATACTATACTATATATACTCATGGGTGCTTGGATCTTTTCTTTATAATATCAAAAACAAAAACAAAACAAAAAACACTACAAAACAAGAAAATGCATTCAATTATATTGTATAACGGGGAATACAAGGACTATGTAAAAAAAAATTTTTTTTGATTTAAGTATAGGAAGTTGTCATTTTTATTAAATGGAAATTTAAAATGATCCCCTAAAATAATATAAAGGAAGGAAAAGAGTGGGAAATTGAAATAAAAGGATAAGTAATTTAAAACTATGTATAGATGTTTCTTTTTTTGTTTGTTTACGCAGTTTTTTTTTTTAAATATTTATAAAAATGTGTTATTTTGTTTTTTTTTCTTCATTAACTGTAAATTATAAAATGGTTAACAAAAACGTTTTAAGGACTTAAATGAATACAATTTTTACTTAATATTATAATGGGAATGTGGATGTAGATATTTAAATAAGAAATAAAATTATTTTGTGTTAAATGGTTGTGTCTGGAAAATTTTTTAATTTTTAATTAAAAATGTATTAGAAATGTTTTTCACTTTAAAATTTCACTTTAAAATAAATTTTCTCACGCATTTTCCAGAAAAATATTAAAATTTTAGAGTGGATAATCTAAACAAAAAAATTGAAAAACAAAAGTTTATTTTTAGAATGTTAAAACTATTTCCAATTTTGGAAAAGATGTAAACAATTAATAAATCAGGAAGAAAAGGATTTATAAAACTAATGAAGTTTTTATATTGATTTTGGTGTTTACTAACTTTTTAAATTTATTTTTGGAGAGGAAAAAGAAAACATTCATTTCTGCTTTATATATTTATATATAGTATATGTATTATTTATCATTACAAATGTTTTGGAAACTTAGTTCTTTAAAATAATTCCTGGGTAAACTGAGCCGATAAATATCATGTTGAATCATAAGAAAAATAGATAGCATCAAGACTTCTGTTATTTTCACATACTTTCATTTTACTTTTAAAATTCTTAATTATTTGATGAAGGATTTCTTCAATAGTTTCGTTTTTTTTCTTTAAAAATTACAGTTGTGAAACTAACGTTTAATAAGCGTTTAATATGTATTTTCATTCAGACAATAGTATGTTTAATACCACAAATTGGAATAGTACGTCATTTGTTTTAGGGCGCGTATTAAAACACAAAAGAAAAACAAATAATTTTAAAGTTAATTTTCCTTTAAAAAAATTCAAGGCCAATGAATTTTTAACTTCTGTCAAGAAAATTTATAAATCCAATATTTAAAGAGTTTTTCTTTTTTTTTTTTCAAAATCAAATAAATATTGTTTTAAAGGGTTTCATATATAATTTAATACTCCATTTGTTAAGATTATTATTATGTTTTAAATTAAAAATCCTTTTAATTCTGTTTTTATAAGCTTGTAAAAAAAAACAACACAAATCCCTTGTGACATTTTATTATCTTCCTCCCCCAACTAAATAAAAAAAAAAAAAAAAAAGACAAAGAAAATTTAATATGATTTGGCAAATTATTATGCTTTTAATTTCAACCCTCTTTATAGTCAATTTTTTAATGACTAATATGAAAATTTGAAAAAAGGGAGAAAAATCATATTTATATACATATGTATATTATATTAAATAAGAATTGGCAAGGTCATATAAATTTGTTTGAGAAAATTCAAGCACAATGTACGTATAAATATATCTGTTTATGTCATTTCATTTCAATTGTATCATGAAGAATTTTTAGGCTAGGAAAAACTTTTAATCTTATATGTATAAAATTGTATAAAAAAAAACATTTTTATAAAACATGTTGTGTAGTTGACATTTACAAATTGTGAGGGTGGTTCATTTGGTAATTATATATTTTGTCCTTTAAATTAAGAGCAAAATGAAGTTTAATTTTTTGTAACAATTGTGTTTGTTTTTTATTTTTTTAATGCAAGTGGGTTAGATTTGTGGGTTTAGTTATGCAACTGTTTTAATTAATATATTGTTGTATAATTGTTGCGATCAATAATTTTTTTGTTTTTTTTTTTGTATTTCAGTTTTCATCTAGAATAAATAAAAAATCCTACATCAATTGCTTTTTTTTTTACATATTCTTTGTATTTACTCTATACCACTATCTTTAAATGCTAACCACTAATCAAAATCATTAAAAAATTAATTTAATTCTTAAAATAAGTTTTATTTAGACTAGATAGTTAAAAATTTTGTTACTAATTTAGTTGACTTTTTGATGTTAGATCTATATAAATTTAAAAAACAAAAAATTATGAATGTATAATATATTTAACTATTCTTAAACTTATTTTAGTTTAAATTCATTTAAATTGCTTATATTCCATTCGCTTCTTAATGTTTCAACTACTATATATACTTTTATCGCTTGCACGGCACACTTTTAATTTAAAATTTATCTATAAATATATAAACCTATAAAATGCATTTTTTTTTTTTAAATTTTATTTTATTCATAAAAATTTTGGATCTTTAAAACATATGTATAAATGTAACTTAATATGAAAGAAGCCAAATATCGACTATTATCAATAAAAATGAATGACAATGTCACCAAAAAAGATATGTAATATGTAGGTACCTACCTAATATATAAGTATATATATAAAAAAATTCATTTTAAACCCACATAAAATAAATGATAATAAAAAGAAAAATGTGTGCGCGGCTTTCCGTTCTACACTTTACTACACATTAAATACTAAAAGCTTTTCCTGTATAAACTCCTCTATACACTAAATATACAGTATTGGACAAATACAATTGGATTATTAAATAAAATCTTGATTGTCAAAAATTGTTATCTTAAAATCTTTTAGTTCAAACCGATTATTTATGGGTTTTTTTTAAACCCAAAAACAAACTAAACGAAATTTTAAAACAAATTACAGGTTTACTTTGTCGTTGTTAATTTTCGTTGATCATTTTATAGTAATAGACAATATTACATATTATTATTTTTTTTTGTTCCTATTGTTTCTAAGCGGCATTTAAATTTAAAAACAGATTAGATTTAGAAAATGCCAAGGATTTATCAGAATGAAGTTATCAGTCAAACATATCAAGTAACAAATACATTGGTACCTACCAACTCTTAAAGAGTGCCAAACTAATAATGTAATAAAATTAAATAAAAATTAAAAAATAAAAATCAAATAGGTAGGTACATACGTAAATACCTATGTATATAGGTACATATAATATAATTGAAATCTTTAAATAATTTGCCCGGTAGTGTATCTATAGATATGTTGTAAACATGCATTAATCTAAACAAATTAGTTACAGTCCCACATTAGATTAGAACTGTTATTAAAATTAAAAAATTTAATCATAACAGATTTCTTACCACCTACTTAAAAATTATGTTACAGTCCCACATTAGATTAGAACTGTTATTAAAATTAAAAAATTTAATCATAACAGATTTCTTACCACCTACTTAAAAATTATGTTACAGTCCCACATTAGATTAGAACTACATATATATACATATGTATCTATATGCATGTTTGTAAATAAAACAAATCGTAAGTAAAATAATCGACTACTGCTAACATAATTTAAATAATACAAAAACTAATATAAAAACTTAAATAGAAACAGAATAACTATGTATAAAAAAAATAACCAATAAATACCGTACAATCAGAATAAATAAATAAATAAAAAAAATATTCATTCATAGTAAAAATACTACAAACTTCAGCGACAACATCAAAAGTCAAAACTTCCAAATAGGTATATATGTAATAACTTTGAATTTTATATTATGAAAATTATAATTCTACCCACACTTTAACAAAAAGTTCCCATATTTACCGTTCTATCAAAAACAACAAAAAAAAAAAAAAAATGAAAAGGTGTAAACAAATAAAATAAAACATAGAATAAATATGCGATGTTTTTTATTTTAAAAAATCTCGTCTCATCATCCCATAGAAAAACAATAATTTCTTTAGCAAAAGAAAAGAAAAATACTGCATCTTTCTTTTAAAAATAATCGGTGAGTAAAATGTATTTTATCATGGACCATCCGCCATGGATGGCTTCTTATTTTATTAATGTGTATGTATGTATAATGTGTATTATTTATAAATTATGTTATGAATCATACTTCCATATTCATCGTTTGATTTACTTCATGGTTAAGGAGACTATTCGCTTTGTTTATTCTTTGTAACACTAACACATTTATATAAATGATTCATATATAAATATATTTACTAAGAAATAGTTGTTCATTCCATTCTTCTTCTGACATTAGGTACTTACATTCAATTTACATAGCTTGCTGAAGAAAAGATTTCATTTGAATTTTTTATTTTAGTCTTTATTTTTTTTTAATTTACTATTTACCTGAGTATACTCCTTCTGCTGAGTTACCTATGTATGTAACGTGTAAGATTTAATTACAGCAAGCAAAATTATTTTAATGTTACATACTTATGATGACCTTATTTTTTTGATTGAACGTTTTAAAACACATAATATTTTATGTGAAACGTTTCTTTTAAGTTTTTTTGTTTTTTTTTTTCTTTTAAAGAAATTTTGTATTTTGACGACATTTTTGAAATTGTCATAGTTTCAAATTTCCTAATGTAAATTTCAATTTTTATCGCTTAAATTTGTCGATTGTGCAATTTAATTTGCAAATTTGCTTGTTACTAATAAGTAATAAGTAAAGAAAAATTAAACAAATTTAAAAAAAAAAATAAAGTAAAATAATTAAGCAAATTGAAAGTGACTTTTTTTTTTAGTTTATTCTTCTACTCAATCTTTCCTTGCAGAGGTGTGACTGTAAATCCCTTGGTGCTACAGCACCGAGAATCCGCAATCTCTCTGTTTATAGCGTACTTTATATTTTCTTTTAAAATTTAACACATAATTGCAATTTATAAGATAATTCTTTTAAACTGTTTTCTTTTAACTGTTCAATTTTAATTTTTCTATTTTCCACCGTCCATTTTTGCTATTGTTTTTTTTTGTTTTTTTAATTAAAGAAGTTGAAATGTTTAACATTTAGAATTGAACATTTAGAATTGAATCTAGAACTTAATACTAATATTTTTTTGTCTAAACTTTAAAAAAATTAAAAACTATAATTAAAGTATAAAATTGCAATGGAAAAGAAACTTTTGAAGAAAAAGTAATTGGATTAGAACTATTAATGTTAGTTCTAACTTGAACATTCAGATTAAACATATTATTACGTATGTATATGGATGTATATTTGTATTATCACTAATCAGTATAATAGTTGATGTAAAAAGTCATGTCTGCTTAGGAATAGCAAACATTTTACAATTAATTATTAAATATTTTAGTTTTATGTACTGCTAAACATATTTCAAAAGAACGAATTTTGTTTTTTTTTTTGTTTTGATTTCTTCACTTAATTGCGACTGGCTTCATGGGATTTGACCATATTACAGTTGCAGATATCAAAACTATCTTAGTAATATTATATTATTTTTGCTAACTGTATATAAAATATCTGCATATAAATAAAAAATACCTTTACAAATGAACCACAATCACATTTAAAGAACAGTAAAATAATTTTTGGATGATGCATGCATCTTCCTTCATTCTTCTTTAATTCTTTCGTATATGAATAAATATTAGTGAGAATTTTTTTTTTCTTTTTAAATACATACATACATGTATTTTGTATTACTGTTGTTTTATATTATATTTATATCTTCACTTTTAAATTTTGTTTTTTTTTCATGTTTAGCTTCTTAATTCTTATAATATAAAACAAGTATATTTTATGTAGACAGATAGTATAGTACGTATTCTATGTTATCTAAATGCTGGCTGAGTGTTGTGCTGAGTATTGTTAAATAATTGTTATGTTGTTTTTTTTTCTTTATTTTGTGTTTTGTGTTTTTTTTTTTTGTTATGGGGAAACACTGAAACAGATGTGTTCAATATTCACAATTTAGTATATAATACGTTTATTAATATATAAATAAATGTATATATTATTGTATAATAAAAATATAAAATACATAATTTTTGTATACATAAAAAAATAACATATAATACATAATAACAAATTTTTGAAATTTGTTTATATTCTTCTCTTTGAGTTTTGTTTGATTATTTTATTATGTATATGTACAATTCGTTCGTTAGTTTACTCGACTCGTACCGCGTACCTATATATTCGTTATTATATAGTATTTATATTATATATATATATTGTTTAATGTTTTTGTATTTTTATTCGATATTCGCTTTTGGTTTTATAATTTTTTTTATTTTTTTTTATTTTATTCTTTTATTTCATATTTTCTTCTTTCAATTCAATTTCAATTTTCAATTTTTTTAGTGAAGTCATCCGTAAATCTTCAGTTTAGTTTTGACTTTCGTCGTTAAAGGAAGGTCTTTGTCGCGTTAAAATTAATAAAGAAAATAAAATTTATTTCAAAAAGAAAAATTAATTTAAAAAAAAAAAATATACCTACATAATAAATATTTTTTTTTTTTTTTTTTAATTTTAATTATTTTAAGATTTAAATTTTCTTTTAAATAATATTTTAATAAATTCATTATTAAATGTTAAATTTAAGTTATTTTTTAAAATTTAAATGATTCGTTTAAATATTACGGATTTCCAAATATAAAAAGGAAAACATGTAAAGGATTCGATTGTTAAAAAAATTAAAAAAAAAAAATTTAAGTGAATACATAAAAAAAAAAATTTAAAGAGAAATAAAAACTCATGTTCTATATTTAACTTATACCAAAAAAAAAAAAAAAATAAAAACAGCAACAAAAACTAGCAAGGATACTTACGTTAAAGAAAAAAAAAAAAAGGATATTATTGCACAACATTAGAGAGAAAAAAAAAAATTATAAAGGATTACGAATATCTGGAATACATAAATTCATCGAGATTTTATTTTTATTTTTTTTTTTTCTTCCAAAATATAAGTTATTCTTCATTCTATGGGTTTATCTGATGATCATCATCATATAGGCGGTTCACAGCCTTGTAATTGCCATCATCAATCAGTAGCATTATTGGGTACTGCAGCTGAAGTTAATTTGCATAATACAAAAAGAAAAATGCATATACTAAAGAGGATTAAAAAACGTTTTGGTTTAGGTTAGTAATATATACTAATTTTAATTTTTTTTTTTTTTTTATATATTTTTAATAAATTTTTTTTTTTTGTACATACTTATGTGTATGTACCATATATGTATTAAATGTGAAGGGATATAAAATAAAATAAATGATACTCTTAAATAATTAAATTTTTATTAAGAAGCACTTTCTTTTATTAAAATAAAGAATACTTGAAATTTGGAATTTCTTAAAATAAATATTTAATTTCTTTGTTAGAATTTGTTTTATATCTATTTAATTTTTTTTCCAATAAACTTTTTTACAAATTAAAATTTTTTTTTTTCATACTAAATTGTCAAATATAAATAGGTTAATTTTTTAATAGTAAAGTTTTATGCAGGAATTTTTAAGATTTTTATAGATTTTAATGGATTTTATTATTGTTTTTTAAATCTGCCTTGTATAAATTTATAATATTGTATTTAATTTTAAAACAGATTTTATTTTAATTAATTAAATTAATTAATTTTTAGATTTAAACTGTTTTTCAAAATTTTTAATTAAGTTTTTTTTTTTTAACTTTAGATGAAAATTCTCTAGAAAAATTTGCATTATTGCTTTTTGAAATTAAGTTACGCGATCGATAAATGTATATTGAAAATTCTGTTGCCAATTTATGATGACCTATTTTATTGTAAAAAAAAAATTAAATGTTTATCTGAACTTTTGCAATTTTATTAAAGAAAATTATTTTGGAAAAAATTATAATATAATTAGAGTTAGGTAGGTAGGTAAAGTTTATTACGTAAAACAAGCACAATTATTAACATTTAAAATTAAATAAATAGAAAATTTATTAAATGTTGATTAACAGAATAATTAATAAGTAAATGCTACTTTTAAAATAAATTTTTTTTTAAATTTTATGTTTGGTTAAAAATTTTAAAATTTTAATGAAATCGTAATAGATTATACCTATCTATACATACATACTTATGTTTGATTATGTTTTAAAGGTATAGGTATATATCTATATTTAATGAATTTATTGAATCTACTTTTTAATATACATAATATGTATGTACATATATATTAAATGTATATATTTGTATATGTCATATATACCTACTTTAATATACGATATATTTGCAAAAAAAAAATTTTTAATTACATAATTAATTTTATTTGTTGTTATTTTTTTTTATCATAATTATGTTTTTTGTTTTTTTTGGAATTTGTGATTTTTTTTTTTAATCTTATCTTTTAACGACAATTGAAAGAACGGAAAAAAAATATGCTATAGCCCCTAAACTACTATATACTTAACTCTTTTTTTTTTTTTTTTTTTTAGCTTTTTTTCTTTTTAATTAATTAATCATTGTTTTGTTTCGATAAGATAATTATTATGTTTAATGCTTTATTTATTTATTTAATTTAATTTTTTTTTTTATAACATTTAAATTTTTTTGCTTTTCCGTTGGCAATTTAATTTTTTTTTTTTTGTTTTGTTTTTCATTTTCAGTATAATTTCTGATTAATGAATGATTATTTTACTTTCTTTTATATACATAAAAATTAAAACATTTCCGCTTAAAATTAATATTTTTAAGTTTATACTTATACAGAAAATATAAATAAATTTTACGTCAATTAAAATTCTTAAAAACAAAAAAAGAAAACAGAATGTAGATCTCGAAAAGTCTATAATCATATCGAATTCATAAAACCAAATTACCTTTTCACGGCGGGATTAAAATTTTATTCGTTGAAGATAGAGGTATTTAGTAATTCTTAAATACAAATTACTAATTTACGATACATTTTTTTTAAGACAGATTAATTAGTAAACGGATGAAATTTTTTAATTTGTTAAAAATATAAATGATCATTTTCTGTTTAATAGAACGTATATTAAGATTGTATCTGATTGTATATAGATAGATATATATGTACATACCCATATAGTATATGTATAGAGTTTAAATAATAAATCGCGTCATCTTTTAAATTCAAATAGGAGTATATAAAGATGAGGTAACCCTTTTTAAATAATAATAAAAGGAAACAATTATATATAAATAAAAGTGCTTTATGTTAACTTTATTGTTGAAAAAAAAATGAATTTTTGTTTTAAAAAATATTTAAAATGGAATTTTTATATAATTTAGTTTTTTAATTATTTTTAAAATTAAAATAAGTATATATACATATATATTATCGAGATTTCAATTAATGTAATCATCCTAAACAAATTATATAAAATACTTATGCTTTTTATATACATATTTGAGTTCTATTATAAAGTTTTAATAAAATTTCCATTTTTATTAGTTAATTTTAAAAGAGTTTTCATACATAAAAGTTTTTAGATATAAGATTTTTAATAAGTTAAATATAATTAGATAATTAATTTCAGTTAATTACGAGTTAAAATGTTTTTAAACTTATGTTATTTTGTTTAACAAATTTGTTTACAAAATTATACAGAAAATTAAATGGGCTAACAAAAGATTATGTTTTTGCCTTTATTATAATTTTTCACATAATTAAGTTTTAAATACATAATTTTTCTTTTTTCTTATATAAATTTGAATAATGAAATGAATAAATTTCTATAGTTTCATTTTTTTTTTCACAAGTATAATATATACTTTCATCTAAGTTAGTAAAAAAAAAGTCATAATCATATTATGAAAATGTAATTACAAATCTTTTACCTTGTATTTTTATTTTTATATCCGAGCATACAATTAAAGTTTATTTTTGTATAAGGATTACTTACAAGAAATATTGTAAGTATGTATATTCATCTTCTTTATTTTTTATATCAAATTTAATTTTAATTTAACAGTTTTATTGCGATTTACATATACATATTTAAATTAAGTTTAGAAAAGTTTCCTGGATCTTATACGGAAAATAGAGAACATATTTAAAAACAAAATATTAAAGAAAAGATTACAAAAAAAAACTTATTAATTACATAGAAATTACATAGAAAATTAAATTGAAAAAAAAAAAGTAATATCGAATTGCATTCATTCTAATTAGTTGAAAAAATAAACTATACTTAGTAATTTAAAGTAGACTTTGTTGCATGATATATTATTATAACCTAAAACCTTAAATAACCTTAAATAGATTCAGTTTGTGAATCTATTTAATATTTAAGAACTGCTTTTGGATTACCTTTATACTTTTATTTTATATCGCTATGTTAATTAAGATTAACTAAATTTAAATAACCTCAACTAAATTAAAAAAAAAAATATTTGAGTTGACCAGAGTACTAATCAGAGACTTGGTACCTTTCAGAATCTATTAATGAGGTCACCATTCTTAACGATATCCAGCTAATATTAAAACAAAAAAAAAATTTTTATAAAATATGTAAAAAAAATTGACTCGAGTTAAGGCTTGAACCATAATAACATTCTTTGACACATATGTTCCTGTACATTATGGCAAGTTCTATTTATTGTAATGTAATTAGAAAGTCCTTAATAAATATATACATATGTATGTCGTAATTTGAAGGATTCGTTAAGTTACTTTAAATATATATTTTAACTACTTATGTTGAATTTCATTTAATCAAAATTAAATTAATATAGTAAATTTAATATTTTGATTATCTTTTTTATTTTTTATTAACATAATGAAAAAATATAATGGAAGAAATTGATGATGGTTAATTATTAATTTACTTAATTTAAAAATGTTTTAATATAATTTCACTCAAATACAAATCATTTTCTAATATCACTTTATGTTATTATGAGGGTCCGACATATTTTCTGGCAAATATTATATCTTTCTTAAAATAACTAAAGAATATGAAAAAATATATATTGTTCAGCCTTTAGTATTTATAACTATTTTATCAATTTTAAGAAAGTTTTATTTTAAATCTTAACATTAATTAACTTCGCTCATATTTTATAATTAAATATAGTTTTGAACATTTGTTAATTTCTTCAATTCGATTTCTTTAAATTTTAAAATCATTGTCCCAAATACCTGCTTTAGAGGGTCACTCATGTTTTCCCCTTAAAATTCAAAGAATATATATACAAAAAATAAAAATAAAATTAAACAATTCATTCTAAATAATTACTTTATTCATTGTTATAAATTTTTATATAAAACAAAAAAAAAAAAAGTTTGTGAAAATTTGTTACACTAATCAAACGTTATGTCAAAAATCTTAACAATTCTAATTTGTTATAATATAATATCTTTGGGGGGGAAAACAATCATTAAAAAACAATCGTGATAAAAGAAAAAACAAAGAGAAAAACAAACTAAACAAAAATTAAACGATCAATCTAATAAAAAGGTATAAAATGAACAGCTCATTCTCTCTATATACGTATATTTAAAAGAAACTATTTAAAAATTCAAGGGCACATTTCCAATTTTTCTGTTAAAATTCACAAAAATTCCATGTAAATCTGTCAAGTCTAATTTTTTTTTTAATTTAACTTTGATTTTTTTTTTTCTTTCCCCCCCACAATTCTCCTGTTAATTTCAGGTGTTTTGATACATAACAAAATATGTATACAACAATTAAATAATTCAAAATACATATTCACCTGTGAGTAGTCCAAACAAAAAAACAAAAAAATGAGTCAAAGATCGCTTTATTTAAAACAGAAAAAAAAAAAAAAGAAATAAATAAATAAAAATGAAAGAAAGCTTTAAACTTCTAAAAAAACTACATGAAAAAATTATAAGAAAATTTACAAAAATTAAGAATAATAAAAACAATAACAATAAAAATATTTACTTACTTTTAAAAAAAAACTACAAAAAAAAAAAAAAAAATAAATAAAATATACAATAAAAATAAAATAATAACAAAATAAAAGGAAAAACATCAAGTACAAAACCGTGAGAAACTTTAAAGTTCAAGTAAAGTCTAATAAATCAAGTTAACACAAACTATTAACCAGCATTATGTATGTGTGTATGTATATATTTACTTATATAAATATTACTACCACATTTATTAGTTTTTCGTATATTATTTTTCTTATATTAAAAGTTTCCTCTCATATACTGAGTACAAGTTTTTGCTTTTGATCTCAAAATACTATGTAGTTAATAGAATTACCTACAAACTATACTTACTTACTTGGTATTCATCTTTTGGTACCATTTACTCTTATAATTTATAACTGTATTCAATTTAAAATATATTTAAATGTTAGCCAGATTTAATGGTTGACTGACTGGCTGGTTTGAAAATTGAAAAAATTGAAAAAAAAAAAAAATAAAATAAAAACTGTTATTTTTCTAAAATTTGTTTGTTGTTTTGTTAAGAGTTTTTCCCATAATGTTGGAAAATTTTATTTTGTTTTGATTTTATTTCTTTTTATAATTTTCTATCTCTTTCTAAAATACTATTATTCACATTATTATCTCAAATCCAATCAACAATCAAAAATTAAAAGAAGAGAAAAAGGCTTACCGTATTTATACAAATTATTGGGAGGTGACTTTTTTTGATCAATTCTATTAAAATATTTTTTTTTTAAATTTGTTATATGTTGGCTGGTATGTATAATATATAAAAAAAAAACAATGTTAAATTAACACTATAAGACTACCTTTTTTTTGTTTTTATTTTTATTTTTTTTACAAATTTACACTGTACTTTAAAATAAAAAAATAAGCAATGAATCTAAATCGTGAATAGTATTAAAGATTTTGTAGTAAGTTTGGTTTTTTTTTTTTTTTATAGGTTGTTTGACAAAATAGTTGTTTAGACAAGGATCCATTGATATAGTGATTATATGTATGTATGTATGTATGTAGAGACAATACAATATTTAAAATTGATCAATTGTTACACGATAGATGGGCTCTTCTTTATAACATTTTTAATAAGACAAAAAAAAAAAAAAATTTTGTTTTTTTATTGATTGAATCACGAAAAAGCATTAGGAGTTAGAACAAAAATTAAAAACAAAAGATAATGTTCAACTTCAATTAAATTTTATGTTATTTTCGTTTGGGTTTTTTTTTCGATTATGGAAATAAAATAACACAAAAAAAAAAAAAATTCTGATGTGTCTCTGTTTTTTTTTTTTTTGAACTTCACAAAACAATTCTCAACTCTAATTATTGTCGGTGAATTTATTTTTTATTTTTTATTCTTATGTTTTTATTTTTTATTTGTTCAATTTTCATATTGAATTTATAAAATACATAGTTAAACTTTATTTAAATTGCATTTCATCTGTCCAATTCTCATTATGTATATATGATACGAATCGATCCAATTTAGAATAAATTAACATTAAAATTTTTTTTATATTTTTTATTTTTATTTTTTTTTGAGATCGTATTCTCTGTATGTTGTTAATACAATATGTGTTAATTGATATATTATTAAAGAAATGAATGATTCAGTATTGTATTTAAATAACCATAATATAAATTTAAATGTTGTCATTTTGGTAAATTGAAACAGAAAGAGTTTCATATGAATACATTAAGATTTTTGTGTACAAAATTAATTAGAACCTTGCGATTTTTGTATATTATCATCATCTGTATTTATAAAATATATGAAAAGGGAACTGTGAACATAAAAAATAAAAAGAAAAAAAAAAATTGAAAAGCAAATAAACAAATATTATGTTTATTAATTATAAATATGAAACTTAAACGCCGGTTTCTAAAGGAACGTTACGTCATATGATTATTTTTGTTAAATGTTATTTATAATGTTTTTTTTTAGTTTTTTCCTTTTTTTTATTGTTTGTTTAACACATGTAGATTTTTAAACGGGCGGTCTTCTCTTATTAAAAAAAAATGATGATAAGTAATAAAGATCTTTTAATTATTTCTTTTATTAATTATTATTGAACTTGATTGAACTTTTTGTTTTTTTTTTGGGCTATTTATTTAAAATCAACTAATATATTATAATATATTTTTTTTCATTCAAATTAAACCATCTTTCACTTAAATTAAACCATTTTTGATTCAAATTAAAATTTTTTCTTTAAAGTTACTTACCTTTTATTAGAAAGTAAACAATTTGTTTTTCAATTAACAATTTTTCGTTAACAAATTAAGAAATTTTTAAACATAAAATTTGATTTCAAAAAGAATTTTTTTTAATATAAAAAAAAAAGGTTTAATTTCAATGGAAAATGGTTTAATTAGAATGAAAATTGGTTGCATTTGACTGTAAAAAAGTATACCTATTATTTTATTGCATACGACAATATTTTCGGTTAGTTTTAAAAAATTAAGAACAAAGAATAATTCTTCTTCTTTACTAATTATTTAAATATTTTATCAAATAAATACCTACCACCCAGTAAATAAAAAACTTAGAGTAAGTACCTATCTATAAATAGTTTTTTAATAAAATATTAATAATATTAGTATTATTTTTCATATTATATAACAAACATTAATATAGCGTGCCAATATTGCTACTACTTTAAATTTGTTATTGTTACTACTCGGTTTTATTTTTTTTTTAATGTGTAATTATAGTTAAAACTAAACCGCAAGCTTTAATATTAAAAACTTTAATAATTTTTAATATAATTTTCAACTCAATCATAAAATTAATAAGATGTTTATTATATAAAATTACATTGTATTTATTTTTTTTTTTATAATTCTATTATACAAAATTTTAGTAATTGTTTTATTTGCTAAAAATCACATATTTAATTTTTTTTTCATTTGATCGTACCTATTTATTTGTAGGTAGGTATTATAGTTGAAAAAATAATTTATTTAATTTTTCAAATTCTGATTTAATTATAAAATTGCGTGACACGTTTTCAGTTCTTAAGATTTTTTTTTTTCTCCTATTTTCTTTTATGGTTAATTATTAAATCAATTAATTTTATTTAACAGAGTAATAAAGATACATATATACAAAATATATATTTATATAAAAATGACCAAAAAAAAAAAAAATCTAAAATGTATATAAATAAATACCTGTAGTGACGGACGAAAGATTTAAAAATAATAATACATGTAAACATTATACACTATATACAATATAACTACAATAAATTTAAAACTTCTATAATAGCTAATAAAAAGTTAGTTACTAACTAAAAAAACCAAAAAAAATTTGAACTTCAACTAATTTATACATTATATTAAAATATAATATATATGTACTTGTATAACTACAAATAGAATTACCTACTATTTGACAAGTAAATGACATCTAAATATGTAATTGCAAAAAAAAAATAAGGACAAAAAAAAAATTACCTAATTCTTTTAAGATATTTAATATACCAACTAAGACTATAAGTTAAGTATTAAATTGGTTACAATTTAATTTAAAATGATTCCATTTTATTTTTTTAAATGATTACATTACAATTATACAATCCAATAAATATCATCAAAATAATAAAAACAAAATTTAAACATATTTTTATATTCAAATAAGATCGAATGTCAATTGAATTTGATCAAATTTTTAGGTTAAACACTTTACTGTTATTTTAAACCTCAATTATTCCTTTATTGTTTTTTAAATTTTTTTTTTTTTTTTCTTTTTTTTTTTTTATTTGATCATTAATTTGGATTTGATCAATTGAACGTTGGAAAGAGATAGAACATAATATAAAAATAATTTATGTAATATTAAAGTTTCAAATTATTTTTCAGTATTACTATTGTTTTTTAAATAAAAGATAAATGAAGTAGGATTATTAAAGAATTTAAATAAAAGCAGCAAAAAAAAAAAAAAAAAACCATCAAAAAGTTTAAGGAAAATTTTAAAATTAAATTTTTTTTTTTTTTTTAGTTACCTATTAAAAATTTACTAATGTTATATTGAGGAGGTTTGTTGAAATTTAACCTTCTTTTTGTTTGCATATTACATTTGAGTTCAGAAAATAACACTTAAAAAAAATTAAAAAGAAGAATCAAATCAACCAATTTACTTAATAATATTTTTTCAATTTGTTTATTATTTTTTTTTTATTTTGTGTAAATTTAAATTGTTTTAAACCAAAAAAATAAAAAAAAATTTTTTTTTTAAGTCACGTTTTTTTTTTTTAAATCGTCTTTTATCCATTCATTTGTACTTGTTATATATTTAGTATGTGTACCTACTCATACTCAAATTCTTATAGTGCTCATGCAATATTTTTATATGCAATGCAGTATTTTACGATGGTAATCCTGAAAGTTTGAAAAAATTTATGATACTTTTACTAAATAGTTTTAACCAGTCGAATTCTTAAATTTTATTTCAATTGATTATAAGTCGGGTACTATAGGATATAAAAAAAAGATATCATATTTTAATTATTATTAGTTTTGAAACACTTTAAATTCGGTTTATTTTTCGATTTTGTTGCACCTGCCTAATAATAAAAATAATATAAATCTTCACGTAAAATTGCAAATTAGTTTTCCATCGTAGAATCAAAGGATCGGTGGAAATTTTTGACAGGAATTATTGTTGTTTCATGTCTAAAAAATAAACATCGATATTTTATCCTGAACGTCAACTCCATTGCATATTTAAAAATATTTTAGTCTTAAATATTTTTGAAGTTTTAAAAAATATCAATTAATATTTCCGAAAAGACACCAATAAACTGTTCTCTAACTAAACGAATTATCTGTCATTTGTAATTTTTTACTTTGCAATTTATATTTTGCATTGAGTCGTTTATTTTCCTTCGATACATTTTCATGTGATGACTCTTAATATATTAGTAATATATGCATTCAAAATAAAAAGTAAACTGAATGTCTATTTAATCATTTCACTATATGCTGAATAAATACGTGATACAGAAATAAAAAATTGCATTATTCACGTGATTAAATGCATACAATTGTACACAAAGTTACTGAAAGGTTTAATTAATTCAGCTTTCGGTCTGCAAATTATCATCTATTACAGTTTAAAGATGCGGATAAATTAAGTCTATACTTTATTGTTTTGTTTTTTTTTTTTTTTAATATCCTAGTTAATTTAATCGTGAATTATAGTTTCATATTAAAAAAAAAAAAAAAAGAATTCAAGATACCTGTCATATCAAAACAGCATGACAAAAATCAGCATTTGTCATCCGAATTCTGTTCTTATCATTATAGACTTAAATTAAATTCTTATAATTTTTTTTTCAATATCCAAAACGGAAAATCAGTTATTATTCTAAGCAATTTTTTTTTCTAGTGTCTACCTAGGTATTTAGTACATTGTATATATGTATAAATATATATAATATTTATATGTATATATTTTATAATACCTTTTTTTTTATAGTTAAGTAAAGAATACCAGTTCAATTAATTTTCTCAGAAGGTGAAATAAAATTTATCGCATACTGTGATTTTAGTGTAGTTTAGTGATGGTACTGATACTGATAGTATAGTTACCAACTTACCAGTCACTTGTAATGGTATATATGTAGTGTTGGTGTTAGTTTTATCTTCGTAATATAATATATATTTACAATAATCAAAAGTTTATATGATGCGAAACACATTCGGTTTTTTTTTTTTACTATAAAACATAAGAAAAAAAAAGTTATAAAAATAATAATAATAATAAATGATAATAATAATATAATAAATAAAAAAGTATAAAATAGAATAAAGAAAAAAATAAAAAAAAAAATCAAATACTCAAATTGCAGTTAACTTTTTTTTATTTTTTTCTTTTTGCATTCATGATTTTGGTTTTTATAAATAGAAAAAAAAAAATATCTTCAATAGATTGAGAGGTAGACTTTTTTTTTGCAGTTTTTGCTTTTAATGGGTTGTTTATGCGAACATCTTTTCTACTATAGTTTTTTTTTTTTTTTTTAATATCATACCTACATCTATCGGGTTTTTCTATTTATTTTTCAATAAATATATTATATAGTATCTTTGTAGTATTATTGCAATGTATATAGTAAGTAAACTACCAGTTGGTGTTGTTTAAGTCGGTTATGTTTCGTAATGAAATTCGTTGTCTGGTTTTGTTTCGTTTTTTTTTTTTTTTTTGTTATTGTTTTTCTTTAACTATTTATTAGCAATTTGATTCCTTATTGAGTTGGATGTCGTGGGAAAATTTTCCCATCACTATGAGTAATTGGAAACATAAGAAAAAAAAAAAAAATTATATGTACATTATAGATGTATATGTATGTATGTATCTATATTCTGTTTATATGAAGGTACGAGTAAAATATATGTGTACCGATTGTATATAGATGCAATTTTATTTGCATCTATTGATATATAGTTATGGATAATTGATTAAGCTTTAGTTTCGCTGTACTTTAAAAGAATGCGATGTGAACGGAAAATTTTTTGTTTTTATTTTTTATAAAGTGGTGTATGAAATTCACATCTATATACTTACTTAATATACATGATTCTTATTGGTTATTATTATGGTTTATTGAAAAGCAAAATAAAAAAAAGAAAATTATTAATATCGATATAACTATTAGTTTATTAGTTAAGGTGGATTTTTATATGTAAAAAAAAAAAAAAAAAAATACGTGATATAAAAACTATGTATTATAAGAATGCAACAAAAAAAAAAATTAAATTATTTTATAATATTATCTCAATTTTTTGTTTTTTTTTTTTCTATTAAATTTGCATTCAAAATAATTTAAGGAAAAAAAAAAAAAAAATACATAATAAGATATCGCTTACACTTTTAACAAGCAAATACCTATGTATATAAAAAAAAAAAATTTAAATTTAAATTCATTGCTTAATAATTAACATACAAGTGGTGGAATTGGTTTTAAATTAATATTATATTGAATTTGTAATTCTAGAAAATTGATTTTGCAAAACTTCTGAAATTGCAATTATTGTTTTTTTTTTCATTTTTTTTAACAGGCAGTTTTTTTTTTTGTTAACATTTTTTTTAAATTCTTTTAAAAATTCCTTAAGAATGATATGGTATTTTTTGTTAATTTGTTGAATTTTAAAATAAATTTTTTGACGAAAATGTTTCACCATTTTAAGAAAAGGAATTTTGATTGTAAATAAAATAGGTACACATATATAATATGTATAGATAGGTACACGTATTAGGTACAATTAATTTTTTTTAATATGTAATTTTAATTTTGGATACTTAAATTAAATTAACAAAATTAATTTAATTTTTCATGTTGTAATAATTTCTTAGATTATTAATAAAGTCAACATTAAATTTTTCTAGATTATAGGTACCAATAATACTCTACTAAATATCTAATTACATAGGTATATTGAAAATTAATTGGTAAAGAATAAAGAAATTTACTTCTATTAAACATAATTGAAATTATATACCTACCTACCTATAGAATTTGTTACATTTATTTGGCTGAAATCATTTCAGACCATTTAAATGTACTTATAAAATAAAATAAATAAATAATTCAATAATCATCAATCTAAACTTATATTTTCCCACTAAGGTTAGTTTTATTCAAAAAGAAACTAAAAAGTTCAAAAAATAACTAAATATTTTCATTCCATCAAAAAACATCTTAAGATAACTACTAAGAATCCGTGACAATCCTCGAAAATATATTCTAATTATACGGTCTACTGTTTTTCTTTTATACAGTAAAGTATTTTCTGTTGTAGAGTAGAGTATTCCAAACACTTAAAAATATATATAAACCATAATTGATATCATTTCCAAAATCGCCATTTTCTGAACGTTCATTTTCGACATATTCGTTTATTGTATTGAAGACTTGTTTTAAATCGTGATATGTAATTATTTTCATTAACAAATTGGCAAATAAATTCGAATTTTTAATATTTCTTAATTTAATTAAAGCAATTCTATAAATTTCAATCTTTATATGACATTTTTTAAGAAGAAGTTTTAACAATAAACATTTTCACCTGTAGAATTTTACTAAATTACTTGTAACTATACTTCTTTTAAATTCAATTTTAGATTTTTTTTTTATTTTTATTTTCAATTTAAAATTATCTCCTAATTTTACCCCTCAGAAATAATTTATTTAATTTTTTTTATACGGTTTTCGAGTTGTTAATACATCTGTAGTTTAACATCTGCCCCTTTAATTTTTACGTTTACTTTACTAATAATAATAAAAAACAAAAAACAAATCGTGAAGAAATAAAAAAAAAAAAAAATTAAAAGAAAACCATTTGCTTTTTTGGTTACTTAAGATAACAGTTTGTAACTCCATACAAATATACATAGGTATATTTTATGCATTCAAATTTCAAATATTATAAATATACTAAAGGTACAATCATCATTGATATCACCTGGACAGACTTACAAAAATCTACCCCTATAATATAAAATATAATAATAATGAAAAGTTATGTTCTTATCACAATTGTTTTTTTTTTTTTTTTTTGTGGATAAATATTTTCCATTTTTTTTCTTTTTATTTCACTTTCTCTCTCTTTTTCTCTCATTTTTACATTTTTTTTAATTTCTTTTTTTAAATTTCGCTTTAACCATTATGTATAGTACAAATACAAAATACCTATTCAGGTACACAAATATAATGAAAAAAACTTATATGGAATGTATCTTTAAAATTAAACCAGGTGATTTTAACAAAAAAAAAAAAAACCTATAGATATAATATTATACAAGTATATAAAAACATAATGTGAACTATTTTCTTGAAAACCAGAATTTTTTTTTAAAAACCTAAAGAAAAATCAGCTGGTGATTTTAAATGAATTGAAACTATTGACCAGTTAACTGTCTTGGGAAAAATAAAAAATTCATAGAAAATTAACAAAAAAAAAAAATAATAGAGATGAGATTTGAGATTTTGTTTTTTCTGTTTGTTTTCTTAAGAGCGGTTCTCTTAGAGATAAATAGGGCTTCAATGAAATTTCTTTTTCTAATTTTTTCTTTTTGGTGCTGATATTTTTATTTCGACACTTAAAGTAATAAAGACAATTCCGTCCATCAACGAAAAATTCGTGATTAAAAAATTAAAACATATTGCGGATTCTTATGTATTTAGTCACAATTGAGTTTATATCGACGTCGAACCAAAAATTCCGAAATCGTCCTTGAGATTAAGTAATTTCTTATTCTTTTTCGGTGATTGTCAGGTTTATACATATAAGTATATCTCTAAACAACAAAAATTAAAAACGTTATTTATTTTAAATAAGGAACTACATATGTACCTATACATATTTTTATTTCGCAATTCGTTACAATTATGGTTCATTTGACAAAAAAATAATTGAATTTCGTCGGTGGTCGATGCTAGAAATTTTGTTTATTACTTAATTTACATGGTTTTATTTGAATTGTTTTTTGGCATATTGACTGTGTGCAATGTTCGTACAGCATTCCTTCGTTCTCTTTGGACTCTATTGCTTGAGAGATTGTAGTTTTAAGTTATTTATCAAAGTTCGTTATCTACAAAAAAAAAAAAATTTTATTAGCATTAATTTCGATTATTTGAATTAATATCTACTTATCAGTTATCAATATTACTATTTTGTTTTTAAAATATTTTAATTAGGTATTTCATAAATAAATTTTTTTTAATCAACTTTAATATTTGCTAATTTTTTTTTAATATTTAAATTAGAAAAATTCTTTATTCTTTGCTTCCATTTGCATCCATACATTGTTTTTGTTTAAATAAAAAAAATATCGCATTCAAAAATATATAATATACTTTTCAATTTGAATCAAGTTGAATCAATTAAGTTGAAAGAAATTGATTTGATAATGAACAGTTTTAAAATATTTTCTTGCATCATATAAAAAAATTAAAAGTTAATTGTTTGTTTCCAATTTATGGTAAGATTAACTTTAAAATTTTAATGTATTCTCAAGAGTGTTTTTGTTTTTATTTTATTTTTTTTTTTCTAGAATTCTAATAATTTTATAAATTGGGTTTTGTTTTAATTGATAGAGGGAATCGAATACATATTATTGTTTTTAAGTGGTTCCTTTGTTGGGCAGCTGTAAAGTTTCAATTGCATTTAATAATTATGGCATATTTTTTTATTGTTTTTTTTTTTTTTTTATTGTTAAATGCATTTAATTCAAATATATTTTTATGCATTAAAAGAATTTTCAATAATTATTAAATTTTAATTATTTTCGTTTTTTTAAGAGTTTATAAAAGTTTTAATTGTTTTCGTATTATTTATAATTAGAAACGCTTTTTAAAAGTATAGTCAGTCAGTCTTCACTCAATTTTGATTAAATGATTTTCTTAAGTTGTTTTGAAAAAAAAAATAGGGAATCAACTAATCAAAAAAATATTGAATATGTATGTTGGCTAAGAAGTATAGGATATTTTTTTTTTTTTTTCTAAAGAACACGCGTATATAACCCTCACTTTTTTTTTTGTTTTTATTAAAGTGTTATGATGTACAAGAAAAAATGAAAAAAAAAAAAAATAAAAACATAATTAGGATTAATTGTGGTACATGATTATAATGAAAATGATGATGGTGGTGATGCGCATATTAATAAATTTCATTTATTGTTCAAGACAATGAAAAGAATAAATAAAAAATACCCTACTTGAGATCGATTGATTAAATAAGTATTTATATAACTAATAAATGAAAATCTGTTTGTCGCCTGTTTGTCGCACATATGCATTTTTTTTTTTTTTTTGTTACATAAACATGAATCATAGCAATCATATGCATTTTTAAAAAAAATTTGTGGGGGGATAAAAATAGTACTTAGGTACATACAAACATACTTATATTGAGTTAATTTTGAATTTTTATTTTTATACCTTATAATTTGTGTATCATGTAGCATTAACGTGCTCAAGTAGAAGGCCACCCTACATAGATATTTTTCCACTATAAGAATTCTATATTTAGTCAAAAAAAAAAAAAAACAAAAAGGAAAAATTTTCTCCAGGTTTTTTTTTATTATTAATTTGAAGTTCTATAATTTTTTAAAAGTATAGTACTTGAGGAGCATAACCTCTATATATTTAGTTGGGTTTTATTTTTAAACTTTTTCTTTTATTTTAATTTTTTTTTTTTTTTAAATATTTTAAGTATTGAATTTACTTGTGCATCATACATACTTGAATCTGATGATTCAATGTAATGTGATAATAAAGAAAAGAGACTAAAGAAAAGAATGAAAAAAATATCATTCTATTTATAAAATACATTAACCTTAGTGTTTGTGTTTATAAATTTAATTATTCTGAATTGTGCGGAACTTAGGGAGAAGACTTCTTTTCTGTGTTTTTTTTTTTTGTAAAACGTATCAGAAAGGAAATCACGATCAAATTTTGGATCTTTTTCTAAAATTAAATTATTAAAAAAAAAAAACATTAAAGATTTCTAAAATTTCTTTCTCTCCCTACAAAATTATCGAAAATCACTTTAAAATGCATTCAAAATCATTTAAACTTTTCGGAATAATTTATGATTCAATCATATTGATCTTATATTATTTAAAATATAAAATAAAAAGTACATATATCATATACCTACATATATGTAAGATATATACGTATATATCAATATTCATACATATACTGTTAAAAGAAGATGGAAGATGATACTTTATTCTTATCCTATATTACTTTTTAATATAAAAATATTTTAATATCATATTATATTTATATAATATAAACATATATACATATGTATGTATAAATTACAAGTATATATACATATATTGTATACAAAATTCTATAAGTATAATTTTTTGTATTAAATCATTTAGAAAGGAACAAGAGAGAAAAAAAAAATTAAAACTCGTATAATTTCCAAAAAACGGAAGGACTTCCGGAGTTATTAGTTTTTTTCTACTCTCTTGTTGAAAGTAGAAAAACAGGCAGGCAAGATACTCGATTTGACTAAATTTTTTTTTTTTTTTTTGTTTCTTGTATCATCTTTGTAAGTCTCATTTTTATATCTTATATTATTTACATTTGTATATCTATCTTTAGATACAAGTATATATATGTATATATCTAGAAAGTAATAATGTATCCTTTAAGAAGAAAAATATTTAATTTCATCTAAGATATATATTGCATAATTATGTTTCGGATATACCGGATAAAAAGTTGATATAAAATTTATTACATAAGTAATTTTTTCGTCTATTTTGCAAAAAATAAATCAGTCAATTTATATAGAAAAATAGAAACAGACCAAAGATAGTTAAATTAATATCAATAATTTTTAAAATTATGTATATATATATATATATGTAACTTCCTTTCGATTTTTTTTTTTCGTCATCAATTTTTTAATTAATGGTAAAACGGAAATTATAATCGTAAAAAATTTTAACGAGAATAGACATAATAGAACTTGTTGATTTAAAATGACGTTCCTGATAGTATAGAATCTTGTTTTATTATTATTTTATCTTTATTGATAAAAGATAAAAAAAATAATTATGTAAAATAACAGGATCAATCAATCAGTCAGTTTTTTTTTTTATAGTTTTATTTAAAATTTTTCACCTAATAATTTAAAAAGTTATTCATGAGTTATTAAAATCAAAGATTGTTTTTTTTTATATTTTTGTCTTTAATCAGTTGTTACTTGTTCAAAAAAAAAAAAAAAAAAACACAAAAAAAAAAGAAATGAAATTTAAATCTTTACTTTGATTTAAGTGGGATAAAAGTAAACGTAAATAATTTGAAAAGGATCATTAACCTGTAGAAATTTAAGAAAATAAAAAAAAAACAAAAGAAATAAATAATCAAACAAAATCTTAAAGCGGATATATACACCTGAATTATTAATATTATGAATGCATTTTTAAAACGGAAATAATACCAAAAAAAAAATCAATTTTTTTTTTTTTAAATCGGATGTCCTTTTTGTAAAGAAAAAAATTTTTTTTTTGTCGACTCGACTCTTTATTCTTTATATACTTACTGCAAAGAATTTTAATTTTATTGAGATTTATGATATTTAATGTACAATATTGAGAATAAGGGACTTGTTCTTTTCATCCTTTTTTTAATTTTTAAGTTACTTTAGCTCAAAATGCTATTTTTATTTGAATTGAATATTGTAAAAAATATTTTTCCAAAACATTTGATCGATCTACAAAAATTTAATTAAAATTTTATTATACCTACTCGTAAATACATATTATGTACGTGTATATAAGAGAATTTCAACTAAACAATCTGTAATCAAAGATAATTTAGAATCTTGTTTTATTTTCTTTTTAATTTACATAAAGATTTAAATTTTTCTTAAACAAATAATTATTTGTATATATACATATATATAGAAATCATTTGAATAAATTTATTTATTTCTAAATTATCTAAAAGTTATCAGATTTGAAAATTATTTTTGATGTATCATTGAAATTCTGAGGATCCCCAAATTACTATAATATAAAATTTGCACTAAAATAAAAATAATTTTTGAATTTTTTTTTGACTTTTATCAATTTTAACAATATACGAAAGGAATTTTTTTTGTCTTGCTAAGACTTGCCCAAAAGTTCCAATAAAAGTAGCTCAGATAAATGTATGTAATACAGAAATATCATAGAAGACAATAGTTATGGTTCATAATGTTAAAAATCAAAAATAAAAATGCCAAAAAAAACTCAAAATGAGAACTAAAATGTCAAATAAATCAAATGAAAAATTTCTGCCCTTTTAGACTATTTTGGCAAATCAAAAGAGAATTGTCAAAATAAAAACATTTTGAGTTTAATACGAATAATTTGTATTAAGAAAGAAAAATGAATCGGGGAAATAAGTATTATTACAGGTGTATAATATTTTATCCTATTAATAATCTTTTTTATACCAAAATGATTATTATTATATTATATTTTTACAATATCTTTCTACTATTATCAAATTTATTACTCTTTCCAATTGTTTATCTATTTTTGTTATAGTTTTCAGATCAAAATAAAAAATTCAAATGTCAAAATATTATAAACTAAATGAAATTAGAAAATGGCATTTCTCATGTGAGTTTCTTAAATGTCATTTTCAAAACTTTTGCACTATATGTTTTTATTTTTGAGTCGGCTTTTGAGTTGATCAAATGAGAACTCAATTAACAATCCACATAGTGTAAAACGGGCCTTTAAGAACACAGAATTCAAAAAGTTTAATGAAACTTTGGAATTTTTATTAAATCTCAAAAATTACATTTTTTATTTTTTCAAAAATAAATCAATAGAGTAAAAATTTCAAACATCTGTCCAAAAAAAAAGCAATAAAATTAATTTAAAATCACATATTCATGCCTTTAAACACAACTGTTTTAATACAATATAAATATTTGAATGCATTATACTGTATATAGTTGTTATTGGTGTATTTGTAGAATAAGGATCATTATAAAATTTTGTACTACTCATGCACACACGCATACCATACCAAAAATTTAAACAAAAATTCACCCAAAAAAAAAAAAAAAGTTTTTTTTTTCATACAATTTTCAAATATCCTTGAAATAAACGAAAAACTGCACTTTTTAAATATTTTTTTATATAATTTAAACATACACAAACTAAGACGAATATTTATTTAAGTACCTATATACATGATGTACATATAATATACATTATTATTAAATGCGAAAATTTTATAAATTCGTTTTAAATCTCTTAAAAACGAAACGAACTGGCAGTTATTGTTGTTGTTGACGTTGCTGTTGTTACTGTTGTTTTACTTTATAAAAACTAATACCTATATAAAACTTCAAATTCGAATGTTCCACATTTGTGTTTTTGTTGATTTTATAAGTTGTCCTTAGGGGAAACATATAATGATTACTTTTCATTTTGTTGCTGTTGGTGTTGTACCTATATCCTTTTCAAATCAAGAATATATTACAAAAAAAAAAAAGAAAAACAATTGCTGTTTTCAATGTATATGTGTTTCTTTTGGTTTAAAATTTTGTTTTTAACCGAAAAATGAAACGAACATCTGTCATATTCAATTGTTTTTTTTTTTCCTTATGTTGTTAGGTTTGTTTTTTTTTTTCTTTTCTCTGTTAACTTGGCAATGATTGTTATATTTCCCAGTGTATCCTTTTGAGAAACAAAGAAAAAGAAAAAAAAAAAAAATGAAAAATTTAAAAATATTAATTTTAAGAGAAAGATAAAAAAAAAAACATTTTAGAGGAGTAAAAAAATATTGATGAGGTAAAGATATCCTTACAAATTTTCTTTATTTAGATTCTGACCTTTTTCTTTTTGTTATATCCTGTATTTTACTTGACTTGCTAGATATTGTAATTTTTTTTTTTGATTATAAATAAGCCAATATAAGGTATATTACATATATACATAAAAGAACAAAAAAAAATACATTTTGTTACCATTCAAGATGTCGTTATACATGAAAATTGCATAAAAAAATTAAGTACACATAGAAGTAGGACAATTATGTTGTTACTATTTTTTTTTCACAAATTTGGGTTATGCATGTAATAAAGGCTTTAAGTGAATGTTTGTAACATTGTTCTTTTTCTTGTTTTTCTGCTTTTAGGATAATGAATTATGTAAATAAACAATATTTAGTATTGAATGAATATTTTGTTAATTTTTTTCAGGGTATTATCATGAAAAGAAAAATGATATGGGATTTTGTATTTAAAAAATTCATAAAATCTAAGATACATCAAAAGAAAATAATATTTTTTATGATTTCATATTGTTTAAAATTCAGATGTGAAAAATTACATAAAATTATTTTCATTTTGTTTTTGTATTTTTTTTTTTATAATTTATTTCCTAACAAAAATGAACAAAAATAATTAATATTTTTTTTCTTTTTTTTATTTTTTTTTAGCTCGAAGAAGTCCTACGTCATGCCCTGGTCCAAATAATTTACCCCCATTACAATTTCATACAGTACATGGAGATAATATTAGAATATCACGGGATGGAACATTAGCAAAACGTTACGAAAGTTTTTGTCGTGCAATAACATTTAGTGCTAGACCAGTACGTTTAAATGAACGGGTATGCGTTAAATTAACTGATGTATCAAATAATTGGAATGGTGGAATACGTTTTGGTTTTACTAGTAATGATCCTGCCACATTAGAAAATTCTTTGCCAAAATATGCTTGCCCAGATTTAACAAATCGACCTGGTTTTTGGGCAAAAGCATTACATGAACAATACTGTGAAAAAGATAATGTATTATTTTATTATGTTAATTCATCTGGTGATGTTATTTATGGTATAAATGGTGATGAAAAAGGTGTAATTTTATCTGGTATTGATACACGTGGTCTATTATGGACAATTATTGATGTATATGGTAATTGTACTGGTATAGAATTTTTAGATGCTAGAATTTATATGTATCAACAATCAACCGGTAGTATTGGTAGTCGTAATAGTAGCGGAGGGCATCAAATTTTAAGACAACAACGTTCAAATTTAAGTGAAAATGAAATGAATCGTATAATGCCATCAATGCAATCATTAAATATTAATGATGATGTAAATAGTTTAATACCACCAATAAGATATAATGCTAGTGGACGTTTGATACCTGTTTCATTTCATAATACAAAAGGACGTAATGTACGTTTATCACAAGATCGTTTTATAGCGTCACGTACTCAAGCAGATTTTTGTCAAGGATATGTATTTACAGCTAGACCATTACGAATTGGTGAAAAAATTATTGTACAAATTTTACAAACAGAAAATATGTATGTTGGTGCATTAGCATTAGGTTTAACATCATGTAATCCAGCCAATTTACAACCATCTGATTTACCAGATGATTCTGATTTTTTATTAGATCGACCAGAATATTGGGTTGTTAGTAAAGATATTGCATCACAACCACAACGTGGTGATGAAATTAGTTTTTATATATCACAAACTGGTGAAGTAGCTATAACTAAAAATGATGGTCAACCAGTTATTGTTATGCATGTTGATCAAAGCTTACAATTATGGGCATTTTTAGATATATATGGTTCCACACAAAGTGTTCGAGTTTTTAGACAACCATTATTAACAAATGTTGCCGTATCACAACCACAATTATTGCCAACAACAACAATGTTATCACAACAACAATTACAGCAACAACAGCAAATATCACAATCACATTCATCATTACAGCATTTACATAATTCTCAAATTGCACAACAAGTTCCTGTTTCTTCTACAAGAAATTTACAAGTGAATTTACCGTGTTCAGAATCAATAAACAGTATAAATTCTCAATTATCTGAAAGCAGAAAATTAGGACATATATCAACACCGTCAGCAACTGTAACTACAACAATTAATGGTACTCCATTAAATGTTTTACCAGGGGTACAAACAACCGGACAACAAATTGCTACACAAACTGTTACACAAACAACTTCTAATAATCGATTAATATCACTACCATCAAATGGTGATATGATTCAAATACAACCTGGTGGTACTGTATTAGTTGTTAATTTACCACCAGCTGAAACTCATATAACACCTAGTAATAGTCAAACAAGATTGAATGGAAGTATTACAACAAATGTTCCTACATCAAGTTCATCAACTGGTATTATAAATGGATGCAGTAGTACACAATATATTGAGGTATGTTACTTTAAAAAAAAAAAAAACAAAATAAAAAAATTAAAAAAACATAATTGTTTCTTTTTAAATTAAATTAAAATTTAATAATTTTTTTTTATTTTAAACCTTGTAGCAAATATCAACTTCAGTAAAATCGAATGAACAACAAACAACAAATCAAACACAATGGAAAGATAAAAATATTTCGGCTGAACAAAATGCCGGAGCTGAATGTACAATTTGTTATGAAAATCCAATTGATTCCGTTTTATATATGTGTGGTCATATGTGTATGTGCTATGAGTGTGCTATTGAACAATGGCGTGGAGTTGGTGGCGGACAATGTCCATTATGTAGAGCTATGATACGAGATGTCATACGTACCTATACAACGTGATAAAAATAAAATACAAAATAAAAAAAAACCTAAAGAAATATTTAACATGAACAAATAAATATCAATTTAATAAAATTTTAAATAAAAATTTAGATTTCAATATTTAAAAGAAAAAAGAATAAAATGCAAAAAAAAAAAAAATGTTAAGATTTGTGCAAAAGAAAAAAACAAGCTAAAATAAAAACTAAATTAATTACTTGTTAAAAATGCAATCATAAATTAATTTCAACATCTTAAAAGTTAGCTGATTTTTATGCATGTACTATAAGTATAAAATCAATAAAAAATTTTTTTTTTTTTTTAGGAATATTTGTTTTCGTTAAATGCATGTAATGTCGTTATTATTTGCAGAATATTATCTTTTTTTTGAACCAAATATAGTAATATAAAATATTGTTTTTTTTTTTTTTAATTTTTTTTATATTCTTTTTAGTTATAAATTAATTTAATTTTTTTTAAACTTAATAATTATTTCATTTAGATTTGTTTTAAATTAATAAAGCATTAAAGAAGCATTGTTTTAATTATATTGTATTTAATATTATTACTATAATTTTATAATTAGGATATTAAAAAAAAAAAAAAAAAAAATTATATTCAAGAGGGCATTTTTGTTTTTTCTTTTACTTTTTTCTTTTATGTTAAAAGGAAGAAAAAACTATACTCAATTGTGATTCCAATAAATATTTAATAATTAAATTCTTAATTATTTTATAAAAAAAAAAAAAAAATTCTTATGTATAAATATTATAATATATAATAAATTATATTCAGCCAGTTTTTTTTTTTATTGACATATTGACATAAAATATATGACTATAATAATAAAATATAATATACTTAATATTATTTTAAAGAACAATTAAACCTAAAATTTATTTTTTTTTCATATTTTTGATTTAAAGTAAATAAGATTAAATGTTTGCTATTACAAAATTATTTTGTAATATTTATAATTGAAAACAAAAAATCAAATATGTTGTAACTTATTTTACTTTATATCAAATCTATAATGGGAGTTTCATGCAACAAAATAGAAGTAGCAAAAAAAACATTTTTTTAAATTTAATTATATTAAATAAAAAAAAAAACACAAAAAATAAAAAAAAAAGACAAAAATGAAATTTAATTTTCTTTGCTAAAAATTAATGTTTAGGTCATTACTGGTGCTAAATAATTATTAAAAAAAAAAAAAAAAAAAAAAAAACAAAACTAATATTAATTATATTATAAATTACTTGTATTAAATCAATTAAAAAACCGTCGTAGAAAAACAAAAATAAGATAAAATTTCTTAAAATTTAAATTACATCACACATCAATATTAGAAAAGAAAATTGAACTTATTAAAAATATTATAAAAACTGTAAAATATTATTAATAATAATAATGTCAGATAATATGTTTGTAGTATTTTAAATGAAAATGAATTAAATTAACATTTTATAATAATTTCTTTTAATTCTATATGATCAATATTTTGAGAAAAAAGCAATTCACAAAATTTATAAAATAGTGTTTCAAAAAAAAAAAAAAAAAAAAAAAAAAAAAAAAACAAAAACTAGGAATAAAAGTTAAATAATGAAAATATACAAAAATACGAGAAAAACGCAAATACAATTAGTTAAAATATTAAATATAGTTAATAAAAAATAATATATTAAATATAAAAATATAAAAAAAAAAAAAAATGCAAATTGATTTGCCAAATATTTTTTACAATAAATTAAATACTCCATAAATAAAATAGGATTTTTAAAACATAATATGTAATGCGCCAAATATATATAAAAAAAAAAAAAATTAATTAATTAATTAATTAAAAACTTTGTTTTATAAATATATAAAAAATATATATAATAAGAATACAATCTCTTTATCTATTTTTTTTTTTTTTTTTTTTTTTTTGTTTTTTTTCCTTGTTGTATGTATATGTAAATATTAATATCGTATTCTAATTATGAATTATCAATTATCAAGGACAAATAAATAAATATAATAGTTATATTTTTTTTTTTTGGAATTGTTGACCTTCTATACAACTTTTCATTAAATATTTTTTTTAACACTTTTTTTTTCAACACTGAATTTTATGACATCATTTATTTTGTTTTAATTTTCTTAGAGAATATTGAAAGAAAATTATAGCTTACGGTTTTTGTTTTTTTTGTTGATTTCAAATTCAAGTATATAAATTTAGTTTTTTTTTAAACTAAATTAATAAATATATTAATATAAAATACTTGATACAGAAAATATAATTTTAATACTAGAACAAAATTCCATTTATGTAATATCATCTATTTATAAAAAAAGTATATCAGAAAATAAATTAAATTATAAAATAATTTTTATGTTTTTCATAAATTTTCTTTCCTTCTTTCGTAATCACTCATGAAAATATCCTTTTTCAATCATTTTTGATTTCTTATAAAGATTTATGAAACATAAATTAAAATTTTTTCAATTAAATTTAAATAAAAGACTATATATTATTAATGATCTTTACAGAGTTTGGTCAAATAATTAAGATTTTTAAATTTCTACCAAATTTTTAATATAAATATAATACATATATTATAAAAAAAAATATATAGAATATATAGAAAAATATGTAGTATATAGAATTATATAATAATAATATATAATATAAAATATATATAGAAAAAAAAAAAAAAATTAAAATACAGCTAAAATTTATACAAAAAAATTATTATGTAATAGTTATACAAAAAATAAAATTTATTTTTTAATTTTTTTATAATTTCGTTTATAATATTCAACTTCTTCAAATTTTCTACTTTAATTAATTTTCTAATCCTGTAAAGATCATTTATTTTTTTTTTCAGTATAAAAAGATTAAAAAATAATAAATTTTATTTGAAAAAAATTTTAAAGCAATAAAATGAGATTATTATAATAATTATTTAATAATCAAATATTTAAAAGAAAAAAATAAAAATAAATAAAATAATTTTCATAAATTATAATTAATATTATAAATTAATTTTCATATCACTTTTAAAAATCGAATTGTCTGAGCAACTTAAATAAACATAATTAATTATTAAAAAAAAAATTTCAATTAATTTTATTTAAAAATTAAATTACATTTTAATTTTTATAAAATGAATGACGAAAAAAACAAAAAATTGAATACAATATTTTTATAATTGACATTTTTACGAAATTAAGAAAAATAAAAAAACATTACTTTTAACATGTTTTAATTTAATTTTATTAATAATAAAAATGAATTATTGTTTTTTTTTTTAGACATCCAAAACGAATGGTTTTTTTTTTTAAATTAAATCTGCTATACATCTTTTATTAAAACTACAAATTATCTTTGTATATATATATAACTTATATTACATTATAAATATATACATATTAAATGTAAATTAATTAATTTTAAAAATGAATTATATTCTATTTAAAGTAAAACAAGAAAAAAAAAAAAAATTTTTGTTTTTTTTTGTTATGGAAATAAAATCAAGATTGACTTTTTTTTTTTCTTTTCCCTTAAAACAAAAAAATAAAATAAAATAAAAATAAAACATGACTGTTACCATAAACATTAACCAAACAGATGAAACCAATTTAAAATTTTTAAAATGAGAAATTATTATAATTAGAAAATATAAAAAAAAAAAAAAAACAAAACTTATAATTATAAATGTAAAAAAAGAAAATTCATAAAAATTTATTATTAATTTTTAGTTATAAGTTGAATTTTTAGTTAAATTAATTACAAATATAATATGTATGTTTCAATGAAGAAATATAAAAATAAAAGTAACAAAAATAAACTTAATTGAAAAAAAAAAAAAAAAAAAATCTAGTCAAAAAAAAAAAACAACAAGAAAATAAAAATAAAGAAAAAAGGAAACAATAGAAAAATAATTAAATTTATTAAAAAAAATAAAAATTAATAAATTTTTTACTTATAAATATTATTAAATACATATATCCATTCATATATGTATATATTTGGATATAATGTATTTATATATATTTTTTAAATTAAAATTATCGAAAAATTTCAAAATAATTGAAATAAAATAAAATTTATCATTTTTAAAAATTATTATATATTAAAATTTAACATGCAATTTATTATTTTAATAAAGTTTTTTATTTTTAGTTAATTAATAATAACATATTTTATTTTTTTTTATTTAAATTTCATAATATATGAACAAAAAAACAATTTCCATCAGTTTTGTTACAATTTTGTACTATTTAATTTTTATCTTAAAAAAAAATATATATATACATATATAAATAAATTCAGAATTGATAACATGGAAAATTTTTATTTTAATTGTAATAGAAAGATGAAAAGATGAATGGCATGCATGTTAAATTGTTTTAATATATAATAAAATATATATTATGAATTGTTGTGAATTTTAAAAATTAAAAAGAAAAACAAAGAATAAAGAACAAAGTTATTTAAAATATAAAAATAATATAAAAATTAATAAATCAAATAAATAAAACACCATAATACTTATGATTTTTGAATATCATTATAATTCTTTAATGTTTATGTATAATTATAATTACTATTATTATTATTATTATTTTTTTTTACTTGTATAAGATATTTGTAGTTTTTAATATTTATATAAAAATTTAAACAAAACCAATAAAAAAAAAAAAAAACAAAAAAAAAAAAATGCTTTGAAATTTAAAAAAAAAACAAAAAATAAAAATACGTTTTATATTATAAAAATAAAATGATATAAAAATTAAAAATTTAAATTTGATGTTTTCTTTAATAAACCATTATTTTATTGACTATAAATTATATAGATAGGGTGTTTTCATGAAAGCTTCAGACTGATAATAAATTTGAGGCCAGTCTGCGTATTTTGTAATATCGAAGAGAAATTCTACATTAACTTGACATTTGGTTTACTTTTTTAAAGTTGTTCATTTTGGACAATTTTTTTTTTTCATTGTAAAAGTAGTAAGCGAAGAAAAAATAACTTATCATTGACAACGGAAATGTATTTGCTCAACCCAAAAAATTTGAATCTTACGATCGGAAATTAATTTTTTTTTTTTTTTTACAAAATTAGAAACAAACTATACACAAACTCTTTTTTCCTTTCCTTCTTTTGTTTTCCTTTTTACAAAATTATTGTAGGTTTGAGCAAGAAGCAGCGGAGTTCAAGGAAAATATGAACATAAAAAAGAATTGGCGGGTAAATTGGAGAAGAACCTGGATAGGTTCTTTTTGAAAAGTTGCAAATTGTATAATGGACCATTTGTATAAGAGGGGAACACGTAGGATGGAAGCATGTTCCACATTTTAGCGTTCTCACAATAAAATAGTTTCCATAACCAGTTTTAAACCACCTAGGAATTTCCATTTTAAGTAAGTATAAATATAATATAAGCATTTTCATAAACAACCTATGACTACGCGATAACGTAATAACGCTATATGGGGAACGACAACTAACTAATTATTAAAATAATTTTATAACAGGAGTTACGAATCGATTGGATTAGAATTATTTCTTGAAACATTCACTTAACCCATATTTTTGAAGGCTTATAATAGAATTATAATTATAAGAATTATTCTGCAAGAGGCTAGAGTAATGTTTTCAATTTGACGCGATGTCAAATGTCAAAAGCATAGTGTGTGGTATTTCTGCAAGGCGAAGGCTTTTTCTACGAAGCGATAGCCATTTTCTATCACGGCAAAATAATTCTTGTTGTGTATCACCTTTGCAAATTCGTTGTTATTTAAATTGTTTTTATGTTATTTTTGAAATTTTTTTAGATAGTAAAAATAAACAAGGCAGAATGTAGGCCAATGGTTTTTAAAAGCGCCCATTTGCAAAAGGCAATAGTAACTGTTTGGAATTGTGAGTTGCACCAATATTTGAAAATTTTATATAAAAAACAAAATATGAAAATAGGACTTTTTTGCAATTTTGAGGGGCTGTAAGTCTGGAACCGTATATAACTAATAAAAACCGTTAAAACACGTACAAATATATTACTAAAGCTTTAATTTTTATGTCTTGCTGAAGAAAAATTTGTAAAGGTGCCTAAGGTACAGGGGTTTAAAAATAGGAAATTTTCAATTTTTGGGCCCTAATAGCTCTTAAACAGGGGATGGTACAAAAAATTTTCTGAGGAAACTTTTACTAATTCTAAAAGTTCTTTCTTATCTGAAAATTGCAAGTAAATTGCTATCTAAAAGCGTGTTGGTGTTATGAAAAAAGAAATAAAATGCTAAATTTGGTTTTCACATAACGGTAAATTTAATTCCTAAATTTCAAAAAAAATTGTATAATTTTGATATTGATTTCTTGTCGAATACCTTTTACAAATTGAAAATGTTACTTAGAACATGAAATATACACATTTAAAAATAGGACTTTTTCAATGTTTAAGGGGTTGTAGCTCCGTAATGGATAGGTGTACCCGCAAAAGTTGCCCTACAACATTAATTTTTTATGAGACCTACCCATGGTCAACATTGTTTTTTCTATCTTTAACGGTAGAAGTTTTGTAAACAGTCGGAGAGACAAAGAGACGGAGGAACAGAGTGAAACTAATAGGCACATTTTTTAAAATTTTTTTTGGAAATACATTAAAAAACAAAATTTTGTTTTGGAACATTAAAAATTTGAAATTTTGTTTTATATTTATTTTATAATTTTAGTATAAAATTCACAAATTTAAAGCAGTTTTGCGCTGTTTGTAAAGTTAAATGTAGGATAATTCATATATATATGTATGTACACATGTATGCAAGTATTTCCGATAATTTATTTCGTTGTTTTTTTAAGTTCAAGCTTTTTAATGACTATTATTTTAGGTTCTTTTCAAATTTAAGTTTATTATAAGTTTTCCAAATTTATGATTTATCACTAATTAATTGTTTTCTTTTTATTTTACAGTCCACACAAAATATAATACATGAAACTATTTAAAACAAAATAAAAAATAAAAAAAAACTTCTTTCTAAAAACAATTTTAGCTATGTACATTATGTACATAATATGTAAATTGTAAGTGCATAAATTTTCATTTGAAAGCACTCAAATTTAAAGTACTACCAACATAATAATAAATTTCATCATGCATCTTCCAGGAATGCAGTTTAAACTAGACATGACGTGATACTTTTTTTTTTTTTTTGACTCAATGATGAAATATGTATGTTTAAAATAAGCTTAAAATTTGATTTCAAGGAGATTTTATCTTCAACGGTTTCTTAGTAATACGAATACATATACGGTTTTTTATATTAATTTGATAAAAATATATTTATAACCATAATATACAATAATAAAAGGCCTGAGCCATAACCTAAATTAATATTGATGTTTCTAAAAATTGATGTAGGTTATGCCTGAGCACTAAAAGAAATAAAGCTGTATAGTGCACTACTGGGCTACTGGGCAAAACACTTTGATGACAATTTGAATGAGTTTAAATTTATTAATATACGTATAAAAAGTATTTTTTTTTACACAAAATTAAAATGAAAGTTAGTTTATGTTACGTTTTAGAAGTAATGGTGATTTAACATTAACTAACTATAAGTAAATATTAATAAATCATAAAATTAAATCAGTCCTACTCACCTGCTCCGTTTATTTTTACTTATGTTGCGTACCTATTTTTTTTTGCGAGGGTAGATGCGAGTCTCGAAAGATACCAATGCAATCAACTCTTGAATTCTCTTTGATAGTGTTGGACAACTAACTAAACGACGCCTCCCTTTTAAAACATTAGGTTAGAACTTATGGTACAATATACTGTTCGGTTTGGGGATTGGGAAAATAGGAATAAAGAAAATTGGAAAAAATAGGAAGTTAGTGGATGTTGGGAGAATTATTTAGAACAAATGTTGATGTTTTTCTTGAATTTATTGATATGATACACATTATCGTTGCCAGTTTTAGGGAATACTTCCGGCTGTTAGCTATTCCATGTTTTCGCTGTGCGTATTAAAACTAATTTTCATGTGCGAAGGTGTGTTATCAGGAGATTTTTAAGGTAAAGGGGTTAGCTTGTGCAGCCCACTTTATATCTTGGTTGAAAATTTTGAGAGAGGCCATTAATATTTCTTTTGAACAGGTTCCTATATACTTACAAAATAACTATAAAATAAAATGAGTGCTCCAATGACTTGTCGATGACGATGTATTAATGGGATCGTTTAATAATCGAATTGCTCTGTCCTTTTGCCAGTATTTTACTTAACTAGGCTAGAGTTCATAATTGTAAACATAAACATAAATTTTTATTATTATTCTTTTTTCAAGCATGTAAAATTGTCATAAGAACAAGTAAATGTAACAGTAAGTCGATGCAACCGATTTATAAATACCCTACAACTGAATAATTCGAATTAAATTGAAAATCCATGTGTTTTGGCAGTTGCTTGAACTTCTTCCCTTTTCTGTCTTATTCAACTCGAATTTCAGGAACGTAAAAGAGGCATCCTCTTGGAATATGCTTGACACCCTTGTACAAGATTTCAAGTTTCTATCTTTATTAATTTCGAAGATATGCTTGTTAGTCCTTTGGAGGCGTGTGTCAGGTACCCGAATTGCCACTTCAATTCATCAAATCCATCTCAGAGACATAAAGAAAACATGACAGAACACCGTTTTTCTAAATCTTCTACTAAAGGTTCTACTTTTGTTAGTTTTGGAGATATGCTCGTTTGCTCTTGTGCTCGTCTGGCAGTTTCCAAAATATGAGCCTATGGTTCAAATTCTTTCAAATGTTAGTTTCCAGTTTTACAGAAAAGGAAACATAACAGAACATCCTTGTACTAAAAATAAAAGTTCTATCTTTGTTGATTGTGGAGATATACTCGTTTGCTCTGGGGCTCGTTCGGAAGCTTCTATGTCATCTATTGTTAAGGCATTGTTGCAGTAGCAACACATGCTTGCAGTTTGAAATTACCGAAAATAAGTTCAATTGTTGCCAGTGTTGTCTTCATTATGATTGTGCTAAGCTTTATACCAATGAGTAGAAGATTTGAAGAGATTTGTTTGTGCTAAATCAGGGCTAGGGAGTTTTCAGAAGGTATTAATATTTGTGTAAATTCTTTGTCTCCTTGCTTTAATGTTTTTGTCTATTTTATTGTAAAAGAATGGCAGTGGGAGGGCCTTTATTTTGAACATTGCGCTAATTATCACTTATTTTGCTTCTTTATCCATTAACATGTTGCCTGGTATGTCAAAGTGACCCAGTATCTAGGTTAGCCTAATTTTGCATTTAGTCTTGATAAACGCGTTGCTGTTGTCGAGAAGGGCCGGTGTAACATTGTTTGCGTTTTTGATTGCTTTTATTGTTCTGAGGCTGTTAGTAAGAATGTTGATGCTGGTTTGTTGTTTCTGAATAGTTTGATTGTTTCCCAAATTTCTATTTATTCACGGGTAAAGGAAGGGCAGTCGTTTGGGGTTAACACTATTTTTTTAGTGACACTATTTTTTCCCTTTTATTCATTGCTTTTATGGCGATGCCGAATACGTCGTCCGACTTTGAGGCATCCGTGCACATTTCTAGTCCATTATTTGTTGTTGTTGGAGAGATTTAGCTATTTGTTTGCCATTGTTCTGGATTAGTAATTTCTTTTCGGTAAATTGATAAGCTGTGGAATGTCTTATGTTGTGGTATTGCTTATGTATGTCATCTATGTGGTATGTCTTATGTTTTTGACTATGATTTCTCGTTTGGCTATTTTTATTTGTAGTTCGCAGAATTGTTGAACGGCTTAGTTTAGCTCTCAGTATTCGATTAGTTTGTTGAGTTTATTTACACCCACTGCAGTAAATTTCGGTTGGCCACATTCGCAATGTTTCTATTAGCTGCTGTGTCTCTTAATTCAATGGAGGTTGGAAAGACGATCCTAGCTGCTTGATTATGTGTTGTTTAGAGTAACTTGATGTTGACTTGAGTGGTGTAGCTGTATATCAACAGCTCGTACTGTATTTTGTCCTTTTGGAGCGATTTCCCTATCTGCACTACTATCGTTGTTGTAGGTGGACCGTATGATTTCCTACAAATTAGTTTTAGAAAGTTGTTTGGTCTTAGCATCGAGTTCTTAAGGACGTTCATGTGTTCGTTGAACTTTAGGTTTTTGTTAAAAGTTATTCCCAAAATGTTTAGAAGAGGTTCAAATAGGATTGGCAGCAATGAGATGTATTGGTAACTGCTTGATAGTTCAAATTTTTTCTTTTTCTTTTTTTTGTATCACAAGTTTGGGGGATTCTTTCTTGGTTGTATATGTTGTTATAGAACTTGGGTAATCTTTTGCAAAAGAAAGGGCTTGTCTTGCTGATCACTCCATAGGGGCTCCCGACTAGTCCTGGGGTGGTGCCCTTGAAGGTTTTAATTCATACGGGATTGATAATACTGGTTGTGGTGTTTCCAGTTTAATATTATTGACATATTCAGAGCTTAGATTAACCAAGTGTTCTTCTCCCAGTTGGTCGTTTGTATTGATGTTTGAAGATGTTTTTGGGCGCCTTTTGTTCAAGATCTATTCAAGATCAAAGCCATTTGGTTTTGCTCCAGGTATCTTTGTTATAAGGAGTGTTGATTCGGTTGCTAAAGTTTTCCTAGCATTTTCTTTTAAAACATCTGATTCTGTACTATGATTTTTCTATTTTGAGTCCTCTTGAAGGTTCTGCATAGCTTCTCCTACTCCTCAAGAAAATGAATATATATTCCTACACATGTTATAATAGGAGTACGATAAAAAGGTCCCAAATGGCAAAATCCCAAAAAACCAAAATCCTAATTTCTAAAATCTCAAAATTTCAAAATCCCAAATTCCAAATTCCAAAATACCGAAATCCCAAAATAGCAAAATCCCAAAATACCAAAATCCCAAATTCAAAAACTCCAAAATACCAAAATCCCAAAGTAGTTTTGATATTATAGTTCGTTTTGAATTTAGAATTGGATTCAAAACCAGGATTGCCGCTTTTTCTAGAATATCATATATATGTATATGCTAGATTCTGAATTAGGAGGTATTTTAGAGTTGGATTCAAAATTTGATTTGCCACTTTTTGGAATTTTGGCATTTTGGGATTTTGTATTTGGGATTTTGTATTTGGGATTTCGTGGCCAACCCAATATAATACTACATATATTGATTTATAAATTTTAAATTAAAATGTTATCTCTATCTAATTTTTTTCATAAATTTAAAAATTTATGTTGAATCACTTTTTTGTAGTAAATTATTGAACATAATTTTGTTTTTTATTATGATAATTGTTTTAGTAATAAAATAAAAATTTTCAACCAGATAACATTTTTAAACAAACAATAACATTTTAAATTAAAAATATACATAAGTAGATTCTATACATATAGAATTTCTAATTTTCCTTTTCTTTTTTTACTTAATACACGTTTCTTTTCATTACATATATATATATTTATAATTAAAATTTAACGTAACTTGAAATCCAAATTGAATTTAATTCAATTAAAATTTTTGAAAGCATAAAAAAAAGTTCTTCTTCACAAAATTTATCGTTTAATTTCCGTCAAAATTTTTCCAGGCAATAAAACAAAAACAATTACATTTCTGTTAATCAAATAATTTCTACAGTATCATATGATTAAAATGATTTCTACAAAAATATCTACAATTCTAAAAAAAAACAAAAACAATATGTATATACATATACTATAAAAAATATCCTTATCCACAAAAATAACGGTTAAAAAGCTATTTTATTTTTTAATAACATTACAAAAAATTTTTAAGAATATAAAAAATATAACAGTCTAACTTATAAAACCTTTTCAATTTTTTTTTTATTAAACGGATAAAAAAGCTTTCACAATCTACACATCCACACACATGCAATATAAATACTTACACTTGTTTCCTTTATTATTTACTTTCATAAATTCAAATCCTTGGTAAAAGAATATATATATATATGTGTATATACTTATGTATATATATATATTTTGTATAAGTATGCACCTATGACTTTTTTCATTAAAACAACCGGTTTTTTAGTATAATAAATTCGTTATATATTTGTTGTTTTTCAATTTTGTGGAAAACTTAACGCCCACATTTTCTTTTTCAGCGCAGAAAAGTAAAACATAACAAGCAACAAAAAAACTTTGGTAAAGTTCTTATCAGGATAAAAGATTTGTTTTGGTATTTGCTTGTAACATACACATTTATCATATGTATATTAATATTATGTACACATTTTCTTGGGGACTAGATTTACTATTAATATTTCTTTTTTTTTTTTTTTTTTTCATTTCGTTAAATATGCGTATACAATGTACATATATAATGTTAAGTTCTGGTTTTGTTTTTTTTTTCAGTATATAAGAAAGAAAAGTTGAAATAAATTCACCACAAAAATTTGAGAAATTTTTTTTTTATTCAGCTACATAAAGTAAATTTAGAGAGTGAAAGTCATACAATTCAGAGATAAATAAAACGAAAAGAGAAAAAGCTAAAAATTAACAGTTAATAGAATAAGTGCTGTTCTTGATTATAAAAAAAAAAAAAAAGTGTTCGAATAATCTACATATAACCATATATTGATGTATATATATATATATATATATAAATGATATAGGTATATAAAAAAAGAAGAAAAAAATAAAATAAATTCAGTCATATTTTTGCAATCATTCAGTCAATATTAAATTATTGTAGTGATCGAAAGGAATAAAAAAAAAAAAAATTTTTTTTTTTTCGCTTTTTGCACACATAAAATTGTACTATATTTATTTTAAATAATTTTTTTTCTTGTTTTTTTTTTTCTGTTTTGTTTTTTCGGGTATTCCTCCATCATTGAAAATTCCCAAAAAATTCAACTTTTTTCTATGAAGTATGTTTATTAAAATTTTCTTTTAATATGACAATGATGATTATTTGAATTAAAAATTTAAATAAATTAAAAAATGTATAATGCATGATGATTAATATAAATATCCTTAAAATAAATAAATAAAAAAAAAAAAAAAAACTAACTAACTAAAACTAAACTAACAATAAAAAAAATTAAATATGTATATTGTATTTAAATATTAAAAAATATATTAACTAAAAAAGAAAATTAAAATTAAATTCAACTTAATAAAAAAAATATATTTATTGATTTAATTTCAAATTTAATCATCATTGTAAATAAAAAATAGTATAGAAAAAATAAAAATTTATTTTAAACAAAAAAAAAAAAAAGTATATATTTGTATATACATATATAAATAAAAAATAAACAAAAAAAAAAATGATATTAGATATGATAAAAATTAATTCATTAAAAACAGTGATTGTAGTTAAAAAAATAACGGAGAAAAAATTGCAAGAAAATAAAAATAGAAAGAGTTAAATATTTATTGAAAATTTTTTAAAATAATAAAAGTCAAATTCTAAATTAACTTAAAATCTCATAAAATTGTTAATTCAAATTAAAAATTAAAAATTGTTTTAATAAATATTGTTCTTTTATAATATACAAAAAAAAAAAAAAAAAATATTTTTTTTATAAGAAGTGTATACTTTCTTTTCGAAGAAAAAAAAAAAAAACAAGAATTGGACAAAAAAGCAACAACAAAAAAAAAAAGTACCAACAAAAAAATTAGTGTTCCATCTTTTGTGATTTTTTGCTCAAAAACAACAAAAACCTAAATACTGTATGTGTAATACACAACAATAATATACATAATAAATAAAGAGCGAAAAAAAGGATATAGAAAAAAAATTTAAGATATCCAAAAACAAAAAAAAACAAAAAAAAAAAAAAAAAAAAAAAAAATGCTTAAATAAGAATAGGGGGCAAAATCCATTACTTACTTTTTTTCATATATTTATTATAGGCATAATAATATTATATAGTAGGTACTTTAAAAAAAAAAAAAAAAATTATCTTTGAAAAATAAAAGAGATATTTTTAAGTAGGTGCCATCGTTATTGTCGTTGTCGTTTTACGCTTTCGTCTTTATATTGTTGTCGTCGTTGTCGTTTACGTCGTCGTTTACATTGTCATCAATATCACCATCATCATCATTATCGTAGTCGTCGCCGTCGTCGTGTATTCAACATAAATTAGATTTTTTTTCTTTTCCTTTATATTTTTAACAATTTTGGAATTTTTAATCTTGTTGTTGTTGTTTTATTTTTTTATTTTTTGCAATATAATATAAAAAATAATTTCTGTATAAATATTTTACTATACATATTTAATATTATGTATATATACATAATTTATATATTTTTAAAAATAAATATAATAAATATCTAAATCACCAAGAGAGAAATGAATTTTATTTGGAGGAAAATTTTTTTCCAAAAATTTTTAGTAATTACACATAAGAGAGAAATGATGGAAATTACAAATTTAGATATTGTGCTCAATTGCTGAATTTTGATTTCCAAAAAAAAAAAAAAAATAGAAGAAAAATAAAAAAATTACCACAGTACACAAATTTAATAAATAATTAACAAAAAAAAAAAAAAGAAAATAAACTTTATATAAAAATACAAAAAAAAAAATATAAAAACAAAAATGTCTTCGTTCAGTTCTTTAACATGAATGTATATAATACACACAAAGAAATTGAAGATACAAATAACAGTAAATAATTGTAACTTTTATCTCTATTTGGTTTTGTGTCTTCTATGTTTTGATTTGAGTTCTTATCACGATATCATACATTTATTAAAAACAAAAACCCGTTACACATATGTACGCGTCGTACAGGCTGCCAGCAAAATTTTTTATTATACATAAGTATGTACATTTATACTTACATAGTATATTAAAATAATATTATATACATACATATAAATATATTATTTGAGTATTGAACTTCTCCAATTAATATACTATTGTTGTTATTGTTGTTTATTTTTTTTTTTTTACAAGGATTTGTTTTCCTTTTTAATTTTTGCAAAAAATATAATTATACCGAACATTTGATTATATGATAATTTAAGATTAGTACAAATTAAAAATTTACAATAAGTAAAAGGAAGAAGAAGAATAGGTAATATTAAAATAAATAAAAGTAAAAAAAAACTAAATTAAATTAAATTAAAAAGAACAATGGCAACAAAATCTAAAAATCATATATTATAAAAGAATGTCCTTACTTTTCTTTTCAAATCTTCAAATCATAAAAATCACTAGTGAAATGAAAGTAATACTATAACATTAAATATGTTCTATAATTTAGAAAACGGTGTTAAAAATCATAAAAAATCTAAGATTAAAAAGAAAAACAAAGGAAACCATTCCTAAATGAAAAGTTAATGTTAAAAAATATACATTAAAACCAAAAGAGAGAGAAAAAAAAAACAAATTTAAAAGTTACAAAGAAATAAATAAACAAAGAAAAAAGCACAAAAACATTTTACAAAAAAAAAAAAAGGGAAAAAGGGAAAGTAACAAAAATGAAAAAAAAATTACAACAGAAAATGTTGTTAAAATAACTGTTATAGAAATAAATAAACAAAAAATAAAAAAAAAAAAAGAAATACGGTAATATTTATAACTTATATCTACATATTTTTATGGTATAAGTGTTTATTTTATATTATATATATCTATATATATATATCATCCTTGTTACATTAATATTTTATATTCTATGTTATGTTCTATATATAAATATATATGTATATATGTATATACTCAACATAATATTTAGACAATAATTATTGTTGTTGTTTTTAATATTACTCTCCAACAAAATCAACATCTTTGCATCATCTTGTTTCATATTTATTTGCTTCATTTTTTCCTTAAAAAAATGTGTGTGTTTTCCTCAAAAAAATAACACAAAAAGTGAATGAATAAGAAATAGAATCAGCAAGGAAAATAAAGTTATATTAACAACAAAATAAAAGCAATAGAAAAAGTAATGCTAGTAAAACAAAAAAAAGAAAAAAAAAAAAAATTAAATAATAGTATATAATAATCAACAAAAAAAAAAGAAATTATAGAAAAAAATAAGTAAAGAAAAATAATAATAAATATAGATAATATTATATGAATACATACAAGCGTATAAATAAATTTATATTACACAAAAACAAAAATAAATTAGAAGTAAAATAGAAGAAAAAAAAAGAAAAAAGCCTACTTGAAAAAATAAATAAAAAGTAGAGAAATAATTATTTCGTCCAAGAAAAAAAAAAACACAAAATACAGTTATTTTAACTCAAATATATACAAGTTGAAGAAAAAAAAATAAAATAAAACAACAAAACAAAAATAATAATAATAATAATAATCCTTAAAAATAATCTTAACTTGTAATAATAATAACAAAATATAACTGATACAGCTAACATTATTTTTCATTTTTTGTTTTTTTTTGGTTTTTTTTTTCTTTCAAAATTTATTCTAAATTTATATGTGTATACGGTATTATTATCTATACCAAATTATCTACATAAATATGTAAGAATAAATTCTTAAGATAATAAAACATAACATACCTAACATAAGAATAAAGGTAACAAAAAAAAAAAAAAACGAAGAGAAAAAATAAATTTATAACAGTACTGTTTTTTTTTTTTTTGGTTTAGTGTTGACACATTTACCATACAGTAGTTAGTTATAATATACCTACATTTTTTTTATAAAATAGTTTTTTTTTTTTATCATTTCATCTTTAACTTTATAAACAAAATAAAAAAACAAAATGAAATTACCAACATTTGATACAAAAAATAATAAAAATAATAATAGCAAAAACTCGTAATAAAAAAATAAAAGCAAAAACGGTTTTGCCAAAAAAAAAAACAAAACAAACTACATAGATGCGAATTTTAATCATTATTGTTGCTGTTAACATAATTTTTCTATTTTTATAATATTTGGTAACATCCTGAACACAAAAAACAAAAAAATAACATCGTTATATCTCTAAAATAGGAATCTATTATTCAAAAAAAAAAAAAAAAATTAAGTCATAAATAAAAAAAAAAGTGATATATCTTATTACATTAAATTTAGTTATTTTTGTTAACCAGTGTAACCAGGATCTTTTTACAAAATAAATAGAAATAAATAAAGAAAAAAACCTGAATATATTTACTATTTTGTCACATTTTAATTTTTTTTTTTTGTGTATTTTTAGATTTTGAGTTTTTTTTTTTTTTTCAAAAATAAAAATTTCTTCTTCTTCAACAATAAATCAATCATAATTCAACAAATTAAAAAAAAAAAAAGTGAATTTATAAAAAATATTTTATTACAACAAAAAAAAAAAAAGAGAAGCAAAGCATATATCTATTGAATATAATAATATATTATATAAAAATAAAATAAATAAAAAATACTTATGATTTATTACTTGTAAAAAAAAAAAAAAGTATATATATATTTCATCTATGCAAAAGGAAAATTCATTAAATATTATTTAAAAATGAAAACATATTGAAATGCTAGTACAAGGTAAGAATTAAAAGTAATAATTTAATTTTATTAAAAAATTATTTAAATTCTTTTATTTATTTTTATTTGGTATTTTTTTTTTTTATAGAATTTAATATGATTGATTATATAATATAATCTATTTGATTTAAATTTTTCTTTTTCTTTGAAAATTCTTTTATATAATAAATTGTCTTCTCAAATCACAATCAAACTTTATTTTGTTATTGTTGATCCTGAAAGTATGCAATTTATTTACATGTAAAAATTTTGGTAAAATTTTGCTATTTTTTTTTTGTGTATTTTAAGTTAATATAAAATTGTAACACAAAATATTTGATAAAACTGTCATTGTTAGTATCTATAATATTCCTTATACCTTAGTATCTATAATATTCCTTAATACTGCTCATATATTATAAGCAGTATTAAAAAAACCAAAAAAAAATATTAATACCTAATATTCAGTTCACAATGGTTTCACAAGTATTAGGTTATATGTTGTAGTATATAATATTGTTTAATTTTTATGTGTCATTGTTAAAGAAAAAATTTTGGACTATACATAATTTAAAGAATATAGATATTAAAACTGAAAATAGTAGGTAGGTTTTGTGAATAGGAAAACTGTAGATTTTTGTGAAAAAAATCAAAGAACATAAAATTAAAGGAGATTCAGTTATGAGTGAATAATTAAATTCAAATTTATATACCATTTTAATTTCTCTTTTTAGTAATTTGTTATATCGTATTATATAAAAAAAAAATAACTTCCATGGGTTTCTATAAAAAAATTGTTTTTAATTATTAAAAGAAGTTATAAAACAATTTAAACGGTGAACTAGATAGTACCTATACTAATTTACAAAAATTGAATTAAATCATATTTAAATAAACAACAGTTCACTTTTGAACAACTCTTTTGTCATATTTAAATTAATGATTTTTAAAAATTTTATTATTTTTTTTTTAATTAAACAAAAATATTTTGTTTTTTACATATTATTTCTTATAGAAAAGGTATGAACAATATTATGGGCACAAATGTACCAAGAGTTTTATTAAACAACCGGGGGGGGGTTCAGCCACGGTTTAACATAAGGGTGAAAAAAATTATCGTTTTTTAAAAAAGAGATATTTTATTTAAAAAGAAAAAAATTCAAATTTAGGTTAATATTTTAAACATCAAAACAAGTTTATTAGAAGTTGTTTCGTCCTTGTTCAGTTTTATTAAAACTCTCAGTAGGTATATTGAATTGAATCTTACCTAGGCAACTTTTAAAAAATCTCTTCAATTCACAAGTCTTTATATAAAGGTATTATAAAAATTCATGAATACACTCAGAAAGTTAATTGTTATAGCAACGTTTTAGTAGAATAGTGAATTGTTTCAAGAATACATTAGCAAGCCTAAAAACTGGTGGTTACGGTTTGTTTATATAACGCAATCTATATAATGTAATTTGATTTTTGTTTTTCTGAAAATATTTTTTTTTTTTTTATAGCAGTATGGTTTTTGAAAAACCTGTTTATATAATTTGGATTTACAAAATTTTTCTTAAAAAACTTTTATACACAGTTTAAAGTAATAAAATATTAACCTCATTAGGGAGTCTAATTAATAAATTTAGTAAAAGTACTTTTTTTATATATAGTCCCATTCGTTATACATGGAGCCTTTAGGTTTATCCCTGGGATAAAAATTGAAAATAGATCTAATTGGCTTTGTTAATAATTATATTAGGAATTTAAAAATTTAATTAAATTTTTGAATAAACTGGGCGTTTATTTTAATGAGGAAATTTCAGGTATAATGCCTCATTATTTCCCTTCACGTAAAAGATAAAAAAATATTTTTCGTTTTACTTATATTCATTGTTTTATTACTTATAATTTATTTTTAAAGTACTAATTTTTATGGAAATGTTTTTAAATTGTTCATCTTTTATTTTTAATCACAAAATAAAATATCTACAAGCACAAATTGATTTCATAAATATTTTAAAAATTTATTGAACAGTAAAAAAACCAGCCATTGAATATTTCTTAATAAAGCTTATAAAATAGATATTGAGAAAAGCAAAAGTTTTAAACTATGTACTAGAATATATTCTTCAAAACTTTTTTAAATTAGCTTTTTATTATTGTTGTTTTCTTTTCAAATCTTCAATAAACTTTAATCCAATTCTTTAATTTTCTTTTGTAAATCTCTTTGATTTTTAATTATTGAATAATAAATAATTTATTTATGTTTACATATAATACATATAAATATATATGTAAATATATATAATTGTTATTGTTAACATACAAAATGTTATTAAAAAAAACATTAAAACAAAAATAAAAAATTTTACAAAAAAATTCTTAAGATAAAAGAATTCTTAAAAATAAAACCAACCACATTTTATACATATTATAGAAATCGGAAAAACCTTAAAATTTTATATTAAAAACTGAATGGCTTATCAAAAAAAAAAAAAAAAAACAAAATATTTTTCTTTAAAATGTTTTTGTTGTTATCACAGTTAAAAAATTTCTTTTTTTTTTATTATTTAATACAAATTAAATTCAAAATGATTGCCTTTTTTTACGAATTCAAGGACATTAACTTCTATTAAGAAAATACATTTATAGTACGTAAATGTAAAAATTATAGAAAATATTTGGCAACTAGAGATCCTTTTTTTTCTTTTCCTATATTTTATTTTTCTTCTATATTTTAGAAAGATTTTTTCTGGGAATATAAACACATTATATATTAGGAGATATAGAAAAATATAGTAATTAAAAATCTGGTAGATTAAACAAAAGCAAAGAAAATTGATCGGGCGGTATCGTTGAGTAAATATTTTATGAGATTTAATGCTCTTGTTGTTTTTTTTATATTATTGGTCACAGCTGTGTCCTTTAATAAAATCAAAAACAAAAATTACTTTTCGTTTTTCTATTAAATAAAAACAATATAATAATAATAATAATGATGAAATATATTTTAAGTTAACATGTATACAGTGAAGAACAAAATATTAGTTGTTAATTTCTAAATAAAAAAAATAAGTTTGTTAAAATATTATCGTAATAGTATATAGAAAACATGATGTTCGACTTTTATGTAATACAACAAAAAAAAAATCCTATCTTTAATTCAATTTATTAAAAAAAGTAACGAAAAAAATATATTAGTTAAGAACTTGGCTTTAATCTTTATAATTCTACCGTTTAATTTCGAATAAAAACTTTAATATTTTAAAATAACTTTGAAAAAAATTTTTTTAATAATTTAAATTCCTGAATTCAAAATTTGCAACGATCGGTCACTAAAAATTAAAAAAAATAATTCAAGAGGCTATTTCCAATATTCCATTATTATATCCAATAGGCAATCGAATCCCCTTTTTAAATAATTAAATATGTAATTCATAATCATAAAATTATTAGTAACTTATTTATGAATGGAGAGTTTTCTGGATTCGCATATTTACTTTAAACATTTTTAATTAAAATTCAATAATTTTTTTAATTTTATCGAAACAAAATTGAACAGAGTTGTATACTATTTTTATGTGGGAACTATTTAAAGGATACTTATAGTATGTTTTATCTTAATATCTACTTACTTACTTTTAGTTTTAGTTTTTTGGTCTTTTGCCATATTGCGATAGTTCAGTTTAATTGCGATAAAAGAGTTCTTAGAGTTCTTAAGATCTCGCGATTCTTATATAAAATAACTTATTAATTTTAATTTAACTTTTGTGTGATTATATGTGATTACAAAATTAGGATATTCCCCTTTCCCAGAATATTTATATTAATGTGTAAGAGAGATTCAGAATTAGGAGGAATTTTAAAGTTGAATTCAAAATCATATAGCTATACGCTATTTAGAAAATATTTGTATATATATATATGTATGTATATGTGAGTTTCCGAATTAGGAGGAATTTTATAGTTTGTTACAAAATCAGGGTTTCAATAATTTGTTAAGTAGAGGTTTGGGAATTAAGTCACATGATTTATATTAAGATGATAACTTATAAATGACAAAAAACTGTCAAAAAGGTGATATATTCGTAATGGTTTTATTTTGAAATTTAATATAAAAGATAAAAATATAATATATTTAGAACAAAATTTATACTAATTCTAAATAATGTTATTATATAAAAAAAAAAAATGATTCATTTTGATTTTTACTGTATAGTTTTAAAATAATAAGCAGGGATAAACCGATGTTAGTGGATTAAAAAGAAAAACTTGATTTATTTTATTAGAAATATGTTAACAGGCAGATTGTTTTACTTTCTATCATTAAAAAAATTTATTTTTGGATAATTTTTTGACAATATATCTATCATTAGATGACATACCAAAAACTGTAGAAATCTCCCTTATGTCTAAAATTGTTTTTTCTTAATAATTTATTATTTCTTTTCCAATTTATGTTTTTTGTTTTTGTTTTGTTTCCTTGCGAAGGATATCAAAAGGAAAAACTTTTTTTTTTTTTTATATTAAAATTTAACTTTTTATGCTTTATGAAATTCGTTAAGATTTTATGTTATTTGAACTATACTAAATCTTAATTGTGTCGTTCCTTAGATAATTTGATTTTTTTTTTTTTTGCTTTTGAAGTGAAAAGTTTTTATATTTAATCTCAGGTTGAAATTTGTAGTGTCAATTAGCAACATAAAGAAATAGTGCTTTAATCCACATTGTCTGTCAGTAAATTTGACCATTTTTAAGATAAGAAAAGATTACTGCTATATATACTTATACATTTATTGTAATTTTTTTTCTGATGATAATAGAATATAATGGTTTGATACTTTTTCCTCAATTCTATAGTGAAAAAGTTTCAAGCCTCTTGCTTTTAAATAATTATAATAATAAGTTGAAACCAAAATGGACTAACGAAACCTAACCGGATTGAATCAAAAAGTTTCCTCAAAAACGGATCTTTACATAGATATTTTAAAAGTCATTTAGCTTTGAGGTACAAGAGGTGTGGGGTGTAACAAATTATATACTCAATCGCAAAGGGTAATAATTATTCTAAAGCCATTTTATATAGGCAATTTCATAGGAAAGACCTTCCATTATTTGTTTATATCCAACATATTTTTAAAAGCGTTCAATCATCTTTCCTATTTACTTTTACTTTAATTATTTGTATTTGACTTTTTGTAAATGGTGCTAATATATTTTAAGTTATTACATTTTTTTTTTTAATGGAAAAAAGTAATCTACTGGTATGATAATAACACTATTAAAATTCTTTTTTTTTACAACTAAAAAGGCAGATATAATCTTTTTTTTACATTTTAAAAGGTTGTATTAAATTTCAGAATAATACTGTTTTAAGTGTTGTTTTTTTATTTATTTCGAAAAAAATTCTTTAGAATCATTTTTATTAAAATAAAAACAAAAATTATATTTTGAATAAAACTTAATTTGCTTTTACTTTTAATTTATGTTAATAATTTTTATGACAAAAAATGTTAAAGTGTTGAATTTAATATCAGAAAGAATTCAGAAAATATTTTTGTATTGTAAAATTACAACGTTTTTTGTTTTTTTAAAGTAAATTTTATATAACAAAAAGTTTTAAAATATTTTCAAATGTTTAAGTGTCATTAATGTGATCCAATATCAAAGAAATAAAGAAATAAAAGAATTTAAATAAATTTAGTAACAAAATGTTTTGGTACTTGAAATAAAACGAGGAAGAATACAGTTGACTTTGTCAACTCTTAGATACCCGTACGAACCGTTAGTATGTTCACAGCCTGTCACTCTGCTTACAATATTATTTTTTTAATATTTTAGTATTTTAAAATAATTTGGGTGAATTTTATAATTTCTAGAACTATGGGTTGTACATATATTCAAACTATATGTTTATATGTACATTCTTCAAAAGCAGATTCTAACCTTCCACATAACGATTATCAATCCAAAACTTTTTCAAATATTCTATAGTACCATTTAATACTAAGCGGTAAATGTATATTAAATTTACTAAGTACAAAACAGTAAATATAATTTTAAATATTATATTATATTATATTTAAATATTCCATTGACAGAATAATTTCTTATAAGTACAATAAAATACATATGTGTATGTAAATACGGCGCTATATAATATACATCTATACTCTTATCATTCATTCATCAGTGACATATACGATATGTAAATAAACATTATATTATATAAGTATGTATGTATATCAATATCATATAAATAAAAATTCTTCAAGCAACCGTTATGTTGTATATTTATTTACATTTTTATGTACTGTGCATTATATCCTCAACAATTTCAAATTATCGAGTAAAACAAAATGGAAAAAATTCGTTTTAAAGAAATTTGTTAGAAAATTTGAAAAAATCAAGTAACACTTTCGTCAATTATAAAGTAACCCTATATTATTAAAAAAAGTTGTTAACAGAAATAAAAATATAATGTTGGAGCTTTAATTTTTGTGTATTACTTCAAAAAAATTCTAACAGGTGTTCAAGTTACAGGTGTTTAAAAATAGGAAATTTTCAGTTTTTGACCCCTTACAGCTCCTAAACGGGGGGTGATACAAAAAAAATTTCTGAAATGACTCATACTAATTTTCAAAGATCTAACTTCTGTCAAAATTTCAAGTTTCCAACTTTAACCGTTTAGAAGATGGAAGGGTTAAAGAATTTTGATAAATTTGAGTTTCGCATAACGGTAAATTAAGACACCGTATGCCAAAAATATATATTTATTGTATATATACTTTTAAAGCTAATGAAAGTAGTAATCGTTTGGCGTTTTCAAAATGAAGATATACCTTATACAACTTGTGCTATAACAATTTAAATATAGAGCTTTTTTGAACCTTTGGGGAGCTGTAGCTCCGTAACGGGTGGGGCTACAAAAAAAAGTTATTAAAAATAAAATTAATATTTTTGTGAGATCTATCAGTAGTTAAAATTTCATAGCTCTATTGCAAAAAAAATGTGGAGATCTAAAAGTTAGGTGTTCGAGAGCTACCCTAAGGCTTGGTCCAAACTCAACCAAAAAAAATAGGGAACCTACAAATTACTCCAAAAATATTTTGTGTAAATTTCAAGATTCTAGCTTTCTTAGTTTTTGAGTTAGCGTGCTGACGGACGGACGGACGGACGGACGGACGGACGGACATGGCTCAAAAGTCTTAGAATTTTTTTCTGATCCGATCCATACCTTTGAAGGTATATCTAGCTCGCTTATTTCGAGGTGTTACAAACGGAGGAGTAATTTTATTATACCCGATCCTATCGTACGGGTATAATTATTTATAAATAATCTAACGTAGGGGCCTCGGTGGCCTAGTGTAAGAGCGTGTAACGCTATAAACACCGAGAGAGTGTGGGTTTGAATCCCACACACATCGTAAGAGTTATTCCACTTTACGACATTTACAGCCACACCTGAAAAGGAGAGGCTGTGTAATTTCCTGTTTACATTTATGTATTTATATCTGTTTTAGTAACATTATAGTGGCGCCATATAGTTTTTTTTTTCATCAATTCTTTCAAGTTTCTTCCATTTCATTTATTTTGTATTAATTTAATTTTTATAGCGATTTCTTTCTACATACATATTTTGCTACTTATTTTTTAAATCGTGCAACTAACATATAGACTGACAGCGACAAAAATGAAGTGTGACATTTACCTACGCTTAACTAACTATTGTCAATTTTTGTGTTTTGTTTTTTTTTTTTTGCTTTTATCGCCACACACAATGTGATGATAAAACAAAACAACTTTTCCTTTTCAGGTGTAGTTGCGATACAAATATTGAATTATATATATTTACTTTTGTGTCCTTATTTATTATATATTATATATACCAAAGTATATACATATAGTTTTATAATCACAATGAATATAATTATAGTATATATTGTTTTTAACATTTTATTTTACATATATAATATTTTGACATGATCGGGGTTAGAACCCCATGTCTATTTAATGCAACTTCACAAAATTCCTACTTTAAATAAAATAATATAAAAAAGTAAATTAGAATTTTTTTAAAATTCAGAATAAAAATTGGAATAAAAGTAAAAAAAAACTAGAATTTATTTTATTTGCTTTATTTATGATGATTATTAGTAACCCGGCCAGTGACCCAAGATGACTTTACTTATAATGCCTAGTAATTCAAATTATTAAAAGGGAATAATCTGACTAATTGAGCAGTGTTTATGGTGTGAATGTTTTAATCGTAAGATGTTCTGTTTAAATATCCGCCAGGTTGTATCCAAATAAATATTACAACTATATAAAAGTTATAATTGTGAACACATTCTAGCGAAATAGATCTTGAAATTTTGTTCAGTTATTTGCAATTGTTGTAAACACTAATAATAATAATAATAACAATAATAATAATAATAACAAACAATAAGAGTCATTTGGCAAAGAAAATAATATATCAAAAAATTTTCCTTCCTAGTTTTAGAATAACAAGGAATATATGTTTGAATAATATATGCCATAAAAAATTCCGACTGCTGTGTAGGTGGTTTAAATTATTCTCAATGGAAATATTCTAAGTTTTGTAGAATTAACGAAAATAAATTATTATTCTTTCGAAATTTGAAAAGCAAATCCAAGAGAGGGTTAAACGAATAATAAGGGAAGAACAGAAGGGAACAAGAGAGAAAATTATATTACTAACTTTACCGATTAATAAACAACAACATTGTATATGACGCGAAAAAGCATATAATAATAAATTAGACGCTTATATAGCTAAAGACAAAACTTATATATCGGAAAGCTATAATGAACGCACACTAAACTGTACGAATGCCTGTAATTGAAACATAACTACAATTTAAAACATTTTAATGAAAAAATATAAACTTAAAAAATAAAGGAACACTAATTATGACAAAAAAAACGATTGCATCTTGTAGTAATAAAATTATTTTAAGGATCCGGATAATTTCAGGCAAACTGAAAACAAGTGTCAATAATTACAGGAACAATTTTAGAATATATACAAACAAAACCCAAACAAATTATAATTAATTATTAATTTTCGATTGTTAACCTTGGAAAATCATTTTTGTATTGATTAAATAGTTAGTTTTTTTTTTTTTTTTTTTGTAAACCGTACAATTTAACCACACATAAAAATAAGACATTCTTAAGTTTTTAATATCTTTTTAACAATTTTTTTTTTTTTTGTTTCTGGTTGTACAAAAATAAAATTGTGTATAAAAACTTTTCAGTTATTAATTATAAGTTTTACAGAAGTTTTAACAATGTATAAAATATGTATATTGGATGAAGCCTAAACGACGAATAATAAATCTTTAATAAAAAAATCGAAAACATAAAAAAAAACATAGTAATCAAAAGGAAAAGGACTACCACCCATTCTAAAAACAAAGAGAAAAAAAAAAAAATTTGAAAATTAAGTTTTAACATTATTGATGTAATAAAAAATATATAAAGGAAAATGAATCAATTTCAATCTATATTTGGCACAATTGTTTATTTATTTTTTTTTTTTTTTTTAGTTTTATGTTCAAAATAAAATCATTTTAATGATTTCAGCAAAGAAAAACAGAATTAAACTTTCTAATGACTTTAGAAAAGATAAAAAAAGTTTTTATATATATTTTATTTAAAATATATATTGTATGGTTCAGTATCAAGGTCAGTATTTATTTAACCACAAGTCTTTATAAGACTTTATAATATTATATTATGTCACATTATCAGTTAGGTGTAAACGTACTTGTATTGTTTTAATTTATTCTGATATTCACTGAAAATTTATTCTAAAAGTGAAAGAACGAATTAAAAGTTTGTTAAAAAGTTAATTAATAAATTTTTATAAAATAAAATTTTAATTAGATTATGCTAAATAATAATTATATGAAAATATTTTTCGTATAAAAAAAAACTGATAATTTTAAATTATACAATTATTATAGTTTAAACTTAGTTTCTTACTGTGAAGTATGAGTAGAGCTTATTCGTTTATAGGATTAACTACTCACATACAGAGTAAAGTTTACTCTGTCAATTCGAAATGATTCCAGATAAATATGAATTTCAATTGTGAAAATTAGATGGGAAAATTTATTTATTTCAAACAGAAAATGGAGCCTTAAAAAAATTATAATTTTAAAAAGTATTATAAGTTCAATTGAATGATTTCGTTAAAAATTATTCCAATATGTAAGTTTATTATGTAATATTAAAATTTGAAATAAAAAACCAATAATGACACTTCATAAGACTTTGACATTTGTAATATTCGTTAACTTTACTTTCGAGTAGGTAGCTACGGGCTGCAGATGTACACTTAGGTCAGTTTTGGCCCGTTGTTATACCCTGGATTAGTCTTTGAACCATTGAGCGCTTCTTATAAAGCGATGTAAATTTGTTAAGTCCACCTTGGACAGATTGGAAAGATTGTTTAAGAAAAAATTTCCCAGAAAATTTTCTTCTTTTTAGCAGTCGAGCCGAGCATTCACACAGCAGATGAAAGATTACTTCCGAGTAAGATTAATTTAAAAAGATGTATTTAAAAACCCTAATTGTGACTCTATTGAGTTAATTAAACTCTACTCTGTTCATTAGAAATGACTTTATCTGTCATAGAGGAACTCTAACACTTTGACAATAAGAAACAAAGTGCACTCTTGTGTTTCGACTAGTAAGTCATTTGCCAGTAATATAGATAGACATAAATACTCATATATAGGTTGTGAAAAATGTGTTTTTAATATCCGTGATGTAGGTGGAATATAATATTGCTTTAATTTAAGTCAAGTGTCAAAATTGAAATAAATTTAAACCTTGTGATAACTTTATCTACATTATCTTGCAAATGACGATTTTTTTACTTATAGTTTTATTAATTAAATTAAATTAAATTTATAATCTATAAATATTTAATCTTATTTTTAATTTAAATAAATAATTTGAACAATTAAATTCTTGAACTTCATTTTGCTTTATATCTACCTGCTTCTTTCTTGAGTAAATGACATTTCTTGATGTCTTGATAACATTTTTACAATCACAAAAAATATCCTTTTGTTATTACTTTCAGTTAGAGTTGCGTTTTTTTATTTATTAAGAATGGATCAATAAAAGAAGGACTACAGAAATTATTTTTGGCATATGCAAATTAATTCTATTTCGAAATTTTGTTGCGACATTTGTAAAGTTAAATAAGAAAATAAAAAATAGATTTCAATGAAAGTACTAACCTTATTTTTGTTTTAAAAAAGAAGAAATTTCAATATATAATTTTTAAGAACTTAGGCACTCGCTTTCTTGGCCATAGCCTGTTAATATTTTAAAAACTGTAAAATATTATAATCAAATTGACTGTCAAATATCACTTTAAACTGTCAAAAACGATATAGCTGGTCTTGATAAAAAGCTGGAAAATCTTAATGAATAAAACCCTATAGAGATCTTGAAGCTGAATGAACAATTTGTATGAAAACTCATAAAAGCTTCGTAATCAGAACTTAAAAATACATATATTTTTTGTACGAGATGCCAAATCATTTGCAGATTAACTGAGAGAAAAAAAGTAATTATTTAAGTAAGTATAGTTGCAAGTTGAGAAAATTTGGTACATTATTATGGATTAGTAAAATATTTAAATGTATTGTGACATTCTATAAATCAAACTGGGACAATTTAATTTTATTTTATTTCGCAATAACTTGTATAAGAATTACTTATGTATGTCTAATTTACTTTCCTGTTTCAATCCTATATACTTAATAATATTGTGTCTACAAAAACACATTTTCTTTATTTGGAAAAAAACTAAACTTAAATTATATATGAATCATTGATTTCATCCGACTGATAATTATTATAAGCTAATACATAAAAGTATGTTACAGGTTTCTTTTTATGCGCCATCTATTATTTGGTAATAGAGATACATTTTATTTTTTATTTTTTATATTTATTTAGTTTGCATCTATTTCTACTAATTATTCTATTAAATTGCATTTAATAACATTAATGATCAAAACAATTTTGTTTGTGCTAATTTTTTTTTGAATTGACTCTATTGCTCACCAATCATTTATCACTAATCAAATAATAACTTTTTTTATAAGTTTTTGTTGCACTAGAACCAAAATTGACAATAACTCAATGAAGTTTTGATTAGCAAAAAACACTCACTTATCAAAACAAATTCTTAGTGATAAAAGGCTAGTGCAATAGGGTCCTGGTTATAAATAATTAAAATTTGAATCTTGGTTCAGTAATTCACATTAATACTTTAAATTTGAAATAATAGGGGTCTTCACGTAAAAGTGCATCGAAATAAAAATTTCCTCCTTTACGTGAACGACTCGATGCAAAATTTAAATTGTAAACTAAAAAAATTGCAGATGACAGATATGTTAATTGGTTTAAAAAAACGTTTATTGGTATCTTTCCAGAAATGTTGATTGGTATTTTTAAAAATTGTTAGTTGGTATCTATCTGTTATACTTATTATATTATTATTTGATTAAATATCAATTTTTCACTTTGAAAAACTAAAATATAATTTTTGAGTTTTGATTTTGAAAAATAAAAAATTTTTAAAGCATTTAGAAATAATTTAGTCGAATGTGCTATTTTTGTTTGATGCACTCCCAATAAATTCCAAAACCGAAACCAAATAAATTCTAAAAACGAAATGTCAAATTAACTTCAAAAAAATATCCTCGATTAACTTCAAAAAAATTTACTCGAGTAAATAAAATATGCAATAGAGTTAAGGTAGTGGATATTTTAGTCGAGGATCGGAGGATCAATGCAAATTTTATTTTTTATACATGAAACAACAACAATTTCTGTCAAAAATTTCCTTAAATCCTCCGATCCTCCGATTCAAGACTAGTTTGAACTTTTACGTGAAGACCCCTAATGAAAATAATGTCTGTGAAAGAACAATAGATATTTTAAACAAAATTTAAAGCACTCAACATATTTTAACTTTTTAAAAACTACAATGATTATAAAATGTTATAACTTTTATAAGTACATAAGTATATTAAATTTCACAATTTAAATTTTCAATCATTACATTTTTCTGTAAAAATAAATGAAAATAGGAAAACATTAATTTAAATTAATACTATTACTGTATGTACATTTGTTAAGAATTTAATCTAGAATATTGCGTTTAATATCTAATTCTATTAAAATTAAAATTATATAAAACTAATGAAAATTTTGGCAGTGAATTTTTTATTATTGTTTTTTTTTTCTTTGTTTTTTTACTTAATTTAATTATTTTGTAGTTTACATTAAATTTTTAAGAGTTTTCTCATTTCTAATTATAAAAGGGTTCTATTTTTAGTTTTTTTTTTTGTTTTTTTTTTTGATTTTTTAATTTTTAAAAAGTTTTCTATAACGTATTTATTGTCTATTTAGTTATTTTTAATGCATTGTGCATATAAAAAAAAAGAAAAGTATTACTTAAAGTTTTTTTTTTTTTATTGTTATTTGTGTTTTCTTTTTTTTTTGCCGTCTAGTAAAATCTAAAAATTTGTTGTTTAAAGAAATTGCCAGTGGTTAAAAAACATTATAAAACTTTTCAATATAAAAAATTCTTTTAATTTTTTATTTTAATATAACAATTGGGTATTTTTAATTTTTTGTTATCAACATTTATTGTATTTAAATAAAATTTGTTTGTCTCTTGTTGTAATAAAAATTATTTATACATTTTAAAATATCTATTTATAATTTAGTGTGTCAAATTTATTGGGTACTTTTAATCAAGTTATAAAATAAAGAAAGATAAATTAAATTTTTTTTTAAAAGAAATTTAAGTAAAAAATAAATAAATTTATAAAAAAATTATAATTTTTTATTTTTTTTACGAGTGACGGTGGAAAATATCGAAAGTTATTCAAAGGAACTGCACGAGGTTGCTCTCAGTAGAGTTGAACTTTAACCAACCAAAACAACCTTTGTAATCTAACTTTAGGATGATTCCTTTATAGTGATATAATGTACGGTTTGGTTTTGCAGAAAACGACGACGGTGGATTACTTGGGAAATTGGGTTTGGGAGGATTATTATAAATTAGTATTTAAATTATTAGTAATTAAGATAAGTTCCAAATGTTTTATTTTTTTTTTTTTAATGCATTTCTCTGCCACATAAATGTGGATAGGAAATTACACAGCCTTTTCTGTTCAGGCGTGGCTGTAAATATCGTAATGGGGAATAACTCTTACGAAGTGTGTGGGATTCGACCAACACTCCCTCGGTGTTTACAGCGTATTTCATACGCTGTTACCCACTAGGCTACCGAGGCCCCTTTAAACTTTACTTGGAGCAAAGGATAATTTTGATATATTTTAATAGATGATTCCTTCTTGATGACTCTTTCTTATTTAGTAAGTATATTTTAATAAACTTAATCTAAAAAATAAAACTAATTAGCTTTAATAAAGGAAAGACAAATTTTAGATTTAAAAGAAAAAAACAGTAATAAGTTTAAACAGTATTAATAAGTTTGTTGTTAGCCAAATGAAATTAACTTAAAATACTTATTGATATCGAATTGCGGGTTTTGTAGAATTTAATTTTTTTATAAATATTAAAAGTTTTATTTGTGTAGGATTCATATTAAAACGAGGAAGAATAAAGTTGCCTTTCTCAACTCTTAGATACCCATACGAACCGTTAGTATGTTCACAGCCTGTCACTCTGCTTACAATATTATTTTTTTAATATTTTAGTATTTTAAAATAATTTGGGTGAATTTTATAATTTCTAGAACTATGGGTTGTACATATATTCAAACTATATTTTTATATGTAAATTCTTCAAAAGCAGATTCTAACCTTCCACATAACGATTATCAATCCAAAACTTTTTCAAATATTCTATAGTACCATTTAATACTAAGCGGTAAATGTATATTAAATTTACTTAGTACAAAATAGTAAATATAATTTTAAATATTATATTATATTATATTTAAATATTCCATTGACAGAATAATTTCTTATAAGTACAATAAAATACATATATGTAGGTAAATACGGCGCTATATAATATACATATATACTCTTATCATTCATTCACTTATTTATTTACATTTTTTTGTACTACGCATTATATCCTCAACAATTTCAAATTATCGAGTAAAACAAAATGGAAAAAATTCGTTAAAGAAATTTGTTAGAAAATTTGAAAAAATCAAGTAACACTTTCGTCAATTATAAAGTAACCCTATATTATTAAAAAAAGTTGTTAACAGAAATAAGAGTATAATGTTGAAGCTTTAATTTTTGTGTATTACTTCAAAAAAATTTTAACAGGTGTTCAAGTTACAGGTGTTTAAAAATAGGAAATTTTCAGTTTTTGACCCATTACAGCTCCTAAACGGGGGGTGATACAAAAAAAATTTCTGAAATGACTCAGAATTACTTATTTTCAAAGATCTAACTTCTGTCAAAATTTCAAGTTTCCAACTTAAACCGTTTAGAAGATAGAAGGGTTAAAGGATTTTGCAAAATTTGAGTTTTGCATAACGCTAAATTAAGACACCGTATGCCACAAATATATATTTATTGTATATACACTTTTAAAACTAATACAAGTTGTAATCGTTTGGTAATCAAAAACCAAGTAGTAATCGTTTTCAAAATGAAGATATACCTTATACAACTTGTGCTATAACAATTTAAATATAGAGCTTTTTTGAACCTTTGGGGAGCTGTAGCTCCGTAACGGGTGGCGCTACAAAAAAAAGTTATTAAAAATAAAATTAATATTTTTGTGAGATCTATCAGCAGTTAAAATTTCATAGCTCTATTTCAAAAATGTGGGGATCTAAAAGTTAGGTGTTCGAGAGCTACCCCAAGTTTTGGTCCAAACTCAACCAAAAAAAATAGGGAACCTACAAATTACTGCCAGTATATTTTGTGTAAATTTGAAGATTCTAGCTTTCTTAGTTTTTGAGTTAGCGTGCTGACGGACGGACGGACATGGCTCAAAAGTCTTAGAATTTTTTTCTGATCCAATCCATACCTTTGAAGGTATATCTAGCTCGCTTATTTCGAGGTGTTACAAACGGAGGAGTAATTTTATTATACCCGATCCTATCGTACGGGTATAATCACTGGTCCGCCAATATAATGTATCCTTTAATCAATTTGACAATGATTTCCGATTAACTCGTTCTGGCATTAAAACATTTTAAAAAATTTCCTTTTTTAGCACATTTCCAAAAAAATTTTGAAAAAATGTGCTTATTAGAGTCACTCTGTCCGTCCGTCCGTCCGCCCGTCTGTTTACAAAACTTCTACACCGTTAAAGATAGAGAAAAAAAATTTTAACCATGGGTAGGTCTCATAAAAAAAATAATTTTGTGGAACAACTTTTTCATGTAGCCCTTCCCATTACGGAGCTACAGCCCCTCAAACTTTGAAAAAGCCCTATTTTTAAATGCATATATCTTAAGTTCTGCTTAAGATTTTTTCAATCTGAAAACGTCATTCGACAGCTATTTCTTTTATCTTTGTAATTTAATATCAAAATTATACAATTATTTTAAATTTAGTATTTAAATTTACCGTTATCTGAAAACAAAATTTTGCATGATTTTTCTACTTTCATAACTCCGGCACGCTTTTAGATAGAGGCTTGAAATTTTGAGGCAAGAAAGAACTTTTAGAATTAGTATAAGTTTGCTCAGAAAATTTTTTTGGACCACCCCCTGTTTATGAGCTATTAGGGCTTAAAAATTGATAATTTGCTATTTTTAAACACCTGTAACTTAGGAACCTGTACACATTTTACTTCTGCAAGATATAAAAATTAAAGCTACAGTAATATATTTTTATGTGTGTTACAGGTTTATTTAAGTTGTAAAGGGTTCCAAAGTTGCAGCTCTTCAAAATTGCGAAAAAGCCCTATTTTCAAATGTATATATCTCAGGCTCTGCGTAATAGTTTTGCAATCTAAAACCGCCAGAAGATCGAAAATTTTATTATCTATATAAAACAATATCAAAATTATGTAATATTTTGTAATTTACTATTTAAATTTACCGTTATGTGAAAACCACATTTTGCATGAAATTTCTTTTTTCATAACTCCGGCACGCTTCTAGGTAGAGGCTTGAAATTTTGAGGCAAGAAAGAACTTTTAGAATTAAAATTTTTTGGTAGCACCCCCTCTTTAACAGTTATTACGCCTCAAAAATTGAAAATTTGGTGTTTTTCGACACCTGTAACTTAGGCACCTGTACAAATTTTTCTTCGGCATGTCATGAAAATTAAAGGTTCAATAATATATTTTTACGTGTGTTAACGGCTTTTCTTAGTAATATAGGATTCCGGATTACGGCCCCTCAAAATTTCAAAATTGTCCTATTTTCACATATTTTCTTATTACATGAAATTTTCAAATTTTTGTGTAAGTCACACTTCTAAACAGTTTGTATTAAGTTTTGGAAATGTGCGCTTTTAAAAACCATTGGTTTACATTCTACCTTGTTTTTAGTTCTAGTCTATTAGAAATTTTAGAAAAATCGCTTAATTTATTCGATTAACGAATGGTAAGCGGCGTCGAAATGAAATTTTATTAAAAGAAATTTCTTTTCCTATTTTTTACTACTCTAAAAAAAAAGACCAGTAATTAAATTTTATTGAGTTTCGTTAACACGTTCACTTTATGTTAGTTTATTAAATTTTATTCCTTATTTTAGTTTTTAAAATTGCCACCAAAAAAAAAAAAACGAGTTGTTCTTTAATTTTTATATATACGAGTATGTATAAAAAAACTTAACACATAAACGTTGCGAAAATTTAAAAAATTTTATTTTTTTATGAACTCTTTTAAAATTTTATTTTAAGATTTGAATAATTTGTTAAAATAGTTCTAACATTTTAAAATTTTTAATTAGTGTTGATAATTTTTTAAATTAAGTTAAGATATTTTACAGCTTAATTAAAAAATTATATCAGATAGAAATCTTCATTTCAGTTGTTGGATTTATAGGTACTTTAATTTAGTCATAATATGGTTTTTTTTTTTTTGAGCATAGGATATCTTAAAATTTAAATTTTTAACTTATATTAATTTTAAAATTAAGAGTTAAAATTTCATATGCAATAAGAATTTTAGAAACTTTTTGGCATATTTTCAAAAAAATTTTGAAAGAAATATTTTTATTTATTTTACACTGTCTGTCTGTTTAGAAAACTTCTACACCATTCCAAATGGAATTTACAATAGAATTTTTACCATAAATAGATCTCATAAAAATATTTATTTTGTGAAACAACTTTTTTATTTTGCTTAAATTATTACAGAGAATAGCCCCTCAACGTTGTATATAGTTCTATTTTCAAATATTTAAATTTAAAAAAGTTTTTTTTAGGCTTTATAATTCAATGTAAAAATTATATGATGTTGTACAATTTATAGTATTTAACTACATATTTTTTAATCAAAACCATAAAATTAAGTGAAGAAAAATCTTTGAGAATAAGCCTTAGTTACATCAGAAAAAATCCTCTCGTTTAAAAGTCATTAGGTATCAAAAAGTGAAAATTTAACATTCTTAGACACCTGCGAGTTTTTAGGATATTTTTCAAAAAATATTTGAAAAATTTTTTTCTTAGTTTCACCCAGTAAGTTCGTATCTTTGTTTACAAAACTTTTATAACTTTAAAGCTGGAGTAATGAAATTTAATGGATAATTTTCATAAAAGAATTAATGATGTGGAACAACTTTTTATGTAGCCCTACCCATTACGAAGCTACTGGTCCTCAAAATTGGAATAAAGTCGTATTTTCAAAACATCAAATGACAAGGCATTTTTTTAGCTTTATAAATCAATATTAAAATTATATAAGTTTTTGCAATTCAGTATTTAAGCTATTTAGTATTCAATTTTACCGTTATATGAAAATCAAATATTGGAAAATTTTATTTCTTTCATATCTACAAAACCCTTATAGTTATAACATTGAAATTTTTCGAGAGGAAATACCTTTCAGAATTAGTATGAGTTTCCTCGAAATTCTTTATGTGCTTGTCTCTGTTTAAAAAAGAAAGAAAGAAAGGAAGAAAGATATAATATTCAAAACTGTTTTTATTATCTCTTTGAAAATGTGCGCCATTATGAACCTTTAGTTTTACATAAACTGCCTTATTTAAATTGCATTTATTTGTTAGCGAATTTAAAGAAGAGTTGGTTTTTTTCATATTAAACTTTTATTTTTATTTACAAAATCAATTTTAAAGTTCATAAAATAAAATATTTCATGCACGTTTTAAATTTATTGATTGAATAAAGTAGAATTTTTATTTTTCCTCAAGAGGAAAAAAAAAATTTTTATTTATAACAAAAAACGAGAAAGAATACAGTTGCCTTTGTCAACTCTTAGATACCCGTACGAACAGTTAGTATGTTCACAGCCTGTCACTCTTCTTACAATATTATTTTTTTAATATTTTAGTATTTTAAAATAATTTCGGTGAATTTTATAATTTCTAGAACTATGGGTTGGGTTGGGTTGGGTTGTACATATTTTCAAACTATATGTTTATATGTACATTCTTCAAAAGTAGATTCTAACCTTCCACATAACAATTATCAATCCAAAACTTTTTCAAATATTCTATAGTACCATTTAATACTAAGCGGTAAATGTATATTAAATTTACTTAGTATAAAATAGTAAATATAATTTTAAATATTAATAAGCACATAGTATATTTATATTGTTATAAGTATATCGCCATACATTGCAATATTTCCATTCATAGAATAATTTCTTATAAGTACAATAAAATATATATGTATATGTATGTATGTAAATACGGCGCTATATAATATACATCTATACTCTTATCATTCATTCATCAGTGACATATACGATATGTAAATAAACATGATATTATGTATGAATATCAATATCATATAAATAAAAATTCTTCAAGCAACCGTTATGTTGTTTATTTATTTACATTTTTTTGTACTACGCATTATATCCTCAACAAATTATCGAGTAAAACAAAATAGAAAAAATTCGTTAAAGAAATTTGTTAGAAAATTTGAAAAAATCAAGTAACACTTTCGTCAATTATAAAGTAACCCTATATTATTAAAAAAAGTTGTTAACAGAAATAAGAGTATAATGTTGCAGCTTTAATTTTTGTGTATTACTTCAAAAAAATTTTAACAGGTGTTCAAGTTACAGGTAATAGGAAATTTTCAGTTTTTGACCCTTTACAGCTCCTAAACGGGGGGTGATACAAAAAAAATTTCTGAAATGACTCATACTTGTTTTCAAAGATTTAACTTCTGTCAAAATTTCAAGTTTTCCACTTAAACCGTTTAGCTACAATTAGGGTGGGACTACAAAAAAAAGTTATTAAAAATAAAATTAATATTTTTATAAGATCTATCAACAGTTAAAATTTCATAGCTCTATTTCAAAAAAAATGTGGGGATTTAAAAGTTTGTTGTTCGAGAGCTACCCGAGGTTTTGGTCGGAACTCAACCAAAAAAAATAGGGAACCTACAAATTGCTCCCATATATTTTTTTTGAATATTTTGTGTAAATTTCAAGATTCTAGCTTTCTTAGTTTTTGAGTTAGCGTGCTGACGGACGGACGGTCGGACATGGCTCAATTGACTTAGAATTGTTTTCTGATCCGATCCATACCTTTGAAGGTATATCTAGCTCGCTTATTTCGAGGTGTTACAAACGGAGGAGTAATTTTATTATATCCGATACTTATCGTACGGATATAAAAAAAAACGTTTAATGTGTCAGTACAGTCCATTCTTTATGCTTTTATTTTAAACATAAAAAATTATTTATATAATTCAGTATCTAATATCTATGTTAATAAAAATTTAAATTGATTTGTTTACTAATTTTAATACAGATTATTGTGCTCTTAGGGAATTCGTATGTAATTATTTATTTCTAATGAAAGTACCTGTAGATTTTTACAACGATTGTTATTTTTCTTGGGCTTCTTATTAATATTATTTCCTCTTACATAGATCTAGATATCAGATTTGAAAAAATTTCTTTAAAAAAAAATTAAAATTTTTCATGATTAAAAATACTTTTTTGTTTGTACGGTTTTCGAAGTTTTTTTCCTTACATTGACTATTTTTGATAATCTGGCAATAATTGTTCATTATGCGATGGAAATTGATTGACCAAAAATAATTATCTTATTACAATAATAATAATAATGTAGAGTCCAAGAATTTAGTAATACTTAGAACTACTATTATTATATAAATAGTATCGAAAAAAACTTTTAAAAATTATATTTATTTTTGGCATCAATCCAATTCGTTTTAAAAAATCAATAAGTGGTTTCTGGTTGTTTGCTACCACATATATAGAAAATCGTTAAAAAAAAAACTTTCATATTATATAATGATGTGTATATAAGATTAAAATGTTAAAAAAAAAAACTTTTATTAAACTTAATAAAGTATCTATACTTGGAAATAGTTTTGTTATTATACTATAAAGGTTTATTCCATACGGGGGGGTATGAATTGTATTAAATTGTCAGCATAAATCTAACACTATGACTTTATAAAAAGAACATAATATGATATTTGGGTTTTCAACATTTTTGTGCTGTTTATTAAAAAGGATATCAGTTTGAAAAAAAAAATTACTATAAAATTTTTACTTATATGTTTTTCCAAAAATGGAAATGTTGAACATTGAGGTGGTGATCATTTTTTAAATAAAAATAATAAAAACAAAATTATGAAAAAGTTACATTTTTTTTTTATAATAAAGCAAAAAATTTTTTTTTTTGTATAATATTATAAGATTAATTATATAGGTATTAAGTATAAATACTAAGAGCCTTGATTGTTAACACTATTGCAAGTAAATATCATGTGTCAAATTATATAATACTTGGTTACTTGTAAAGTATTTTCATTTATTCAGTTTTTTTCTTTAAAAGAAACTTTTGAAATATTCTTAACATAACCCTGTACATTTTAATCCTAACTAGATTCAACATCTGGATGCTTTATTTGATGGTAAATATATGGTTTGTAATGGAAAATTATATTTTACTACTAAATAAGTAATAACTTTTATAATTAATAGAAACTGAGCTCCTTCTATTAATATTTTCGTCCTGTACAAAATTCAAACTCCCACTGTTTCAGTTGATAAACAAGGATATCTTATGGTCTGAAGATTTTCACTTCCAAAACAAAATATGTAGTAAAAATTTTATATAAATATGCCTACAAACTTTAATTTCCGCGCTCTCTCGGTTAGAAAGTGATGTTCTTAACCATAGGGCCACCGAGACACCTATTTACACTATATTTGCTGGTAAGAGCGGTTTATTAAGAAAAATTACTCTCAGAATTCAATCAAATAATTTACCTCACAATTAAAAAAAAGTTGCTATCTGTGGAGGATTTGAAACTTTAGTAAAATAATTGCCAATGTTTTTAAGCACTTGTCCACTGAGCCTCATTATCTTTATTTACATTTTTTTTTACTTTCTTTTTATTGTTCAATTCATTTTATTCTATTTTAACCTAAAATAAAGTTATAAAAAAAAAAAGGTTTTATGTATCTTATTATTAACATTTAAAAATTTCAATTTTTTTTATGTTAAGTTCATATCTTTAGTTTATTTGTTTTGTTTTATTAGGATAATACTAATAGAGTATTAGTCTGTGCTTTGTTATTTATCTTTGTAAAACTTCGCAAAAAAAACATTGTTATTTCATATGTTGTTAAATAAAAATTCCTAGCCTATCTTAGAATAAATTATCTTAATCTACCTTACTCTATTCGTTCTTTTCTTTCTCTTCCTCTCTTCAAAATATATGCCTGAATTATGATGTCTCTAACCATTAATAGCTTTTTGATTACTGAATCCTTATAGATTATACTCACATAGTCATATCATATTTTAAATGATCTCCGTTAATGGTCTCCGTTAATGGTCTACTATAGTGATACAATAGTAGGACATGATTTTGGTTTTTATATAACCGCTTCTGAATACTTCCATAAATACTGAGGGGCTATATAACCCGTTAGCAAAACTTTTTAATTACATTTCTACAATCAAAGCTATTTGCATAAATGTAGGCGAAATTTAATTTTAACAATAATTGGAATTACGTATTAATTATAAGGATATTTTTATACTTGTACGAACATATTTCAAGAATATAATAAAATTGCCATTTCGTTTCTAATATTTTAAAAAAAAGATGTATATGCAAAAAAAATATATATATAAAATTACATATATATTTGTTCAGGATTGAATTCTGAGTCGGTTTAATTGAGTGCGTCCGTCCATCCGTTCGCATATGATAACTCAAAAACTAATGGAGCTAAGATATCTAAAATGTTTACATTAAACTTTTATTTAAATGCCCATTTCGCTATTGCAATTGAACAAGATTGATGGACGGGTTCGATTAGCTACGATACAAATTATTATTTTTTTAATTTTTAACTTTATGGATCAAATTATGCTAGATAATATGTGACATTTTGGCATAAAACTAAAAAAGTTAAGTTTTATGCCAACGACTTCTGCAGAATGTGATTGGTCTACTCTAGAGTAACAAGTTCAGGTATAGCTGTCATTCAACTAATTTTTTTATATCAGCAAAATCCGGAGTTTATATAAGTTGGGTACTTAAAATTTTGTCAAAATAAGTTGAGTTTTATGCCAACGACTCTGCAAAATTGGATTAGTTTAACGCAGTATGATCAAGTAGCTGACTTACAACTTATATGTGAATAATATTTATTCGTCAAGATATACTACAAGTATAACTTATGTTCGTTCGTGCATTCTAGAGTTAAGAAAGTCAATTCTACACTTTTCCTCGTCTATAATCAAATTTATTGAATTTGCATTTCATATAAAATTTTATTACTTGAGAAGTTTTCAAAAAACAACCTAATAAATTCTCATATTGTAAACTTATACATGTATACAAAATTTTTATTACCTATGTATAAAATTATAAATTTCTATTATTAAATGAAATAAAACAAAAAAATAATTTGCATTTTTAGCATTATTAGAAATTTTTTAACTTCTCATTTTATTTATTTTCTAAAATTTAATTTCCTTTTTTCTTTCTACAATTCATTTTCTTTTCTTTTTTTTATTAATATAAACTTCATTTAGATTTATTGTCTTTTGAATTCTAATAATACATGATATAAGTAACTCTATTCAAAATTAAAATGAATTGTTAGTTAGTTACTTGTCAAAATAGATATATTATATATATATATATATCTAACATATTATTTAATAATAGTATCAAGATAATGATCAAGAAAATAATAAAAGAAAAATTGAATTTTCATTCAGTAAATCCTTCAATACAATAAATACATTCATTTCTATAAACATGTGTTACATATGGATCTGTATAAAATATAAAATAAAATGATTGAATGAATGATTGAATGAATGATTAATGAATGAATAGAAATAAAATAACAATAGCGGATCAGTATAATACCAAAAATGGTTATTGTAAAATAGTGTTGTTATACTTTAAAGAAAGAGAAAAAACTGCATTTAGATACGTTTATTATTTAAACAAAATTATAAGCATTAATTTTTACACTAGCTAACTAAAAAATATGTTTTTATACATTTTCTATTTTTCTTTTCCATTATTTAATTTTTATTTTAATCTTTCATTTTTACGACATAACCTGACTTTATTTAAAAAGGTTTTACGTTGTAATTTTTATACTCATATGTATGTGGTATTGGAAGTTTTGTTATTGAAATGAAGTAAATTCGATCGGCACGTTTAAGTAGCTGCCATACAACTTCTTTTTCTTATATGAAAATAACTGAGTGTCTATTAAAGCTTAGTGTTTGAAATTTTATGAAAAGAAGTCAAATTTTATGTTAAATTTTGAATTCTGTAAAATTTTGTTGGTGTAGAATAGTAGGTTTGAATATGGCTGTTATATAAATTTGCTTTTATATATGACCATAACTTAATGTCTATATTATATTATAAGATGTTTTGTCTATACTATATTATAAGATGTTAGATGCTATATTTACTAACATTTTGTCAAAAGAATTTAAGTTTTATGCCAACGGTAAAAGTATGTCAGATATTTTGTAAAAGAAGATTGAATTTTTTTATAGGTGATTAAATTTGATGGTAACAGTATAACTTATGTTCGCACGAGTTTAGTACGTTTTCATTTATTTTTTAAAATTTTATTGTCTTTCCTTTTCGGTGGATGTTTAATTAAAACACAATTAGAGACAGAAAGTTTTTTGTTTGATCTAACTAAATCATATAACCTTATAAGATAAACATTTAATTGTTTGTTCTAAAATTCAATTAAATAATCTTTCTTCTTCTTTCCCAAAGTTGGCGAAATCAAGCTATTTCGAAAGTTTTTTTCATTTCATTTTATCTTTTATTTTTTTTACTTTTAAATTCTATTTTTTTTCTTTATGAAAATCAATTCACCTTTTCCGTGGCACCCTCCGCGGTCTAGTGGATAAAAGCGTATGAAATACGTTGAAATAAACACCGAGGAAGTGTGGGTTCGAATCCTACACACATCGTAAGAATAATTCCCCCTTACAACATTTACAGCTACGCCTGAATAAGAAAGACTATGTAATTTCCTTGTCAGATTTATGTGGCAGAGGAATGTAGTAAAAAAAATAAATCTTCTTTTCCATGGTACCACTTACTTGTTTTCTTTATATAGTATCTGGAATTTTCAATGAAAGCTTTTAGTACACTATTGTTCTTTACTATTATCTCTCTACTACTCTTTTTTTTGTACACGTTTTTTTAATTTACATCTTTCAAAATAATATGGGATCACTGATCTTGGGTGTAATGGGAATGTATCTATATATTTTCATCTTCATTCATTGCAAAGCAGATATAGAGGAGTTAGTTGTCAGGTTTGATGGGTCGAATGCATATAACTAAACTTAAACTCAAATTTCTTTTGAAACAAAAAACTACGCTTGAACTCGTATTTTTCTTTGAAAAAGTGATATTTAAATTCCAGCTCTCATTCCATCACTAATTTTAGCGACTTTAACTTTTAATTCAATAATGGAACCTAGGTTTTCTTTTTGTTTTTTAATTATTCAATTGAAATATTTCTTTTATTTTGTATGTATATTTATGAAGTTAAGTGTACGTATATATAGAATATAAATTTTTATGTATATATACGGTATCTGGTTGTTATTTAATTCAAGTATATTACGTATAAGTATATGATATTCCATTGTGGCTAATTAAAGTAATATTCATAAATCTTTTATGTTTATTTTTTTATATACTTACTTAAATATAAAAATAAAATGTATTTTTTGAAAATTAAAATCAAGTATATTAGAATGTATCTTGAATAATTTTAATATTTTTGTTTAATGTAAAATTTTATATAATAAAACCAAAATGGAAAATAATAACAGGAACAAAAACAAAAAAACTTTATATGATAAAATATTAATAAAAAAAAAAAAAAAATTGTATATTATGTAAATGAATATGTTTTATTGGTAACAACTATATACCATATGTATGTTTTAATACAATTTTATAATTAAAATCATTATGAAATTCTAATAAAATTTTATTGGATAATCTTTGATTATATTTTGAATTCTTAACATTTAAAAAAGATTTTGAAAAATTATTTTTAATTCAGTTTATTATTACGTTTATAATTTTATTTTCAGTATATTATTATGATAAGCTTTTTGTTACCTTTGACATTCATAATAAATTTTCAAATTATATTTTTTGGGTTTTATTTTAAATTTTTTATATTATAAAAATTAATTGGTTATACAGAAATGTCACGTATTAAAATATTCATAATACTTTTTTCTTATTAAAGTGTAGATTTATTTGCCAAAGCAGTGAAACGAACTTCACTCTTCAGTATTAAAACTTTTGGTATTCTGTTAATATTTTTATTTTATAGAATGTTTAAAATTAGGTATATGGTTTTTCAAAATGCATTTATATTAATATTTTAAAGAATATCACTTATTTAAGAATATCGTCAAATAAGACAATTCTTACGCCAGCGCTGCTTTGCTCCGGCCATTTTTAATTGAAATCTATAAAAATAATATACATATATGATATGAAAATTTTTTACAAAGATTACCTTAAAATACAATTTTATTCTGGTCCAAGAGATATTTAATCTTATTATGATTGGTTACATCTTTAACGGTAAACTTTTATTTCCCTTTAATGCATGAGAAATCTTATACAAGTTTTTCATTTTAAATGTGTATTTTTTTTTAGAAAATTATAAAAATAATATTCCAAAAATTAAATATAAACATATTGTATAAAGTAAGACAATAATGTTAACTTTATTTTTATATTAACGAAATCAAACACATAAAATAATACAATCTTCGGTTTAGTTGAAATTTGACGAAATTAGTTGAAATTTGATGAATTAAGCTATTCTGTTTATTTTGAATTTTTTTTTATAATTTTCTGAACTCTTTGGATTAAGTAAAAAATAAATAATAAAGTAAATAAATAACTTACTCAACAAATATATAAATAGATAACACTTATATATATTTTTCCATTTATCCGAAATTCGGTAAACAAACCATAAAAAGAGTGTCACAACTGAGTAAATTGCTTTGCACGAATCAAAACAGAGTTTGTGAAGAAATTGTGTTTTAAATGATAATATTATTTTTAACTTAAAATATATAATTAATTAAAATCTATTTTATTGAAAGCAAAACACTATTTTAAAACTTAAGATCTAATTAAATTTAGAATTACTACAAATTTTTTCTTCTTATTATTTTTTTTTTTGAAATTTCATAGCAATGGAAATAATGAAAAAAATTCTCTTCCTGTCAAATATAGATGGAGCCTGTAAGGTTGATTGATAGAATGTAAATGACAGGATATGGACGCTTAAAAACAAGAAGATTGGACAACTAAATTTAATAGTAGATTAAATTTCTTTTCCTATTCGTAAATTAATAATATAATCCTTGCAATAACCTATTTGGCAACTACATTCGAGCTTTTAAAGTGTAAATTAAATATTTCAAATGTCATTTCTAAAATATTTACTAATAGAATCTTCCTTTAAAAAAATTCTCTTTTTCACTTTCAAGTATATGAAAAAATAAAATAGTTAACTAATGATCATATCTATTTTCTTGTTAATTTCTTGAAATTTCTCAAACATTTATATTATTTTTCTGATTATTGCTTAAACATAAAATTTTGAAAAAAAAAACCAAATAAAAGCACAAAATAAAAAAAAAACAAAGTTCAGCAATTTCTTAAACTGAAAATTTTTCACATCATCATCCATATTTTCACCATTGTATAACCAATTTCACCACCCTCATCATTATCATTAACATTTCACCACTTCGACCACAAATGAAGACAAGTAAAGAAAAAAAAATATGGTGCTTTTATGATGTAATGTACACTCACACAATAATTTCATGTCGTTTTTTTTTAAGGATTCGTGACATTGCTACAAATTTTAAGTGTTTTAAGAAAAACACTTGTTAAAATCACGAAACTTTGTTATGTTTTTCCCCTTTTACTGTTGTTATTTTTATATTGTTAAAAAAAAAAAAAAAACAAAAAGAATTTTTTTTTTTTTTAGCGTTTTTTAGTGAGGAAAATACCCAAAACCTAAAAAATTAATTTTGTAACAAATAACAAAATGAATAACATGAAAAAAATATTAAAATACAACAAATAAATTTTTGAAAAATTTTAATGTTTCATTGTAAAAAAATGGCAATACCTACATACTAAACAAAAATAAAAACAAAAACATAAAAAAAAAAATTAATAAATTTGAAAATGAAATGGAAAAATTTGTATGTTTCATTTTCCCGCTAAGAAAATTTTAATTTTAATTTTCTGTCTCTGTCTATCTTTTTTACTTTGGCATTTCATTTTCATTTTTACGGTTCAATGTTTTTGTATTTTCCAATATCTCATAAATTTGTGGTAATTATTTTAACAGCAGTTAGTACTGAAACAAAATGCCATAAATTATTCTTTTTTTCAATTTTTTTTTTTTTTGTTTGAGGAAAATTGTGAAAAAGTAAAAAAAAAAAGAAAAGAAAAATGAAGAAAATTAACTGACTTTTGGCCAATTAGAGAGTGTATCAAAAAAAAAAAAGAAAACACAAAGAAAAATGGAAGATTTATTTGCCACATCATTTTTTAAAGTAAAAAAAAAAAAAAAATACATTTATTTTTTTCTTTTCTTGCCTGTCTTGTCCATCATTTTACGAGTTGCCAAATGTAAGGTTTTTTTTTGCTTCTTTTATTGATAAAATTACTACTAAAGTAAGTAATACATATTTTTTATATAAATAAAAATATAACAATTGATAAAATAATGGTAAGAAATATTCGTGGGTAACTAAAGTATATAACTTCTTTTCATTTCTGTAATTTTTTCAGTTGGTAGTTTGAGTTTATAGTTGTCTTAATATATGTTAATTAAATATTTTTGACCCTGTCTTTTTAGACCTGTTAAAATATTATGATTCTAAAAGAAGTGCGAACTGAACTGCCATTACTATTTAATGTATGTATATGTTGTCGAAAATTTTTATGTACAATTATTTATGTATATCTTTTTTTTTTATTAACACTTCTTTGAACATTTATAGTGTTAGTACTTCACAGTCTTTATTTTTTTAGCAGAGACTAGGAATTTTTTATTATTAATATAAATTAGTTTTTCTAATTATATATAACGTGGACAAAATTCCAAGGATTACTGTGTATAGTATTTTATATATTTATCTTGTATATTTAAGTATGGATATATGAATGACGTTTGAATGCACGGATTAAGGATTGTTAAATAGCTCAATATTCTTGTTAATTGGTTTAGTAAGTTTTGAACATTTAAGTATAATATTGAACTTAAAATTTATCGTCCAGCCACAACCAAAATTTTTTCCACCGATTTGAGCACATTTACGAAGTGTACAAAAATTTCTGCTACAATGAAAACGTTTTAGAAGCGAAAAAATGACAATTATTTTTGTATAAGATAGGATTTTTTTACTTCCTCAATTCATTTTTCATTAAAATCAATTTTCTTTTTGAAAAAAAAAAGATAATAGCGAACACAATTTCAAATATATGGTAATAATAATAAATTTGAAATGTGGCAACATAACAAATTTGACATTTCAAAGCGTAATAACTATATATACATAAAAGTTAAAAGTTGATTAACTTTTTTTCTTAGTTTAGTAAGTATGCGTCATGATTATGTTGATTATATCAGCTTCCATACAATTTAATAGATTTTAACTTTTTTGACAGTACTTGTGTCATGGCTGTGCAAAATTGCATTTGATTATAGCAGAGGCATTAAAGTAATAAGAAAAATATCAAAGTTGTAATTAATTTTATTATCCTACAATTAAGCAGAATAGACTTTTTTTTTGTTTTTTTTTTTCTTTATAGAAGAACAGTGTACTCAGATATCGAACAATCGCGTGGTATCTTTTGCATTCATTAATTTATTAATTCAGATCATCTAATTATTTGCTATTACAAAACGCTTGATACCGGAATTTTTTCAGTTAACAAAATAAAATTACTCTGGCAACACTAATTTTTATATAAATTCATAAATATATACGTATGATTATAAGAAAATAATTTTCAAGTGGTTGAATACTAAATAGAACGAGTATCCGTATATACAGATAAATGAGAAATCAAATGTAATTTACGTATATTGAGGAAAAAAAAAAAAAATAAACGTTTATCAGTTCCTATATTATTATTTTTTTTTTTTGTTTTTGTTTTTTTTTTTTTTGGATAAAATCCAAGAAAAAAGTAATTTTGTTTTTTTTTTACTTTCTTATCGCTTTACGTTACGTTATTTAAGAATGAATTTAAAAGATAGAAAATTTTACTACAATAAAGGTAAAAGAACAAAACAAAAAGAAAAAAAAAGAAAAATTAAAACTTGCCAAGAAAGATAGAAATAAAAGGAAAATGAATTTTTCTTGTAAAAATTGATTTTGACTTATAAAAGAAAAAAATTTTAACGTTTATATTTTTTTTTTCAACTTGATTATATCGCATTTTGTTTTCGGAATCCCTTTAAATTCATTGCCAAAATATATATTATTATATTTTTTTTGTTTTTTTTTTGGTTTTTGGTTTCTTGAATTATCAATCAAACATGAAATTGTATTTCCTCAGGTCGATTAAATATTATTATATTACCAATCGACATAATATAATATACTTACATATTATAAGTATCTATAACTGTAAATATATCTATTAAATATATTTTATATGATTTTTTTTTTATTATATATATTATAACGTAAAAATAATAAAAAAATTTAATATAAATGAGTATATTTTTGTATTTCATAACAATTATTAAAATGTATATATATGTATGTTCAAAATAGATGATATTTTAATAATAAAAAATTGTTATAATTTACGTGGTACACTATTAATCAATATTTAAATTTATAATATTTGCAAAAGTTTTTTTTTGAATATTTTAGACCATTTTTCAATTTTGTTTCTTTTAGATTAGATTTTAATATTACAAAATAAATTATTTTCCTATGCACATTTTGGAATATAATAAATTGAGTGTCTAAACATCTATATAATAAATTTGAAATAATTAATTTAGAAATATTATTTGAATTATGAATTAATAAAGTTGAAACTGTTACATCAAAATTAGTTTTGAATTTGGTACCATTTAACTATTAAAGTTTATCTAAAAAAAATCTTGCCAATATCTTCTACGTTTATTTTTGTAACTCTATTAAAGATATGGTTACATTGTACAGAATTGGATGTTAAGGTTATTTATATATTATGTTGATGCCAGTTTTTTTTTGCTTTGTTCTAAGAGTTTTCTTCTGTTGTTATTTTACCAATAATATTTCGAGAAATATTTTAAATAGTTTATCCATTTACTTATCAAAAAATCAATCTATTTTGCCATCGCAGTATTTCCTTCCAAATAGTTTTTATTTATCTGGCTATTAATGTTAATTGTTGATGTTCAGAAAATTTTAAGGAATGCTCTCTCTCCAAACTAGTCTTAGGACTCTACAGTATACCCACTACTTGAAATATTCAATTCTTTACTTGAATTAAATATTACTATTAAATATTGGTAAGATTGGATCGTTCAAAATTTATTTTTAAAAAGAATAGTTAGTTATGCATTTAAATTAAAGTTATTTTAATATCAAACGTTTTGTTTAATTTTTGGTAACACAAAATTTAAAACATAAGTCTTTGATTACTAACAATCGTGATCTTCAATTATTTATATTTTGTATTCGAAAAACACTTAATATCAGCTTTTAAATATCTATTAGTAATTGCAGTTAAATTAAATTGTATAACTGTACATTTTTTCTAACTCTGAGGCTAACTTAAATTTAACTAAACGATCACTAAACTGTAGCGTCGTAATGTACCTTCAAAAGCAGAAGTATTTTTACAAAATAGTCTATGTTGAGTTTCTTTAATTTTATAGTGATACTGCTTCGAAAGAAAAAATTTTTAAATTTCTTAAGTCAATAGCCAAGAGTTAATCTTGGAAAAAGAAACTATCGAGATATTTTTTCCTTATATATATTTGTATATTTAACTTATTTGATACTTATTTGAAACTCTGATTATTTGTAAAATTTGATATTTTCAAAGTTATCTTTACAAAGTTTAAATTTGTTAGAAATTATATTCATATAAAATATTTCATTTATTTATATTAATATTATATTCGTATATCAGATAGGATAATGAAATATTACTCAAGCTAACGGCTGTTAAAGTAGGATATGTTTTCAATTGAAAAAAACTTCTATCTGGGCAGAATATGTACTCACACATTGTATTCATATAAAATATTTATTAATTATTTGGATATTACGTATTACACTGAATTACGCAATATTGGAAAATTCCTTGGCTACCAAGTCAATTGTGAGGTGTCTTATAAAATGATAAATTCTGCATATTACATTTGTTGATATTGCATACCTTTAGGTTACATAATCGAAAAGTATAAAAAAATACATACAGGCAATATGTTAAACATTTTTTCTTTCGAAACTATCGGTCGAATACATAAAACTGAGCTTGAACTTAAACAAGAAAACTCATTTTTTCAAACAAAAATACGAGTTCATGTGTTGTTTTGTTTGAAAAAGTGATATTTAAGTTCAAGCTCAGTTTTATGCATTCGATCCATAGTTTCGAAAGAGAAAATTTTTATCATATTGACTTTTAAAATATGTTATATTATCAATGAATATGCAATATTAACCAGTTATTAAAATGTTTATATATATTCTCATTCTTGTAAAAGCAAACGAAATAGCTTAAATTGATTTTGTCGGATTGCATTTTTTAGTTATTCAATTGACTAAAAATTGCTATATCGTGTTTTAAATCGAATTATTGTGTTTTTAGTAAATTATTATGGGAAAATTGTATAACCCGAACATAAATATTTTTAAGTTTAAATTATAAAGTTCAGTTTAAATTAACCTGATTCAGTTTAAATTAACCTGATCAAGAGATTATTTTATTATTATTTATTTAGCTTACCTTAAGATACTATCGAAAGAACTTGAGGAAAATTACTAGTAATTTAATCAATATTTAATTTAATTATATGTTGCCTATATTGAAATAAATTATAAAAAACAAAAAAAAAAAAATAAATAATTTTCATTGGAAATCAATTAATTTTCTTGAATAAAATAAATTTATAAATACATATCTAATTTACCCATTTGAATAAAAAAAAAATATATATATATATGTACATATTCATTAATATTGAAAATGAGTATCAATTTCAGAATGAAAATCACGAATCGATTGGATATTTTTCAATATTTTTGTAATTATTAAAAATTAATCAATTTTATTGGATTAAAACAATCTGTGTCGTTGACATATTAACCATTTATTCATCTTGTGTTGCTTTTTTTTTTCTTTTTCTTTATTCCAATTATAAAGTTATCCTTTTATCTTATATATTTTGGTTATATGTATTGTAATTTTATATTGTTTCAAAAAAAAAAAAAAACCTGTCGTAATACAAAATTTTCAGAAGAAAAGTGAAAATTAATATATGAAAATGATTAAATTTAGAAAGCAATTTGAAAAATCATAAGAAAATATTTAATTTCAATGATTTTTCTTTCTTTTATACTTTAATAATTATTTACTTATAAAATAATTCAATACTTTTTTCAATGTGTGAATAAAATGTTTAGGCGGAATTAATTAATATTTATTTTGATAAATGTTTTGATTAAAAAATAAATAAAATAAAGTGGATAAATTATTTAATATTTAAATGATATATTTTAAAATCAGATTTTTTATTTTTCATAAATTAAAGTGTTGGCGTTTTTAATTCTAACAAATTTAAGAAAATTTTAATTTAACACCTACTGTTTCCCTCTTTTCTTATTATTTTATTGTTGTAAAAGGCTTTTTTTTTTATTTATTTAATAAATTAAATTATAAAATTGATTGTTTGGAAATTACTTATTATTTTATTAATTGAAATTTGCTATTTTAAAATATTTAAATGTAAAAATTTAAAAGAAAAAAAATACATACTTGTACCTAATTAAAATAATCCCTTTTTATTAACTTTAAATTTGAATTTAAAGTTTTTTGGAATAAAAAATTAAAATTTTTATTTGTTAGGAATAATTTTAAAGAAAAGATTTTTAATTTTTTTTTTGTTATTGTATTACAATTTATATTTAATGTATATGTATTTTCTATGCTTATATTAACTGGAATTGAAATATAATATTCAGTAAGAAGAACACATTCTATAGGTTCTCGCCTGTTAACTTAAATGTAAGAAAGACTTAAAAATTTAAGAACACTTTAAATTTGATGAATGAAATTCAGTATACCTTACATACTTATATATTAAATATAAAATATTTGATTTTGGTTTTGAATCCACTTTTAGGACAAGTTCAGTCCTATATAATTAAAAAGAGTGCTTGTACATAACATAAAGCTTAAAAACGATATACGTAACTAAAAATTGTTTGAAATTAAATTAAATTTTTGTATGTTTTGTCGAAAACTGAGTATTTATGTATCAGTATTTTCAGGTCAAGTAAATAATTGAAAATAGTTCTGAATGCGTCATATAGGGAAATAAAATTGAAAATTTTCGGTAGCCTAGTGTGTAGGCGTGTGGTGTATTAACCGAAGGAGTGTGGGTTCAATCCCTGCACAGGTCGTAAGTTTTTTTCTTTACATACCCCCCTTACGATCTAATATAATGTAAATATATAGTATATAATATAAACAAAATAAATAATATTAGTATATAATTTAATAATAGTATAAAAACCTATAATGGCCTTAGTAGCCGATGGTTCAATTATTGCACTACATTAATGTATGTAATATTAATATAAATAAATAAATAAATAAAAAATAAATAATTTTTTATTTAAACTAATAAACTCAAAATTTAATATATGCTTTGTTAAAAATGAAATTTTAATTAAATTTTTGGGGTAGATCCGATAATTACCTAAAAAGATAGTTCTAATATACAATATATGTAATTCTAATTATGTAAATAAAAAAAATGTTACGACAAACATTTTGATTTATTTCAATAAAATTTAGTACTGATATCTTATGTCAAAAACGTATTTTGGTATTTAATAAAATAATAGTACAAACTAAATAGAATAATATCACTGGGCTCTCGAAAAAACTGGAAATTTTTATTCCAAACACTAAAAATCATATGTCTTATTGCCTTAAAATAAGAGAGTTAAGGAAAATTGTATCATAATATTTGTAATATTTTTGGTTTTCTTTAATGATCAGAGACTAATTAGCGTATTTGTATTACAATTTACAGATTTATATCAAACCAATGGGAGAGGTTATTTTAGGACGATGGGTACATGTTGGTAACGTATTGAAAATTTTATTTGACAATTTATCTTAAGAAGTTCATCATCAACTGCTTCATAAAACACATAAAAAATCTTAAATATCATTTGTAGAATTATATCTTATGAAAAAAAATGCTTGTTTTTATGGATAATTATATGCTTTACTTGCATATCTAAAAAGAATATAAGAATATGTGCACAATTATCTGTTGTGCCATCTTGTGAGAAAAGCAGACTTTTTTTTTCTTTTTCAAAATTTTTTTAAAAAGAATTTTAATGTTTTTTAGGAAGATTCGAAATGTTTTTTAAACCTTGCATTAAACAATTTTCCATGTAACTAAAATAACTAAACTAACTAAATTCTGCACAATGAATTAGCGTAAACCTTATAACGACATTCAACCTCTTTTACATATTTTTTTGTAATTGTAATTTATTTTCATTTTCCGACATTATCCTTCATTTTTTAATGTACCATTCCCCTTGTTCCAACATGTACTAATGATGCACACAGGTTATTCCCACTAACATTAGAAAACAAAAAACAAACAGGTACTTATCTCTAAACAGGTAAAATCTAGAAAATAAAAAATCTTCATCGACAATTTATTGGATGAGTTATTAGAGGATTGTAATTGGATTTGTGGGTTTTAAACAAATTATTTTATTTATTTTTCAGTTATCGATAAACGATAAATTTCAAATCTACATTTAAAGAACATTAGTCCAAATATATACATTACAGTCCAAGTTCTTTAATAATAATTGCATAATGCATATATGTATATTTAAGAGATCTAATAATTATTGAATTAATAAAATTTTTCAAAAAAAAAAAATTATTTTTAAAAGCTTATTTTTATATTATATTTTTTAAAATAATTAAATTAATTCTTATTATGATTTAAGTGTTATTAAATGTACCATTAATAATTTGCATATTAATTGATATTTAAAAATAATAACATTAACATTAATGTTTTTCTAAACTATTGTTGATTATCTATACAACTATTGTATCTATACAATTATTGTATCTATACAACTATTGTATCTATACAATTATAGTATATTGAAAAATATAACATATATATACATACACATATATAACTATATTTAATTAATTTCTTTTTTTTTTTAAATTTAAAAAAAAAATTAGGTTATAATTTAGGGGTGAATATTAATTTTGTGAAATGCAATATAAAAAAGAGAAACATTTTTCTAAAAGTTAAATTAAAAATTTTATTTTTTTCCAATCAATTAATCGACATTTTCTATTATTTTTTTTTATTATTAAAGGTATTTAATTGTTCAATTGAATTTAATTAGAAAACTTAAGTTTTCAATTTAATTAATTATTCAACATTTATTTTTTATCGTAATTGATTAGAAAATTGATTTTAATTTTAATGCCTAAAGAATAAAAAATCGAAAATCCTTAACATTCGAGTTTATGAAATATTTCAATTGAATTGCAGTTAATAAAAATAAAAGTAAAAATTTATATAAAGATTATTTCTTGTTCATTTTCATTTGCAATTTAAATAGTAACTTTTTACAAGTTGAATAGTAATTGGGTTATCATCCGTATAGTTATTTCATTTCCAATTTCTAAATTTAATTATTTAAATGGATTCTAATGTTAATTTTTCAATGCTAACCAATGGTAAGATCAAATTGGTCGCCAGTAAGTTCATCATCACTAACAACGATATGACGTCTCATTTGAGTATGACTGACTGCATTTGCAAGACTGCATACCCAATTTAAAACCGCCTTCAAAACTTCTTCTGCTACATATGCGTGTTTTATATGAAAAAATATCCAACATAAACCGCCGCATTAAATGCACCTTGATTTTTCGTAAAAGTTATGTAATCTTATTAAATCTTAAAATACGTACTATATTCAATTTTACTATAAAATATAATATTTAATTTAATTTAATATAAATATAACAGAAGAAAATAATTAACATTTTATTGCAAAAGTTTATTCTAATCTTAAATTCTAGTTAAAAAAAAACATCTCTTACTGTAAGGTCTATCGGTTCTAAATTAATGAAATCCTAAAAGTTGATTGGAGTAAAGCAATCAGCTCAATAGCTCAAAAATGTCAAGCTGTCTGATTTCTGCAAAAGAGATGAAATGGACTTCATTCCGCGATTTCAAGGAGAGATTTTACCGCGGTCCGATAATATAAACGTTTTAAGAATGCAGCTAAATTAAAAAATGGCTGTGGAATGAGCATATTTTTGATATAGCTAAGAATACTGCTAAATGTTTAAAATTGCTTTTCCGTTGTAAAAATTAATTTTATCAAAGAAATCTTTCAAATATTTAATAAAGCTTACATTAGGTCTAAAGATAGATTACAACGCTCTTATATGAGCTGACGCCCCCGAAATTTCTTCAAATTATTTTGAAAAAGTGCAAAATCTTACCTTACACCTAATTAAAACAATTGAAATTGGGTATTACTAACACTACCCTCTCTCAACATTCGTCAAAATATAGGAGCAGTTTCACTCTTTTATTAATATCTTGTAGGTAATGAGTTAATGACTAATCACAATTGCTATATTGAACTAAAATTAACTATCCCTCTCGTCAAAATTGTTAACCTATATCACGGCAAGAAATCATTTAAGTGAAGTACTCATTTCTATACTGTGGAAATTTTTGGGTAGTTTAAAACTGGTTAAAAGATTATCGAGATCATCGATATGTTGGTATAAGAAAGTTTTATTTATGCACTTGATTTCAATATTTAAATTTAAAATCAAAATTTTTATAATCTACAGGACATATAATTTATTTTACTTTGAAATTTTGAAACAATTTTTAATTCATAACATAATGATTAGTGTTAGCTGTTTTTTGTTTATTAGTGCAAGTAAATCAACTACCTAGAAAATAATGTTTTATTTTTTTTGTATACCATTACATAATCCCAAGTGTATTGGGAAAAAATTAATTAGTAATTATGGTAACTATGTTTTTTTGTTTTCTCATGAAAATTGTTCTAAACACAATTTTTTTCTTAACAACAATCCACAACTCTATACAACAACCCCTTCGAAAATAGATTAATAAAAACCAATCAAATACTGTTATGTTCAATGAATTGGAAAGTTTTTAAAATATTTTTTTTTATTACATTATAAGTTGTTAAGATAAGTTCACTTCTAAAAAATTCAATTACCAAAGATACCAAAACAAAAAAAAAAATTCAGGAAAGTGATGAGTATGTTGTTTTACATACTAGTTGCTATTTCTGATGATAATGATGATGACGTTGATCATGATGATAAAAATAATTAAATTGACCATCATTGTATGTATATAATATTAGTGTAGCTTAAGGAAAATCTAATCAATAATAATATCAGTGGTGTTTACGGATACAGTGACTTTTACTTTTCGAAATATTATAATTTAAATATTTTTTCATTTTATAATATTATGAGTGCAATAGTAAATTTTGAAAGAAGTTTTTGGATGTAGTATTGTTATTTTAATTTCATTTTAATTCTATGTTTTTATTTAATTGAAACCGCATTTACTCGGTAAATAACCCCAGGTTAGTAATTAAATTATTAATTTAAAATATTTTATATTAGAAATATTGTAGATTTCCCTCCCATATAATACTCGTATGATTGTTTTTTACCTTTAAAATAAATTTTGGATATACTCTTTTCCAGAATAAGATTATAAGTGAGTCCTATCCCTAAGAGAACTAATCTTGTCTTGATTAGTTTTTAAAAAAAGATATTCCGTTAAATAAATTTAAATAAAAAAAACTTCAATTTAAAAAAAAATGGTTTAAAAATTGTGAATAAAGATTCAGAAAGATAATTGCTTTGACTTCAATAATATATTGTCAGTGATTTGTCATCATAAGCCTAAAATTATGCAATTTTGTTTCATTAAAAGATTTTAATTTTTTAAGCAATTTGAACTTACTTAACTTAATATTTGTTCAAGGGGGCCTCGGTAGCCTAGTGGGTAGGCGTGTGGCGTATTAACCGAAGGAGTGTGGGTTCGATCCCTGCACAGGTCGTAAGTTTTTTTCTTTACATACCCCCCTTACGACCTAATATAATGTAAATATATAGTATATAATATAAACAAAATACATAATATTAGTATATAATTTAATAATAGTATAAAAACCTATAATGGCCTTAGTAGCCGATGGTTCAATAATATTGCACTACATTAATGTATGTAATATTAATATAAATAAATAAATAATAATAATTTGTTCAAAAAACTAAAAAAAAAAAAATTGATTAACTAAAATAACAAAACAATGCGTAAAATTAATATAAAAATTATACCAAATTTAAATATTAATAGCATTTTCAAAAAGCTGTTTTTGTTAAACGTTTTTATGGAATAATTACGCATGTTTGAAAGAAAGTGCATAAGAGTTTGCATCAATAAATATCGTAAGCCTGAATCCGACTACAAACATTTCTACTCTAATAAATATTTGTACAAGGAAGCAAAAATTATAAGAATTGATAATTTTATTATAAAATTAATACGTAATCATTATGATAGAGCATTAAAAACTCCTGAAAATGATTTAATATCACATATATTTTACCACAATGAGGAGTACATTAAAACGACCTTGCTCACGGGCTTTATAGCTCCTGAGTATTTCATCTTTTTAGACAAAAACGGTTATATTTAAAACCAAAATCATGTCCCTATATCATTATAGTAGACCGGCTACATGTAAAAAAATTGAATACAACCCAGGCAATATTAATGGAGATAATATGAAATATGACATGTCCATACCAAATAAAGACAAAAATATTAAAGTTAATTATTGGTGGCTAAGCTCCATGAATGATATGTAAAGAATGAAGCATTTTTGTAAATTTTGTAGTCGTAAGATTAGTGTAGTTAGTTTTAAGATTAGGTTAAGATTAGTGTAGTTAGTTTTAAGATTAGGATTAGATAAGGTTAATATAGTTAAGTTAGGGTAAGATTTTATAATAAAATAATAGACTTAATGTTGTTTTTTGTTTACTTTTTACAACAAATACATTTATGCAAAATAAATAGTAACATTGTAATAATAACGATGCATAGAAAACCCTGTACACATTAAGATATGAATTTAACATAAAAAAATTTTAATGTTTTTACATGTTAAACTTAAAATAAGCCAAACCTTTTTTGATAACTTTATTTGTAGGTTAAGATAAATTTAAGAGTGTACAAAAATAACAAAATAAAAGTTTAATAAAAAAAAAAAAAAAATCTAATAAATTTCAAAATAACAGAGAAAAAAACTAATATAAAAATTAATTTAAATGTTAGTAAGATAAAACAATAATACAAAGCTGTTTTTGTTAAACTTTTCTAGGCTAAGCAACTAATGTAAGATTGAAACAAAAAGTATTAATAAAGTTTAATTTAAAAGAAAAAAAAATAAGCAATTTGAATAGAAGGGGTCTTGGTGACCTAATGGTTAAGCACGTGGCTTATTATCCGAGGGATTACAAGTTCAAATTTTGCGCAGATAGCAAGTTTTATTAATATTATTTATTTAATAATATATATATACATATAAATTAACAATTTTTTTTTTTTTTTTAAATGTATTTCTCTGCCACATAAATGTGGACAGGAAATTACACAGCCTTTCCTGTTCAGGCGTGGCTGTACATGTCGTAAGGGGGAATAACTCTTACGACGTGTGTGGGATTCGAACCCACACTCCCTCGGTGTTTAAAGCGTATTTTATACGCTCTTACTCACTAGGCCACCGAGGCCCTATTTAACAATTAAATTTAATACTTGTACCGCAACTACATCCAAAAAAGAAAAGGTTGATTTATTTTGTGATGGGGACCAACATAAAGTAAATAAAAGTTGAATAGATTTTAAAGAGAAAACAAATTAACAAATTATAAATATTCGACATGAATTCCTTGCTCTCCTTATTTCTATTTGTTCACATTTCCTTTATTCCACATATTTATTTTCCTCTGAATTATGAAACATGTATACAATGTATACCTCTTCACATAATTTGTAATAGAAAATAATTATTTTTATTTTATTAAGTGTTTCATGTTTTCGTTTTTTTTTTTTTTTCAAGAAACTTGAAAATGGTATGATTGGTTAAATGAATATTAAATAAGAATGTAATTCTTTTAAAGTGTGGTAATCAAAATATGATATCTATATCATAAAAATGGTTTTTGTTCTTAAATATTCATATTATGTACAATTTTGCTATGAATTGAATAATTTCTTTTTGCCAAATATAGTAATGTATATTACATTTGTTTATATATATTAAATTATGCTTACTACTTTTTATTATTCTTTTGTCTTTGTGTTTGAATTGGTAATAAACTATAAAATATTATATATTCAAAAATATTATGAGCAGAAAGATGCAATATGTAAATACAATAAAACTTATGATGAAGAAACATTGTTTAAATGAATTCGGAACATACACTTTTACTGACATTGATAAGAGAATTTGCTCTAAAGATATGAGATGCAAAATAAAAACAAAAAATAAAGTTTGTTTTCATTTTATCGTTTTCAATAATTTTTATTTAAATTTTATGAAATTTATTTTCTTTTTGAATGTGATTTTACTAGTGTAAATTTGACACAAAATTTATCAAAAATAAATATTTACTAGATACATTTCCTAGTGAACTTCTATGAAAATTGTTAAGTTTATGATTTTTTTTTAAATAAAAATGTCTATTCTAAAATAATTGCTTATAATTTTATTATTAAAACCTGTAAAATCTGTAATTTTTTAAAGGAGGCCAAATGGATTATGAAAAAAATTTCAAACTTAAATGTTTTTGCAATGTACGCAATAGAAAAAAGAGTTGATTTCTACATGTTTAGTATTTTCCGAAATGAAAGAGTTGTGCGTTAGTATTGTAAACAATGAAAGAAAGAGTTGAGTTGTACATGCTTAGTATTGTCTTTGAGACGAAGTCAATATGAAAAGAGTGGTAACCTTATAAAAAGAATTTCATACCAAACAGCAAAGGAAATGAAAGCTGACTGAGGGAAAAAAATTAGTTGAAAATTAAGGTAATGTATAGACAGAATTGGACAAAATAAAGTATGCAAATTTTTTTTAATGAATTTCCACGGCTTCCAGGATGAAGTAAAAATAAGCTTTATGAGAAAGCTTAAAGATATCAAGTTTTAAAAATAGTTAAAAAAGAACAAATTAAATTATTTTCTTTACCAGTTTTAATACCAATTTTAATTTTTTCCTATTTTCTTTCGAAATTCAATCCGTCGTTTTTAAATAAATTCTTTTGAATTTAATTTTGAAGTACACATGCTACTCTGTGTAATTTTTAAAAGTCATTTAATATTTAAAAAAATCAAAAAAAAAAAAAAAAGGGGAATAAAAACGATATAAAATTAAAATGAGTTTATATTTTTTAATCAAAAATAAAAATAACAGTAAAAATACTGCACATATTTATAAATTTGCAACACTTTTAATTTCTAAGTGTCATCTAAAAAAATAACAAACTTTTAATTTTTTTTTATCTTTTTAATTGCAAACTGGAATTGTACTTAAAACAAAAGTATAATTTATAAAATTTATAAGAGAAAAATATATAATCGTATATATTATATATACCAGATATATGATTTATTTTTGTTTTAATCTGTTGATTTTATAATCTACTGATATTTTTAATGGGTTTCATATTAAAATTATACGTTTATGAAACTTAATAAAAAAACTTTTTATTTTCAACAAAACTTATAAAAAATTAAAAAGTATCTATTAATTTTTCAATTGACACTTTTCAGTTTCACAAAATACTATAATATTTATATATATTTAAAAAAAAAAAAAGCTGGCATTAGTATTGTCAATATCATATTATTACTAATTTTAGCATTTATTCAGATACGGGAAAAGTAATGTTGAGGGTTCAAAACTCTTAAATATTATTGACTAAACTGTGCAATAATGTAGAAGTTGAAGTAAAAGAACGAGGTCGGTGGATAAAGAATATGAAATCTTTAAGATTTTTAAACTAGACTGAAAATTTAGTATTGGAATTTTTAAACTAGATTATTTTTACTAACTACTAAATTATTACTACTAAAAATTTGGTATATACTCCATTGAAGGACTAAGTTTAAGCCATGTAATTTTTTTTAGAAATCTGTAATTTATTTTTTTCTATATAATTTTTTAAACTTTTGTTTTGTTAACTAGTAATAATCGCACCTAGGTAAAACCTTATTGATATCGTTTACCTTATTCATTTGGTAGACCCTGCGTAAAGCTTTTGTTGTATTAGATTTTCGGCGATAGTTCGATGATATAAACAATTTTAATTATTTTGTATCAACTTAATTGATAACAAATGCAAGAAACAAAATGAATTTTAGCTATGGTCGAAATAGTGAAAATTAAAATTAATTGAAAATCTTTTTAAAAACAGATTTATTTTGTTTTTTAATTTGGAAAACATTCAACTGATTATATAAAATGAAAGTTTAAAAAATCTCCATTGGTATTATACTTTAGTTTGTTGCATGATAGAAAAATTAGTTATGTAATATAAATCACTTTTTTTTTGTTATAACAAAAAAGCAAAAGAAAAATGCAATCTTAAACTGGGTCATTCATTAGATTTGAGGAAGGAGGGTTTTTAAAATTATGTATGTATTTTATGTATTATCTATAGATAGTGAATATTTCTTCTTTTTTTTTGTAATTTTAAATGTTAAAAATAAATATTTGATTTTTTCTCATTTATAGTAAAATATAAGAAGAAAAAAAAGAATTAGATAAAAAGTAATTTAAACTTTTCTCAACGGTATCATTACCAATGTCCAGGTAAACTAATACTAAATTTTGTTGTAAACTATTGATTTTTTTTGAGTAAAATTTCTAGCAGATTTATACCATGGGAGTAATAATGTAATTATTGGTTGGTATTTTTTTTTCGGTATGAAATTTTATTTTGTTATTTAAGTTGATATTTTTAAGGAATAATTCAATTTATTTTATACTGCATTATTTTGCAGGTTGAAAGTCTTAAAAATTTAAACCATTTAGTTTTTATATATATTTTTCTTTGGTTGGTCAATTCAATTTTAAATGTTTTAAAAATAAAATGATTTATTTTTATTTAATGTTGTAGTTATTAAAGTTCAATTTTTACGATGTACTATAAAGTTAATTATAATAAGTTTAAAAATTTTAAAAAAGCTTAAAGGTTTTTTGTAGCAAAATCTAAATTACTTCAGTTTTTTAACCGATAGTTGATTTTTGGATAATCGATGTTGGCAAATGACAAAATGGCATTTCTAAAATGTTAAAAAATAGCAAAAATTTTAAATTTTTGACCCTTGGGGCCCTATTAGCTCTTTAAATACAAGTAGAATTTCTGAAATAACTTATGTGAATTCTGAAAAATCTTTTTTTCTCTCTGAGGTCTAACTAAAAGCGTGCTTGAATTATTAAGTATCTAAAATCTTGTCAAATTTAGTTTTCGCATAACGGTACAATATTAAAGTTTTTAAACCTACAAAGTACATTTTTTTTTTAATAATTAGTTCTGGTTTGAAAAATGAGATTCTCTTAACTGTTGAATATAATCCTTACTGGTTCTATTCTTTCTGCATTCGAATTAATAGCTTAACTTAATTAATTTTCTTTTTATAATGATAGATGAGGTCTTCCTATATCAGTTAATTATAATAAAGACGTTAATTATAATGTCTACTTTACGAATAGATACTTCAGTTTATATTTCTATTCGTGAATGAAGATATATATCTCTGTCATCTATTTTGAATAAATCTTATAATAAAAGAAAAAAAAAATTAAAATTGCGTTTTATCATCGAACCCTAAATATATCCTTCCATTTTTATATGCTATTATTATTAATAATTTCGTCACAAATTCTAGTGTTGAAACTGAATCATAATAAGTTTTTTTTTTTTTTGCAAACAAATTTGATTTTATGATGTCAACAAGGGAAAGGAATAGATATGCAAAACAAAAAAAAATAACAGATTACGTCAAGTTTTATTTGGCAAATATACCATAAAAATGTTGCCAAGTTTTGGTTTTTTTTTTTCAAAATTTTTTTTATCAAAATTTTATAAAAAAAAAACGAAATAATGCAGTATTATTTAAAAAATTGGTTGATTTAATTAAGTTAATTTTTGATTTTTTTTCTTTTTTGATAAAATCATTTTAATAAAGATTAAATAATCATTTTGTAGCTATGGAAAATTCTGATGACCTTTAACTTTTTGAAAAAGTATCCTTTAACTTTTTTATTTTATTTATAGTTGTGATGTTGGTACGAATATGGTCTAAATTAGGAAGTCTAATTTTATTTTAATTTTTTTAGTTTTTTTTTTTAGTGCATTTCTTTTTTAGGCGTGGCTGTAAATAACGTAAGGGGAAATTATTCTTACGATGGGTGCGGGATTCGAACCCACACTCCTTCGGTGTCTACAGCACATTTTATACACTCTTACCCACTAGGCCAGAATACAAATAAATGTTCATTTCTCTACGCTATAGCACATAGGGATTCTACTTGACATCTCGATTTCAAATTCCTGATGTTTTTACATTTTCCAATGTAAAGTTTACATGTATTTAGTTCCGCAATTATAATGCCTTTTTAGGGATTCTTTTGACATACGAACTTTACTACTAGCTAGGGAGTTCTGTCAATGATCTTTTTCATTATGCCATACTCAAGTTGCTAAATTATTTCACGTTTTTAGCATAATGTGTTGATTAGTGGTTCTGGTAATTATCATCGTCTTTGTTTTGCTGACGATTTAGGAGATTTACTCGAATTACTATAATTGAAATTATTCAAAAAAAGTCGTCAAAGATTAAATCTATTTCATAGATTGTATGACTTTAAATTATCAACTAATAAATTTGAATACTTCGTTTATTTTGTATTTGAAGATGAAAGTTACAATAAAATTTACAGGGAAGGATTTTTTTTATTTATTTTATTAATACATTAAAAAAATGCTCGTTTAACAATGACTGTATTTTGATCTATTAAAATTATTTTTCTTGTATTACCATTTTTATGTATTACAATTTTCTTTTTTGATTTCTTATAAAATATTTGAAGCAGAGTGATTCATATTAAATGTTTAATTTTCTGGGAAAACAGTATTTTTTATTACCATTAAGTCATAAATAAAGAAAAGAAAAACGAAATAAGAAAAAAAGAACAAAAAAAAAAATCATTTATTATATAAGAATTATAATATAAAATATAATATAAAATTTAAATATTATACAATATTTTATTCTTAAAATAAATTAAATACAATTTAGGTTGAGTTCTTTTTTAGTTAAAATCACTCAATTTATTTATTTCATTTTATTTTTTTTTTTTTTTTTGTATAGCAATAAAATTTTTATAGTCTCATTAAGTGAAAGTGAACAGTGTTGCCAAAATGAAAATAAAATGATTTTTTTTTTTGAAATTTTTAAATAAAATTTACGTAAAAGTATATAATACAAAGATTTTCTTTAAGAAAAATTTCTTTCAAAAGGATTTTTCATTAAAATTGTAAAATTTTGCTAATCAGATTAAGAAAATAAGGTTTAAAGACATGGATACTATATACTTATTATATAAATAAGCTATAATTATAATAAATGATTCAAAATTACCAATGAAGTTCAAACATTTATATTTTAGAAGTAATTTCTTAAAATAATTTTTAGAAATCTTTTAATATGTAATTTAAAATGTTCAGTAACAGCATGTAGTTAGATGAGATTATGGCTAAAATACATAAAATTGAGCTTGCAGATTTAAGTGCAACTTAACTTTTTCAAATAAAAACTATTCTTGAACTCACAAGTTTTGTTTGAAAAAAATAGATTTGGATTCAAGCTCAGTTTTGTCCATTCAATCCTATGACTCAAATGCATAAAACTTAAACTCATATCTGATTTTTTTCAAAAAAAATCTACTACTAGAATCGTAGCTCAGTTTTATACTTTCCATTCTATATTTTTCATATACGGTTATCATCTAATCAATTATCGGGATATTTTCCTAGATTTCCTGGAAATCAGTTAAGTTGTTTGTTTACGGATCGTTAATTATTCGAATTATAATCCAAAATTATTTAAAATGCTTTTAGTGGTTCAATAGTAATTTAAACAAAATAAGATTAAAAATCGAATTTTTCCGAGACGGACACAAAAAACGTTTCGAGCGACGGACACAAAAACCGTTTCGAACGACGGACACAAAAAATGAAAGGGCAATTAAATAATTACTCAAAATATTTCCAAGTAATGTTGAATAATTTAGACCTATTTATTACACCCCTTTTTTCCGCCTTCCTATAGGGAGCTTCCTATAAAGAGCGTAGGCCATCCACTAAGTAATTTATTATTCATATTTGACTAAATTTACGTTTCTAGAATCATTGAATTCACTAAGCCGTTTCACTATTACATTACTTGAAAAAAAAAATTTTCGATTTTTCTTGAAAATAGTCGATTAATAAATTACTCGAATTTTTTTTTTATAGATACTCGAAAACTCGTTTAATTGAAATTACCAATTAATTGAAAACTCTCGTTAATATCTTAAGCAAAATTTCTTTCACTGCTTACAGAACTATACAAATAGGTATATGTGAAAATTTTTTAAATTATTTAAATTGTAAAATTATATTCTTCAAAATTGAATTTTAAATTAAAAAAAATTAAATTTGGAAAAACAAAAATATTGGCAACTTTAAAATAAATTTTACTTTTATTAAATAAAGTTAAGATGGAAACAACAAAATTTAATATCGGTTATTTAAAATAAAATTATAAGACCAATTTAATAAAAATATCCTAGAATGGGTTATGCAAATAAAATATTTTTGTTTTTTTTTTATATGTAAAAACTTATTTAAACAATAAATTAATTATTTTTGTTTTTATTTTTTTGGGAAAACATTTTCAATTGAAAATTAAAAATTAAATAAAGCCCTTAGTAAAATTAAATTAAAATGAATTTAATTAATATTCTTAAAATAAATGTTTGTTTTATTTCTTTTATTATTCAAAATTTACATATTTTTAATTCTTGTATATTCAATTTAATAATAATTTGTATTTTTATTTTGTATTTTCAGGTATGCATAATTATTGCAGATGGTAATTTATTGTATCTGACCAAAAGAATATTGCTTATACTCTTCCTTTCAGTTGAAAGATTTTGAGTTCAAACCTCGGACATGTCGTATTAGCTGAACCAAATGTCTAACAAGCAAATGGTCTATAAAAAATATATCGAAATGATACATTGAATGAATAAATTTTCAATTTCAATTTAAGTAGTGGCATGTCTTATTGTATTGTACTAAAATGGTATTATGGAAGTTCTTTTTATACCCGTACGATAAGTATCGGGTATAATAAAATTACTCCTCCGTTTGTAACACCTCGAAATAAGCGAGCTAGATATATCTTCAAAGGCATGGATCGGATCAGAATCAAATTCTGAGTCGATTAAGCCATGTCCGTCCGTCCGTCAGCACGCCAACTCAAAAAACTCAAAAACTAAGAAAGCTAGAATCTTGAAATTTACACAAAATATTTTGGGAGCAATTTGTAGGTTCCCTATTTTTTTTGGTTGAGTTCCGACCAAAACTTCAGGTCACCAGCACAGTTGTTTTTAACAAATTAATTCTATGATGAGCCTTTTATTTTTGGGTAATACTCGTAAAACTCGTACTCGTAGAAAAACAATATCGTACTACTTTATAATACATTCATTCTAATTCATTTATCTAAATGGCTATACATATATAAATAAATTTATATTTTAGACTTTAGTACATATAATAATGACAGTACATATAATAATTTCAATAATAATAACAGAAATTAAACAATAAGTACCAAATTTCAATTATAATTCAATGATATATTAAAATTTTCCATATATTTTAACATTAGTTATAAATTCATAACACTTTATGCATAAATAAATAATATTCTAATTTTAAATTCTAATTTTCGTTATAAATATGAATATCAAAAGTTTTCCAACACAATATATTTATTAAAAGAAAATTTTGTTTTTTTTTGTTGCATTAAGTACAAACAAAAACAAAAATTTGCAATTTATAAAATTTTATTTGTGTTTAAAATGATTTTTAATTTTGAATTTGTATTAAATTGATTTTTACTGTATATAAATTGTATTCATTTCACCGCAGTGGTGAATATATTAAATAATATTTAGAATATTCTATAAAGTACTAAAATTTATTAATTTATTAGAATAGAATTAAAATATTACATAATTTAAATAATAACAAATGGTTTCTTCAATGATGGTTCATATTGAATAAAAAAAAAGTTGCATTAAGGTACGTAATTGCATTACGTACCTTAAGGTCTTAACAACAAAAATTATAGTAAAAAAATCGTAATGTACTTTATTATTTTACATATTACTTGACAATTGTACTAAAATGTCACAATATGTCACAATAATTATCAATACAATCATCAATACAACAATAATCATTATTTGTGTTTTTATTTTGGAGAGTTCCTTTTTGTAAATGTCTTGAATACTTACTTTATGATTGCTTTCTTTAGCAAAAAATTAATTTTATTCATATTTCATTTAAAAAAGTGGATTTTGAAATTTTACAAAAAAAAATAGTTAGTAACGGTTTAATAAAGTCTATTAAAAAGATAGTAGGCCTTAATATCCTCTCTATTGTTTTTCTAAAACAAGAGTGTTTATTTTATTAAAATTAGTCACATTTTTATAATAAATTACAGTGTAACAAAATAAATACACAATTTACTTTAATTTCGCAAATTGTTATTTATTTTTTCTCATACTTAGTTTTGACATTTACGTCGTCTTCAGGGAGTATTAAATGCTACTGCTATATTAAATGCTAAATGCTATTAAATGTTAGTCACATTTTATATATTTTGAGTGGTAAATACTAATAATTGGTAATTATAATAATAAAACTTTTTTCTAGATCTATAGTTCTGTTCATATAATGTCAACAAAAAAATCAGCTTTGTAAAACATACAGTACGAAAAAAAATATAGTAATTAATTATAAACAAACTAACGTTGCGAAAGATCTCTTTGACAAGCACTTAATTATTTATATCTTTTTTGATTTACTTTAAATGAATGTTTTTAATAGTTTTTTTGAAATTTTATTAAAATGTAAGATATATAAATGGCTGAACTATGTACTAAAACTAAACTACTAAGTAATATTTTGCATTTAATTTTAAGTTATCTGCGTATAATATAACTAAGGCCTATTTGTAAATTTTTTTTTAAATGCTCATACGTTCTATACTTTCTAGTCAGAATTGCCTGTAATATTTTTTTAGGTTAGATTCTGATGAGCAAAAATGAAATAAATTTTATTTTACATATATTAACAAATTTACATTAGCTAGATCTGATTTGCCGCCTTAATACCTTAGTGCTTAAACTATCTGAGCTTTATTAATATAAGCATTTATATGACCTACCTAAGGATTAAATATTACTCCTTAGGTAGTAATTCCCGACCGAAACGTTCATGCATGTCATATTACAAGTCAAATAATTGCGAAGTATTCAGTTCTTCAATCTTAATTAGGATTTATCATTAGTTGTAACTTTTGTAAGTGTTTGTAAAAGATGTTGCATTGTTGTATTGAATCGTTCTCTAAAATGATCAAACTAAATAGAATTAAAAATTGATATAAAAAAATTACATAAATTTGGTTTATGTTCAACCATTTTTATACCCTACACCTAAAGGACGGGGTATATTATCTTTGGTATGGAGTTTGTAACCACCAAAAGGAAGCGAGTTCAATATGGACATGTATATATATTCTGAATCAGGATCAGCTCCTGAGTCGATTTAACGATGTCTGTCCGTCCGTTCGCACGATAACTCAAAAACTAGTAAAGCTATCTTGATGCAATATATATAGCAGATTACTAATTACGAAAGAAAGGCTAAGTTCTAATCTGGACAAAATCGGTCCGTGGATTCTGGAAGCTTCCGAGTGATTCCGGAGCAAACGAGATTATCTCCAAAACCAACAAAAGTAGAACCTTTGAATTTGGTACAATGGTGTTTTTTCGTGTTTTATTTATGTTTCTGAAATTTGGTCGGATTTGGTCCATGAGTTCGGATCTTGGAAGCTTCCGAACAAGCCCTAGAGCAAACGAGTATATCTCCATAATCTACAAAGATAGAAACTTTATTTTTAGTGCAAGGATGTTCTCTTATGTTTCCTTTTCTGTAAAATTGGAAACTGACATTTGAAAGAATTTTAACCATGGGTATTTTGGAAACTTCCAAACGAGCACAAGAGCAGACGAGCATATCTCCAAAAGCAATGGTGGTGTTCTGACATGTTTTCTTTATGTGCTTGAGATGGATTTAATGAATTGGAGTGGCGATTCGGGTACCTGACAGACGTCAACCAAGGGCTAACAAGCATATCTTCGAAATTAATAAAGATAGAAACTTGAAATTTTCTACAACGGTATGTCAAGAGGATGACTACTAACTACAAGCATATCTCAAGAGGATGACTCTTTTAGGTTCCTGAAATTCGAGTTGAATAAGACAGAAAAGGGAAGAAGTTCAAGCAGCTGCCAAAAAACTTATTGATTTTTAATTTAATTCGAATTATTCAGGTGTAGGATATTAATAAGTCGGTTGCATCGACTTACTGTTACATTTACTTGTTTTTTATTAATGAAGACAAATGAGTTAGTGATGATTAAACTCTAGCTCCGTTGTGTACCTTCAAAAGATAAAAGAATCTATTCAACCAGAGTTGGTATTAAGTCTTCTAAAATTTATGGCATGATTATACTAGATGGAGGAAGCTATGTTCAACAACTAGAAGTCAAAAATAATAAATATTATTAAATTTATATTGTTTACTTTTAAAATAATTTCAAAGTAATTTTAATATTCATTCAAAGTCGACAGATCGATTTAAAATTAATTAATTGAAAAAAGATTTTCAAATATCTTTTATTTTATATTTTGTCAAAATATAGACAAATTCTAGTATACAAATACTAATAGGAAATAATTAATATGTTGGCAGTTGTCTTATTCAATAGATTTAGCCAAATGTTACATATTACATTTATAATATACTTAGCCAAGAAAAAAGACTTTCCCTGTTTTGTTTTTGCTTTCATTTTAATACCTTTAAATTTACTTTTTGAACACTTTCTAAAAAATTCAGTTAAAATCGTTTTTCAAATTTTAATCTATTTTCTATTCTTATCTATACAAACATATTTCAGAACGAAGAAATAAATAAAGGCAGCTTTTCATAATAAAATTTTAACTTTTATTATTTAATTTTCTTATAGAAATGTGTCAAAAGTTTTTTTTATTATATGGGTAAAATAGTTTTCTTACCCCAATAAAACAATATTAAAGTGTACAATAACATACATACATGTTACTGCTATTATTTAATATTATTACTACTACAGGTGGTACAGAAGAATTTAAACATAACATAATAATTATCATATATATATATATATTTTAGTAACGTAGCCTCCCATTAAAATATAAAATAACAATAATAAAAATTATAAAAAAGAAAAAAAAAACTGGTTTTTACATTCAAATCACAATCTTTTAACAAATTTTCCATTTTTTTAACGTTAAAAAAATTTTTTTTTTTATTTCTTAAGGATAATGTTTGTTTTTTTTTTCTGTTTTTTATTTTCCATATCTTTGTGTATGATTTTACAATTTACTAAATTGTTACTTTTCTCGCCTGGTTTTTTTTTTCTATTTTTAAGTTTCTAAAATAGTTTACAAGTCTTTATATACTAAATGTATAAAATAAAATAACAAATAGTGGAACAAACAACAGTGAATAACAGTAGATTCTAAGCAACCAAAACAAAAAAAAAAAAGTAGAAGAAAGTAATAAAAAGTTCCATTAACACAAGTATAATATTAAATACCAATCTATGCAATATGTTGATACATATTTTAAATTTATGTAAATACAAATATATTTTGTTTATAGAGCAACAGTTTTTAACAGAAATGTTACTGGAGACACAAAGTATCATAAGAAATTTTAGATCAAATTGATTTAAATTTGAAATTATGTGATTAAAATTCGTTTATGTCTCATACAATTTATATAAAAACTTAATTTTAAACTTGTTATTAAAAATCTGCTAAATACAGAAGAAGAAGTACAGATATCAATGAAATCATTTTTTTTTTTGGTTTTATTTTTCGCCCTTCTTCTGTAAGGGGTTTAGTGCATCCACTAAATCGCTTTTTATTCTTATGGGAGTTTGAATCAAGTATCTTTCGATTAAAAGACGAAATACTTAATTACTACAGCTTTAGTCTTTCAAGATTGGATATAGCATATTATACACCATCCCATAAAAATAATAACAGGGTGATTTAAAACTTAGAGTAACTTAAGTACTCAAAATTGATTTCTTTCAGGATTTTGCTGTAAAATTTAAATTTCATTTAATGAAATGTTTACAAAACGTCAAATTCTATATTTGCATAATTTTACTTATCACTTTATCGATTGTAATAAATTAATCAACTAAAAGTCTGGGATCTATCTGGGATCTAAAAGTATCCTTAGAAGAGAACTTAACAGTTTTAACCTTATATTAATTTTTTGATAAGTTATTCCTTTATTAAGATATACTAAGATTGTAAGTGTCATACTATACACAATTTGTAACAAAGTATTGAGTTTTTTTGTATTAATTTTTGGCACATGTTTTTTTTTAACATTAGTTATTTCTGTCTGTATAGTATTCAAAAGTTTTAAGAAACCATTAAAATATTTCAATAATTCTTTAAATATTTGTTGTGGGAATTGAACATTTTATATTATAAAACATTAAAATATTTATTTAAAACTTTTTGCCTTAACTTAGCTTGCTTTCATTTTAAATATTCCAACCAACAAAAATTTAATACTATAAATAAAACTCTTTTAATTGTAGTTTATTACCTACCAAACAAATTATGTTTTAGGTTTAAATTTTTTTCATACCCGTACGAACATGGTTCTCAGGGTATAATAAATTTGCCATTACGTTTGTGACACCTTATATATAGAATTGGACATGCATATTCTTGTTCAGGATTGAATCTTGAGTCAATTTAGCTATGAATCTTCATTCGCCCAGAAACTCAAAAAAATCATGAAGTCTTTTATGTAAAAGACAAATTGAACAAGTTTGATCGATCGGTAGATTCGACTAGCTGGCATACAACTTTGAAATTTACATAAATATATTTCTGAGTATAATTAAGTCAGGACAGATAATATCTGAAATTTTTTAAAAAAAATTATTAAGTTTTGATCGAAATAGTATATACTATGTTATGCGGGTATCCTAGAGTTGACACAATCAACTATATAGTATTCCTCGTTTTAAATAAATTATTTTAAACAATATTTCTCTAAATAATTTAAAGCTTTTAAATTTAAAAAGAGACTTAAGATGCACGATGTATTTAAGAAAAGGGTCAAAAATTATATTTAGTTTTTTAAGAAAAGAAATTATTTCTTCTCTTTTATTTAGAACATATGGCAGAAATTTTTAAAGCTTTTTTCATTAATCTAATAGAACCATTTATTGTTATAGATAGATATTGCAAGATATATAAATTTTTTGACCCAACTGTATTATATGCATACAAAATATAAAATAATAAAAAAAACCCTAGTGAATTTTAAATGACATAATCGTTACGATGACAAAAAAGGATAAGGATTTGCATCGTATAAAATTTGTAATGCATTATCCAAGGCAAAGAAAACAAAAATATATATATATATATATATATATATATACAAATGTTGTTTTATTTTAAACATGAATAACAATAAAATTATACTTAAAAAAAATATATAATATATTTTCATAGAAAAATTTTCAATTTGACATAGGTACCTTTAAGGTATACAGATATTCAATGAATATGAGTGTAAAATATTCTGGAAAATTGCCAAAAACTGTCATAGTTTTATTTCATATACAATAACTGTGCCCATTATATATACTTAAAGATTTTTTGTTTTCTTTTTTTTTATAGAAAAGTTTAATGTGCGAATCTGATAACAACATTATAATTTCCTTAAATACCATATTTTAAACGATAATTTACCTTTAAATATTATCTTATCTGCTTAGAAAATCCTATTTAATGATTTATGAAAATTTAATGTGTTTTGGTTTAAAATTAAATATTCGTTTGTATCTTTTGAAAATGTGTATTTCTTTTACATAATATGTAAGTATTTTGAGATTATGAATTTTATTTTTGAATGATTAAATTAAAAAATTTATTTGTAGAGTAGGTATTATTATAAACATTAATGTAAGATTAAAAAGAAAAAGGTCATGTAAGTGTTTCAGTAATTAGAAAATTTGACAGTTGAATTTAAATGGTAATGAATTAAATTTAAAGAAATTTTAATATTATTTCATTCAATTTTAATAGAATTCATTTCTAAGATCACAGTATATTTTTCCTTTTTAACCTTGTGTATCGTTTTTTCATGGTAAATCCTTTTTGAAGATCTGAAAGTAATCTTAATTATTGTGTTATACCTTTTTTACTTTAAATGAATATTTGTTATTTTAAGTCAAGACATTTTTATTTTAAGTGAATATTATATGTATTTTTAACTTTAACTTTTATTACAAAATATGTCTTCACTTAAAATCTTCACTTATTTTAAAGTCTCTTCATTTTAAGTAAAATATCTTAACTTTTAAAGTAAAAATGTCTTAATTTATAGTAAAAATATCTTCAGTTAAATTAAAAAAACTATACAATATAAGAGTATCTAATTTTGACTAATTTTTATGAATTTCAACTTTTTTGTGTTACTTTTCATTAATATACTAGAAGATACACCCGTATTTTCTTACTGTAGATAGTAAAAGAAAAATGCAATAATTGGGTGAAAAAGTTTAAAAGTTTATTAAACACATTAATCGATTTATACAAAGTAGAAATTAAAAGTAATTTTAAAACAAATTTTAAAGTACCTAAAGATTTTTATATATAAATCTAAAGACATAAAACATATTTTCATAAAAAGCGCTAAAGACTTTCAAAGACATGAACCTTAAAAAATGTGTTTTAATAATTTTCATCATGAATTTTTTTAAACTAATCAAAAACTCAATTTTGTTCACATTTTACATTTTATTAATAACGCGACATACAAATTATTGACATACCGCTACAAACTTAAGAAAACCACATTATTTAAGAATGATATAAAATAATAAATCGATATAATCTCGTTAATTATTTTACTCCTATAAAATCTGGCTTTAATTGATTTCAAAATCATTTAAATTTTCAAAATTTCATTGATTGCAAAATTTTCGCTCGGAAAAGTGCTTCGAAACCAAAGACACATATTTCATGTAAAAAATTCCAAGCAAAATACTTTTGCTTACCTCGTGACTAGACGAGATATTACTCTCAATATAGTCCACAAATACATGAACATTTTTAACAATACAATTTCATTTTTTCAACTATTTTCTCCACTAACTTGAGAGTTTCGTAGTTAGTAATTCAGCTTTAGTAATTTGACATTTCGTATATTTCAAAATGGCGAAAAATAAACTAAATGTAAACTAAAACTAATCCTAAACATTCATGTCTTAAGTTTTTTTCTCACATAATATGTTTGTCACATTTTATGTTTAGTGTTTTTTTTTTTTTCGAATTTAAAATAAAAATGCCACCTACATCATATACATGTGAACATTTAACATTTGACATTTCGTATCATACACTCACAACATATTAATATTATCTCATCTGGCTACTGGGTTAAGGTTTTAACTACAAAATTATATCAAGACTAGGCACTGCGATTATTCGATTAAATGAACAATTGATCAGAATGCTGTTTTATCATCTTAATATCACATTTTTTAATTTTTTTTTATTTTTAACATATAATGAAATCCTGCATGTAATCTAATTTTTTTTACATCTTTAGTTACTTTATAATTCCTTTCATGCCATTATGATTTAAAAAAAAGCAACATTTTTTCTAGAAGATAAAGTTTTGTAAAAAAAAAATATTAAGAAGCTGAATTAAAAAAATGTTATATTTCTTTATAACTTAATATAAAGCGTGTCAAATGATATGGTCTCCTCAGATGAATTCTACCTTTTTTTTTGTGTTTCAAGTGCAACATTCAAGTCTTATCACGATTTTTAACCTAAAGTTTTCAGATTTAAGTTCTTATTCGTTTTATTTTATTTTTTTTGTATTTTTATAATCCATCCAAATGCATTTTGAAATAAAAAAACAACAACTTACTAGAGAGAGAGAAACAAAACTGCACTATGTGTCATCATATGTGTGTTTTCTTCTATATGATGAAACAAGGAAGTTTTAACCAAAAAAAAAAAAAATTTGAAATTTTTAAAGTGGAGATAAAAATGAACATTTTTTTTTTTGTACTATGTTTGAATTTTTTTCCCTTTTTTTTAAACTTAAAATATTTATAACTAGAAAATCAAATGAAAATGTAAAAAACTAAAATGTAGAAAAAGTTTTTTTTTTTTTTGAAACAAAAAGAAAAGCGCATATCTCGTAAAATTGTATTTTCATTTGTGAATCATTGAAATTTTTTAAAAGTTTTGAATTAAATAAAGAAAAGTTTTAATATTTTTTTATGTTTTTTAATGCATTTTCTTTTTTGTGATTGCAATTAAATGCTTAAAATTTAATTGAGATCTTACATAAGTATTGAGTTCAAATATTTTTTTTATAATCGGATATAAATTTATTTTAGTTTTATTTCAAAAACTCGTATATTGTTCAAAATAATTTTAGAATGGAAACTATAAATATACAAAATGAATGGAAGTAATGTATGTTTTAAAAAGTAATCTCTAAACTATAGATTTAGTTGTGATAACCTTTTTTTTGAAGTTCATTTTAGCAAAAAGTAGAAATTAACATTTCTTGTAAAGTGTAAATAAAGTTTTTTTTAGAATGCATTATTTTAATAATGTCAAATTGTATATGTTAAATTGTGTATGCCAAATTGTATATGTCAAATTTTGTATGTCAAATTGTATATGAGATTTTCCGTCAGCGAAATTAGTCTTGAATTTTTCTATTTTAAAATTATTCTCAATTAAATTGAGTTTTATTTGAAAAAAAATTTATAATTCCCATAATGTCATAATCGGTGAGGGGTCATAAAGCCATATTTTTATAAAAAATTTGCTGTTATATAAAGCAATAATTAAATTTTTGTAAACTCATGATTATAAAAAATAACCTCCAATATTTAGATGCAAAATCAGTTTGGAGTGTTAATAATTAGGAGAAATTTTATAGTTGGTTACAAAAACAGGGTATTTCCTTTTTCCAGAATATTTATATTTCTATATGCGAAATTGTTAATTAGGAGGGATTTTATAGTTGGATACAAAAACAGGGTTTCAATCATTTGTTTAACAGGCGCTTGGGGACGGCAGCCCCACTATTTTAAAGTATTATGTTGTTGAATTTAAATTTAATAAATTTTCTTTTAAAGTAGTTTTAATTGAATGGGATATAATACCATATATGGCTTTATAACGCATTCAAATAAGTCATAAAGCCATATTGAGTTTGTAACCTTTAGTTAAGTTAAGTTAAGTTTGTAACCTTTAATTAAGTTTTAATGTGTTATTTAATTGATAAGTTGTGTTTTGTCAAAATTGATAAGATTATATTTAACTTTAAGAACCTTCTTTTTCTTTGATTAGCAAAAACGATTGAAAGCCTAGTTGCAGTTGCAGTAAATTTTAGCAATATTGTAAACAATTTTAAATTTCCCATATTTTTTCATTTAAATAAAAAACACAACAAAAGAAAAATAATATCTTAATATTGGATATTATATTATATTATATTTTGAAATTGAATGGACAAAATACTGAATTTTCTATTTTCACAAAAAGAATGTTAAAAATCTTGAAAAACAAATCTTAAAGGAAAAAATTCAGAAAAATATTTCTTTCAAGATTTATGAAAAATTGATGCTGTATCGGGATTTCTATATTTTGTTTAAAGGAGATTTGAAGGTAACAGTTCCAACTCTTTTAAATGTTTTTGTTTTAAAATATACATCGAAAAAAAATAATTAGGTGAGATTTTTTAATTGATTCAAACAATAAAATGTTGTTGTTGTTTTTGTTTTCTTTTTAATCATATATAAATTTTGTGTGATATAACTGACAATTGGTCTAAGGAACAGGCACTGAAATTAATTAAAGAATTGCAAAAATATCGATGTTAGTTTAGTCCACACTAGAATCTAGTTGTTAATTTTACCAATAAATCTAAACGGACTAAATAAATCTAAATTTAGAAACTTAAATTTATTTACAGATTATTTTTTTATTTTTTATTTTATACACAAACATTTTTATATGTACCTATAAAAAACAAAAACTTTCCGCTTTTAACATAACCAACTAAACATTCTCTAGTCAGTGTTCAATATTCGAATGAAGAGAATTTCACACATACATTGACAAGTACAGAATCTGTTAAATACTCGTGTAAAAGAGAGCAGTCGACGTGATTTCATGTACTGCAGACCCGTGTGGTTTGGCGGTATTATTGTTATTGAATAAAAAAAAAATTTTTTTGTCAAATTCTTTTATTGTTTAATAAATAACTAGTATTCGCCCGCCCCTCGAAATTCGAGGTGTTTTAATTAGCAATTACAATACAGTATGTACGGTATAGTTTCTTTATGATTTTATTTAAAATGTAAAAATACAATTTTCAATAATTTAATGCCTTTATGAATTTAAGATTTCTTTACAAATGATATTTTTTGTAAAAATACGATTATTATTATCTTTTAGAAGTTGCCCTTGATTTATTGAGTATTGGAAACTCAATATATACCTATTATATATGTATATATTATAAGAAGCCTAAGATGGTAAATCATTGAGTAAAAGGGTTTTAAATGTCTATCAATACAGATTAAATATTATGATGATATTATGATATGTAAGAACTTTCGTTTAAAATATAAAAAAAAAACAAAAAAAAAAAAATAAAACAGAACTAAATCGAACTTGCAAAATCAAAAAGCTACTATTAACAACCGCACACTCTACCTCTGTACTAAACACTAAACTAAAATCTCAATCTTTATATTCAGTTATATTGTGAAATTCCTACTCCTACCATACAACCAATATTTTAAAATTTTTAATCGAAAAGAAAAATAAAACAAAAATTTAACGGAATCAAAGAGCGTCTTTTTTTAATATCTATAATATAGGTATAGATTATGTACTTTACATAGGTTTTTTATAAAAATGGAAAATTATTAATGAAAATCAGAAAATTTTGGAAAAATATTAATTTTGTAAGATGGCTATACTGAATATTTATCATTTAAAAAGAAAAAAATGAAAGTTGGTTGGTAAATCATTGAGTAAAAGGGTTTTAAATGTCTGTAATTTACAGATTAAATATTATGATTTTAACACGAACAAATATTATAATTGACATATAAAGTTGGCTTGGTTCTATTATATTTGCAATCGGTTACATTGCTCACATCAGAAAAGTTAATTATATTTCCAATAGTTTACGCTGAGTTATAATGCATGTGACTTTCAATGTTTTTCCACAAGTCACGTACGTTCATTATGTTTGATCCTTAAGCTATGTGCTAATTGGAACAATAGTTCGTTAATTTTTAATTTGCACATTGCATATTTTCCGGCGAATAGTTTGAATTAATTTAAAAGCGCGAAACTTAAAAATAATATTATAAAAGGATTCTATTTTCTTTTTATTTTAAATTATTTAATTTTGTTTTTTTTGTTGCTTGAGTATTGATTAAAAAAAAAAACGGTAATTAAAAAGTAAACATAAAGAATTTTTTATTAAATAAAATAAAAGGAATATAAATTAATAATAAATTGAACATAAATAATGTATGGAATTTTCTATAAATTTAATTTAAAACCAAATAAGAATAAAAACAAAGAAAGTAAACTATAAATATTTTAAATTCTCGGAAATTTTGATTTAAAATTTTTATTACTAACTCAATAAATTATTTTACAGATTAATAAATTTTCAGGATATTTTAAATATCCTTTTTTCCATATTGAATACACATATTTTTAGATATATGTATTTCGGTTATAATATTATTATTATTTATATACATAATATACATATATGTATAAATATAAAATTATGAAAAATGCATTTAAATATTTGTTTGATATATCTATGTAAAGGTATATAAGTAAAAAAAAAAGAATAAAAATTAAATTGAATATGCATGAAAATTTAAATTGAATATCCACAATTTTAAATTCATTCATTCGGAAATAAAAACCGAATATCTAAATTATATTAAGTTATAATAATAAGGACAATAACAAGGATATTTTGGATACGTGATATTTCCTTTTAGATTTTGTAGCTATGTTGGTTTACCGTTTCATAAATTTATTTTTGTAATATAAAAGTTTGTTTCAATTTTAATAATACCAATTTTTAAGAGTTTATTATGCATTTTATATGCAAATAAAATGGTGTGAAACTCCGTTTTTCTGGTTATTATAGTTAAAAACAATTTGTTATTTTTATGAGATGCCAAAATTTATATGATTTTTTTTAACAATATTAGTGTAAGTTTTTTTGGCTAAGTGGAAGAGAGTTTAATAAGTGAAAATGGGATAACAGGCGACAATTACATATTGAATGAATGGAAATGATCTTAAAATTTTTCTATTTATTTTTGAGCAATTGCAAATTGTGGGATCATTCTGGGCAAGGGAATACATTTGATAGAGGCTTCCAAATTTTAGCAGGTCTCAGAACAAATCAGTACCCACAATTAGTTTTAAATCACATAGGAATTTCTATGTTGTAGAAATGGATGCTTGCATCCTGTTGTGTTACTTTGGAATTTTGAGAGGAGCAATTCAGTAGAAAGAGTATAATTACTTAGACGAGATATGTATTAAAAATATGTAATGCTCTCGATCATTATTAAAAGGAGTTAAAGTTACTAGCACACAAGATATAATTGTCTGTTAGAAGTAAGGACGCAATTTTGAACCTTTTTATGGTAACTCAATAAAGTTTATGGCATACCAGACCAATTGTGAGAACTACATTCCATCTTAGGTCAAATATATGTATCTTTAGAAGAAAAATAATTAATCGGTTTTTCCGTCTAATTGTTTAAGTCTTCTTGCATAGATAATTAATTAAATTATTCAAAACCATATTTTGTAAACCTAAAATGATTATCATGGATAATCTCAGTTTTGGATTAAATAATATATATGTTACTATTAAATATTAATTCTACTGATTCAATTAAAAAAAATTAGATATTAATTATATACTTATATCAATATATCTGCATATATATTATGTATGTGGCACAGTGTGTAAAAATGTAAGTACCTTTTTAAAAGTTATTGTAGGTTATTTATTTATAAAATTTTTCTTTAATACTTAGACAATATTAAACAAAATCTAGCCTTACTAATGTACTTAATAAAATTTATTATTTAAAACAGATCAAACTAAAAAAATTTTTAATAATTTTATTAATTCTGTCTCCTTCTTAAAGATTGTATTTATGTATATTGTGATTAAAAATTCCATCTCCTTGATATTAAAAAAATATATATATAAAAAAATTATAATCTATTCAAAGAACCACAATTTCTTTTATTATTCAATCATTGATGAGTAAATTAAGATTTAAAAGATAATTACATTCTTAAGTAGAAACAATAAAAGATTATATTTGTTAACAACTGATTGACATTAAAACAGATTGTAATAAAAAAATCTAATAAAAGAGTTCAATTCTCGTAAAATAGAATAATATTTATACTTAGTGAAGCTAAATTTTATTGTTTTGATGACATGTTATATACATTTACAAAGACTTCGTGTAGGCAAACAAATTCCTTGTATTTTAAGACATATTTTTAATTTCTTTTAATTGATTTTTATTTAAGCAATACTCAGAGGACAAATAAAAACAATTCCCTCGAAATTTTTTTTAAGAAGTTGTTGTAGCATTGTAGGAGAAAAAGGTGTGGATAAATGGTTGAATGAAAATGTTATCTGTGAAGATTAAACATTGCTAATTTCCAGTTGTATATTAAACATTATGAGCATAATTTGGAAAATTGCAGTTCAAAAGTACAAATTAGATAAAATAATTTTTAATACAATGCAAAAGAGAGATAAAATAATACTTTACATTTATTTACTGGTTTGGAAAGCGATTTTTATAAAATAATAAAAATAAAATATAAAAAGAGTGATTTAGTTTGCTTAAGAAGAAAATTTAAAGAAAAATTAATAGAAATTTTAGTCCCAGATCCTTATCACATAAATTAAATTGTATCCATTTGTATTAAACTTAAGCAAGAAATTGAGTTAAATTTTAAAAAGGGGTGATTATGCTTGGTTGAAATCCAACACTATCCCGAAAAATCACGTGCCATTCCTCTGAACGAATTTTAAAGTTTTCCAGCGACCCTTCTGTTGGTCGGGGGGAAAAAAATAAAGAAAAACTTTTAGTATACAATTTAAATAAAATTAATCAGCTTTACTTTTCATATTCAGAGTTCCGCCAAATTTTTATATTTAGATATTTCCAATATATATATAAAATAATATATAATGTAAAAAATATAAATTATAAAATACTTTTACAAGAACTGCACAACCACACAGGAAGCAGAAAAGTTGACTAACTTGCTCATCACATTGTATCAGATAGGGAACTAAAAAAAAAAAAAAATCTATTATAATTGTAGCTGGGGTGGAAATCGAGATCATTTAGGAAATGTATTAAAATTAGAAATTGTGTAAAATACGAGTATATACCATCATTTTTGTTTATTCCTGAATAAACCTTTTTTTGTAAACAATTTTGTAATTGTTATATCAATGACTATCTTTCAAGTTCCTAAATTATAATATTTTAAATATAGATTATTGATACTTATGGGAAAATTCATATATAACACAAAGCTTTAAGTAAATTTGGAGCAATTTCATTCTTTTATGGATATCTTGCAGTTAATGATACATACTTGCTCTATTGAAATAAAACCAATTATACCTCCCTTAAAACAATTCTAACGTACAACGAGAGAGATAAAAAGTTCTCATTTCTACACGGTGAAATTTTCTAGGTGACTCAAAATTGATGATGGAAACTCATTCGTTTTTCAAGATGTGGAATACAATTTTATTAATAGTTTTCCTTTCTGTCAATAATGTTGCATTTCACAATTTTTAACAATTCGAAAAGAATCTTTCTAGGTTAGTTTCTATAATATACTTTTTAACTCTCCCTGAATATTCCATTTCCCTTCTGTTTTCCCTCTCCTATTTAGTTAAACATACATTAGTACAAATGAATGTGTTCCCAGTGTTTAGCTAGTGTGTAAAAAAAATGAAAAAGGCCTCAGTGGTAAGGCATGTAAGGTATTTATAAGAGCCATATAAGGTAATTATTTTTCTTACCCAAGAATGTTATTAGAATAATTATATTTTTACTAGATTCTGGAATAAGGTTGTTATAGAACGTAGAGTCTTAGAGAAAAATGCTTTAAGATTCTATAAACATTCATGTTTCTTATAATTAACTTTTATAAGATACAATTATTAAATTATCATTGACATAAAATTATGAAAGATATAATTAAAATAAATGATTCAAAGTTACATATAACATATGTGAAGACATATAACTTCGCAAAAGCACTTCCCAAATTCATAAAATTGTTAAAATACATGGAAATATTTCGTTTAAAAAAAAGATATTATTAATTACAAACGCCATTTTTCTAAGATGAACATTAGTAAAAAATGAAAGTACTGTGATGTTTTAGGTGAAGTACCTTGTAAGTGGATAACAAGTTGATCTTTCAAGTTTGTCTTGAACTTATCAAAGAGTATTAAGAAAATATTTTGACTTCATATCTTAATTACAGAAGAATTAATCAAGTATACAATAAGGCTACTTTTAAGACCCTTATATAAGAATTTAACAACAGCATTCTTATAGTGCTCTATAATAAGAAAGCCTTTAATCTTAAACTTGGAAAACTCTTGGCCAAGGGAAATCCTACAAAACACTTAAAACTTTTAAGACCCTTATATAAGAATTCAACAAAAGCACTCTTACAGTGCTCTATAATAAGAAGCGTTTGAATCTTAATCCTATAAAACTCTTGATTAAGGAGAATTCTACAAAACACTTACAAGAAAAAAAATTAAAGAGCATTGTAATAACAAATTTGCCAATTGATAAAGAAAACTTTACTGCGAGATGCAATAAGAGTATAATAAGCCTTATGTAAGAGCATGGCTTATAACAAAGTTTACAAAGATGTAAATAAGAAGAGAATTTAATTTTTAAACACAACTTCTTCGACAAGTAGTTTACAAGTATTTAGTTATTACCAATCTTGATAAATTTTATTATAAGGCTCTTATAAATGAAAAATATTCTTATAAGCACATTTATAAGACAAAATGTTAGTTGGGGTGTGAAATATCTGTAAACACCGAGGGAGTGTGGGTTCCAAACCCACATACGTCGTATCAATAAATTCCCCTTACGACATTTACAGCTACGTCTGAAAAGGAAAGGCTGTGTAATTTCCTCGTAACATTTATGTGGCATGGAAATGAACTAAAAAAAAAAAAAAAATTTCAAAAGTATGGCTGTTTGAAATTATAACCAAACTTTGAATACACCATTTTAACATATTGATTTTTTACTTATATACTCGTATATATATATAACTGTATATACTTATTATAACTACATATTTGCATAGTTTAAATTTATGTTTTATTGACGCAAATGAAAATTATTTATTACCACATATTGTTAATGACACATTAAACAGATTATAAACTAATTAAAAATAATAAAATTAAATATTACAAAATTTCTACAATATAAAAAGACTTTGGTGTATTATGAGTAATTTAAGTTTAAAATATTCTTTATGTTCTTTTGTTTTTGATTTGATTTATTTTTATAATATATAAATAAATATTAATTTATATATATATTATGTATATAGTATGTTGATATGATATGATTATCAAAAACATTAATCTTAATGACATATACATATATGTACATTCTATATAAAATGATTTGATATTTTTTTTTTTTTTTAATTATGACAAGTGTTAACATTTTAAGGAAAACCATAACCACATACTAATTATGTACATCAAAACCTATTACAGACAGGATAATCTTATTTATTTTTTTTTTCTTGTAAATATACTTCTTCTTATAGTAAAATAAAGGATAACATTTTGTCAGAACAATTATAGAAGTATTTCGATATAATTTTAAAGAAGATTAATTTTTTTAGTAAAAGATTTATATGACTATGTTTTGTGTATGATAAACAATTACTAGACATACTTTGTTACAAGTTTACATTTCAAGAGGATTTTTCAATGTAAATAAAGATTAAATATTTGATAAATTAAACTATGCATTTATGATTATGAAATAATACCATAATTATGCCAGATAATTACATTAACATGTTTTTGTTTTTACATCCTTAAATTACATATAGTCTTTCTTTTCCAGATGTGGCTGTAAATATTGTAAGGTAAGAATTCATCTTACGACGTAGGTGGGATTCAAATCCACACTCCCTCTTTGTTTATGTCGTATTTTATAAGTTTTTATCCACTAGGCCACCGAGGTCTTGTTAACAATATAAAAATGAATGTAAAAGGATGAAGAGTTTTGTTTTTTAGTTAATTATTTTGGTAAATGTAATGTTTAATAAGAAAAATATTTATAGGGAAAAAGTTTTATAACTGTGCACTAAAAGTTGATTGATTTATAGGTAATAGTCGATTTTTATTCCTTCTAAGTAATAATTTCAAATTGGCAGCAATGAAAGTCCTTACTTAAGTCTAAAGCTAAGCAGTTAATCTTAAATATAGATACTACTAATTTTAATTCTATTAATTGTATTTTTTGCGAGTGTTTGGTGAGTGGTGGTGAGTAAAAACATTAAAAGATCTAAAACGAGAATAGTTACTAATGTGCTATTTAAGTCTATAACTAACTTTAAGGGTCTGGCAAAATATCACAACTTCTCAAGCTTGTTTAAGTAAAGTTTTATTACATATTCATCTATTACTTACTATTGAATGGTGTTTTTTATGCTATGAACTCAAATGTGAACTCAAATAATCGTCATCCGCTAAAAATGTAAAGAAAGAATAAGATGAAGAAAAATATTTACGGAAGTATTCTGTTCTGACTTTTGAGTCCTTACTAAATTCTCCGTTGAATTTCATAAATTTAAGAAATTCATCAGTTTTTCTTTTAAGTTTCCTTCAGTACATAAAACTACAAACTGTTTTAGGATTATTCCTATATTATTCCTATTAGTTTTTTAGGATTACTGAAATATTTTATACATAATTGTCACAGTTAGGTTGGTATAATTATAAGATTAAATTCATCAAAAATAACATTTAAACCAATTGCAATTGGCGCCATTTCTTATTTTTTATATTATTTCTTATTCTTATATATCCAAGCATGGTTTATTTTTTTATTTGTAATGTTTATTTATTCTGGTGTAAACCATGATGCATTATAATATATAATAAGATAATTAACGAATCAACCAGCTTCTTCTTTCAAAGTATAAATTCATTTTTTTAGAATATGAAACTTGGCAATTGAACTTTTGGCTTAACAATAAAAATGATAAATATTTCTGAAAACTGAATTTCATTTAATAAAACTTGTACTATGTACTTTAATATAAGAGTAGGACAATAGCTCTTATTATTATAATATCTTCCACATGTTATAATTAAATGATATTTTAAGTCTAAGTTCAATTTTCACTCTGGTAAAGTTTAATTTTAAAACTGTCTTAATTTCTGTCTCCAATTCTTTTTGTGGATCATTAACAATATGCAAAAAAATGCTACTAAGATAAAAACGTCTTTATTATTATTATTACCATAAAAAATTTCTTAAGTAATTTTAATAAAAACAAGGAAGAATACAGTTGCCTTTGTCAACTCTTAGATACCCGTACGAACCGTTAGTATGTTCACAGCCTGTCACTCTGCTCACAATATTATTTTTTTTAATATTTTAGTATTTTAAAATAATTTGGGTGAATTTTATAATTTCTAGAACTATGGGTTGTACATATATTCAAACTATATGTTTATATGTACATTCTTCAAAAGCAGATTCTAACCTTTCACATAACGATTATCAATCCAAAACTTTTTCAAATATTCTATAGTACCATTTAATACTAAGCGGTAAATGTATATTAAATTTACTTAGTACAAAATAGTAAATATAATTTTAAATATTATATTATATTATATTTAAATATTCCATTGACAGAATAATTTCTTATAAGTAGAATAAAATACATATATGTATGTAAATACGGCGCTATATAATATACATCTATACTCTTATCATTCATTCACTAGTGACATATACGATATGTAAATAAACATGATATTATATAAGTATGTATATCAATATCATATAAATAAAAAGTCTTCAAGCAACCGTTATGTTGTTTATTTATTTACATTTTTATGTACTACGCATTATATCCTCAACAATTTCAAATTATGGAGTAAAACAAAATGCAAAAAATTTGTTGAAGAAATTTGTTAGAAAATTTGAAAAATTCAAGTACCACTTTCGTCAATTATAAAGTAACCCTATATTATTAAAAAAAGTTATTAACAGAAATAAGAGTATAATGTTGAAGCTTTAATTTTTGTGTATTACTTCAAAAAAATTTTAACAGGTGTTCAAGTTACAGGTGTTTCAAAATAGGAAATTTTCAGTTTTTGACCCCTTACAGCTCCTAAACGGGGAGTGATACAAAAAAAATTTCTGAAATGACTCATACTTGTTTTCAAAGATCTAACTTCTGTCAAAATTTCAAGTTTCCAACTTAAACCGTTTAGAAGATAGAAGGGTTGAAGGATTTTGCAAAATTTGAGTTTCACATAACGGTAAATTAAGACACCGTATGCCACAAATATATATTTATTGTATATATACTTTTAAAGCTAATGAAAGTAGTAATCGTTTGGAGTTTTCAAAATGAAGATATACCTTATACAACTTGCGCTATAACAATTTAAATATAGAGCTTTTTTGAACCTTTGGGGAGCTGTAGCTCCGTAACGGGTGGGGCTACAAAAAAAAGTTATTGAAAATAAAATTAATATTTTTGTGAGATCTATCAGTAGTTAAAATTTCATAGCTCTATTGCAAAAAAAATGTGGGGACCTAAAAGTTAGGTGTTCGAGAGCTACCCTAAGGCTTGGTCCAAACTCAACCAAAAAAAATAGGGAACCTACAAATTACTCCCAGAATATTTTGTGTAAATTTCAAGATTCTAGCTTTCTTAGTTTTTGAGTTAGCGTGCTGACGGACGGACGGACGGACGGACGGACGGACGGACGGACGGACATGGCTCAAAAGTCTTAGAATTTTTTCCTGATCCGATCCATACCTTTGAAGGTATATCTAGCTCGCTTATTTCGAGGTGTTACAAACGGAGGAGTAATTTTATTATACCCGATCCTATCGTACGGGTATAATAAGTAAAAATAGGTAATGTCAAAAAAGAATTATTTTAAGGCACTTGCAAGCTGTAGTCCGATTTCTTAGATTCATATTTCTTTAAACTCATCAAAATATAATGGCATTTGCAATTGGTCAATTTAAATAATTTTTCATAACAGTTTAATAAAAAATTTTTGAAAAAACACGTTGTTTTTAACCGAAATTTATGTATTTTCATTTTATTTATTCTTCGAAAAAGTTAACGATAGTACAGGTGAATAAGGGTTCTTCAAAAAGAAAATTAAGAATTATTAAACTACACCGATCATAAAATTAAAAGTAAAATTTTAAAAATGGTGGTGCAGAAATAATCTCTGATGCAAAATTCCAATGAAAATTTCAATCACATAATAATAAAAGGATGTTAAATTAAAAAAAAAAACTTTATTACACAAAAACAATAAAAAATTTTTATTCCTCAATTAATTTCGTTAAAAAGTGATTTTTTTTTGTTTTTTAAAATTTCTTTTCAATGCAAATTATTTTCCATCATTTATATTTTTTATAAATTTTAAATTATAAATATTTTAAATTCGTCCTTTATATTTTTTGTAAAATAAAACTTTAATTTAATACACACAAATATTACATCAGTTTTTCACAGCATACGTATGTACCAACATATGTACTTTAGGACTTTATATTTTTTGTGAACAGTGATATATGATTAAAAAATCCTTGAGGAAATTTATCTATATGTACAAAGATTTGACCACTTTAACTGTTTTTTTTTTCTTTTTTTTACATATTGAGAAAGGTATAATACTTTTGAATCCTTTAAGAATAAATATGTAAAATTATTATAATGTTTATACCCGTATGAACTATGTTCAAGGGTTTAAAAAATTTGCCATTACGTTTGTGACACCTTAAAGAAGTCGAGTTAGATATAGTGTCAAAGATATGGATCAGCTCAAAATCGAATTCTGAGTCGATTAAGCTGATCCATACCATGTACGTCCGTCCGTCCGCACGATAACTCAAAAAATAAAGGAGCTAGGAAGCTAAATTTTTTTTTACGTCACTTTTGAAAACATTTTTAGCTTTGCTATTTCTTTTTGCAACTTCTTTTTTTATTTGGAAATAACTCAGTACCTATCTATTGAAGCTAAGTGTCTCAGATATTGCAAAATCTTCTCGAGTTACATGGCAACAACACCTGTAAAATTTGATTGTGCTAGGGCGACAGGTTCGGGTAATTGCCATACAACTTCTCTTTTTAAATGTAAATAACTCATTCTTTATTAAAGCTAGGTATTTGAAATTTTGTGAAGAGGTGTCGAGTTACATGCCAAAAAGTTTTGTAAATTTTGGTTGGTCTAGAGCAGTCGGTTCTGGCTTCTTGCACCTCTTGGAACTTAATGAAGCTAGGCGTCTGCAATTTTGCAAATGAAGATCAAGTTTTATGGCAATAACTTTTGCAAAATTTGGTTGTGCTGGTGTAATAGATTTAGTCATACAATCCTACAATTTACATAAATATATCTCGGTAGTTATAACGTCGGTACTAAAACATCTGAAATTGTGATGATAAATGATGTTCAAGTTATATAGAAACAAGATATATTACGTTCATACGGGTATCCCAGAGTTGCCATAGTCTACTCTACCGAACTCTCCCTTGTTTTTTTGTTTTTGTTTTTTGAATTTTTAATTTAAATTTTCATTTGCAATGTATTCAATTTTATATCAATTGGGAAAATTGATTTTTAATTGATTAAAGTGTATATAAAAAAAATTGTTTCGAAAATTTTCTTAAGTTTCAGAATAATAAATTGAATTTAATATTCAGTATAATAAAGTTAAGGACTATTGAAATTATTTCAAACGAAAAAGAATACAGTTGCCTTTGTCAACTCTTAGATACCCGTACGAACCGTTAGTGTGGTCACAGCCTGTCACTCTGCTTACAATATAATTTTTTTAAATATTTTAGTATTTTAAAATAATTTGGGTGAATTTTATAATTTCTAGAACTATGGGTTGTACATATATTCAAACTATATGTTTATGTGTACATTCTTCAAAAGCAGATTCTAACCTTCCACATAACAATTATCAATCCAAAACTTTTTCAAATATTCTATAGTACCATTTAATACTAAGCGGTAAATGTATATTAAATTTACTTTGTACAAAATAGTAAATATAATTTTAAATATTATATTATATTATATTTAAATATTCCATTGACAGAATAATTTCTTATAAGTACAATAAAATACATATATGTATGTAAATACGGCGCTATATAATATACATCTATACTCTTATCATTCATTCACTAGTGACATATGCGATATGTAAATAAACATGATATTATATAAGTATGTATATATATCAATATCATATAAATATAAATTCTTCAAGCAACCGTTATGTTGTTTATATATTTACATTTTTATGTACTACGCATTATATCCTCAACAATTTCAAATTATCGAGTAAAACAAAATGGAAAAAATTTGTTGAAGAAATTTGTTAGAAAATTTGAAAAAATCAAGTAACACTTTCGTCAATTATAAAGTAACCCTATATTATTAAAAAAAGTTGTTAACAGAAATAAAAGTATAATGTTGAAGCTTTAATTTTTGTGTATTACTTCAAAAAAATTTTAACAGGTGTTCAAGTTACAGGTGTTTAAAAATAAGAAATTTTCAGTTTTTTACCCCTTACAGCTCCTAAACTGGGGGTGAGCTCCGTATCGGGTGGGGTTACAAAAAAAAGTTATTAAAAGTAAAATTAATATTTTTGTGAGATCTATCAGCAGTTAAAATTTCATAGCTCTATTTCAAAAAAAATGTGGGCATCTAAAAGTTAGGTGTTCGAGAGCTACCGTAAGTTTTGGTCCAAACTTAACCAAAAAAAATAGGGAACCTACAAATTATTTCCAGAATATTTTGTGTAAATTTCAAGTTTCTAGCTTTCTTAGTTTTTGAGTTAGCGTGCTGACGGACAGACGGACGGACGGACATGGCTCAATCGTCTTAGAATTTTTTTCTGATCCGATCCATACCTTTGAGGGTATATCTAGCTCGCTTATTTCGAGGTGTTACAAACGGAGGAGTAATTTTATTATACCCGATCCTATCGTACGGGTATAAAAAAAACAAGGTAGAATGTAAACCAACGGTTTTTAAAAGCGCACATTTCCAAAACTCAATACGAACTGTTTAGAAGTGTGACTTACACAAAAATTTGAAAATTTCATATAATAAGAAAAAATGTGGAAATAGGACATTTTTGAAATTTTGAAAGGCCGTAATTCCGGAATCCTATATAACTAAGAAAAGCCGTTAACTCACGTAAAAATATATTATTGAACCTTTAATTTTCATGTCTTGCCGAACAAAAATTTGTACAGGTGCCTAAGTTACAGGTGCCTAAAAATAGCAAATTTTCAATTTTTGAGGCGTAATAACTCTTAAAAAGAGGGTGTTACTAAAAAATTTTCTGACGAAACTTATACTAATTCTTAAAGTTCTTTCTTGCCTCAAAATTTCAGGTTCCTATCTAAAGGCTTGCCGGAGTTATGAAAAAAGAAATTTCATGCAAAATGTGGTTTTCACATAACGGTAAATTTAAATAGTAAATTTAAAAAAATTGTATAATTTTGATATTAATTTACAAAGATAAAAGAAATACTTGTCGAATGACGTTTTCAGATTGAAAACATCTTAAGCAGAACATAAGATATATGCATTTAAAAGTAGGGCTTTTTCAAAGTTTGAGGGGGTGTAGCTCCGTAATGGGAGGGGCTACATGAAAAAGTTGTTCCACAAAATTATTTTTTTTATGAGACCTACCTATGGTTAAAATTTTTTTTCTCTATCTTCAACGGTGTAGAAGTTTTGTAAACAGACGGACGGACGGACGGACGGACGGACAGAGTGAAACTAATAAGCACATTTTTTCAAAATTTTTTTGGAAATGTGCTAAAAATAAAAGCCATAAAATTTATTTTTGTGTTTATAAATAAGTTTATTAAATATATTATTTAACATATACCAAAAATAAAAAAAATATGGATAGGTATGCTATGTCACGGTTATACATATGTATACCAAATAAAAAGTTGATCACGCCCAATGTAAATTCGAACATATGTATATACCTACATATTATCACCTAAAAACAAAACTGTACCAACTTTACTACAAATTAATACTAAAATTGTATTTTATACTTACTACATACAATGTTACAATGTAGCAAATGTATATTGTAGCTATATATATTATTATTATATACATTATTATTGTGTACATAACCATCGTGTACATCGCATTTTTTTTTTTAAATATTTCATTTCATTAATTTAATTCTGATCCGTTCTGATCTGAGGTGTTACAAACCAAGAAGTAATTTTATTATACCCGATACTTATCGTAGGGGTAAAAAAAGAGTTGTACTCAATCAAAGAAAATCATGCATATAAAATTGAAATACTTGCACTTAAGTTGGAAATACTTTTTCTTAAACTAAAAAGGCATATAAAAAATTTTACACATAAACCAAACTTCTGATAAATAAGTCTAGTAATAAGTCAGCTTAGTTAAAAACTTTGAAGATAAGATAACTGACAAATTGAATACAATAAAATTTATGTACTTATGTTATAGGGGTTTTGTAATCTAATGTGTTAACCTTAGTTTTAAAGTCTTATTGCTTCCTTTTTATTAAATTCAATCTATAGTTAAATTACAATTTGTTTGAATAAGACGTCTTTAAATTTAAGTAAAAAATAAAATAAAAATTTAACAAAATGTCCTTGTAATACAAATACATATACATATCTAAACATACAAATTGATATGCCAAAAAACATGTTTAAAACAAACATTAAAACGATTTATGCAGATCATTTCAGAACTTAATTAACAAGATCTGGTTTTAATCACCACTAAGATTTAATTTTATTTAACATTTATCAGTATCATTTAACATTTCGGTTATTTAGTTTATTGACCACCCGTTAAGATAATAACAATAGAACAATTTTGAATACAATAGAATTTATTTAATCTTATTCAGTTCTAATTGTTATGAATTTTATATTTTTGTTTTCTAGGAAATAGTTTAAAAAAAAATGTTTAGGCAACATTTTTGACAATAAAATTCATATATGTATATATGAATCCTATTCGGTTCAATGTGGTAGATATACTTTAGATTATTTCATTTGGATTATAAACTTTTATTACTACGAGTATACTTTGCCATTTTTAGTATAAAATACTTTTTTTTTTCTTTGTTAACAAGATAATAACAGAGACTCGTTAATCTAAATGATCCCACAATATTCTAATCTATATTGTAAGTCATTTCAAAAATTCAATATTCTCTAATTATTATTATGACAGATAAATATTTTGCAAGGATTTTCCTAACTGACTGTTGCTTTTAGGAGTTTTTTTCTTTCTTGCGAAGTTATTTCATAATTTTATCATGGTCAATTTGTGCAATATTTTTACAAGGATTTCTTTAATGTTACAATCTGTGTAAAACTCTTTCCACATTTAAAAAAAACTTTAATTTGCAATGCAATCAAAATTTTACAAGTTTTGTGGTTTTAATTTTGATTTAAAAAAAAATATTTTCTGAATAACTGAATAAAATATCTTAAAAAGGAAGGGCCTCGGTGACCTAGTGGGTAAGAGCGTATAAACTACGCTGTAAAAACCGAGGGAGTGTGGGTTCGAATCTCACACACGTCGTAAGAGTTATTCACCTTTACGACATTTACAGCAACGCCTGGACAGGAAAGGCTGTGTAATTTCCAGCCCACATTTATGTGGCAGAGGAATGCATTAAAAAAAAAAACAAAAAAAAGTATGTATTTTAATCGGCTGTAAGTGGTAATCATCGAAAGATGCCTTACGGAAACGAAACAAGTTTGATTGTTCTATAAACGTGTGAGTCTTTAACCAATCCACTAAATACGATCCCGACCCTTTTTGATTAAACAATAGGCTAAGGAACTTTTAAGATTATTGTACTATTTCGGAAAAAGTAGATTCTGTTAAGGAATAGATATCGATCTAAGTTTTATAAGTATATAGTGAAGATGTTAATATTCTTCTTAAACCATAATTCTTACCAATTTTAGACAAAACTTGTGGTAGCAAATGACTTCACTAAGCGATATTCCTATCACAAGTGATCTAGGAGTATACAGCTAAGTCAGACCAAAAATAATAACATACTTATAGTACGTCTTTTCAACATTGCTGAATAGCAAAAAAGCTTGTAAATTTTTAAAACTATTACTTAAACTGATATGTAACTGATATGAAAAAATTCAATAAATATCAACATAACACCCGTAACTATTAATATGGTCATGGAAAGAAAATTAAAGTATTTGTATCTGTAATTTTTGATTGGATTGTATAGGTTGTAGTTTAATAAAAATAAAACTACAGATGAAGATTAAAAAAAGTTAGTCAAATAAAATAAATTGAAAGATTAAAGAATTGAAGAAAGAAAAAAATTGTTTAACTTTGAAATATGTATTAAATGCTAAAATTATCACTCAAAAAGGTTACTAATAATCGTGAACCAACAAGAAAAAAATTATATTGTGCTGAAAAACTTACAATAATTTAATAACAGTTCATAATTCTTTATGATATGATAACACCTAACAGACCCACCGCCTCAAGAACCAAAAAATAATCTTGTTAATTTAATGCAATACCTCTTGAATATCAATTATAAGGCATGGAAAGAATAAAATATTTCATTCTATTATGCTAAAAAGGAAAAAAATTATTATTTAATATTATATATTATATTAATAATAAATTAAAGAGAACTTAAATATACATATGTATATAATTATGTACAAGAGTATAGATAATACATTTAAATTAGCATGTCTCTCTAAAATTAGTTGTAAATTCTTTAAATTTAATTAAACAATTTTAATTGCATTCTTAGTAATCTGAAAAAAGAAAAAAAAAAGGATATTTTTAGCACAAGGACATTTGTTTTGATGACGCATTGAAAATTTTCAGTCTATATTAAAAATTTTATATATTTTTTGAATTTGCTCTAAAAATATTTATTGATTGATTGATTACATGAGTATATTATTGATCCATTTGCGATTAGCTTACGTTTTTAAATCAGAAATTGTTTAAATTTTAGAACAAAATATTACGATTGCATCTGTATATCACACATATTCTGAATTTTAAATATTTTGACAAAATCGGACATAAACTCATCAATTTATTGAATTTTTGATCTACTCTTATTTTATTTTAATAATATATATATACATTGAAAAAATAAAAATAAAAACGAAAAAAAAAACAAGGATAATAAAAGGATAACAAAGAAGTTTCAAATACTTGTCAGTGCAATTATATAAGAATGTACACATGTATATATTAAAGTACAGTTAGGGTAATAAAAATATAAAAAAGGTTTTCTGATAACTTCACCGGTTACTTCACAATCATACAATAGTACTTTACACGAAAATTGCGGGACAATTCAAAAAAAGTATAATAGGCTATTTTCGGGAAATTTTGATATTCTTATAAATTAATTTGATTGGTTGGTTTTCAAATTTACGGAAGTGTTGTTATTACCAATTGAGTTCACTGAAATGAAATTAAATAATGCCATGAAATTCGACGTCAATCCAGAAAAGAATTACGAATTCTGTTATCTTAAAATCTTATGAATTTATCAAATTCATTATCAAATATTTGGAAAAATCGATAGAGGGCAATGCTATTCAGTTGATGTTCCGTAAAGTTATGCCATTCTCTGGATGTAATTAATTTTATGTTTTCTTCTGTGTTAGCAGTAATAATAACTTAAATTTTTGAAATTCTTAAATGAACGCATTTTCATTTTCTATTCTGTTCGAACTTTTTATGAGATTTGTAGAGGTTTGGTGTTTAAATATTGTGCAACGATATTTACTAACCCCTGTTCAACTCTTAAAAAACTGAAACTTAATTTTTCGACTTAATAATAAATAATTTATTGATTACATTGTATTAATTTGCGTAATACAAATTTTAACTTTAGTTAATCTATCTTTTAAAAAAACATTGTGTAAAATGTTATTGAATTTCAACGTTGTTTCTAATTATATTATCCTTATTGTATTTATCATAAATATTATATAGGAATGTGGGGGTTCTTGCGTACTGGGACGAAGAGATTATTACATTGAGTTAAATAAGTGCTTTCCCAAACAAAAAAGCATTCAAATTGATTTATTATATTTCTGAGTCAACTATCTTTTTTCCGAAATTTAGGTTTGTTTTTTCAGATTAAAAAAACATATAGAGGAGAAAAAAAAATAATAGTTTGTTAGATTTTAAGAAAATTGCGATTCATTAAATTAACCTTTTTCAAACAATCCTCTTTAATTAAAACTTAAATAGATATAATATAGATATGCCTTTTTAAAGCTGTTTAATTAATGAATTTGCAAAGATCATATTAATCATCCAAAAACTCAACAAAAAACAAAAACATGCCTAGAAAATCCCATGCCTCGTCCCTGACACAGACATGTAATTAGTTGTATTCTTTTTTTTTTTTTAAAATGCCTTGAAAACTCAAGAAATAATAAAAACTGAACAAAAAATCGATTTTTTGATTATCCATCCACAAGTTCTTAAAAGCCTTCAACTCTTATTAAAAGTGAAAAAAAAAATTTTTGTTTTCTTTCAATATATGCACATGCAATTACAATGTAGGAAACTTATATGATTTTAATGTGTTGGCGTAAGGATATGTGCTAGACACAAATAAACGTTCAAAAAATATTAACAATGGCCAAAAATGAAAAAAAAAGAAAAAAACTGAAATAATAAAAAAAAATTAAATACTTAACTATAAGGCAAACTAAATTTACGACCTTTATAAAAAAAAAAAAAAACTTTTAACGCTCTTTTATATGGCCGCAACCACTAATAAATGTTTTCTCTTTCTATATACATTTTTCTTTGTGACAGGTTTTTTTCTTTTCTTTTTTTGGTTTGCAACTTTTTAAAACAAAGTAAAGTTTTTGTACACAAAATTTCTGTACAGAATTACTTTAATTTTAGTGTCTATGAATATTTTTTTAAGGTTATGCATATTTTTAAAATGTTGACACGGCACTACAAAATGTTAAACGGTACTACGAAAGTGGGAAACTTAATTAGAGCACGAATATTTTTTTTTTCATCAAATGCTCATCTTATTGTATGGAAGTATGACTGTGCTTATAAATAGTCCTATGTATGTATTTATAATTTACATATGAAAATTTGTCAATTATTCTTTATTATATATTTAAGTTTCAATTTTATAGTCCGCAGTTTTTTTTTTTATACGAAATTTTATGTTAAGGCAGTTATGTTTTATGTTAAAGGCAATTTCTACCATGCTCGAAAATTGTGATAATATATACTATTACTTTATAACATATATGATCCCCCATTATAATTAAAATTTATGTACTACCAAATCAGAGGAAAAGTTCTTCTGAATTTCATTGTCAAAATATTGTTTAGGTATATGTAGGTGATACATTATGTTATTTTTAAAATATTTGAAAAATATATACTTCAGGATTTTAAAAAAAATGTGGTACAAATCTGAAATGCAAATTGCGAGAAATAAATTAAAGTTAAAAAACAGATTGAATCATATCAAGTCAGATGTATAAAATGTATTAGATAAACTATAAAACAGGCCATGAAAATTGTAGGAAAAAAATCAAACTAAAATTTTTGCTAAAAAATTGCATATTTTTAGTGAAATCTTTGAAATTAATATATGTTGTAACTTTTAACGTATAGCATTTGAGTTGTAAACAAACCAGAAACAGTTTTACTGTAGGACGGTCTGAGAGTATTTATATTATTCATTATCCATACCCAATATCTAGTTCAGAACGTTAAGCTGGAATTAAATGATTCAATGTCGAAACGATTAGTTAAGTTTAATTGATTTTATTTCAGAAATTAAAGTAAGTGAAAAAGAAATGTTGTTTTTTGTATTTAATGGAATAGTATTATATTATTATGGGTAAAGGATTTTGAACCAATTTTTAATTTTTTTTTTTTTAATATTAAATCCCAAAATAGAGAATTATCATAAGAAACTATAGAGAAGCTGTTCGAATACATTTTCTATATATCTTAAACCTATTTAATCAAAAAATCTTCGATACACTTTCGATAAAAATGAATTTATGAATTTATTTACTAAATTTATGTATAAAGAAAGTTTTAAACATACCAAATTTTAAAGAATTCGATTTTAAACTTTATGAATCCATATGTTGTACTTTTTGATTATAAATTTTGATTTTGGATTTTGAACACACAAAAAAAGTTAAATTTTGTTTTTAAATCTTAAGAACACAATGATAAATTTCTTCGATTGCCAAACCTTACACTTTCTAGAAAAATTAATTCAAATTAAATAAAATTAAATTTATTATTGGAATATTTATTTTTTATGAAAAATGGAAAATATATTATGTAGCTTTCTTTTGAAAAAAAATACATTAAGTGTTGCACAATATTTTGTTCAAGGATTTGTATGCTTATTAATTATTTTTTATAAACATTTTATGTTACATTAAATTTAGATAATTGGGGTCTTCGATGACCTAGTGGGTATGAGCGTATAAAATACGCTGTAAATACCGAGAAAGTGTGGGTTTGAATCCATGTTGTAAGAGTACGCATGTTGTACGCATGTTGTAAGAGTACGTCCCCCTTACGACATGTACAGCCATGCCTGAAAAAGAAAGGGTTGTGTAATTTCCTTGTTACATTTATGTGGCAGGGAAAAACACTAAAAAAAAAATTTAGACAATTCTTTTGCTCCTGACAAAAACTGAAGAAAAAAAGAAATTAGGAGTTTAATGTGGCAAGTTTTCAATATATAATAGGAAATAATAAAATTAATTTGAAAAATTGAAAATAATATGAAAACGAAACCATAAATTAAATTTATACTGGGAAAAAAACTAATAATTTCTATCCTATATTTTAAAATTGTTTCAACCTACTTCGAATAAATATTTCATTTTAAATCATTTCAAATAAATGGCTGTAAAAACTTTCGTAAGTCAGTATAACTTTAAGAGTTTAAATGTATATATAAGTACATATACTTAGAAATAAAATAAAATTGCTTCTTTTTATTGTCACATTCAAGGATGTTTCATTGTAAGATATTTGATTGAATGATGCATTTTTGTATTCTCATTTAATTTAAAATTGGATAATGCCTTCAGGTATCATTCATTTTCCATATGTTTGGTTTGGTTTATATTTTATTACTATTTTCTGACGGATGTAACTAATTATCATTGGAATATATAATATAAAAAATTAAAAAAAAAAAAAATATTTATTAAAATAACTGAATTCATTATGTAGGCGAATAGGAATAATTATGTTTTAGACTTTTAATCTTGGAAAAAGTTTTCTATTTTGTATTACTATACTTTAATACCCTAGGGGTTCTTTTTATGTGGAAATTAATCCATTCTGTATAAACACAACATTTAAATTGCATCAACAAAATGTTTTCAGAATGTGTGCTTTTTTTATTCTTTGAGTTTATTTTAATTCGATTGTTGAAATTTTCCATTTGGGTTATTATTTTTACTCCAGCTTATTTGTCAAAAATAGTTATGCTTTCTTTGTGTATGAACCTTTGTTGTAAATTGAACCTTTGGACTATTAGCAATAAAAAATAATTCTGAAAACGGTACTTTTAAATTTTTGAAAAATATTTAAAAAATATTCTAAAGTCAGTACTTTTAAAGTCCGATTTTAGTATGTCTTATTTTCCACAGTTGAATCTTTTTACATGTTATTACGCTAAATCTTCAGTTTTCGATTGCTTCATTTTCTAAAATCAGAAAAATTCAAAATATGTAAAACTAACCTTTTTTGAATTCCAATTCATACAGAACAATAACAATTCCAATGAAAATCTGTTGGGGAAATAATTATTTAGAAACCTTTTATTCGAACTATAATATTGTAAAGGATCTAAACGTATTTACATGTTAAAATCATATTGGAGAACAGATCATTTTCATTACAAAAAAAATAAGATAACATTCCTTCCTTCTTTTTCATCTTCAAGCGATTGTGACATCCAAAAACTGTATTTACCAAGCTAACGAATCTTTTAAAGATTTTGAAATCGAACATAGACTATAATATGATTATTTATTAATAATCTAATTATTCTGAAACAAGGATACTAGTATGCTTAATATGTTTTGTACCTAACATTTTTTATTGAAACTTAAATTATGTTTTATACAACATTCTTCACATCATTCTTAAATTTAAGCTAAACCCAATTATAACATATAAACAACAATAATACCCTATTTTTCTAGTATATATGTATATAATTGTATCACTAAATGTGTGTGTATAATTACATTTTTAGAATATCCTTTTCAGAGATGGTGAATGAAGAACGAGTATTCTTATTTAATAAATATATGTGTTGAATTAAAAAGAATAAATTTTTATTTTCAATATTATGAAAAATATAAAAAAAATTTAAAAACAGTGAAATTTAATCTCTTTTTACGTTTTTTTTTTATGGATGTAATACATTAGTAGATAAATCTAGTGGAAAATAATGATAAATGTACTAAAAAAAAGCACAAAGAATTGAAAACACTGAAAAACATAATTTTCCGGCAATTAAAATATAAATTATGTATGTGTTATAGATAAAAATTTATATAAAATAAATTTTCTTTATAATATATGCAATATTTGTTATGTCCTATTTGTTTAATTTTGTTAATTCTAAGTTTTATTTATGTATTTTGATTATATGTAGAAATATATATAAAATATGTGTTTGTAGGTTATGGTACTCGTATTACGTAAAAAGTGTCAAAACTTAATTTTTAATATATAAATCATAAAATATGCATATAGTATGTTTAAATTTTTTTTTTTTTTAATTTAAATATACAAATTTAATTTTTAAATATCTGACAAAAAAAACTTTAAAATTAATTGATTTATAGTTTTCATCTCAAAAGCCTTGAAACAATATTAATATTTTAGTTATCAATTAATTATTAAACAAAATTTAATTAAAAGTTTAATTTAGTAAATTATAAATGAGTTTGTTTATCCATTACAAAAAAAGATTAATAGATTATTAGATAATTCACTTAAGGAAACATATTATTAATGTAAAAACTAGAAATAAACTTAATCAGCAAAACAAAATGTATCAAGGATAAGTCAAAAATTACAACAATTTTTTTAAACTTAATATTGAAAATTTATAAGGATAGCATGAATAGAAATAAAAAAAACAAAAAAAAAATACATAACTTGAAGGGTTTAAAAATCTAAAATAGTTATAAAAGTATTAAAAAATCTAAATCTAAAAATATCAAATGTAAATTATTTATTTATATTTTATTAAAAATGTCTTTCGTAAAAAAAAAAAAAATAAAAAATGCAATGTAAATTGTATTAATTTATAGAGAAGCATTAAAATTCCAAAGTAAATCAAAGTTAGTTTGGTCATTTTAATATGACGACTTTGAAAATTTTGTTTTTTATTGGTTGGTCCTTAAATTTAGAATAATAAATAAATATACTTAATAATAAATAGCACTTTAAAATTTGTTAGAAAAGAAAAAGCAATCAAAAAGCACTCAAAAAAGTGGCTCAGTCAAATAACCAAATCAAAAACAAAAAAGATCTACAAAGTATCTTTTGAAGTACAATTTTCTCAATTTTCTCTTAAAAGAAAAATATTTATAAATCTCTTTAAGGAAGAGTTTATTCTCTTTATTTTATAAGATTAAACTGTAAACATTTTTGTTATGACATGTATTCGTTTTAAGCACCCGTTTCAAACCTTAACTACCCGTAACTTTTCGCATTATTATATACAATTGTATTCTCGAATTCGTAATTTTAAATAGAACTTAAACAGTATTAAAAAATTTCAAAATTCGACCAACTTAGTTATTTTGTTTTTTTTTTTGTGTAAATCACAAACTATAAGAATTCAATTAATATTTCATTTATTTTTCATCAAATCTTTTTTGATTCATTCATTTTATATAATTTAAAACTAAAATAAAATATTTTTGATTTTTCGATAGATTTTTTTTCAAAAAAGAAAATATAAAAAAAAAAAAAAAAAATTTTGAACAAAAAAGTTTTATAATGATACTTTTGAATCATTAATCTTTTTCGAAAAAAAAAAAAAAAAAATGTATACATTAATATTAACACCAGATTTACCGAGGTAATCAATTTGTTCGCTTTGGATTGGTTTGATTTGCAAAATATTGCAAAATATTTAAATAATAATATTTTACTATAGGTTTTATTATATAGTACTAGACCTGAACAGATACTCTTAAATCGTAATCGATTTAATTCTATTTTTTTATATTTAAATTTCTTCCACAATTTAATTTCAAATTTTCGTATGTTTACATTTTATATATAACATCTTTAAAAAGTGTAAAGTATTTTTTTGATTCGATTTATTTATTTATTTAAATTTTGAAATTTTTAATTTCTTAAATCATTTATTAAATCCTTGAAGCTGTGTATATGGTTCGGGATTATAAAACTTAAATAAACATATACTTAATCTATTTCATTTTACCAAAGATATATTATTTTAATATTTTTTTAGTATTTCATATCAATTAATTTTTAAATTTATGGATCCTGCAAGTTACCAGAAGACGTGATCAATCTAAAAACAACTGGTGACTACCAATTATTTTAGAGTTGAATAAGATTAGCATATTATGAGAAAATGCCAAAACAAAAAAAACGAACGAACAAAGTATGGAAATGCTTTGAATGGAAATGCCTAGTAAAATCCTTATGCTCCCAAGAAAAGGAAGAATAAAAACATTAAGATAATATTAAGTTAAATATAAGATATCAAACTATATTATATAACATCACTAAAGTTATACTAAACTAACATACCAAAGTTTGCACCAAACTATATTATATAACTTTTTATACACATTTTATAATATTAATTTTAATGATATTTAAATAAATTTTAAGAATAACAAACGTTCAAACATTAATCTTTCATTTCAATATATATGGAAGAATTGTAAGACTTTATTTTCATTTAATGAAACTGATTTCAACTAACAAAAAAGATCTATTTAATAAAAATCGGTAAATCTAGTGTTAATGAAAAAGAAAAGAAACCTAAACCTTTTTTTTTATATACATTTTTTTTTTTTTTGAAAAGTCAAATTTTTCTTGATTGTAAAAGTTTATTATATAATTCCAATGCCATTTACTAAGTGATTATAATTAATTACTTTTTTTTTTTTTTTTTTTATTATTACTTGCTTTCAAAATTCAATCTAGATTTTAAATTTTTCATTTGATTTCATTCAGTTTCAATACCAATCAAAATATTATCCTTCAAAGTTTTCATTTTAGATTTAATTATTATAGAATTTTTGTATCGATAGATTTGTATATATAAGTAGGTTGAAAAAAATTGAAAACTTGCCATATCATTATTATATAGCTATTGCGAATAAATATAACACATCCATATCCTATTTAGATAAATTGTTTTAAGAATTTTTTTTTTTTTCAATTAATTAATTATATTATAGAAATTTAAACTAAAGAATTAAATATTATGTAAAGATATTTCAAATTTCTAGTCCATAGTTATCATATTGTTTTTTTTTTTGTTTTTTGTCGAAACCAACCCGATTGGGTTAGTAACACAAATCTGTATTTTATTTGACTGGAATATCATTTAATTCGTCTGTTTTTTGAATTTACCCAACTATCAAATTCCTCCTAATTCAGATTGTGCCATATATAAATACATATATGTATACATATTCTGGAAAAATCGTATAGCCTTGATTTTGAATGCAACTCTAAAATATCTCCAAAGTAGTGCTTTTTAACTAGATAATACAAAAATAGAGCATTTAAAATAATTTGAAAGAAAACATTGAAAATAGTGGGGACTGCTTCAAAAACCCCGTAAAGAAATAATTGAAACCATGCATTTGAAACTAACTTTAAAAAACCTCCAAACTATTTTTTTTCACATTCATTTGAACAACAAAGAATTTTTTGAAATACAGAAAATGAAATACAGTCAAAGGAAATAGAGTCAAATAGAGACCATTCTGACTATGGCGCAGTGGTTAAGTCGCCAACCTTTCAATCGAAAAGTCTTGGGTTCAAACCCCGGTCAGGTCATAAATAAAAAATATGTTGTACTTTTATATCGTAATAATGTATATCGCATAATTAATAGTAGTAATAATAACAATAATAATATTAATAATAATAATAGTAATAGTAATAATAACAATAATTATAATAATAATAATAATAGTAATAATAATAATAGCTGCTACAGTGGAACCATCTTTGGTTATATCATGCAAGTAAGGTGTTATATACTGCTGCACGTTGTAATCCACTGAAGGCGCTGACTCTGTAGTAAAAATAATAATAATATTAATAAGAATACTAATATCAATAATAGTAACCGCTACAGTGACATCAGGTAATTATTGAAGGCAACCCCCACTGCCTTCAATAATTACCTGATGTAGTACTATATACTACTACTACATGTTGTAACTGTTGTGACGGCTTTAGTCACTGTTAGCTAAATAGTAATAATAATAGGCGGATTCATTGTTTCCTTACAGTCCCACTCCCAATTCAATGTTTCTGTATCCATTTCCTAACCTTTCCTATCTCTACTCCCTAGCCAATATACTGCGTTCGCAGGTAAGGGTTTCATCCCATTATATTGCTAAAAAAGGGGAGGTGGGTTTAGTCAGTAAGAATCTGCCACTACCAAGGGGGAAATTCTTGGTGTCTTTGGAAGATTCCCACCTCCATTAGGGGGAAAAAAAAAAGTTAATCCATCCATATATAGAATCCATGAAATACAGGCTTATGACACGCTCTCAAGTTGGTTGCACTTAAAACATATTAAAAAGTGTTCCCTTGGTACCCCTGATCTTATTCTTATATGATCATTTTTCCGTAAACTATCTAATTTTCTATTATAAATAATGGCACGAATGAACCAAATAAAGATGCTAGGACAGTATTTTAAATTAAAAAAGCATATAGCCAATATTATAAATTCATAGCTTATACGCATAAGAATATAAACAAAAAATCAATTTAAAATTTTACAATTCCGTTAATAAAAATTTTTAGTTTACTGCGAGCTGTTAAAAATAATAAAAAGCATTAAAAAAGTAATCAATTTTAATCAAATTTTATGCCATTTCTTTTTAACTTGTACTTTAAATTAACGAAATAGATATACATATATACAATTTTTATACCCGTACGATAGGATCGGGTATAATAAAATTACTCCTCCGTTTGTAACACCTCGAAATAAGCGAGCTAGATATACCTTCAAAGGTATGGATCGGATCAGAAAAAAATTCTAAGACTTTTGAGCCATGTCCGTCCGTCCGTCCGTCCGTCAGCACGCTAACTCAAAACCTAACGCTAAGCACGCTAACTCTCGAACACCTAACTTTTAGATCCCGACATTTTTTTTGAAATAGAGCTATGAAATTTTAACTGCTGATAGATCTCACAAAAATAATAATTTTATTTTTAATAACTTTTTTTTGTAGCCCCACCCGTTACGGAGCTACAGCTTCCCAAAGGTTCAAAAAAGCTCTATATTTAATTTGTTATAGCACAAGTTGTATACGGTATATCTTCATTTTGAAAACGCCAAACGATTACTACTTTTATTAGCTTTAAAAGTATATATGCAATAAATATATATTTGTGGCATACGGTGTCTTAATTCACCGTTATGCGAAACTAAAATTTTGCAAAATTCTTTAACCCTTCCATCTTCTAAACGGTTAAAGTTGGAAACTTGAAATTTTGACAGAAGTTAGATCTTTGAAAATTAGTATGAGTCATTTCAGAAATTTTTTTTGTATCACCTCCCGTTTAGGAGCTGTAAGAGGTCAAAAACTGAAAATTTCCTATTTTGAAACACCTGTAACTTGAACACCTGTTAAAATTTTTTTGAAGTAATACACAAAAATTAAAGCTCCAACATTATACTTTTATTTCTGTTAACAACTTTTTTTAATAATATAGGGTTACTTTATAATTGACGAAAGTGTTAGTTGATTTTTTCAAATTTTCTAACAAATTCCTTTAAAACGAATTTTTTCCATTTTGTTTTACTCGATAATTTGAAATTGTTGAGGATACAATGCGTAGTACAAAAAAATGTAATTAAATAAACAACATAACGGTTGCTTGAAGAATTTTTATTTATATGATATTGATATATATACATACTTATATAATATCATGTTTATTTACATATCGTATATGTCACTAGTGAATGAATGATAAGAGTATAGATGTATATTATATAGCGCCGTATTTACATACATATATGTATTTTATTGTACTTATAAGAAATTATTCTGTCAATGGAATATTTAAATATAATATAATATAATATTTAAAATTATATTTACTATTTTGTACTAAGTAAATTTAATATACATTTACCGCTTAGTATTAAATGTTACTATAGAATATTTGAAAAAGTTTTGGATTGATAATCGTTATGTGGAAGGTTAGAATCTGCTTTTGAAGAATGTACATATAAACATATAGTTTGAATATATGTACAACCCATAGTTCTAGAAATTATAAAATTCACCCAAATTATTTTAAAATACTAAAATATTAAAAAAATAATATTGTAAGCAGAGTGACAGGCTGTGAACATACTAACGGTTCGTACGGGTATCTAAGAGTTGACAAAGTCAACTGTATTCGTGCTCGTTTTGTTTGTTTTTTAAGTCTGTATACAATGAATTTGACTAATTTAAATTCTACTCATAATATAATCGACTTTGAGTGATTATTCAATTATTTTACTATCTTATAGTTATTGTCTTGATTTAAATAGAGGAAAAATCAATAAATATTTTCTTGTTTGGATTTGTTTTTAAAATATAAAAGTAAATTTAATATTCTATTTTTGAATTAACAATATTATATTTTTCTTCTTAATTCTCCAAAAAATCTCTTTTATTTGTGTCCTCTTAAATTTCTTGTTCTTAAGGTAAAAATCTGTATATATACTCAATTCACTAAATCTCTTATATATTATATAGTTCACAAGAAATGAAATTCAAAAAATATAAGAAAAAAATTAAAATATTAAAGAAATATTAAAGAAAAACGGCAAATAGTAAATTTATTTACAAGCTTTGTTATAAAAAAAAAAATTTTGAAAAATTTAGTTTAGAAAATATCAGAAAGGAACTAACTCCCTGATCAGCGCTCCCTATAACACAGTCAATAAATATACTTTAATATTTATCTATCTTTAAAGGGCTTCTTTAATATTTAAAATAGCAATTACTAATGAAGAAAACTTTTTTTAGTTAAATATGATACTAATTCAATTTTTTTTTTTGTCCTTTTCATTGATATAGAGAGCATAGGGCATCTACAAAGTCATTAATTATTCATAATTGACTAAAGTTTAGTTTCTGAAATGATTAGTATCACTAAGCCGTTGATCAGTCGGCTATAACTATTATGCAAGCTTATGAAACGTAAAATTTTTTTATATTACGATATGATATTAATTATAGGATATACATATACATATATATACCTACTTTTATTTTAATTATATTGTACTAAATTATATATATTATAAGAAAAATTTATATTTAATTTTTATTATCTATGAACCCAACCAGGGTTTGAAATCGATATCTTCGAATGAAAGACCGCTCTGTTAAACATTACACCATTGGTTGGATGCCAAATGAATCGTATATGTATATTTAATTCCCCGTACTAAATTCAGAAAATCTTTGTAAAGGCTAAAGCTCGTGCTGATTTAGTAACTATCTCGAATGTGTTAGGTAATCAAAGACTTATGTAGAATAAAACATTTTTTCAGTCGATTAACTATGATATTAAGCCTTTTTCTAACTTTTGTAATGTTGAAAAAAGAATTCTTATAGAACGAGTTATTGTACAAATTTATTATAATTTATAACTCATAAATCACTAAGCGGTTTTGTTTTTTTACCTTTTCTAAAATTTTATATATTATGTCTGGTATTTTAATTTTTTTTTATTTTTGTGTTTTTTTAATTAAAACCATTAGTATGTTACAAAACTAGTATATTTACATTGAAAACTTATCAATTTTCTTCTTCAGTTAAATAATAAACAATTTTTTTTAAAAGCATTATAAAAAATTATTAAAAATGTTATCTCATATTTTACTTTTATTTTTAAAAAAAAATTTGGTCATTTCTCTATTCATATTAGAAAGTTTAATTTATTTTTCATCCTTTATTTAACACTTAATAAAAATTTGAATACGGCTTAAAATTTAATCTTATTTATGATCATAAATGTTATGCATTTACAATAGCCACCAAAATTGTATAAACTATAGCTAATTCTTCTATGATTTTTAATATTAAAGGGTTAGCTGGTATATGTACAGTTATAAAGAACAACAAAAAAGGACACTGTTTAAAAAAAACTAAAAATAAAAAAAAGGCGCTATAAATATGTTTAAAAAAATTAAAATTTATTGATCTGAACATATTTTTTATAAATATGTGAACGTGTCTCCAATAATTTTTATTTGACATATACACATATGCTTTTAGATTTTTAGAAAAAAAATTTATATTCAAGAAATTGAACGTGTAAATCCATAAAAAAACAATAAAACATAAAAAACAAAAGACAATGGTAACACTTATGACGTTACATGTATACATAATTATATATATATATACATACATATATATTATATTCTGTTTTAGTGTCCTTTTTTACATTTTATCATATGAACAACAGTCATGTGTCACTTAAAGGAAAAGCTAAGAACTGGGGGGCTACATACAAAAAAAAATAAAAAGAAAAAAAAAAATAGAAAAAAAAAAATAAGTATTAAAAAAGAATAACGATATAAAAAGTGAAGAACAATATTAGTATTAAGTACATCACAATAAAAAATTCTTAAAAGAAGATGGTAGTGAGTTTTTTAGAAGCTTAACAGTATGTTTGCATATATTGAATTTAAAGATATAGGAGGCTACTTATATTCTCTTAAATTATACTTATTTTCAAGTTGTTATTAAGAAAACAAAACATTAAAGAAGAAAAAAAAAAGAATTTAGATAGATAGAACATGTAGGTACACAATAGCACACACATATTTTATTATTTATATGTAAATGTACTTGTATAAAAATGAATTTGAAACAATGTAAACAACGCGTTATCCAATTGTGGTAAATTGAAACAAAAAAAAAAATTTGAAATAGAAAAAAAAAATGTTTTAAAAAACAAATGGCATATTTAAAATTACATAAAGATTTGGGGTAAACTAGTGAAAAGATTTAACAAAATCCCATACCCTTAATAACCTCGACGTTATTTCAACAAAATTTTTTAATTCTGAAATGCTGGAACAGCTTAACTCTATGTAGGAAAAATTGGGCACAAAATTTTTTTAAATATTATTGGAGATTCAGATAATTCTGTTGTGGATGGAAAATATAAAATCTGGAATTTATTATCGAATCTATATTAAACGTAGCAATCTTTATTAGTACTTAAAATATCTTCGGCAGCCGGAATATAAATTAACAATTCAAAACTAGGTTTATCTGGTTACCTAATAATCTTATTAAATTTTTATGAAGGATCATATTAATTTGAAAGCTTCATAAGTTTGAAATTCATTCGAAATATGATTGTAACAAAGAATATTAAGTCTAATATAGATTTATAGAAAGAACAACCAAAAAAATGATTGTCGTTCTAGATGAAAATTGAAATTATATGGAAAAAAAAATTATTATGTAACAGACAGTCAATAAAATGAAAAAAAAAACCTTATAAAATTTTATTTTCAATTAAAGTAGAATAAATAGAAAAGGAAACTCATATTCAGTTTCCATTTTCCACCAAATAATTGCTATCTTTTTTCTTTTTATTTTCCTGTTAATTGTTGGGCTTTAATGTTGTCTTTTTATTCTTATTTGGCTTTAATATGCTTCCTCTGTCTATTTTTCTCCCACTTTATCTATTCCTTTTCTATTACGTATAATGATATAATTTTAAAGTAAGTTCGTAGGCATGTTATATTCAATATTTATATATAAAATAATTTATATAGAAATATAATATAAAACTAAGTCTGTATAACATACATATATATTTTTTTTTTTGCTCTAAAATCAAAAATCAAAAACAATATAAAAAAAAACATCTTTTTTTTTGTGTTTTTTTTTTTTATTTTGTTTGTTTTAAGGGCTAAAAGTCTTTACATTTTATATACGTTTAGGATACGATGAGATTCCTTGATATTTTGCTTGTTAGAAACAAATAAAGATTGGATAAACAGTACTTATACGCAGGTGTATAAATGTATGTAATTTAATTTCATATAAGTATATTTGTTTAAATAAATGTACATGTATTTATATTCAATTTTTATAAAACCTCCAAACTTTTTTACATTTTATTTTGTTGTGATTTTTTATATTTTCATATTCTGTTTTTTGTTGGTTTTTTTGTTGGTATTTTGAAATTCAAAAGATAAAAAAAACTCGCTGGAAAAATTTCTTTAGGTGAATTTTTTCAGTACCTACGTTTATAATATTTACATTGGGAGCAGTAAAAAGATTTTTGTGAAATTGTACCAATTATTATTTTTTTTTTAAATAATTAAAGAAAGGAAATGTGATTTTTAAGTATTATTGGGAAATTAGCTATCAACTGATAAAAAAACAACTATCAAGTTTTGACATTTATTTTAAATAATGTTTTTTAGGGTAGAGATTTTTAGGCTTGGTAACGTTTATGGTAATATAATATTTTTATAAATAGTTTGATGGATTTTCGTACGTTGGCTTTCGAAGCCCTTTAGTTAAATAAACGTTGAAAGGTCCTATAAATAACGGTTCTATAAAATAAACTTTGTAAAATCTAAAAAAATAGCTGTATATCTACAACTAAGAATTTTTTTTTTGCAGACCATATTATTGTATTCAGTTGTCATATTCAGATTTTTTCAAAAATTTCATATAATATCAACTATTATTTTTACTTTCACAATTTGTGTTTTTTTTTCTTATTAAAATATTTGCGATTATCGATTATTTTGATTATGAAAATTTTCACTCATTTTGTTGAGATTTTCTATATCATTCTATAAATCTATTTTAAAATTTAACCCCTTGTTGAGTTTTTTTTTAGTTCATTTCCTGGTCAATATTTGCTTATAAAAAGAAAAAGGAAGTAAAATTTTTCTAATATGATTTTACTTAATAGTTTAAAATGTATTTCTAGTACTGGATATTAGTAATCTTATTACATACCATCCAAAAAAAAAGAATTTATATGGCTACTCAAAAAAATAATTCAGCCTCACATCACCTAACTTCGAAAAACTAAGCTTTAGAGCCACAGTTAACACAAAAAAAAAAAGTTAAAAATAAAAGAAAATTTCATTTAGATTTTTTATTCATATTTCATGTTGTATTTTTCTAGTGTTATTTCTTAACTCAATTAGTTAATTAAATAAAAATAAGACCATCTACTCTTTATGATATATATTAAACACCTATGAATATAATATTATTCCAAATTCTGTAAAAAAAACCTACTGTAAACATATGCGAGTTGAAAAAGTTGATGGAAATTACTTAAATATTTGGTGGAAATTATAAAAAATGGGCACATATTGAAATTATTCTGTTTCTTTTTTAGTATTCGTATTTATTATTGTACAAGAATTAGGGTGATAAACCAAATGTTTGTTCTACATAGAACATGTTGGCAAAATAAGAAGGATATACCGGGAAAATGGTAATAATTAGAATAGGATAGGGTATTTAATATTATTTATTTATGTATATCAAATAAGAACTTTGACAATTTATTTATTTATTTGTTTTAATCTAATATTATACAAAAAAAAAACATTACTAATATCAGTAAGGTGTTCGGCTACAAAGATTATTTCGGGCCTTTAACTTTTATATACGAAGTTAAGTTTGAATTAAAATTTTTTACTTAATTTTTGGTATGTGTATATGTTTTATTAATACATACCTTCCTATTACTTATATGAGCTAAAAATTTTACATAAAAGCATTAAATTGTATCTTTAGAATCAAATTATAACCAAAAAGAAAAACAATTAATCAAAAAAATTTGGTTAAATTCTTGACCCTTACATAAGATTAACTATAAAATGCATAAGTGAAGTACATAGTTTTAAAGAAACCACAGTTTTTATCTTTTTTTATGTCTTGTCATATAAAATCTATAGTTTAGATCATGATTTCTATTATATTGTTAACTATGTATATACAAATAAAAAATTAAAAAAGAACAATAAAAAACTTTAAAAACCACAACAAAAGACAATAGAAGAAAACTATTTTTAAAATTTTTATAAACTTTTACTAAGAATTTTTGCAAAAAAATAAAATATCAACTCTTCAATAAAAATATCCTTGTGAATTAAAAATATCCTATAATTCGTATAAAATATTATATTCCATATACTTATTATATTTTTTTGTTTTTTTTTTTGTATCTTTTAGATTAAAAAAACAAGAAAAGATTTTTCCTTTAAGCTATATTTGAAAACAATATTAAACCCCAGTATGAGAAAAAAAAAAAATCTAAATTAATTTGTGCCACACTATGTGTCTATTTAGTTTAGGCTATAATATATAGGTAAGGCTAAGATTTATTAAGGTTCACGTTTCTATAAAAAAAAAAATAAAATAAAAATCAAAAAATAAAAAAAAAGCAACTTTTCTTTGTTTGGTAAAGCTTTAGTATTGAAGGGAATTTAATACCACCTGCTTTAAAACAAAAAATAAAGGAACTCAAAAACGCAAAAAAAAACAGAAAAAAAAAAAAACAGAAAAGCTCGCAAAAGTTGATTTTTTTTTATTGGGTTTTTTTCCTGTTTTTTTTTTTTGTATCTACAGATGTTTTTACATATACTCGTATATTTATATTATAATATAGTTAACACATATAAATAACACTACATATTGTTCAATGTTATGTTATATGTTAATTTTTATGTAAACATATACAATGGTATTAAATGAAGGTCTCATTAATTCCGTTTTGTTTTTTTTTCTTTTTTTTAAATACTAATGGTTGTTACCATTTTAATCATTCGTTTACGCGTTGTTTATATACGCGTTATATATAGGTAATATAAAAATGTTCCAACAGTACACAATAGTACTAAAGGCAAATTCATAGGCAATTACACTTTCGTCACAAAAATAAAGTTCAAAATATCGTACTAAAAATTTTATTTTACAAATTTGCAAAAGAATTTTTATATTTCTATTAATATGAATTATTATTGGATGTTTACTTATAGATAATACAGACAAATTTTGATAGTTTTAAAGATTACAAAGTCTTCTATGTTCGTCCAAGAGAAAGGAGGAGAATTAGTATGAGTACCAATATTCCATAAAACCTTATTTAAAAATTTAATTTTAGCTATATGCTGTTTGATAGAACCTTTTAAGTTCCTGATAAAGTGAATATTTAAAAGTAGTCATTAGTTTTAGAATTGGACGGTTGTATAGGATTCCAAGTTCAGTGTATCACCCATAATGTAGATGGATTAACTTTATTAGTAAGTAATTTAACAGAATCAAGGCACCTGAAGAAAAAGGCCATACTAGGTTGAAGAATCAAGAAAAGGATCACAAAATTAATTTTTAATATTGTATTTTATATGTTTAATAAAAAATCAATCAATTAATGAACCTTCATATTTTCAATTTGTTGTACAAAAAATTTAAAAAGGACATTAAAATTCCTTAAAAAAAATTTTATAAAATTCCTACAATATACTGGACCACCTAAATTTTTGATATTCTAAATTTCTGTTTTTGTTTTTCTCCTGAAAAATTGAATTATACCGTGTTTTATTCTATGTACTTTATTTTGTATTTTGCTTTTATTTATTCTTAACCTTATTTTATTTTTCTTTTCCTTTTGTTACTGATTTTGATTACACGACCTTGTAAGGACTGTTTCAGGAATGGAATTTTATTTTGTATATTTTTTATTTTTTTTGTGATTTTTTTAATTTTTAATAAGTTAATAATATTTTTATTACGTGACCTATTACAAAAAAACAAAAGAAAAAATTCAATATCAAAATTTATTACCATACCAACTTTAGCTGCCTGAATAGCTGCCGTTCATTTTTTCACATAATTTTCTTTAATTTTCTTCATTGTTTTCTTTTTTTCTATGAAATGAAAACTATTATGACATGTAAATCCAACAAGAAATAATTAGAAAACGAGATAAGGTGGTTAACAGACCACCATATAAAAATTATTAATGGTTGTCCAAACAAGTCTTATTTATTGCATGCAACATTCTTATGAAAAAATTTCAGAAAACTTTGTTACAATTGATTAAAACAATTGATTATTTTAATTTTGTATCAGCAATATTTGTTTGTTGTTACAGAGATTCAAATGAAAAAAAAAAGGCCAAAAAAAAAAAACAAGATGAAAAAAAATTAAGTTGAAAAGAATTTTTATTTCATGCAATAATTATTTGCAGTTGAAAATGAATATTTAAGTAATTAGTAAATAGTGATGAGACATGCATCAAGATTAAGAAAATTTTTGATGTTTGCTTTTGATTTAAGAATTGGAATTAGTTGTACTTATCTGATCACTATGACTTTTACCAAATCTATAAAATATATAGGGTCATCAAAGATATAATATATAGAGTTAAATTTTTATGAATTTAAAATTTTGGCATTTTTAAAAATTACATATATATATATATAATTAATGTAATTTATAAGCTACGGAAAATTTTAAGTATTTTTGTATATAAAACCCATTCAATAATTGAATATACATATAAGAATTCATAATGGTTCAAAAAGTTCATGTACTGGCTCAAACTATATCTACTTATCAATAAATTCTATACATTAAGTCAGTATTTATTTACGTTCAAATTATTATAGTTTTAGGATTTAAATTAAATTTTATAAAAAAGATTTTTTTTTTTTCCATATCATTTTAAGATAACAATACCAAAACTAATTATATGAATTTATGATATACACACTAACACATAATAATTATTATTAATAAAAAACGTAAATGGTCAATTATATTAAAATTTTATATAAATAAGGACTTATGTAACCTAGTAATTTATATCGTAATTGTCTATATCGTAATTGTCTATATCGTAATATAATAATAATTGGTGCCAAAAAATTAGGCGAAATCTTCGTGGCTTAGTGGATACCATAATATGTTTCTTATGGGAGTGAAAACCTACGCTAAGAATTAAGATGTAATTTAGTTATTTAACCATGGAGATAATATTAAATCGGTACTCCGCTTATTAAGAATCTTGCATTACAAATTTTTTACAATTTTTATATATTTTGCATTATAAAATCTTCAAATAAATGTTAAAATATGTATCTGCTTAAGTAAAAAAAAAAAAAAAAAATTAGGTGAAATAACTTTTAATATAGCTTTTCTTTTCAAACTAGTAATAATTATATGTCATCATATCTTAAACTTATGGTGTATTTATGGTTAAGCGCAGCCTATCTTTAAATCGAATGATATTAGGTTTAAACTGCAGCTATAAGATCATAAATTCTATAAAACTTACTTATATTACACTAATTTATATCGGAATAGTTTATATCGTAATAGCCTATATCGTAATATAAAAACTAATTAATAAATAATTCTTGTATAAGACAATAGATGGCGCATTAATGTAATATTTGTGTCTCATAATCTTGTAAAATAACACATATTGATTAATGAACGGCTGAGGAAAAAATCATAATAATTCTGGAAACTGAATCTAAGTGAAATTATAAACGACTTAGTGGATACCATTATATAAAAAATTCACCTATATACGTGTATATTTATAAGAGTGAAACAAAAAAAAAGTTTTCAATCAGTAGAAGTGAAACGAAAAACAGAAATAATTAGTCTGTAATTTAATTTATATTCATTTTTCTTTTTCTATAATTAATTTTCTTATACTAATTGTTATATTTAAATTAAAAGTAAAAGTAAAGTAAAAGTAAAAGCGAACGAGGTATAGGATGCTAATAAAATTGAATGTTGTATTAATGCGATTTTTAAGGAAAAAAGGGATTCTTACTTTCTTGCGCAAAGTTATTCTTATATCAATGCAATTCTAAAAATTTTCAATGATTAGTTTATTAAATATCATGGTCCAAAGAGAAATACGATATTACCATAAGATAATTATATTTAACAACTGCTTTTTACTTAACTTTAAATTAAAACGTAAATACGCTAATTTATTTTTAATCCGATTATTACTTAAACAATCAATAAAATTTTAAAAATATTTTGAAAATAAAACTATTTTTTTTTTCTTATTTAATCTTTATTTAATTTATTTGAAATAATTTACTTATTTTTTTTTTTTTTTTTATTTTTTACAGGTAAATATTCAACATTTTTTAAGTGGATTAAGAAGTTAAATAAGACGTTACTGTTGACGTAACAATTGTAAATAAATTGTAAGAAAAATGTTAAAGGTTATTTCAGTTCTTAAAAATTTATTATTTTTACCTAATAAATAAATATTAATAAATATATATGAGTAAAATTTAAAATTCTATTTAATATTAGCTTTATTAAGTTATAAAATATTGATCGATTCTATACTTCAATTTCTCTCTTTTTTAAATTCATTCAAAAACGAGGAAGAATACAGTTGCCTTTGTCAACTCTTAGATACCCGTACGAACCGTTAGTATGTTAACAGCCTGTCACTCTGCTCACAATATTATTTTTTAAATATTTTAGTATTTTAAAATAATTTGGGTGAATTTTATAATTTCTAGAACTATGGGTTGTACATATATTCAAACTATATGTTTATATGTACATTCTTCGAAAGCAGATTTTAACCTTTCACATAACGATTATCAATCTTAGTTACATTACTTAGTAGAAAATAGTAAATATAATTTTAAATATTATATTATATTATATTTAAATATTCCATTGACAGAATAATTTCTTATAAGTACAATAAAATACATATATGTATGTAAATACGGCGCTATATAATATACATATATACTCTTATCATTCATTCACTAGTGACATATACGATATGTAAATAAACATGATATTATATAAGTATGTATGTATATCAATATCATATAAATAAACATTCTTCAAGCAACCGTTATGTTGTATATTCATTTACATTTTTATGTGCTACGCATTATATCCTCAACAATTTCAAATTATCGAATACAACAAATGCAAAAAATTTGTTGAAGAAATTTGTTAGAAAATTTGAAAAAATCAAGTAACACTTTCGTCAATTATAAAGTAACCCTATATTATTAAAAAAAGTTGTTAACAGAAATAAGAATATGATGTTGAAGCTTTAATTTTTGTGTATTACTTCAAAAAAATTCTAACAGGTGTTCAAGTTACAGGTGTTTAAAAATAGGAAATTTTCAGTTTTTGACTCCTTACAGCTCCTAAACGGGGGGTGATACAAAAAAAATTTCTGAAATGACTCATACTTATTTTCAAAGATCTAACTTCTGTCAAAATTTCAATTCAATTTTAAAGTTTCCAACTTAAACCGTTTAGAAGATAGAAGGGTTAAAGAATTTTGCAAAATTTTAGTTTCGCATAACGGTAAATTAAGACACCGTATGCCACAAATATATATTTATTGTATATATACTTTTAAAGCTAATGAAAGTAGTAATCGTTTGGCGTTTTCAAAATGAAGATATACCTTATACAACTTGTGCTATAACAATTTAAATATAGAGCTTTTTTGAACCTTTGGGGAGCCGTAGCTCCGTAACGGGTGGGGCTACAAAAAAAAGTTATTAAAAATAAAATTAATATTTTTGTGAGATCTATCAGTATTTAAAATTTCATAGCTCTATTGCAAAAAAAATGTGGGGATCTAAAAGTTAGGTGTTCGAGAGTTACCCTAAGGCTTGGTCCAAACTCAACCAAAAAAAATAAGGAACCTACAAATTACTCCCAAAATATTTTGTGTAAATTTCAAGATTCTAGCTTTCTTAGTTTTTGAGTTAGCGTGCTGACGGACGGACGGACGGACGGACATGGCTCAAAAGTCTTAGAATTTTTTTCTGATCCGATCCATACCTTTGAAGGTATATCTAGCTCGCTTATTTCGAGGTGTTACAAACGGAGGAGTAATTTTATTATACCCGATCCTATCGTACGGGTATAATAACTATTAAGCTGATGTTCTAATATTCTGGTCATTTGTTGCGTCATACTTTAAGTCAAAAATTTAAAAGATTAAAATAAAAGTGTCGTTATGTAGATCACTAATATGTAAATTGTTCTTATTTGAATTCAATAAATTCTAAGTGAAAAATTAAATCAAAAATGAAGGTATAATAAAAACTTATTTTATTATTTTTTTTTTTTTTTTTCAACAGCCAGAATTTTCTTTCTAACTATAATGCTTTCTTTTCAACATTTTTATATACTATGACTTTCAAAATAATATATAAATTCTTATAAAATGTCAAGGCAGCTTAAAATTCGAAAAAGTTTTTAACTTTCGTGGGAGATAGGCAACCGTGTGCTATTACAACAAGTTCCCAATTTAAAAAAAATATTCTAATGAAATTTTATATTATAATGATATACCTAAAAGTTATACCATTACCTTTTAATTAGCAATGGAACATTACTTTAATTCACTTCATTCGATTAATTATATATTGATTAACTTCGATAAGTACTTTGGACCTTTGGTACACCCCGGTTGTATTGAAAAAAAATATATTCTTTATACAACCGTAATTAGTCCTTTACTGTAAAATTGTTTTCGACTATTTTCTATATCGAAAAAAATTGAAAGATATCAACATTGAAAACAAATTGAGAGTTTGAAGTGTTTTATTTTTGACAACCAATAATTACATATTTTTAAAACGTTTTAAAGCGCCTTTGAGAGTATTCAATCCGAAGAGTAAAATTAGTAATTATATGTCTTTTTATAAGAATATCCGTAAAAGTCAAAAGGAAAACTTACTCGAATTATCTCTGAAATAATTTTAATGTTTTTTTTTTTTTTGAAGTTTTGTGAGTCTTTCATAAAATATTACTTTTCAGAAAAAAAAATTATTTAATTGTCAGTTAAAAGCTCTTTTGTTTATTTTTTATTTATTGTGAATTTTTCATGTTTAACAAAAAACAAAAAATTTGTTTGTTATCTTTTTTTTTCAAGCATAGCCATTGTTTTTTTGTTTTTTATTAATACACAGTTCAATGAAATGTTAATAGAATACTAATTGCTTTCTGTTAAATCAAATTTTTAAAGAATATCAAAAAATCATTGAATATTTAAACTATGAAGATTTTATATAATGGATTTATTTAAATTTTCAGTGTTGTGAAAAAGAAAAGTACTAAAAAAGGAACAAATTACTCTAGACTCCATAAGTCAGGCCAAACCTTTTTTTAAATTTTAGTCAATTTTTCTGGTCTTTTGTAAAGACTAATATTAGGTCATTATTTGCTGTCTAACTTTCTTTTTAAAATATATGCAGCTTATTGATGTGAGAGCTTTTAGTATTCTACGTACGAGGAAAAGACATCGAAAAAATGAAGAATTTATAGAAAATATTAAAGTTTATTAACAGAATATTTTAGCTTAAAATTGAAATTAAATAATAAGTACATAAACAAACAGATTTATATCGGAACATTTTAAAAAATAACACAATATTTCTACCACAATATTCTTTTTGACCTTTGAACAAATTAAAGTGTCGAAACATACAAACAAAACGTAATTAGATCAAATGAAAATTTCGAACAACTTAACATAAAATATCGGAAGTCAATCCATGAAATTGCTCTTGAAAATATCTACAATTTCTACACAAATTACATTAAGTTTCCATCATATAGGAACAGAACTCCATCATATAGAAAAGAAATGGATATAGGGCATATAACCAATATTAAACAAAAAACGTTTATTTATAAATAACGCAACTTAGTTTACAATAAAAATAATTGGACTTTATTTTGTGGTTTACAATCTAAAAAAAATTTAATTAAAAAAAAACTAGAAAAAAAAAAAATATGAATTTTTGTACGATAAACCGCAAAAAAAAAAAAAATTTTAAAAAAAAGAAAATATTGATTAACATGGTTGACCTTCTATGAAACTAAAAAAAAAAAAAAACTAGAGTGTATTTAGTAAATTTGATATTGAACCTTATATATATTTTAAAATTTTGAATCTGTCGAGGTCAAATTTAAATACATATATATATATATTTTCCTGGCAATCTTTTTATTTTAATGAAATTTATTACATAACCTTCAGAAAAATATTTGGAAATCTTTAATTTAAATTTTTTTTTCTTTGTGTTTTGTAAAACATTTAGTATTTTAATCAAATTTATTTTTAGAATTTTGTTTATCTTTGGTCAAAATTACCAAAATTATATATTTATTCAACTGCAATAGGTACTTAATTAGATTCATACTTTAAATCTAGAATAAGCAAACATATTTTAACAAAGATTATTATGTTCTAATGTGAAATACGAATTATTAATAATTTATTAATTGTTAACGAAAATGCATAGTAGTGAAAATAAATTCGACATTGATAACTATAACTGCTAATTTGTCAATAAAATTAAGTGAATTGGAGGATTTACCATTTATATACTTTTTTCCAGTCAAATACCACAATTTTTCATTAAATTTAAATTTTTTTACTGCAAATTCAACTTTAAAAACGTTTTAATTGAAATTAAACCCTTTTTTTAAATTATTTATATGTAATTATATAATTATAAAAATAACCCCTGGAAAAAAATATATTAAAGAATATATCCATCGCTCTCAAATATACGATGTGGAATTCCAAAAAAAACAAAAAAATCTTTAGAATAAATTCATCAAAAGAAAAGATTAAAATATTTTTTATAATAAAATTACAATGAGATTTCGAAATAATTTTAATTCTGGATGAGATTACTTAAAATTTATTAAATATTGAAAACATTGAAATAAATTTAAATTTACACATAAAAACCTTGATAAAAATTGGCAATATGTACTGTAATAATGAACCTCAGAAAAATTTGATACTAGGTTTGGTAGAAATTTAAGCAAAAAAAAAATATTTTTCAAATTTCTCGTAACAGATATATCTGATTGTGATATCAATCTGGGGATTAGTTGATAGCGTAATTTTAAACAAATCAATTAATATGATTAACTCCATACGATATCATAAATCCAAGATACTGGAATACGAAAATAAAATTTCTTTTACCTTGTCTTACTTTTCAATGTAATAAACGAAATAAATATTCCAAATATGTAATTGATTTAAATTATATGAATCAATTTCAGAAGAAATATTTAAAAAAAATTATTTCCTATTAACGTAGAAAAATTCTCTAAAATTATTCAATTAACCGAAGTCAGCAGCTATTGAACTCAACAGAATATATTTTCATTTTTTGAAATTTCAAAACCTTTTTCCTACGTTTTAGTTCCTATTCCAAATAATTAATAATTCGTTTCAATCACAAATTTACATAGATTGTCTAAAAATAACTTCTATAACATTGACATTTAAAAACAGGATAGCTACTGACTTTTCTAATTATCATCCTATATCTATCCTGCTAAGATTCTGCGCTACTCATTTTTATAATTTGACCCGTTTAATAAAAAATAACCTCATACTAAACGAAAATCAATATAAATTCAATGAAATATCTAATATCATACAGGTGTCTCTATCTTGTATGATTTTATATCAGTAAAAACACATATAATGGAAAACTTGTGTTGAGTTCTTCTTAATATAGTAAAAAACTTTTTAGAATGTTTTTCTTTTATGAAAATGTACTTATAACACCCTTGTTTTTTACATGCCTTGCCTAATTCATATATTGTTTTAAAATTATGTGTAAAGGTTATCTTAAAGTAATGATAATTATTAATAAAATTACGTTCCAAAATTACCCTCCATATTAGTTCCATTTTTAAAAACTTCAAACCTTTTATAGATTACATAAATGTTTGAATGGAAAATAAGAACTTTTCAGGAATAAGGCCTTATTTAGCATCTGAATGTGAAATAAAGTTTTAAAGGTTTTATTACAAAAGCTTTCATAGCACCGCATCGCATAATACTTCGAGTCTACGGATCCTTTATCTTGAAGACATCGAATTCGATTCATTTTATGTTATTTTTTAAAACCACAATCCAAAAAGAAACAATTTAAAAGGAAATTAAGTTGTAGTCACAACTGAGAAATTGTATTAATAGCACAACATATTTTTCGATGTCAATTTATTTTAAGAAACGTCAAAAAAAAAATAAAGAATGAAATGTATGCAATAATTAATGCAATATGTAATAATTCACAAGAGAACTTATGTACATTTAAAACTTTATTTAATGAAACTAAACAAAATAACAAATAAATTATTTAAAGTTCAATTTATTTATAACTTTCTAATTTAAATTTCAGAATTTCTGTAGGAATTAGTCCTTTAAAAATAACAAAGGATATTTGCACAAAAATAAAATAAAAAAGACAAAATACACTAACTATTCATTTAAAATTTCTGTTGGTAAGAAAACTTTATAAAATAATTAAATAACTAAATTAATAATTATAACAACTTGTTAAATCCACAACTTTCATAAATTTAATCAAAACCAAAAGTATTAAAATACTCATATACTAATTTTAAACTCTACGAAACTGAAAATTACTAAGAGAAAAATTTTCCTTTTGAAAATAATTTTATAAATGTTCTTTTCGTTTTTTTTTTTTTTTTTCTATATACAATTTTGTATTAAAATGTCAGTTAATATTTCAACATCACATCGTCCGTGAAAAATAACAAACAGTTTACTTTTAAATTTATTAGATAAATTTAAAAACTTTTCAGAGCATAATATTAAAAAAAAAAAAAAAAAAAAACAAAATAATATGGCAAAAATTCTTGAAAATATAATAAATTTACATTGAAATCATTATTACTGTTATCACCTGATTTTAAATATCAAAGATGTCGAGAAACTTTAGTTTTAACTATATATTTTTCTAAAAAATTTACTTATACATATATTTATTTAAAAGGACTTGTATGTATGTAGATATACTCTTCTTTATCATCACTGATTTTTCTTATTATTTCTTCGTCCGTTTTTTTTTTTTTCATTCGATTTGAGGATGACAGTGAAAAGTTTTTTAAATTATTTTTAGAGCGTATCTGGTATAAAAAAATTATTTTACTGATTCTCCAGTAATGTCATTTTGTACACTAGTATTAATATAAATACAACATTGATGTTTTAAACGAAAACATATCATATAGATATAATTATATAAAGTTTTGTATTTTATATATGTAATTAAAGAGCAAATTTTAGTCTAACCTAAGTATTTATAAGTTTTTCATTAAATTTTCCAACTTTGTATAGACTTAAGCAGACAAAGAAATAAATGTACGCTTATGCTAAAAATGTTTTCATATTAGAAAATTGTGTAAACTGTACTTTAAAAAATATCACTTTTTTGGTTTGCTTTATTTACTTTAATAGAAACGTTTCACAATTAATACATTACATCAATCCTTATTAGAAAAAGGACTAGTAAAATGTTATCTGGAGAATAACAATTTTTATTTCTTGAAAAAAATATACATGAGCTATCTCCAGTTTTTAATAATTCAATGAAATTTCCTCTGAATTATGGTCATGTTAAAAGTAAACAAAAGTTATATTTGGCATGCAAGGATTAAATCATTTATTTTATCCTAAGATTTAAAAAACTGTAAATCATTCGAATAGAAGCAGCACCTGCTCAATAATAGGAACGTATCTAAATCTCGCGTTTTTTTTTTTTATAATATTTCGTTTTTAAAATCTCGCATTTTTACAATCACGCGTTTTAAAATCTCGTGTCTCAAAATCTCGCGCTAATTGTCGCGAAATTTTTTAAATAATAATGCGAAAAAATAGAAAAAATAACAAAAAATTAAGGACTTTGTTATTAAAATATGCACATATGCACATACAAAGTCAGGACTTGAATCATTTCTTTTCTGGGAGTTTGGAACCGACTACCCCTATTTTTTTTAACATTTTTTTGTCGGAATTCTTTCAAATGCCTTGATAATAAAATATTACGATAAAAAAAATAATTAGGAATTATTTTATGATGGTTTTAAAATCGCACTTATACACTTTTTTTCAGAATATGTACATACGATATTTTAAATTAGGAGAAGGAATTACAAAATTAAGTTTTACCCATTTAAATCATCGTTTTATTCGGTTATTATCGTTTCAGAAATTTTTACAAACCGTCAATAAATTATTTTAAAATTTGACAAACAATAACAACGAACAGATACTGTGTCATGAGTAGTTTTTATTGATTTTAATAAATTGAAATCTACCTTATACCAAATATTAATGATTACATTAAACATATTTATGCTTACCACTGTACTTATTTTCATACAACATGTGTTTATTTTCGATGCATTGAGATAGAAAAACTTTTACATAATAATTCCCAGATGTGTTATATGCTTTGTATATATATTTTGATATATGAATGAAATGAAATTATTCCAATAAAATTCTATTGATTTTAAATTGAATTAAGGATTAAATAAGATTAAGAATTAAATTTTACATTTATATGTAATTTACAAATTTACAAATATTATTATGTATTTTTATTGTCGCTACCAAATAAAGTTTCTCAATAATCTCAATATGCACTAAGTATTTTATAAAAGAAAATATTTATTACAATATATTAGAAAATCAAAACCAAAATACAAATAAGTTCACTTAATTTTAAAAGGAAATTAAAAGTTATTCAAACAAATAATTAATTTGTTTTTTTTTTTTGTAAAGAAATTAATTTTAGTTAAGTCAGTAAATATTTACGCTATTTAGAAAAGGATTTAAAATATTTTATTTGTTATCCTAAATAAATACAGGGATAACCTATGAATTTATAGAAGGTGCTTATAATTAATTCTTTTATAGGTCAAAAATGATTGGTATCGTATATTGGTATAAGTTGGAACAAAAAAAAAAGCCAAATTTGAGATAATTGCAAAGATTGATTTTAAAACTAATTTGTAAAGTTCTTAAAAGAAAAGTAAGATAATATTTAATTTATAAATTAGATAAAATTCACTATCATTTTATTTAGAGGAACAAAAAAAGATAAAAAGAGAACTTTTTAATATCCTTATTTTTAAAAGATTTTATCAAATTTAAATAATTCAACCACATGACTTTTATTTTGATCTAATCAAATTTCTCTTTGCTAATACTAAACTGATTTTCACGATTTTATTCATTTTTTTCTGGTAAAAAATTAGTTTCACTTCAATTATCTCCATATTGTCTTTTCTGTTAGAGTGAGACTTTTGACCTGTATTCGTCAAGAATCGCTGTTATAAATCGACAAAATGAATTCAATTCAATATGATCTAAAAATATCAAAAAAAAAAAATTTATTGCTTGGAATTTATATAAAATACACTTACCTATAATATCATGTGTAGTAACCAAAAATATTAGAATGTTTATCTTTATAACCATTAACCGTATCAAAATAGTTTGACAGTATAATAAATTTCCTATTTTGTTTATGTCATCTGAAAGGAAACCAGGTAGGTGTGATGTAAATGAATTATATATATATTTTAAACTTCAAAAATTTTAATTTATAAAATAATTGTGATATTTAATATTGAAGTACGTATATTTTATTTTGCTAATTGTATTCGTTATATCTATTGTAAATGTCATTGTATTGTGTAAATATTTGTCTCGGTGTTCTTGATATTATTATGATATTGGGCAACATTCTCTTATATTTCTTAAATTTTAATTATTATACCCGTACGATAGGATCGGGTATAATAAAATTACTTCTCCGTTTGTAACACCTCGAAATAAGCGAGCTAGATATACCTTCAAAGGTATGGATCGAATCAGAAAAAAATTCGAAGACTTTTGAGCCATGTCCGTCAATTTTAACTGCTGATAGATCTTACAAAAATATTAATTTTATTTTCAATAACTTTTTTCTGTAGCCCCACCCGTTACGGAGCTACAGCTCCCCGAAGGTTCAAAAAAGCTCTATATTTAATTTGTTATAGCACAAGTTGTATACGGTATATCTTCATTTTGAAAACGCCAAACGATTACTACTTTTATTAGCTTTAAAAGTATATATGCAATAAATATATATTTGTGGCATACGGTGTCTTAATTCACCGTTATGCGAAACTCAAATTTTGCAAAATCCTTTAACCCTTCTATCTTCTAAACGGTTTAAGTTGGAAACGCTTTAAGTTAAAATTTTGACAGAAGTTAGATCTTTGAAAATAAGTATGAGTCATTTCAGAAATTTTTTTTGTATCACCCCCCGTTTAGGAGCTGTAAGGGATCAAAAACTGAAAATTTCCTATTTTTAAACATCTGTAACTTGAACACCTGTTAAAATTTTTTTGAAGTAATACACAAAAATTAAAGCTTAAAATTAAAATTAAAATAAAATTAATTATAATTAATTTTAATTAATTAATTAATTATTTATTTACGTATCGTATATGTCACTGATGAATGAATGATAAGAGTAAAGAGATGTATATTATATAGAGCCGTATTTACATACATACATACTGTACTTATAAGAAATTATTCTATGAATGGAAATATTTTTAAAGAAATATTGCAATGTATGGCGATATACTTATAACAATATAAATATATTATGTGCGCATTAATATAATATAATATTTAAAATTATATTTACTATTTTGTACTAAGTAAATTTAATATACATTTACCGCTCAGTAATAAATGGTACTATAGAATATTTGAAAAAGTTTTGGATTGATAATCGTTATGTGGAAGGTTAAAATCTGCTTTTGAAGAATGTATAAACATATAATTTGAATAAATGTACAACCCATAGTTCTAGAAATTATAAAATTCACCCAAATTATTTTAAAATACTAAAATATTAAAAAAATAATATTGTAAGCAGAGTGACAACTGTATTCTTCCTCGTTTTTTGTTGTATCAAGAATGATTTATTATTATTTATAATGGAAAAGATAATTACTTTATACTTTTAAGTGCCTTTTAATAAAATATTGTGTAAATATGTCTCTCGGTGTTCAACGTAAAACTGCTTTAAATTTTAATATGTCATCTATAATATAGTAATTCAATTTTTGATTAGTTGTTTAATATCTTGAAATTTAATCTAATTTTGAAAGTAACTATATTATTGGTTTTATTAAATTATATTTTATATAAAATTTGATAGATGGGTATTTTAAAAGTTTAATCTTATTCTGAACCTGTAAAATATATTATAGATCTCATATAATAAAATCAACCTCATAATATAAAACAACCTCAACCTCCAACCTCATAATATAAAATCAAGATCACTACTTTTATTAAAAACACTATTCCCAACAAAGATGTGTATATATAATAAGATACCTATAATATTTCAAATAGGCTAGTTATTTTAGGGCTAAATAATTTCCCTAAATATCTTTAGAATAATTATTGCATAAATATAAGCTTTTAAAAATTTCTGATAATAATTTTCTTTAATCAAAATTATTTTCTATTATTATTAAAAAAAGGAATCCCTGTTTACCAGTTATAATTTAGATTCAAATATATAATGTTGAATTAATAAAATTCAAATGGTCTAAATATGATTTATTTTTTCTTATGGTATTTTTTTTAATTTACAATATTACAAAATACTAAAATATAGTAACAATTTATATTTTCTAGAAAGTTGGTCAAAATATTGATTCATTTACAAGAATATATGTATATCCTTTGTTGAGTAAAAAAAATTAGTTGCAAAAAAATATTTTTTTTTTTTAATTTTATTTGAAAATCTTCTTGCTTTAAAAATGAAACATTTAAATTTTAACGATTTGATTATTAATAAGAATATGTTTGTTAAATAAAAAATGTTTACAGGTGCTTAAGTTACAGGTGTCTAAAAATAGTATATTTTAAATTTTTGAGGCGTAATAACTAATAATATATAAAAATAATAAAGAAGGGGTACTATCAAAAAATTTTCTGAAGAAATTTATACTAATTCTAAAAGTTCTTTCTTGTCTCATTTCATGTTGCTAACTCAAAGCGTTCCGGAGTTATGAAAAAAGAAATATCATGCTAAATTTAGTTTTAACATAACGGTAAATTAAAATAGTAAATTGCAAAATATTCCATAATTTTGATATTGTTTTATAGCGGTAAGAAAATTTCCGGTCTTCTAGTGTTTTTAGATTGTAAAACTACTACGCAGAGTCTGAGATATTTACATCTGAAAATAGGGTTTTCTTGAAATTTTGGGGGGCTGTAACTTTAGAACCATATGCAATTAAAAGAAATAATTAACACACATAAAAATATATTACTGTAGCTTTAATTTTTTTACTCAACCGTAGTCTTGCCGTAGAAAAATGTGTACAGATGCCTAAGTTACAGGTGTTTGAAAATAGCAATTTTTCAATTTTTGAGCCCTAATAGCTCATAAACAGGTGGTGGTACAAAAAAAAATTCTGAGCAAACTTATACTAATTCTAAGAGTTCTTTGTGTGTAAGAATTCTTGGTGAAAATTGTTTTTCTCTATCTTTAACGGTGTAGAAGTTTTGTAAACAGACGGACGGACAGAGTGAAACTAATAGGCACATATTTTTTAATTTTTTTTGGAAATGTGCTAAAAATACTTGTAGATTTGATTTATATTTCTCATTTAATTTATATTTGGACAATTTATCCTCTCACCAAATTCTTTAGTCGAATGGAAACTACTAAGTAACCTAAGCAATCCTTTTTTGAATTTTCACTTTTGATTAATTTTAAAATTGAATTTTAAAATCGTTTTTCATTATAGCAAAAAAAATAAATTGTATTTTTCAATTCGAAACATTTAATTTAACAAAAAACAAAAAAGTTTTATTCATTTGTACATATATGAAGAAATAATCAAATTAACTAGATCCAACTTTAATTAAAAGTAAAAATTTCATTTACAATTAAAGTTTAATCGATTTTTAATTTAATGTAAAAAAAAAAGTAATTAAAAAAATAAATTTCACCTAGAAAGTTTATTTCCCCTATATATAGATAAGAAAATAGCAACAACTTTATCATCAATGTTATTTTTTCTATTAAGAAAATTACAAATGTGGAGATGAGTAAATCCAACTCGCTAAATTATTTAATTAATCATAGCTAAGATATTATCTGTCATTTGTTTAACCCCTTCGCAGACAAGTACATAATTTCATTTAAAAAGTTTACGAGAATTTTTATTTTGTTTTTTTATATTGTATCTATAACCAACGTTCTCGTTATGCTATCTCAACTCAATTTACAAAAGAATATGTTCACATACTTACATACTTATTTAACAAAAATTCATTTTATATTTGATTTTAATATTATTCAATTATTTGACACTTTAATGCGTAAAGAAAAAGAAGACCGTTAAAAGTTTAAAAACTTTTTCCTTAACTGCGTCTCGGCATCGCTTATTTATTGATGCTTTATAGATATTAGATAGATCTCTAATACAAAAAATAAGCTTTACAACGAAAAAGAATAGCCAATTATTTGGCAACATTCTTAGCTACATCAAAAATATATTTATTACACAACATTTTTTACTAAAATGTTATTTTTAAATTTTGTACTAAATATTTACTAACTTAAAAAAAATCTCTACTAACATAATATAACAAACTAAAAACATTTTATTAAGGGCATTTCAATTAAATGTTTATTATATGTTCAAATTTAAAAAAACAATTTGAGCTCTTGAAATACTTCATTGGTTTGGTTTTGTTCGCTTCTCTTTTGTAATTTTATTTTTCAATGTTAGTCTTTATATATTTAAATTACATTGAAGAATACATGTATTAACTAATAAAGAAATACATACAATAGATTAAACCACTTTTGGATGCTTTGAATATAGATAAATTTTTTTTAGCTATGATCACCAATTAAATCTTTTGCTGTTTATTAAAATCATGTCAGTAGAATAAAAACTACTAATTTTATACAAATAAATTATCTAAATGTGCAAGAATACTAATATTTTCTTATCTATAAAGCTTAACATATACAAAAATCATAAAATATAATGAACAAAATAATACAATAGATGCAATAAATGTTATACCTATACTGACGTCATTTGATTTTAATGGGTTAATTTGATAGATTGACTGACGTGTACGAAAATAAAGTAAATATAAAACTGTATAAAAATTCTTTAATAGCGTAATTTCCGATTTAATAAAAACTATAACCTCAAACTATAAACAGTTGGATAATGGAATTTTGATGTTGTTGTTTTAGTCATTGTTTTTGTTGTTGATATGAAGTCAGAATGAGAAATTAACATGAAAATTTTCAATTTTAAGTTTAAAAAAAAGAAAAAATGTACTTTAATTTTTTATTTTTATATTCATTTTTTTTTTTTCTTTTTTCAAATATGTGTTGAAAACATGCAACAGTTATTTCCTGTATTATTTAATTTTTCTTCTCATATTTTCCTTGTTTATAAATTTTTTAACTTGTTATTTCGATAAATAAATATTATTGGCTATACCTATATGATTGTTTTATTTTTTTTTTTGTACGTAACTATTTAAACATGTTTGAAAAGATGTGGTGTATGAATGCAGTATGTTGGGAATAAATGTAGTTATATTCATATAAATTTTTAATGTAAAATGTACATGTTTTATTAAAGGACATGCTAATATAGAAGATTCGAAAAACATTACATTACAAACATACAATTTTTTTTAATACTCGTATAGTGATTTGTTTATAAATGGAATATTTGTGTAATTTCAGTTAAACAAGAAAGCAAAACAAAAAAAAAATAAATAAATAAATAAATAAATGAATATAAAGCAAGCAAACAAAAGTATCAAACAAACTTTTCTAATTCACAAATTAAGGACAATCCTAATCTTTAATTATCAACTAAAAAATTAAATAGTTTTAATATTATAAGGTATTCATACATCATTATGTACTATAAACAGCGTGTAATAGAAACTTTTAAATATTTGACACATTTTTTGATTTAGAAAACATGTTTTTTTTTAAATACGAACTGGACGGTACGTAATTTTAAAGATTATTAAAATAATAGTATCATAGCATATGGTGTAATCGTAATCATATTTCTTTTCACCTCCCATTTTAACCAGTAACAAAAATGTAAAAAAACATATGGAAAAACAAAAACAACGTCTCCCACATCTGCAATTTGATAAGTTGATTGAATTAATACTATAGGTAAAAATCTTTTTAATGCGACTTTTTGAAATGTCAAAAACTTGAATATAACACGATTGAATATTTTTATGATTACTCTCAATGTGATTGATCTTAGAACACAAAAACAAACATAATAAAAAATTTCGATGTAAATATATTTCATTTACGTACTTTAATATTAAAATTTTTAAACAAAAAAATTATGACATTTCAAAGCATTATGTAATATGTATGAGTACTTTAAAAAAAAATCACGTCAATCGCGTTTAGGTAACCGACACAAAAAAGGGTAATCAGTTGTATGTATTTCCATATAACTAATAATTACTTGACATTTTAAAGAGTTGTATATGTTCACATCGTTTACATTGAGAATAAACTAATTAAAATCATAAAACAATTATCTGATAAGAGAATGACCGTTTCCAATAGTAAAGTACCAAATAGTACCCATATGAACAATAATATAAATTTTTAAATAGTAAGAAACGGTAGAGTAAAAGACGAAGTAAAAGAAGAAAATAAATTAAGATTAGTATAACAAACGAGGTATGTAAAGTTTAAAAACATTTCCTTGAGTGTTTGAAAACTATTAAAATGGATTTAAGGAAAAAAATTTAGTTGACTGACGTGTAGAATTGAATAGACGTTTCTTAACAAAAAAACTTCAACAGATCTTCTATAGATATATTGATTAAAAAATTAATACAGTTCGTAAACAAAACCATTAACGGAAATAAAACATAAATGGATTTATCCACATTACTTTCGAATTTTATTGACAAGAAGTAAGATGGAATAAATTAAATTGCAGTGCTGATTGCTTCTTTAGATTCAAAGAATCATTCCCGTAAAATTTGATTGCAATCATATGCAAACAAATAAACGCACTTTCTTATTTGTTCAAATAATTTTTAAATAAATTTAAAAATCTGTCTGAGTGTTTATTCTTTTATCTATCTCGTTCTTTCAAATGTAATAAGTATTATGTAACTAACATTTATGTATAAGGCTAATCATTTATATATGAGGCAAATCGAAAGCTGTGGTGATCGGAATAGAAACTTGCATGTATAGTCACAAATGTGACAAGTGCTTAAGATTTTTGAGTTAATTTATTTTTAATGTTAAAATTTTATCACGTTTTCGATATAAAGAAAACTAAAAGTATTAGAAATGTAAGCCCGTTAGTTCTTTCTATTTCTTCAAATCTTTTAAAATACCTATTTGTAAATTGGTTTTTAAATCAAAGTAATTACATTCGATTTAAAACGGTGGTATACATAAAAAATTTGAATCAAAAATAAATTAAAAAATGTATATTATAATGTTATAAATATATATGTATAATGTAGAAATGTTTATATTTTAAAAGGGGTTAAATTATATGAATTCAATAATTGGTATTTTAAAAGTAATATATACCTGTAATTTACTGTGTCTTTCAATATACCTAATATGTTTTAAAATTTTAACAATGTCAATATTAATTACTATTGTATTATTCAACAAATTTTCAACATTGTTTCAACAATGATCCATTATTTTTATTTTAAAATTATTCTCTAATGAATAATTAAAATAATTGTATGTTAATGATAATTAAATTCCCTTGTTGTTGTTTTTTTTTTTTTATATTTTTAAATTTCATGGTTACTTCATTTGCGAAATGATTATTAAAATTTATCAAACCACCATTTGTAATCCAAATTTTTAATTTTGTTTTTTGTTTTTTTTTTTGTCTTGCATTAAATTTAAACATTTAAAGGGTTACATTTGAAAATTTTAAACATGATGATCCTTAAATTTCCTTCCTGACGATAGTATACTACCTTCGGGACATATTGTATACTACAATCCAACAGAAAGAAAATATGTATATTACTATAAACAAACTATTTAATAACTATTGACCTTAAAAACAGAAAAAAATTCCAACATTACTAACCCTTAAAGTTAACATTAAAATTTCTCACTAAATCACGAATAAACAAAACAGTATGCTAAAACAAGGATGCAGAAAGTTGCACATTTCTAAAATGTGAATATAAAACTTCTAAGAATTTTCAGACAATTTTTTTGTATAAAAGTCAATAACGAATTGTTATATCTAAAATATATGTACGACTTCGATATAGTGTTTGTATATACTGTCACTTTGCTTATTAATTTAATTAAATAAAGGATATTAACACTAATTGCTAGTATTAAAGATATGCTAGTATTTAAGATATTGTATCCTAAACGAACAAAACCACTCCCCTTTAAACTAAATTTTAGATTGAGATCTTTAATATAAATGTGCAATTTGTTTTATAAAATAAGGATGTGGGAAGTACTCTAGGGAAAATGGATTGGATTGGAAGAATGTATTTTATATTGTTTTTGACTTTAAGGTTAAAACTATTTGAGAACTGGTGTTTCTACTGATTTATGATAGCCATAGCTCCCTAATAAAAAAATTCATTTTTTAATAAGGTCTATTCGTAGTTAAAATTTATCTGAAATGGAAGTTTCAGTGATAATATGCAAATAGACGAACATATTATCACTTGGACAGTAAAATAGACGATCAGATTGAAACTAAATATTTAATTTGTTTCAGAAATGTGCTAAATACAAAGAAAAGGAAAACAAACTAAAATAAAAAACTTAAAACATGAAAAAATATTTATCCACCCCTTTTCATTTATCCATCCATTATGTATATAATTTTTTGCAATAATCACAAGTCACCACAATACAAAAGATGGTGTATGTTTTTTCATGACTTCCCCCCCCACACTAATGAATTAACATTCAGTTTTACGATTGCAACCCACCTTAAAAAAGAATATATTCAATCTATAACAAAGTTTATATTAAGTAATTAAAATATAAACACGATTGTTTTTTCTCAAAAAAAAATTTTTTGTCCTTTTTTTTTGTATCCTTCTATATGACACTAACAAATACTAACAAACTTGGAATGTTTATAGCATTAAATGAGTAGTAGGCAGACAATAATTACATTTCATTTTTCTTTATTGTATCTACTAATACTTATATTTATTGAAATTTATAATTTTGTTAAAAATAAAAAGTAAAATGTGTAAATATGTATATGCACATGTAAATAAATTAGCTAATAATAAGAATGTTACCGACAATATAAAAAAAAACATGACATTTTGAAGTTAATGTTATTGGTATAAACATTTAAAAAGGATTCATATAATTTCACGCTACAATTACAAAAGAAAACAAATTAATTACTATATAAATTTGTTTAAAAATAAAATTATTTGAAAAATACACATATCTATCAGACAAACTGCTTTATTAGGAACTCTATTTAAGGCATTCTTTTTTCTTCTAGTGCTGTAAGAGCATAAGACATTTACCAAGTCACAAAGATTAAATTAGGCTTTAATTATTTGAATCATTATTTTTATTAAGCCGTCTGATTATTCAACTATAAATATTGTATAGGAATATAATAACTTGCGCCATCTATTCTCTAATACAATTGAGTTCTTTATTTATTTGTTTTATATTACGATATAAATCATTACGGCATATACAGCTATTGCAGAATATAACATTACTGGGTTTTAAACAAAAAAAATTTTCGATTGAAAAGCCGGCAATTTAAGTAAGGGCAGTTATTCGATGTATTATTACAATATTATTACAGCACTTCATATTGGTGTAAGTGCACCTTCTATAAAAATAATATTTTTGTTCAATTTTATGTTGTCTGAATTTCATGTTTTGAATTGAATTGAATTTTTTACAAGTTTTGTATTTAATGAAGGATAAATTATTATGCTAAGCAGTTAAAAACTTGGCAGCGAAGAATATAAAATTTGACACAAGAACAAAGAATTTAAATTTTCTATAATGACTGAATAAACTTAGCATGAAAACATTGTAGTTGGCAGATTTCTATAAACAATTTTCGAATGTTATAAGAAAAATAAAAAAAATTAAGCATTGGTAAAAGAAACATTTTATAATCCCTCTTTTAATAAGATGTCAACTGAAGCAGTCAGTGATTAGTCTTTTAAATAATGCAGAATAAACTTTTCATTGTAACGATGAAATTAACCGACTACCCAGAAAAAGGAAATATCTGGAAATGTTTTCCTATTGGTGGTTACAATTTTTCTAGATATTTAGGTTTGATTAAAGGTTTTTTTTTTTTTTAAATACATTACACTTTATATGACACCAAATTTACAAATCAGTCGATTTTTATGATACGTGATATTTCTTGGTGTTAACCACTTAAAAGGAATAGTGAATCGGTTTATGCAGTCAAAATTTTTCTATATTTTGGTTATATACAATTTTTGAAATGACCGATTTTCAAAAAATTTAAAAGTACCATCCTCCAAAAAATGAAAATGACCATAGCTTAATAATCTTGTGAAAATAAAAAAATTGGAAGAATTTTCATGTTTAACAACTTTAAAGTTATAAATTAAATAATATAAAAAACTGTGTCATTATCAACTTTTTCCATTTTCATACAAAACAAAAACAACAAAACAGTAAAAAAAAAATATATTTTTAAAACAATATTCTAAAAAAGAAATTTTCCACGTAAATTTAGTAAAGTTATATTCTTAAAATTCATTCATTTTTAAATAAAATGTTTTAACTTTTAACAATAAGTCTACGTAATGACAACTTTATTAATCAAAATAAAATCAAATCAATATAAATAAAAAATAATATAATTTTATTTTTCATATTAAATATTTTATAAAATGCAAAAATTTTCAATTCTTGGTTAATATATAGTTGATACATTCAATAATCAATACAAAAATATATATTGAAAATATATATACATACATATATACAAAAAATTCAATTATTATTATTATATATGTTTATAAAGGTATATAAACAAAATAAAAGTAAAAAAAAAATAATATATATATATATATATATATAATAAAAAGAAAAAATTGTTTGTCGTGAATGAATAATGAATCTTAAAAAATCCCCAGAGTTCTATCAGTAGTAACACGTTCAGAGGAAATTTTTTTCATATTTACTTTCTGTTACATCGGTAAATAACAGAAGAAAAAATATATATTTATAAATAATATATTTTCATTCTTTTTTTTTTTGATTTTCATGTTAAAATAATATTCCTATATATATTTACATAATAATATATAACCATATATTAATATTTGTACAATATAATAAATACCTCTAGTATACCTGTATACCTCTAGAAATTAGTAAAAAACTTTTTCCTTTATTTTTAATATGATATGTTTTTGTTTTATTTTTGTTTTTATTTTGTTTTCTTTTTTTCTTTTTGTTTACATGTTTAAGTTTTTAGAGTTTTTCAAAAAATTGTATAAAAAAAAAAAAGTTTTGTTTTAATTGAAAAATTAACTGTAAAAAATATGTAATTATTTACCAATTTCTTCTATTCATCATGAATATACAAAAAAATAAAATATTTTATAAAATTTGAATGCCTAAAAGTAGGCAATGTTCAATGATATAATTTATTAATAATATTCAATTGATTGGAAAATCATGTTATTTTTATGGAGATTATACAAATTTAATATATGGCTCACTAATTGTTGTTTTTTTTTTGTTTTTAAATTTTGTTAAATGATAAAAGCAAAATCTAAATTAATTAATTAATTGTTATTATATTTCCATATCATTAAACCTAAAATTATGTAAAATTTTATACTTATATATTTATAGTGAATTTATGTTGAATACGACTTTAATAATGTTACTACGCCTTGAATAGGATTTTGGAAGGAAAAGAAGAAAAGTTTAATAGAGAAGAAAATGGCAAATAACAATGTTCAAAATTATACAAGAACAAAATTTTAAAATTGGTCCTTATTTTATTTAGTTGTTATAAATAAAACCTATAAAGCAAATGCGAAACAATTTTGTTTCGAAATACTGTAACCAAAACAAGTCCACATATTAAAAAACATTGGAAAGAATTCATTATAAAAACACCAGATAATGTTCCTCTTGTCAATAAAAAAGTAGTTAAATACCTCGGCGTTCAATTGCATCGTAATCTTAACTATATCGATCATATAAAATATAGCATTTCAAAAGGTAACAAATCTTTCATGGCGGTGAAAAAACTTTTTTACAACAAAAATATTAGTAGAAGAGTCAAAATAATATGTTACCAAACATTAATAAGACCATCGCTTGTATATGGTGCACCAATATGGTACAACATTAGTGCAAGCTTAATGGAAACATTACGTAAATTCGAAAGAAAGTGCTTAAGAGTGTGTACCAACATAAATCGTAAGCCCGAATCCGACTACAAATATTATTATTCAAATAAATATTTGTGTAAGGAAGCCCATATCATACGTATCGATAATTTTATAATAAAATTAATCAGAAATCATTATGATAGAGCACAAAACATTCCAGAGGATGGTTTAATATCGCATATCGCATATATATATACGGGTTTCATAGCCCCTGAGCATTTCATCTTTTTAGATAACAATCGTTATATCCAAAGCCAAAATCACGTCCCCCTATTATACCACTATAATAGACGGGCTACGTGTAAAGCTATTGAATATAACCCGGGCAATATAAATGGAGAAAATTTAAAATACGATATGTCCATTCCGGACAAAGATAAATTAATTAAAAGAAAATTTTGGTGGTTGGAAAATGCTTATGAATTAGATTAGAGTATTAATAATACAAATTATTTTATCTAGGTTAAGTAGGTTAGGTAGGTTAGGTAGCTTAAGTTTTATTTTATAAAAATTATTTGAAATGATATCGGTTTTTGTTTGCTCGGCTTTTCCAATAGTCACTTTATTATAGTCTAAACACTCACTTTTTTAGCTTTAAGTTTTATATCATATAGCATAAAATTAGCATATAAAAATTAAAATTGTAATTTAAATGTTAAATACTTTTATAAGTTAAAACCGTTTTTGTAAATTTTTTTAAGGTTAAGTAGTTTAAGATTGTACAATGGGTAAAAATAAAAATTTAATTTAAAAAAAAAAAATATAGGTCTCAGTATTATATGTATTTTTTTTTTAACTGGAATATTCATTTATCTCTTTGTATTCTATTTATTTTATTTTATTTTTTTTATATTAATATTACAATACGTAATTTTCAATATTTGTAGTATTACAAAAGCATCGGCTACTAAACATCGGCCATTATGACCTATAATGACTAATGTTTAGTAGCCGATAGTAGCTGGATAGTATTATAAATTTAAAGAATTATATTATTTATTTTATTTATATTATGTATATATTATATATTATACATATACATATAAATTATAATTGGTAGAAAGAGAGATTTGTTGAAAAAAACTATTTTTTTTTTGTAATTTTTTTTAAAATTTAAAACACTTGCTATACTTACCTGTTCAGGATTTAAAACCGCACTTCCTTGCTTAATAATCTTTATATTCTTTTGTATTGTTTAAATCAATTTTAAAAATATGTCCTTTTGCTGCATTTAATGTACAAGATTTTTTTAACTTTTTTTTTAATTACAAAGCTGTTGTTTTGGAAAATTATTTTTGGGGGAATATGTTTAAAATTTTTATTTATATCAATAAAATAAAGAAAATTCACAATTTAAACTTAAAGTTTGTTGTTCCTATCAGTAGTCACAAAAAAAAATTATTGAGAATTTTAAAAAAAAACTATTTGTTGAAGATTTAAATGTGAAGAGCATCTTGAAAGAGTTCATATGATTAACTTTGTTTTCGTATAAAAAGTTCAACTATGGCTATAAACATTAATTAAAAGATTTGGGACACAACTCATTGACTTATTCTTGTCGCAAGCTTTATAACTCTCCGTTTAGCACTTTTACATATTATAATCCTTGGTTGTTCTCTCTTGGTAGTGCTTGTGCATCGATATTATTAATGATATATACTAAGTTCTTAAAATTGTATTTCTGGCATCATTATAATTCTTATAAGATATATATAGCTAATACTTGTGTACAAGAACTACAACAAACGAATATCTGAGACGAGATGAGGTAAATCTTTAAATGAATTTAATTAAATTCCAGTATAAATTAAAATTACGTTATAATCCACATTACCAAACAAATCAAACAATTATAAATCATTTTAAGATTACCCTAGTAAATGCTAAGATTTTGTCTTTTAATTTTATGTGAAACCTCAACATCTGCATAAAAAGATTAAATTGAAAAAAAAATAAATTAAAAATTAAAAAATGAAATTGACTTAAAAAACCTCCTTTTTATGAATTTAAATTTATTTAATATGAAATTACTGCCTATGAAAATTTAATTAGGTATTAATAATTCATTAAAATTTTGTACATGTGAATGCTTTTTTTTTCTTTTTATTTCTTTATCTGTTTTTTTTTCACTCTTTCTTGCTTTTCTTTCACTTTTTATTAATGTAATGTATTTATTTTGTTTTAAATTAAAAATCAAATTTATTTTAAATTAAATTTATTTTCAGAATAGGAAATGTTTCTCTTTAAAAACAAAAATGGCATTTGTGACCTTGTCATCAAATTTAAAAAGACTGAATTTTTTTTTTTCAGAACATTGATATAAAATTGTTGCTAAATTTTTAATCAATATAAAGTTAATTTAAATCCTTTAAACAAGGAAGTATGTAAAACTTAAGATATTTAAAGACACACACTTTCAAAGAGACAATAAGAATATTATTATGTATTGGGCCATTAGGCACCGAATTTTTCTAAAGAAAAAAATGGCAAAAAACAAAGTAACATTTAATTTAATTTTCAGACAACAGTTAACTAAAAAAAAAAAAATAAACAAATACATATTTAGATAAAATGTTTAAGCTTTAATATTGTGTTTTACTTTGAACAAATTTTCTCATATTTCCGACTTGAAGATATTTAAACATAGAAAATTTTCGATTTTTGAGCCTTAATATGTATTAAACAAAGAGAAGTAGTTGTTATGTTTTTGTTAATGTTCAAAACTTAAAGGAGCTTAAGTTTATTCTTAAAAGTTCTTCCCGTTTAGCAAAATTTTAGTTTCACATAATGGTAAATTTAAATATTAAATTCCAAAAAATTACATAATATCCCGTCTATGAACGTTTTCAGACTGCAAAAATACTTAGCACAATTTGAGATATAAACATTTAAAAAAAGGACTTTTTCCGACTTTAAGGGGTTGTAACTTTGCAATGGGTGAGAGTGCATAACAAAATTCTTCATAAAAGGTGATTTGTACCAATCATTTTTTAAATACACCCAGTCATGACTAAAATTTTACTACTTCATTCTAAAAGTTGTCAAGGTTTTGTAAACAATAATAACAAACATTTTTTTTTTCAACTTCTTTTACCTTCTAAAAAGGAATGTACATTTTTGTACGTCTTTTAATTCAATTATGGATCAACCATAAGAGTATTTTTTTTTCCACAAACTCAAAAATTATATTTTTTAATTTTACCATGATTTCATCTAAACTCTTATGCTTCTGGATAATTGAAATAGGTTTTTACGTTAAGATTCACATTTTGTACACAAAATAGTTAGCACTTCATAGTTAGTTTTTCATAGTTCCGGCTTGGTAGTTCATAGAACTTGGATAGTCTCGGTAATAATAGATAAAGTATTAGTCACAGAAATAATAGATTAGATAAACAGTTTTACGAGCTCTTACCAATATCTACAAAAACGAAATTTCAAATATACATCAATCTTATTTTATGATTTTTATTATCGGTTGTTCCTGATTGCCATAAACCATCACTTAATCAATACTTCATTTTTGGATTATTTTATTAAAATTTTTTAATTATTGATAAGATTGTTTTCTTTTGTGTTGGAATTATTTTAATTAAAGTGGTACTTTATTAAAATATTAATATTTTAATTTATCAGTAAATCTTTGTTTATTTTTCTATATTATATTTTTACATAAATTAAGGCGTTAATTTTTTTTATTCAATGTAAATCCTTTATACTGCTCACTACGTTCATGTCCTCCTTAATATAATAAATAGTATTGTAAGGATATAATATAATTGCATGCATGTCATTTAGTATTAAATATAAAATTATAAAACAAAAGTCTTAATTCTGTCAAGTGATTTAATTAAATATAAATAAGAAATAAAAAATTTTTTTTTATACGAACGCAAAGTACTTGTAGATTCAGTTTAAATTTAATAAAAAAAAAGTTAAAAAAAAAAAATATCGCTGAATTGTTAATGTTGTGGGAACGAATTCAGATTGCATTAAAATTACATTTAATAAAACGAAATTAATAAAGTTTATAATTGTTTAAAAAAAATATATAAAGAGAAAAGTTAAAAACACACTTAAACATGATTTAAATGGTAAAACACTATATTTTAATATATTTACAGGGTGCTTAATTGTAGTAGATATGAACTGTTGTATGGATTGATAAAACAAAACAAGAAAAAAATTCTATGTCCATGGCTATATATTTTCTATGATTATGATCATGGCTACATTTCTTATATGTGAATGTAACTATTAGCTATGTAAATGTTAATTAAAGGTATCTTCAAATATAGACTTTACAAAGTTACCTATATTATTGATAATAACTAAAATATATCTTTTCCCGTAAAACACATGTAAAAAAGTATAAAGTTTTGTTAAATTTAGTTTTGTTTTCCGTTATCTTCCTTTTACGATATTTCTATGTAGTACAGTACTTTACCTTTGGACTGCTGAAACTGCACCTATCAGTCCAATAGTCGTATTGGTAATTCAAAATGCTCCTTGTAATCCTTCAATCGAAGAAATTTCCTAATAAAATAAATTTGCTGGGGATCGATTACTAAGACTTAACTTATAAAATCTAATGTTTAATAGCTTAATATTTATATTGAGCTATTTAATACCTACTTAATCAACCTTAAACTCTGATATTTAAATAAAATTAACCATTCAAATGCTATTAGTCTTAGCTGTTGTTTAGATATAGTAAACATGATTCATCCCAAGTATAATGTACTACAGTATCTACATTTCTATACTTCGGGAACACCCTTTCAATATTTTTTTTTATTTGCATATTTTAAAAGTTTTCTGTTTAAATAAAAAAATAAAACCTTTTAAAATTATTGGTTTCATGAAAATTATTTCCTTTTATAGTTTAAATGCATTATTTATAATTGTTTTATTAAAACATTAATGCTAACATTTATTTTATTAAAAATTTATATTGTTAATTAGTAATAACACAAACTGTTATTAACAAAAAAATTAAACAGAAATAATTAATATTAAATATAAGGAAATTAATGTATAATCAAAAAGCAAAAATACTGACATTTAAAGTTTGAAAAATGTTTGGTTTGGTTCAATATTTTTGTTTTTGGTTTTCCTGTTACTACATATCTACATTTACTTTGTATTTTTAGTTTAGAGTCCATTGTATCTCTTAAATATTAATAGGTTGCTGTCGTGAAACCTTGGGACTTTTTATTTATTTTTAATGTTATCAAAGGATTAACTTTTATTTTCTTGTAATGGAGGTATAGTTATTTAAAACTTAATAAATTGTTTCGAATTTGTTAATTAATCCTTGAGACTTCCAGGGAAATGATAAAACAACAGTGTGATTGGCGAAAATTTAATTTTTAAATTAAGTAAGTTTGAACACTCATAAGAAAATTTAATACTTTGAAGAATCCTTTCAGTATTGAATTTTTTTTCAATAGGTTCATATATTTCAGCTTTTTAGTTTCAAATACCTTACATTGCATTAATATGCATTGCATAATTTTTCAAATACGTATCTTAAGATTTGTTTGTCTCAAGCGCTCAAAAACTCTGCGTAATTTGTTGGATGCTACATTTAAATTTCAAGAAGTAAAACGCTTATATTATTAAATTTTCATAACAGCATCCTTATGATTAATAAACTTTAATAATTATAATCCTTTTTTTTTCGAAATAAATTTATTGAAAAAAAATTTTTAATGTTGACTAAACTTTTTTTTACATGAATAAAAATAACAAAAATTTTTGACATATATAATCTAAGTTTTGAAAATTAATGGAAATTTAATGTATGACATATTATTTATTGTTTTTATGAGTGATAGTAGCCTTAACTAAAAATGACAAAGATTTTAATTAATGCCAAAACCTTTAAAACCTCTATACCTTTTAATTAGCAATTAAAATTCTTTAATATAACAAATAATAAAAATTAACATTGTCCTTTTTTAATTAACAACAGTTACTTTGTCTATTTTCGTTGCTCTGATAGATCGTAAATTAAAGGAAATAAGATAGTATATAAAATCATAATCATCATCAAAATCATAACTTCACACATTTTCAAAAAAAAAAAAAAAAATAAAAACAATTTTAAAACGATGACTACTTTTACTTTAGAATTTTTTATTTTAAGAAGAAAATCAACAAAATCAAAAGATCATTAGTTTAATTTTAAACATAAACCAAATATTAAGATACATATCTAAAAATATAATATTAAAGCTTTAATTTTTGGGTCATACAAATTTGGGCTGTTGACAATTTTAAAATGTTTATCCTCTAATAGCTTTTAAATAGACATTAGCTTTTAAATAAAAAACATTTTTTTTCACTTATGCTTAAGTTCAAAGATCTTCTTCCTCAAAAAAAAGATCAAAATTCTGACTAGATTAGTATTAAAATAGTATACTCTTCCTTACTTTGATGGCCAATAGCTCCGTAATATGTGTGACTGTTCCCATAATAAAAAAGCTGTTTCACAAAAAAAAAATATGACCGTATCGATGGTTAAAATTCTATTTTTTATTCTTAAACAGTGTAGAAGTTTTGTAAACGAACGAATGGACAGATAGACATATGTATAGACAAAGTGAAATAAATAAACAATTATTGTGTTGTGGAAAAAAAAAAATTTAAATCAATTAATCTTTTTTTAAAAGAATGACAAAAAGCGATCAAAATAATTATTTATACCAAATTTTTCGAATTTAATTTTCTTACTACATATAAATTTTTTTAAATAATACGGGTTTGTCGGATTTTATATTTTTCTATTTAAAATGATTTATCTCAATATTATTTTCAATTTTATGTTTAATTACTAATACTAGAAATTTAATTAGTAAACATTTTTATCTTATAAAATTAAATTTTATGCGTTCAGTAAAGTAAATAAATTATAATTTAATTACATATTTGTGGATTTTTATCATGTATAAACCATATGCATGTCTAACGTAAATATTATTTAAACCTGCTAGATATTTATAAATATATATTGGTAATAGTTATGGCTAACTATTTAGAAACATAAAAAATTTTTTTTTGGTTTTGGTAAGTATATTCGAAAAAGAAACAAGGAGAGGATCCGCTGTCCAGTCCTATGTAGTTCAAATTCCTATATGACATAATTCAGCTTACGGAAATTCGTTTGTGGTACTTCGCAACCCTAATGTAGAACTATGTTCCATCTCGTTCACCAGAATTGGCGTTTATTATATATACAACGTGCACAGATTCAAGATGAACATAAACAATTTTGTTCACAATTTGCCCGCCAATTTAAAATCAATTTTAATTCCCTAACTCTATTCCCTTTGACCAGGCAGTACATAAATACTAGGTCGTATAAACTATTGTTTGATCAAAAAAAGAAGTTTAGTAAGTTAGTAAATTAGTAAATTAAAATCATACAGATTCATAGAGGACTCATGCTCATTACACTCCTCTATATAGTGTCTTTCAATGATTTCCATCTTACCTCGAAAAACAAAATATTACACTATAAATATATAATTACAATTATATACAACTTATCAAGATTTAACTATATCAGTATAATGGTTTCGAAATCTGAATTATTCAAATAATTAGAATTTCATTAAAATAATTATATTCTAAAATAAAGATATTTTAGTTCTTTTTAAATAATTATTCAGCCATAACTGTATATTTAAAAATTAGTACAGTAAAAATAAATTTGCTTAAAAATTTATTTAATCCAAAAATAAAATGTTGATTATTTTTTGTTCATTTTTGAATAAAATTTATTTTGCATCAACAAAATAGATAAACAAATATCAGAAACAAAAATTTTTCAATTTATGTTTTTTTTTTTTTTGTTTTTACTACACTAAATTTTGTATTGTGAATTTAATTCTCTAAAACGAAATGTAAATTACAAGAACTTCCTGTTTATTTTATTAGAAAAAAACAAAGAAAAACTGTTTTGAACAAACTTATATACACAACCAAAATTAAGTCAGATGAAAAATATACCCATTAATCTGTAACTAAAGGTAAACTTAATACTGGAAGAACTATTTAAACATTTTCAAAACAAAAATCTTGATTATAACCAAATATCCATCATTGTGTCAAGATTTTTATGTTACTAAGACAAATTCAAATTTATTTTTGTTAAAAAAAATTAAATTTTTCAATTTAAATTTCAAACAAAAGTTCTTGATAAGAGAAAAACAAATAATAAATGATTCAGTTCGTAATTAACGTTAAAAATGTTCAAGAAAAAGTTTAACAATATTGAGCTCATCCCATTTCTTGACATATAGTCTGCCAACACCTGTTTAAAAATTAAAAAAACATAACCTTAAAATATTTTAAAATAAAAAAAAAAAAAAAAAAACAAGTAACGACTTACCAAATAAACTCCCATAAAGGTTAAAAGTACAATAATCTTTATTTTTAATCTTCATTTATTTTTCTACAGATTACTGCACAGAGAAATTATTCACGAATAATTTAACAGATGAAAATAACATAACTGCCAATCAATTTTTAGTCCATGGAAAGCCACATAAAAAAAACAAAAAGTGATTTTATCTGTTTTAATTAACTTTAATAAAAAATTTAAAATTTTTTAAAATTAATAACATTAACTAACATTATTTTTTACAACCATAACAGAGATATGCTTTATTGTACAGCATTGATTTTTGTTGTTGCTATAAAAAAATTAAAGTCGTTAACAGTCATAAAAAATAGTTATAAACAAGGTAGAATGTAAACCAACGGGTTTTAAAAGCGCACATTTCCAAAGCTCAATACAAACTGTTTAGAATTTTGACTTGCACAAAAATTTGAAAATTTCATGTAATAAGAAAAAATGTGAAAATACTACATTTTTGAAATTTTGAGGGGCCGTAATTCCGGAATCCTATATAACTAAGAAAAGCCGTTAACACACGTAAAAATGTTTATTTTTATTATTGAAGCTTTAATTTTCATGCCTTGTCGAAGAAAAATTTGTACAGGTGCCTAAGTTACAGGTGTCTAAAAACACCAAATTTTCAATTTTTGAGACGTAATAACTCTTAGAGAGGGGGTGCTACCAAAAAATTTTTTGAGCAAACTTATACTAATTCTAAAAGTTCTTTCTTGTCTCAAAATTTCAGGTTCCTATATAAAGGCGTGCCGGAGTTATGAAAAACGAAATTTCATGCAAAATGTGGTTTTCACATAACGGTAAATTTAAATAGTAAATTACAAAATATTACATAATTTTGATATTGTTTTATAGAGGTAAGAAAATTTTCCGTGTTTTAATGTTTTTAGATTGTAAAACTACTACGCAGAGCCTGATCTGAAAATGGGGCTTTTTCGCAATTTTGAAGAGCTGCAACTTTGGACACCCTTTACAACTAAAATAAACCTTTAACACACGTAAAAATATATTATTGTAGCTTTAATTTTTATATCTTGCTGAAGTAAAATGTGTACAGATTCCTAAGTTACAGGTGTTTAAAAATAGCAAATTTTCAATTTTTAAGCGCTAATAGCTCATAAACAGGGGATGGTCCAAAAAAAATTTCTGAGCAAACTTATACTAATTCTAAAAGTTCTTTCTTGCCTCAAAATTTCAAGCCTCTATATAAAAGTGTGCCGGAGTAATGAAAGTAGAAAAATCATGCAAAATTTGGTTTTCACATAACGGTAAATTTAAATACTAAATTTAAAATTTATATACAATTTTGATATTGATTTAGAAAGGTAAAAAAAATACCTATCGAATGACGTTTTCAGATTGAAAAAATCTTAAGTAGAACATAAGATATATGCATTTAAAAATAGGGCTTTTTTAAAGTTTGAGGGGCTGTAGCTCCGTAATGGGAGGGACTACATGAAAAAGTTGTTCCACAAAATTATTTTTTTATGAGACCTACCCATGGTTAAAATTTTTTTTCTCTATCTTTAACGGTGTAGAAGTTTTGTAAACAGACGGACGGACGGACGGACAGAGTGAAACTAATAAGCACATTTTTTCAAAAATTTTTTGGAAATGTGCTAAAAAAGGTTTAATTTTATAGTAATGTTAACGGTAATTAGAAAATTTCGAAAAAAAAAATGGAACTTTAAAATATTAAAATAATTCAAAATAAATAAAAAATTTAACCACCTTTTTGTTATTGTTATTTTTTTACACTGAATATTTTTCAACATTTATTTTCTAGAAAAAAAAATTCTTTTTACTAATTTATTTAATGAGTTGGAAAATGGCTTTGTAAAATTCAATTCACTTAGTTTTTGCGACTACGGTTTATCTTAATGAGTTACTTGAAGTCAGAGATCCTATTTTACCTAGACTCATACTACAGTCGTACAGCAGCTTATATTTTTTCGAAATTTTTTTTTTAGAGTCTAGACATCTACACTTTCATATTAATTTCTGTTGTAAGTGTTGATGGTTTTTTAAATTACACTAAACGCCTGCATATCATAGCTCACTTTACACAACCTTTGAGGATTAGTTAAATCTCTACAACAAAAGTATGGTTTTCCATCTTTGACACCAGACTAATTGTGTAAGTATGGAATATTGTATTTGTGTTATTTTTGCTTGCTGAGGAGGAAAATAGGTGCAAACATTTAATTTTAAAGATTAATTAAAACTATAATTTTTCCTCCAGATTTTAATTGGGACTATAAGTTTACCTTCCTGTCTGATTTTGTTTGAATTAAAATGGTCTCAAATAATCTTTCATATGCTGAATTATGCTATCTACCAATTTCAACTATGTAACAAACCCCTTAACGGCAACAAACTGTTTATTTCCTTGGAACAAGAATTCTGTCTAATACTAAAGCTAGGAGTAGGAGATCTGTGAAACTCTTACTCAGTTGATACATGGAAAAAATAAACGGAATGAAAGGAACTGTAAAAATTATAACAAAAAAGATTCTAATACAAGCCTACACAATTGTTAAAAAATATTTTAGTCGTCAAATTTCTGGGTATTCTGTTCCAACAATGTCTCATACAACGATTTAAAAAGCTAAACAAACATTGATAAAAAAACGAGCCTACATTATAAATTTGTTAAATTGGGCATGAAGAAACATTTAATATTAATAATTATTCTCTTTTAATTTTTTTTTTTATTTAGATTTTATTTAAAAAAAAAAAAATAAAAATACATTTTATTAAATATGATTTACTTTTCATATTTAATCAAAATTTTATTTTTAGAATTTTTAATGTATTTTTTATGATGACGGACAAATAAAATAAGAAAAAAATTAAATTTAACAGCAAAGGAAAAAACTTTAAAGGTTAAAAGTTTAAATATTAATCGAAAAAAAAGAAATTATAAGCGAAAAAAATATGTTTATGTTATCGGAGTACCGTGCAAATATAAAAATTAACTTTAAGTATTTTATTTAATTTTCTCCTGTAATACAATTAATATTATGCATATTGTTTATAATACCCTTCCTTTTAACTTCAAGTTATGCTTCTTATTAAGCTATTAATTCGGTTAAAATGTTGCTTGGGCTAAAAAATTTATTTCCCATGCCCATTTTGGTATGTCTATGTCTTGTGTCTAGCACTCCTTGGAATTAATATTTTAATTTATACGATTTCCTTATAATGTAGCCAATCCATCGCCATTTTCTTTCTCCGACTTTGATATCCACCACCTTTTGTTTCGTTTTTGTCATAATTTTTTTTTTTTTTTGTTATTATGTTTGACAAAGAAATTTAATTAAAGCGTGAAATTTTCATTTAAATGGAGACAAATGGAAAGGAAATAATCACATCAAGTCTGTGCCTGTGCCCCTATAAACATCCGCAAATACTTATGACATGATAAGTCAAGTCTAAATTTTGTTAATCTGAAATACTACCCAACAAAATTGTTAATCATTCTTAAATTAACAACAAGTTATTGAATGGCATACTAATCCAACATGTACACAAAAAAAAACAAAAATAAATGAGGAATTTACGGGCCTCAGTGCCCTAGTGGATAAGAGCGTATAAAATACGCTGCAAAAACCAAGGGAGTGTGAGTTCGAATCCCACACATATCGTAAGAACAATTCGCCCTCACGACATTTACAGTCACACATGAAAGGCTGTGTAATTTGCTAAAAGAATAAACTAAAAAAAAAAACATTAGGGATATTTGGTGTAATGATCGCCTTAATTCAAAGAACAGAAGATTTTTTTTTCCTAAACTTACAAAATATTAACTATACAGATCATAAAATATATATGATTTAATGTCCGTTGTGGTTTTATATTGAAAAAAACAAAACTCATATTATATAATAACACACAATTTATATTCACAACTTATAATAAAAAAGAAAAAAAAAAGCCAAAAATGAAGAATAAAAACTCAAAAAAAGGCAAGAAATCTTAATTCAAAAGAAAAATTATATACGTATGTATATATATATTTTTTTTTCTCAACATTTTATTAAATAATGTTCATTATTATCGTTCGTAAATGTGGTTCAGGTGGATTATAAATTTTATAACTTCTCAGTTCATTCATACTGTAAAACTTATTTCACATATATATATATATTAAGAAATATATGAATTCCACATTTTATATAGGTATTCATTATTTGTATATACATACATATATAGGTAATAATATGGTACAGTGTAATGAAGAATGTGTAAATGTCCATGAATTTCAGAGTCAAAGTTAGTGTAAATAGCTTGCATTTATACTTTTTATTTTTCGAATAAAAGAAAAAACAGTTTTTTATTGATTTTTTTTTTTTTTGGTTTACAAAAATTTTCATTTTCAATGTTGCTGTTGTTATTGTTGTTCATTCTGTTATAACTGTATACATACATATAATACAAACAATACAGATTTACTGAAAGTTACAGAAGTTTTTATATCTTAACTTTTGTACCAATAATTTTTAATACACATTTTGTAGTTTTTCTTTTGTTTTTTTTTTTTTGGTTTTTTTTTTCTTTATAAACAGTTAGTTTGTTGTAATTCTTTACCTTTTCTGAAAAATATAAAATTACAAGTAAATAAATATACCGTTCGACAAGTAAAAGAATAAAATGAAAAACTAATCAAATGTTTGTATGTGTATAGATTTTATACAATTATACAAAAGTATATACGTACTTATAATATGGTGTGATTTAAAATGTAATCTTTTTTTCTTTGTAATGGTGTGATTTAAAATGTAATCAAGTTTTTCAATTTTTTTTTTATTGTTTTTTTTTTTTCTTGTACAAGAAAATTATTTTGCAAAAATATAATTTGAAACAAAGTTGCAAAAAAATCATATTAAGACTGAAGATAAGAAAACAGAAAAATTTACTATTTTTTTTTTAAAAGAATTGTTTTTGTAGCTAAAATCACAAAAAGAAAATCAGCTGTCTCCACCACAGGACCCACCGCTATCATACGAAAAGTATAAAGCAATAATTTTTACATAATAATTTATATCAAAGGAAAATAACTTCTAATAATGTAACAACATTTTTTTTTAATCAATAACAATAATAAGCAATGAATTAATCGTAAAAATATATGTAGGTACATATGTACATTCATTCATATGATCTATACATAATATGTACTATGTACATGATTTTTTTTTTTCATTCTAAAATATTAAAAGTAAAAAATAATAATAAAACCTGTACACAAATACAAAACAAACATAACATTAATATTGAATCTGCTAACAAAAATTATGTATGGTATGTTTTTTTTTTTTTTTTCTTTATTTAATAGATCATATACAATTCATTTACAATGTTTTTTTTTTTTGTTAGTACTTCAAGTTACATACAATTATTTTTTTTTTTTTTTTTGTATTTCAATTTTAATTCCATTCAGAAAAAACAAAAATATCTATAATAATTTTAATTTTATGATATTGTAAATATTCAATTTATAACGACCGTAGCTGTTAGCTGTCTGGCCAGGAAAAGTTTACTAATTTTATGAATTATTTATTCCATTTATCTATCCTTTTATTTTTTTTTTATTTTTTTTTTGTCTTTCTTATAATTTATTTTTCTTTAATATTAAAGAGAACCAAATACATTAATGATATTGCTATCGAATTACAGAAAATTCTTTAAGTTCGAAAGATCACTTTACAGAAAATTATATAATTTTAGCAGAAAAGACAAAAATATTGAATACCTATGTATATGACTGGGCGCAGTATGCTTAAAAGTTGAATATTTCGCAATTTAGAATGGGTTATGATGACGATAATAAGAATAAAACAGAAATGAAAAAACTAGATATAAAAACTGGAACCTAAGATATGTTCTTTAATGCTTTTTTTTTGAAGGAATATAAATTATCCAGGATCTTCAATTCATTGGGCAATTCATTATAGAGTTTAAGACAATTGTATAAACAATTGTTTTTTTGATTATTTGTTTTGAAGAGTGTTTCAATAGAAAATTATGTTTTATTTCGTTATTTATTATCTTAAAAGCTAATAAATACATTTCTATTTTACAGATATTCGTAAAGCTAGGATAATCGTTTGAGTACAAATTATTGGTGAGATACAGTAACGGATAGTTGTGTATAATTTTAATAACTTTTTTGTGAACAATATCTAATTTATTCAGCAAAGTTTGTGATGCATTATTCCAGATGGGATTTAAATAATTAATGTTAGATAAAATATAAGAGGAGTAAATTATTTTGAGATTTTTTTCAGTAAAACATCTTCGGAGACGTTTAATAATAAAAATGTACGGTGTAATTTTTTTTTATCAGTTGTTCAATGTGGGCATTCCACTTCATTTTACTGTCTAAAAGTAACCCCAATTAGTTAAATGATTTGTTAATCCGGATCCAATCATTTTTAAATAATAATATTTAAATTTTGTTTTTTCTTTTTTCCAGTAGCAAAAAAAAAATTCGGTTAACATGCTGGGGGTGGCTCATCTTCTTAGATAATCTTTGATTGAAATACATATTAAAATGCGTGTATTGCGAGGGTTTTGAATATTTTTTGCCTGTTTTTCTCTTGTACATATATACATACATATGTATGTATACTATATGAATTTCACTATTTAATAATTATTTTACACACGCACACGCACACGCACACACACCCACAGACAGACATCACGCTAAAAAAATTTTTACAGCATTCTACGAACCGGAGTAGTGCACATTTGCCAAAATCTCGGTGACAAATTTTTAGTATGAAAACAATATTTAACTTATACATTAATGTATGCGGTCGGTAAAAAACAAAACGAAAAACTATATGTACCGTAACTTACTCTTATTTTGAATACTTATTTTATAAAGATAAGGATTTGGAATGGAAAAGAATTATATTTAACATTTACAAGAATATTATCACAACATCAAGAGTAACCCTCAAATCGTATGTGAAACCTTAAAATGAAAGAAAGCCTCCAAAATTTATCGTGTTACATTTTATTAATAAAAATTTGTTTACAATCTATTTCATTCCACATTGTATCACTACAATTCTTAAAACATAGAAAAAAAGCAGAGAATTGCATCACAAAAATTCTGTATGCTCTATATAAATTTTCGGACTAATGTTATTTTTTCTAAAATGACTTTTTTTAAACATTTAAATGCCCTTAAAAATTTTTTAATTTTATTTACAGATTCAAACAGTCAAAAAAATCAAACTTCAATGAAATCAAAATTTTTGTTACATAATGCTAATAATATACTTTGTAATTTTTTATCACAAATAAACTAAAAATACATACATGATTTTTTAACTTATTATTGTTATTATTATTAAAATTTTTTAATAAAAAAATTTTCATTTATAAAAATGGTTCAGTTTTAGGGTCTTTTACTGTACAAAATTTTTTTTTTGTACAGTAAAAGACCGTAAAACTGAACCATTTTATAAAACTAAAAGTATTATATAAAAATTGTTCCGTATAAATTTTCATAGATTCATTTTACATTCTATTTAAAAAGTAACAAACTCTTTGAAAAATAAAAACAGAATATTAATTTAATCTTTCATCTTTAAGGCAGGAACTTTTCATTTGTATTTCAGCAGTTGAAATAAAAAGCAAATTTAATATTGTGCACGATTTAGTATTTAAAACTTTTCTTGGGGTGTCAAATTTTATTTTGAAGAGAAATACAGTATAATATGATAAATTTTGATCTTAAAGAAAATGATGCAGAAAAAAGCGATTTTAGTGATAAAATATAAGTTAATAGATACTACAATAAATTTTAGATACAATATATAAAAAAAGATGAAATGGTTATTTGGCAATTGTAATACTTACTTACTTACTTGAGGTCATTTGATTCGGTACTACCAAAAACTTTTTTAACATTAAAACAAATAAATTTACTTCTTTTTATTCAAAAAGTTGTAAAACTTTTTTCAGAGAATTGATATTTAGTTAAATGTTTTTTACAGTTATTTTCATTTAACAATGATCCTAGATTAGAATATTGTTTAAGTAGTATAAATAATACTGCGGACTTTTAATGTAGATCTATTGTGTTTGCTCTATTACTACTTGTTGTGATTTTTTCCTTCACTTATAATACAAGTCAGTCTAACTGTCTCTAAGAAAGTAAAGTCAAAGATTTGTAGAGAGTTTACTGCTGGCAGTTCAACTTCAACAAAGCAAAATGTTCCTAGGTTCACATATTTTGTTCAAAGTAAAGTTCAGCAGTTTTTAAGTATGTGTCATGAAGTTTCTTCTTCTTCTTTACAAATTCTGCATGTACTATCATTCGATATACTAATTTTCTTTAAGTGTCACTTTAGCCGTAAGTGTCTCAACAGGAATTCTGTCAGAATTTTCAGTTTATTTTTAGTAGATCTTATGATTTTTTCATATCTTTTCATATCTTTATAACAGAGCCCTAAGAATATTTTCTTTTTCTACTATTTTTAAAAAGGACAATAAAAATAATTTCAACCGCGGCAGAAAGTAAATACAATATTAAACAACCTTTGGCTGCCTATGTCCTTGTATATTTCTTCTGATTGCCTAAATCTAACTAACCTGCACTATAAAAATAATCATCTACCATTCTGCCCTTTTCCTCTTAACCAAGACTTTGTGTAATCGTAATTTAGAAAAATTATAAAAACTACGAAGTAATTCAATTAATTTGTCAATCTTTACATAAATTTTCTTCTTTTTAAAATTTAAATATAAAATAATTAAATGTTAATTAAACGGTTTTTTAAGAAAAATTTTTTTAAAAACTTTTTCTTCTTAGTGGTATCAACATTTTTAAAAATATTTTGGAAAATAAAATTTAAATATATTTTTTTTTGTAAAAAAATCTAAAGATTCTTGATTCTTTTTCAAAACTTATACTGTTCAAATTTTTACATCTACTATTTGAAGTTATCTTTTGAATTTAATTTTATTGAAAACTTTTTGTAGGAGTCTTTTAAAATTTCGCTAATACATCTTCATACCATTTCCGTTCGTTTTGAAGAACATTACAATCAAAGAATATGTTTAATACAATTGTCCTAAAAAGTAAAAAGAAAAATTAAAATAAAAATTGAAATCTTATGATTTTTCTAAATGGAATTATGCAGAAATTTGTCAAGGAAAAAAAAATTATTTTTTTTATAAATTTCTAATTTTTCAATTTTCTGTCATTTTTATTTTGTTAACATTCATACAAACACATAAGTTTGATTGTATTAAATGTCATATCGTCGATGTTATACAAAACGATTTATTGAGATTTTTACTTTGATTTGATTTGAAGAATTATAAGAACAAAAAAAAAATGAAATAAAAAAGATCAAAAGGCAATTTATTATTATAAATAATTTTTTTTTTTACAATTTATAAAATATTCAGAAGATTAAAATGTATTTAAAATTTAATTATTTTATAAAGTCTTATATCTTTATATGCCATTTTTTTGGCAGTAAGTAAAGTAAAATTCTTCGAGGGATTCTATTTTATTTTTGAAAGTTTATATTTTGAAAAATAAGGTATAAACCTTAGAAGTTTTTTTACAGTAATTTCATTATTTTATTAATTTTTCATAATTTAAAATTATATTTTAAGTTTTCATTCGAATTATTTATGTTTGAGAAATTGATAGAAAATCTATTGCAGCGACTCAGTTGAGATAAACCCATTTTTGAAAAATGCACTTGGCATAAAATATTTTCGCATAATATTTATAAAAAATTAATTGAAAGGAATTTTATAGTTGACTACAAAACCAGGGCTTCAATAATTTGCTTAGAGAGGGTTTTTGGCGGCAGACCCCACTATTTTGAATGATTTGTTGTTAAATGTATGTAAAAATTTTTTTTAGAATGGCATGTTGCAAGTCTTTTTTTAAGAAAAGGATTTATCGTAACTATTATAGACCCAGAAAGTATAATCTTGAAATTCTTGTATGATGTCTGATATCTAGACCAAATTCCTGAAACTTAAAAATCTAAATATAAAAAATTTAAAATTAAAAATAAACTTCCTGGTTTTTTAGAACATCCCACTTTAAAATTATAAATCATTTTTTTAAATAAATTAAACAATTTTAGATGCATTTTCCATTGTTAAAATGAATGGTACAAAAAATATAAAATAAAGTTCTTGTGTTCTTGATGTAAATAAAATTGATTTATTACATCAAGAACTCATTCCGAAAATAATTGTATCTTTTGATAGTTTAAGCAATTGAGGTTTATAAAAGTTTTTATGCTGTTTGTGAAATTGAATTACCTAAATTTAATGATAAAAAATTCGACAGATTTTTTTAATTGCTGTTTTAATGTCAAAGGAAACTCTTCTAAACAAATTTTTACCATTCACTAACACTCTTAATACTAAATTGGAATTCTTTATACCAATACCAAAAATAGTTGTTCTTATTAGTGCCTTATCTCTAACAAGGATGATTTTAGATCATCTATACGTATACTTTAACTTTGATTCAATCAAAAAATTAAATATGTTGAAACTTGAACACACATATTCCAATATTTTAGTAGAACCTTTGTGTATTAAAAAAAATAAAAGAAAAAGTGTAATTAAACTGAAACGAGCAAAATTTTTGTTTGAAAGAACCATTAAAAAATAAATATTTTTTTTTTTTTTTGTAATTTTTCTTCACTTTTTATAAATTTTTATTCAAAAACTAAAATAATAAAATATAGTTTTTTTATGTGAAAATATTTATGCGTGTTCAGAAATTGTGTTCTGAATTAAATTTTTCACAAGATAAAAATATAATATATTTTCATTAATTAGCACATTTTTAAAAGGATTTTAAACGACAAAAAACTTTTTAAACTTTATATAAATAAAAAAATATTTTTAGTTTATAGTGTTAATCTTTACAACTATGTGAAATCACAATTTTGCATAATATTTTGCAACAGTACCAGTCCAGTAAAATATCAGTAAACCAGTAAAATTCTTAAATCTATAGAAATTCGTTTTAAAAAATTTAAAATCTATAATTCAAACTGGGAAACAAATTTTTTAAAGTTGATTTTTACAAATTGCATTTATATAATAATTTTTCATCCATTTCTTACTTAGAAAGTGAATATTTCTTTTTTTAAAGTAACTGCTTTTTTGTACTTATTTATTTGAAGAGTTAATTACCAAGACCTATAATATGGCAGTTATTTCTTCAGCAAATGTAAAAGGACAACCATGATTACTAAATATTAAAATAAGTTTAAAGACTTATCAGCAAACCATCTTAAATAATTTTTTTAATTTAATATTAACAAAAGGACAATAGATGTTGCAGCACTAATATAATTACATATTTAAAACATTATCAAATTACTGGAATTTAGTTTTGAAAACTTTTTTAAATATCAAAAGATTTTCGGAATTGATACACCAAAATTTATTAAACAAGTGATATCATAAATGACGCTTAAAATTTTTTCATTCTGCTATTATTTATTAATCTAAAAAAAACTTTCGAACATTTTGAACATTTGTTATTTGGTTTGTTTTATTTTCTTTCTTTAAAATTAAAATTCTTTATAAACTTTTAACAGCTTAATATGTACAGATATACACGCTTGAATTTAAAGAACTTTCTTTGATGAGAATTGTTGAAAACTATTTTTATTTATACTTTTGGTTTTTTTTTTGTTTTAGCTAATTAGTCAAAATTTTTAAACTATTAACAACTTTACGCCAAATATTTGAGAGAAATATTTTTATAAAAAACAAAAAAAAGTTGTTCTATTTTATTTTAAATTTTATAAATTTTTGCTTTGTTTTTTTAATATTTAATGAATTAGAAAAGTTTTTAAAATAAAATTTTATTCAAAAAAGAAAAAAAAAAAAGAAGAAGAAATTAATATACATAAATAATTTGAAATTTAAAACAATTTTTTGACAACTTTTGAAAACCAGTGAACATTTCTGTTTTGCAATTTTTGTATTTATTTATTTATTTATTTAAATTCTAATATTACAAAAATCAAAAAAAACTTAATCAATATTTATATTACCCTTGGCTACTACGGTAATTTTTTTTTTTTTTTTAATTTTTTTTAATCTTTTTACATTCTTAAATTATCTTAGCCTATAAAAGTTTAGAAAAACACGTTCTTTTTTTTTTTTTTTTATAATTTAATTAACATTTAAACTTATCCTATCGTTTTTACTGTTAATTTTATTAATTATTTTATTTTTGAAAATCTGCAATATAGCAATTTTTTTTTTTTTTTATTATTCAATTTTGGAAAAGTTCAGAGTATTAAAAACCAAACAAATTCTGTTTTTTTTAATATAAAACCTTAATCTAATTTAGGCTAATATTTAACATAGCTAAAAATGTTTTTGTATATAATATTTACTGCTAATTAATTGGAGTTATCTAGCCACCGATAGTTTTTGTTTAATGATTTGTCTTTTTCTGGTATAGATATATTATATTTTAAATTTACTCTGTTAATATTGCCTGGGTTAAAATTTATAACCTTGCATGTGGCCCTTCTATTATAGTGATATAATAGAGAGACATGGTTTTGGTTTTGGATGTAACCTTTTTTTATTTATTAATTTAAATTGAAATATTACAAAAACAAAAAAAAACTTAATAATTATTTATATTACGCTTGGTTACTACATTTGTTTAAAAACTTTTATTTATTTATTAATATTAATATTACAAACCACATGGGATGTAGCAATATTACAAAACTATCGTCTACTAAGGCCATAATAGGTCGAATACTATTTTTTTATTTATTTATATTAATATTACATACATAAATGTAATGCAATATTATTGAACCATCGGCTACCAAGGCCATTATAGGTTTATACTATTATTAAATTATATACTATGCAATATTATTTATTTTGTTTATATTATATACTATATATTTACATTACATTTGGTCGTAAGGGGGATATGTCAAGAAAAAAACCCTTACGACCTGTGTAGGGATCGAACCCACACTCCTTCGGTGAATACGACACACGCCTACCCACTAGACTACCGAAGCCCCTCGAATACTAAATATTATTTATTTTGTTTATATTATATATTATACATTTACACTATATTTGGTATCAAAGGGGATTTGTTTTCATTTAATAAAAATTGCTACCTGTGTAGGATTTGAACCCGCACTTCCTCGGTTAATAAGGCACGTGCTTAATCACCAGGCCTCCGAGACCCCCGTTTAAAAACTACAAAAAAAAATTTCTTAATAGGTTTGTAAGCATTTGCATACTTTCAGGGGCATTTATATAAATATACATTTTTTGGTTCGTTTTTCTTACGTTAATGCAACTATAGACACATGGCATTTGATTTTTAATAACATTTATTATTTTTAAACATAAGAAATTGTAATACTAAATATTATTAAATGTTTGAATTTATTGAAAATATCGAATATTAAATCAAAATGAATGAATTAAGAAATGAAAATATTTTACAAATCTCCTTATTGAAAGTTTTCTTTTACCATTTAATTTAGTTACCGTTGGCAATCGGAAAAAAATAATATTTTAATATCTTAATATTTGAACAATAAATTTAAATCTTAAGTTATGAAATTAAATCCTTAAAATAAAATATAAATAAAAATTTTGCAAATGGAATTTTTAAAAGATAAATATTTAAATTTTAAAGTGAAAAAAAAACAAATGTTTAATGAGTGAAAAGATAATGGATTATATAAACTAATTTAAATTCCGTCTTTTGAAGAGAGAAAAAAAAACAAACATATAGTTAATATCAATGTGAAATTTATAAATTATCGCATATATATAATTTAATAATTTTAAAGCATCATGAAAATTGTATTATAAAGAAAATTGAACAAGGATACCTTTAAAAAAGAAGTTTTAATATTAAATTAATAAAAAATGAATAACCTAAATCGCTATGATATAAAAGTTTATTTTTGAACAATTTAATATTAAAGTTTATTTTTTAACTATTTAAAATTAATTAAAAGATTGAAAGGCCTTAGAGAAAAATACTATAAGAAAATGTCACCAAATTTGATTCAGATGCAACTCTTAATTGTTAGTAAACCATTATGACATTTATTTTATTAGAAGTGGCCCATTATTCCCCTGACATTTTTCTTTTTTAATCTGAACTAAAAAAAAAAACACTACATAGAGCTTATAAATTAAGTATTTTCTCTATAACCCATTTATGAAATTTAAGATAGAATAATTTTTTTTTTTTTTGATATTGATAAGTTTTCCACAAATAAAAGTTTTCAAATTCCTATTTTAAATAAAATTTAGACATATAAAGAACTTTTTATTATATTTAAAAAATAAAAAATAAAAAAAACCCTTTTCAATTCAATTTTCTTATAAAAATGATTCCCCAAATTAACCTAAATCATAAGAAATAATACAATGTCCTATTATTATTATTATTATTCAAATATATAGATTTATAAACTTTTCTTTTGTAATAATAATTTTTAATATACTTAATTTAAATTTTTAAATATAAAAGGATTGTAAAATAATTTTTCTAAAGAAAATAGAAAGAATTTATTTTAAGTCTTAAAAAAGAAATGTAATATATGTATTACTTTTCAAATTTTTTTTATAAACGAATCCCATAGTAACAATACCCTTTATCATTTGTTCTTATTATATTTAAAATAAAACTACAACAAAAAAGATAGATATATATATATATATGTATATACATATGACATAAAATAATGACAATATATTTTTATTTTAATATAACTGAATTTTCTTTTAATTTCTTTTATTGTATGCAAAGAATTAAGAAAGGATGTTTTTGTTTTTCTTACTCTTGAAAACCCGTTATTACTTCCAATTTTTTAAATTTATATTTGCAAATAAGTAGAAAATATAATGTTTTTTATTAATAATTAGATTTTTATATATATCTAAACTACATATAAAAATGTCAAAACTTCTTTTCCCTTGATTTATAACAAATGTTAAATAAAAATGTTTTTTTTTTTGGTCTCTTTTTTTAATTTAGTGATTTTCTTTTTTGAACTCTTCAGCTTTTTCAAATTCTTAAAAGCACGAAAAAAAATCTCATTTTAATTCTTTTCTTCTAGATTCAGTAAAACTTTTGAAAAAGTATAAAAAATTAAAATATTTATTTATTTTACATTTAAAATGTATAAAATACTATTTTAGAGTCAATCTACAGGTCACTATGGAGCAACTATATTTTGTAATTCTTTTTTCCATGTTATATATACGACTCACTAATACAGGACTCACATAACACATTATTCAATATGATAATTAATAATATATGATAATTCATTATGATAATGATAATTAATTAATAATATGTAAGTCTTTGGTTTTTTTTTACTGGTAGCAAAGTTTAAATTCACATATGGACACCGATATTTTATCTTAGAGATTTTTAAAATGGGTGGATAATACAAAACAAAAAAAAACAAATAAGTAAAAATCTAAGATAACATAATAGATATATGCTGTTTCCATAAAAGGTTTTCATTTTTTGGAAAATTTTGACTTCGGAGTCATATAATATTTACTCGACCTCGTTGCGCCAAGCCAAAATTTCACAAAAATTGTTGGTATAAAATTCAAATTCGTTGAACTGTTTTATTTTTCGTCAATTTCAAATATCTAACTTAATTAAATACTGAATCAATAGCATGAGAAGTTGTATGGTAGCTATTCGAAACAGCCAAACAGAACGAAAATAAACAACACAAAGTCGAATGGGAATTAGGTGAAGTCAACAAGCTTAATAATAAAAGTTTATGAGCACCAAAATATTCTCATTTCCCATTCCATCATTCCATTATTTTATGGGCAAAAAATATCTTCATCCTTGCTCCATTGTGTACCTGTGCTGTAGACATGCTTATCAGACTATAAAAGTTGAATCATTAAAAAGTACAGAAAACAAAATAAATTAAAAAAAAAAAAATATCCTTTAAAACAAAATTATAAATTAATTTAAAAAAATATCTGAAATATTTAAGACCATTTGAAATGAAATTATTCTCACATCAAAAAATGGATAAATATATGTATATATAATTAATTATGTTATTTTAATTAATAAAATAATATTAACACTTAAAAATCCTTTATAATAAAAAATATATGAAAATATCAAATTAATCTTTCTCTGATTGTTGTTTAAATATTTGTAACATATGGTGAAAATCTTAAAACAAAAACTTTAAATTATTTTATTTTTTTATTATTTTCTTTTTTTTTTTTTTTCTGTTTTTCTTTTTTGTTATATTTGGTAGTGTTAAAATTTTTATGCCGAAATATTTCATTTAAATACCTAGATTTGTAAACTTTGCATATCTCCCCACACTTTTATTTCACTACAAAACCCCTATAAATTTTAATTTTTTTTTTTTATATTTTTCACTGTAAAATAGATATTCAATGTCAGGTTTGTTTAATCCTTTTTAATTTGTTTTATGAAAAAAAAAAAAAACAAAAACAAAACAACAATAAATTCTAAATAAAAGACTCTTAAGTGATGGTTTTCTTTCAGCGGTCGTATTAAAACAAAAACAAACAAAAAAAAAGTAAAACAAAAACAACAGGTTGAAAAAACCTAAAGGTATTTAAAAATTTAAAAAGGTGAAAAAAAAAGTATGTTTATGATGCGCCAGTCGGCCTCAAGTAACAAAAACAAAACAAAATAATAAAAATAAGTTACAAAACATTTAAGTTTTTCCATATTTAATTGCAACTCAAATGAAAGCAAAAGGAAAATATTAAAAAATAAAATAAATAACAAAAGAATTTGGCCCCTTTATTTATAGGTTTTAGACTATAAGAAAAAATGCTGAATACAGTTATGTTTTGCATTCCAATACCCTATTTCTTGCGTATAGTGATTACATTTAGACTGAAGGGTTATTTGTTGATCAGTGGATATCAGAAATTATAATTGAAAGTTAATCGGGCTATTAGTGATTGATTATTCGGAGTGTAATTTCCCATTATTTAAAATGTCAGAAGTATATAATAAAGGAAATTTTGGCGAAGCAGCCAAAAAACTCAATTTTACCTAAAGTCTAATTTAAGTGATATTAAAAATTTTATGCCAATCTGTAAAGATCACTATAATTTTAGTCATAATAAAAGAGCCAAGAAAAAAACGGACTCTGTTGTACTGATATAATATGCACTATACTAGTATGTTGCGCAACTCAAACTAAAATTACACCATTTCAAAAGGAGTACAACTTCATAAAAACTTTCTAAATTCATCTGCCAGTTAAATATAACTTTATTTCGAACAAAATTCTTTAGTCCTTTAACAATATATTGTGTGTTATTTATTACATTTAAAACAATTTCTTTCTTGGTATTGAAAAGAATTTATATTGAAACGTAACGTACTGAAACACAAAGTAATTTAAACTTTTATTGTAACAAATTAAAAAATTTTACTTTAATAATTGGAGTTCTTTACTAATATCTTAACAAATATTTTATTAAATTCAATATTTAAGATAAAAAAAAAAAATGTTTACCCCATAAGATTTGATTCTCAAAAACATTAACAGATTTTTCAGTGGAATAATTTTTTTTTATTTTATTAAATTAAATGGTTACGTATACATTTAATGAAATTAATGTATTGAATGCCTAATTTAACTTCTGTTATCTAGGATGTATCATCACTCCAACAGGCGACACCAATGTAGATTTTACAAAACAGAATTGATAAACCTCGAACAGTTTGCGGAAGACTTCGTCCTATATCAAACAGTTTTCAGGTATATAGACGCACTAAACTAATGCAGTTCATGTGTAAAATACACATTAACATAAGGCAGCGAATCATGGTTGCTTACTAACTCCATAAAAAATAAATTACAAGCATTTATAAACAAACATCTCAGAATAATATGCTGAATATTATGGCCAAACAGAATAAGGAATACAGAATTGTAGGAGTTAATAAATGAAGAATCCATAAAGAAGTAATTACCAGATGTAAAAATGCAAGTGAATCGGCCACATACTACGGAAAATGCAAGATAATTGCATAATAAAGTTGGTGCTAAGCTGGAACTCTTAAAGTGGCTGCAGTGGAAGATGAAAAACTAGAATTACATGGAGAAAAACAGTGACGGCAGAGTTAAGCAGATTAAACAGAAATTTAAAAAAAAAAACTGCAACGAATAAAAGAATGTAGAAAAATGTAGACTTAAAATAGAAGCTATATGCTCCTAAATGAAGTAACAGGGGGAAAAAAGATACATACATATACATACATAATACATACACAAATCTAGATAAGTATCTATGGCTTTAATCCACATTAAGTTAAAAAAAAATCCTTGAGTCTAACTTGCTATTTGAATCAAAAAAATCGAAATATTAGAATAAATATATAAGGACTTTGTTTTACTTTTTATATGGTGTGTGTTATGTTATATGTTATATACATATACTTAGAAGTAATCAATTTTTGAAAGGAAATGAGTAGTGAATGAGTATAACATAACCCAGTTAGGTAACTTTTGGATCCTTTTCATTTTGAAACAATTGTAAAACTTTTAAGATGTGAACTATTTATAAAATTAATCATATCATAAACTCGATTTTAATTTATAATACCTACCAAATAAATTATATTAATGGAATATATGTGAAAAATAAAACTTTTTATTTTATATTTTATTTAATATTATTTTATGTTTTGTTTTGACAATTTGTCTGGATGAAATGAAAAACTCTTCTGGTTAATACTGAGTGTAACCACTTTTAGTAAAAAAATTTTTTTTTTTTGTTTCTTTTATATTTTCTATACATCTTTTCATCACAAATGGAAAAATTTTATAAATAAAATTTTGTTTTCTTTTCTTAGAATTTTCTCTTTATATAAATTGCAAATACATATTATAAAGGAAAATGCTTAAAATTTAAATTTATTTAAAAATTTTAATACTAGGAAAATGTCTTAAGAAATTTTGAATTTTAACTGAAGAAAAGTTTTTTTTTTTTTTTAATTTTTGTTAAAGAGTAAAAGAATGATGATGTGTTATTGTTTATTTTCATGTAGTTTTAGTATTTGTTTTTTTTTTATGTTATTTTTATGAAAAGCTTCAAAAATTAAAATTTTTAATAATTTATAAAGGAAAATACATTTAACTATATTTTTATTATAGTAGAAAAATAAAGTTTGTAAAATATCTAATTGTACAAAATTAATAAATAATTGAACAAAATGAATAATAATTCTTCTTTTAATAAATATCCGATATTAATTTGCATTCCTTACAAATTATATGCGACGTCAATTATTTTCAGATAATTTTACAGTAAAGTTTATTAATTTTATGGCGTTTTCGTTTCCGAATTTAAAATTTTAAACTGAAAAAGAGCAAAACCTTACCCAATATATACTTATCCTATTTTCTCCTTTTTTTTAGTTTTGACCTGAGATATTTGCCGAATAAATTAGAAAACAGGCTACAGGCAACGAATAACAAATATAAATATTGTATTTACTATATGATTGAGAAAGACAATTATTTATATTTTAATGTTGTCGTTCTAGATCGAATAAAACTAATTTTGTTGCCCTGTCACTATTTGAAAATCAAGTTTTTGAAAAAAATATTGTCCTGGGTAGATTTCACTCTAAATTCTTACAGAAATAAGAACGAAAGAAATTTTTAGGTTTGCAATTTTTTTTTTCAGTATAGATCTTAAATAATGTGACACAAAAAATAGTGCAACTTTAGAACAACTTTTTTTCAAAAAAAGAAAACTCTATTAGGCAATATATTATGCTTTTAATATTCCATTATTTATTTGGTTTTTCTTTAACAAATGTTTTCAACAAACAGTAAAAACTATATTAAATCGTAATTTGGGACTTAAAATTCGAAAAAAGTTTTCTAACAAAAGAAATTTTATTTTATATAGTTCAAATATTTTTAAATTCACTTCAAGTTCATAGAATCTGTAAATCACTTTTTACACCAAATTGTGGAGCCTTTCTCTTCTTTAAACTAAACTATTATTTTCCCTAATATTCTAACATTTCGAATATCTGTACATTTAAATAACTGATGTAATCTCAATAATTACTTGATCCATTATAAAGCTGAGGAAATTTTGTTAATTCATTTAGTGTTATTTTACAGAAAAATTTCTTTTATTGAAAAACAATAGATAAGTATTAAAAATTTCAATTGTATTCTAATTATATTCTCATCAGCTGGTTATCTCCTCCTAAACGTTTTATAGCTAGTCGTACTTCCAAAAAAGGCTTACGTTTTTTACTATACATGCCATAAGTTGATCTTTATCTGAATTCTTAATCTGGAATTTAATTTTTTTTACAAACCAAAAGCAATTAATTTTAAAATTTAAATTGGAAAAAAATTTTTCCATTTCCATTTTATTTTACAACCAATACATATCTACATTAATTTTCTTTAGGTAAGTTTTTTTTTCCCTTTGATTTTCTTTTGTGTTCTTTACCATAATAATCAATCAGTATATAAAGGAACATTTATTCAACTGAAAATATTTCATAAATAATTAAAATTGAATTTTTCAATTAGAAGCAGAAAACAAAAAAAAAAAACAAGAACAATAATTAGGAAATAAACAAAGCCAAAAAACAATACTTTTATTTTGTATTTTTTCTTTTTAATTTTAAATTTTGAATTATTTAATTCAAGAAAACAAAAACAAAAAATACCAAAAATAATTATAATCTATAAAATATTATAATCTTTTTAATCCAAATATTCTTCGAAAGGTAAATAAAAATTTTTGTACTGCTTTTCATCTTGTTATATTACATTTTCCAAAATAACAACAAGTTTAAGATGCTTATATATTAATTTAACTAAAAAAATCAGCCATATCCATCTCAGAACCAATCACACTAAAAGGAAGTTTTAATATTTGTTTTTTTTTTAATAGGGTTATTTACAAATATTGATAGACAGGTAAAAGTGGTACGTGCACGTAGTCCTAAAAAACACTATCCTTGTTGCAAATAAGTTGGTACACATATAACCATAGGAATATTAACGTTTTTTTTACAAAAAAAAAACAACTAAGAACAATTCAAAAGAATCATAATAAAAATGTATCTAGAAAACAACTAAGTAAAATTCAAAAGAATCATAATAAAAATGTATCTAGCTATATTATATAAATTTTATGATTTGTACATGAAACATATGTGTATAGATATATTATCTGTATATTTGTATATTTGTAATTTAGGCTGTATACGTGCCTCCAGATAGACAGACACCACTTTGAAAATACTTAAATCAGGTTTCCACGTTCTGTATAAATGCATATATTTTGAAAAATCTGAGGTTCGAAATTTTAGCGCACATGTATATCCGAACGGTAAAAAACAAAAACATTAAAATAAAATGATATTGAATTTTCACTAATTCGGAACGAACCTTCCTTTTAATTTTGTATCTATACAATTTGAATATCAATACCAGAATAAAATATGAGATAAATATATTTTATCTTGTTAAATTTGTATTGAGCTTTATGAAAATTATATTTTTGGATATTACAGATTTGATAATTAAGTAGCAGATTTTCACTATCATAATAATATAGAAATCCCAAAAATCAAAAAAAAGAAAAAAAGAATCTTGCGAATTTACTTAGAAATAAAAACTTAAGATTATTAAAATTCTTTTAACAAGTATTTTCAAAATTTGTTCTGCATTTCAAACAAAATCTGGTCACATTGATTGAATTGAAAAATTTTATATTTGAGGTAATTTTTATATGTTAAGCATGAAAAAATTAATTTTACATCATATTTAATAAATTTTTTTAGGTAGAATTAATTTTTTTTTATGTAACTAGTAATTTTTTAGATAAAAAAGGGTAAAAAAAAAATTAAATTCAATTTTAGTTACCTATCTATAAATATTAATTTTGAGGTATTAAATTTGAAATCCTATCTAAATGAATACTTGATAATTAATAGTTGATACTTGAAAAAACAAGGTAGAATGTAAACCAACGGTTTTTAAAAGCGCAGATTTCCAAAAGGTAATACAAACTGTTTAGAATTGTGACTTGCACAAAAATTTGAAAATTTCATATAGTAAGAAAAAACGTGAAAATAGACTTTTCTGGAATTTTGAAGGGTTATAAGTCTGGAACCCTAAATAACTAAGAAAAACCGTTAACACACGTAAAAATATATTACTGGAGTTTTAATTTTTACCGATGTTTAAAAATAGCAAATTTTCAAATTTTGAGCCCTAATAGCTCATAAACAGGGGGTGGTACAAAAAAATTATCTGAGCAAACTTATACTAATTCTAAAAGTTCTTTCTTGTTTCAAAATTTCAAGCCCGTATCTAAAAGCGTACCGGAGTTATGAAGGTAGCAAAATCATGTAAAATTTGGTTTTCACATAACAGTTAATTTAAATACTAAATTTAAAAAATATATACAATTTTGATATTGATTTATAAAGCTAAGGAAAATTTCTGTCGAATGGCGTTTTCAGATTCAAAATATGTTAAACGGAACATGAAATATACGCGTTTTCAAAGTTTGAGGGGCTGTAGTTCTCAGATGGATGGGGCTACATGAAAACGTTGTTCCACAAACTTAATTTTTTTATGACCTGTAGCTACACATGGTTAAAGTTTTTTTTTTCCCTGTCTTTAACGGTGTAGAAGTTTCGTAAACAGACGGACAGACGGACGGACGGACAAACGGACAGAGTGAAACTAATAGGCAAATTTTTCAAAATTTCTTTTGAAATGTGCTAAAAAGCGAGACAGTATTATGAATCAAATGAAAACATTTTAGCTTCACAACAACATTTTTAATTTTTTTTTTAATTTTTTATGTTAGTTAAAAATTTAAAAAATCAAGAGATATTTTGGGACGTCGGTGGCTTAGTGGGTAACAGCATTGGTATAAAATACGCTGTAAACACCGAGGGAATATGGTTTCGAATCTTACACATGTTGTAAGACGAAATTTAAAGCCAAGTCTGAAAAGAAGGCTGTGTAATATCGTTGTAACATTTATGTCGCAAGGGAATAAACTTACAGAAAAAAAACTTTAATTATAAGGAAACTCTAGATAAGTAAAAAAACAAAAGCCAATTAAAATATCAAGAAAAGCATTTCGAAGACGTGAAGGAACTAAAATTATGCAAAATTTTAGTTTTACATAATGGTAAATATGAAAAAAAAATTTTATATCAGTTTCGAAAGCTAGAAAAAATTTTCTTAAACAGCACATCAAAGATATTCAGCACATCTTGACATATAAACATTTAAAGATAGGGCTTTTTCCAGCTTTAAAGAGCTGTAGCTTTAAACTTTAAAGAGCTGTAGCTGTAGCAACTTTAAAGAGTTCAGTAAAGGAATGATATATGAATCCAAAAACTTAAATTTTTGATGAGACCTGCAGTTCATGGTTAAAATTCGATTGCCTCTTCCTAATCTGTATAGTAGTTATATAGAACAGACGGACGTATAAAGTATAAAAAAAATTTTTACAAAAAACAAAACGTACAAAAAATAGGATATACTTTACTTTAGGTACATTGTCCGATTACCTTGAAATTTTACATAACGGTACCTAGTGATGTCACCTATATTTCATAGAACATAACTTTTGGCGCAAAGGTCATTTTAAGGTCAAATTGATTATTTTGAAATTTTCCTAACATTTTGTAGTATTTTACTTAAACAGTTATATTTTCGTCTACTATATATATGAACCAATGTTCTACATATATGTTGAACTAGTATATATGAACCAATTTTTTACAACATTGTGAGGCCTACTGTTATCTTTAATATATTTCTAGTTTCATCTTAATCAGTGCTACGGTTTCTGAGATACTATATAATATTTACTATATATATATGATATAATATTTAATTGGAAATATTTTTATTTTTTAAAACTATGATACATTACAAAAGGGTAAAGGGAAAGAAAAAAAAAATAAAAAAACAAAAAAAAAATTATTTTTCATTCATTAATTTCTTCGAATTGATTTTTTTTTTTTAATTAATTTTATTTGACATATACATACATACCCATATATGCATAAATACAAACAAATTGTTTTTAATAATTTTAATAGATTTAAATAAAGAAAGCCAAACAAATATTTTATTATAAGAAGCAGGAATATTTTATAATTGTTTATGAATTGTAAATTGTAATGGGTAATCAGATTAATGGGAAACAGATTAAAGTTTCGAATATTTTTTGTTTTGTTAAAAAGAAATTTTTTCTAAATTTTTTTATTAAATTTTATTATAATCTTCTATATATCCCATGGACTTCTATATATGTACCATGGCACTTCTGTCTTTTTCAAGTGAGTCAAAAGTCCCAATTTTCGTTTTGTAATGATAATATTTTTCTTTCTCTCCTATAAGCAGCATTGGGCATCCACTAAATCATTTCTTTATTCATATTTGACTAAGTTTCAGTTTCTTGAATCATTAATTTCACTAAGCCGTTGATTACTCGGCTGTAGCTATTGTAAAAGACTCTGAGACCTTTCTTTTATTTCTACGCCATTTATTATCTTATACAAGAATTATAGTTTATTATTATTTTATTTTATAGCTATTAACAATATGATATTAAATTATAATTTATAGGACATACATATATACTTATTTTTAATTTAATTATATTCTATTAATTATATATTATAAGAAAATGTCTAATATTTTTTATTTATCTATATGGCCCAGCCGGGGTTTAAGTCCGAGTCCTTACGTATGAAAGGCCGGTGTCTTAACAATTACACCATTGACTGGATAATGATAATAATTAATAATGTAATAATATCGTTTAGAGTAAACTTTTTAGACTAAACTTCAATTTATACCCCGGACAACTATAAAATCAGATACAATTATTATTCCGGCCAGCCAGGATGTATGCATATACATTTATGTATATATATCTATTTTGAAGAAATTTTATAGACGGTTGCGAAATCAGATTTGCGCCTTGTTCAGAGAATAAGTATAAGTATATATGTATGTCTGAAAATCTGAATTAGGAGGGAATTTAACCTGATTCAAAAATACCAATGGAACTTCTGACATGTCACCATCAAAGTATAGTTATAGGAAGTAGTTTTACTTTTTACTAAACCTAATGCATTTTGCACACAGCAAAAAAGTCTATTTTCTAAGAGTAGGTGCAATATATTTTTTTATTTTCCATATCCCAAATGAGTAGTAGGTACCCAAATGAGTATTTTATTATTTTTGGTTTCAATTTTAAATCGTTTTTTTTATTCTGTCTCTTTAACACAAATTGTACACAGTCCATACACACTTTGTACCGCGATAATTGAATACCCTTGAATATAAAACAATGATAATTTTTTATAACTATACACTTTTTACATTAAGTTAGCTTAATTTAGTTACAAAATTTTTTTATAGTGTTTTTTTCATTTCTTCTTATTAGTATACATATTTAGTGTGTCTGACTCTGACACGGTATTGTGCAGGTACGATTCCGGATGGAAACATAATATTGTTTTTGTAGGTAGGTACCTATATAAATTACAAATATAACTTTTTTTTATTTACTGCATTTTTTAGCAAAGTACAAATTATACATTATTCCGAAATTGCAAAAACAAATACCTATGTACATATATAAAAATAAAATCTACCATAATTAACTCCGGCCAAAGGCTAGTTTATAATAAAAACATTTACAAATTTGAACATCATAGAAACAGTGCAATAAGAAAGAACTTCAGGCTTACAGTTTATAAATTTTGTAAAAAATGTAAGTACTAACTCTTTTTAAACCATAAAAAAAATATGTTTAAAAAGTCCTTAAAATTAATACTAACCTCATATAAATTTTATATTATTAAAATATGTAACTTGATTCAATTAGATTTTGTAAGATGATTAATTACTCAATTGTATTACAAAATTGTTTTAAGTTCAAACTTCAGACATGTTTATCAAAAGAAATGTTTATCAAAAATAAAGGTTTTTAAATTGTTAAATAATTATTAAACAACAACTAATATAAAACTAAATAATAAAGTTTTGTACTTCAATATAATTTTTAGTTTAACTACAAAAATATATAACATTAATAAAATAAATTTATTACTCTTTAACACAAATTGTACACAGTCCATACACACTTTGTACCGCGATAATTGAATACCCTTGAATATAAAACAAAATGGTTTGGGTCCTTGATAACTAATTGTATAAATTTCATTATTTATAGCTATAACTACCTCTAAATATAAAACTAAAAATAAGGCTACTTAGTTATATTTACAATACTTATGCATGTAGATTTAGTTATATTATTTACAACAGTGTGTCACACTTAAATCAGTTTGATCATACAATGTGATGATAACAAATCAAAGAGACAGCAATCTCAATGATTCCATTTTTTTCCTTTAAGAAATTACAAATCTTACAATTTAAAATCTTTGTTGTAGAACTAAGCACATGTATCTAGAATGTAGTGCGAACCGATCAATACATATAGCTTTCAAAGAGGTAAAGAAATTAACCTTAACTTATAATAATCAACTTATATATATCAACTATAACAACTAATCAATGGTTAGACAGCAAAGTGGCTACGTCCAAATCACAGTAAAAGTGAAAACGTTTTTTATTTGATTTTCGATTTCATGCAGCTATCCACAAAATATATAATTAAAAATATAACAAAGAAATATCTAAATTTTAAAAAAATTATAATTAATAACTTAAATAATTCCAGATGTGATAAAACTATTCCAGATGGTGATTGACTTCAAAATGATTAAGATCGAATTTAACAATACATACCCAACAATCTGAATTTTCTAAATATTATTAAATACTAAAACAATGCCCTGAAAAAATGAGCTTAAAATGTAAGCTAAACATTAGCGATGACTAGATACATCCCCGCTGAATTTCTTTTAATCTTTTCTATTATACTCTGAACTGATCCCTAAAAATTTATTTTTTTGTATGTTCAACTTATACCTTCTTTAAAAGCTTTTTTTTTTTAATTTATTTAAAATTTTTCATTCATTTGTAATTATTAAATTTTTTACTTTTGAAGCACTCTGTACTGTAAACGTTTACAAGCCAGTGTAATACTACAAAATTAAATTAAAAGGTTAAACTTTAAAAGTTGACTAATTTATTTAATCATAGTTTTTATAAAACTAAGAATACTGTTATTATTATCTGATTAATTTTGTTATATTATAGTATTAAAATAACGGTAAATATATGTTTTAAATTTTGGTTTTTTTTTATCTTAATAATTTTTTTTAGACTTTAATTTCTATGCAAAAAAACCTAAACATAAAAAATATTGCGTGTAAATTAGATTTTTTTTTTATTTTTTTTTTCTACTGTTCCATTTCTTAGTTTTTATTTAAATTTTAATGGCTGGGGATATAATTATAATATTAAAAAATTACATTTAAGGTTTGTTTTTGGTCTTTCTTTTTATGATTTTGTTATTCTAGGGTTTTTTTTTTTATTATGTGGCTATTTTGCTCGACATTCCCGCATGAAAAATTTTCGAAAATGTAAGTATGTATATAGATGTAAAAATATTAAAAAAAAAAAATTTTTTGGGGAAAAATCACAATATTTCTTTAAACAAAAAAAGAAAAAGAAGAACATTCTAAATTTTTAACTTTTGTGTTTAAATAACACTTTTTAGGTGTGTTAAAATACATCTACTATTTACCAAAATATATAACGCTAATTCTATCAGTGGACAAATCTCATGACATTGAATCTTTATCTAGATTTTTAATTTACTTTTTGTTTTACTTTTAAAATAATACTTGTACTTAATATAATTGCATGGAGTATCAAGATTAAATTTTTGTAGATGCAAACAATGAACGAAGATTTTTAACAGCTACAATTAGTTTTCTAAAGGCTACTCGAAGTATTTTAAGAGAAGATAATTTATGAAATTTCAGAAACTCTTTTTTTGAAATTATAAAAATTTCTAAATAAAAAAAAATCCATTACATTGTATTTTTTAAATAAAAAACATGCTCTAAGCTTTATTTTAGACAATTCACAATACAATATATTATATTAACTTATTTTTCGTCTCTTTCTTTTTTTTTTTTTTTATTTGTAAACAAAACCTTATAATGTTTCTTCTATTTTTCCAAAAACCAAAAAATTAAATTAAATGTAGAAGCAAATGAAAGGAAGAACACATTAAATTAAAAGCTAGAAAAAAAAAAACCCACTTACGACAACAACCCAAAAATATTCACTTTGGACTATTTAAAATGTTTTGAAACAATACAACACATACCTATTCATAGTTGCAAAGAAAAAACAAAAATTGTTCACAACATTTTTATGAGTTTACCCCACCTTAAGAACACCAAAAAAAAAGAAAAAATAACAACCAAATAAAATTTATACAATCATAATAGACATACATATATACATATTTCGTAAAAACAAAGTAAAAACCTCAAAAAAAAAAAAAAAAAAAAAACATCTGAGACTAATTTAATGCTGAAAAATCACGCAACATCAATTTTTATTTAACAGCTAATGTATACACATACATGTGCTCAAAAAATGAAATAGCTTTAAACATCATTCGAACATATAAGAAAAAATAATGTTATTATAATAATTTACCTTTTTAAACTTTAGGTTTTATTAACGATAGTGAAAAATATCTTTAAAGGTTCCAAAGAAAACAAATAATCTTAAGAATTTCCATATATAGAAACTGGTTTCTGACCAACAACCTAGGCTTATTTTAAACAAAATAAATTATATATTTCAAATATCCCTATATTAAATATTAAATTTGAAAGCAGTAGTATAGTAAGCAGCAGCAGTAGTAAGAATATGCAACAATAGAAACATTAGGTACATAGTAACTAAAACTGTCATTAATTTCATCAAAAATACGATTCATAAAATCAGCATCAGTATCTATGGGTATCTATAGGTATATATTTCATTAGAAAACATTTAAAATCATATTAAATAGGAGGATCAAATTTGTCCTGGACTATATATTAAAATCTACACAATCTGACTGCATAAAAAAATATAATGTACAAGGAGTTACACACAATAAAATATAGTATAGGTGTGTTTTGAATAGCCAACTCCTAATATTTAATACCCATTATATTAGCATATACGATAGCATAAAAAAAAAAATGCCATTTTGCTTAAAAAATTTTAACAAACGAAAGCATCAAAAACAAAATGTTTGGAGAAAAAGGTAAGGATCAATTTAAATTGATTTTTTGTTTATTTTTTTTTTTTTTTTGGTTTTGTTGGACATTTTGCGTTCAATGCAAAAAATGCCTTTATCTCAGTTTGTATTCTATTTAACTTTATTATTTTTCGTTATAGGAAAATTTAAATTTTTAATAAAAAAGAAATATAAAAATTAAACTAAAAAAAATTTTCTTTACGGTATCTCCCCGTAAAATGAAAAGTTTTTTTTTTTTAATTTTTGTATTCTTAGAAATTTCAAACTAGAAAACAAAAAAATTGTTCTCTTAAAGTCCTATATAAAACCAAAAAACAAAAAAATAACACAAAAAACTTTTTCTTAATGGAAAATTTATTAAAAAACATTGAATTATGCACGATATAAAAAAAAAATGATTGAAATTTATTTTATTTTTTGCGTTGCTTTCTTTTATTTTGAGTCTTTATAAAAACTGAAACGGATAATGATCGCATAGATGAAATGGTCGACATTGAAGAGGAAATCTTTTAAAAGTTTTTTTTTTTGTTTCTTTTCTATTTTTGTAAAAAAAAAAAAACAAATTCGAAAATACGAACAAAATAATATCAGCTTTAAGGTAAAATTCAATAACGGTTTTTTGTTTACCAAATAGAGAGAAATTAAAAAAACTTTAATATAAAATATTTAAAAATTCAAAATTTACGAAGAATATATTTTTGAAACTCATTACATTTTTTTTTGGTATTACATTTTATTTATAATTAAACAATAAGATTAGGAATGCCTAAAACAATTCGCCTTTGTAACAATTGTTCAAAAGAACTATGTATGTATATTGTACGGAGTATCTTTGAAGATGTTTAATAATTTTTTAAAAGTGAAAAACTTCTATAGAGATATCAAAATGGTAATATTATTTATTAATTATTTTTGATTAGAATGATTATTTATTAATTTTTTTTTTTTTTTTATTTAAACTCATATTAGATTCGAGTTTATTTTTCCATTATGAATTTTATAATTTGTTCGTACTAAAAGTAGAGACTTTTCAATTTCCTTAGCAATAAGTGACTTTCAGATGTTCGCAACACAGTTTTTGTAGTTTATGTCTTGTATTATTGTATGAAATGTCAGATGACAGTTGATTAATGTTTATTCAAAATAAAAATAATTTGCATTGTAATAAAAGAGAAGATTTTATTTTTATGACTAAATAAATAATAGAGATGTAAAAAGAATCAATTTAAAAAAAATACTATTCTTCTGTATAAAAATACAATTTCTTCTGTTTAAACAAATATTTTGTAAAATGTAAGAAATATTTTGAAAATATTAATCAAATTTGTATTTTTTTTTTTTTCATTTTGGAAAATTTTAGTATGGCCATTTAAAATAGTACAATAGTACAATACCAATTTTGCAATGGGGTTGTAATCTTCCAAAATGAAAAACTTTATGTAACATTTAAAACAATACCAATTACTTGTTTCAAATTTTACATAAACTTTTCATGCAAATTTCTTATAACGGGGTAAAATTGTATGCTTTTATTTATTTTACAACAGTATATTTTTATCGTACTTAACTTTCAAATACTCACTTTTATAAAAATAAATATATACTATTTATATATATAAATTTATACTATTAATTTTGAAAATAATGTTTTGCTACTATTTTTCATTTATACCATTTTTAGATATTCTTATTAGGTAGGTAGACAGAAAAAGGCTGCAGTTGCATACTTAAGCCAATTTAGATTTATTGTGATGCCCTGATTTTGCTCCTAATTAAAGCATTGGGAGCTTATTACAAAGCGCTGTAAATCGATTAAATCCAGCTCCGACAAATCGAAAAGATTGTTTTAGAAGAATTTCCCCAGAAATTTTCTTCTTTTTGGAACAAGATCCGAACATTCTCACTTCTCCGATCCGATCGAACAGCTAATCTTTTTCGCTAATCTTTTTATTTCCGATCATGTTTTTCCAAATAGGTCACTTTCTCTTGGCTCAGTTCTTTTCCAGGTTGCTTTTGCCCTTCCCACATTTCTTCTACCTTGGAGGTTCCATTCTAGAGCTTAGCGTGCTACTGATGTTGTTGGGTGCCTTAGAATGTGACCAATCCATTTCCACTTCTTCTTTCTTATTTGGACTCATATCGGCTCTTGCCTCGTCATTACCCAAAGCTCTTTATTCATTTTACGCCTTGGCTAGAGTATGCGACATATTATTCTCAAGCATTTATTTATAATGACTTGTAATTTTTGTATATTATTTCTAGATACCATTTCGCTTCCATATTGCAATACTGATTTGACACATGACTCGAAGATTCTAATTTTCGTTTCGTTTTAATTTAATTTTCCACGTACTATGCGTGTTGACTTTGATATGAACCATAGTTTTCCGAACGTCTTACGAACCATTAGTCTTCAATTCTGGCTTTTGCTATTCTGTGTTCTATATCTCTATTTGCACCACCATCTGTCGTTAATATGCTTCCCAAGTATTCAAATTCTGATACCTTTTCTATTTGGGTATTGTGTATAAGTAATGATACTTCGCTTGTGTTTTTGATTCTCATGCCCTTGGTCTTATTTATGTTCTTGGTCTTTTATGTTTATTCAAAGACCTATTTTTTCATCTTTTTCTGCCAATTTTTTGATAGAAGCCTGCATTTCTTCCGCTTAATGGCCAATATCATCAGCATATTACAGGCTTTACAGTTTCTGTGGTAGTTGTTAGTTGATTCCTTTACGTAGTGTTGTTATTTCTCTCATAACGTCTTAATTCTCCCTTTCTTTCATTTACGTCTTAATTCTAAAAAAAAAATTTATTTTAATATGTTAATATTAAGTCGTTTTAATTATTTGTTCTAAATATTTTTTTTTTTTTAGTTTTAATCAAATTATACAACTATTTTTTATTAAATTTATTTGGAAAAATTTATTAAACATATTATTTTTTTATGTTCAATGCTTTTAATTTGCTCCCTTTTTCTTCAACTTACGTAATTTTGTAACTCAAATTTAACTCAGCTTCAATTCTAATGAGTTGATATTTCTAGGTTTTGTGAAAGTTCGATGACAATACATAATTTTAATTTAATTATCACAAAAAAACCAAATATTATAGGTAATAAAAATTTACAAAATTAACTATTCCGACATTAAAATACGTAAAAAACAAAAAAAAAGATTTTATAAAAATTTTGAAAAATATTACGCAAAAAAATTCAACGATTTCATAAAAATTAAATTCTATTTCATATTGAATCTTTGTCACAATTATAAAATATAATATTGATCTATATATTATAATATATGAATAATAGCATTTAATCTTTAATAGATTTAATAGACGACAGTTACGTTACAGAATCTTATGTAGATTCTTAGACAGAATCAAAACGAAAAACGTCTTTAAACCTCCACTATAATACTAAATTAATCGTATCTCTATGAAATACATTTTGGCGGAATATGCTTTTTGCTAAACTGCTTTTTGAAAAAATGTTAAAGAGGGATTTTTTATGAATTATCTTTTGCTGACAGATATTTTTGGAGATATTGTAGAGAATTGTAAAGAAGTTTGCATAATAAAAAATATTGTAGGGAAACCAAACAATTAAAATAGAATTTGACGGTTCGTATCTCAAGACTGTATCATCAAAGATGAACTACCAAATGTATTAATTGGATATTTAAACGATTGAGAGGTGTTTTAATTCAAATAAATAAAATATGGGAACAATTGAATAAAATAACCTGTTGAAGCTAAAAATAAAGTATAGCATAGCAAATAAGGAGTGAGGTTTACATCCCAAATTAAAATTTACTATTGCTGAAATTATTCATATCAGTTTAAAATTATCTGTTTAAAATTAGCTGGTTTAAATATATAATAATATTTTTTTCATAAGGTATACCCAATACCCATTAAAATAGACTACAGATTAAAATTTTAATCCAGTTTAATTTGCAAAAAAATTTAAATCAATACTAATTATGATTAATAAATTAACTAAATCTGTTGTAAAATAAATCAAATATGCAAAAATTAAAATGATTTAATTGATAAAACAATTAAATTATATTTTGAATCCTCTTGTGAATAGTTATTATAATTTATACATTTTATCTGTTAACAAATTGTTATTTTTTTTTTTTTTTAGAAATTATTTTTAAAACAAAATTTCTATGGAACATCTAAATTTACTACTTCTTAAATTATATAAATCCTACTTTGAATGTGAATACTACTAACATTTTAATTGTTCTTTTATCTGTTGTATAATATTTTCTAATTTTTATATAATATTTTATATAAGCTTCCATTATCGGTATGATAATGCAGAATATAATATATATTTAATCTTAAATTACAAAATTTTAATTAAAAAGATTAAAAAAATAAAAAAAAAAAACTAGAAGCTTTTTCACAGTTTTAATAATGTCATCATCATTTAAAATATCATTACATTTTATCACATTATCAACTCTTTCGTTTTCATTTATCTATCCAATCATCATTAATTCCTATTTTTAGTGAATTTTTAATAAACTTTTCAATTCAAACGAAAACTACAAAATTAAAAATCAAAATCAATAACAGTTTTTTTTTTTGCTATTTCCCTGAAGACTTAAAAAACATTTTTTCCTATACAATTGTTTTTTTCAAGTCTGTAAAACTGTAAATTAATGAAAATGTATATATATATTTTCATCATCATTATGATATTTTCATTAATTTATTCATCAATAATTGAACATGTAAATTGCCAAATTAACTTGTTTAAAAATCAACACACACACAACATTTATGTAGATATATGTATATAGAATTTTCTTACATTATATCCTTTTAAATATACAATTACATATACAAACAACCAAATTATATAATAACGGTATAGAATGTAAATTGCAAGCAATATTGAAACCGTCATATTGTTTTGTAACTTTATAGGGTGCAAATAATTGCCAAAAAAAAAAACAAACATATCATAAAAAATCATGAAAAGGACTAAATGTTGTTGTAGTTACAAAACCAATACAAATACATAAATAAGTGATTTCTTAACAATAAAAATAGGGACTTAAACAAAGTGAAATGGATAGAAAATAATCTGTTGAACCAAAATATATTGTTATAATATTGGTATAAAAAAACAAAAAAAATATCTTTTAAGAATTATGAAGAAAACTCTATTGGGTGCAACATTTTATTATTACAAAATTTAAAGTTACCAGATCCACAATATTTTTTTTGTTGTAAGGAATACGAATTTTTTTTTTTTGGTTAGAATTTAGTAAAACTATGATAAAAGAATATAATGGTTAAAATAAAACAACTAACTTGTGAAGTGCCATCTCCTACCATACTTTTTTCAAATATATATCACAACTTTCCATAACATATGACCAAATTTTCATAATATTTCATTGTTGACACAAAACTTATATTATAATAATGTTACATAAAAGTTGCAATCAATTATTTTCAGTGCTATCAGAATCATTTTCTTGTACAAGTCGGTAAAAATCCTCTTTAAAACAAAAACTTACTTACTTTCAACAGAAAATATTAGTCAATATGGGTATAGTTGTGTTAAAGTGAATAAAGTTCAATCAATTTTATTTAATCAATCATCAGTTTAAGCATATTTCAAAAAAGATGTCTTTTATAATTTTTACTGCATCTTGCACAAAAAAAAATTTTAAAAATATGCTTACTAGTTTCACTATGTCCGTCTCTCCTTCTGACAGAATAATGAAATTTTAACCATGAATAGATTTCTTATAAAAATTAATATTGTTTTTTATGTAGCCCCCACGTATTATGGAGCTCGCTCAAAGTTTTAAAAAACTCCTCAAAGTTTCAAAATGGTCTATAAAAAGAAAATTTCATAAGTATTCTTAGCATAAGTTACTTCCGAAATTTGTTTTTTTTTGTACCTCTCCCTATTTAAAAGAATTTAGGAGTCAAAAATTGAAAATTGGTATTTTAAAACATCTTTAACTTAGGGTCTTTTACAAATTTTTTTGAAAATTAAACGTAAAAATTTAATTCAATTTTATATTTTTAAATATGTTTTTCCTTTTAATTATATAGGGTTTCCTTAATATTGAAGAAAGTCTCCCATGATTTTACACAAATTTTTCTTTAATTTTATAAAATCCTTATAAAAATTTTAACAAATTCTTACAAATTTTGTTGGAAGTCAAAATTTTCTAAAATCTAAACTGTTTTTTTTTTGTCTTTTGAAAAATGTTCGTTTTCAAAAACCTTTGGTTTTTTTGGAGTTTAGTTTTTTAAATGAAATATTAAAATAATATTGCTATTTAATATATTATCTATTCTCAGCTCAGCACAGTTACTGTGTTTAGTAATGATGTTTAACCAGGTGACAAAAAATAATTTGAAAAAACTGCATAAACAAAATTCATCCGTCAAACTGATAAGAGTTTTAAAAGTTAACAACATATGAGATTATAAAGAAAAACTTTATGAATATAATGAAAAAAATTTGGAGTTACAAAAATTTTACATAAAAACCATTACCATATTCTGGGATAATAATACATTTCAATTACTTTATGTTTCAGGCTAAAAACATCATACAAATTTTGGCTAAAAACACCATACAAACACCATATCAGGCTAAAAACACCATACAAACACCATATAATTATTTTTACTTACCGTACTTATGTATAATCGTACAATCTACTATAATTTATATAATATATAGATGGTCACTACATTTCTATATTAATATTTCATTATGTTTAGAACATAATTGGATAAATGCCAATTAAAATGGAAAATTTAAATGGTAGAAACCGAAATATTTAAAAGTTTTCCATAATTCTGTTAAAGAAAATATTTTCATTTTTGGAAATTTTCATTTTAATAAAATTGGGCGCATGAACAGAAAGGAAAATTAGTACAAAAAGGGGTCCAGCTGTGTTAAGCAAAAATATTAGAAACAATGTTTATTTCTTTTTAGATTATGGAAATTAATTTTGTTAAATTAGTAAGAAAATGCTCTCAGTATGTTCCAAGGATTTAATAGTATATTCAATGAAATCATTATAAAAATTAAATTTTAAATTTGGTGAAAAAAAAAAAAAATAATAATAATAATAAATGAATAAATTTTTTTTGGCTTCTGTTCAAAAAATTTTTTTTTTATATGATTTTAATAGCAAAAAAAAATTTTTTTTTATTTATACATGACTCAAAATGGTTATAAAATTTTAGTTTAATTTTTTTTTAACGCTGTTGTATTTAATTGAATCTAAAATAACAAAACAAATTCTTAGTTAGAATTTAATTTACATTCATAATATTATAATTAAAAAACAGTTATTTTTGAATTTTTACGATAAAACAAAAATTATTAGTAGAAAAATCTATTTTCTTAAACTCTGTCCATCACAATAACTATAGATGTCCTTTAAATTTATTAAAATAAAAGATTTACAAACGCATTTTAATTATATTTGAAGTTATTAATAAAACAAGGTAGCATATAAACAAACGGTTTTTAAAAGCGCACATTTCCAAAACACAATACAAAGTGTTTAGAATTGTGACTTGCACAAAAATTTGAAAATTTGAAAAATAAAATTTTTTGAAATTTTTTGTAATAAGAAAATATGTGAAAATAGGAGTTTTCTGATATTTTGAGGGGCTGTAAGTCCAGAACCCTATATTACTAATAAAAACCGTTAACACACGTAAAAATACATTACTGTAGCTTTAATTTTTATATCTTACCGAAGTAAAATGTGTACAGGTTCCTAAGTTACAGGTGTTTAAAAATAGCAAATTTTCAATTTTTGAGCCCTAATAGCTCATAAACTGGGGGTGGTCAAAAAACTTTTTCTGAGCAAACTTATACTAATTCTAAAAGTTCTTTCTTGCCTCAAAGTTTCAAGCTTTTATCTAAAAGCGGAGTTATGAAAGTAGAAAAATCATGCAAAATTTGGTTTTCACATAACGGTAATTTTAAATACTAAATTTAAAAAAAATTGTATAATTTTGATATTAATTTAGAAAGTTAAAAAACTAGGTATTTTTTTCAAGTTAAAAAATAAAAGTGAATTGCTAGTGCAAGCATTTTGGACTGTTATAATATAAAAGTAAATTGCTGGAATAAGGTTAAATAAAAATCTAGGAAATTTGAGGTTCGTGTTTCTTTTTTATTCCAGCAATTCACTTTTATATTATAACAGTCCAAAAAGCTAAAGTTTTGCAATCAATTTTATTTTCTACTTTTTAGGGGGCGAATTTGGTTTCAATAAAAGCATATTTTAAAAATATTTTTTTTACATATTATTTTATTTTATACTTTTTAGTTTTAAATGAAACACATAATTTGAATTTAAAAATATGGGATATTTTTTATTCATACATACATTAATTATTGTTTCTGATATAAAATACGTTTTATAATTTTATACCAAATGTTTAAGTAAATTAAGAGACGTTAAATCGATTCCATTACAGCAAGAGTAAAAATTTTTTATTCCAGTATGTAATTCAAAGTGCTCCAAAACCATCAGGGCCTAGTGTTGGTGGAGGAAGCACCAGCCAGAGTGCTCCAAAACCATCAGAGGTTAGTAACATAAAAATATAAGCAACATAAAAATATTGTACCTATATATTTTGTGTTTTGCTAAATCCTAATACGAAACAAATGTACACATCAAGATTGATTGAACTAAATTATTATAGGAGGAAAGATCAAATAATATGTGTGTATTATACATAAAATTTTATTAAAAAATTTATGATGAATACAGTTAACAAAAAAAAAAAAAAATGTACATACACGAATTGGATTCGAACCAAATTACCCTCACTTTCAAAACTTGTACTTCTCCTCTGCACTATACAACACTTACATATTTTCTGAACATATTACTAACATAAAATCTTAATTTTTAACAATGCATATTCACTATGCATTAAAAAATGTTGACAGTAAATATTTTGATTTAAATCCTTAACAAATGTTGTAAACAAAATAACTTAGCAACATACATAAAAATATTGTATGTATGGATTGTGTTTTGCTAATTATGCTAATACAAAACACCAGGAAAGATCAAAAATACAATGTGTATGTTTGTATGCATGAATAAGAGATAAAAATGTAAGTTTTAAATTCATATATACAAAAATGTATACATATTTTATTAAAAAAATGTTGATGAATAGATTTAAAAAAAAAAAAATGTTGCATGTGAAATGGATTCGACCAACATGATCTCCACTTTTGAAACCTGTACACTATCCTCTGCACCATACTACACTTACAAATGTTGCTAACAGATTACGAAGATAATAAAAAGCGTGACAGAATGACAAATAAATAAATAAATAAACCGACACCGACGAGTTAATATAAAAGCATATAAAATAGGGCTTTTTCAAAGGTTGAGGGGCTGTAGCTCCGTAATGGATGGGGCTACATGAAAAACTTGTTCCACAAAATTATTTTTTTTATGAGACCTACCCATGGTTAAAATTATTATACCCGTATGAACTATGTTCAAGGGTATAATAAATTTGCCATTACGTTTGTGACACCTTAAAGGAGTCGAGCTAGATATAGTGTCAAAGGTATGGATCGGCTCAAAATCGAATTCTGAGTCGATTAAGCCATGTACGTCCGTCCGTCCGTCCGCACGATAACTCAAAAAATAAAGGAGCTAGAGGGCTGAAATTTTTTTTACGTCTTTTTTGCAAAATTGTTAGTTTTGCTATTTAAATCCAACATTTTCGGTCGGCGGGTTCGAGTAGCTGCCATACAACTTCTATCTTTATATAGAAATAACTCAGTATCTATTCAAGCTAGGTTTCTGAAATTTTGCAAATGATGATCAAGTTTTATGGCAACAACTTCTGTAAAATTTGGTTGTGCTGGTGCGGTGGGTTCGGGTAGCTGCCATACAACTTCTCCGTTTAAATGAGAATAACTCAGTGTTTATTGAAGCTAGGAATCTGAAATTTAGTATAGAGGTGTCGAGTTATATGCCAACAACTTTTATAAAATTTGGTTGGTCTAGAGCAGCCGGTTCAGGCTTCTTGCACCTCTTAGAACCTAATGAAGCTAGGCGTCTGAAATTTTGCAAATGATGATTAAGTTTTATGGCAACAACTTCTGTAAAATTTGGTTGTGGTGGTGTGGCGGGTTCGGGTAGCTGCCATTCAACTTCTCCGTTTAAATGAGAATAACTCAGTGTTTATTGAAGCTAGGAATCTGAAATTTAGTATAGAGGTGTCGAGTTACATGCCAACAACTTTTGTAAAATTTGGTTGGTCTAGAGCAGCCGGTTCAGGCTTCTTGCACCTCTTGGAACCTAATGAAGCTAGGCGTCTGAAATCTTGCAAATGATGATCAAGTTTTATGGCAACAACTTTTGCAAAATTTGGTTGTGCTGGTGCAACAGGTTCGGGTAGCTGCCATACAACTTTTCTTTTTAAATGAAAATAACTCAGTCTCCGTCCGCACGATAACTCAAAAAATAAAGGAGCTAGGAGGCTGACATTTTTTTTACGTCACTCTTGCAAAATTGTTAGTTTTGTTATTTAACTCCAGCATTTTCGGCCGCCGGGTTCAAGTAGCTGCCATACAACTTCTTTCTTTAAATGGAAATAACCCAGTGTCTATTCAATCTAGGTATCTGAAATTTTGCAAATGATGATCGAGTTTTATGGTAACAACTTCTGTAAAATTTGGTTGTGATGATATGACAGGTTCGGATAGTTGCCATACAACTTCTCTTTTTAAATGAAAATAACTCAGTGTCTATTGAAGCTAGCTATCTGAAATTTAGTGAAAAGTGTCGAGTTGCATGCCAAAAACTTTTGTAAAATTTGATTGGTCTAAAGCAGCCGGTTCAGGCTTTTTGCATTTCTTGGAGCTTAATGAAGCTAGGCGCAATAGATTCGGGTAGCTGTCATACAACTCCACAATTTACATAAATATATCTCTGTAGTTCGGTACTAAAACATCTGAATGTTTTTAAAAGATGATCAAGTTTTATAGAAACAGGATATATTACGTTCATACGGGTATCCCAGAGTTGACACAGTCTACTCTACTGCACTCTTCCTCGTTTTTCTTTATCTTTAACGGTGTAGAAATTTTGTAAACAGACGGACGGAAGGACGGACAGAGTGAAACTAATAAGCACATTTTTTAAAAATTTTTTTGGAAATATGCTAATAATTACTTCTAATCTATACAAAGCTATATTTTTTTTTTTTGGTTTTGAACGTTAAAAACTTTTTACCTTTTAGAAATTCACTTTAATTAAATCTTGAACTTTTATCAAAGCTTGAACTTTAATGAAAAGTTCTAGAAAAAAAGAAGTATTATTACACTAAATAACAATTGCTACCGTCAAAGTTAACTGACATTTAGGTAACCCAGTTTAGAGCAGAAAAAGTCTATATCTCTACAAATTTGATTTTAACAAAGATTCATAATTAATTGTCTCTGTAACCTCACGGTTTCCTATAACTTATACATTAACAATTTTATAAGAAAATATTCATAAATAGAGAATTAAACAGGTTAGATTACCGAGAAATAAAGGAAGCAATAACTTGTTTGTTTTTAACGGTAAATTTAAGTAATAAATTAAAAAAAATTGTAAAAATTTTATATTAACTTATCCAGTTCAAAAAATTTTTTATATAGTATGGCGTTCTTAAATTGAAAAAATATTAAGCGGAACCGGAGATTTATGTACACATTAGAAAATAGGTTTTTGAAGAGGCTGTAACTCTGAAATGGCTAGGGCTACAAAAAAATTCTTCTATAACTTTACTTTTATTGTTCTTTTGTTTTCAAACCTGCTTAAAGTTAAAATTGCATCTTTCCATCTTAAACAGTATAAAAGTTTTGTAAACAGGTAGACGAACGGACTAATAAACAGAGCGAAAGTAATAAGTAAATTTTTCAAATGTACTGAACAATTTTAATTTACTTTTCCTTTTTTTAATATTTCAGGTAATTTTATTCGCTATAAAGTTTCAAAATTTTCCACCAAATAATTTTTTAAAAGATACATTTTTTCCTGTTAATCAACTTAAAAAATTTGAGTTACTAAGCCTCATTATAAAAATAAACAAAAAACTCCTTTCGTTTTCTTCTATTTAAACTTTTATATGTTAATAAAAAAAGAATATTAAACATCAACTGAAGCATGCTAATTACCATATAATATTTTTAATTTTTTTTTTTTTTAGTCTTTGATCATTCACAATAGACATTTTATTAAATATACATAAAACAAAAAAGGTTAATAAAAGAAAATTTTAGATAAAATACTTAAAAATTGTTGCAAAAAAACATTAAACCAAATGTAAATGTAATATAAAACGTGCAGCAAATAAAAATCAAAACGAAAAATTTCATATTTTCTAAAATTTTTTTTGATATTTTCTTTTTTTTTTCCTTTATTACTTTTCATTCATTTCTTATTTTTAAATCCTTTTAACAATATGTTAAGTTACTAAATACTATTAAAAACAAAAAACAAAAACCAAAAGAAAAATTTTTTTTTGGAGAAGATTAAAAAAATAAAATTCTCATAAATTTAAATCTTACTTAAATATTAAATGCACGTAATTGTTATAAATTATTAAAAGCTTTTATATATCTGTTAAATTCCTTCATATTAAATTAAGGAAGTAGGAGTTGAAATTGAGTTTTTTTTTTTTATTTTATTTTTTTTTGAGATTTAGATTTGCATTGAAGTAAATTTTTCCCAGTTAAACTCTAACCAATTAAAATGTTATCTCACATATCTTTTTAACCTAATTAGAAAATTATGAGTTCATAATATTAAATTAAATATTAAATATTCGTATTATATTACAAATACTTTATTTTTATTTGTGTTTCATGTATCTGATACAAATCCATAGATTATATAAATACATATCATAATTTAATTAATTAACCAAAAAACGCTTAAAATATAATTTTGGTTTTTTTTTTTTTTATTTTATTTTTCCATTGAATTTAATTTAATTTTTGTTAAAGTCAAAATTAGATTCGAAACATAAAAGTTTAATTGGTTATTAAACAGAAAAGCTTCTAAAAATATACAACTTGCAATATTAACCGCAATTAAGTAAGATATTCGATTTATCTCATTTACCTCTCTAATCATCATAAAAGACATTTTTAGACATTCTTAATTTGTCAAATTTTTACTTCTTATTAGAAGTTTCTAGCTTCATATGCAAAAATAAACTTGTGAGCTTTTTTTCACTGCTATAACTTTTCCTATATATATGAAAAAGTAGGACTTTTCATTTTTATATATGACTCAGCGGGGTTTTTGAGCCCAAAAAGTTTCGGATGAAAGGTCGATGTCTTTAGCACACCTCCATTGGTTGGATAAAAACTTGTAACCATACTATCAATATTAATTATCCCTAATAATATAATATATAATATAATATTTTTTTGGCGCCTTACATCTTAGCATCATTTACATTTTTATTTCATCTAATTTTTCATTTTATATTTATTTATAAGAATTTTGGTTTCTAGTTGTAGAGATGGTTCAATTTCTATTTTAATTTTCATAGAGTTTTTCATCCATTATCTTTTTAGCACATTTCCAAAAAAATTTTGAAAAATGTGCTTATTAGTTTCACTCTGTCCGTCCGTCCGTCCGTCCGTCTGTTTACAAAACTTCTACACCATTAAAGATAGAGAAAAAAAATTTTAACCATGGGTAGGTCTCATAAAAAAAAAAATTTTGTGGAGCAACTTTTTCATGTAGCCCCCCCCCCCATTACGGAGCTACAGCCCCTCAAACTTTGAAAAAGCCCTATTTTTAAATGCATATATCTTATGTTCTGCTTAAGATTTTTTCAATCTGAAAACGTCATTCCACAGGTATTTCTTTTATCTTTGTAAATTATTATCAAAATTATGTGATATTTTGTAATTTATTATTTAAATTTACCGCTATGTAAAAACCATATTTTGCATGATTTTTCTACTTTCATAACTCCGGCACGCTTCTAGATAGAGGCTTGAAATTTTGAGACAAGAAAAAACTTTTAGAATTATATAAGTTATCCTCAGAAAATTTTTTGCTACCACCCCTTCTTTAAGAGTTATTACGCCTCAAAAATTGAAAATTTACTATTTTTAGGCACCTGTACAAATTTTTCTTCGGCAAGACATAAAAATTAAAGCTTCAATAATATATTTTTACGTGTGTTAACGGCTTTTCTTAGTTATATAGGATTCCGGAATTACGGCCCCTCAAAATTTCAAAAATGTCCTATTTTCACATTTTTTCTTATTACATGAAATTTTCAAATTTTTGTGTAAGTCACACTTCTAAACAGTTTGTATTGAGTTTTGGAAATGTGCGCTTTAAAAACCGTTGGTTTACATTCTACCTTGTTTTATATATAAAAAAAAAAAATCATATACAACTCTGTTCATATAGTAAATGGTTCAGTGTAAAAAAAATTACAGCCGCAATTAATATTTTCAAAAATCTATTAACGAGACTATGGCGGTGAAAAAAGCTTCACAATTACAAGATTAAATTCTATAAAAGTACAATTTCTAAAAAGTTTTTTTTCTTTCTTTTTTTTTTGTTAGGGTAGATGAAAATCACCGAAACACAGTATAGAGGAGTGAAACGTGCACGAGTCCTCTATGAGTGTGTGGCATTTTAACCCACTAAATACCACCAAAATATTTTCATCAAACAATAAGTTATACGACCTTTAGGTCTCTTGTATTGCCTGGTCAAAGGAAGTTAAGTTAGGGAATGAAAATTGATTTCAAATTGACAGGCATATTGTTAACAAAGTTGTTAATATTCACCTTGAATCTTTGCACATTGTAATTGTAATCATCACCAATTTTGGGGAACACATTAGGTTGGGGACCACATGACGGAAGAGACTATGTTGAGAAAGCGTAGAGGTGGCATTGGGATTTTTTATTACATAAATTGCTTTGTTTTACACTTTATCGAGAAATCCCAACGCCGTTTAAGAGGCAAGACTTTCCCTTGAAAAGTTACGGTAGAATTTTTTTTGTAATACTACTGGGAAAAATTTTCGAACAAAAATTTTCTTTTATTTTTACTTATATGGTATTAATTTTTTTATTTTTTGTAATTAAATTAAAATCGATACAAATATGAAAGAAATCATAAAAAATTAAACAAATCATATTATATAATACTTATTTTTATAAGAGAACAGTGTATGGACTAGTATATCCATATTTAACGTATTCAACATTATGTTCAAAATACGTTTTACCTCCTTTTTATGTATTTACAAATACATATTTACAAAGAAAGTTTGTTAAAATTAAATTTAAAGGACAACTGAGACCAACCATAATCATAATCAACATAATCAAAATCATAATTTTAATTAAAACTAACTAAAATTTATTAAAATAAAACAAAAAACCATTACATTTATTTGTATGCAATGCATTCATTGTATTAAAATGTTTGTAAAGAACATTTTTGTATTTACAGTCTAAAAAGTTTAACAGTTTAACTGAAATTTATTTTGAAATTAGTTTTTCCATTAAAAATTTTCAATTAAAATGGAATTGTAAATAAAAGTTGGTATAATTTAGTTGAGAATTATCTTTAATTACATAAGTGAAATAATGTGAAACTTTCATTTTTTGAGATTAAAGATTTTATTATATAAAAAATTTATTTTAAAAAACTACTTCTGTTATTTTATTACATATAACTATACATATTCAGATTCAATTTTTGGGTTAGGATACGAACTTAAATTTAATTTTACTTTTTTTTCCCCTCTTTCCACTCTTATAAAGAGTATAGGGCATTTTTTTTTCTTATCACTCCTATAAGGAGTATTTGACATTTACCAAGTCATTTATTATTAATATTTGACTAAGCTTCTGTTTCTGGAATAATTAATTTCAGTAAGCCGTTGATTAATCGGCTTAATTATTTTTTTATTATTCTATATGATCCAACCGGGATTTGAACGCGAGATCTTTTGAATGAAAGGACAGTGTCTTACCTATTATACCATTGGCTGGAATAACCTTTACATTTTTAGATTATTTTAAAATTTTTTTTTTCTCCTATTTTAATTCCTTAGGATACATACGGCTTCCACAAAATCCTCTCCAATTTTTTCGGTCTTGTGCTATTATTTTAATTTCTGCCCAATACTTTCAACTTCTTTCTATCTCATTCTAAACATTTCTTCTTCAATTCGTTTTAGCTATTCTCATGTTTCTTCTGCTTTGGGCGTTCCAGTCCAATACTTGTCGTGTCACTGATGTTATTCGGCTTCTAAAAATATGAACGATCTATCTATATTTTTTTCTTCGAATTTATATTTCGATTGATTCTTTATTGATTAATTCCCATAATTTCTTTCCTCGTTTAGTATTCTTCTCGGTCACAATATTATTGAGTATTTGTTGGATCTGAAAACTTGTAACTTTTTTATGCGTTTCATTCCATGCACAAATTTCACGAATATGTTAAATATTCTTATTTTAGTGCAGCGAACTATGTGTACTGTTTGCTTGATTTTCTATAATATTGTAAAGACAGTGTTTGCTTGCAAAATGTTATGCTCTATATCCTTTTCGTTTTTTCTATAAGTCATTATTATGCTTCCAAGGTTCATTTCGAAATCTGAAATTGGTGATTTATTTTTTTAAGATAGTTTTTTGAAAAATGTTTACTTTCCAGAATTTTTTTCGAAATTTTTGTCAAAAAAAAAGCTTCAAAACAAAAAGATATTAAATTATTCAAAATGTAAAAATAAATAAAAAAATCAATTCACCAAGATTATTATATTAGTAGGTATCTATAGCACTTAATAACAATTTAAGATTTTAATCAATCATGTATTGACAATATGTACCTTTTTATGTCAAAACTTTTATTTTTCGACAAATTAATTTTTGAAAATGAGAATTTATTATTATGGTATGAGTATAAACCGTTTTTTATTTCATTGAAAAGTATCTAAAAAGTTAATTATTAGTTAAAGATAAAATTTAACCATTTAATATAATGTAGCTCATCTGATTTCATAAGTTTTTTTTTTATTTTGGAATTTATAATTTTTATTGCTTGTCATTATTCTTTTTAAAAATATCCCAATATCATAAATTGAAACTTAATAGTCGAAAAATAAAAATATTAAAAATTTTTTAATGCTGGACAGAGTATCATTATCAATTTGTTCTATTCTTAGCATTAATTTTAATATTTTTAATGTATTATATCTGCAATAATTTGCAGGAAGAGGATTAAAATTTTATAAAAAGCAGTCAATAAATTTTTGAGCATAAAATGTCAAATTTTATATAATTTTCACCATAAAATGGTTTGTTTATTCCCACAAAAAAAGAAAAAAAAAAAAACGTATATAAAAAATAAACAACTGGGATTTTGATAATTTTTTTTTTTATATTAAAATTTTTTAAAATTGCTGCATTAAATTTTTATATTTATAAAAAATATATATATATATGCATGAATATGTTATGAAAATATTATATCCAGAAAATTTTTGTTCACCTTTTTATATTTTATTATATTGTTTTTTTTTTTCTTTTTTGTTGCTACTAATGTGAGTATGTGACTTTTTAAATAGCGATGCAAGTTATTTTAACTTTACTTTTATTACTCTGTCAAAATGTCATATTAATTTTGGAGCTTTTTCAGAGGATTTTTAATTTTCTTTTTTTGGTTTTTATTATGTCATTGCAGACTGCAGAGTTACATTATTTTATGAAGTAAATTTTCTTTTATAAATTAAATATTTATTGTCAATATTATAACGAAAAATTAAATTTTTTTTTTTTTTAAATAACATATCTATAATATAAATTATATAGTATATATTTTAACAAAGTTTTAATACCACTCTGACAAAAAAAATATTTAAAAAAATTTAAAACAAGAACTCCTAAATATATGCAATTTATTTACAAATTATTTGTTGAAGATATTTTAAAATTGTGCGGGGGCTTCGGTAGCCTAGTGGATAGGCTTGTGGCGTATTAACCGAAGGAGTGTGGGTTCGATTCCTGCACAGGTCGTAAGTGTTTTTTTCTTTACATACCCCCCTCACGATCAAATATAATGTAAATATATAGTATATAATATAAACAAAATAAATAATATTAGTATATAATTTAATAATAGTATAGAAATCTATAATGGCCTTAGTAGCCGATGGTTCAATAATATTGCATTACATTTATGTATGTCATATTAATATAAATAAATAAATAAATTATTCCCGGAGTCTTCATGACTTAAGCAATCAAACCTTCATCAGACCGGCATTAACCTATGCTGTACCAATCTGGTACAACATAAGCGCCAGCCTGATGGAAAAAACCAAAAAATTTGAGAGAAAATGTGTAAGAGTGCGTGTATATTAATGATAGTAGGAAACCATAAACCATGAACCACTTTCTTACATTATTTTTCTAATAAATATATATATAAAATCAAAATTAAAACGATTCGATAACTTCATAATTAAATTGATTCGAAAGCATTATAACAAAGTATTGAAATCTCTTGAAAATAACTTAATATCTCACACATTCCATCATAACGAAGAATATATAAAAAAAAAATCTTAAACATTAACATAGGATTTTATTACACCCGAACATTGCATATACCTAGATAAGGAAGGTCATCATAATTAAACCAATACCACTACTATTTCATTACAGTAGAAAGGCTATCATGCACAAAAATAAAATTTGATACAACGAATTAACAGCAACAGTATTGGAATTAGCAGTTTAAAATTTGACTCCATTAAGGACATGTTTGGATATAAAGATTACTAGAGGTTAAAAAATTTATCTGATTTAGTTTGAAAATTTATTTCATATTATAGATATTTTAGTTGTATAGGGTAAATTAAATAGGTTAAGTTAGTTTTAAGTTTTTATATTATGTACATATAATTGAAATAAATTGATTATTTTATAATTTTTTTTTTTATATTAAGCATAGGAAGTAAAAGAAATAACATTTATTGATAATATTACTATATAAATCTAGAAATTAAGAACGAAACAAAAATATATTAACAAAGGTGACCTGAATTAAGGCCCTGTGAAATAAAGTCCCGGGGTATTATTTCCGGTTTAAAGAGAAATAACGCCCTAGTGTCTTATTTCTCATAGTAATTGAGACATTCTCATGCAAATTAAAATAAAAGAAAGAAATAAAAGTAGCTTTTTAACCGACGGAGTGTGGGTTCATATCTTGCACAGATATTTCCGTTTTCTTACAAATATTTTAAAGTCATATACATATATTATGAATTTATGATATATAGGGAAATAGGCTATAGGCTGCAATATATATACTTAATCATTAATGATGAAAATAAAAATTGAATTGAATCGATATTATATTTTAACTCATTGCCGCAGTACAGCAAGACGAACACTTACCAAATAGATTATAAAAAGTTCTATACATTAATTAATAGTTAAAAAAAAAATTTTAGCTATATTTTAAGAACTGTTTTTAAATCACGTAGAGATTTTCAGTGATGTGTTAAAATTATTTAAAAAAGGATATTATCCTTCTATATTTCCCTTAAGCAAACTAAAAGAATTACAATAATACGATGAATGCCTTCACAATAAATACATTATTATCATCTTTTGAAATGAAAATTATACATCATTTTGATAAAAAATCAATTAAACACTTCATTGCCTTTTAAATTCAGCAAGAAAAAAAAAAAAATGTGAATTCAAAATAAAACCTATCATCCTGTTTTTAAAAATTTTAAATTGAAGAATTGAACAAAATGTCCTTTAGACCTTTGAATTGGACAAAACGAATTTTATTATAAAAGCACAAAAATATGACAGTGGTTAAAAAGAAATTATAGTTGAAAGATTACTAATATATTAAGTTTTGATGGAATTTAACAAAAAAAAAAACCAAAATTATTTAAAAAAAAGTGAAATGTTTCAAAAATAAAAAACAAAAAAAAAAATTAATTAATTTTATTATGGAATGTTAATTAATAAATTTATATACATACCAATATTTTATACAATTCTGATATATTTTCTATAGTTTCTATTTAACTTTAGTTTTAATTAAATTCCAATTTAAGTTTTTACAAAAAAAAAAAAAACAAATCAAAACAAAAAAACAACAATCACAACTTTCTCTTCAATTAAATTTCATCTATTGAAACTATTGAAATTCTAGAAAAAATAGTTTTTTTTTTTTCCATTGTCTGCTCGTTTTTAGATTACAAAAAAAAAAACATTTTAACATTTTTTTATTACTTTACTTTTAACTTCAATTTTTTTTCCTTAGAATAAAAGTATTTACATACATATAAAGAAGAAAAAGAATTTTTTGATCAGATTTTTTCTTGTAGATTTTATTATGCAAATTTTATTAGTTTTTTTTTTCTTTAGTTATCACGAGAATAAACATACAAATAAAATTGGCTAATTCTGGATATTCTTGTATAGTCGGTCAAGAATAAAAAATATTTCTTTTTTTTTATATTCTGTAGTTTTTTCTTTTATGTATTTCAAAGAATTTTGTTAGTAGTTGAAATTAACAAAAACAAACAAAAAAAAAAACACATTATGAAAAAAATCGATAAAATGTATTAGAAGAAAATAAAAACCATAAAAAGAAAATTTCTAAAGTAACAAAAACACAAAAAAAAAATTAAAATGAAAAAAGTTATAGAACAAATGGTTTTCCTTGAACGCACACTAAGAACCAAACTATTTTACAAAACGGATATTATTGATCTATGATTTTTTGACTAAAAGCGAAAATTAAAATGAAGTCAATTAGTGCCAAAGATTTATAAGATATAATATAACAGCAAAATATGAAACACTTATAAAGATAAAGATAGATAATTCTGAAATTATCTTTTTTTCTTTTTATAAATTATTAAATTAAAGATTCTTATTATTAATCTAAAAATGTTTTAAAAAGTTCTATAAATCCAAATTACTAAGGAGCATATTTCCGAATTGAAAGTTTTATCTAAAACTGGAATATGCTAAATTTTTTATAAATATATAATCACAGTTTATACTGTTATAGGTAATAAATGACTATGCTAAGGTAACGAGCTATAACATCAGTAATAACTAGACTTCAAGGATGAGTTATCGTATAAGTAATCTGTAAACTCTAGATCATTCGTCATCTTCAAACGTAAGAAAGAGGTAACTCTTAGTTCTGAGGTATTTTTAAAGAGTTTAGAGACTCTTAGTTTTCTGTAACTGTAATTTTAAGCGAAAAAAAAAAATCTAATTTAAAACTTAATTAAAAAAAACTTTTTAATAGAACCGAAGTATTACAAAATATATGAAAAAATAAATCATTACTGCTAATTTGAGTTATATTATTTCTATTGAGTTTTAAATTTTTTTTTTGTTTTTTTTTTTACACGCTAGCCAAACTACAGGAAGAATTCATACATAATGTTGGTGTAGAATTGATTCAATAGGACAAGAAATGGGGAAGAAAAATAAGATAAAAAGAGTGAATTGAATGGTATTAAAATTAATGGAAATTAAGCTAAAAATGTTTAAAACACGATATTGAAAATGTTTGTTTTTTACCAACTTTAGTACATTTTTATAACTAAAAATTAATAATTTTTTACATTTTGAAAAATTCAAAGATATAAGTTAACATTTTTTATTAAATATAATGAAAAAAAAATTGACTTCATTTTGTTTTTACACTGTTTTGTTTTGATTTTTTTTAATAGTTTATATTATTTTATTTATTTATTTATATTAATATTACATACATAAAGTAATGCAATATTATTGAACCATCGGCTACTAAGGCCATTATAGGTTTATATACTATTATTAAATTATATACTAATATTATTTATTTTGTTTATATTATATACTATATATTTACATTATATTTGGTCGTGAGAGGGGTATGTAAAGAAAACACACTTACGACCTGTCCAGGGATCGAACCAACACTCCTTCGGTTAATACGCCACACGCCTACCCACTAGGCTACCGAAGGCTCCAGTTTATTTTAATTCATATAATAATTATTTAAAAAATTCCAAATAAAAGAGAAAGAATTAATTACAAACACATATTTTTTTATATCTTTATATCCTTACATGATATCCTTACTATATATATATATATATTCTTACTTACTCTCTGTGCAGGAATTGAACCCGCACTCACTCAGTTACATGATTCATTATTTATTTATTTATATTAATATTACATACATAAATGTAATGCAATATTATTGAACCATCGGCTACTAAGGCCATTATAGGTTTTTATACTATTATTAAATTATATACAAATATTATTTATTTTGTTTATATTATATACTATATATTTACATTATATTTGGTCGTAAGGGGGGTATGTAAAGAAAAAAACACTTACGACCTTTGCAGGGATCGAACCCGCACTCCTTCGGTTAATACGCCACACGCCTACCCACTAGGCTACCGAAGCCCCTACATGATTCACTTTCAGTAAAGATTAATGAAATATCTCTTGTATTGCATACTGTTAGGTATCACAAACTATTGAAAAAATTTAGGAAAGTTTTAATTCTTTTCTCAAAAAAATATTTATCTATTTTTTATGTACTCATTTCAAAGTAATAGGAAAATAAAGAAAAAATGAAACAAACTAAAACAAAAAATCTAAAGAATATTCCGAAAAATAAAACCATAAAAAGAAAAAGAAATGACATAGACAAAAAGAAAAATGAAACCTAAACTTAGTATAGAAAAACCAAGAATATTACATACTGTGGCAAAAAGATTGGTTAGAAAAAAATAAATTGAAAAAAAAAAAAAAAAACCGAATCATAATAAATAGGACAAAATCAGTAAGACAAAATTGTGAATAAAACAAAGAAAAAATAATAAAAATTTGTTGATGAATCTTTGCCATCTCTTTTTCATAGTTTAAAGCATGCTAACGACATTAAAAGAACTAGAATAATTATGTATTCATTTTGAAAAAAAAAAAAAATGGTTTTTGAAAAGCTTAGTTATTTTTTATATCACTTTTTTTTTTTTTTCCTACAAAAAAAAAAAAACTAATAAAAAGAATGATATTTAATGTAAAGAACCAAACAAAAGAAGCGAATATTAATAAGTTAAAACGAAGCTGACGCGAACAGATTTTTATGAAATTGTTGTACTTGATTACAAGAAATTTACATACAGCATATACATATAAAAATAAATAAAATTAAAGTATGTCTCACATTTTACATCTCTGCAAGGATTATGTTTTTTTTTTTCTTGTCAAAATATATTTAATAGCATTTTTAACGTATATTAATCTTAAAATTTGTATCTTCTAATGGTTTAGGCTATAAAGATGTTATCATTACAAAAAAGTTTGCACGCACCTGCAAGTGTTTCTAATATTTTATAAATTTTACAGCTGATACTCAATTAAATTAAAATAGCTTATAAAATATTTTTCTAGAATATTTTATTAATTAAAAAAAAAAATCTAGACTTAAATATTAATACTTAAAGTTCAGAAAAAAAAAATTTTTATCAACCGAATTATTTTAGATACAAAATAATTTGATTTTTTTAAACAAGCAAAATTGGATTTAGTAATTAAATTATATTTTTTATAATTAAATTATTTTTAAACAAGGAATCTTAAACTTAAAACATTTCAAGAAAATACTTTTTGTTAATTCTAAATCTTTATATTATATTTATATTTGTATGCCATTATTATGATATGATACTACAAAGAAAAACTAACTTACATTTCACGCTTAATATTTAAATGTAAACTTATAATTCTATTCCTAAATTAGTAAAGAAATGTATTCTTTTATTTTAATATTTGATAATCGTTTTATATTTAAATTTAACATTATTAAAAATATATAATTAAGATTACTTGCAAATTACGCCTATAAGTATACTATTTTATATTTGTGTTTCTTCTTTCAGTTTACAACTTCTTTATTGGATTTATTGGAGTTTTTATAGAAAAAAAATTTACAATTTAAATTTTTTTTATTATTTTCTTTTATTTTTAATATATTTATTTTATTTCATTAAAAAATTTTAAATACGGGCTTTTAATATCACAATAAAGACATAGCCTTATCAAAAGTATAACTTTGAATCATAACGAAATAAATATTTTTAATCATGATTTTATTAAAATAATATGATATATATCCAAGTATCTCAAAAAAAAAAGTTAATGTTACTAAAATTTCTTAGAAAGTTAAGACTTATTTCGAATGTATAAAAATAGCTAAAAAATTCAGTTTTTGACTATTAAACTCTCTAACTATAAGCGTATATAGAAAATATAGCGAAATTATACCTATGTAAAATTAATTATTTTAATGTCCTTCTGGTTTTTCAAATATATCTTTTATTAAAAATTTCATTGCGTTATTTCGGAGTAGAAGATTGTAAATAGACTGACAGACGAACACACACAATATTTTTTTTAAATTTTTTTTAAATACGCCTAAAAACAACTTTAAATATATAAAGTGACATTTTTTTTTTTTTTTTATTTCTTAAAATTTAGTAACTTTTTTTTTTTTATTCTAATCAAGACCAAAATATAATTTTTTTATTTTTCAGTTGTTTTTTCTTTTTTTTTTGTAATAGATTAACAAAATTGACAGAAACAAATTTTAAGAGGACGAAAATGGAATTAACTGATGATGTAAGACATTTAAAGAAACCGAAAAAGACAAAAAAGAATGATGTAATCCAAAAAAAAAAAAAAAACAGAAAATAAAAAAACAATCGCTAAAATGATATTATAATAAAGTGGAAAAAAAAATTTGGGAAAAAGATGGGGCTTAGGGGTAGCAAATTATAAATGTTGGTGTTGTTTTAAAATCAATTAATAAATTTACATATCAGAGACGTAATTTAAGAACTGTAAAATTTGTTTTAATATTTTTTTTTTTTTTGGTTTTAGAATGAATTTTAATTATTTTGATAATATGTATAAGAAAATTTGAAATATATTAAAAGGGATTTTTAAAATAATAGAAAATTATATTTAAAATTTTTAGGGATAATTAACATTACATTATTATTATGAATTTTATGTATAGAATTTTGAATGAATTGCTATTTTCTGTTAATAATTTTTTGACAAAAGATTTATTTAGAAAATTTTGTCCTCTTAAAAAAGACAAATTATTGAGTGTTAAAAAAATTAACTATACTTAAACTATAATTTAAATATATATATATGTATATATAATAATTATTTAAAGTTTATTATACAGGGTGTTTCACTTAAGAGGACAAATATTTCAGATTAAGGCAAGACAGCAAGTGTTTCTACATAAGAGAGCAAGTATAATTTAATGGAAATGGAGGTCTATTATTAGTCGTTTTTGAGATATTTGGCCGAATGCATAAAACTGAGCCTAAACTTAAATATCACTTTTTCAAACAAAATCTACACCTGAATTCGTAGTTTTTCTTTAAAAAAGTACAATTTATTGAGACATAAGTTTTTTTGGTTTTACATTATTAATTGCCGAATAACTCTTGACTCACGTACTCTACAGAAGTACCTACCTTAGTTTTGTTTGAAAGTTTATTTCTTCAAGCTTTCAGCTGCTGAAGGATCTAGGATTATTATCCTGAGATAATCACTTTTTAAATTAGAAGTAAAAACATATGCAAATTTTATATTTTTTTTTAAATACCTTATTTTTAAAGTAACTGTTAAAAGTAAAGGTGCCGTTATTATGTAAAATTTGCAGTTCTTGAAAATACAAAAGATTTTTTATGAAAAATGATTTAAATTTTGGGCTTTATCTGGGAAATGGCAAGATTAAGAAAAAAAGTTATTTAACACTAAGCACGAAATTAAGGCAGCTTCTCAAAGATTTTATACAATAACGTTACCTTGATAGGGCATTTTCGAAATAAACCGTCACCCCCATACAATTTTTTAGTTTTGTACTCTTATGTGGGAACACCCTGTATATAAAGTTACAATGAAAATTATTGACAAGTCATTGTTTTAAAATTTTATTTTCTTTATAATTAATAATTTTCTTCTTTTTACTTCGATTTGCTTTAATAAAAATTTCAAATTTTTATTTGATTGACTTTAAGGGCAGTTTATTTCTCCTGGTTTTTAACTACGGATATCCGTCTATAGAAATATAAAAATAAAACCTAAAACATGTAATATTTTGAATTTTATTCTATTTTAATAAATTATTTTCAATATTAAATGAGCTATCTTAGCATAATTTGTAACGAATTAATGTAAGCAACAAATTTAAAGTAAAAATTTAAACAATCGTCATAATAACATCTTTCAAAATCACTTATCAAAACTTAAATAAAATATAATAAACTTTTCTTTTTCTAGAAGGCAATGTATAATTTTAAACGAAAATCTGAATACAAACATTCAACTAACACACAACAACCTATAATGTTCGTCAGAATAAACAATCATTATACTCGTAGATATTAAAAAAATCAAACTTATATGTGGGTAGGTTTATATCTCATTACTATGTTTTTTTTTTTACATTTGAATTTAATAGCTTTTAGTTTCTATTTTAACAATATTCACTTTTACTTACAATTTAATTTAGATACATTATTTTTATAAATGTTTCGTTCTTTGTTCATTTTTTTCTTTTTTTTTTTTAATGTTGTCTAGCCTTATTTTGTTGTTTATTCACCATTTTTTTACTATCTATAGAATTGCTTCTTTTTGTTTAAAGTAAATGTATATATAATGAAAATCAATATTATATATTATGTTATTGACTTTCTGATAAATTGTTTCTTGACTCTTCTCATCAGGTGAAAAAATAAATAAATTTATGTAAATATATTTATAATATATATATATATGTTTACATAATATATGTACTGTAGGTATATAGATAAAAATATGTAAAAGTTTTATAATAAAAATTTATTATAAAAATTAAATTAAAATTATTTGAATAAAAAATGTAAATTACTTTTCTAGGCTATTTTCCATCAAATTATATAATATATACAACTTAAATACCTAGGTTTTTAATAATATGCGAATTGGGACATAAATCTTATTATAAAATTTTAATTTTAAAAACTATGAAAATATTATTATATAATATGTATTTTATAATAAAAAAAAATTTTTATAATAAAAAATACAAAATTTTTTCGTAAAAAATTTCTACAATTTTAAATATTGTTATTTTTTTAATGATGAATAATAATAAATGTTAAACTAAAGGGTACGAGTTTAAATGCTTCACAAGTAGGTATTACATTACAAGTGTCTTCACAAGTATTTTTTTTTTTTAAAAAAGAAAAATTTATTCAAAAATATCATAGACAATTACCGAAAACCCGACTCATATGTGTACAATTTACTAAAGTTAAGAAGAAAATTAATCATCTTTCTTTAAAATGCCTTCCAAATTTTCTCACACGTCCTACATATAATTCAAAAATTTTTCTTAAATCTCTTTTTCTTAAGAATATTTCCCACGTCCTTATCTTATAAACTAAACTGTATCTACATTTGCATTAAAAGTTCCTACCTAAAATGTTGTCTGCAAATGAGTGATTTCAGTTTGTTAAAGTGCTATGCTATCCGGAAAAATCACTTGCAGTTGTTACTTCTGGGTGACTTTTGAAATTTTCCACCTACTCTCGTAAATCAACAAAAACTAATTCATAATTTAATAATAAAGTTTATCTTTTAACAGTTTGTTCTTAGCTTAGTGAAGGTTCAATAAAACTGCTTAATTATTATATCAAATAAATAAAATAAATAAATTAAAGTTAAAATTAAAATTAAAAAAAGTTTTAAGTTTTAATAAGAAAGTAAAATTTTATACTACTGTATATAACTCTATGTAAAATCTTTAACTAAAATACTGTTAGATGCTAGTAATAATATCTGATTAAAATATGATTTTAGATAAACCAAATCAGGCTCAATTGATTTTTTTCCTATTATTTTTCCAATGTGATATAATATTTGATACTGAAACATCCAATTATATTCTCTCTGTTTCAAATTGCGCTTTTGTATATACTAACAGCTTTATATCCTTTTACTTTGTAACTTTCGTTCTAATTCAATATAATTTATCAATTGTATTTCTTATTTCTTAAAATTCTTTCACTTAAAAAAAAGGAATCAATCAAATCAAAAATCTCAAACTGTGAAACAATTTGATTAAACACACTATTATTTAATACATTACAAACTAATAATGTTTATTTCATAAATACATTAAATCTATATAATCTATTTAATATTTACTATTCACACCTTTTTACACAATTTTATATAAAATAAACAAAAAAAACATTATCTTTGAATTTGCACTTTCATATTTATAGGTAAATAAAAGATATTATGAGTATCAAAAGTGAGTGAACATTGTTTTTTTTTTCATTTTTAACTTATATTCAAAAGATCTTCTTGTTATACAATTTTACAACCGAAAAATGAGTGAAAACTAAGAGAAATTTCATAAAAAGAAGATGCTTTTCTCAACTAGAATTAAAACTTTTTTTTGGGTTCTAAAGCCAAGAAATGTTAAAGAAAATATAAAAAAAATTTTTATTTTTGGCAATGATATCAATATGGTACTCGAACTTAGAGCGATAATATTCATGAAAAATACTGTTACTTTTAGAGTAACGTTAAATAAAAAATAAAGTATTAAAGTAGAAGTTTTGCGTCTTGAAAAGAAAAGCAGCAGCATGTTGAACAAATAATAAATGGATTTGCTGAAATTATATGAATAAAGTGGTGGTAAATGTTTTCTTTCAAATTTAAACTTTTAAAATAAATTAAGAAGTTTAATACTTTTGTATAGTTTTGGCATTAATATGAATAATATGAAACCTTCTTTTGAATTCACATATTTTTTACATATATTAAAATCTTTAAATGTGTAGCTGTGATTTAATTGTTTATAAATTTTTATTAGGTGTACGTACGCATTTATAAGAAAAGATTAAAATCAGATTTTTTTCTTATTAAACAAATACAAAACTTTACAATTACATTATTTAATAAGATTCTTTAATTACGAGTCAATAATAATAATAAATTTGAGTGTAAGACTCACTTTTAATACTCATGATAGATGGTTTATATAAGAATAAAACTAATTCCGATCCGAAAAATAATTCCTAATTTTAATGCGTAGGTGTATGATTAAACAGTAATTTAATGCACACAACACCAACCTACACCAACCTATTAAAATTATTTGTTCATAAAAAAAAATGACAACTGTTCAAATGCATAATTGCACGATTAAATTAAAAGATTAATTAAAATTCCTTTGCTAAAAAATAATTGTTGCCACTTTTTTAACAACATTAAACAGACAACATTTTCTAAGTAAATAGGATAGATTCAACTAAGGGAATAAATTTTGAAATAAATTATATATTGAAAAATTTAAGAATAACGAGTTTGAGTGGCAAATATATTTGCTATATATTTTGTAATAATAGATCGATAGCAAGCCATTCAATTTTTTTCGCTCATATTTTTAGTTTTAAAGGAGGCTATTTAATGTAGTACGCCAATTTTTTCAAAACTGCAGCAAAATTTTCTTTTTTTTTTAACATAGTAAAATCCATTAAATTAAAAAAACAAGTGTTCCTGTGAGACGATATGTAGACGAAATATCTTTTATGGGGCAAGTCATAGCTAAAATTATATTATTCAGTGTTACTTCAACTGAAACAAAATAAGGAAAAACTGCCTATAAGGGAGATACCATAAAAAAAAAACTTAATTCTTATATTTGTTTTTTATGTCATAAAAATTGATAACATCAAGATCTTATAAAACAATATTTAACTTAAGATACAATTGTTTCTTTAAAAAATATTCTCATTTACCGCAATATAATGGTTAACTTTAAAAATCCTAATTATTCTCATTAAAAAATATATGTTTTTGAATTTTTTATATTCAAAAATCAAAAATAATCAATATATGGTTTATGGTTTTTATTTAATTTCTGAATAATTTTATTTATAAATATATAAGGTTCCTTTATTTTATCTATCCATTCATAATTAGTTTAAATAATTACCAATCTATAATTAGCTTAAAAATTTAATTTTTTTTATTATCATCTTAAATTTTAAAATGATTCAATGTTGAATAATTCTCATACGTATAATAATAGTCTTTAAAAAAATCATATACAATTTATTATACATTATTTATTTATTATTATCAGTAAAATCAAATATACATATACCTATTATCAATTTTAAATTAGTATATCTTTAAAATAATAATTCTTCTTTTTAATTTTATTTTTATCAATTCCCATAACATCAACCAATCATCCCCAATCCAACACCATAATTTTATGAATTTTCTTCATTTTTTTTTTGTAACATAATTCCTACCCAATTCAATTATGCTTCGCTACTGATCACATCTATGATAATTAATTGATTGTCTCAATTATTCAAGTATTAATTTTTTAAAAAAAAAAATTGTCATTTCTTAACAATTTATCTTCTTTTCTTAATAATTTTGCTTTTTTTTTTTTTTTCGTTTTTTATATAATAATAATATAACATTTTCTATATTTATAAATACATTTCTAAGAAAAAAAATACCTAAAAGACAACAGCATCAACATTCACTACACCTTCAGCATCAACATCATCATCATTGTCGTTAACATTACGATAGAAAACTAAGAAGAACAATAAAAACAAAAACAGAATTACACCTATTCATATTTTTTTTTAAATTACAGCAAAAAGAAAAAAATTCTAAAAAAATCTTTTATACCAAAATATACAAGTACGAGTACCTAATATTACATTATTATCTATTCATGAATATTTTTTTTATATATTAATATAAATATAGATATTTAAATGTAAATAATATTCTCTAAAATACTCTCAAAATCCCAAAATATGTTTTAAATTGAATTACATAACCTATAAGAAAAACAACAAACAAAAAGTCAAAAAAAAAAAAAAAAAAACAAAAAAAAGTTAAATTGGAAACGAAATGAAATTGAAACAAAAAATAATAAAACAACTGACTGACTGACTATGTAAATCATTTCGATTTTCTTTTATTATTTTGATTTTTCTGTTTTATTTGCTTTTTTTTTTACTATTTTTTTTTTTTATTTTTTATTTTTAATTTTTTTTTTTTGTAACATTGGAAAAATTTACTTTAATAAAAAAAATTTCACAGAAAAAATCATATTTTTTTTCTAGTACGTATTTATTCACAATGGTAACTTTTCAAACTTTTCTTATTTCTTTTTTTTTTTTTGTTTTTATTCTTCATTTTATTTCTTTCTCTTGTGATTTTTTTGATTTTTTGGTTTTAGCCTATTCACAGGAGTATTTGATTCTATAGTGGGATGTTAAAAACAAAAATAACAACAACGAGAAAAAAAAAAACCTTAATATAGAAAGAAAAGTAATCTTTTTTTTTTGCTGTTTGTTGTTTTATAAGAGGAAAAATTCTATATGGGATATTATATAGTATGTATCCATCAAGTAGTACAAAAATATAATACTAGACATGAAAATATTAATGTATACATCCTATCAAGTATCATTGAGAATAAATCTTCATAATTTATATATAAATAAATGCATACACATATAATATATGATAGATACCATACAAATTATATACTTATATATTAGAAATTATATTTTGTTAACCTCTAAAAGAAAAAAAAAATAAAAAACAAACAAAATAAAATAAGAACAAAATGAACGAAATGTTAGAAAAAGAGAAAAAAAAGGTAAAAGTAAAACCATCAGAAGTAAATAGAAGAATATTTTTCGTTAATATTTTGTTTGTACCTATATATATATTTGAATATAAATTTGTATGGGTAAATACTATAAACCTGAAATCTTATCATCAACATCAGGAATTTTAACCAAGTATACATTCCACAGGTGTGAATATTTATATATATATATATATAAATATATGAATATAGTATAGGTAGATAATTTTTCTATTTTTTGTTTTTTCGTTTTGTTTCAAATTTTTTTTTTTTTGTTGTTTATTTTTGTGCGCAGATCCTTGATATTTTTTATATGTCTGAATTGTAATATGGAGTAGTATAACAGTGTTCAATATAATTATTTTGGATTCGTATAAAAGTTAAAAAAAAACTTTTTTTTTTGCTGATATCAAATACAAATTTTCTACCTTTTTTCTCCTTGATTTTTTTTTATTTGCTCTTTCAAAAATTTTTATTTTTATGGAGATTATATACATATCTCTTTTTCTTTCTCTATTTATTTGTTATCAAAAGCAAAGAGGCAACATATAAAAAAAAAAAGGACAATTAAAAAAACAATTCCTTTGTTAAAAGAAATTAAAAATTTTGTTTATTTTTTTTTTCCTTGGTGTTATTTGATACTAACATTTTTTTTTTTTTTTTAAATTTAAAGTCTTTTTAAATTTCACTCCTTATGTTTTGTGTTTTTTTTTTTTTTTTTATTTAACACTTGAATTTTCTTTTTAGTCCTTGTTTAATCATAGTTCCATTATAAAACATATCCATACATGTGTTTGTGTGTTTATTTTTAAGATTTTGTTTAATTAATTTTAAATGAGAAACAATAATTTTGAACTTTCTATAACTTTATATAAAATAAATTTGCCTTTTCTTTTGTTCTTGTTGTTTTAAATTTTTAAGACCTATAAACTAAAATAATTTTTATTACTTTTAATGTTATCTTAATAATATTTTAATATTAACAAAAGGTGATATTTTACCTATAGATTTTATTTATTTATTTAAAAATATTCTCCTACCACATAGAATGTGGTAAAAAAGTGAAGTCTACATTTCCCTTTCCGGTGTACCTGTAGATATATTACACAATCTATTTATATTAAATTTAAATTCTTTTAAACAATTAAGATGATGATATGGAGTGAATAAAATAGATTTGTATGTTTTTTATATATCGATCCAATAGTTAATTGGAAAAAAATTGAAATTCAAATTGAATAACTAAATTATTATATAGCGATTTAATGCTCCAACTATAAACTAATTAAATACCTTATAGAGGAGAAAAAAAAGTAGATGCTATACATATTTTGAATTAGTTAAAATTTGGATTTAAGGTATTATAATTTCAATCGATATCGGTTGGAATTTTATCTTATATAAAAAAAAAGATCCATATAAGAAAATACATTTACATATTTTTACTTCATTTTAATTTGTATTAACTCCTAGCATAAGGTTAATATACATTTAGACAAACTATATTAATAGTTTTTCCTTTTAAATAAATGTAAGGAACTTGATAAATCTCAAGGAACTTGAACGGGTTTCGAATTTGTTTCAATGAAAATCAAATCTGAAAACAAAATTAAATTTTTGTGTGTAATATTTATCCATAGTACTTCTCTGAAATAAATTAGTAGCCATATCCTTTTTAATCGATTAGACCTTTATTGTCTTTTTTTAGAAAATTCTATCATGTTTAAATAGCTTTTTTATTTCTAATTTTTAATTTTTATGAAATCACACAAAAATTCAATTGTTTTGAAACATTCTGCTTTAATGTTTTTGATCCACTGTCAACAAACACAACATCCCTCTTAATGCAAACTCATCTGTATACAATATTTTATTCAAAATATGTCTTATGCGGTGATCTGATTTAAGATTTTAGCAATGCTTTAAGTTAATTTTTTTTTTCTTCTAATAAATCAATAAACCTTAGGATAATATAACATAAATTTAAGTTTAAGTAGAAAATTTTGGAAGTTAAAATTTAAAAAATACAAACGAACGCTTTCTAATTAGAAAATTTTAATTGGCACTTAAAGAAAAACTCATAAAATTGCATAACAACAATACTAAATTATGAAATATGTTAAACAAAATAAGTTCTAAGAAAAGAAGAAACCTAAAACAGGTACTCGACACTGAATATATTAGACCCAAGATTTTCAAAAAATGGTTAAGACGAAAAAAAATTAAAAATAAAAATTCAATATGCTTAGCCTTGTGAAAAATTTAATTTGAAATAAATTTTCTTTTTTTTTCATTTTGATGTCAGGTTTTAGGAAGAAAATCTTGAAAGATGTTTAATTTTTGTTCTGTTTGATTGCTCATGTGTCAGTTATATATGTTTCTTTTTTTTCTATCTTCCAATACATTTATAGGCTTATAGTTTTGTGGTGTTGCATAACATTTATATTCTTTATTCGTTTTTAGTATAACCGCACTATCATAAATCCTAAAAAAATTGAATGTTTTAACAATATCACAAATGCTATCAAATATATATGTTATCAGTCGATAATCGTTACTTCATTTTTACTTATTTGTAATCCATATTCATTATAGCAGGTTAGAATTTGTCTCTAAATATGTTTAATTTTCTCTCCCCTAAAACTTAGTGTTCCCTTATAAAATTATAAATATATTAAACAACGCAGTCGTTTTTCAGTATAAAGATTAAAAGGTATAAAATGTAAAACCAAAGTATGTAATAGCTTAAATTTATTTTATATGAATAAATTTTCATTTTTGCAAATTAGTTTGTCACATGTTTATTATATTGAAATCCTTATTATTAGAATTTCAATATCATTCCACTACTTACAAACAAAAAAATATCAACAATAGAAATTTTCATCTACATTACAACTCTAATATACATATATTTTTTTTTTTCTTTTTTAAATTATTTATCCACCTTTATTGTTATTTTTGAACCCAAAGATAAATTTATTTTATTCAGTTAATCCATATACATATATTGAACACTGCCTTATACATTTATTGGTTCCACCTTTATATAATCCTCTAAAAAGTTTATCTAAGGATTTTAATTTTTTCCTTTTTTCAAAATAAATTTCGATTTTGTCACTCTGGTTTCTAATTTTAATCAAATTACAATAAATAAAAGATAAGAATTAAAAAAAAATTAAATTATTCACTTTTTTTTATATATGTTATATATATATTACATATATATATGTATATATATATTTTAAGAATATTTTTAAACCTATAAATACATACTCTTATACTTCAGTTATAGACAAAAAAAAAAAAAATAAATATTGAAGAAAAATAAAAAATAGAAAAAGAAAATTTATAATGAAGGTGGTTTTACTAACTTATTTTATTATTTTTTCTTTTTTCTACATTTATTTTTTATCTCTATATATTTTTTTTCTTTTCTATTACTCGTATACACTGCTTATGCCTTAACATTTTTCTTCTTCTTAAAATGTCAAATTCACAAGAGTGCTATATAAAAATTTGGTAAAGTCATCTATAGGGCTATTTAGAATATTTTATATACTAATGTATATAATATATTAAATTTATATATATATACATATATACATATATGTATATAAATTGTTTTGATATTTTTAAATAAAAAAAAAATATAGGACAAAATGTTATTTTTTTTTTTTTTTTTTTTACATTTTAAAAAAATAAAAACAATAAAAATTTACGATAAGGGGAAAATCAATTTTTGTTTTTGTTGTTTTGTTTTTTTTTTTTTTTGGTTAGTATTGTTATTCTTACGATTGTTGTTTTTGTTTTTATTACCGTTTAATGCTGTTTTCCTTTTTCCTATTGAAATTTATTTTACACAGACTCACATATTTATATAATTTGAAGGAAAAATATATTTATGTACATAAACTACATAAATACAGTTATAATGTTTCGTTTTCCTTGTATAAAGCTTTAAAAAAAGCTTAACTACATTTTTTTTTTTTTTTTCATAACAAAATTATTCAAATAAGATCTGGATTTTTTGATAAAAAAGAAAACAAAAAAAATTTAAATAGAAAAAAAAATAAAATAACAAATGTGACGTCATAAGGGGAAATTAAAATTCTTTTGAATGAAAATTAAAAAAATTTCACACCTAGAACTTTTTGTTTTTATAAGTATAGTTTGAAAATTGAGAAATTTATCCAAGTAGGTAAAAATGAGGGATTAAATGGAAACTGTAGTTAGATAACAATTTAAAATTTTATTGTTATTACTTTCTTTATAGTTTTTTTTTTTGTTTTTTTTTTTGTTTTTTTTTGATGAAATTATGATTTATTTGGGAGAAAATTTTTTGTAATGTTTTAATTTGTGTTTTTTTTTTTTTTACACTTTCAAAGATTATGTAAACTTTTTAATTGAATTATTAATTAAATTTTTTAATTATAATTAAATTATTAAAATAAACTTTTTTAAAAAATGTATATATGTATATGATGTATATATATATGGTGAACAAGGTGAACTTGAAAGAATACTTTTGAAGTTGGAATGTAGAAAAATATAATATTTTATTTAAATGCAAAAACAGAAAAAGTACCGTAAATATCATGAATCCATCATAAATTCTTCCGAAAATGAGTGTTTTCCATAAATTTTAAATCAAGAATTTCGATTATTTATTTAACAGTTCATTTAAAGTTGAAAAAGAAGCAGTTTATTAACGAGAAGAATTAATAGTATTGATTTAAGTTGATTTTGACAAATTTTAAAGTTAATTTAAGAGTGTTTTTTTTTTTAAATAAAAACATAAAATCATTTCAATTTAGCAATAGAGTTTAATTATTAATATTATATTAACGATATGCTAAATAAAGGAAAATAATTTGTCTGGGGATTTATTTTTATTTTTTTTTTAGATTTTTTAAAAAATCATTTTTGTTTAAGATTTAATATCGTCTTTATGTTATTATTCAGCTGATTAATTATTTAGTTAATTGGTAAACCATTAACATGAAAAATAAGTGTTGAAATTCTTTTAGATTTAGTTAGTTTGTTAATTAGACAATGAAGTAAATTCCTTCATTGAAACTGTTAAACATAGAAAATAAACTTTTCATACACCTGGAATGAAAAGCTGATATCGTAAATACTACACCGTTGGCTGGACAGACAACAAACTTACTATTACCAAATACAATTAATTTATTTAGCGATTTATTTGTTATGGCCGAACTAAATTGTTTCAAAAGGTTTTATAGTGCAAATCTTTTTTAGAAGAAGCGAAAGATTTTTTTCTTTTTTTTTTAACATTTTTCAAAATAAAAATTTCAATTTCATTTTACTTCTTCTACAAATTATTTGATTATCATCCCGAATCATAAAATCCCGTTCAACTTTACCATTTTAACAATATATTATATATATATACGTAAAATAAACATAAAATAATGATCAATTATCTAGAATAACTGCTGTAAAATAAAAGCTATAGATAGAAAAATATGATAGACTTATAAGAAAAAAAAAAGAAGAATATACTATGTATATGTATATATATATACGTGTAGTGTGTACTATATATGTATTATACATTCAAGGTAATTCACATCTATCTCATCCTTTTGAACTCAATAATTCCATAATAAATTTTTTTCGTCTAGTATTTAATCGTTTCTGAAGGAATAGCAAAAAAAAAAAAAAAACAAAAAAAAACAAAAACGCTTATCATTTTATTAGATTTATCTTTTATATATCAAAGATATGCTGTTGTATAAGAAATGGAATAAATATAATCAATATAATCCAGAAAATTTTCTTTTTTTCATTTTTTTTTTTAATAAAAAATTATGTAGGTTAATGTTCATTTGAACTTTTTTACTTTTAATCCTAATGTATTTTGTATTGACAATAAAAAAAATAATAATAAATAAAAGTAATAAATAATTCAATTTTCAGAAAACGAAATATAGAAACATTCATTGTTCAAAGATCTTATTAAAAATTGTTTTCAAAAATTTTTAGATAATTGAATAAATACTATTAGTTGATATAATTTACTATATTTTAATAACCAAGAAGCTATATAGCAAATATAATTGGAATCATGTTTAAACCGGATGAAGTATTTTATTAATTATATCGTATTTCAAAAAAAAAATCAACAAATTTCCGAATTATATTTTCGTTCTCATCTAATTTTATCTAAAAACCAAGTGGTTTTCCTTTTTAGACACTGTTGCCAGAGATATTATTTGAACAAAATAAACCGGTAACAAAAGATATGTTTATATTGTCTTCTTCTAGATAGAATTACTGCTCTTTCACCTATACCCTACCTATCTTTCAATTCTACACTTCAACTTTTAACCATTTCTTTTATTTCTTTTTATCAATCAATTAACTGAAATTATTTTGGACATAATTAAAGTGTACAAATAATATGCTTATGACATGTTACTTTTCCTAAATAATTGATATATAATTTTTTTTCTTTACCAAATGTATTTTTGTTAGAGACTGTAATTTAATCAGCACTTTCAATATTAAATTAAGTATGTTATTTATGCTCATTAATATTATAAAATAATAACAATATAAAAGATATATTGAAATAACCAAAACCCCTTTTTCTTTCTTAATTCATTAACTTTTATCGTATTACCATTACATTGTATTTAATTTAAGAGAATTTTAAAAATTCCAATATGACTGTCGTAACTAAAATTTATCAAAAAATTAAAGAAAAATGTTGTCAGGTCTATATATGTAATACGTATATTAAAAAGTAATAAATATTATATTTGTAACAATAAATAACTTTAATCTTATGCAATAGATCTTGATTGTCCTTATATGATATCAATAGGTTTCAAATAAATCTTTTCGAATAATTTTTTGTTTTTTCTTTTATTACAATGTGAATATTTTTATTTTTTTTTTTATTTCACACCATTATAGATAAATAATATTATATATTTAATACCAGCATTTTTTTTTTTTTTTTGGTTTTTCTGTTTTACACTTTTTTTCTTATTGAATTTTTATTTTTAGCTTTAACTTTTAGACGATTACTAAAAATATTCTATGCCAAAGTTAAACTACAATAATGTGTACATATACACGAAACAAAAATTTTGAGGTCATTTAATAACCGTATAAAGATTAGAAGAAACAGATGTGAAAAATGCGAAATTCATTATTATATTGAAATAAATCTTCTTTTAAATATAACAAAAAAAAAAAAACAAAATGTTTATCTATTTTTCAGTTACAGTTATCTGCATAATAGTTTATATATTTATATATAATATTAATCCTATTACGAAAAAAAAAATTTCTTTTTGTAAGCAATTTCGTTATTTTTTTTCATTTTTTCTCGGTTAACGACGATTATTTGCTAATTTCTTTTTGTCCTTGATAGTTCATTCTTTTACTTTACTTTACTGTAATTCCCCACGTAAGATTTTGAAGCTCACATCTCTGAACACATTACAGGTTGTAAAAGTAAATTTTGTCGTGATTAAGTTTCAAACTTAATTAATAATAAGTAAATGTAACACTAAGTCGATGCAACTGATTTGTTAATACCCTACACCCGAAAAATTCTCCTTATTCAATCCTGTCTCCCTTATTCAACTCTGTCTGCCTTGTTCAATTTGTACTTATTCAACTTTTAAGTTCCTTTTTTTATTAGTTTTCGGAAAAGAAACATTGTCAAGGTTTTGAATGTGTCTGGTAGCTATCCCAAACGCCATTTCCTTCCTTTATTCGACTTTAATTTCAGGAACGTAAAAGAGGAAACCCTAAATAATTGATACAAATGTTTAGGCATGTAGAAATATAATATTAAAGCATTTTTGTGGATTAATTTGCACCTGTTAATCCTAAATTACTGATGTCTAAAAATAGTAAATTTTCAATTTTTTTTACACCTAGCAGCTTTTAAACAGGGTTACAGATGGTACAAAAAAATTGCTGAGATAACTTATAATAATCTCAAAAACACTTTGTTTTCTGAAAATTTCAGGGCTGTGCTGAAAGTATCTAGGAGGTACGTAGTAAGCAAATTTTTTTTTTTCACATAACGGTAAAAATATTAAGCAAAACTTGAGATATAAACATTTCAAAATAGGGGTTTTTTCCAAAATTTAAGGGGTTAAAGAAAAGTGAGCATAATATGTTTTCATATACTTATATATTGATTTTTACCAAAAGCATTTCCCTTATATGTTGAAAACCAATACCAAAACTTTTTTTTAAAGTTTTAAATACTTCACAGAATATTAAGAAAGATTCGTTTATATGTATAAGTAAAAATTACATAGTTAAAAATAATCTGCACTTGAAATTGAACAGACAAATAATAATAAACTTTCAGACATCCTTTTGCTATTAAGCTTTAATAATTTGCCATTTATTTGATCTTTCAATTAAAGAAATTGAAAAATCAGAATAATTTATGAAATCCAACAGATAATAAGTGAAAGTTAATTGCAAAATATCATTAATTATGAGACTTTATAATTCAAAATAAAATCGTATATTATCGTTTCCAAAAACAAAAATTGAGTTATTTTATACTTTCATTTAAAAAAATAATAAAATTTTGCTTTTTATTTATCATTGCAAAATTAATTTTATTTTATAATTATTTGATTTAAGATCGCCCAAATACCAAATTTTACTCAACCAATGAATAAATGAAATAAAAAAATAATACTACAGTCAAAAAAACTTAAAACAAAATGATAACAAAAATGTGTAAAAAAAATTTTTTTGCTAGGAATTAAAAATATTTTATCAAAATGGTAAAAATAAAAAATATGAATGCATAAAATTCATGTTCAAAAAGAAAGAAAATTGTTTAGTTAGTCAAAGTAATTTATTTGTCCTCATCCTAATACATTAGGAGCGTATAACAGTCATACAAACTTCGGATTAAATCCAGTTATTACGAAATGTTATTTTTCATCATCTCATCATAAATCTTTTTTTTTTTTACAGTCTAATCTAATAGAAAAATATAACATTATATGTACCTACATATATTAACATATATTTGTATAATATATGTACTCAAGTTAAATTCAATGTAGACTTGTTGACTTCAAGGCTCCTTAAAGACGAAATTTATATTGTATAATGAAGATGGTTTTCATTTGAATCATAATCGTTTTTTTTTTCTTTTTATTTGTGCATACATGTGTTGAATTCTTTAAAAATGCTTTTATTTAAATATTAACCGTTATTATAATAACAAACATTCAATTTTTATAGTTGTAATAAATGATTTCAATAGTAAAACAATATTTGTGCGCCTAAAAATATGTAATATATACAAAATAAATTTACAAATAAACCATCTTCTGGGCTTCGGTAGGCGTGTGGCGTATTAACCGAAGGAGTATGGGTTCGATCACTGCACAGGTCGTAAGTATGTTTTTCTTTACATACTCCCCCCCCTTACGACCAATTATAATGTAAATACATAGTATATAATAAAAACAAAATAAAAAATATTAGAGGCTTCGGTAGCCTAGTGGGTAGCCGTGTGGCGTATTAACCGAAGGAGTGTGGGTTCGATCCTTGCACAGGTCGTAAGTGTTTTTCTTTACATAACCCCCTTACGACCAAATATAATGTAAATATATAGTATATAATATAAACAAAATAAATAATATTAGTATATAATTTAATAATAGTATAAAAACCTATAATGGCCTTAGTAGTCGATGGTTCAATAATATTGCATTACATTTATGTATGTAATATTAATATAAATAAATAAATAAATAAATAAATAAAAAATATTAGTACATAATTTAATAATAGTATAAAAACCTATAATGGCCTTAGTAGCCGATGGTTCAATAATATTGCATTACATTTATGTATGTAATATTAATATAAATAAATAAATAAATAAACAATCACCCTTGCTACCAAATATAACGTAAATATGAAATATATAATATAAACAAAATAAATAATATTAGTGTATAATTTAATAATAAAGTTCGACCTATAATGTCCTTACTAGCCGATGGTTTTGTAATATTGCAATATCATATGTGATTTGTAATATTAATATAAATAAATAAATAAACAATTTATCCAAAACACTAGGCAAGCTAAGTGGGATGACACAAATAGCTTGCTACAGACTGACTGGCTAACAGCATTAAAACCGGAATACGAAATCGGTAATGGAAAAAAAATTTGACATAAATGTTTATAAAACAAGTAAAAGTAACAGTAAGTCGATGCAACCGACTTATTTATACCCTACACCTAAAAAATTCAAATTAAATTAAAAATCCATAAGTTATTTTAGTTAAGCATTTAATATAACTAAGCTAAAAAAATTAATGCTTTTACAACCTTTGAACAAAATTTCAGATTTCTATCTTTATTAAATTCGAAAATATGCTTGTTAGGTCTTGGAAAGTGTGTGAAGGCACGCGGACCACCACCCCAATTCATCTCAAATTTTAGAAACATCAACAGGGTAGAACATTCTTATATCAAATTTCAAGTTTACATGTTTATTAATTTCGAAGATGCTTGTTTGGTCTTAGGAGTTGTGTGGCAGATACCCGAAGAACCATTCTAATTCATTTTAAATTTTGGACAAATCAGGGATTCAGAAAACAACATCCTAGTACCAAATTTGAAGTTTCTATCTTTATTAATTTCGAAGATATGCTTGTTCGGTTTTGGGAGTTGTATGGGAGGTACCCGAACGACCACTCCAATTCATCTCAAATTTTAGACAAATCAGGGATTCAGGAAACAACACCCTAGTACCAAATTTGAAGTTTCTATCTTTATTAATTTCGAATATATGCTTGCTCGGTTTTGGGATTTGTATGGGAGGTACCCGAACAACCACTCCAATTCATCTCAAATTTTGGGGTTATCAGGGATTCAGAAAAACACACCCTCGTACAAAATTTACCCTATACTTAATGTGTAGGGTATAATAATATAATTAAATAGTATATAGATTAATTAAGGAACCTATCAAAGTAGTTTTAAGATACAGATTTAGAAAAGATGTGAAGTAAATTAAAATTATCACACAATGGCTTGAAAGCCGACGGTTTTACCAATATATTGCGTATTTCAATGTAATAAGTAATATTCAAAAAATAAATAAATAAATAAAAGCAAAAAAAAATTTTTATTTTTAACTCTTAGTATATAAATAAATTAATAGAAAAAAATTAACATAGAAATTATCGTTTAGTTTAAAAGTTAATAAAAAAGCAACAGGTAAGCCGTTTTTTGTTAAATTTTTTTCTAGGCTAAGCTAATTTGAAGAATTTATTAAAAAATTAATCAAAATTTAGTATATATTAAAAAACAAATGCAGGCGATCCTCATGGATTGAGTTGTTAAGCACATAATATATTAACCGAAGGGAAATTCAGGTTCTTATCCTGCACAGAATTCAAACATTTTTAATTAGGAGATAAGATTACAAGGTAAATTACAGAAAAAGTAACTTTTCTTAAAAAATCTAATTTACTACTAAATATATGTATAATGTAAATATAAAATATATAATATAATAAAAATAATAAATAATTTTACGATATAAATTAATAATAGTATTAAACCTATAATTGCCTAAGGAACCAATGGATACACAATATCGCATAATAAAATGTTATTTAATAAATAATTAAATTTTAGCAGAATATGCTTAAAATTTTAAGATATATTCTATTAAATATACATTATTATTTAAAATTATATTAACCACGTGTTATGCAAATAATCTGACATGTGATTATTTTATTTTAACTAATTATTGGATTATAAATATTGAGAATTTACCAACTAAATTAAACAAAATTTAAAATTCATTTCACACAAAATTTGTTTATACAAAATTAGCAAAGTACAACTTACAGACCAACAAATAGTAAAGAAATAAATCTAGAATAAATATTTTCAAAATAAAAATATTCTTTTGACATAAAAAAAAGAAAAATTACTACAAAAGAACAGAAGAAATCAATTCAAAAATTCCAACATAAAAATAGCAAAAGACAAAATGTTTTATTTTTTTCTCTCTCTCTCTCTTGTACATTTTTTTTTTATTTTTTTTATAAAAGGGAAAAACTCATTAATTTACATAATTTACATATACATATGTATGTATATACTATGTACGACATGATTGTTTATTTATACTTCTTTTTACATATTATTATGTTATGAGTTACAGTATTATATATATATATATATATGTTATATATAAATTATACAATAATAATTTACTTTTACACAGCAGTTAAATAAGAAAGAAAATCATTGCCGCGTATTGTTTGCTTGCAATTGTCACACTTGTAATCATTCCAAAAACAAGCATACATTTTTTTTTTTGCCGTTCTAAGCAAAAAAAAAAACAAAACAAATTAATTTTCAAAAAGAAAATAAAAAATATTAACAATTGTAAAGTAAAAGCAAAAAAATATATTAAAAATAAAATAGAAAAATATAAAATTGCAAAAAAAAAAGTTTTCTTTTCATTAAAATTTATTTGTAAAAGGAATTTTCTTTCTCTTTCTCTTTTCAAGATGGAATTGCCTTTTCTTTTCTTTTGTTTTTTTTTTTTTTTGGTTTCTTTTAAATGTATGAAGTTGCATTTTTATTCTTATATTCATTTGAATTTTGCCTTCAGGATAATTAAATAAAGATGTTATTTGTTAGCAAATAGTTTACTAAGTATATTTTTGGTTGAAAAATTTGATGCCATCTGTTGTTCATTTTGTTTTTTAAAATATTTATTTTTTTTTAGAGTTCGAGGAAATAAAATAATCATATGTTTAAAATTTAATTTTTAAAGTAAGAAGAGAAATAATTAATGTATGATTATTTTTTACTCTCCAAAATTTAATTTGTTTAATGTGCAACACAATAAAAAGACATTTTATACTAATGTATTAAATATTTAGGGAAAAAAAAAATAATTAATAATTTGACTGTATTACATATTTTTAATTTTATTATGATTGTGGTGCAAAAATATTTTCGTAGGAATTTAGATTTTAAAAATATAAAAATTCTATGATTATTCTTTTACAGATACTGATTCAAACATTTTGTCGTTCAGGGCGTACATCCGATTAAATAACTTACCATTACTTTTTTAGATAATTTATATGTTATACTAATTTTCTTTTTTTCGAAATTGATTTAAATCAAAATAATATTTTAAACTCTAACATATTGCATAGATTTAGAAAGAAAATTTTAAGATCTTTATTTTTGTATGATAAAAACTTTAGTACTTCTCTTATTTTAGCAGATACTTGTATATATAAATGAAGTTAAAATTGACTATATAAGTGAATTTATTATTTTAAAATTACCATTAGATCCTTATAATTAGGTTTGTTTCCAACGAGACTTATACAGAAATTCATTATATTGATCAAAATATATGTGTGTAAAGTTAGAATAAAATTAAATACGGGTCTTAAACGAAAATACAACCAGCATATTTATCAAAAAAAAACGAAGAAATAATATTCTCACCCACCATACATTATAGAAGTTACACAGTACCATATATTGTAGAGTAATTAATATCATACATTTATATACGTTTAACTTATATATTTTTTTGTCGGTAATATGATTTTTTATAGTCAATTCTAATTTAAGATTCTTCTAAATGAAAAGTTTATAAATTTTTTTAATTCTACAAAGAGTTTTTTAGAATTTTTTTTTTTTTTTTTTGGAAGAAATTGTAATGTAAGTAAGGAAATGTACTATATTGTAAAAATTACCCACGAATCTGTTCTGTTTAAATACAATTCGAATCAATCTAATTACTATTTGTATAATGTTTTTTTTTTAATAATATTTAAAATATTTAAATACTTTGTAGTTATATGGAAAAATATTTTATAAAACCGATGCAAAATATAGTTTTAAAAATTTTATTCTTTAGTACAGGGTTTTCCAATTGGAGTGATATAATTTCTTTTCAAAGAAAAAACACACTAATTGTTAAGGAAATTCAAATGTTTTTTATTTAATGTCAAGTAGAATCGATACAATTAAGTTTTGAATAAAATGTCATTCAAATGGCCTCCACGACTTCTTTTGCAGGAACGAATTTGATGAACCCTATCTTCGAGCACTTTTTCCACTAAATCAAGCCGTATGTCATGAATAGCACGATCAATAATGACTTCTAAAGCTTGAAGAGAGTCTAGTTTATTGCTAAAGACCAATGACTTCAAATAACCCCACAAGAAATACTCTAATGGTGTTAAATCACAACTTCTTGGAGGCCATTCAATGTCACAATTTCTTGAAATAATCGAATCTTCAAACTTTTCTTGCAATAATTCGGTTGTTGCACGTGCTGTGTGACACGTAGCCCCGTCTTGTTGGAATCAGATGTTATCAAGATTAACTTCTTCCAATTTCGGCCATAAAAAGTTGGTTATCATCGATCTATACCGCTCGCCATTGACAGTAACGGTGTTACCAGCTTCATTTCGAAAGAAGTACGGACCGATGATTCCACCAGACCAAAAACCACACCAAACTATCAATTTAGGTGAATGTAATGGTTGTTCATGAATAATTTGTGGATTTTCTTCGCAATAGAATCGTTTTGTTTATTTACCGCAACACTCAGATGAAAGTGAGCCTCATCGGAGAAGATGATTTTCTTAAAAAAATCGTTATCGTTTTCAAGTTGTTCCAAGACAAAATCAGCAAATTCACGCCGTTTACGGTGGTCCATGATGAAATTGTAAACATTACTGAATACAATGAAAAAAAAAATGACAGATCATGACATACTACTAATGGCCGAAACGTCACTTAGAAATCATATCACTCAAATTGAAAAACCCGTTATAAGTATAAAGAGTAAAATTTAATATAAAAACTTCTTGAAGTTAATAGGGATAAAATGTGTACAAAATAAATGCAAAAAAAAAAAATATTAAAACCACAATTCATTAGAATCTTTATTTTTAAGTTAATTAGTACTCATTATAAAAGTAATTAAAAACTTTTTATGTTTATATTTTTTTTTTTTTAAGAATTACTTGACACATTTTGATATGATAATACCTTTTTTTTTAAAATATTATTATTTTACTTTTATTTTATTTTAATTAAATTATATGCATATTTCCAAAGAATAAATCTAACTCTTGAATATCTAATTACTTTATAAAACGACACATATTTTGTTTCATTTACAGCATTAAATTTGAAAAAAAAATGATTATTAGTATTTTTAAAAAAAAATGTTTAGTATTACAAACTGTTTTATTATATTGAATTAATATTTTCATTATTATCGTATATTATATAATATATTTATTTTATTCTTGATATTTTTCCCACCATCTGTACTTTTCTTGTAAAATAAGATGATTTTTCAGACCGAGTTAAAAAAAAATGGCTCTGAAAAAATTCTCCTCTTGTCATGTTTATAAATGTTTAACTCTTGTCAATAAATAATTAGAAAATTTAAATGCCTGGGGATTGTTTATCTATGGTACAATTAGTTTTTTCTATTTCACTGTACTTTAACAATTTATCTAAATTGTTATTTAGTTTGTCCCAATCCCAAATAACAATTTTTAAAGCATTTTTGATCATTTGACGAACTTTAACATTTTATATTATTTATTTTATTTTTGGCGAATTTTAACATTATTGGCCAATGGGCATTAAATTATTTATGATACATTTACATAATTGATTTAATCTATTGATTTACCATTTTCAACAACCAATTGACACATTTTCTTTTAGTTAAATCACAGATTTTAAACATACAATAAAAAAATGTTTACCAATAAAATTTTATATTTTTTTAATATTGTATCATTATATTATCTTTATATAAAAAAATAATATATAAATTTAAATTTCATTTCTTTTTTTTTTATTTTTAAATAATTCTTGAATATTCATTAATTGCTTATTTTTTTTTTTTTGATTTTAATTTTCAGAACTTTAACAACAACCCACCAAGGAAAAAAAAAGAAAAAAAACAAAAAAATACAAATTGCAAACAATACAAAAAATTTTAAAAATACAAAAGAATTTAACAATATTTGAAAAAAAAAAGGAAACAAAATGAAATGATTTTTATTTTTTTTTTTAATTCTCCTTAAAAAATGAAAAGAAAGAAATAATAAATATTAAAAATAAATAAATAAATAAATAAAATGTTTTTTTATTTTCTGTTATAATAAAAACAATAACACTGAATTCATCAAACATAAAGCATACAAATAAAAAATTCAAATTAAATTTAAAAATTAAAAAAAAACAAAAGGAAAATTATTTGAATATTTAATTAACTTACACTGAAACAAAAAAAAATAAATAAATAAATAAAATAATATAGGATCAAGTAATATTAATTTAGAATAATAAAAATAAAAATTCAAAAGGCAAAATGGCGTCGCCACCAGACAGTCCAATTGAAGAGGTTGTCTATGAATTAGAACCGACACGTGTACCTAAACCAATTCCAGTTGCACTGGAAGATTTATGTAGGCAAACAAAATTTTCACGTCAAGAAATACGAGTAATGTATCGAGGATTTAAAACAGTAAGTAATAACTTTTTTAAATATTTAAATATTTATATATGTATTTTTATTACCATTCTCCATAATTTTATTTCTCTCAACATTCGTTGAAATATTGAAGCTTTATTTCATTTTTATAAGATATTTTGTAGGTAAAGATACTTATTCAAATTAATTAAAATCATTAATGGCTCCTTTCAAACAATTACAACGTAACACAAGTGGAACAGTAAATGGCCATATCTACATTGTGGAAATTTCGAGATAGTGTTTTTTTCAGGATGGTGGGAATTTTCTAAAGACACCAAGAATTCTGCCTTGGTAGTTTCAAATTTTTACTGACTAAACAGCATTTATCTAATCGTTCGCAATCTTAAAATAATCAAATTATTTATGTCTAATGTGTATACCGTATAAAACATTATACTGTATACATAATAAAAAAATATTAGTTATCTTATTATCTACTTATATATAGGATTGAATTGTGAGTTTAGGTTTAATTTCTTGTATCTGTAGGTTTGTGTTTTTAACTTTGTGATGACCAATGGATGTATTAATTTTCAGCAACTAAATGTTTGTTCCAGAAATCAACACATAAGTGCGTACGCAAAATAGTCCGATTTTTATACAAAATTTCGTATCAATTCAGTTGTCATAAAATATGATACGTCAGAAGGTGTGCGTATTCGTATACAGATGATTTCAAATATTAAACTGTAGTTCTGTATACTATTTTAATTGGATTTTAATTGTAGATGAGAAAAACATTTATTAAAAATTGTACGCATTCATATTTAATATAATTTTAAAAAATCTTTTTTAGCAAATTTAAAAAAAAAAATATTAGTTTCACTCTGTCCCTACGTCCGCCTGTTTAAAAAAACTTTTATACCTTTTAAGATAGTATAATGAAATTTTAACCATGTATTGAATTTATATAAATTTTTTCAAAGTAACTTCGGAAATATTAAAGCTCCAACATTATATATTTATATAAATTAAAAGCTTTTCTTAATTATATACGGTTTCAATAAATTTAAAGAAAATATATTTTAGTCGACTTTAATTGTTTTTTTTACAAAATTGTGCCTTTAAAAACCTTTCATTTTACATTCCGCCTTGTTTGTTATTATAAAAACATAAAAAATCCTTGGGTTGTAAATAACTCCAAAAAGGATAATATGTAAATCAAAGCATTTGCTCTTCATGATTTTAATCATTCATAATTTAATTGTTTTTTTTCTAATTAATATTTAATATAATAATTTCACGTCGGCAAATTTATGTATTCTGTCAAAAAAGTCAAAATTTTAAATTTTTTTGTATAAATATAATTAGTTATTAATCATTCTTATAACCGTAAACCACTGATTTATTAATCCTTCATTGTAAACCACATAATTTTCATTGAAAACAAAAATTATTTAAAAACAAAAATTAAAACAAAAATTATTTAAACTTAAACTTTTATAATTTATCGATAGACTTTAACTTACTAGAAGAATCTGTTATTATTGATAATTTAACTCGTTTGAGCTGGTGTATTTTTCCGCAGTCTATTACAGCTAATTAATTTTCCGATTTGGCGAGAATTCCGCAAATAGATACTTTTTGGTAAATAGATTTTAATAATTTCCATAGAACTCAGGTGTCAGATTTTATTTTTTGGATGGTTTATTTCAACGGTGAAGCTATTTGAAGTAATAACAAATAAAACCTATTTATATATCCATATAAGATTCTTTCATAATCTTAATACTTTTTATATTATTCTTCCAATTGACAAGATTTAAAATACTCAAGATCTATCATCCTTGCTGCCAGCGTATTTTTTCTTGCAAAAAATGAAGACGTATTTGTAATTTTTTATAAAAAATATTAGGCACCAGATGTTTCATAATTCAACATGCTAAATTCATTAATTCAAAAAAAAAAATTTTTTTTTAATAAAAATAGTAAAATTTATTGTTATTATTGTTCTTTTAAATGCAAAGTGAAACTGAGCCTATAAAGTTTATTTTTAACATGTTATCAAACAAAAAACAAGAGATTGTCCATTAAACAATTTTCTTTTTAAAAATAATTTTATATTTTCTACTGCCATTTAAAATTGTTTTAGGCCATAAATTAATTTTTCGTTATAAATTATATTTATTAAGGTAAATTAATGTTATTAGTGGTTAAATAAAAATATATAACCACTATTTAAATTAATTTACCTTTACTATTATTAGAATTTTGTAAATAATTACCATTTTATATCACATGGTTCATTAAGCATAACACATACAAAATAAAAATTGCAGAAAAAATTTTGGTTGTTATCATGATTGCGATATTAATACATAATAATGCTAATACAGATAACTTAATACAACAAAAAAAATTTTATTATATAAAAATACTTTCACCATTACTTATTTTAGTTTTATTTTTATAAGTGATCATTCTGGCAATAAAAGAAATAATGGACAAATTTATATTACAAAATATGCATGCCTACAAGTATGCAATATTTAATTTATTTTTTAAGAAAAAAAAATTAATTTTCAGTGGGGTTTCGGTGGCTTAGTGGCACGTGCCTAGTAAGGATGTGGCTTATTAACCGAGAAAGTGCGAATACCGTAAATATATAATAAATAATATTAGTCTATAATTTAATAATAGTATTCGACCTATAATGGCCTTAGTAGCCGATGGTTTTTTAATATTGCAATATCCTATGTAATATTAATATAAATAATTGTAATATTAATATAATGTGTAATATTAATATAAATAAATAATTTTCAGTTTTTTCCTGGTATACATCCTTTTAAACAAAATTTTTACATCTACAACTGTAAAGAAGAGACATACTGTTTCCTTATTAATAATTTAATTTTTTGATAATCTCTTAAAAAAATTGTAATCTTTTCTAATATTTAATTACAATTTTTTTATTAAAATAACAAACAGACTCTTAAAATTAATATATGATTACATATTTAAAAATCTACAAACATTTGAAAAATTGTAACTATTAAAATTCATCAATGCCCATTTTATCCGTGATTTTACAATGATTTCCTAGAATGTTATTTATTTGATGAACACAAAATTATGTTCATAAATAATTTCCTCACACAACAAAAAAAAAAAATGTTAATATTATAATACCCAAAAGGGAATTTAGATAATTTCTGAGGAATATACAAATATATGTATATTTTATATACTATTTAGAATTATATTTATATACTATGCTGGTATATAAATTGAAAAACGTTTTACAAAAACGTATGCATACTTTGATAAACATCATGTCTTGAACATTTCATATGTTAATCCTAAATATATAAATGTAATCTATCTTTTCTCCACAAATTTCCTTTAAAAGGGTTAAGAACATTTTATTCATTTTTGACATCTTATTTTTTCGAATTATATATTTTTTTTAAAAAAAAACTCAAAAAAGTTATATGGCATGATCTCATCAATAATAATTGATATATAAAATAAAAATATTACACAGAAAACTAAATCTATCCGCATGCTGTAGGTATAATAAAACGCTTACAATAATGCACAATTATAAAAATCAGAGAGCTCTCCTGCCAGAACCAACCTTGCTTTCAACGAAATCTTTCAAAGTTATTACATCTATATTTGCAAAGTAATTAAAATTAATTTGTAGTTAGGCCGTACTAGCACAGTAACATATTAGGGGCACTACTTAAAGAAATCTAGTGGCGTCCGCAGCAAATTTGATTACTTAAGAACAAAGCTTCAAGAAAAATTTCCCTATCAAGATTCATTTCAAGACAAAAACGAGGAAGAATACAGTTGACTTTGTCAACTCTTAGATACCCGTACGAACCGTTAGTATGTTCACAGCCTGTCACTCTGCTTACAATATTATTTTTTTAATATTTTAGTATTTTAAAATAATTTGGGTGAATTTTATAATTTCTAGAACTATGGGTTGTACATATATTCAAACTATATGTTTATATGTACATTCTTCAAAAGCAGATTTTAACCTTCCACATAACGATTATCAATCCAAAACTTTTTCAAATATTCTATAGTACCATTTAATACTAAGCGGTAAAAGTATATTAAATTTAATTAGTACGAAATAGTAAATATAATTTTAAACATTATATTATATTATATTTAAATATTCCATTGACAGAATAATTTCTTATAAGTACAATACAATACATATATGTATGTAAATACGGCACTATATAATATACATATATACTCTTATCATTGATTCACTAGTGACATATACGATATGTAAATAAACATGATATTATATAAGTATGTATATATATTAATATCATATAAATAAAAATTCTTCAAGCAACCGTTATGTTGTTTATTTATTTACATTTTTTGTACTACGCATTATATCCTCAACAATTTCAAATTATCGAGTAAAATAAAATGCAAAAAATTCGTTAAAGAAATTTGTTAGAAAATTTGAAAAAATCAAGTAACACTTTGGTCAATTATAAAGTAACCCTTTATTTTTAAAAAAAGTTGTTAACAGAAATAAGAGAATAATGTTGAAGCTTTAATTTTTGTGTATTACTTCAAAAAAATTTTAACAGGTGTTCAAGTTACAGGTGTTTAAAAATTGGAAATTTTCAGTTTTTGACCCCTTACAGCTCCTAACCGGGGGGTGATACAAAAAAAATTTCTGAAATGACTCATACTTATTTTCAAAGATCTAACTTTTGTCAAAATTTCAAGTTTCCAACTTAAACCGTTTAGAAGATAGAAGGGTTAAAGGATTTTGCAAAATTTTAGTTTCGCATAACGGTAAATTACGACACCGTATGCCACAAATATATATTTATTGTATATATATACTTTTAAAGCTAATAAAAGTAGTAATCGTTTGACGTTTTCAGAATGAAGATATACCTTCTACAACTTGTGCTATAACAATTTAAATATAGAGGTTTTTTGAACCTTTGGGGAGCTGTAGCTCCGTAACGGGTGGGGCTACAAAAAAAAGTTATTAGAAATAAAATTAATATTTTTGTGAGATCTATCAGCAGTTAAAATTTCATAGCTCTATTTCAAAAAAAATGTGGGGATCTAAAAGTTAGGTGTTCGAGAGCTACCCTAAGTTTTAATCCAAACTCAACCAAAAAAAAGATGGAACCTACAAATTACTCCTAGAATATTTTGTGTAAATTTCAAGATTCTAGCTTTCTTAGTTTTTGAGTTAACATGCTGACGGACGGTCGGACGGACATGGCTCAAAAGTCTTAGAATTTTTTTCTGATCCGATCCATACCTTTGAAGGTATATCTAGCTCGCTTATTTCGAGGTGTTACAAACGGAGGAGTAATTTTATTATACCCGATCCTATCGTACGGGTATAATGAAATGTAAGAGCAAAGAAATAACAGCAGAATATGATAAACACTACGATACCGATAACTTGAGGATGAAAAAAGAAATGTTGGTAAAGTAATATTTATGAGTACTCTACCTATTCTTTAATTGCTCATAAACGCAACAATATCGATTAAGATTACTGTCTATATTGATAGTCAAACGATGAACTCTAAAACAAAAACTGTACATATTCCATTAAAATCTGTGAAAAAACATTTTCTCATACTTTTTTTTGAACATCGATATCTAGATGTGCTAGTCGTCTACTGTACAACATTAAGAAAGTTGTGAACAACAAACTATCTATCTTCTATCTAAAGAAAGAAGAACGACGAACGGAACACGCCTTAGCCGTGGAAATGCTGCTAAACAGGGGTATTCCTCAAATACCGTGTATGGCTGTAAATAAAAAGCAATGGGAAAAAACTCTTAATAATCTTTTCCGAAGTTTACCTAAGTGCATTCTGACAACAACAGTAACAATAATCTTGAACAGTAGTAAAAAGTGGTCAATTGAATTCACCTTTGAACCACTTGACCGATTAGGTACTAAGTTTTACAATCCATTTTTATACCCTACACCTAAAGTATAGGGTATATTAACTTTGGTATGGTGTTTGTAACCACCAAAAGGAAGCGAGTTAGGTATAGACATGTATATATATTCTGAATCAGGATCACCGCAGGAGTCGATTTAGCGATGTCCGTCCGTCCGTCCGTCCGTCCGTCCGTACGCACGATAACTCAAAAAATAATGATGCTATCTTGATGAAATTTATATAGTAGGTTACTAATTACGAAAGAAAGGCTAAGTTCGAATCTGGACAAAATCCGTCCATGGGTTCGGATTCTGGAAGCTTCCGAATGATTCCGGGCTTTTGGAGATAATCTCCGCAAACGAGATTATCTCCAAAAGCAACAAAGATAGAAACTTCAAATTTTGTACAATGATGCTTCTTCCCGTTCGATTTATGTCTCTGAAATTTAAGAGGATTTGGTCCATGGGTTTGGGTTTTGGAAGCTTCCGAACGAGCACCAGAGCAAATGAGATTATCTCCAAAACCAACAAAGATAGAACCTTTAAATTTGGCAGGGTGGTGTTCTTTCATGTTTTATTTAAGTCTCTGAAATGTGAGAAGATTTGGTCCATGGGTTCGGCTTTTGGAAACTTCCGAACGAGCCCCAGAGCAAACGAGATTATCTCCAAAACCAATAAAGATAGAACCTTTACTTTTGGCAAAATGGTGTTCTTTCATGTATGATTTAGGCCTCTGAAATTTAAGAGGATTTGGTTCATGGGTTTGGATTTGGAAGCTTCCGAACGAGCACCAGAGCAAATGAGATTATCTCCAAAACCAACAAAGATATAACCTTTAAATTTGGCAGGGTGGTGTTCTTTCATGTATGATTTAGGCCTCTGAAATTTAAGAGGATTTGGTCCATGGGTTTGGATTTGGAAGCTTCCGAACGAGCACCAGAGCAAATGAGATTATCTCCAAAACCAACAAAGATATAACCTTTAAATTTGGCAGGGTGGTGTTCCTTCCCGTTCGATTTATGTCTCTGAAATTTAAGAGGATTTGGTCCATGGGTTTGGATTTGGAAGCTTCCGAACGAGCCCCAGAGCAAATGAGATTATCTCCAAAACCAATAAAGATATAACCTTTACTTTTGGCAGAATGGTGTTCTTTCATGTATGATTTAGGCCTCTGAAATTTAAGAGGATTTGGTCCATGGGTTTGGATTTGGAAGCTTCCGAACGAGCACCAGAGCAAATGAGATTATCTCCAAAACCAACAAAGATATAACCTTTAAATTTGGCAGGGTGGTGTTCTTTCATGTTTTATTTAAGTCTCTGAAATGTGAGAAGATTTGGTCCATGGGTTCGGCTTTTGGAAACTTCCGAACGAGCCCCAGAGCAAACGAGATTATCTCCAAAACCAATAAAGATAGAACCTTTAAATTTTTTATAATGATGTTTCTTCCAGTTTGATTTATGTCTCTAAAATTTAAGAGGATGTGGTCCATGGGTTTGGATTTTGGAAGCTTCCGAACGAGCCCCAGAGCAAATGAGATTATCTCCAAAAACAACAAATATATATAACCTTTAAATTTGGCCGAATGGTGTTTTTTCATGTTTGATTTAAGTCTCTGAAATTTGAGAGGATTTGGCCATGGGTTTAAATTTGAAAGAATTTGAACCGTGGATTCGAATTTTGGAAGCTTCCCAACGAGCCGCAGAGCAAATGAGATTATATCCAATACGAACAAAGGTAGAACCTTTGAATTTGGTACAATGGTGTTCTTTCGTGTTTGATTTATGTCTCTGAAATTTAAGAGGATTTGGTCCATGGGTTTGGTTTTGGAAGCTTCCGAACGAGCACCAGAGCAAATGAGATTATCTCCAAAACCAACAAAGATATAACCTTTAAATTTGGCAGGGTGGTGTTCTTTCATGTTTTATTTAAGTCTCTGAAATGTGAGAAGATTTGGTCCATGGGTTCGGGTTTTGGAAACTTCCGAACGAGCCCCAGAGCAAACGAGATTATCTCCAAAACCAATAAAGATAGAACCTTTAAATTTTTTATAATGATATTTCTTCCAGTTTGATTTATGCCTCTAAAATTTAAGAGGATGTGGTCCATGGATTTGGATTTTGGAAGCTTCCGAACGAGCCCCAGAGCAAATGAGATTATCTCCAAAAACAACAAATATATAACCTTTACTTTTGGCATAATGGTGTTCTTTCATGTATGATTTAGGCCTCTGAAATTTGAGAGGATTTGGTCCTTGGGTTCGGATTTTGAAAGCTTCCGAACGAGCCTCAGAGCAAATGATATTATCTCCAAATGCAACAAAGATATAACCTTTAAATTAGGCAGAATGGTGTTCCTTCATGTTTGATTTATGTTTCTGAAATTTGTGAGGATTTGGTCCATGGGTTCAAATCTTGAAAGCTTCCGGACGAGCCCCAGATCAAACGAGTATATCTCCACAACCAACAAAGATAGAACTTTTATTTTTAGTACAAAGGTGTTCTGTTATGTTTCCTTTTCTGTAAAATTGGAAACTGACATTTGAAAGAATTTGAACCATGGGTTCGTATTTTGGAAACTTCCGGACGAGCACAAGAGCAACGAGTATATCTCCAAAACCAACAAAAGTAGAACCTTTAAATTTAATAGAATGGTGTTCTGGCAAGTTTTCTTTATGTTCCTGAGATGGATTCGATGAATTGGAGTGGCAATTCGGGTAGCTGACACAAACATCCCAAGGACTACCAATCTTCGAAAATAATTAAGATAGAAACTTAAAATTTTATACAAGGTGTGGGTGTCAAGAATATCCCAAGCGGATGCCTCTTTTACGTTCTTGAAATTCGAGTTGAATAAGACAGAAAAGGGAAGAAGTTCAAGCACTGCCAAAAACACTTATGGATTGTTAATTTAATTCGAATTATTCAGGTGTAGGGTATTAATAAGTCGGTTGCATCGACTTACTGTTACATTTACTTGTTACAAATTATATTTATTTAATATTTTACATTTCGAAAATTTAAAATGAATTACATATCTTTTATTTCGTAAAATAAATCTAGATCACTGTACATTTTTTGTTGAGTTTAATAAAAAAAGTTTTCACAAAAAAAAAATTATTTTAAAATATAGTGATTTTATTAGAATCCATAAAGTCTTATCTGATTAAGAAGTTTAAAATTAATGAAATAACAAAATATAGTTATAATAACAACACAAAGTTTTTTTTTTCTTATTTTTATAAAATTTTATAACAAGTTAAAAAGAAATAAAAACAATTTATTAAAAGGGTAAATTAAGTTCATAAAATACTAGATTTTATTCAAAAAACAACAAGAATTCGTTGGAACACAATTTAAAAAAGTTATGCACAAAAAAAAAAGAAAAAAGTTTTACTATGAGAAATTTAATATCATGGAATTCATCCCTTAATAATTTCGACATATTATGATGCTTTTAAAATATGATAACCAAATTTATGAATTTCAAGTTTTCCCTATTTTTTAAAGGGTATCAAATTAAAAAAACACAAATCATAAGCATTATATGTAAAAGATAATAGGGAAATAGGGAAATACAGGAGAGTTGGTAGGTGAATTGAAGACAAACCTAAACAGGTTCTTTTTGAGAAACTGCAAATTGTATAATGGACCATTTTTATCGGAGAGGAATATATTGGATGAAATCATAGTTCCACATTTTAGCAATTCTTATAATAAATGAGTTTCCATATCCAGTTTTAAACTACCTAGGAATTTCCTTTCCGATTTTTGAAGTCAAATCCATGCCAATTTTAACCTTTATTGATATAATATAATCAATGTGCTAGCTACCACTAATTTTAGTTTATTAGATGTTTTCTGGGTTATCCCGAAATAAAAAATATCTCTTTAGAAGTTTTATAAGTACATTATATAGATAGTTGACTTTTTAATTTAATTATTTCTTTTGATCTTTAAGGACTTTTTAAGCAGTTTTAAGCTTCTTTAAGACCACGATATTTTATTTTTTTGATTTTATTTGTTTTACTTTCGCTCTTCTTCATTTAATTCTAATTATAGAGCAGAACATCGCTCTTCTTCATTTAACTCTAATTATAGAGTAAAACTTAATTTACTATTCTTATATCATATTTTGATTGCATCTTATAATCGTAGATAAACACATGTACTTAAATATTAAAATTTACAGTGTTAAATTTGTCTTCTACTGTTGTTATTTGCTCGAGGCAGGCCTATAAACTTATGTCTTTATAATAGGAATATATTTAAAAAACAACAAAAGTTACAGTGGAAAAATCATAACATATTGGAATAATATATCTTTATTATTAGGTCACTGATCTGAAGAATTATAAACTACTTTACTAGGGTGGTACATATACGAAATCTAATCTGAGGATTCAAAATTGCTGAAATTATAATTTTTGTATGATTAATCATAATGTATTAATTGTTCAATATTTGTTAGTTATATGCTTATATTTGTTTATTATTACTGCTTTTAGTATTAATTTATTAGATATTATATTTACTATAATATCTATATATATTAGATATTATTTTTACTTTACTATAATATTAGATATTATTTTTATTAGATATTTATATTTATACTCTACTGGATTCAATCCTAACACCCCTCAAATTGAAAATCGCCACTGTACTCTACTTAATTTTGTAACCGTTACTAAAATTTTAATTGAAATTACCTACTAATTAAATTATCCAAAGTATATTTCAAATAATATTTATTTATACTGATATAGTCTTGGATTTATTTAAATTGCTCCTCCATGTGTAACATATCGAAATAAGTGTATGATAGATATAGACTGATTCATATACACAGTCGGTTCAGAAGCAAAAAATTAGTCGATTTAGCTCTATATGTCTTTCAGGACGATAATTTAACAAGGTAGAATGTAAACCAACGGTTTTTAAAAGCGCACATTTCCAAAACTCAATACAAACTGTTTAGAAGTGTGACTTACACAAAAATTTGAAAATTTTATGTAATAAGTAAAATGTGAAAATAGGACATTTTTGAAATTTTGAGGGGCCGTAAGTCCGGAATCCTATATAACTAAGAAAAGCCGTTAACACACGTAAAAATATATTATTGAACCTTTAATTTTCATGTCTTGCCGAAGAAAAATTTGTACAGGTGCCTAAGTTACAGGTGTCTAAAAATAGCAAATTTTCAATTTTTGAGGCGTAATAACTCTTAAAGAGTGGGTGTTACCAAAAAATTTTCTGAGGAAACTTAGACTATTATAATTCTAAAAGTTCTTTCTTGTCTCAAAATTTCAGGTTCCTATCTAAAGGGGTGCCGGAGGTATGATGAAAATCAAAAAACTAACATTTTCAAGTACAAATTTTTCATTCAAAAATTTTAATTTTTTAGTGCAAAAAGAAATTATTTTTCTGTTTTTTTTTTTTAATTATATCTGTCCATAAATATAATATTGATGATGATTTGTGAACTCCCTATTCAAACCTCACCACTTCACGTCAACATAGTTTACACATCTACAAAACTTATAAAACTAAATTTGACAAAGCATGAAATTATTGCGCCAAGCTTTATGGTAGTTATCACACTAATTTTATTTTTCATTTTAAAAATACTTAATGAAAAATTCAAAACAAAATAATACAAGAAAATTGGAGTTTACAAAATTTCTACACACTTTAAATTTCAATAATTTTAACAATGTTTAGTATTAACATTTATCGTTATAAGTAAATAACATTTTGCAAAATTTTTCTTCCTTCACAACTTCGGTATATTTTGAGACAAAATAACAAAGATCTTTCAGAATTAGCATAAGTTTCCTCAGAGAATTTCTGGGTACCACTCCCCGTTTAAGAGTTATTAGAGGTCAAAAATTTAAATTTTACTAATTTCCTAAGATACCTAGACAATTTTTTTTAATAAAACAGAAAAGTTAAAGCTTCCGCTTTGGAACAAATCACAATATTCTAAAGCAGTTTTATTGTATTTTGAAAAATGTGGGCCTTTGCTATCTTTTGGTTTTCCATTCTGCCTTGTTTTTGTTTTTAATTTACTTAATTAAAGCAAATTGCATTAAAATTTGTTCCTTTCACACTCAAACACAAAGAAATCTATCGCATTTTACAAAAAAAAATTTTAATTTCCATGGAACTAACTAATTTTCACTTCTACAAAAAATTAAACAATATACATAAGTATATATATGTATATTATATATAATATATTTTTCAGTTTTTTTACATAATTTTTTCGAGCACGGAAATATCCTCTTTATAGTATTTAAAGTTCAATTTAATTTAATAACCAGAAAACAATAAACAAATAAAAAACATAAAGCAAAAAATATAAACAAAAAGTGAAAGAAAATGTAGGATAAAAGTTAATATCCATTCTTATTAAATAAAAAATGAACCGTTATCCGCTCTTAAGTTTTCATTTTAATCATTTATGAGAGAACAATTAGTAAAATGGTTTATATGCTCTAACTTTTTTATTTTCTTTAGTTTTTTTCTTTTTTTATTTAACGTCAAACAATATACTTTATTTACACAAACATACAATATTTTAATTTACATATGTGTATTATGTATGTACTATGTAGCTATTCTTATATTTATGAATGATTAAAATTTACTAAATATATCCTGTCATCTAAAACAAAAAAAAACTTAACCGTAACCCTCTCAACTAAATCATAATTAACAAAAAAGGTAGGCCAGGGTGGATAATAAAGGCAGAAAAAAAAGGGAAAAAGAAAATGAGAAAGGAAAAATTTAACGAAACTAAAAATATAACCTTAAAAAAAAATAATAACAACAATAAGTAAATATTTCAATATAATTTAATTTTTTGTTTTTGTTTTACAGGAATGCCCTGAAGGTGTCGTTCATGAAGATTGCTTTAAGGATATATATGCCAAATTTTTTCCACATGGAAGTAAGTTTTTTTAACCCGTTATTGTTAATAACTGTCTCTATTGGTTCATTCTTTTTTTATTTTCTCGGTATAAAATTTAAAAAAAAAATATTGTTTTTGTTTTTATTATTTTAATTTAAAAAGATTTTTTCCATTTTTTTTTTATTATTTTTTAACCTTTTGTTAAGAGGGTATACTTAAACTACTTTTACTACAATGAACTTATATGATAAATTTTATTATTTTCCTTTTTATTTTTATTTTTTGTACATTTCAGATTCAAGTTTATACGCTCATTATGTATTTAAAGCATTTGATGTCAACTGTAATGGTGCAATTAGCTTTCGGGTAAGTTTAAAAAAAAACTGTTATAAAATTCAGATATTATATTTTCTTCTTCTTCTTTTTCCGGTATCAATTATAATTATATCAATATAATTACACTAATAATTATAACATATATAATAATATATATGTTATATAATTATTAGTGTAATTTATATTGACATGCTTTAAATATTTTAGTAAAATTATTATATTCGATAACAAATTTTATCTTTTCTAATGCCCGTTCAACTATAATTTATATTGTAAACGCATTTCAATTGATAACGTCAGTTCGCTTTGACTATAGGAAACCAACACCGTTAAATATTTAATCAATAGAAAATTAATATTTTTAACGAGAGCCTGGACATAAATCCGAAACCGTAATATTTCTAAATTCTACCTTAAGTTATAACCATTTTGAAACGGAAATAATTCCGAAACTAAAAAGAAACTAAACTTTTTTTGATGATAAAAAAATTTTTTTTTTTTTAATTCAACATACTTCATTAAAACTACATTTTTTTCGTTATTTTATACTAGACAGTTTTTTAATAAAAAATATATTTTTTAAAATAATTCAGGTTGCTGACCAGAAATTGCTGCTAAACAAATTATTGAAACTCTGATTTTGTAACCAACTATAAAATTTCTCCTGATTATTTTGAGGCTTTTTGAAAAAAGATATATATCTTTTTTTCTAGAAAGTTTACCATAAAATATTTCGGTAAGAGCTTATAAAATACGCTGTAAAAAGCTATGTAAGAACCCTGAAAGTGTAGGTTCGAATCCCACACACGTCTTAAGAATAATTCCCCACGCCACAACCACGCCTGAAAAGAAAAGGTTGTGTAATTTCCTTGTCATATTTATCTGGCAGGGTAATATACTAAAAAAAATATTTTGGTTTTAGATCTAATTCATGGCGTAGTGTTAAGACGCCAACGTTCCAATCGGAGGGTCTTGGGTTCAAACCCCGGTCAAGTCATATGTAGTAATTTTATATTGTATAATTAATAATAATAATATAATAGTATAATAATAGTAATAATAATAGTGTAATAATAATAGTAATCATAATAGTAATAACAATAATTGCTACAGTGGGCTATCTTTGATTATATCATGCAGGAAAGTTTTAATAAGAATATAAATAATAATAAAATAGGAAGGAATAATAAGCGCATTCATTTTGTCCTTACAATCCCAATTTTTCCGCATTCTATTGTCCTATCCTTTTCTATACCTATTCCCTAGTCAATATGCTGCTTTAGCAGGTAAGAGTTTCATTCTATTATATTGGCTAAAGGAGGAGGTGGGTTTAGCCAGTAAGAATCTGACACTACCAAGGAGTAATTTTTGGGGTCTTTGAAAGATTCCCACTCTCCTTAGAAAAAATCAGACCAACTTTACTTCTCCTTTGAAGCCTTACTAATTCGACTTTCGGGTATCACTTTAACATTATATAAAAATTAATATTTTCAGTTACAATTTGCAACTTTACTGATTTTAATCAGTTTCTTTCGTTATCACCTAGACTTCTACTCTCCTTATTCAAAAGTATCAAGATTATAGTTCTGGAATTTTTTTTTGAAGATTAAAAAGCTTAATTTTCTAAATTCTTTTGTTATACAGCTACAGATTTAACTCGTTTTCTTAACGTTTCTTCTCTTCATAGTGCTTTATTCACCATTTTATTTTGATATTTTTGTTTTGTAGAAAAATCAAAACCAATAAACGACAATCGGTGACATTTCTTAATCCTATTATCGATTAGTTTGATTTATCTATCACCTTTTTATTTTTTATATTTTACAATATTTATTTTTTCGAAGGCATTTTTCTATCTTAGAAAAAATTATTTCGTAAAAATATTAAAAACCGAAAAATTGAAATGATTAATAAAAAATTTTTGTTTATCATCCATAACAATGCGTTCATTTTTATATTACATTTACCAAAATAAAATATTACATATTTATATTCATGCAATTTTTGTGTGTGGTTACAAAAAATTGTTGGGTTCTTAAAAGAACTTAACAAATTATTTATTTACTAAACTCTTATTCCAGATTTTATACATACAAAAATCTAATCCCATTCTAAATTTATGTAATACTTTTCATGATGGTTTAACGGTCAAGGGTATTACACAAAAACAAGAAAAATAACAGAAAAAAAATAAAATGAAATTTAAAACAAAAAAAAAATAAGGATATTTACAAAAATACTTCAAAGTCACTTGTAATATTTTTAAATATAAACCATAAACAACACTGGAGCGTAGCGATTTTTTGTTTTATTTACAACATTTTCATTACTTGCATTTTAGTTTTTATTTTTTTTTTGTTCTTGACCTTTTAAAAAGGCTCCTTTTTTATATAATTATAAAAAACTTTTATTTTTATATATACTTTTTTTTTTTTTAGTTTATTTTAGTTCAGTTTTTTTTTTTTACATAAGGGTTATAAATTTAAACCTTTCCAATCGGATCTAGATGCTTTTTAATGAATGCTTTCAGGAAATGCATACAATTTAGGTGCTGAGAATAAAAAAGAGAAAAATAAATAAATAATTTTATTCTATTTTAGATTTTATCATAAAGGTAATCTATAAGATATAAAATTAAATTCTTTAAATAGTATTTTAACACCATATAGTAAATGGTGATATTTAAAATATTAATAGTATAAGAGATTGTTGCTCTTTATAAATAAATCAAAACACTTAAAAGTATATAAATCAAAGAACTTTTAATTAATTTCAATTTCAGACATCATTTGGCTGTTATCTTATTAATTTCAATAACAATCTTTTATATTTCATATTATATTGAAATTTAAAAAGTAGCCCATCAAGTTAGAGCTCACATCAATTAACAGATATTAAAACTTCAAATCATCTACAAACAAAAAGTTATAAACTCTTAATAATCGATTCTTTTTCAAAAAACTACCCGCGTTGGTGATATAAATTTTGTAATATTAGGAAGTTTTAACATCATTTAATTGTTTGAGTTAATCATGTCCTCCATGTAACTAGAAACCAATGAGCCGAAAAGTAACAAAAATCGATAGGCTTTGGTGCAAGAGTTTTTTAAATTACAGTGTTATTCACTTACCTTAATTAACAACTATTTCTTTTTAAAAACTTAAAAACACTTAGAGAAATATTTTAAAAATGTAAAATTTAAGAAATGATTCGTTAAAATCATTTTCGTACATATCAATACTACCGAAACTCTTCAGTAAGCAAGTAGTATTGATAGGTTTAGACAATTCCTAATTTTAACTTTTATCAAGTCTTATTACTTACTAGAAAATTTCGGAAAATCTTCTGTGAGATAATAAGACAAGTTGAAAAAATCCATAAAAATTCAAACATAAGTTAAAAAACAATAACAAAAAAAAATGTTTTCCTTTTATTATTTTTTTGTTTTTTTTTTTTTATTCTTAATTAAACTTAAATAAATAATTCATTTCAGGCTTGCTTCTTACATTAATTTCCACTACATTTGGTCATAAGTGAGATTTATTAAAAAAAAAAAACTTGCATCCTGCGGAGGATTTGGCACATCTTCTTTTTATAAGTCTGCTGGTTAACCGCTCGGTCACCGAGGCCCCTTATATTATATATTTACATTACATATTTGATCGCAGCGAGAATATTTTGCTCCTTCAGTAATTTATTTTCCACTTAAAAATACTCGCTACCTGTGCAGGATTTTAAACGCCACTCCCTCGGTTATTTCGGTTCATGTATATATGTATTTAATTGTCAAACCACTCCTCCCCTCTCTAACTGTTCTAAATTAAACGATATTTGAATTTCTATACAATTTCTAAACAATTGCATACGTTTAGGAGCTTACTATTTTTTTATTAAAAATTTTATATCATTTTAAAATTGCGTACTCGTTTTCTACATCATTGAAATTTTATATTACACTTTTCTAATTTAAGGAAAATACAAATTTAAACTCATTTTTCATTGTTTATTTTCTATTTTCTCTATTTTTAGTTAATTTTTTTTGTTTTTCTTTTTTTTTTTATAAATGCTTTTTATTCTTTTATTGAAAATGTATAATGCAAAAAATACTTTTATTTGACAGAAAACAGTTAAAGAAAATGTTTTATATTTTCTTTTTTTTTTTTTACAAAATAAAACTATGTGAAAATATTTTATATTTGTATTAAAAGCAAATTATCAATAAAAATGTAAAGAAAAAAAAATATAGAGTATTTTCTGTTTTTATTTTCCTACAACAAAAAAAAAAATACGAAAATAATGGAAAAAAAATACCATAAATTCCTATATAATTTAAAAGAGGAATTTTTTTTTATTTCCCAACATTAAAAGCCAATTATTTGGTTATAAAATAAAATATTGTAAAAAAAAGGCTGGTTAGAAATCGGTTAAAATCGGTTCTGATTGTTGTTGGCGTGTAATGAATTTATTTTACTTTTATGGAAAACTTTGTGTTTTTTTTTTGTTTTGTAGTTTTAGTTTTTGTAATACTAAAGGCAATGCAATAGCGCAACAATAATTTTAATGGTCTAAAATTACTTTATTTAATAAATTATTTGTAATTTTTTGCCGTTTGTGTTTTCTTTTTTTTTTTTGTTTTGATTTTCACGATTATACGTGCAGTAGATAATTTATAACTTTAAGAATTAGAAAATAATTTTTTTAATTTAATTAATACGAGGGCAATTTATAAATATTTATAAACAGAAAAAAATTATCTGTCAATTTTAGTTTTAACAACTATAAAAACTATTTGAAATTCGTTCATTTTCCCATGCTGTTCTTTTACTTTTGTATTATTTAATTGAGCTATTAACATACACATTAAAATTAATTAAATTATTAATACAGTAATTATTAATTACAGAGCAGAATTCAACTAAACAATAGAATAGAATTTCTGATTAATTACATATTCTAAATTTTAAACTGTAACTATTAATATTCTATCTAGGTGGCCTGCTAGGAAGTTGCACCTAGCCGCAAATAAGACAATTAGTTGGTATTATTACAGGCCATTGTCTTTGGCAAACATGCATTGGTAGAAGCTAAGGTATTCATGTAAACATTAACTGTTAACTGATTTTGCAGAGAAATTAACACAAAAAAGAGCATGAGGCACTTTTCCTGAACCTGTTCTAGTCTATCAAGGAAAAGGCGAAAATATTTTAGTAGTTTTTTTTTTCAAGATGTAAGTGAACTCTTGATGGTAGTTTGGACATGGATCTGAGAAGCCTTCAAAGTTTTTTCCATTAGAGTGGCATCATCGTGACATAAATATAGAGAAATTTAATAATTCTACCTAAATAGGTACTTTTACGTTTTGAAGGTACACTCCGCATCTAGAGTCTAGTGATTTCTGACACGTTAGCTGAGCGTTCATCAATAAAAAATAAATAATAGAAAAATAAAATTTTCTGATTAAATGTTTAGTTTTACCCTTCCACAATTATGAAATTGCAAGGACTAATTTAAAAAAATTTTACACTAAAATAAAATTAAACGTATAGTTGCCAACTTAAAATAAAAATTGAATGAATTGTAAAAATAGAAAAACCCTTGAGGTCATTTCAATTGTTTCAACAATTTTTTAATGAAAACTAAAAAAAAAAAGTATATAATATAAACCATATTTACCTCGTAATTTTTTTTAAATAAATTTTTATAACTACTTGTACTAAGTATAATATTACTTTTTAAAGGTTAGAATTTTGTTTAAATCATAGGAAAATTGAATTAAATTTCTTCTTTTTTTTTTTGTTTTTCTTTGAAATGAAAAGTTATAACCAGCTTCGACCAATGAATTCGAGTAGTTATTTGCAATCATTTTTAAAATATTGTTTTTTTGTTTTTTTTTTTGTTCCTAAGATTTTCTGCCTTATTAAAAATTATTTAATAGTTCAATTTATTTTACCGCAAAATTTTCTTTGCGAATTTAAAATCGAAAAAAAATATTAAAGAAAGTTTCTGAAATAAAAAGTCGACGTGAAAAGGAAATATGAAATATGAGAAATTTTACGAGTAGATAGCTATAAAATATTTAAACCTTCTTGAAAAAAATTTTTTTTTTTTGAAGTTGTAAATAATTGAAAAATGTTTCTGTTTAAAAAAAAGAAAAGAAAATAAATAACAATAACTGCATTAAAGGACTAAGTAAAAAATATTTTGTTTTAAATAATAGAAAATATAAATATTGTTTCTGGAAATTTTAATTAATAAAATTTAAATGAGTAGTTTAAAAGTATTACTTTTTTAGGAATTCCATTATAAATTTTTTAAAGTACTTTTAACAGCTCATTTCTGATTTATACTATAACTTTACAATACATTGCAATCTTTTAAGTTTATCTTCAAATAAAAATATAATTTGAAAACTTTAAAAATTACTTAGATTTTATTTTTATTAGTTAGATCAAAATTTTTAATTTGATTTTAATCTGCTATACAAAATATACAATTCTAATATATTTATTGAGGTAAATGTGCACTGGATTTATAAATAAATTAAGGAAATTCCATACATTTTAATCGACAAAATCAAAAATATAATTTATTATCAAAATGCAAAAAAAAAAAAAATCTTAAATATGGTTTCAAAAAATTTAACAGGAAAATTATATTAAAAAGATAAAATCAGAAAAATTAATTACATGAGTTGTAATTTCCACCTTCATTTCAATCTAAAACATTAAAATAATATTATATATATTTTATTTATTTTCATCCCTATTCCTTTTGTATATTTATTTTTTTTTATATATTTGTTTTGTATATTTTTTTACGTAATAATTTAATTATCCAAATATTTATGGTAAAACGGTAGAATTAATTTTAAATGAGGTCACTTAAAGGTAATTTTATTTTTTTTATTTTGTTTTTGTTTTTAAATTTTAGATGTATGCGTAAATAATATATTAGCGAAAATGGTATAACCTCGAATTCTGAACAACATATAATCCCAAAAGAACCTTATTACTAATTATTTAAATGATGATTTTTTTTGTATTAATCGTTTAAATAATTAGTAATATTTAGTATTAATTTAAGTTTTAAGATATTAATAAAAAAAAAAAAAAATGTTTAACGGTAAACACAAATGGTTAAATATTTCTTTAAGAATTTAAATATTTTTAATTTTTTTTCTGTTGGATTGTTATTTCATTTAGCAAAAGTTTAAGAGATCCAATAGTTGTGATTATATATTCGAATACAAAGGATCCTAAATATTTCATAAAAAAAAAAAACTCTTTCATTTAAAATCATATGTGTTCGTTTAGCTGAAAAAAGTTAGTTAAGTTAAATTTTAGATATTATCCCATTTATTGATGATTTCCATTTTTTATTTGATTTATTAGTTAACTTGTTTTGACTTTTACACTTTAAAAATTTAAATGTTCTACCATATATAATTTTGAGGCATTCCTGAATTTTCAGATTTATCGTGAGGTGTTCGTTGCAGCAGTTGCAGTTTGGCTTCGATAATCTCTTAAAAATGTGATTGTGTGTGACTAGGGTGAGACTCAATAAAATGTTTGCTATTTTAATGTCTATTCGACGATTTTTGGTTTTGAGAGAATTAGGTTTGTTTGATGCCAATCAATCTGTCTTCTTATGATGTTTATATGAAATTATACATTTTTTGGCATATCCTTACGTTTAAGGGATATTCAGTATAAGTTTTGACTGCAAATTTAAACTTGTGTGTCTACTAACTCATTTGCTGGTATTCCTGCGGGATCAAGAACCCAAATAATTTTTTTTATATACTATTTTCTTTTATCAAGATGCTTTTCTGGTTTTTTATAACATTCTCCTTATCCTGTAGGGTGCTTAAGAGCGTGAATTTAAAATTAGATTCTATAATAACAAATGTAAAATATATATTAAATGTCCAATCAAATCAATATTTTAGTTAAAAATATACATTTAAAAAAAACAATCACATAGACAACTAAACGAATTTACCCAAGAACTTTTAATATTCTCAATTACTCTAATTACAACAAGTAATAAGCTGGTGGACTCTTTCTACATATCTCATTTATTACATAACATTTAGCTATAGTTAAAAAATAGTTCGAGTTTCTTAAAATTGCCGCTAACATTTAAACATTTACAATTTTCATAAAAAATTAATATAAAAAAACTGTTAGCTAAAAAAACCGGAAATAATTAATAACAATATAATATAATAAATATATATTATATACATACATTTACATATTATACATTACTTATTATAAAGTCATATTATATACAAATAATTTTTGGTAATTCATTATTCGAATGCGTTATATACAAAAAGAAAAAGACTGCAAAAGGGGGTTTTCTTGTAATCCATTATACGAAAGTGAAATGGTAACCCCTAATATTTTTATATTTAATCAACTTTGCAAAAAAAAATATATATATTTTTTTGATTATCTATAAATAAAAATTAGTTCTATTAAATTAGAACCAATTAAATAAAAGTTAAATTAGAAAAGGTATAAATACAGTTTATAAAAATAGAATTTATAATAATTATATTGTTTGGTTTAATATAAAAAGATATTTTTCTTTTATAATTATCTTAAAGCTATATATTCTTTTAAAACTAATTTTGATTTAATATTAAATAAATATATTTATATTTATTATATGTAGGAATTCAATAAATCTCTAATTCTATATATATATATATATATATATATATGTATTTTTACATAAATTTACATTATATATTATTATTATTTTATTAATTCTTATATAATACTAATATGGACTAACTGCATTAAGGTTTCACACCGATGGCATGATATGCATATGCGCCAGTTGTTATATAGTTATATTAACCATTTGATCGCAAAATGAATTTGATAAGAATTTTTTTTTGAATTAATTTTCCTTCCAATTAAAAATGTTTGCTACCTGTTCTAGAATTTAACCTGCACTCCGTCGTTTAACACGCACTACTTAATCATTGAGACCTCAACAAAAAAAATCAAAACAATAATTTGCCTACTTTTAGGCTAGTTAAAATTTAATAAAATTGTTGTTACGATATTTTAATACAAATATAATTTAAATCTTATTAATACAATATAATTCATATTTTTATTTATTTTTTTTTTAATTTTCAGGACTTATTAGTGACATTATCAACATTATTAAGAGGTTCTGTGTATGAAAGATTACGTTGGACATTTAAATTATACGATCTTAATGGTGATGGGTGTATTAGTAGAGGTGAATTAGGTGAAGTTATATTGGCAATACATGAATTAATGGGTCGAAGAGCACATCAACCGGAAGATGATAGAAAAGCAAGAGATCAGGTAATACAATCTTATAAAATAAAAAAAAATATTATTTTTTACAGTAAATAAAATGAAAGAAAAGTTTTAAATATTTAGTTTGGCTATAACATTATTATTTTGATGTAATTCAATAAAAAAAAATCAGCTGTCTCCACCAAAGGATCGACCGCCACTACACGAAAAGTACAATGCCAAAATTTATAGATTTTTTACATAATAATTTATATCAAAACAAAATAACTTCTAATAATTTAACAACATTTTGTTTTATTCAATAACAATAATAAGCAATGAAATCGTAAAAATATATATATGTGCATTCATTCATACATCCATTTACATTATTATGTAATGTACATGATTTTTTTTTTTCATTCAAAAATATTAGAAGTAAAAAATAATAAAAACTGTAAATGAATACATAACAAACATATGATTAATTATTGAATTTGCTAACAAAAATTTTACCGTTTCAATTTTATGTCATCAACAAAAGAATAATATGCATAAATATAAGCACATACATGTGTATATAAATTTTTAGAGATATAAAACAAAACAAAAAAAATCGTTCATATAAATTAATATGGCGTGATATAATAATATGTATGAAATTTGGACTTAGAAAAAAAATTAAATAAAAGTTAAAGTTAGTCGGATCAAAAAATGTTCTACGGCAAAGTTGTTCCTCTTTAAGTATGTAACAACTTTTTCTTAATAATTTTTCTCATAAAATTTTTCTGTTACAAAATATTCGTAAAAAACTTAAAAAGTACACTAGTAAACTACCACTTACAGTTGTCCAATTTGCTCTAATAGCTTACAATCCGAGATATTTAAGTCAAAACCTTAAATATGAAATTGCAAAAAATTCCGGTCAGTCGTTTAAGCTGGACACGTGCCCACAGTATTACACACACACACCCACAGACAGACATCATGCTAAAAAAATTTTTACAGCCTTCTCCACACCGGAGTAGTGCATATTTGCCAAAATCTCGGGTACAAATTTTTAGTATGAAAACAATACCTACCTTATACATTAATGTATGCGGTCGGTAATAATTGTTGGTAATAAATTATAATATTACCGCAGTTATTTTTACAAAAGTGATATGTCATAAAAACGCTTATTTCAGATTTTCAAAAAAAAAATATGATAATAAAACGGGTGCTTACAAAATTTTTTCGTTAATTTTACTTTCAGAAATAATTTTTATAACTGTTGAAACGCCTATTTTGATCTCTGCCATAAGATATTATTCACATTCAGTATTATTTATTAGATTGAATTAATATAAAATCTTTCTAATTTTATATGAAAATACATATATCTAAAGGGTGTGGAGCTGTTCGCAAAATCTATATGTCAAATTCTCATTTCACCTAATACTATTTGGCATAATTTATTATTTCACAAATTTCATTTTAGCAAAATTATCATATTGTAAATAGTTTATTTATCAAATAGGACACTTTGCAACTAACGCTTTTCATAACAATCCACTTAACAGATAACAACTTCAAGTATTTTTATTACTTCATTTTTTTTATTATCATTAATAACGAATTTTAATTCGTTATTAATGATAATAAAAAAACGAGTTTAAAGTAACGGCATTATTTTCTAATTTTTGTTTTTGTTGTTTGGGATAATAGTAAACCACTACCAATTTTGAAGCTAGGATAAAAGTAAACCACCCCAACTTTTTGAAGTTGCTTTGAACTAGATAAAAAAGATATTCCACGAACACAAAATTATGTAGAATGTGGCGTCACAGAATGCATGCAATTATTGATGGAGAACATGGATTTCATAGAATTATGGACATGTTAAAAAAAGAAATTATAGATTTGTAAAGACAGAAATAGAGAAGTTTGAGATTGGTGGTGAAACTGTTGTGAACAAGAAAAAGTATTTTTTAAAAGAAAATTAAAAGAATTTTTTTTTTTTTTTAGTACATTTCTTTGCAGGCGTGGCTGTAAATGTCGTAAGGGGGGAATAATTCTTACGACGTGTGTGGAATACGAACCCATTGTAAAATGGTCAAATATATCAAATGGAAAGTTGCGAAATGTCCTTTTTGTCAAAAGATATTAGGCAAATTGGCATTGTGCAATTTAACATTCGGCTAACTGTATTTAAACCATATCTAATTCTATAACAACGTTAGTAATGTAAAAATAAATTCAGCGTTTTGATTTTTTTTTTTTTTTGTTAAATTTGAATGATTTTACATGGTGAAAATAGATATATGGATATGACAGATATTTTTATTTTTGATATATACAAACGCTTCAAAAATACTAATGATATATTTTTTAATAATAAGTCATTTATCTTATTTACAAACTAAAACAAGGTAGAATGTAAACCAACGGTTTTTAAAAGCGCACATTTCCAAAACTCAATACAAACTGTTTAGCAGTGTGACTTACACAAAAATTTGAAAATTTCATGTAATAAGAAAAAATGTGAAAATAGGACATTTTTTACATTTTGTGGGGCCGTAATTCCGGAATCCTATATAACTAAGAAAAGCCGTTAACACACGTAAAAATATATTATTGAACCTTTAATTTTCATGTCTTGCCGAAGAAAAATTTGTAGAGGTGCCTAAGTTACAGGTGTCTAAAAATAGCAAATTTTCAGTTTTTGAGGCGTAATAACTATTAAAGAGGGGGTGTTACCAAACATTTTCTGAGGAAACTTATACTAATTCTAAAAGTTCTTTCTTGTCTCAAAATTTCAGGTTCCTATCTAAAGGCGTGCCGGAGTTATGAAAAAAGAAATTTCATGCAAAATGTGGTTTTCACATAACGGTAAATTTAAATCGTAAATTACAAAATATTACATAATTTTGATATTGTTTTATATAGATAATAAAATTTTTGATCTTCTAGCCGTTTTAGATTGCAAACCCATTACGCAAAGCCTGAGATATATACATCTGAAAATGGGGCTTTTTCGCAATTTTGAAGAGCTGCAACTTTGGAACCCTTTACAACTAAAATAAACCTTTAACACACGTAAAAATATATTACTGTAGCTTTAACTTTTATATCTTGCAGAAGTAAAATGTGTACAGGTTCCTAAGTTACAGATGTTTAAAAATAGCAAATTTTTAATTTTTAAGCCCTAGTAGCTCATAAACAGGGGTGGTCCAAAAAAATTTTCTGAGCAAATTTGTACTAATTTTAAAAGTTCTTTCTTGCCTCAAAATTTCAAGCCTCTATCTAGAAGCGTGCCGGAGTTATGAAAGTAGAAAAATCATGCAAAATTTGGTTTTCACATAACTGTAAATTTAAATACTAAATTTAAAAAAAAAATGTATAATTTTGATATTAATTTACAAAGACAAGAGAAATACCTGTCGAATGACGTATTCAGATTAAAAAAATCTTAAGCAGAACATAAGATATATGCATTTAAAAATAGGGCTTTTTCAAAGTTTGAGGGGGTGTAGCTTCGTAATGGGAGGGACTACAAAAGTTGTTCCACAAAATTATTTTTTTTATGAGACCTACCCATGGTTAAATTTTTTTTTCTCTATCTTTAACGGTGTAGAAGTTTTGTAAACAGACGGGCGGACAGAGTGAAACTAATAAGCACATTTTTTTGGAAATGTGCTAAACAGTAAGCGTTTTTATCCATATTTTTTGAAATTTCAATAAGTAATGGATGATGTTTTTGTAGGCAATATGAATTGGGGCCCCATGAAATATAGCCCTCGAGGTATTATGTCACATTCAATAAGATCTTAAATAAAATAAAATCTTTTTAAAATAAAAATAAAATAAACTAAATCTGTTTTATCTCTTCTTAAAAGAAATTAATTACTGCACAAGCTTTGTTTCTTAATCCTAAATCAGAATTTTCACAATTGTTTTACAAGCTATATGTATCTAAAAAAAATAATTAAAAAGGATTTTATAGTTGATTATAAAATTAGTTTGAATAAATTTATTAAACGGGGGTTTGGGGCCACAGCCCCTTAATTTTAAATTCTTAAATGTTGGAAAATTAGGGTTATAAGCTTATGTAAAGAATTGTTTTGAGAAGAATTGCTTTTTTTAAAAAGTTGTTTTCTCGAAGAATTCTGTGGAAAGAATTATATGGAAATCTCAAATATTTCATAAAAGAGCCTTTTTATTTACATTTTTGTAGAACATCATATTATATATATTCTGGAAAAGGGCAATATATGTACTTTCTTTTAGTCCCATTTCCTTACTTCTTTTCCTTTTTTAATCCTATTTTATGTAAATGTATATTTTTATTAAAAAATAATTTGCTTTCTATGAAGTTTTTATTTTTGAATAATTTTTTAATTTCAGGTTTGAGTATTACAAAACTAGGTTCCAATACATATTTAATGAGAAATAAGACCGCGAGACTTAATTTGCTAAGAAGTTGTAAATTAAATTGAAAGAGAAATTACATAACGGGGCTTCATTTCTCATATTTTAGGGTTCTTTTTTTATTTCTTAAATTACATATAAGAGAAAAAACACTCCAGAGTATTAATACCTATTAAATGTGAAATAAGACTTCGGGGACTTTATTTCTCTGGATTTTAACTCACGGCACCGTCATTGTAATTCAATAATTTTTTTATTGCGATTACAAAAAATTATTAAAAAATTTTAAAATAATATTTTTAATATCAATTTATTAATATAATAAATCAAATCATTTCCAAATCATTTTCAAAATTAAGTGCTATATTTATTAATAAATAAATCTGTTTTTAAGTTTACATTAATTTTTTTTTTCTTTTGATTTATGTTCAAATTTATAATAGTGAAAATTTTTTACGATAAACACCCAGAAAAATTAACCAAAATGCTTTATAAAAAAAATTTTTTTTGATTATTCTTTGTGACGTTTATAATAAGAAAAAGAATTTTAATGTTATTTCTTTAAAATAAAAAAATATATTTGATATAAAAATATTTGGAAAAGTAATTTTAATGTCTCCTAACAACAAACCTCCTTAAGCTCTTTTTAAACAAGTCCACGATGACATACTACAAAATATTAAAGTGGATTTTTTAAAAATATTTTAAACTCTTTTTCAATTTATATTTATAATTTTGATATTATATTTAATAATTAAATCATAATCTCTAAACTCTAAACTTATGAAATCCAGTCTGTTGACAAGAAACACAAAGCTTAAATTATACAAAACATTAATCATGCCAGTTCTAACATACGGATGTGCAAAATGGACGCTTAAAACTACAGATTGTAGGTAATTGGGAGTAATTTGAGTGTAAAATACTTCGAAGAATATATGGACTGGTTAAAAAGGAAGATGATACAGGCCAATATATAATTTTGAGATTGAACAATTGACTGGATATAGAACCGTAGTAAGATTCATAAAAACGCGAAGGTTAAGATGGATAGGACATGTTATAAGAATGCCGGATCACAAAGTAACAAAAAGAGTATTTCTCCATCAAATGCGAGGTGCTAGAGGTAGAGGGTGTCCAAAAAAAAGTTGGCAAGACACTGTTAAGATGATCTAAGAGCATTATTAGAATAAGAAATTGGAAGAGAGATGCACAAGATCGAGATGTATGGAAGAGAACTATAGCGGAAGCTCAGGTCCATCAAGAACTGTAAAGCTATAAAAGAAGAAGAAAAAGAATTAAATCATAATCACAGAATATTAATTTTGTAAATTTATGTAGGTAATAAATAATTATAAAAAAAAACTATATGTCAATAAATTTTCAAATTATAGTAACATATTTTTTTAATAATCTAATTTAATGTAATTTAATATATAATTTTTGTACCTACCTTTAATAAAAATTTATAAAGTAATAAATAGATAACATCAACGTTAACACTTTATTGAATAATAAAAGTAAAAAACTATACATTATATAAAGAATTATAATTATTTGATTTATTTATTCATTCATACATCCATTCATTCATAATACACCCATTCATTCACTCGATAAAATTATAATATATAATGTATAATAAATATAAGTTCTTATTTTTCAATAAACATATAATAATAATAATAATAAAATAAAAACTATTCTTTTAGCTTCGTATTATAAAAAGCAATCATTTATCATATATAGCATTTCTTATAAGAATTGTTTTTATACCATAAATTCTTTGCACAATTACACAACTTAGATACTTATAGATATTTATAATAATAACAATATCAACACCTTATTGAATGAAATCATATTGAAAATGAATACGACGAATTGTTTTTTTATTTTTTGTTTTATATTGTATTAGAAAATAGATTTGTGTAATAAATCGTTTAATGAATATATCATAAAAATAAAATAGTAAAAACTAAAAAAAAACATTCAAATCACGAAATTATAAGTTGGTAATGTATACCTTTAACCCATATATTACCATACACACCATTAAAAGTTCAATATAATTTAAATATCTTGAAATATTATATTAATTAAAAAACTTTATGTAATATTATTTAGTAATATTAAATATAATCCTTAAAGTATGCAAAGAAAATTAGATAATATTAAAATTTTTTTGTTTTGTGAGAGAATGCCAATCCGCTTTCAAGTGGCCTAATAATACAAAAATTAACAACTGCCAAAGTTTTAAATACTTAGGAATTTTATATCAAAATCTATATAACTTCAAATATCACGTTAAAAATCAAATAAGAAAAGCAACAAAAGCCTTTCTAACACTTGGTAAATTGTTTTACTGAAAAATACTATGCAACAAAGTCAAATTACTTTGTTACAAAAATTTAATTCGGCCAATATTAACTTATGGTTGTCCAATCTGGTTTAACATCAGTTCATTTATGATGGAAAAACTAAGAATATTTGAACGTAAATGCCTCAGAGCATGTACGAATTTAAACAGGAAACCTATAACAAATTATCTACATTACTACTCCAACAAAATATTATATGAAAAGGCCAAAATAATCAGAATCGATAATTTTATTATTCGTCTCATACGAAACCATATTCAGAGAAGTAGTGAAGTTCTAGAAAATTCTTTAATATGCCACCTATGGTGCGAAGACGATCAATATATTATTTCAACATTCAATTCAGGTTTTATTCCTCCTGAAGGATTCTTATTCCTAGATAGAAATAATAACATAGAAAATACTGAATATATTCCTATTATTTATCATTTTAAACGAAATAGTAACGATAAGAAAATACCATTAAGCCTAAATTTAAGCAATTTAAACTCAGAGATATTTTACTTCGACAAATATATTCCCAGTGTAATTAAACTAAAAAATTCAAAACCAATTTTTTGGAAACATTTAGACTAAGTTAGAATAAATATAGATTAGTTTAGTTTTTAGTCTTAGCTATTCAATAGATTATAGTTTTAGTTGTAAGCTAGAAAGTAATTTTAAAATCTCAAACATAAAAATCTGGTTTTTTTAAATATTTTCCAGGAATTATAGAAAAATAATTAATTACATAAAAAAAAAATATATTATATTATAATATTTAAAATAAATGCATAATTAAAATAGATTTTATATCCAATTTAAATTATATAAAATTAAGTAAGAGAGCTTAGCTTTAATTTAGATATAAATAAATTCATTTTTTAGTTTTGTTAAGAAAAAATTATATTTAAATGCAGAAATAAAACTATTTAAAAAAAAGATAGAATGCGAAACATTGAATATTTTTTTTTATTTACTCCAATTTTATTCCAATAAGTTGCTGATATTTAAAATCTTAGAAACAAAATTTATTAAAAAAAGATTAAAAATTAAAAACTTATTGAATCGCTTAACTAGAATTTTGTCAGTTCTAATAAGTAGATTTTTTTATAAAATACTTAAAATTAACCTTGTATGCATTTTTGTAATTTTTTTTTACGAGTGTAATTGAGAATCATCAAAAGGCGCTAAAAAATGTTCATTCTACTAACGATTTTTTTTAATTTGTGGGACTTTAACGCCCTTAATACCATTTCCTTTTTTGATCAAACAACAATTTAAGGGATATTTAATACCATTGTATATACTGTTTGTGAAAGGGAGATGGTGTAAAACCATCTAGAAATTTGAACTACGTATGCCATCTAGAAATTTGAACTACGTATAAATTTCATTTGTATCTAAATATGGATGAAAATTTAAAACTTTTTAATGATATCTTTCAAGCAAACTATTATTTTCTATTATTGTATTCAGAATAAAAATTCCGAGTTACTATAACTAAGCAAAAACAAAACAAAAAAAAATGTATTCTTTTTTGTGTTTCATAAAGTAAAAAACTTGTTCTATAAGCATAAATAAATTTTTAGATATACATTTAACTTTTTTTTTTAAATTTATTGAAAATTTAACAAAAGATCATAAACATTATTTAAAAGTTGAAATCTATTATAAAATCAAAGATAAAAAAAAAATTAAATGTCTCATTCTGTAAATATCGGTCACATTTGTGTTAATATACATTTTAATGTTTTTATAGATAATATGATCCATTACCTATTAACAGGTGGAATATATACATACATATATTATGCATGTAAATAGATAATAAATATAATTATTACCAAGAACATTCTTTGATATTATCTATATGATTTTGAAAGCGTGCATTTAATTACATCAAAAATGAAATTGAGTTCATTAATACCTATTATTAAATTATATCGTAAATTAAATTAGGAAAATTATATATATATTATAAATGTATACGTAAATAATACAAAAAAAAAGTAAAAAAATTAGAATTTATAATTAAAATAGATAAACTCGACGTATAGCATACGCCAGTCTAGTAATCTAGAAATAATATTGGTTAATAATACTGGTATCTTAGTAATCTAGAAATAATTTTGGTTTTTTGTCACTTAACTTTTTAATGAAATAAAAAGAAATATCTTTCTGTTCTAATATAGTTTTTATTTATCTTAAAAAGGTTTTTTGAGAACTATGTTCCCTTCATCAATAAGAATACTTCATTTTGCAATTTTGATTTTCGGGATTTTGATTTTCGGAATTACGTACCCTATAAATTTTAAATATTTTTTTTTTCCTTATTTCTGTTATCTGCAGTATTAGTTTTTGCTACGAAAAATATTATTGTTGCAAACGTTTACGGCTTTTATATAATAGATATTCAAATTACAATTATTCGAATTAACCATCAAATAAATTCGTGATAATCACCAACTTATTTTATAAAATTTTTATTATTATTTTATATAATTAATATTATAATATAAGTTTTAAAAAATATGCTCTTATTATAATTAATTTAAAATTATGTAATTTTTGGGAGCGAGTCACAATCCTGCACGACAAAATCTTACTTTTTTTTATCTTGCATTACAAAATCTATTTTTCTAAAATCTTTAAAGTATGTATAAACAAATAGTTAAGGAGGATTTTAGAGTTGGATTCAAAAGCAGGGTTAATACGCTTTTTCCAGAATATTTATATATAAGAATATGTGACATTCTGAATTACATGCAAGATTTTATCCTATAGTAGATTTTGGAAAAAACATTTTGTTTTAAAAGATTTTCTATGCAAGATTTTCTCGCATTAGATTTTGACGTAAAAGATAATGTAGCAAACCCGTAACTTTTATTGTATTTTTAAAATATGTTAAATCTTAACTTTAAATGCTACTTTCAAGAGTTATACCATATCACTTTCTATTCTTATCATGATTTTAGTTATACATTTCTTCAAAATTATTTGATATCAATTTTTAATTCTGCTATATATGTATATAATTTTAAGGATAATTTTTTTTTCAATTTGTACAAAATCTTTAAAACTGATCGTATGTTATATACTGTTTATAACAGTTAAAGATTGATCCTTTTTTTGACTTATTTGTACTCTTAGTGTTCTGTAAACTAACCAAATAAACCATTATTTTACCAAAATAAAACCTTCTTATGTTTTTGAGGCTCTCATATCATAAAAGATGCAAATCTCTCAGAAAGACTTCACGAAATGATTAACTCTGGTTGAGGGCAAAAGAACAGAATATTTTCTTTTTGTACATTAAAATAAAAAATTTTAATGGAAGTAATTTAACAGCATTGATTAAATTGATAAAATTTTATAATTAACATAACTATTTTTTTTTTAATTAATAGTAGTGCCAGATGTTTGTACTTTTCCTATTTTATTTTTATTCCATAATTTTTATATTTAATATATAAAATAAAAGCAATAAACAAATGCAAATCTTTTTATTCTAAATAAGAGTAATTTAGTGTAAGTTACTCTTAAATTACTTATTGATTTTTTATTTTTTTTTGTTTTTTCAAAATTTTGTAATTCGGTAAATAGGCTTAGATAGTTCCTTACTTCTTAATTTTACATTCTCAGAAATATTAATTATGTCTCGTTTAAATGATGATCAACTTCATCTAAAAAAAAAACAGTCCACGTTATCAGAAAAAGAAAAATATTCAACTTTTATGTAATACTCCTTTTACTATTTTGAAGTGAAACATAGTTTAACAAACAGTCAAGAAACAGTGTTTTTTAAAAAAAGAAATAATTGAGAATTGCATACAACAGTTGCAACTCATTTGATTCATATGAGAAGCTAATGTCTCTTACATAATCATATAATTCATATAACCCACATGGGCATGTTGTATAAAGTTTTGATCTCCCATAAAGTGAATACTAATTGAACTTTAAATTATTCTAATAAGAACAGATCACACTTTAAAATACATCCTTGAAAATCTCTTGAAGTATTAAGAAAAACCCTTAATATTTCGTATGATCGCAAGAAGATCGGTATTCGAAAACAAATCGAACAAATTCTGCACATGAAGCGAAGTAAAACAAATAACCTAAAACTTATTATTATAATTTTTTTTTTTTTGTAAAGAAAAGTTTAAAAATTAAATGTTGGCACCATTCCATTTAAACCATTTAAAAATATAATACCATCAGCATATTGAAAATGTGATACTTTAAGATTTCTTTCCTTTTTCTAAACTGATATGAATTGGACAACTTTCTATAAACTTGGATATGATATAATCAGTTATGTCATGTACCAACAAATTTACAAGTATGTATATTTAAAAAATCGCGAATTAAAATAATATTATAAAATTTCGATAAAAAAAAATCTGGTTCATTAAACAATAAATCTTTGTTATAAAACAAAAGTGATACAAACTCTCAAGCGTATAAGTAAATCGGATTTTAATATTTTATTTACACAAAAATAAATTCCCAATACAAACAGCATTAAATAAATTTATCATGATTAAAAAATTATCCTTAAAGGAAAAAATGTATTTATTAAAATAAATGATTTTACAAAATAATTTTAATATATCCTATTTTACGTTGATGCATTTTCTTCTTTAATCTTTTCTATCATCTAAAATCTTTTGGGACCTAAATAAATGACAATTTCTGTTCCATCTTTCGGTATTTTAAAATCATTATATTGAAGATCATGTTTTTTTTACAGTGATCCTCAATTATCCACAGACTAATGATTCACAGAAAAGAAAATCGATGATGTATTATGCCTAAAGTTTCTTAACTTTTTTCCGTTCTACAAAACAATAAATATCTTGGAATTTATTTCAGTTAACGTAAAATAGCTTTAATTTAGATATAAATAAATTCATTTTTTAGTTTTGTTAAGAAAAAATTATATTTAAATGCAGAAATAAAACTATTTAAAAAAAAGATAGAATGCGAAACATTGAATATTTTTTTTTATTTACTCCAATTTTATTCCAATAAGTTGCTGATATTTAAAATCTTAGAAACAAAATTTATTAAAAAAAGATTAAAAATTAAAAACTTATTGAATCGCTTAACTAGAATTTTGTCAGTTCTAATAAGTAGATTTTTTTATAAAATACTTAAAATTAACCTTGTATGCATTTTTGTAATTTTTTTTTACGAGTGTAATTGAGAATCATCAAAAGGCGCTAAAAAATGTTCATTCTACTAACGATTTTTTTTAATTTGTGGGACTTTAACGCCCTTAATACCATTTCCTTTTTTGATCAAACAACAATTTAAGGGATATTTAATACCATTGTATATACTGTTTGTGAAAGGGAGATGGTGTAAAACCATCTAGAAATTTGAACTACGTATGCCATCTAGAAATTTGAACTACGTATAAATTTCATTTGTATCTAAATATGGATGAAAATTTAAAACTTTTTAATGATATCTTTCAAGCAAACTATTATTTTCTATTATTGTATTCAGAATAAAAATTCCGAGTTACTATAACTAAGCAAAAACAAAACAAAAAAAAATGTATTCTTTTTTGTGTTTCATAAAGTAAAAAACTTGTTCTATAAGCATAAATAAATTTTTAGATATACATTTAACTTTTTTTTTTAAATTTATTGAAAATTTAACAAAAGATCATAAACATTATTTAAAAGTTGAAATCTATTATAAAATCAAAGATAAAAAAAAAATTAAATGTCTCATTCTGTAAATATCGGTCACATTTGTGTTAATATACATTTTAATGTTTTTATAGATAATATGATCCATTACCTATTAACAGGTGGAATATATACATACATATATTATGCATGTAAATAGATAATAAATATAATTATTACCAAGAACATTCTTTGATATTATCTATATGATTTTGAAAGCGTGCATTTAATTACATCAAAAATGAAATTGAGTTCATTAATACCTATTATTAAATTATATCGTAAATTAAATTAGGAAAATTATATATATATTATAAATGTATACGTAAATAATACAAAAAAAAAGTAAAAAAATTAGAATTTATAATTAAAATAGATAAACTCGACGTATAGCATACGCCAGTCTAGTAATCTAGAAATAATATTGGTTAATAATACTGGTATCTTAGTAATCTAGAAATAATTTTGGTTTTTTGTCACTTAACTTTTTAATGAAATAAAAAGAAATATCTTTCTGTTCTAATATAGTTTTTATTTATCTTAAAAAGGTTTTTTGAGAACTATGTTCCCTTCATCAATAAGAATACTTCATTTTGCAATTTTGATTTTCGGGATTTTGATTTTCGGAATTACGTACCCTATAAATTTTAAATATTTTTTTTTTCCTTATTTCTGTTATCTGCAGTATTAGTTTTTGCTACGAAAAATATTATTGTTGCAAACGTTTACGGCTTTTATATAATAGATATTCAAATTACAATTATTCGAATTAACCATCAAATAAATTCGTGATAATCACCAACTTATTTTATAAAATTTTTATTATTATTTTATATAATTAATATTATAATATAAGTTTTAAAAAATATGCTCTTATTATAATTAATTTAAAATTATGTAATTTTTGGGAGCGAGTCACAATCCTGCACGACAAAATCTTACTTTTTTTTATCTTGCATTACAAAATCTATTTTTCTAAAATCTTTAAAGTATGTATAAACAAATAGTTAAGGAGGATTTTAGAGTTGGATTCAAAAGCAGGGTTAATACGCTTTTTCCAGAATATTTATATATAAGAATATGTGACATTCTGAATTACATGCAAGATTTTATCCTATAGTAGATTTTGGAAAAAACATTTTGTTTTAAAAGATTTTCTATGCAAGATTTTCTCGCATTAGATTTTGACGTAAAAGATAATGTAGCAAACCCGTAACTTTTATTGTATTTTTAAAATATGTTAAATCTTAACTTTAAATGCTACTTTCAAGAGTTATACCATATCACTTTCTATTCTTATCATGATTTTAGTTATACATTTCTTCAAAATTATTTGATATCAATTTTTAATTCTGCTATATATGTATATAATTTTAAGGATAATTTTTTTTTCAATTTGTACAAAATCTTTAAAACTGATCGTATGTTATATACTGTTTATAACAGTTAAAGATTGATCCTTTTTTTGACTTATTTGTACTCTTAGTGTTCTGTAAACTAACCAAATAAACCATTATTTTACCAAAATAAAACCTTCTTATGTTTTTGAGGCTCTCATATCATAAAAGATGCAAATCTCTCAGAAAGACTTCACGAAATGATTAACTCTGGTTGAGGGCAAAAGAACAGAATATTTTCTTTTTGTACATTAAAATAAAAAATTTTAATGGAAGTAATTTAACAGCATTGATTAAATTGATAAAATTTTATAATTAACATAACTATTTTTTTTTTAATTAATAGTAGTGCCAGATGTTTGTACTTTTCCTATTTTATTTTTATTCCATAATTTTTATATTTAATATATAAAATAAAAGCAATAAACAAATGCAAATCTTTTTATTCTAAATAAGAGTAATTTAGTGTAAGTTACTCTTAAATTACTTATTGATTTTTTATTTTTTTTTGTTTTTTCAAAATTTTGTAATTCGGTAAATAGGCTTAGATAGTTCCTTACTTCTTAATTTTACATTCTCAGAAATATTAATTATGTCTCGTTTAAATGATGATCAACTTCATCTAAAAAAAAAACAGTCCACGTTATCAGAAAAAGAAAAATATTCAACTTTTATGTAATACTCCTTTTACTATTTTGAAGTGAAACATAGTTTAACAAACAGTCAAGAAACAGTGTTTTTTAAAAAAAGAAATAATTGAGAATTGCATACAACAGTTGCAACTCATTTGATTCATATGAGAAGCTAATGTCTCTTACATAATCATATAATTCATATAACCCACATGGGCATGTTGTATAAAGTTTTGATCTCCCATAAAGTGAATACTAATTGAACTTTAAATTATTCTAATAAGAACAGATCACACTTTAAAATACATCCTTGAAAATCTCTTGAAGTATTAAGAAAAACCCTTAATATTTCGTATGATCGCAAGAAGATCGGTATTCGAAAACAAATCGAACAAATTCTGCACATGAAGCGAAGTAAAACAAATAACCTAAAACTTATTATTATAATTTTTTTTTTTTTGTAAAGAAAAGTTTAAAAATTAAATGTTGGCACCATTCCATTTAAACCATTTAAAAATATAATACCATCAGCATATTGAAAATGTGATACTTTAAGATTTCTTTCCTTTTTCTAAACTGATATGAATTGGACAACTTTCTATAAACTTGGATATGATATAATCAGTTATGTCATGTACCAACAAATTTACAAGTATGTATATTTAAAAAATCGCGAATTAAAATAATATTATAAAATTTCGATAAAAAAAAATCTGGTTCATTAAACAATAAATCTTTGTTATAAAACAAAAGTGATACAAACTCTCAAGCGTATAAGTAAATCGGATTTTAATATTTTATTTACACAAAAATAAATTCCCAATACAAACAGCATTAAATAAATTTATCATGATTAAAAAATTATCCTTAAAGGAAAAAATGTATTTATTAAAATAAATGATTTTACAAAATAATTTTAATATATCCTATTTTACGTTGATGCATTTTCTTCTTTAATCTTTTCTATCATCTAAAATCTTTTGGGACCTAAATAAATGACAATTTCTGTTCCATCTTTCGGTATTTTAAAATCATTATATTGAAGATCATGTTTTTTTTACAGTGATCCTCAATTATCCACAGACTAATGATTCACAGAAAAGAAAATCGATGATGTATTATGCCTAAAGTTTCTTAACTTTTTTCCGTTCTACAAAACAATAAATATCTTGGAATTTATTTCAGTTAACGTAAAATAGAATTCAATAAATTTTTATTATAAAACTATCATTTAGACATAGATGCATCTTCGAGCTTTAAAAACTTCTAAAACAAAACAAGAACGCCTAATTCCATCCACATAAGTTAAACTGTGTAACTAATGATATACAAAATGTAGAAAATTTTCAAAATTACAAAGATAAAATTTTAATTATTTGCTTACATTTTGTATATATGCGAAATAACAATAAAAATAAGTAAACTTTTCAAAAAAATTTGGAAAAATTACATTTTCCTTCCAATGTTTCACTGTCTCCGTCCACTTCTCCGTTTGTCTGTTTGCAAAACTTCAACATCGTTAAAGCTAATGAACTTTTATCTAAGAGCAATGAAATTTTACCCATGAATAGGTCTCCTAAAATAAATGTTGTAGACTAACTTTTATAAGCACCTATAACTATAGTAGCTCCCTCAATATTTTAAAAAGCCCACATTTTCAAATGTGTATATTTCTCAGCTTCTGCTTAACACTTTTTTAATTTAAAAACGCCAAAGTACTGGACATTTTCTTATCTTTATAAATCAATTTTAACATTTGTGATAAATTTAACAATGTGTAAAATTTAACAATTTTAAATTTTTTCAATTTAGTATTTAAATTTCCGGTTATTTGAAAACTTAATGGTAAATTTTGCAAAATTTTGTTTCCTTCATATGTTAGAAACGCTTTTAGATAGAATATTGGAATATTGGAAAGAAAATTTACCTCAAATGTTTTATGCTTAAACCTTTTTAATGGCTTTTAGGGGTCGAAAATTAAGAAACTACCTATTTTTAAACAATTCTAAAAAAAATTACAAATATTTATGTAAGTCATATTTCTAAACTGTTTTTATTGCTTTTTGTTCATCTTGAAAAACCTTTGGATTACATTCCACCTTGTTTTTTTTACCGACCGCAAACAATTATGTATAAGGTAGGTATTGTTTTCATTTTAAAAATTTGTACCCGAGATTATGACAAATATGCACTACTCCGGTGCGGAGAATGTTGTAAAAATGTTTTTAGCGTGATATGTGTGTGTGTATGGCTGTGGGCACATGTACAGTCTAAACGACTGAGCGGATTTTTTTTAACAATTCATATTATAGGTTTTGATGTAAATATCTCGGATTGATAAGCTTTTGGAGCAAATCGGACAACCGGAAGTAGTAGTTTACTAGTGTCATTTTTATGTTTTTTACGAGTATTTCGTAACAGAAATATATTATGAGAAAAATTATTAAGATAAAATTGTTACACAAATAAAAAGCAACAACTTTGCCATAGAACATTTTTTGATCCGACTAACCTTTAACTTTTATTTAATTTTTTTTCTAAGTCTAAATTTCATAAGTATTATAACGCGCCATATGAATTTATATGAACAAATTTTTTTTGTTTTGTTTTATATCTCTAAAAATTTATATACACATGTATGTGCTTATATCTATGCATATTATTCTTTTGTTGATGACATAAAATTAAAATAGTAAAATTTTTGTTAGCAGATTCAATATTAATCTTATGTTTCTTTTGTATTTGTTTATAGTTTTTATTATTTTTTACTTCTAATATTTTTGAATGAAAAAAAATCATGTACATTACATAATAATGTAAATGGATGTATGAATGAATGCACATACATATATTTTTACGATTTCATTGCTTATTATTGTTATTGAATAAAACAAAATGTTGTTAAATTATTAGAAGTTATTTTGCTTTGATATAAAAAAAGTATGTAAAAATTATGGCTTTATAATTTTCGTATAATAGCGGTCGGTCCTGTTGTGGAGACAGCTGATTTTTTTTGTTTTTACTATTGAAAGTTTTATCATTATAATGCTATACACTCTTTTTTAGATATTTCTGCCCTTAATTCACAACTTATTCAATAAATAACTCTTTCAACAACAACCAATTCTACCCAAATCCTATTGTTTATAACTCTTCACCCCTTAGAGAATTAAATTCATGTTTAAAAATGTAAAATATATATATACAGATTTTTTTTTTTAATACATATATAATTTTTTTACTCAATGAACATTTTGTAACTTTCAAAACAAAAAAAATTACAATTAAACTAAGCCATAATTTTTTTATTTTTTGTTGCACAATCTTTGTATTATTAATATTGCATAAAAATAATTAAAAAAAAGAAATATAAGTGAACATATGAATCTAGAGAGAAAATAAAAAGAAACAAAATAAAAAAAGTATAAAATATTCTATCATTTTTTACGCATTCATTTATTCTCCAGACCTCAAAATTATTTTCACTCATTTTGCCAAACGTAAATTATTCACACTTTATGAACATTTTTCTAAAAATAAAGTTACTCATGCATCCACACACAGACATACAAATTTTCTTCTTTTTTTGCTTTCATAAACATCCCAAAAGTATTTTATTGTGTTATTAATATTAATAAAAAACTGATCCATATACGATACAAACTTTCATATATACAGAGCTGGCGTTATTTAAGATACTCAAGAAAAATTAAAAAGAAGGCGCCACATTTTATGGAAGAAACAAATTTTAAAATTATAAAATAATAAATAAGACAAAAAAAAATGATTTAAAACAGGATTTTTAGAAATATCTCTTAAAAAATAATGTAATTATAATTTAATACTTGTACCGCAACTACATCTGAAAAGGATTCATTTGATTTGATTCATTTTCTCATCACATTGTTTGTGTTGGGGGAACCAAAAAAAAACAACTCTTAAACAAAAGAAAACTTCACAGAAGATATACAATTTATCTAAACTAATTATTGAAACCCTGATTTTGATTCCCTCCAAATTCAAAATCTCATATATACATATATATATAAATATACTGGATAAAGCTTAAAACGCTGATTTTGAATCCAAGTTTAAAATATCTTCTTTTCGTACCCAACCCATTATTCGATAAAAATTTAAAATTGCAATTTTTTATTTTTTCTGTAGAAATTTACCGAGATTTTAAAAAACAAGATTCTCTAATATATATTTCCGCTTCCATAATATATATTTCCATATCTTTTTCGATTGAAAATTGAAATGATTAAAATTCCATTGCTTCATCTCAAAGTGTATACAAATTTTGGATGACGAACGGTTTTGAAGAATTGCTTTACCATAATGCGTGTGAAAGAAGGAGTTAAGAATAATGTGTAACAATAAAACAAAAATCCTAGTACCAGACCTGCATTTATGAATAGAAAATAAGGGTGATATAACATTTGATAGATTACAGTCTAATTCCTTCAGGTGGCACACAATGATGTATTATCATTTGTTTTTTCTTTTTTTGGCATTTTTCTTCTTTTTTTTTATTATACTATGTCATTGCTTGTTTATATCAAAAAGTACCACAATTTTGATTGGTTTCTAGATAGGAGGATTTGTAGGTTGATGGGATGGAATCGCAAATAATGGAATAACCTAAATGTAAAGTATATACAAAAGATGTTTTATAACAAATTTTTAGTACATACATTAATATATGTACAATTTTGAGGAAGTATGTATGAGCATACAATACATACGTACAAAAATTATGAAAAAAAAAGTTTTTTTTAATTTTATAAAATAAAATATTGTTGACCATATGTCTAAAGAATGTTCAGATTAGTAAATACTGAATTAAAGATTTATTTTTAAATCAAAATCAGTAGACGCAAAAAAAAACCATTAAAGAAAAAACAAGAAAAGCTAAAACCTTAGAAAAGCAAATTAATATTAGAATGATTCTGTGATATTTTGATACAAGAAAACCATCCAACTAACAAAATCGAAATATAAAAACTACGTATCCACAAATTGATTAACAATTTATTTGCAATACAAAAATTATAACATCATTGACTTTAAAAAATTTTGACTTTTAAAGAAATTTGAGAAAAAAAATTGACTTTAAATAAAACCTAAATCTCTTTATAAAATAATCATGGGTACTCAATAACAACTAAACAATAACCCAGTAATCCAATAAGAATTTCTAAGGGACATTTTTTACTGCCTAAACCGTAATAAAATCTCTCCCCTCAATGTATGCAATTAAATTTGATATAATGAATTCTCAAGAGTACAGCAATTTTTAATACACAAACACAAACAAATAGTAAATACAATTACTGTATAAATTAATAATAGCATTCGATCTATAATGGCCTTATAACCTACGGTTTTGGTATTATTGCATTATAGCCTATTTTTATTAATATAATAAAGTTGTGCCTATAAAAAACTTGTTCCACAAAATATGTTTTTTTTAAGAGACTAAGATACAAAAAAAAACAGATTTTGAAAAAGAGATTATAGAAAACAAAGTCGGAAACAACGTTTGATTTATCTACACAAACCAAATGAAAATTTTAAAATTAGAATAACAAAAACAAAATTATAAGAAGAAATTCTAATTTTAAAATTTTCATTTCGTTCATTCAATTACAGAATTTCAAGATTCTTCAATTAAATGTTGTAAAGTGTAAAAAACAAATTATATTAATAATAACTGAAAAATAATTTATATATAAGGTTTCTCTGACTAAAGATTAATTTTTTTATTTTAATTTTTTATTTTTACAAGGATTAGTGGAAAACCTCAAAAGTCACCCAAAAGAATTGCTCGTGATTCTTGCGTAATTAAAATTTAATCTTTAAAATCTCTTCAAATTGTATTTATCAATCATTGTGTAATTGTATTTATCAAAATTATTTTCCATAATTTTCCTTTTAAATTTTTTTAACATTAGTAAATATTTTAACATTAGTAAAATTATAAGTATTTTTTACTTTTTTTTTTAAACATTTTTTGAATAAAATAATAATTAATCTCTCTATATTTCATTCAGACTTTTATTTTATATGATAGTAAACTTTTATTTTGTATGATAATAATAAGAATTTAAATTTGTTTTTTTTCATTCCAGGTGGACAGAGTTTTTCGAAAATTAGATTTGAATCAAGATGGCGTTATAACAATTGAAGAATTTTTGGAAGCATGTCTGAAAGATGATTTAGTTACAAGATCTTTGCAAATGTTCGACCTTTGATGACCCCCAGAAGAAGAAAAACAAATTAGTAATAAAAATAAGCACGCAATTTCATTAATTGATCTTTAAGGTACACATATACAAAATAAACTACAAAAAAAAAATAAAAAAAAAAAAATAAAAACAAAAAATATATAAAAAACAAAAAAAAAAAAAAATAAAATTAATTAGAAAAAAATTAAGAAAAAAAAAAAAAACAGGACATATAAATAAATTTCAATTTCATATGTATTTGTAAGTTCTCTAATCAAATAACAACACATAAACACAATTATTATAAAACATTTAAAAATAAATTCCTAAAAAAAATTTATACCATACCATACCACATATTACACCACATAAAGTTTATCTCTTTACTTCAAATTTATTTGATATAAAACTTTTTTTTTTATTTAGGACTTTGTGGATTTATTCTAAGACAGCAGTCGAGATATTAAAAAAAAAAAATATTTAAAAAAATAAAAAAACTTATAAAAAAATCAAAAATAATTTTTAAATTAAAAATCAAATTTTATAGTATTTATTAAAAAAATTATTTTTTTTCGCACAAAAATTAAACTTTTATTAAAAAAAAAATCAAAAACAAAAACCTTATATTAAAAATTTTTGAAATTTTACTATTAATAATAATTGTAAAAAAATTTCATAGGTTCGAAATTGAATATTATTTTTTAATTTCATATTAATTAATTAAAAAATTAACGAACTTTTTTTTTTTTTTTATAAATATCAGAGTTACCAGATCAAACCGATACGTGAGGATTTATTAACTTAACAAACCAGCCTCCCACTATATGAATTTTAAATCCTTTCGTTCGAATTGTATAATATAAATATATATATATAGATTTGTATGTACTGATAAATACAAATTTATATATATCTGATAACTTTGATACATTTATACATACATAGATATACATACATACATGCATACATATGTATATGTATATGGTATAAAAATTAATATAATAACATTTAAATGACAAATAATTTAAACTTAATTAGCTAATTTTTACTAATTAATTATACAAAAAAAAAAAAAACAAAAAAAAAAAATCTTATATTTTTATAATATTAATAAGTACCTTAACATTAATTTAAATAAAAAATTGAAAAAGAAAAAAAAAAACAACAATTACCTATTAAATTAATTTATTCAAAAAAAAAAGAAAAGTTCTGATGTTTGCAATATATTTTATGAAAATGTTTTTTAAAATTAAATTTGAGTTTGACTTGAAAAATATAAGAATTTGCTTCCAAATAAAACAGAAAATCACTCAATGCATTAATATTGTTAGTTAGTTAACACTGCATATAGTAAAGTCGACAAAAATTTCAATTTGTAATCAATAAATAATATATAGACAATCTGGTCGCTCTAGCTGCTATAGCTAAATAAAATTTTGACTTAAGTAAAAATAATTTAAATAAATAAAACCAACTTAATAAATTTTCTAGCAATCTAGAATAGCCGGTAGCTTTATTTCTTTTTTCAAAGCTTTGTTAATAAAACATTTTTCAGATGAGTAGTGCTCATAACTCCATGAAAAATGTTCCCAAGAAAAAAGTCCCAAAAAACTAAAAATGAAAAAATCATTAAAATTTGTATAGAACTTTGGGAATTTTTTGCATATTAAAAACTTTATTTTGGGGACTATGCATATGAAGAAAAAAGTCCCCTATTAAAAGTAGGGTTGAGTACGAAATTCCAAAAAACAAATTCATTTCCCCATATACTTAAATATTCCGTATTATTCTCATATTATATTTAAATACAGGCTTCCCTACAAAAGAATTAACTTTTAAGATTTATCTATGAAAAATAATAAACTAGATAGAAAAATAGAAATCTAAAACGAAAAAAGTTTACAAAATTTGTATGAAATTTTTGTGTACTTTCCGCGCATGTAAGAAGTCCCCAAAAATTAATCGTTTTAGGAACTTTATTCGTTTGTTCTGGGGACTTTTATAAAAATTATGTTTTGAAGACTTTTTTCTGGGAAGCTTTTGCTCTGGAAAGCAGAACCAGCGATCATACCTTAAAATTATTCTTAAAAATTTTATTTAATATGAAAAAATCATTTAATTATTGAATTAATTTTAAAAGTCAAAACAAGTTCCAATAATAATATCGAATATTTGCTTTGGTTTTTTCTTTAAGCTTAGCTCAACATATTATTAAAAATTCTAATTAAAAAATAATAAAATAAAACTCCAATCTTTAATAAATTTTCAACAACCAAATCTTTAATACCAAAAATAAATTTTAGTTTTAAAGTTTTTAATCGATTAATCGTAAAAACTAATCGTTGAGTTTGCATTTATTCCAAATCTGTTATCAATACACCTTCAGTGTTAAAATCTAGGTATAAAATATTAAATCTAATATAAAATATTAATCTAAGGCTCTAGGTTAAAATTCAAACGCCCAGATAAAAAAAAATTAAATTATAAATTGAATGGACAGGATATGTTAGTTCTTCATTAGTAACCATTTGAGAGTACATATATATTTTTTTAATTTAAATGAATTATCAAGCATTTGGGCATAGACGGTTCGATCCCTTACTTAAAAAATTAATGAGCATAATATCTTTCTATATATATTGAAGAGAGCTGGTTCTTTCCAGAACGCTATATTATGCAATAATTCAGTTCGGTTAAATAAAATAACTTTTATATTTTTATCCTTTTCAAAATTTACAATAATTCAATTCTCAAAAAATTTTTACAACTCTTTTATTTGAAAATAGACTGATCATCATATTTATCTTTATCTTAATTAAATAAAAGAAGAAAAAAATTTGTTTTTTTTTTTTTAAATAATTATAATTTATATCTTAATTTTTATATAATATGATAAATTTTCATCTCGACTGCATTATAAAATAGACTTAAAAAAACTTCATTGCATATTAATTTTTCTTTATTTTATATTTCTTTAAGAAAAATAAAAAAACCAAAAAAAAAAAAGAAATTAAATATTAAACAAAAGAAAAAAAAAATAAACTTAAAATTGAAATAAAGTCTTCAATTACGCTTATAAGAATAGTGTATTTTTGGTATATTATTATAATTACATTATATTAAATTTTAATATTAAATAAAAATTAGTTATTTAGATGACGTTTCAGCGAAATAATTTACATTAAAAAAAAAAAAAAAAAAAACAAATAAACATTTAAATATCATAAGAATTAAATTTAAAAAAAAAAATTCATTAAAAAATTGGAAAAAAAAATAAAAAAAAAGACATATAAAAATTAATTAAAGAGTAACTATTCTTATGAGATGTTCAACAGATTTTAATGTGTTTTATGTAAATCAAATTAAATTTAAAAAAAAAAAAAGAACAAAAAAAAGAAAATTTAATAATAATAAACAAAGAAAAATTAAATCGTAAATTAATAATGTATAATTACAAAATAAAAAGTAATTATTTTATTAATTATTTATATTTAATTAATAAATAAATAAAATAAAATTGACTAAATGTAAATCAAACAAAAATTTCTCTATTTAATTGATTAAATAAATTTTATTTATTTCGATTTTTAATTATTTAATAAAGGTCCTGTTTTTCATAATTAAATAAAATTAATATATATATACTTTATTTAATCAGATATATAATTTTAAATATGAATTCTTTTTATGCAATATTTACGCCTATATCATTACTTAAATATTACCCATAACTACCATAACTTAGCAATAACGCACAAGAAATATGGAAAATATTTATTGAAGTTTTTCTAATATTTTTTCAAAATTAAATATTCCAATTTCTTAACAAATTTCATGAAATATTACAGGGACACATTTTATACAAAAAAAAAATAAATAAATAAACAAAAACATAACATAAAATAGAAGCACATTATTTAACAATTTTTTTTTTTAAATAATTAGGCAACACTTTTTTAAATTAAAGTAAAACCTATTAAAAAAAAAAAATTTTACTTATTTATTTATTTATTTATTTATATTCATATTACTTACATAAATGTAATGCAATATTATTAAACCATCGGCTACTAAGGCTATTATAGGTTTAACTTTATTTCCTATTTTTTTTTATCAAAAATGTTATATAAATTGCATATTTATAGGCAAAAGCTTACCAAGCAATATCATTTATTTATTTATTTATTTATATTAAATATTACAAATTATATAGAATAATGCAATATTATACTGAACCATCAGTTACTAAGACCATTATAGGTTGAATACTAATATTGCTTTAATATTGATTTTATTATTTATTTTACATTATATATTTGAATATTGAATATTTACAAAAGGGAAATTTATTTCAATTAAAAAAAAAAAACCTGTATAAAATTAAAACCTACATTTCCTCTCTTAAAGTGCTTAAGCCTTATGTGCTTAACACTCGGCCACTAATGCACCTCAGTATCATTTATTTTTTATTAATCATTTAATATATTTTTTAATATAAAAAGTATAGAAATTTTAACGCCTTACAGCATGCAATGTTTTTAAAGCTAAAGTTTTATTTTTAAAGTTCATTATTTAAAGCTAATAATGTTAATTTGTGAAATATAACCATTTTTTTTGTAATTTGTTTTTTAGGTTTAGTTATAATTGAATAAATAAATAATTAAAAAAAAAAAAAAGTTTCTAATATTAAAAGCGGGCTCAAAGGTCGAGTGGTTAAGTGTATAACTTCTTTTTTTAACATTTTAAAATCAAAAGTAAATTACTCAAATAACAATTTTCTGATAATATCTTAACATTTTCAAAATTAAAAATAATTATTATAAAAAACTGAAATAACATGGAATTGAATTATTAAAAATAAAATTTTATCTGGCCTAAACTAAAAGAAAAAAAAAAACTACACATTCTTTTACATTTGAAATAAATTTTTAAGAAACGCTTTTATTTTTTTTATTTTTCTTAGAAAAGTTATGGTTCACATAAAATTATTAGTTTAAAATGGTCCCATTTGACTTTGGTCTTAAAATTTTTGTTTGTTATGGTTATCAATAAATTCCAATATTAAATTTTATAGTGGATGTTTTTCTTTTTCTAATCAGAGCAGAGTTAGAGCTGTCAACAAGAAAAAATTATGTTTGTTTTTTATCTCGAAGTGTAATCTCGGAACGCAATCTGTAAGCTCGTTAAAAATTTCTCAGATCTGACAGAGTTGTCAAAAAATAAAACGTCAAATTAAATAAATTAGAAATTGATTAGAAAAATAAAACGTCCTGTGTTTGTAATTAACAAATTTTTACCTTCATTATTATTTTATCTTATTTTTTCTATTCTTCTTTTTTCTTAAAAAACGAATCGGTGTTAAAAAATAAGTGAATTTTTAATTGTAACTGAAACTATCTCTTCCTTTCTTTTCCTCTTATATAAAGAATAAATTTCTCTAATTAAAAGTCCTTTTCATTTATAAGTTTTAAAATTAAAATCCAAATAAAAATTTGTAAAAGGTGAGATCCCCATATGTACAACAAAAAATAGTTTAGAACGCTTATTTATAATATTGTTAAATATTGATACTACTGTCATGTGATTGTAATTATACAATCAAACCCAAATCGTTGCTTATCAGTCTGAAACTGAATCTTATTGTAAAATAATAGCGACAATTTCAAACGCAATCTTTTTTTATATGAAAAAAATTAATAAATTTTAAAGGCATGAGGATGTAAAATGATGATGCCATATTTAAACTATAGCAATTTCATATGTTTGTACCAGTTTAAGAGACCATTTTTTTTTTTTTTTCTTTAACAAAGAAAAATTGTTTTTTAATTATAATTTGAAAAAAAAATTATATTTTTAAACTTTTAATAATATAAAAATTATAAAAATTAAAAAGAGACAAACTAATTTTCGAACTCAATTAGAAACAAAGAAAAAAATAAAATCATAACAATTTTTTTTTTTTGAAAATTAATATTTAAGATTTAAAAGTAATAATTTTTAATTATTGTATAGGTAAAAAATGAAAATTTGAGATTAAACTTAAAAACTATTAAAAAAACAAAAAAAAAATCAAATGTATTTTATTAAAAATTACTAATTGGTAATTAAAGCCAACAACTTAATTTTTGATATACTCAATGTATATTTCATATGACGATATGACAAAAGTCTCGGAGTCATAAGTACCATAGCAAACAAGTCAAAACTCTCCGGAGAATTTTAGCTCCTGTAAAACAGCTAAAAGTTGCTTGGGAACTTATGATTTCATAAACTGAAATATTTGTAATTCAGTATTAAAACAATGAATTATGTATTTCCAAAATTTATAAAAGTATGAATATTTTTTTGATAAGATTTTACAGTTGGATACGAAATCAGAATAATCCCTTTTTTTAGAATGATAAGATTTTAGAGTTGCATATCAAATCAGGGTGTTCCCTTAATCCAGTATAAATAAATAAATACTCTGGAGAAGAGAGCAACCTTGATTTTTGTAACCAGCTTTAAAATCCATCCTAATATAGAAATTCTAAACTCGCATAGACGAAACCAGGAGGGGATTTTAGAGTTAAATATGAAATCAAAGTAAATTTCCTTTTTCCAAATTAAACATTTATATATTTTGAAAAAAGGGACAACCTTGATTTTGTAACCAACTTAAAATTCCTCTTAAGTTCTAATATAGAATATAGCATGGACGAATATATAAATACATAATTTTACGAGAAATTAAGTCTTATTTTTTAGGGGAGTTTTGGCTCAGTCATCGAAGTTATAGTCTCCCAGTGACTTTTGGCTTTTTTTTTTGGTAATAAGTCCCCCAGGGGGGTTTTTTTCATATCGGCATTTCATATATATGTATCAAAGCTATTAAAAAAAAACGAAAATAACTGTATTTTAAAGAAAAATACGTAAAATTTAAATAAAACAGAAAATATATATATAAATTTTTTGAAATATTTATTTATAATTTTTATAATAAAATTTTTATAATAATTACTATAATTTTATTTTAGATTAATTTTAATATTTCGAAAATTTAACTCGAAACATTTTTACAGTATAGTAATTTAACATTATGAACTAAATTGGACTCAACCAGCAGAATAAAAATTAAACAAATTACTCAAAAGGACATTATATACATCTCATGTTGGACAAAAATTACTCATTGAATTAAAGTTTTCATTCATTAAGCTTTAAATTTTATTTTCTTTCTAGTTCTTTAGCTTTAATTTGGCTAAAAATGTTAATAATACCTATCACAAGTCTAACATGATATAGGTATAATAATTTTATTTGATTTAAATTGTTTTTAAGTAAAGTTTCTTGGGAAAACTTTAAAGGGAAATGTTCGGATTTTTGACATCTAAAATTTTCATAATTTTTTAATTAACTAAACAATACATTCTTATAAAAGAAAAATTAAAAAAATATTCACTTAAATCAAGTTTAGAATAATCTGTGATTATTCAAATAATTCATTTTGTATGATAGAAATCGAGTCTTAATAATAATTATATTAATAAAAACTTAACTGATTTATTATAAACAAATTTTGTGATTATATCCAAAAAAAAAAGATGTCAGTTTTATTCTCACTTATAAGACATAACTAATCCACTCCTCCACTATTTGTCATGTTTAATCAAACATAATTCAAATAATTGATTATTTTGAAACATTTCGAAATTGAATTCGCTACTATGTATATACATAATACATATATAAAGTAAATTTATCTTCACTAACTTTCTTTTTCATACTTTTACCAAATTAAAGTATTTGAAATTTATCTAAATTAAAAAACACTTGAAATTACTCTACTCTCGAAATTTACTATAGCACTTTTTTTTTTGTTCAATGTTAATACAAATTTTATTTGCAAATTTTATTTACTAAAACACTAAGACTTAAAAAATTAAAAAAACCTATAAAATTTCAATTAAATTGATTAAATTAGAAAGAAAATTACCTATTAGGCTATTTAAAAAATGGAACAAAAAACCTAAAATAATTAAGAAATTTGAAAATACATACTTATACTTACAAAAAAAAAAAAAACCACTCAAAAAGAAATACTCGAAAAAAAAACACTCATATATCATGGCAATTACAAAGTACATAAAGTATATTGATTCAGCAGGGCTTGTGAATTAAATGCCCTTTACCAAAAACCGAACAAACAATAAGAAATAATTTTAAAAATTTTGTAAATAATATCACAATAAATTTAAGAAAAATAAAAAATTAATAATATCAAAATAAATAGATAATAAACTTAAAAACAAAAAAATTAAAAAAAAAAAAAAATTGAAAATCCTGCCAAATAATTTCGTTCACATACATAATAAATAAATTGTTATAAAAATGAGAGTATATATTATTATAAAAAAAAAAAAAAACAATTTTCCTTGCTTTTCTTTTTATTATCGATGGAAATAAATATAAAAGAAAATTATCATGCAATTAAAAATTAATAACATTAAAACATTTTTTTTAAATTGCAATTAAATCTCATATGAAATAAATTTATATAACTATATATTTTTTTTTTTTTTTGTTTATTGCAGTTCTCAGTGGACAAGAAATTACATAACTTTTCTTGTCCAGGCGTGGCTGTAAATGTCATAAGGGGGAATAATTCTTACGACGTGTGTGGGATTCGAAATCACACTCCCACGGTGTTTATAGCGTATTTTATACGCTCTTACCCACTAGGCCACCGAGGCCCCTAATTTATATTTTTAATTTACAATTGTTACGAAATCTCAAATTTTGCATTATTTTAATTATAATTAATTCTTCTCAAAATCAAATTTTATCATGCCAATGGTGTAGTGGTTAAGACACCTTTCCTTTCATATACAAAAGGTTCAGATAAAACTCAGGTTCAAACCCCGTCTGGGTCATATAGATTAATAAAAAATAATATAGATTTTTCTTAGAATATATAATTAGTAGAATATTTAAATTAAAAAATAATTAGTATATATGGACATAGATATATAAATTATAAATAATATCATATTATAATGTATAATAAAATAATAATAAAATATAATTCTTGTGTAAGATAATAGATGGCGTGGAACTAAAGAAACGCCTATTCTTGTACAATAGCTACAGCCGATCAACGGGCTTAGTGAAATAATGATTCCATAAACTGAAGCTTAGTCAAGTAATAATAAATGACTTAGTGGATGCCCTATGCTCCTTATAGGAGTGGCAAGGAAAAAAAAAACCTTTAATCACAGAAAAATTACTACAAACTTTATTTTTGAACAACTTACGAGTAGAATTTTGGTAGAACTTTGTTTCGAATAAAATCAATTGACGCTAATTACGTAATGCTACACCAGATTAGTTTACAAAAATAAAAAATAAAATTTTATTGGTTTTACTATTAAAATTAATACTTAAAATATAAATTAAATAACTAATACATGAATCGCATCACCAGGTACCAGGAGTTTTTTCCAGATTGAAAAAAAATCTGAATTGACAAAAAAATATTTAAGTTTTAATGGCTAAAAGTACTTAGAAGTCACATTTTATTATGATAATGCTAAAAGCAGCTTACATTGAATTCTGTTAATATTTTATCATATTATAGTAATATCACAAATACAAATTTAATATTTGTGACGAAAAAGAATCAAAATAACTGATAACATTATTTCAAACTTCATTTCATAAAAGTGACAGCAAATTAACTTTGTGTGCTTCAATCAAAGAAGCACCATACTCTCAATGCGGTGTTTACTCAGAGTGTGCTAAAAATTAAAAATATCATGTTGTATTTCAGCAATTGATTTGAATTTCCAATCATTTGGACAGAAATATAATAAAGAAAATAATAAAAATATAAAATATTTTAACAAAAAGAAAAAAACAAAAACTATATTAAAATTTTCTTTTTATAAGAAATGATTTTGATTAAATGATAAAAAAAAGACTGTCACTAAAACGATGTGATTTCTGAGTTACAGAGTATATTCAGATTAATTAAAAAGTAACCAATGGGTTTTATTTTATTAATATTCAGAAAATTACAATTCAGACAATCAAAATTTAGATAAATCAAAATTCGGACAGAGTTTAAAGTTCAAACAATTTTAAATTTTAAAGGCTCATACATATTGGCCTGACGACCAGTTGTACTTCCCTGCTCGCTGATCTGCTCGTCACATACAGCGTTACATCGAGCAAATCTACACACTTCATAAACTGTATGATTTTTTTCTGATTTAGTATTTTCACTTCAGAAAAGCTCTCCCATTGTTCCTCACCCAAGGTGTTCTCCTTTTTTAATATCCCAAGACTGGGTATTGGCACAGAACATGAAGTACTGTTTTTGCCTCCTGACCACATCTACTGGTTAGTTCCTGTTATATCTATTTTCTCGATATGGCCTCTTAGCATCAATATTTTTTTGTGCAGTAACATTTCTTTAACTTTCAACTTAATATTTAAAATTTTTTAATTTAATTTAAATTCTTAAAATTAAAAAACGGTTCTTTTTTTTTATATGTATCTATTTACTGTTTTTTTTTTGTTTGTTTCTTTTTTTTTTTTGTTTAATTTAAATTTATTTCAAATGAGATCTAATAATAATAATTGACATCTAAACTTGCTATTTTGCAAAAATATAAAATTGTTTATAAAACAAAAAATCCAATTAAAACAAAGGAATTAAAAAGTTAATCATAGAACCATTTATGAATTATGTGAAATGAAAATAAAAAAAAAAAAAAGAATTAAATTATTCAAAAAAAAATAAATATAAAAAATATAATAATGTAAAGAAAATAATAAATATATAAAAAAATTTAACAAAAAGGAAAGAAAAAAAAAAGTATATAAAAATTTTCTTTTTGTTTTAAAAAACAAAAAGAAATTCAAAAAACTCTTCATGACACCAATAAACCTTAGATAGAGAAAAATAAAATAAAATAAAACCAATCGAAAAATAAAAATATAAAAAATAATTTAATTATAATAAATGTATATTTAGCTAAATTCTAAGTTAATTATTCTATTTTTAATGAAACAAACAATAAGTAAAAAAGAAAAAAAAAAATTATACATGTTACATTTTAATCTAAAAAAAAAAACAAAAAAAAAAAAATGAAAAATAAAACAAAAAAAAAAAGACAAAATTATGTTACATTAAAAAAAAAATTTATCGAATGTAAGAAAAAATTAAATAAAATAAAAGACAAACAAAAGAAAATAATAAAATAATAATCAATTGTAAGACAAATGTTAAGGAAAATGGTATCATTAAATAAAAAATAAAGATAGCATTTAATCATGTATTTTTAATCCTTAAAAAAATTATAATTTTAAAAATAAAAGTTGAATTTAAAGTGAAAAAAAAATGATTTCCTTTAATTTTATTTATTTTTATTTTTATTTAATATTTCAGATTCGTTTATTTTTTGTTTCCCTGTTCTAAAGTCTATATCTTAGACGTAATTTATATTTGCCTCAAATTACCAGTATTAGGTATACCTATACAAAATTTATGATTACTTTATTTTATACTTTTTATAACTGCAAACTAAATTAGATTACAACAATACAACAGATCAATACTTTTGTTTTTATTGATTACTCATGACTACACTCTATATGTTATAATAATTTACCATAGTATGTTAGGTACTTAAATCGCTAAACAGTATATAACTACTGTATAGCACCTGTCACCATTACTTATTTTAACATATAATTAACCAAAGATAAAAAATCAGCTATCCCCACCACAGGACCGACCGCCACTACACAAAAAGTACAACGCCAAAATTTATAGATTTTTTACATAATAATTTATATCAAAGCAAAATAACTTCTAATAATTTAATAACATTTTGTTTTATTCAATAACAATAATTATAAGCAATATGAAACCGTAAAAATATATGTACATTCATTCATCCATCCATTTATTATTATTATTATTGTAATGTAGATACATGATTTTTTTTTCATTCAAAAAATAATATTAGAAGTAAAAAATAAAAAAAACTGTAAACAAATACAAAACAAACAAGATTAATATTAAATCTGCTAACAAAAATTTTACCGTTTTAATTTTATGTCATCAACAAATGAATAATATGCATAGATATAAGTACATACATATGTATGTAGTATATAAATTTTTAGAGATATAAAAAAAAAAACAAAAAAAAATTGTTCATATAAATTCATATGGAGTGTTATGTATGAAATTTGGACTTAGAAAAAAAATTAATTAAAAGTTAAAGTTAGTCGGATCAAAAAATGTTCTACGCCAAAGTTGTTCCTCTTTACTTGTGTAACAACTTTTTCTTAATAATTTTTCTCATACAATTATTCTGTTACGAAATATTCGTAAAAAACTTAAAAAGTCCACTAGTAAACTACCACTTGTCGTTGTCCGATTTGCTCCAAAAGCTTATCAATTTGAGATATTTACGTCAAAACCTTAAATATGAAATTTCAAAAAATTCCGCTCAGTCGTTTAAGCTGTACACGTGCCTCAGCCAAACCCACACACGCACCCACACACACACAAACGGACATCATGCTAAAAAATTTTTTACAGCTTTCTCCACACCGGAGTAGTGCATTTTTGCCAAAATCTGGGGTACACATTTTTGGTATGAAAACAATACATACCTTATAATTTAATGTATGCGGTCGGTAAAAAGGATTGTAGTCAATTAAAATCTTTATATAAATTTATATAGTAATGTAATTTAGGACAGAAAGATAAACAATAATTGTTTCAAAGCAAACAGTACATTGTGCCATAGGTTCTAATCTGTTGTTTGATTTAAAAGGGCGGTGGCTTTTAAAGACGTTTGGTTAAAGTTCAACACTACCAAAGAGGATTAGCGTGCTGATCTCATTAGTGTCTTTCGAGATCGCCTCCACTATCTTCCCAAAAAAAGAAAGAATTTTTTAACAATATCAACTATAAAGAATAAGTTTAATTTATTTTTTAATAAATTTTCCAAAAAATGTTTGAAAAATTAATTAAATAGTTTAGTTTCAAATCCGCATTTCTCAGTTTTACTTCTATCTGCTTACAAATCTTCTACACCATTTAAAATATACCAATGCAACTTTAAACATTGATAGATTTCATAAAAAAATATAATGTTTTGGAAAATAGTGTTGTGTTTAAGTAACTCCATCCATCTATAGTTATTCATCTGCATCCAAAGTTAGTTTAAATCTTGTGTTCTGCTTAATAAATATTTTTTCATTCCAAAAGTGTGTGACGAGACGACAGAAATATTTTAAACTTTATTTTATTTTTATATAAAAATTATATAATTTTTTTGCAATTTGTTGCTTAAATTTATCGTTATATAAAACCATAATTTTGCAAAATTTTAGTTGCTCCACATCTCAGTAAATACGGTAAATACTTTTAGTCAGATATTTGAAATTTTGGGAGAAGAAAGATCTTTGATAATATATTAACATAAGTTATATTAGAAAACGAGGAAGAGTGCAGTAGAGTAGACTGTGTCAACTCTGGGATACCCGTATGAACGTAATATATCCTGTTTCTATAAAACTTGATCATCTTTTAAAAACATTCAGATGTTTTAGTACCGAACTACAGAGATATATTTATGTAAATTGTGGAGTTGTATGATAGCTACCCGAATCTATTGCGCCTAGCTTCATTAAGTTCCAAGAAATGCAAAAAGCCTGAACCGGCTGCTTTAGACCAATCAAATTTTACAAAAGTTTTTGGCATGCAACTCGACACTTTTTCACTAAATTTCAGATAGCTAGCTTCAATAGACACTGAGTTATTTTCATTTAAAAAGAGAAGTTGTATGGCAGCTATCCGAACCCGTCGCTCCACCACAACCAAATTTTTCAGAAGTTGTTGCCATAAAACTTGATCATCATTCGCAAAATTTCAGATACCTAGATTGGATAGACACTGGGTTATTTTCATTTAAAGAAAGAAGTTGTATGGCAGCTACTCGAACCCGGCGGCCGAAAATGCTGGAGTTAAATAGCAAAACTAACAATTTTGCAAAAGTGACGTAAAAAAATGTCAGCTTCCTAGCTCCTTTATTTTTTGAGTTATCGTGCGGACGGACACTGAGTTATTTCATTTAAAAAGAGAAGTTGTATGGCAGCTATCCGAACCCGTCGCACCACCACAACCAAATTTTGCAGAAGTTGTTGCCATAAAACTCGATCATTATTTGCAAAATTTCAGATACCTAGATTGAATAGACACTGGATTATTTCCATTTAAAGAAAGAAGTTGTATGGCAGCTACTCGAACCCGGCGGCCGAAAATGCTGGAGTTAAATAGCAAAACTAACAATTCTGTAAAAGTGACGTAAAAAAAATGTCAGCCTCCTAGCTCTTTTATTTTTTGAGTTATCGTGCGGACGGACACTGAGTTATTTTCATTTAAAAAGAGAAGTTGTATGGCAGCTATCCGATCCCGTCGCACCACCACAACCAAATTTTGCAGAAGTTGTTGCCATAAAACTTGATCATCATTTGCAAGATTTCAGACGCCTAGCTTCATTAGGTTCCAAGAGGTGCAAGAAGCTTGAACCGGCTGCTCTAGACCAACCAAATTTTACAAAAGTTGGTGGCATGTAACTCGACACCTCTTTACTAAATTTCAGATTCCTAGCTTCAATAAACATCGAGTTATTCTCATTTAAACGCAAAAGTTGTATGACAGCTACCCGAACCCGCCGCACCACCACAACCAAATTTTACACAAGTTGTTGCCATAAAACTTGATCATAATTTGCAAAATTTCAGACGCCTAGCTTCATTAGGTTCCAAGAGGTGCAAGAAGCCTGAACCGGCTGCTCTAGACCAACCAAATTTTACAAAAGTTGTTGGCATGTAACTCGACACCTCTTCACTAAATTTCAGATTCCTAGCTTCAATAAACACTGAGTTATTCTCATTTAAACGGAGAAGTTGTATGGCAGCTACCCGAACCCGCCGCACCAGCACAACCAAATTTTACAGAAGTTGTTGCCATAAAACTTGATCATCATTTGCAAAATTTCTGAAACCAAGCTTGAATAGATACTGAGTTATTTCTATATAAAGATAGAAGTTGTATAGCAGCTACTCGAACCCGCCGACCGAAAATGTTGGATTTAAATAGCAAAACTAACAATTTTGCAAAAGTGACGGAAAAAAAATTTCAGCCCCCTAGCTCCTTTATTTTTGAGTTATCGTGCGGACGGACGGACGGACGGACGTACATGGCTTAATCGACTCAGAATTCGATTCTGAGCCGATCCATACCTTTGACACTATATCTAGCTCGACTCCTTTAAGGTGTCACAAACGTAATGGCAAATTTATTATACCCTTGAACATAGTTCATACGGATATAAAAATGTTGTTTAAGAGCTATTAAATATTGAAAATTAGCTATTTTCAGACACATGTATAACTTGAACATCTATGTAAGTTAAAATATATTAAAAGTTAAGCTCTACAATTATATTTCTGCAGCTTTTCTTAGAGATTCTTCAAATTGAAGTTCTGATTTTTTTATTATTTTTCTTTTACATAAATATACGAATTCTATGAGAAATAAAAAATTTTGATAGAAAAAAGTATAACGCCTTTTGTTTTATTAAATGTGCTACAAGCTTGCTGCAGCAAATGAGTTTTTTTTTATAAAATGATAAACAAATAATTTTTCTCAATTACAATTACTCATAATTAAATTAACTTGAGTGAAGTCATTAAGGTCATCAAGGTCTTCTCTTTTGTTTCACTCTTGTAATATAAATAAAGTTTGAAAATAGTATATATATAATAGTATAAATAGTATAGGTATATAACGATTGATTTTTTTTTAGATTGTAAAAAAAATTAATTTTGTGTATTTCAGAAGTTTCGTTGACTCAAGACTGATGACGACAAAACAAAAATAAAACAATATTAGTCAAAGTAAGCCTTTTCTGATTAAAATTTTTGCTCAAAAACGTAATTAAACCTTTTTGAGTTGGATGAAAATGGAATGTTATAATTTTTGTTTATATAATTCTATATTTCAAGTTTTACACAAAAAGTGAACTGACCTTTACAGATTTCAAAGTTTTTGATGAAACACTCATTTATACACAGCAGAGCCTTTTGGAACAAAAATTATAAAATATAGAAATTCATTCGTAATACAGACCCCTAAATTGTGGAACATTATTACTACCATATTAAATAATGGGTTTACGATTTTTAATAAAATTTTGAAAATTCTCACCTCCTTTAGCAAAAAATTAAAAAACATTTTTAAAAAGGATCCAGCCAATAGTGAAGTACTGAAGCACCGGCCGTTCATTCGAAAGACGTCAGTTTCAAACCCCGTCTGGATCATATAGATCTTTAAGAAACTTTATTATTATATGTTTTTTTTTTTTTACAATTTTTAAATTTAAAGATATTTATGCATATATATAAAATTATGTAAATAATATTATAATAGTTCATAACATTATACATGTTATGAACATGATAAATTTTCACTCCTGCAATATACTGTCCACAAATGAAGAATTATTCTTTAATAAATACTTTAGTTTTTTGACAAACACATCTCTTTAAATCGAACGGCAGTTTATTATATATTCTTATTGATGACGAAAGACAGCTATTACGTGACACTTCGATTCTTGATTTGGCTTGATTTAAATTGTTCAACCTTCTTGTATTGTAATTATGAACATTATTTCTTTTAGTTATTAGATTTTTTTTTGTACACCCCTTTTTCCATTTTAAAAATTAGTTTAAATCTTTCCAAGATGATGAGTTCGGGTAGCCTCAGGTAGCCGGTACGCTTAAAAATTTCTTGAGTTGGAATAAGCCAGTTGTATTTGTGTAAGGATTTTATGGCTTTATTTATTAAAATACAAATTTTATCTTTCAACTATGATGAACAGCTGGACCAATTACATATATATTTTGTCTGCAGTTTGTTTATTCAGTATAATTCGACTTCTTTTGAAGGCACCCAGCAGAGGCATAATTTTTTTTACTAATCTATTAATATGGTCTTCCCACTTCAGTTTTTCATCAATTACAACCCCAAGGTATTTATATGCAGTAACTCTTTCAATTTCAATTTTATTTACCAACAGCTTTGGATTTATATAAATTTTCTTTCTTATTTTATATACTATATATTTTGTTTTTTCAGCATTTATAATTAATTTATTATCTCTAAGCCAATTTTCATATGTCCTCAAATCAATATTTACAAAACTTTCTAGTTCTTCACATGTTCTGGCGTTGTAAATTAGTAAAGTATCATCCGCAAATATCTTATTGTCAGCCCGCAAATTTGCATACTGGATATTATGAATATAAAGTAAGTACAGTGTAAGTACTAGCTCCTGGTACTAGTACTAGTACTGATCCTTGAGGAACACCAATATTTATATAATTCTCATTACTAAAAACCCCATTAATTTTTGTAGTAGTTATGTTATCCTGTTATTAAGATATGCGTATAGTAAATTATTAGTTGTACCCCTTATTCCAATTTCGTGTAATCTGTCAAGTAAAATGTTATGATTCACTGTATCAAAGGCCTTCTTTAGATCAACAAATACGGAGCATACATAATTCCCCTGATCCAATTTATTTACAATTGAGTTAGTGGATTCTAGGACTGCAGAGTTTGTGCCAATTTTTTTTTGAAAACCAAATTGATTCGTATCAAATCCTACAACTTTCTGCACGAAATCTCGTATTCTAGAATTTATTACTTTTTCAAATACTTTTCCGATACAACTTGTGAGACAATCGACCTACAATTTGATACATCCAATGTCGACCCAGATTTAAATATAGCTACAACAATACTTGATTTTAGGCACTCAGGATATATACCAGTATATAGACATCTATTTATCAAGCATGAAATATTATCAGCTCCCCCGAAAACTATTTCTTAACTACAAGATGATTTTATGTATTTCCGTTTCATCTGTTGGTTTAAGAAAAATAGACTGTTCAACGAATCTATTTTTTATTATATATTTTTCAGCATCAATTCAATTTTGTCCGCTAATTTGCTTCCAATTGAACTGAAGTAACAGTTAAAGGAATTTGCAATTTCAAAGCAATCACATGTTGTAATTCCATTACTTCTTTGCTAACCTATTTCTTTGATAACCTTGCTAGACTCCGTTGATTTTTTCAGGATGTGATTATTTAGTACTTTCCAAATTTTCCTTATTCACCTTTGCTTTTTGTAATATTTTAATAAAGTCATCCACACAATCACATTTATTAGTTTCTAGCAGCTTTTTTACATTCTCTTTGTACTTTTTAAAATTTGTGACGTAGATATCCCTTTTAAAAATAGGTTCAACTTTTTTTAAAACTTTATTTAATTTGATGCAAATAGCTTTATGATCTAGATTCACTATATCGTGAAGCTTAATATCGAAGTCAAACTTTTCTAGGTCTGATAGAACATGATCAATAATTGTAGAAGAATTTTCAGTCACTCTAGTAGCAGTTTCATAACTTAATTTGTTTCTTATAGTAACTCCATTAGATTCTAACATAAATTTATACGATCTGGAGAGCTCCTGCATCTGTTAATAAGTCAATATTAATATCACTCATCAGCACTATATTTTTGTGTTTATCAAAAATTAAATCCAGATGTGCTAAAAAATCACTATTACAATCACTTGATTTTTTGTAGCAAACTGAAATTTTTACGGATGGAGAAGTGTTATTTAATGAAACAATTATAGTATTGAATTGTTTAGAAACTTCTAAAACAGTATACTGAATATTCATCTTAATAAAAATTGTAGTTCCACCTTCTCTAGATTCATTATTAGAATTAAAATATGCTGAATAGCCAGGAATATTAAAAAAAATTTCTTCATCTGAATAAAGCCATGTTTCACCAATCATGATAATATCAATATTTATCATATCTTTAACAAAAAGTTCGATTTCCGTCATATTTTTTCTCAATCTTCTAGCATTAAAATGCTCCATATTTATATTATAATTTTTGTTATACATCATCATTTGCTAATCATACAATTTTGCCAAGACTCTGTAATTTTATGTAGTTGCTCTCTGTATTTATTATCAATATGCCTCCTAAAAGATGTTAAATCTTGAAGTACTTGAAGTACTTATTTTTATTTTGCCCGGTTTAGAATTGTTTTGTATGTTAATAGTTTCTCCTTTAACCCAATTTGAGTAATCATTATTTATAAACTCTTTTGATTTATTAACTTCATTAAATATATATAGATGAAATATAATACAGATTTTTCATATAATATATAATTAGTACAATATAATGAAATAAAAAGTTTTTAATATGATGTCGAAATATAATAATACTAGAGGCCCCTGTTAATGTGTAGTCAAATTCTATGTTGAACCCCAATTCATATAATATACAGTTGCAGTTTAGAAAAATAGAATTTATGGAAAAAGTACAATCCGTAAAAAATCAGAAAACAAAACCAAATTCGTCAAAACACTAACTGAAATTATTTTTAAAATAACGCCAAAACAGAATTAAATTGTGTAAAGAGCCTGTAGTTGGTGTACGTATATTTAGATTATTTAGTATTGTGAGTGAGGACTATTATATCTATTTATTTATCGAGTTCGAAATAAATGTTTTAAAGGTACGTGGGGAAAACAGAATAGGTATCCGTAAAACATTCGTAAAATGCACAAAAAAAGTTTGGAGCAAAATTCAGTTAAATTTTTTTATAGGCCACACGTTGTCTGTAACAATATTGCCGTTGTTCATTTTACCTTGCCCTAATGTAAAAAATTTTAAATCTGAAAAAGACCGTATATTTGGCGCACAATCCTTGATTAAGATTGTACATGGTAGAGAGAGCGAGAAAACCGTTCAAATATTACCACAATTCTACAAATGGTAACCCTGCATAATATTGACATACAAAATATTTAAAAATAAAAAATTATTCAAATTTAATTTTGGGTGTAAGACTAAGTACTAAAATTTGTATTGCTTATATGCGAAGCAATTGAATTCAAAAAAGAATACAATTAGAAAAGTTTTCTAATCGCTTCAAATAATATACAAACATTCATACATAAATGCAACAATTTAATAGAAAAATACAAAACCAAAACAATTATATATTTGAATTTTAAATAGACTCTGCCCGCTGGTCATACATAAGTACATACTTAGATACATATTGATTATTAATATCAGATCAATATCATTTATGATTATTTAAAATTGCAATACATATTGTGATAAATGATGATTTTTATGAATTTTTAATTTTTTTTCTTTATACATGCATATAAGTTAATGTACATACTACATTATATACATATAGCCAAAGAATAGTTGAGCCGTTGGTTGAGATCGAGTCGGCTCAAGAGGAAAAAAAAAATAAATTTTAAAGAGAGTAAGTGAGAATTTCTCTATAATTTTGTGTTTTTTTTTTATTATTCTGTTGTGTACAGAATATACTAATCAACGGCTTAGTGAAAATAATGGTGCCAGAAACTGACCCGTAGTCAAATATGAATAATAAATCACTTAGTGGGGATGTTCCATACTTCTTACTACAATTTAAAGAACAATTTTTTTTTCCTCTACTGATTTTTAATTTTTTTACTTTAGCTGCTAATTTAGCTTTTTCATAGATCAATCAATACTGGGTCTTTTACATTTATGATAATACGGAATACCATTGGTGTACTGTTCAATATAGATCATGGTAGTTCGTCTTAAATATAATTTGTTACATTATCTATAGCGATTATTTAAAAAAAAAAAAATGTGAACTTAATCTGGATAATTAATCTCATGTATTTGAGCAAATAAAATTCTTGTGATTTGAGTTAATTTCATAATTCTATTTCCATTAAATTTGGTTCATTTAAATAGAAGCTTTTAAGCATCGTAGAATACTTTTAAAATTTGTAAAATATTTTATGTCCCATTTATACTGTCTTAACTCTGTCTCTATTTCTATAGATATTTCATGTCGATTTAAATATGAAACGAATATTTTCAGGAATTAAATAACAAATGTGTGCAGATTACCACAATAATAATAATAATATACATAACTGTAGCTTTAACTCAAATCCAATAAATTGAGAGATACTATAAAAAAATTTAAAAAAGACAAAGCAGAAGGCCCTAATACAGAGTTATATTTGCGAATAACTATAGAGAAATCAATTCTATAATAAGTTCTATCACTACAACCAATTATATCGAGAATTTGAGCAAGCAAATACTGGAAAGAAGGAATCATAGTAAAAATTCCCAAGAAAAATTATCTTAGGTTATGCAGAGGAGAGATATAACAATTTTTAATTCAGTCAAGAAAATCCTAGCTCTAATTGTGTACTATACAATTAAGAAACACATAGAAAATAGCATTGAAAAAGAACAAGTAGAATTCATAGAAAAACTGAACTCAACACTCTAATACTATTAGAATAATAACATAACAGTCAAAGGAATACAACTCACTATTATATCTGGAATTCATTGATTTAACAACAGAATTCAATATACTAAAAAGACATGCGATTTGAAAAACTCTACAAATTAAAGGATCTGAGAAAAAATAATTCAGATAAGTAAGGCAATGTATACGGATCCAGAGAAATAAATTGTACACAAAATATATTTGAGCATACCATTCAGCGTCAAGTATAGAGTTAGGCAGGAATGTCTTCTATAACCAATCGTATTCAATATTGTAATTGGAGAAGTTATGAGGAAAACAATCAATGGACATGGTATTGACTAGAATACAAATAAATTAGAAGATCTAGAATATGCTAATGATATCTCTTAACATACTTACATATGATGAAATAAAAGAAAAACTAAGAAAAGTATAAATATAAATGCACTTCATTCGCAGATCTTCATTTAAATATAAACAAAACAAAAAGTTATGAGATTTAAAATAAACAAGGTAGAATGTAAACCAACGGTTTTTAAAAGCGCACATTTCCAAAACTCAATACAAATTGTTTAGAAGTGTGACTTACACAAAAATTTGAAAATTTCATGTAATAAGAAAAAACTTGAAAATAAGACATTTTTGAGATTTTGAGGGGCCGTAAGTCCGGAATCCTATATAACTAAGAAAAGCTGTTAACACACGTAAAAATATATTATTGAAGCTTTAATTTTTATGTCTTGCCGAAGAAAAGTTTTTACAGGTGCCTAAGTTACAGGTGTCTAAAAATAGCAAATTTTCAATTTTTGAGGCGTAATAACTCTTAAAGAGGGGGCGTTACCAAAAAATTTTCTGAGGAAACTTATACTAATTCTAAACGTTCTTTCTTGTATCAAAATTTCAGGTTCCTATCTAAAGGGGTGCCGGAGTTATGAAAAAAGAAATTTCATGCAAAATGTGGTTTTCACATAACGGTAAATTTAAATCGTAAATTACAAAATATTACATAATTTTGATATTGTTTTATATAGATAATAAAATTTTCGATCTTCTGACGGTTTTAGATTGCAAAACTATTACGCAAAGCCCGAGATATATACATCTGAAAATGGAGCTTTTTTACAATTTTGAAGAGCTGCAGCTTTGGAACCCTTTATAACTAAAATAAACCTTTCACACACGTAAAAATTTATTATTGTAGCTTTCATTTTCATGTCTTGCCGAAGAAAAATTTTTACAGGTGCCTAAGTTACAGGTGTCTAAAAATAGCAAATTTTCAATTTTTGAGGCGTAATAACTCTTAAAGAGGGGGCGTTACCAAAAAATTTTCTGAGGAAACTTATACTAATTCTAAACGTTCTTTCTTGTCTCAAAATTTCAGGTTCCTATCTAAAGGGGTGCCGGAGTTATGAAAAAAGAAATTTCATGCAAAATGTGGTTTTCACATAACGGTAAATTTAAATCGTAAATTACATAATATTACATAATTTTGATATTGTTTTATATAGATAATAAAATTTTCGATCTTCTGCCGGTTTTAGATTGCAAAACTATTACGGAGAGCCCGAGATATATACATCTGAAAATGGGGCTTTTTTACAATTTTGAAGAGCTGCAACTTTGGAACCCTTTACAATTAAAATAAACCTTTCACACACGTAAAAATATATTATTGTAGCTTTAATTTTTACATCTTGCAGAAGTAAAATGTGTGCAGGTTCCTAAGTTACAGGTGTTTAAAAATAGCAAATTTTCAATTTTTAAGCCCTAATAGCTCATAAACAGGGGGTGGTCCGAAAAAATTTTCTGAGGAAACTTATACTAATTCTAAAAGTTCTTTCTTGCCTCAAAATTTCAAGCTTGTATCTAGAAGCGTGCCGGAGTTATGAAAGTAGAAAAATCATGCAAAATTTGGTTTTCACATAACGGTAAATTTAAATACTAAATTTAAAAAAATTGTATAATTTTGATATTAATTTACAAAGATAAAAGAAATACCTGTCGAATGACGTTTTCAGATTGAAAACATCTTAAGCAGAACATAAGATATATGAATTTAAAAGTAGGGCTTTTTCAAAGTTTGAGGGGGTGTAGCTCCGTAATGGGGGGGGCTACATGAAAAAGTTGTTCCACAAAATTATTTTTTTTATAAGACCTACCTATGGTTAAAATTTTTTTTCTCTATCTTTAACGGTGTAGAAGTTTTGTAAACAGACGGACGGACGGACGGACGGACGGACAGAGTGAAACTAATAAGCACATTTTTTCAAAATTTTTTTGGAAATGTGCTAAAAATGTGAGAAGCCTAGAAATAAATGATGTTTTGACAAGTTATGAATACCTACATAGACAGTAGGTACAGATAGCGGAACCATAAAAGATATAGACAGCAGATTAAATAAAGCAAGACCAGTATTTATAAGATTGGGAATTATCTGTAAATCCTCTCAGATCTCATGAAATACAATACTAAAGATTTTCAACGCATGTATCAAATCAGTACTATTATATGGCAGTGATATCTGATAGGTCTTTGTGAATAATTGTGCCTCCGAATAGTGCCTCCGTATCTGGTAAATGAATATCTAACACGCAATTCTTCTGACACAGTCGATCATAATATTTTGCTGGAAAAACAGAGGAGCTTGGTTTAAGAAGATTAGCTAACAAACTGTTGAAAAGCTACGTATCTGGCAGAAGAGTGGTTACGCGTGTCAATGGAGTTAACAGCCAAAGTGAAACACTAAAATGTGGAGTTCCGTAGGGATCCAACCTGGGGCCAACGCTGTATCTGCTCTACGTTCATAATATTATGCAAGTTGAACTTAACGCAAAATATAACATCTTCGCGAACCATACATGTTTAATATATACTGGTAAGAATAAAGAAGAGCTAGAGGTAAAAATAAATGAAGACCGTTATTTGTTGTGCGGTGGGCTGATGGAAATAGGCTAACAATCAATGAGCAAAAGATCAAACTTCTCATTTTCTCAAATAAAAATAAGCCGCCGATTAAACCAGTAATTAAGCTAAACAACGTCACACTGGAACAGGTATCTTCTGACAAACATCTTGGGATAATAGTGGACTAGGACTTGCAATGGATAAAACATATTGATCAATTATTAATTGTCATATTCCCCCACGTTGCTAGGTTGTTTTTGAATGCACACGTTCTCTCGCATTTGCGCTATAACATAATAAATTGGGCTGGTTGTGCTGATCACTTAATTGATAAATCGCAGTGTGTTTTAACAAAAGCAGCTAAAAGCATCTTCACATATGACCGGGATAAGAGGAGTCTAATTCCTGGCGTTGCCGCAAAGTATAGAAACGTATTCAAGCTGTACTTCATTTAGGAAACAAACTGTAAAATATATAAAATCGCACAAATCTATGCTTAGTCATCTATAACTATAATTATAAAAAAATTAACAAAAATTAACATCAATTAATAAACAAATGTAGTATCCATTATCTCTAGAAATAAACACATCTAAAAGGAAGAAAAAAAATATATATAAAGAAGAATAATAGGCAATATTAATGATTCATCTACACCTCAATACCATAGGACAACTCTGAAGGAGGTGACTGATTATTGTTTGTTCACATTTTCTCGTTTGTTTATATATTATTATTACATATGAATTAGTTTGTTACAAATAAATAAATAAATAATAAAAAAAAAATCTCTAGAATATCTGCGGAGAAGACACCATCAGAATACAAATTAGAAAGACAGATAAATAATGAATTGGACAAATAATTAGAGAAACCTAGGAAATATAACGAATATAATAACGAAACGATAACGATAATAACGAAACATGCACTACATTTGCAGAATATTGAAAGAAATATCTAAAATCAAGAAAACATGGTCTAAACAGGAAGACCAAAAGATTTTTAACTCTTTTAAATTGTAATTTTAAAAAAAATAAAAATTCAAAAATATCAAAATAAATCTTAAAATACTTTAAAATATATAAAATATCTTGAAATTTAAAAAAAAATCCTATCAAAAAAACTAAATTACTACCTTTTGCTTTGTTAGTTGTCATCACTGTCGCAATATTTTTTTTATTCAAAATTTTTTAACAGCTGATAAGTTATATTGTTATTTATTTTAATTTTCCTTTTTATTTTTTTTTTTTTTGGTATTTTATTATTTATTAGATTCAAATTACTGTGATGTCATTAGTTAATAATTCAGAACAAATTAATAGTTATATTAAAAGTATTTTACAAAAAGAAAAATTAAATGATAATGATATTAAATTGACAAACGAATATAATAAATTAATTGAATTGATATTTGATTTAAGTTTTCAATGTTTAACCAAAAAGCATCTTATTCAAAATATAGAAACAGAATATCCAAAACATTTTGAAGTTGCCAAATCAACAAATAAAAATGAAATAAATAATAAAGCCGATGACACTTGGATTTTTGGTTACGGTTCCTTAATATGGAAGGTACTACAAAACAATAACAATTTTAAATTATTAAAATATACTGTTGTTTAATTGTGGTTACACTTTTATTTTAAGGTTGATTTCCCATATGAAAATTGTCGCCGTGGCTACATATGTGGCTATGAGAGACGTTTTTATCAAAATAGCTTAGATCACCGAGGTGTGCCTGAAAGACCTGGTCGTGTTGTAACATGTATTCCATCTACAAAAGAGTCTAGAGTATATGGTATGGCATACAAAATTGGACCTGATGTAAAAACTGAAGTATTAAGTCATCTAGATTATAGGGAGAAAAATGGTTACCAACGTTGTACTTTGGATTTTTTCCATTATCCCGACTCAAATGTAGAAAAATTTAAAGTTATTATGTACATTGCAACAGCTGATAACACGTCGTATGCTGGACATATACCGGATACAAAAGATATTGTTGAGCAAATTTATTGGTCTTGGGGTCCATCAGGTAGTAATCGTGAATATGTATACAATTTGTATGCAGCTATGAAACATTTATTCCCTGATGTTGAAGATTTACATCTATTTAAATTAACTGAAGAACTACGAGAAAAAGAAGCTTTAGATGACGAATTTGCACAAAAAATTATTTTACAACTTAAAGAAAAATTATGTGAAATAATAAAAACCAAAGAAAGTGACTCTTTAATATCAAATATTGAAAATTTAATTGCAAATTTGAAACAAGAAATATACCATTCGTAATAGTATAAATTTATTTTTATAAATGGAACAAAAAATATGAATCATTTGCAATTGATTCGACGACAATTTCAACCTATAAAACCAAAGTATTTTTCCGTACTTAAACATAATAACGCACAAATGTCTAATGCCTTTGAAGCATAATTTCTATATTTGAATATTTTTCAAAATTTCAATGATGAATAAGTAAATTTTTTATTGCTTATGAAAACTTAATAAAATGTTTAGTAAAGATAAAAAGGATAAATAACTTGTAATTTTTTTTTTAAACTTTTAAAATTTCTATTTTTATTTTAATAAGAGAATTTTTGGAATTGTTTAAAAACAAAACACATCTATTTCTATAACATATAATATTAATCACATCAACTATTTTATTTAATTTAAAAATCTAGATATTCGACCATAATTTTTTTTGTTTAGTATAATACTAGTTATTATGTTTAAAATATAATAAATAATTTTTAAGCTTTTAAACCTTGAACAGCAATATCAACTTGCAGTTGAATTAATGCTCTACGTTCTTCAAATATTTCTTGTGCCAAAATTTGCTTTTTTTGCTCTAAAAGATTATTTTCTTTAATATATCTTTCAACGACTTTTTCATAATCACCATCTTCGACCCAACATAGATTTCTTGATGTTTGTGTTTGATTTTGTTCAGCCGATGCAATTAATTTTTTTATTTTTAATAATTCAGCACGTTCAGCATTAATACGAGCTTGTAACTGTGATTTCCATTGTAATAATTCTTGGTTTTCTAATTGTAATTTAATTAATTGCGTATAACTGGGATGAGATTCTGGTACCATCAATAAACCTGATTCATGAACATATAATTTATCTGGATTATTGGGATCATCTAATAAATCACCAACACTTTCAATTATCTGTTGTTCAGGAATTACTTCAGGAATATCTTGTGGTGATATTTTTATATCAGCATCAGTATTAACGCTTCTTAAAGAATAGTTGTCCTCAGCCCATGTATTTCCTGATGGTCCAGCTGTAATTGGAGTATCTGTTGCAGATTTTTCAGTAGCTGATGTTCCACCATCTAATGTGTCTTGCCTTTTTTCAAATGATCTTAATTTTCGTTTAAGTTGTGTTATTATACGTTGAACTTCCCAAAGCTGTTCTTCTCTTTTCTTTGAAAAGAATCCAGCATTCATTTCTGAATGAATTTGTGTTAAAAGACTTTCTTGCTTATTTAATTCAATTTGAATTAAATTTGGATCTTCTGGTAATTTTGGACTAGCAGACGTTATTGGTGGAATATATCTGAAAAAAAGCGGTTAAATCGATAAATAATCGTAAATATCTTAAATATTTCAATACTTAAAAATAAAATTGGCTATTTTTTCAAATTTCGGCATGATTTTTTAATAAACCGAAATCAAATAAAACAACTTAATGCTCTGGAATCAAAATTATTTTAAATAGAAAAACAGTAGTAGACTATTAAAACATGTACTAGTTTTTAAAAAAAAAAATATTTGCTTTATACTTTAGGGAAATATTTACAATACTACTTTTAATCTTATATTTTTTTATCAATAGTTTGCTAAAAGATAAAAAATTATTAAGATAAAATGAATAAATTTTGTTAATTTTAAAATCACAATTTAGTACTGAGAACAGCTTCCAATGAAAACAAAAAAAATAATAAAATTGCAACCTTTAAAATTTTTTTAGTAAAGGAAATTATACTTACTTAATTAATTTAACATCCGGAAATAGATTTGGACAATGGCATAAAAGTGTTACTAATAATCGATGAGACATTTGTAACGGTGGACTTAGTAACATTGCTAAACTTTGAGCATTCATCTTATTATATTTTTCATTTTGTATTACTGAATCAAAATGTAATAAAATCCATGAGAGTAAAGTTTTATTACATCTTGGTAATTGATCTAATAGGTGTTTAAGATCAGCTTCAATTTGTGTAACTTCATTATGAGAAGCAGCTTCTTCAAATCTTGTGATTAAATCAGTTGTCAAAATTGGTTCCGGTAACTCTCTTATATTAAATTAAGATTTTCATATAGAAAAAATTATAGAAAAAAAATTATATACCTTAGGAATAATTTGAGTAAACCACAGGCCGTTGACACATCAAATTCTTCAATGTTTTGTGTTTCTCTATTATTGTAAAGTCGTTTAAATGATTGTAAACGACTTTTCATTGGTTCAACTTTATAAATTTGATCATTTTGTAAACCTTGTTCTTGTAGATAATCAATACAATCTCGTACAACTAGAGGTAAATCAATTCCATCGTGACAATGACTACGTTCTGTTGCCAAAGAAACTGAAACACCAAATACAGGTTGAACATCACCTAACTCAAGAACTTCTTCACATATGCTTGCTTGCTTAGATTTTTTATCTTTCTTATCTTTATCTTTGTCTTTTACTTTGTCCTTTTTGTCCTTTTCCTTTTTATCCTTATCTTTTTTCTTGTCCTTTTCTTTTTCTTTCGTTTCTGAAGTATCTTTCTCTTTTCCATCTTTTTCACTCTTATCACGAGATTTCTCACGCTTTTCTTTACTTTTAGAAGAAGTAAATTTGAAGGCTTTGGATTTTTTAGTTGATTTTGATGGACTTCTAAAAATGGAAACAATCATTTTATTTACCAAAAAACAATAAAATCATATCCTACTTTGTTTCTAATTCTTCTTCTGGCGAACTTTCACTTCCCTGTAAAGTTGCATATCTTAAATCTTTTTTATCTTTTTTATCCTTTCTACGCCCAATCAATAAATCTTTTTTACTTATTTTTTCATGATCTCCCTCACTAACTACAATTAATTTAATAATCAATTAAAAAAATTTGTTTTAATTTTATAGTGCACTTACAATCACTTTCTTCCTTCTTTTTACTAGCTCCAGTTTCAGAAGCATATAATCCTGGAAAATCTTTTTCAACATCTGGACTATCAAAATCCATTTTTAGTTTAAAAATTTTTTTAAAAAGTTTGGTTCACAAACTTTTTTCTTTTATAACACTGTTGCTCGTTGTCAAATTTTATTTTGTACATCCAAAAGAGAAAAATTTTACTTAGCTTATGCAGAACTGTTCAACATTTTAATTTGGTTTGGTGCGTCGTGCTTGTGTTCAACAATTTGTCTTATGTGGGAGTGTGGACAATCAAGACAAGGGTCGAGGTGTCATTTGGAAGTGCCGATAGCACACACTCACTCTTTGCTATAGATTAAATAATTTAATTTTTTTAAATATTTTGGCTTTTAACAATACTGTTCCTAAATTAAAAATCAAATAATTATTATTAATTGAATAAGAAAAATTCTATTCAGTTTTTCAAAAATTGTAAAGAAATAAATAGGGAAGGAATAGTTAAGAAATAGTGATGTCTAACTGCGAGTTTATCATTTATTATTTTACTTTTCCAAAAACAATTTCTTTAGTGTTTTCTACAAATTCCTTTTATCTATATTGTATAAAAATACATCTTAAGAGTTTTTTACCATTTTTTCTTAAATTCATTTTAAGTAAAAATGTCCAGTAAAATCTGGATCTTTCTGAAAATTTAATATTTAATTGATATTTGGTAGTAAAGTTCCTAAACTAGAAATAAGTAAATTAATTAGAAGTAAAAAATATAAAATAATGTATTTATTTAAATTAATAAATTAAAACTTAAAAGAAAAAAATATTCATGCTTTTTAAAAAATTTATAATATACTCATTCTTTAAATACATAATTTTACATAAAAACGGTAATACTCATTCGAAACTATGACGTGTCGGTCTTATAATTGAATTGAGTTGTCATTAAATGTCATTTACCTTGACGATTCGGTTATCATTAGTAGTAGTTAGTAAGTCACAAGTTTTTTTTAGTTTTGAAAAGAAATTTAATTAAATGTGTTAAAACTTTTTTTTAATTTCGAATTAATTGCAACAACATCTTGCATATTGGTAAAACTTAGGATAGTATTTAAAAATTACAATGAATAATGATTTTTTTACCTACAACATAAGTAAGCTAAGATTTACACCGCCAACAGAACTCGAAAAAAAAAATAAAGAACAGTTCATTCAAATATAAAAATCAACTCAAGTGCATGTCTTATTAAATATTCTAAATTCAAGTCATTCGAAAACTGCAGAACTGTGTAAATAAGAAGAAATATTACATTAAACACTAAGATAAAATATAAAGTGTTGAAATGTCTTGGATCCGAAATTATGAATACCGATGGTATGAAACATTGGCAATGAATATTCTTAAAATAGGTCCTATACCTAGACATATAGCATTTATAATGGATGGAAATAGGCGTTTTGCCAAACATTCCCATATGCAAAAAATAGATGGTCATTCAAAGGGTTTTGATAAATTAACTGAATGTTTACAATGGTGCTTAAATATGGAAATAAAAGAAGTTACTGTATTTGCATTTAGTATTGAAAATTTTAAACGTAGTCAAGAAGAAGTTAATGATTTATTAAGATTAGCTAAAGAGAAATTTGATAAATTATTAGAAGAAGAAGATAAATTACGGGAAAATGGTGTTCGTATAAAAATTTTCGGTGATATTTTATTACTTCCTGAAGATTTACAACAAGTCATTGCCAAAGCAATGTTAATTACAGAAGAAAATAATAAATTATTCTTAAATATAGCATTTGCTTATACATCTCATAATGAAATAACTACATCAATACAAGAAGTTATAGATGATTACGGAGATCTAAAGCAAGAAGATATTGATGAATATTTATTATCAAAATGTTTATATACAAATACATCACCGGATCCTGATTTACTTATTAGAACTTCCGGAGAATCAAGAATTAGTGATTTTCTAATGTGGCAGGTAATTGATACAGAATTAATTTGTTTATTTGGCTCAATCAAATTTTTTATAACGTTCATTAAGCACACATAAAAAGAGAAAAAAACATAATTTATATTCATATGTCTAGTTTCGCTGATAAAATTAATTATGAAATCGTTTAAAGTTCATGTTTTTTTTCTTATCTATCAACTATAGTTTTAAATTTTTGAAAGGTGTGATTGAATACAATTTAATTGATATGTTGTTACTTATTAAGTTATTATTTCTATATTACATAATCATTAACATTTAAGAAAATTAACATGTTTTTTGTTTTATTTTTAGCTTTCATCTACAGTTTTATACTTTACAAAAGCTTTATGGCCACAATTAACATTATTGGATTTTTTGTGTGGTATATTTTCATATCAATTGAAAAAAATTCAATTAACATCACTCAAAACTGCAATAGAACAAAAAAATAGCCAAAATCATAAAAATTTCGAAAATATAAAATCATCTAGAAGTTGTGATCAATTTTTATCAAAACGCGTGGAAGATTTTTTAAAACGTGTAGATACACGTAGAAGAACGTTATTACTAGATTTAGCAAATTCAAAAAAAGACGATGGTTAATGTATTAATAAGATCTGTTTATATTTAAAAATAATAAATAAAAATTATATTTATATTTTTTGTGATGTATAATAAAAAAAAAGTTATATATAAATATAGTTCTTTTTCAATAGTTTTTTGTTTCAATAAACAAATAACATATTTTAAGAAAACAAATTTGTGTATTTTAACTATTTATTCTATTAGGGAACTACATTTGAAGAGTTGATCATTTAAAGAGAAATCTTTGTTAATTAAAAATTAAATTATTTTCTTCTATTATTTAATACAGAAGGTTGATCAAATAGAGAATCTACACAAATGTAAACAAAGATGTAGAAAACTAAATTGGATTTAATTGAAAAAAAAAAAAAAAATATGACAATAGAGCGTAAACTAATTAATATTAAACAGAATCTTTATAAATTACGTATATCGAATTGAAAAGTTAATGGACAAACTAAGTTAATTTTGAAAATTGATTGGTATCAAAAATAGATAAGACTAAGAATGACAGTTCACTACGTGAAAATTTCTAATTCTAATTTTAGAGAAAACACTTAAAACTTAGGAAAGAACAATATAACCGTTAAAAAATTAAAGAATAACAATAAGATTTGCTTCATAATCAAATTAAATACATTACAGGAATTTAATGTGCACCACATGAATTTAATAGCACCCTAATTATTCACTAATTACAATAGTTTAATAAAGAAATTCATATAATATATTATATTTAATTTATATATATATTTAATTCAATATAAACTCAATAATTAAATTTTTTAAATAACTTTTTTTTTTTAATTTATTTCCTATAAATAATAATTTTTTTGTTTTTTGTAATACATTTTTTTTTCACATTTTTTATATTTTATATTACATATTTATATGCCTTATAATTTAAACAAATATTTCATTTATTTTTTTCACATTCTTAATATTCTTAAAATATTAACTATTAGAATATGTCCTAAGTTTAAAAGTTTTAAAATATTGCATACAACATAACATTGAAAGGAAGGGATTTATAGTTTTTTTTGTTTTTTTTTTTTTATTTTAATAATTAATTAACTTTTTTTTATAAATATATTTTGTTTAAATTTTTTTTAAACGAACAAAAATGAATAATTTTTTAAATATCATGGTATATTTTCTTTATATAAATAATGATAGTACATATCTATATTAATTTTAAGATAAAATTAGGTATTTGTTATTTATTATAATTTTTGTATATCACGATTCTCTCAAAATAAAATTCAAATAATTGATTTAATTCATTTAATTATTTTTTTTTTTTTTTGTTTTAATATAAAAAAAAAAAAATAAAAAAATACAATTAAGAGATTTCTAATACACATTTTATTATTATTTTACTTTATTCTTATACATAACATATTAATATATACCTCTAGCTAAAAAATTTATATTGTCTTCTTAGTAAAATTAAATATGGAAAAGCTAAAGTTTTATAATCGTGATATAAAAAGAATAAACAAAAATAAATTATATATTTAATAGCTTTTATTTGAAATGGAAGTACTTTTACATACAAAACAAAATAAAAACCTCATTCCACCTTTGCAGACTCAAGTATTACAATTCCAAAATTTTATATATTTATGGTACGATTTATATATATATACATATATACGTATTCTTGTACATATATATATATACATATATATTACATATAACTTTTTTTTTTAATTGATATAATAAACGAAATTATTTACAAAATAAAACCAAAATTTTTAAATATTTGTTAAGCGCAAGAATATATATAAATATATATATAAAAAATAATTACTCGAATTTTATTTAATAATACAATTAAACAAAAAACTGTAACTTACAGAAAATAATTCTTTGGTTTAAAATATTTTATGCATTTGTTTTTTTTTTTATAATTTTGAGTATTTTTTTTTTTTTTTTAATTATTTACAATCAAAATATAAAATCTTATATTATTATTTATATAGTTTTTTATTTCGAAATAAAATAAAACAAAGCATTAAATTCCAGTACATTGCAATAATTATGTATGGATCTTTAAATGGATTAATAATTAGAATTTTTATTATTAATATACAAGTTAATTCATATTAAAAAATAATGTAATATTATGCTAAAGATCCACAAAGATTTTCTTCTTTTATTTTTACAATAAATAAAAAAGAAGACCCAATTTAATTTTGTAGTTATATGGATTTAATAGATTCAAAAATTTAATTTAATTTAAACTATGCCAAAGTTTAAATGAGTTTTTGTTTTTTCTTTTAATTTATCACAATAGCCAAATGTTATTTTTAAAAATGCTTTTTAAATTTAAAATCTGTTTTTGTAATTGAGTCTTTCAAAAGTTAAATCAATTAAACTCCCTTTTAGAATTTACATTATTCTTATAACATAAAGTTAAAAAAAAAAAAAAAACCTAATATTATTTATTAATATTAAAATTTTAATTGTTTGAATAAAATAAAATTTTGTTGTTAATGATGAAATCAAAAATAAAAAGCTTATGTAATTTTAAAACTTTTATCTTTTAAATAAAAATTTTCTAATTAAATTCGAGTTCAAGAATTTAAATAAATAAAAGGGACTTTTATTAGTTTTCATTTATTTAAACTTATTCTTCAATATTTTAGATTGATTTCCATTTCAATATAAAGATTTTTTAAATGGATTCTGATCTACAATTAGAAAAAAAAAATAAACTATTAAAATCAATTATAATGTCTTTGATATTACAAAATTACATATTACTATTTATAAAAACTCACTAAATAAAATTAGAAAAAAATTAACAAAAAAATTAATAATATATTTTAAATCAAAAACTAATTTTAACAATTATATACATAAATTTAATCACAATTCATTCAATTTTTTTGTTTTCGGGTAAAAGTTAATTAAACAAAATTTTTGTTTCTTTTTTTTTTTTCTTTTTTGTTTCAATTTTAGAAAATACGAGGGTTTTTATGCCAATTTACAACAAATGTTTTTTGAATGGTATTAAAATGTTAAAATAAAGTTTTAAAAAATTATATTTAAAAAAAATGGTTAAGAATTTTAAAAAATGAATTAAAACAAAATTTTTTAAAAAATTATAATAGTAAAAAATTATATTTGCAATATTTAATTTGGTTTTTATATTATTATTACATATTACCAATTAAAAATTTTTTTAGTTAAGATTTTTCCTTTTTTTAGTTTTATAATTTTTTTATTTACTTATGACTAGAACATTAATGTGTGTTTTATTTATTTTGTATAGTATATTATTTACAAAAATATAATGTTAGCAAAATTAAATAGTGCACCTTTTTTTAGTTTTAAATCTTAAAACTTAAAGTTCTAATTTTGAAAATAACAACAATTAATTTGACATTAAAAATTTTTAAATTTAATTAAATTTTTTTTAATGGTTTTTGTTTTTTATTTTTTGTTGTATTTTGCTAACCATTTATCCTTTAATTAAAAAAACATATATAACATTTTAGTTAATAGGTGTAAACAGTAGATTTATTTTCATTTTATAATGCTTTTATATTTTTTTTTTCTTGTTTTTTTTTTTCCTATATTTTGTGTAAATTTCGCGCTTGGTATAAAAAAATTATTAAATTTTTTCCTAATCTTTTTGAGTTTTTCTTCATCACTTTCAAATAACTAACAAAGAAAAATTATAAAATATTCACACATTTATAAAAATTGCAATTCCAATTTTATATTTTGTCTTTGAGAATTAAAATTTTTTGTTATTAGTTTTTGTATTTACTACTGATCTACTCAAATATCACCCTCGTATATAACAAAACAACAAAACTTAATTTGCCTTTTTATAATGTTTTTCTTACATTCAATTAATTTTACCACATTTCCTACATTCAATTTGTTATTATAAACTTTTATAATTTATTTTTTAGTTTTACTTAATTAAGTTTGTTGTGATATATTCGCTTATTTATTTTAGCTTAGAATTTAAAAATATATATTCAATATAATAGCATTATTTTTAATTTTATTAAATTATGAAATCACGTCGATTTCTAGAAGAAGCACTTCGATCATTTTGATCACGATTTAAATCTGCATTAGGTAATGCAGCTACACCAATACCACCTTGCAAAGGAGTTTGTACAAAAGCATCATTATCAATAGTGGTAATATTTTGAGTAGGGGTGGTTGTTGTTATTGTAGATGATTGTTGTTGTCTTTGAGATATTGGTGTTGTCTGTTGATCCGAATGATTTGATGGTACAGTTGATTTTTTTGATTTAGTTTTCTTTTTTGGCGAATTTGAAATTTGTACTGTTGTTAAAGATGATGATGCAGTTATAGCAGCAGGTGAAGTAGATGGAATTGGTGCATTATCTTGAAATGACCCACTTAAATTTGTATTTAATATATTATTAGATGCTGTATTATGTGGTATTGGAACATTAATTGATATTGGATTTATATCATCATTTTCATTTGGATTAATTCTTTCTGGATGGGTTCTAAATGGACTCTCAATTTCATTGAATAACGGTGTCGTTAAGGAATCTGAACGACGGAAAAACCTAAAATAAAATTTTTTATAGTTTTATAATTTTATAACAAAAATTATTTGTTATTATACCTAGATTTAAGGTAGTTCCAAAAACCTCGTCTTTCATTACCGTTAATTTCAGAATTTGTTTGTTCATTTCCAGATATATTTCGATTAAATGGATTTTCCCTTGAATTTGGATTATTTTGTAGTTCTGATTCATTCCGATTTAAAACTTAAACGAAAATAAATTATTTAATAGAAGAAAATTTTGTTTATTTTTTTATTACCATTATCATCATCATCAGTGGTTGGTTGTCCACCTTCTCTAGGGCTATTTATATTTGCCTGATTTCCATTTTCATTTTGTTCGTTTTGGGGAAATGTGCCATGATCATTTGAATTAGAATAGACATTTATTAGTGGTTGAACATCATCATCAGTATCGGTAGTACTGTCAGAGGATGCAGGTCTTCTTCTCGTCTGATTTCTTGTTTCTGATTTTACAAAAACCCTTCTTTTGCAAATTGGACATACCCTTCGATTTTTAGTTAACCATACATCAATACAATGACAATGATATGCTTAAAAATTATAACAATTTAATAATATCAAATAAATAAAAATAAAAATTATACTTACCATGTTTGCATGGTAAAACTCGAATTCTTTCACCTTTTGTATAGTCTTCTAAACAGATAACACAACAATCATATGGTTGCCCTTCACTAAATTTTATAACTTGAATTTTTTTTAGAAGTCGTTTTGGTAGACGATATTGATTTAATCGTCTTTGTTCTCTAACACATTTGTATATCATATAAAATATCTAACAAAATATAAAAAAAAAATAATTATATAAAATTGTATATAATGTTTTTTATTAACATTACCATTATAATAAAACATAAACCAACTAAAATCGAAAATGGTATAATTAAATTTTTATTTATATTAAATGGAAGTGCATCATTTATAATTAAAACATATTCGTTATCATTCATATAATATTCAATAATGTAACGGCCACTTGTTTCACCGACGAAAACTGCTGGAATTGATATTCCTGATGCATTTTTAGCTGACATTTGCTCTATTTTCAATAAAAATATATAGAATATATATTAAATATGCTAATACATATTTATTTGAATCCGTAATGCTGATTATAAAATTAATTTTAAATATTTAATTACCTAAATCATCACTGCCTATATTATAAATAATTGCTGCATCATATTTAGCATCTTGGGCATTTCTAACTTTTTCTTCAAAAGTACAGTTATTCCTATCATATATATATCTAATTTTAAAATATTAAATAAAGTATATATACAAAATGTTTACCTAGCTATGACTAATACAAATTTTCTATTGTTTACATTTTCATTGGGTAATTGTTCAGCTGGTGTTGGTTGTTTTTTACATCCATCATCAAGATATGCTTCAAGTGGATAAACACGTAAACCAGAGCTAGGTATAGGACCACCAAATAATGCTGGCAAATCATAAAATTCCTCAATCAACTAAAATAAAATTTAAAATATTATTTACTTTTAAATAGAAATTTACTTTTATTAAGAACTTACTTGATCTGTATATCTTCTTCTAACTATTATATGAGATATAACTGTTGGCATTATAAGTGCACATGTAAACAAAATCAATGAAAATGAAGACTTCATCTTAATCTGATCTTTTATTTTTTGAATTTATAAAACGAGTTTTAAAAAAACTGATTTTGTCTCATTTAAAAGATGAGATTTTTGAAATTGGATAGTGAAATAAAGAAATATTCACTAAAATTTCTTTTTTGTTTTCGATTTAGAAAATCATTTAAATTTTTCTAATAATTTTACTTTTTTTTTGTTGTTTGTCTCAAGAGCTACATTTTATTCTTCTTCTTTTTAGGTTTGTAGAATTTTCTCCTTTTTAATCAATCTTTAATAGAGAGAAAATTATATTAAAATATAATGAAATTTACATTTATTATGGGTATATTAATAAAAATACTGTGTTTAATATTATACAAAATTTCATTTAAAAAAAAAAACTTTATAATCTTGACAATGAAAACATTTTTTTATTAAAATAAACATGTAATGATGCATGTTCAGCCTAAAAATTATATTAACTGAATTAAAAAAGTTTAAAATGATGAACTCAATAAAAATTGGATTTAAAAAAAAAAAAAACGAATACATATTTCATATTTTCATTTTACATTTTTCACTAAGAAAATTTTTTTGCAAGGGTCAACATTCTTCCTTTGTTTTTAATGATAATATAATATGAACAAAAAAAAAAGAAAAATTAAAAAAAAGCAAATATGAATCAATCATCATTCAATATTGTTAATATTTAATGTTCTGTAATCTTCTGCTACAATATTATTCTGATTTATAGTAAATTACATATTTTGATTTACCACCTATTTAATTACAACTTCACAAGTTTTTAATTGATATATTAAAAAAAAAAACAAATAAGAAAAACTCAAGACCCTTTATTTATACTTTCCTACAAAATATAAATTGGGTCAGATAATAAAAATTTATTTAATCAGGTTTATACGGATGATTTAAAAAATTTATATTATGTATGTTTGTGCTACATGGAAAATCATTGTCATATTTTACATTGCGTAGGATGTAGATCTATAATGTTAAAAAAAAAATAATATAAAAAGAAAATATCTACTTACACATAAAATATCAATTTTAATATGTATTGAAAAGATTTTAAACTAAAAAATTTGTTTATTACATATCATTTTTAAAATTTGATGAATTTTATAAATTATCCATTTTGTGCGAAACCGATTATTTTTTTATAACATTAAAAAATATTTCCTGTCATGTATATTTAAAAATAAAATTGAAATATGTATTTAATATACATTTGGTTCAAAATTAAGACTTAAATCAACATTACAGAAAATTTACTTTTGCGAAAATGTTAATTAAAATCGATTAAAACGCAATATGTAATAACAAACGAATATATAATTATCTAATGTCACTTAAAGTTGAGTCATTTTCTACTAGAAAAAAAAAAACAATCACAATCAAACAAATTTTATAAATTAATATATCAAAAGATTATTATATTTTGCTGTAATAAAATCAATTTATGCAAAATTAAATATTAAACATTATAACAAAAAATTAGCCAAGGTGTTTTTATTAAAATTATATTAAAATGAATTGAAAAAGAACTAGAATAAACATTTTTTTTTCTGTGTTTTGCTATAACCTTGAAAAAAAAAGAAAAAAAAACACAATACAAAACCAGCTAATAAATGTTATAATAATAAAGAACGACTTAGAACTTTTGTACATTTTTACAAATTTTTTTAGTCACTTTATTGTTTTCTTTTTCTGTTTTTGCATGATGAACGAAATATAAACTGTTTTTTTAATTTTAAGTAAACTCTTCCTAAATTTTTCACATACATACGTATTGGTAATATAAAATGTGATTTATTATTTATATTTTTTTGTTTCAATTAAATTTTGTTGTAATTGAGTTGTAATTATCAATTATACTTTTGATATCTATGTACTGTGAAATATGATATTTGCAGCTAGCAAAAAGAAAATGCGATAGCAAGCAAAAATTTAATATCAGAGACTTTATAAAATATTATGATAAGATAAGAATGTATTAACTTAAGTAAAAGTTTGTTTGATTATTTTAAAATTATTGTTTTGTTTTGTTTTACTTTGAGTATTGATAAGGCGAAGATAATAAAATAATAATATATAACTAATAAATAATAAAATAATATATAACTATTACTTTGTGCCATTTGCTCTAAAAAAAACAATTACGAGTATGGAAACCCCCTAGTGAATATTCTCGTCTATTTTTTATTTAAATTGAATTTAATTAAAATAATGTTTTTTTTTATATTATTATAAGATATTTTCTTTATTTAAAAAGTGAACATACCTTTTGAACATAAATTCATATTTGATTATAATGATGATAAACCAAACAAGACTGGATAGCCCAGACAATTTTTTTATTTTTTTTTTTATCTATTATTATGACGGCAAAATTAATTCGACTAACATAAACTGTTTTTTTTTTTTTTTTTTTTTTAATTGGAATGGATGAATTTCAGTCAGTTTAATATTTAATATTTTTCTCCGTTTTTTTTTTTGATTTTATTTGATTTTACTTATTTATTTTTTATTAATTTTGTTCTTCTTCTTTAGTTTTGTTTTCAATATGTTAAAATTTTATAGTTATAATTTTGGACAATATTCCAAGTGAATAACATCTACAAAAAAATAAATATAAATTTTATTTCAAAAAATATTTGCAAATTAAATTATAACATTTTAAGTCAAAAAAAAAAAAAAATGTCCACTAATTATTTGACTAAAATCTTTATAGATTAATTTAATTTTCATATATTACTATAGTTGAACAAATTTAATATATTCTTTTTCTAAAAATATTCCTTCCAATGTTATTATAAAAAAAAAAAAACAAAAACAACAAAAAAAAAATTATAAAAAAAAGTATTGGTACATATAGTTTTAAAAAAGTTACAAATAAAATGATTTAAGCCAAAGTATACTGTAATATTTAAAACATATGCACTTTAATTTACACAATTTATGATAAAAAAAAATAAAATTTTATAAAATTTTTATTCTTCGGCCAGATAAATTGTACATTTTAATCGTAATTTTTCACTTTTTTTTAAAAACAAAGAAAAATTTTATATTTTCTTAATTCGCACTTTAATTTCTTTTTCCTATTTTTTTTTTAATTTTTGATTTTGATAGGAAATCTATCAACTAGGTTGGCTGAATGATTACTTTTTTCGTTTGTGTATTATTATACAATATGACAGCTTTATTTTGCGAACAGAATGAACGCATTCATCGCAGAAGGTGATAACCTAATGCTCGCGTCGTTTTTAGGCCAATTGTTTCTAAGGCCACTTTTAGTGTCGCGTTCTAAATAAAATAAATACCAAACACTTTAAGGCTAGTTTTCATAAGAAAAAAATATCCACCAAAATGTTAAAGCATAGACAGAAGGTACAAAAATGATATGGATGTGAATGAGATAACCCTAAAAAAATATCTATGAAACATATGCACGTAAGTAACCATAAATATCCACGAATTATGTTCTCTAAAATATTTTGCTATAAATATCGTGGATATTTTAATACATATGCAAAAATTGTATATCTTACAAAAAAATTTCTCACTACCATGTCATTTCAATTTTGAAGTTTCAAAAAAATAAACAAACATTTTAGAATAAACAAATGTTCAAAAAAATGTTTTTTTTGTTTTTTAGTGAGAAACTATATTAAAATGACTAACTTGGATATATTCCGATGAGGAGATTTTTTTTAATATCCCTGGGTATACAGCTTCATTTATTTCTAATAATTTGAATAGAGGCGGTGGGGCTGCTATTTATGTCAAGCAAAACATTGATTATAAAATCCTGGAAGTCTCGGAACAGTTTAATACAATAATTATATCATTAGATGGCACCACTCCAATTATTAAGCTTGATGTGTGCTACAAGAGTCCTAGTGAAAATAATAATGCATTTATATCACACTTAGATTCAATTTTAAATATATTTTAATAAACATAAAAATATTGTGATGGTGGGCGATATTAATATTAATTCCTTATCTGATACAGAGCTTTCCAGATCTTATAAAACAATGCTGGAATATAACACGATTGATATAAAGAATGGGTTAACTAAAAAAGATGCTACTAGAGTTACAGATAACATAATTATACTAATTATTAATAATTATATAATTATTGATAATTATATAATTATTGATCATATACTGTAGGATTTAAAAAATGAAAAGTATGATTTTAGAATTACTACTCAAGATTTAGTTAATCTGGACCATAAAGCGATCATAATTAGGATAAATAAAATTATAAAAAAACGGAAATATGTGTTACAAACATCCAAAAATTTAAGGCTCAAGTTAGTAATCTACTTCTAACAAATAGTTGTGATAGTGTGGATGATCTTATTAAAATATTACAATTGGCTAATAAGAATTCTACTATCAAAAAGGTAATAAGAATTAGAAAAGATAATCAGTGGCTGACTAAAGAAATATTATACTTAATTGAAAAAAGAAATAAATTATTTAAAAAGCTAAAGAAGAATCCAAATTGTCTGGAAATTCAAACTAAATTTAAAGAATTGAAAAACATTGTTACAAAAGAAATAAAACGAGAAAAACAAAATTACTTTAATTATAAAATTCACTTAGCTGGCTCTGACCATAGAAAAATCTGACAGGTGCTCAGCAGTTGTATTATGAAAAAGTCGTCTGATAGTAGTAAAGTTATCAATGAAATAAATAATAATGGAATTAAAATATATGATAATTTTAGTATTTCAGTCAAATTGGTAATAAATTAGCAGATGATATTGCTGATGCAGAGAAATACACAGTAAAAAACAGGTTTATAGAACGGTCAATTTTTCTAAATCCAACAAACGAAGTAGAAGTATGTAACACTATTAACCTGCTGAAAAATAATTCACCAGGAGCTGATAATATAACGGCATCAAATCTAAAACATGTGGCAACAATTATAGCAGCTAAACTTGCGTATCTGATTAATAGATGTCTCTCAACTGGTATTTATCCTGAATGTTTAAAGTCAAGTATGATAGTACCAATACATAAGCCGGGCTTAACTTCTGAAATATCCAATTACAGACCTATTACTCTTACTAGTTGCTTGGGGAAGATATTTGAAAAAATTATAAATGGGAGGATACAAAATTTTATTCAGAAAGTGGTAGGTTTTGATGCCAATCAATTTGGGTTTCAAAAAGATATTGGTCCTGATTCTGCAGTTTTAGTTTCAACCAACTCTATAATAAATAAGTTAGATGAAGGAAACTATGTCAAATATCAAATAATATCAAAAATAGTGCCTTTGTTAGGGGCTATCAAAAGAAGTGAAATAAAACTAAACAGGCAAGCAGCTAATAATATATATCATGCTCATATAATTTCACACATTAGGTATAACATATGCAACTGGTCTAGTTGCTCTACATGGATGAAAGAAAAAGTTAGTACCCTAATAAATAAAGCTACAAAAAGTTTATACAAATTTAGCTGTGTGACACCAACAGTAGATATTTATAAACGTACGGGTTATTTGATGCTTCCAGAAATTATTAATCCAGAAATTAATTTTTAAACTAGAAAAAGGAATTTACAGTAAAAATATTCAACTTACAAAAAGAAATAGTGCACATAACTATAACACAAGAAGCTTGAATTATTTAAATCATGTCAGATCCAGAACGGAGTTATCGCACAGTAGCTGCCCATCTTCAGCTATAAGAATCTATAATAAGCTACCACAAAATCTAAAGCAGAGCTCAAATATCAAATTATTTGCTAAAAAACTTAAGTACCTACTAAAGAGTAACTCTCTACCATACATATATAATAACTAATATTGTAATTTTATACAGATATTAATATTTATGTATTATATATATGTACATACATGTATATTTTTGTTTTAACTTTATTTAGTATTAATATTAGATGTAACTGTGTTGTTTTATACCAAATCAACTTGATTTGTTTATAGCACAATTAAAAAAAAAAAAATCTCTTGTCAATTCGTTAATATAAATAACATAGTAGTATAAGAAAATTGTAATAGTATATATAAGCTAAATAAAGTATATAATTATATATTATAATAAAAAAAAATATATTATAGGTATAAAAATATTATTAATAAACTATATTATTTTTAACAACTTTATAAATAAAAAATTTTAAATTTTTAGCTAAATATGAATATAACATTAATAAATTAAGTTATGTACATTTGTTACTGTCAAAGTGTTGCTGTAATATTTTGTAATATAATTGTTTTTCTCCCTCTATCCCACTAGTAGCACACTATATTTTTCTCTTTGTAAAGTTGCGATAATATCCACGAAATTTCTTTAAAAAACAGCCTTTATGCCCAACAGCCAACAGGCAACAACCAATATAAAATAATAAAAAAAACAAAAAATTTATTGTCAACGCGAACAATAGTAGAAAGTTGCTCTACTCTAGCGTCGCTTTTCTATTTGGTCAAGTTCCATTTAAATCAATGGTTTCTACTTAAACGTCAAAGCGATGCTAGAAGCCAAGCGAGTATTGGATCATCACTCATCACCTTGAGCGCGGAAATACTATTGCGTACTAAAATATTGTGAATACATGCATTTTCCACTGTTTATTTTCACATGATATGATACTTCACGATGTAGATTCATTTTTATATGGATGTGTATTTGAATTGAAATTTTGAAGCGAAAATTGAGAAGTAAAATAAAAGCGGATAGCAAAATAATTATTTTTTTTGTTATTCTTGATTTTGCTTAGATACACTTTTAATTTGAATAGTTACTGTTAAATTCCACAAAATGGCCCTCACTTTAACTAAAGTAATTAGCTTTTTTTTTACTTCATTGTTTATGATAGCTACCTTCACATTTGCATTTTTCACCTTCAAAATATGCAGAATTATTTTCAACATTCGTTTCTTCAATTTCCTCGAATTCCAAATACTGTTAAAACATATAAACCATAACTATACTCTTCACCTAAACACCTTTATTTATTTTGACATTCAAAATTTATAAAAACTACTCGAAAAATGTCTGGTCAAAATGACTTTTGCTAGAAAAATAAATATTTATCCACCTGGAGAAATAAATCTTAAGAAAAAAATTGACAGCAGTTCTTTTTACTTATTTGATGAACTTTTTTTCTAGCAGGTGAGTAGTGAGTACTCGAGTGCGTTTCGTTACTTAGCTCCGAGTAGAGTTTATGCTTTTATAGGATTAACTACCACACTAACATGCAGAGTTAGCTTTACTCTGCCATTTCGAAACGACTAGAATACGAGTAAACGAGTAAAATATGAATTTGAACTGTCAAAATTAGATTGGAACATTTATTTATTTCAAACAAATAATATAGTTTTCAAGAAAAGTTCAATATAGTTATAAGTGAACGATTTCGCTTACAATTATTTTAATATGTAAGTTTATAATGTTAAAATTTTAAATAAAAATATAATAATGACACTTCATAAAACTTTGACATTTGTAACACTCCTTAATTCTCCTCGCGAGTAGGATTAAAAAAATTAACTCTATTAACTCGATTCAAGGGTTTCGAAACGATATTTATGACGTCAGAGAGTTTAATTTACTCTACACCGGTATTTCAAAACGACTTTTATCTATCAGTCAAAGGGGTCAATTATGAAAATCTTGTGTTGACTTTTTCCTTTTTTAGAAAAAAGTCATGAATTGTCAACCATGAAAATTTAATGGAAAAAGAATTTTTTCTTAAGAAAAAATTGTTCATTTTTCGTTATCATGAATGTTTATTTGTTTGACATTTTTTTTAATTCCAGACTTTTTAAATCACATGCATTTATTTTAACCGTGGACTTTAAACAATAAACCTCAATATTTTAGAAGCCAGAGGTCGGACGATCTGATTTATATTGTACTAGAAACTAAAAATTAAAAAAAAAAGTTCCAGAAAGTGGGACCTTAGTTTTTGAGGTCCGCTTTTTGGGACGGGCTTAAAAGTAGAATTTTTTTTATTTTTATTTACTAATTTAAATTTTACTACAAAATCGGTGAGTACCCATTTTAAATCATGTCGACCCGACTTCTGATTCGCAAAATACGGGGCCTTCTTGTAACCTACGCTATTGTATAGTCATAGATATGAAAATACCTATATTACATTTATGCTATAATTTTTTTTCTAAATCCAATTTAGTTTTATATGTGTATCCGAAAATTCGACGAGTCTCTTAGGCGTCTTTTTTCACGGTACAAAACCGTATTTACATCCCTTTCCATTTCTTCAATCTCTTCATCGAAAATGAAACTTCAAATAAAACTAATTTTCCCAATTTTATTTTTTATTATTTTCAATCTACAAAATTTCATACAAAAAAATGTCTTTATTTTCAATAAGATAATGCAGTTTATGTTTTTGACACCAAAAATTTTCCGTAACAAAGTGTTTCCTTCTCGTTAAGACTTTCATAATTACATGGCTTTTGAAAGATTTTTCAAAGAAAAAAGTCTTAAATCAAAAGACTTTTATGATTGGTGGCCCCATAGTATTAACTAAACACCAGACTCCAGAGAGTTAGAAACGAAACGAACTTCTGCCTGAGATGCGTACTACTGCTGGAAAAATTTTTAAATGTGACAATGAATGCGAGAAAAATTTTGACTGAAATTAGAAATTCCATACAAGTTTTCTTCTAGCAGTTAATACTTAGTAGTTTAACCAAGCAGGTGAGACCAAGTTTTTAATAACAAAAAAACAATGTCAAAAAAAGTTGAAGCAAAGTAGAAAATATAAATTTTTCAGTATCAAAAAAAGTGAAGAAACAGGGATGAACAGGTGACGCTTTGAGTATAAAAAAAAGGATAAAAGGATGTCGTCTAACGATAACCACTACGTTAGAATTTTTAAAGTTAGAATAAAAAATGATATACTCACTTCCTTAGTAAGAGTAAATTTCATTGAAAGCTGATTGTTGTGATTTTTGAAATAAGATAAGAAAATAGTAAGTTCTGTGGTTTAAAAAATTAATTTTTTTTAATAACATACCTTCATATCGCATATTCTTAAGAAAATGTTTTTTCAAATCATCTAAGAAATGTTTTTAATGACTCCTTCATAATTTTTCTATATTGTATTTAAAAGTAGTGGCGAAAATAATTTTCGTTTTAATTCATCAATAAATTTTTTGAATTCTTTAAATTTTGTTTGTCAAAATATTAGGTTTGTTTAAAAAATTTAAGTGAAGAACATCATTCAGCGTAAATAAATACTTATTTAGTTTTTAAAGTGAGGCCCTTTTTGTGTGATTTAAATAAAAATAACTATGCAAATAAATTATTACTTCATTTTCTTTTTTTTTATATTTGGTATTATTGAAATGATGCATATGATGTATAATATATGATGATGATGATCTCGCTCCAGCGAGAACCAGACAAATTTCTAATTCTTCTTTCTCAGAACTAGAAGAAAAATCTTTATCTTTAAAAAGTTGAGCCATAATTTAAATTACTTCTTGGTTTTGTAGTAAATAAAAATTAAAGTAAACACACTTTTATTATGACGTTCGTTACATAAATGTCAAATATTTTTCTTGAAACTGTCAACATTTTTCTTGAGTTAAATTATTTCTTTTAAATTTTTTTTTCTAGCAAGTGAGAAGTTGCATACCAAGCTTATTGCTTAGTAACGATAAATTCAGCTGAAGCACCCACTTGCAGGAAATATAGAAAGGCAAAGATTTTGACAGTTAACATCACGTCATTTTAAAAACATTACATTAGAAGATTCAAGAATATGTAACATACTCGCATCGGTAATATTTTTCGTAGAACATATGCATATATATATGAATATGAAGAATTTTGGTCAATAATTTACACATTTCATATATATATATATATACATTCATATATATACATATACATTCATATATATATATATATACATTCATATATATATATACATACATATACATTCGTATACAGCGTTTACTTAAACGCAACAATTATAAATCTTTAATAGTATGTATTTACTTTCAAACTAAATTTTTTGTAAGTAAAACATTTTTATTTGAATTTCTTTTAATTTATTTTGTTTTTAATATTCTTTAATATTTTTTAACAAGATATAAATATTTTAAAAGTTTTTCAGCAAATTTTTGGCAACTAAATTTTATATTTCATTTTCAAAAATCAATTTTGATTCCTACGCCAATTGACTATTTAATATCTGCTTCAATGCTTCAAATGTCATTTTTATTAATAATGATTCTAGCGACATCTTCCACTAAAAATTTACAACTTAAAAAATAACGAATACTCATTTTGTTCAAAATGAAAACAATGCGATAAAAAAAACAGGTAAAATCAATTGATCTACATTTAAAACTGTTAAAACATTTTTCATTTTCAGTTATTCGAATTGAATATTTTGACCGATTGATTTCAATCTTTTTAAATATTTGTTTCTTACGAAAATTATTCACTGGATCAATTCTGGTATTTGCTAATTGTTTAACGTATAAACTTACAATCAATCTTACATGTTGTATTGTTGAAACAAAAGGAGGGACCTAGGGAAGGTATGCTTGGGTATGCTTAGCAATGGATATATACATACATATAGATTTTGTGCGAATATGCTTTTGGATAATATTATATATATAAATTAAAATTGCTTACATATATAAGTACATACATATGTATTTATTTATTGATTGCAATTAATTTGAACCCAATGACTAATTGATAACTATGTCTTCTATATTATTTTCCAAATTTCCACACATTGCATATAAAGTTCTATAGAGTCTGAGTTATTAGAAGAATTACTCAACGATAAATCTTAATTTAACAAAAAAAGAAAATAGTTACGTCTCGTATATACTCCGATTTACGATAAAATTAAGACCGGAAATTCGGGTCATAAATCAAAATGGCATAAACTAATAGAATACAATTCGTTTTACGAATTTGCATCATCCCTAATTATAAATTATAATGTCGTCCATAAATTAGGTGAATATCGTCTATAAATTCTTTAGAGAAGTATTTTATCTAATTTTATCAACGATATTTCTGACTATATATTTTTTTCTCCCTCTTTCCCATTGGTAATACACTATATTTTTTTTCTTTCTAAAATTGCGATAATATTCACGAAATTTCTCATGAAAACCAGCCTTTAAACGTCAACAAACATTCAGATAAAATTATTTAAAAAAAAGGTTTGATTTTTAAATAGTTATGTAAATTCTGTGGCTAGTAAAAGTGAGCAAAAAAAAAAATTAGTGATAAGGTTAAAACAAAACTTAAATAAAATAACATTAAAAAAAACATTTTAACTTAATAAGAAAAACAAACAAAATAACCAGTTAAAAATTATTTCATTGCCAATATAAATAAAAAAAGAAAATTGAGCTCGTTTTTAGTTTATGATTCTTCAGAGGATGAAGAACAAACAAATTTGAATATTATGAGGAGATTGATACTTCAAATCTCTTAGACCTTTATCATTGTAAGTAAAAAATTTAAAATTTACTTTGAATAGTTTTAAAGAGACAGAAACAAATAACAAAAATTGTTTTTAGATTTATTAAGTACTTCAGAATATCAAAAGAAGGGTTTAAATTTTTTCTATTCTTTCTTTTCTTACAAGAATTTTGACACGATAGATAATGGGTATCGCTTCGTAGGAAAAGTCTTACAGAATTACCACACACGAGTCACGACTCATTTGACATTTAACATCGCGTCAAATTAAAAAGTATCCCTTTTGAGTCTTGCAAAATTTCAAAGTGATGTGTAAGTTATATTCTGTATATGAAAAGTCTAAGAGAATGGATGATGGGTGAAGCAACAAATGCAATAAAGCAAGTAAACAAATAAATAGTTTTGAAAACACCCATATTCCTGAAAACTTATCATACGAAGAGTATCATTCATGTGATTATTTGTTATTCTGCAAAACCCAAAAGTGATCGTTTTTATTTTGACGCGATGTCAAATGTCAATAGTATCGTGTGAGGCGTTTCTGCAAGACTAATTTTCCTACGAAGCGATAGTCATTGTTTATCACCGCAAAATAATTCAATAATACGTATAACCTCTGTAAATTTTTAGTTATTTAAGTTGTTTTTTACCTATTAGTAAAAATAAAAAATGGGTAGAGTAGAAATAGAAAAGTAAGTAAACATTAAAATACCAAATAGTTTAATTAAAAATTTTTAAAATTATTTTATATTTGTTTTATAATTTTAGTATAAAAATCACAAATGTAAAGCAGTTCCTTCTGTAAAGTTAAAAACAAAAATAGAAAAACTTCTTTTAACTGCCTCATCTAAATAAGAACGTACGAACGACGTACGACGTATAAATGCCCGACGTTTGTTAATTTTATAAGTTTTCCGAGAAACGCCGTAAGTTGATACGTTTGCGTCTACCGAAATAACACGCCCGACGTTTGTTAATTTTATAAGTTTTCCGAGAAAAATAAACACAAAATAAAATTATTTTATATGACATAGAATGTATACTTTGAAAAGTAAACAAAAACGATAAATTCTCTGAGAGTAAAAATACGTCGTGTCAAAATTGGAAATTCGAATGTTCAATGTTTAACGTCGCGTATTTCGGTGATCTTCATATAAAATGTATGTGCATGAAAACATTTTGACAGACGTTATACGTTGTACGTCATATTTTAAATTTAATTTTTACATATATACATACATACATATGTAGTTTTAATTTTCAAAAAAAAAACAACAACTGTACGTTATAGCGAGACAATGGTCGCGTTCAGGAGAATTTAGCGCTATACTGAATTGCAGCGGTGTAGCATTTAGCGCTGCATGGTTGTACTGAACGATTTGCACCAAAATTAAATGACATTTAATTTTGTGTGATATTTCGTATATTTTTATTTTATTTAAATCGTATTTTTTTTTTAAATCTTATATTTTTTATCTTTTAATTTATCAATTTTTAAAAAAATGCTCACCAAATTCTCACAAAATTTTGCCATTAAAGTAAACACATAAACGTCAATAAAAAGTCGCTACATTGTAGCGTAAAATTTTCTTGCTGCAAAATTCATGTTGCGCTAGATGCTACTGAACACAACCGCAACTATGTAAGGTAAATGGGTAATGGATGACGTTTTTTCGAACCAAAACTTCTATGACGTTATAACGAAACGATATTGATTGCGTTGTAAATTGGGGGGTATAGGCATACATAATATTATGCTTATAAACCATTCTTTTAAATTTAATGAAAGGGCAATATAAAAAATGTATCACTTTATTTTGTATAAATATTTATTTTATTTATTTTTTTTTTAACTCCATTACACATTACTTTTTTTTTTATATAACAATTACTTTTTATTATATTTACAATATTATTTTGTTTTTAACAATTAACTCAACATTTATAACAAAAAAATTTAAAGCTTTTTTCCAATTAATATTTAAAAAAAAAAAAAAAAAATTAAATTATCTTAAGTTTTTATAATACATATTAAAATAAAAATAAAAATTTCAAAAATGGAACAAAATGTAAAAACCCTTTTTTTATTTTTTGGAATGATTTTTCTTTAACCTGAATTGTTTTTAATTGTGTAATAAGTTTATATTAATTAAAAAAATTTAAAATTAGCTTTTAATTAAATAATTAACTTTATATGTTGATTTTATATAATAGTTAAGAACTAAATATATTTTTGTTCAATTATATAGTTTCGGTTTAGATTGTTTGTTTTTTTTTTTTTCTTTTTATTATATTACATAAATAGTGCAGTTTATCTCTTTTAAAACAAATACATATATCATTACCATTAATTTAATATTCTTGTTTTGTGCAAAACTAATTTGTTGAATAGTTATATATATATATATATATATATTTCAATATGAAAGGCCTCCACACTTTTTTTTTTTTTTTAATTTCAATCTAATGTTTTAAAATAAAAATTTATATTATAGAACCGTATGTATTCCATTTTCATATTTATCATTCAATTCTAATAATATATTGGAAAAACTATAAAAATTTCCATTTAATAACAAATATGTAACTTATTTCTAATATTTTAATATTTATTTATTTAATTTCAAATAATTTTACAAGATCAATTCTAAAGAAATAAATGTTTGTTTAATGTTTAATATTTAAAACAATAATAGTAAAATTTTTTATTAATTTAGTTAAACCTATTATTTGTATTTTAGGCAAATTGAATTAAAAAAAAAAAAAAAAACAATAATAATAAAATTTTTTTATTAATTTAGTTAAACCTATTATTTGTATTTTAGGTACAACAATTAAATTTGGGTATTTTATTTAGTGCTGATTGTATTCAAAATATTAAATAATCGTACAATACATATCTTTTGCTAACAATAATATGTAAATTTTTTTTTATTAACAATTAAAGCTGAACTTTCAAAGAATTTTAAAAATCTGGTATAAATTTATATTTTAACAAGTTTGACATTGTATCTTAATATATATTTATTAACACCAATAATTTTGCCAATACTATAATTATTTCAAATATTTAATATAAATTTTAATTGACTTAATTCAAATTTTTAATAATAAAAAAAAAGTTAAGCATATATTTTTTATACAGAAGTTACACAAAGATTTAATTTGAAAACTTATAAGTTCGCTTTTTGATCTCCTATATCACATTCATAATTTTTACTTTAAGCATTTTGTTGAGCATCCTGTACATAAAATTGTAAATATAAAAAAGAAAGCCATTAAATTTAGACCGATTTTTTTTAGATTTTCATATTTTTTTGTCACATTTTGTTCATTCTTTATTTTAAAATTTATTTGTATTAATTTAATTGAATTTTTTGTATTAATTTAATTAAATGCATAATCATAATACATTAAAATATATAAAAATTTTAATAAATTAGCTATTATTTAAGCCTATATTACTGAAAAATTAGCCGTTTTTTATTTTTTTAAATTATTTAATAAAGATTAAAGCACTTTCTGTTTTTATTAAAAATTATATGAAAAGATATTAAAACTAATTAATTAGAATTGCTGTTTGTCATCAATTTTATAAGGGGTTCAGTTTAGGATAAAAATTTTTTTTTTTGTAAAATATTAAATAACAGTTTTATTGATTAAAAATAAAATTTAGTAGAAAAAAAAACAAACTTTCGTACAATTAAATATTCTGAATTTTTTCTTAAAGTTATCATCTAAAACGTAAAATAATAATTTTTTTTATTTATATAAAAATACAGCATAATTAATTCCAAAAATGTTTTTTTTTGGTTTTACGAACACAATATATGAGGCCATTTCAAAACTATATTAAATTACACCAATATTTTCTTTAAATAATTATTTTTCTTTTTTTTTTTCTGTACATAGTTTTTTAAATGTACATATAGATATTATGAACTGTAAATAATACATGTATGTAATTATTTCCAGAATTTATTAAATAATTCCATAAATGAATCATATATCATAAATGTAATAGCAACATCTAAACAAACACGACTTAATCTTGGTATAGTTCCTTTATAAAAAGCTGTAGGACCTTCATGTTTCATTATTTTTACTGCACAGTCTAATGTATTTTTATATTTTTTTGCATCTAAGCCTTGCATACGTGTTTTAACAACATCTAATGGTGTGTTACCAAAAACAGATGCAGCACCAGCAAATGCACCAAATATACCAATAATTGGTTTTGGAACTGATTTATTTTTATCATCACCTTTATAGAATTGTTTACAAGTTTCCATTACATAAAATCGTATAGCTTGATTTGATCCTTGTTTTAATATTGTTGCTGTTAAACCTTTATAAACACCAGAAAAACCTTCACTTTTAATAATTAAACCAACACCATGCGCAAAACCTTTAAATTTTGGATTAGCACTTCTTTGATCATTAATAAATTTTGTTTTAACTGTTTCCATTGGTGTTACAGCAACAATTGCTTCTAATACACCAGAACCTAAACCAGCCAATAATTTACTTGATGTTGATGATAGCTCACCATTCGAGTCACAAAGTTGTGTTTTGAAAAATTCAAAAGCACCAAATCTAAAAGAAAATAAATTAAAATTTTAAAATTATATTATTATTCATATATTTTAAAAATTGAAAGATTTTTTATTTACCTGGTCGCTGACTTAGGAATACTTCCATATATTAATACACTTAATCCCCTATAAAGTCCAAAGAAACCTCTAGTTTGAACCGTTTTTTTAACACAATCAAAAATTCCATTGTATTGTTTTTGAGCCCCTAAAAAAACATTTAAAATATTTTTATAATTAATTCTTTTTAGTTAATTAAAAAATTATTAAACAAACAATAATAAGACTAAATTAAAAAGAATAAAGTATCAATAACTTTAAAACACGTATAAGTACAAAGTTTATTCAGTGAACAATAAGATATTTTTAATGTCAATTACATTACAATTTACAATATTCTACAGTCTGCATTTTACAGATTCATTCAATTTATAATTTTCATTAAATTTTAAAAGAAAGAAAGTTATATTTTTAAGAAAGTTAAAGTAAATATCTGAATCCATTTATGTGCCTTATTAAAGAATTTATCCGAAACCGTGTTAGTGCTTATTCCATGTTTATACTTAATTTTTAATAAATATATATATAATTTTATATATTTAATTTATTATTTTTGTTTTAAAATTTTAAAAATATTTCTATACCCCAGGACGCACTACATTATATTACACTGAAAGTTTGAAAATATTAAAATAATGTCAATACAATACGTGAACACGAGAACATTTTTCGGCTATAATAAGTCATCTCGTATTCATCTATCATCTTAAACACTGAGTGCTAAATTTTAAGAATTTTACTATGACTAATAAACTAACTACTGTAGAACTATTTTTTTACTTTGTAATTTGTATATAGATAATGTCTGTTGGCAATAAGCTTCAAGTTTCAATGCTGAGAACTGAATACATTTGACTGTTTAATTTCTGAAATTTGAGTTTTGAGATTTGAATGGGGACAGAATACCTGATTTTAATCAAACATGATTTTGTTTCGAATTAACATTTTAAACAAGGGGATCATATCACAAAATAAAATGTCAATTATCTCGGAATGATTAATTTGAGGCCTTAGAGCATGTATATAATTGAGATTCGACTTCAAAAATTAATTTCATATAAAGTAAATTATACTCTAGTGGTTGACTTTTATGTAATTAGATGAATAACGGCATCTAATATGATATTTATAATCATATAGTACTTATATATGGTTTATAAAAAATAATCATATAAAATAATTTTAATTGTTAGTTTCGAAGTTCTAACATAAAGAAAACATAATATTATATACATATGTATTACATATTATATTATACATATTACTATGTATGTTTTCTTTATGGTTCTAACTTAATTTTTCTAACTATTATTTTGATAAATACTTAGTTGATAAAAACTATTATTTTTAAAGTGATATTTTTAAATTAAAATTTTGGTGCAGGGTCCAAAGTCCCATAGCCAAAAGTCCCACGGGACTTTTGTTTTACAATAATAAAACAAACAAAAGTCCCAAAAAAAAAAGGTTAAAAATCCCATGGAACTTCTGACTCATTTATTTGGATGAAAAGTCCCATCATACTTTTGACTCGTTAATTTGATGTTTAATTCGTTAATTTTGTTTAAAAAAATATCAAAATTAATAATCATAATTAGAATATTAAAAAATAATATTCTCTTTTCATCAAATAACATCTATTTTTTTTGTACCCTCAAAATGCATCCCTCATATTGACTTTTTCATATACCTAATCAGATTTAAAAACATGTTGGTAATATATTTATATTAAAAACAAACCGCTCCGAATCGCGATAAAATAAATTTTTTATTTGAAGCTTAAGTATTTAAAAATTTTATTTTTTTTTTTTATTTAAAGGCTTTGTAATAAACACAAATATGACAATTAATTATAACATAATCAAATATTTACAATGGCTGACTAATTTATATGTCTTGCCTAACTGACAGTTATTCAAAAATGTGACATTTCTTATAGATAATGTGACATAAAATATTTTAAATTAAGTAGCACTAATGCTTGCATAATATTATAGTATATACTTGCTCCCGGCGTATTTACAACTATTAAAATATATTATAACTAAAACTAAATCTACTTAACCTAAAACTAAATCTACTTAAGCTAAAACTAACCTACTTAAAGCTAATTATATTTATTTTATGAAGCTATGATAAGTTTATACATATATATATATAAATATATACACACATTGTATTTATATTTTGAATTATTTTTTACTAATATTTAACAATTTTAATTCATGTAGTATAAGTATTGTATATCAGACTTCGGAAGAGAATACAAGAGCCTGCCAAAGCACACCCAAGTTTGTCGAATAAAACTAAAACCTTCCAGCTCTAAACGCCATCAGTTCGTAAATGAAGACTCTCTTCAATCTGTTATCCTCTATGTTGATTATTTAAAGCTTTTTCATAAAAAGGAAGTGAAATATTTTCAGAATTTTCCTGGAATAAATAAGCTGATCTTTCATTCGTAATATTAAGAGGAGAAATATAGTAATTATCTTGTACGGCAATATTATGTTGATGGTCAAATATTTCACTGATCAGTTGATTAGGATGCGTTTCTATCTTACTAAGCTAAATTAAACTTTAAAATTTTGATTTTATATTTACAATATATAATATTATTTTGTATTTTATATTACAACTAGGGGCCCGGTAGCTGGTGTGTTCACGTTTATTTTACCGCGACATTTAAATTGCAGAAAATTCGTATGAGATACAAAATTTCTTGATTCTAATAATAATGATTTTATAATAATGCAAAATTTGGACGTAATCATTAGAATAATTTGTTAGAGAAATTGGGAAAATTCAAGTCACACTTTTGTCAATTTTAAAGCAACCCTATATTATTAAAAAAAATTGTTAACACAAAAATATAATGTTGGAACTTCAAAATAATTTGGACAGGTGCCCAAGTTACAGGTGTTTAAAAATATAGAAATTTCAGTTTTTGATCCTTTACAGCTCCTAAACGGGGCGCCGACACAAACATATAAATATTTCACAAAGCTTTCGTCTTAAGCTTTCGATGAGTACAAAAATGAAAGTCAAAGCCTCTTTAGATTTTAAACTTAAAATAAAATGCAATTTTAAAATTATTGGATTGGGTCAAAAGGCCATATATATTTTACAGAATATTTACAGATATTTTACAGAAACATATATATTTTATATAACAGTTTTTAACTACATGCTTATTTCGATTATTAATTATATAGGTACATATTATTATAAATAACTATGTAGGTACACAAATGTTTGTAAATTTAAAATCCAAGCATATATAGGTACAATCTATAATAAAAATTAATTTAAAAAGTGACAAATCTAAAACGGAAATGCAATAATATTTAAGTACATATACCTAAATTAACCTTGAAAATAAATTTAAAATAAAAAAAAAAAAAAAAATTTAATTTTCTAGTTTTTATAAATACAAATTAAAATTTTTTTTCTTTTTATTTCTGCTTTAAATTGACATTGAACTCAAAAATGGTAACGTCTTAAATCATTAATTTAGGAAAAAAAGAGATATGTATGTATACATAATTATGTTATACATACATATGTATGTACTTATAAAGAAAGAAAAACAAAAAAAAAAAAAACGAAACTCGTATTTTAAAATCTAGATCAGAAAGGGTCAAGGTTTTTACTTTTTACACTTAATATGTACCATTAATACCAACTTTACTTTTCTTACATATATAATTTAATTTTCAATATACCTAAGTATAAAGAGAAAATAAGCTACGTCAATATATTTTAATCATAGGTTTAACTATTCCAATCCAATGATTAAAGAGTTATTTGTGTTATTTAGTACAATATGGTCTGTTATCAAATATATTATATGTATATATACATGCATGTTTGTATTGATTTTGATCTGATGATAATATAAAAAAGATGATACATATGTATTTACATTTTGTATTCACTTTCTTACGATCACGTTTTACGAGTAGATCAGCAAAGCGAAAATGAATTTATTACTTATGTATTTATAAATACAAATACAAATTAATTGTATTTAATGGAATGTTATAAAGATTTTAAACATGCAAAATTAATTAAGTATTAAAAAATAAATTAAATTAAATTGACATTGAATTGTCTTCCATCCATTCTATAAAAAATAACTTTAATTATTGTTAATTATTTTTGCATTAAATCAGTTTTCTATTATCAGTTTACAGTTAATAAAAAACCTTCAGATACCAAATTGAAAAAAAAAAAAATAGCAACCATACATACAGTTACTTAAACTAACTAATGTTGAGCAATAAAAGTAATCTTGAGTCTTGACAACAGCTGATAAAAAAAAAGTATTTGTTTATAAGTTAGACTAGCTATTTTTTCGAGTTATCATGTTATTTTTTTGAATTTTTATATAATTATATATATATTGTATATATATATATTGTATATATATATATGTGTATGTATATACCATAGGTAAATTTAATAATTTTAGTTAGTTTAAAATTTATTTTATATATCTACATACATACATACATATGTATATACTGATTACTGATCATGCCTTTTAAATTTTTGTTTGTTGTTTTCTTTTTAAGTTAATGTTAGTTTTTTAGTTAATCTTTTTAAGTTAATATTATGCGCCCTTCTAAAGTTCAAAATTAAACCTGTCTTAATATTAAATTTAAGCACTAACAGACTAAGATTTCGACGAAGTATAGAAACAACATATAAAGAAACATACATCTATTATAATCTACTTAACGAAAAGTTAAAATTTAAAAAAATAATAATTACTTAAATCGTAATCAGACATTTAAAGATAAAAAAGAATTAAGAAAGGTTTAAACACAGTAAAATGTAGAAATGTATTGTTCCATGATACTAACTTATAAATCCTAATATTTTGAATGGTCGTTGAATACCTACTAATTTGATATCCTAGAAAGAAATAAAATTTTCCTAAATGAGGAAGTTTACGAAACAGGATGTGTATTGGATATTGACAGCAGTACTGTATTAAGGCTTTTTTGGTGGGGTCAACACAAATTTTTTAAACATTTCTGAAATTCCTCCTAATTCGGAATCTCCCATATCATATCTCAATATTCGAATCTCATATACATATTATGTATATAAATATTTTGAAAAAAGCGTTTAACTCTGATTTTGAATTTAACTTTAAAATCCCCCTAATCAGAATCTGGGATATCTATAAATAAATAAAAATATATATAATAGAATATATATAAATATTCTGTAAATGGCGTATAACGCTAATTTTAAATTCACTTCTCCTAATTCAAAATATCACATATTCATATATGTATATAAAATATTCTTTAAAAGGGGAATACATATACATATATAAATATTATGGGAAAAGCGTATAACCCTGCTTTTGAATCCAACTTTCAAATCTCTCCTAATTACATACATACTTTTTTTTACATATTACATAATTTACATACTTCAACAAATAGGACAATTTGTTGATACTACAATTTTTTGCATAAAAAATCATTAACTATTTTAGGAATTTTGTTTTTGGAAATTTTGGCTTTGGCGATTTTGTTTTAGTGGGGATTTTGTCTCTGGAGATTGTTTTTTTGGGGATTTTGTATTTATCCCAAATATGGCCAGAGTATACCTATTCAAAAGCTTTCTATTCTAAATTGATTCGCTAAACTTAAATAATTTTTTTTTATATTATATCATGCAGATATAAATATCTGCCGATATTTTTAGCTCGCTTTTGCCTTTAGCATGTGGGTACAAGTGTGGGACGCTTTTCCTTTAGCATGTGGGTATCTCGGTACAAGTATTCAATTATAACTATTTTTTTAATATTTTGTTTATATTTTCTATGTTATTTTTTGATCTGACCGGGGTTTGAACGCAAAACTTTTCTCCTGAAAGACCGGTGACATACGCACTGCACCATTGGTTAGATAAAATTTTTAAAATTGAAAAAAAAACCAATATAAGTATTTTAAAATTGGTTATCTTTTATGAAACTGTTTCATTTTAGATGATCATAATTTATAAAAGTATGTAATATTTTTTAAAATATGTATAAGTAATTTTGAGCGAACTGTTAATAGTGAACAAACAAAAAAACAAATCAAAGTATTAGCTTATTCAAGAAATTTAATATTTCCATAACTATATTAAACAAATTTTCATAACGGAATTTTCAAAATTTTGTTTTACGATTTATTTTAATTTAATTACTTATTTTAATTTAATTACTTATTATAATTTAATTGATAGCCAGTTTCTCAAACCCGGAGACTGGATTTATATTTATCTACGGTAGGCAGCCTTTAATAATTTCAAAAATGCATATTAAAATATATGAATAATGCTGTATATATGGTATGTGCAGATTGCAGAATAGTGGCTTCAACCTTTGCTTCAACCAAGATCGTAGTATTTCAGATATAGCCAATAAAATTAAGACGTTTACCGGTTAAAATGAAATATAAATAAAAAATTAAAAAAAAAGGACACCTTTCCAATTGATGTAATAATATACTATAAATATTTGATGTAAAGCTTTTGTAAAGTCATTACTCAATGAGTTAACTTTTGATTGTAAAGGTTAGTCATAAGTTCAGAAACCAAATTTAAAAATTAGTCTGCAAATTATTTTCAATAGAAGAATTTAATCTATTATTAGCAAAAAATTTCACAAGCAAAGTCAGGCTACTGGAAGAAGTAAAGTAATACATAAAAATTAAAGTTCCAACATTATACTTTTGATATTTTCAATTTTTCTAACAAATTTCTTTAATGATTTTTTTTATACTTTACTTTATATTTTACATTAGGTACATTGTCCGATTGCCTTGAAATTTTACATAACGGTATCTAGTGAGGTCACCTATATTTCATAGAAAATGATTTTTCGCGCAAAGTTCATTTAAGGGTTAAATTGATTATTTTGAAATTTTCCTAACATTTTGTAGTATTTTACTTAAACCGTTATATTTTCGTCTACGATAGTATACAGGAACCAATTTTTTACAACATTGTGGGACCTTCTATTGTCTTTAATAAATATCTTGTTTCATCTTAATCAGTACTACCGTTTCTGAGATACTGCAGTTCAAACAAGAATTTTGTATAAAAATACTTATAAATTACTTTACTTTTACTTTATAAATACTTTATAAATTTTTAAAAACACCCTATATTATTTTTATACTCTTAGAAAGGGCTCTTCACACCTTTTCCAACGGTATATAATAAGTGTGGTACGGCTCGGTAAATAGTCGACTTAATTTAGTGACTTGTAAATAGTCGACTTGTTTTTGCGACTTGATTTAGTGGAAAAAGTGCTCGAAAATTGGGTTCATCGAATTCGTTCCTGCAAAAGAAGTCGTGGAGGCCATTTGAATGATGTTTTATTCAGAACTTAATTGTATCGATTGTACCTCACATTAAATAAAAAAACATTTGAATTTCCTTAACAATTAGTGTGTTTTTTTTTTTAAAAGAAATCATATCACTCAAATTGGAAAACCCTATAAATATGTATATGTGAGATTCTGAGTTAGGAGGGATTTTATAGTTGGCTTGAAAATCAGCGTTTCAATAATTTGTTTAGCGGGGGTTTGGGGCGGCAACCCCCACTATATTAAATATAATGTTATTGAAGTATGTATGTAAAAATATAATTAGTAACGACTTTGGAGTTGGTTACAAAATCTGAATTATACGCTTTTTCCAGAATATTTACATACTATATATTGTGTATGTGCGAGATTCCAAATTAGAAGATATTTTAGGGTTGCATTTAAGATCAGGGTTGCATCAGATCTTTTTTCCAGAATATTTATCTATATGTATACATATACGAAATTCTGAATTAGGAGGGATTTTAGAGTTAAATTCAAAATTAGAGTTATACATCTTTAACAGAATTCATATAAGAATAAATATTCTGGAAAAATTGAATACCCTGATCTTGAATGCAACTCTAAAATACCTCCTAATTCAGAATCTCGCATATATACAAGAATACAAATATTCTGGAAGATATTGATCAAATAAGATTTTAATTCACATATTTATTATAATTTGGGGGGTCTATTCTGGACTTTTTTTGAGATATGAGGGGTTAAAGATCTTTTAGCGACTTTTCATAAAAAAAATCTACAACTTTTGAACGGCTTGCTATAAAGAGATAAAAAAAATGTATTTTGTAGAGTAAGTTGTATACTAATGATCCCCATATACCCAACAGTCACAAAGTTTAGAAGGTTCAAAATAATTTAAAATGAAAAAAAAAATGTTTCAAATTCAATTTTCTTTTAAAAAATCCTGTATTTGGGGTACTTTTTATAGTATATTTCGAAACAGCTTTTCCAGCCCTATAATTAGTACCTAATAACTTTTTCTCTATCTCTAACCGTTTTGAAGAATATAAAAGTGTGTTATAACACACAAAATGTGCTAATACACTTTTGGAAATAACACACTTTTATATTGTGATTGAAAATAACACAGAGATTGAAAATAACACGCTTTTCTACTCTTTATATCTCAAAAACGGTTAGAGATAGAGAAAAAGTTATTAGGTACTAATTATAGTTAACGCGGGAGACCCTGTATACGTATTTTGTTGTATTTATAAGAAATTATTCTATGGATAAAATATTTTTAAAGAAATATTGCAATGTATGGCAATATATAATAAGTAAGACATAAAGAATACATATTGCATATTAATATATATTTGGTATTTTGTAGTAATGTTTAGTATAAATTAACATATAGTATTATATAGTATTAAATAGTACTAGGTATATCATATTTGGAAAAGTTTTGGATTGATAATCGTTAGGTGGAAGGTTAGAATCTGCTTTTGAAGAATGTATATAGATATAGTTTGAATATATGTACAAACCATAGTTCTAGAAATTATAAAATTCACACAAATTATTTTAAAATGCTGAAAAATTAAAAAATAATATTATAAGCAGAGTGTCAGCATATGAACATACTAATGGGTTCGTACGGACGGGTATCTAAGAGTTACCAACTGTATTCTTCCTCGTTTTTTTTTAAATTCTGTTATAATTCATTAAAAGAGAATAAAACCTCTTTGTATATTTTCTTTTTAAATAAAATTTTCAAGTGTTTTTATTCACATTAAATAAGGACTACAAAAAGATGGTTTTTGTTTTATACATAAGTATTTTTGTCCTTAAATTATGGTCCATTGTTGTTGTTATTATTGATTTTTTTCCTTTTCTTTTTATATTGTTTGAAATGAGTATAAATGAATATAAAGTTCAAGATATTCTGATGAAAATATTTTTGCAATTGATTTTTAACAAAGATTATGTTTTAAAATTTTAGCTAGTAGATTCAAGTATACAGTGAACTTTTCAAACCCTTTATGGAATTTATTAATAACTTTTGTGTTCTATGTTAAAGCACGTATTTTAGTGTCATGTATTATAGTTTTAAGAATGAAATTGACCTCTTTTTCTTGTTTGAAGATTAAATATTTCAGTAAAAAGTGATATATGGAATGAAATTATATTATTAACTTATATATTTTTGAAAGAGAGAGACAGTGAGAGAATGAGTAAGAAATGAAGAAACTTTTGAATTTTAATTAAAGAGAAGTTTAAAGGCTTAATCAGTTTTCTAATAGAATTCTTAATTAAATTATAATCTTTTCACTTTAAATAAAGTCTTGTCACTTTAAATAAAGTCTATATCGTTTTTATTATTATTTTAAAAAGATAAGCTTTGGAAAAAGATACTGGGTACTCGGCAGTGTATAGCTTAAAAAAATCATCTAGAAATTCTTTAGTCATTGATGGATCGTTTCAAATTTCAGTGCGGTTCAAAGAAATGAGAGGCGTACTTAATAAAAAGTATAAAAATGAGATTATATTATGAGTCCTATGTCCTATCAAATATAAACAAGGTAGAATGTAAACCAAAGGTTTTTAAAAGCGCACATTTCCAAAACTCAATACAAACTGTTTGGAATTGTGACTTACACAAAAATTTGAAAATTTCATGTAATAAGAAAAAATGTGAAAATAGGACATTTTTGAGATTTTGAGGGGCTATAAGTCCGGAATCCTATATAACTAAGAAAAGCCGTTAACACACGTAAAAATATATTATTAAACCTTTAATTTTCATGTCTTGCCGAAGAAAAATTTGTACAGGTGCCTAAGTTACAGGTGTTTAAAAATAGCAAATTTTCAATTTTTAAGCCCTAATAGCTCATAAACAGGGGGTGGTCCGAAAAAATTTTCTGAGCAAACTTATACTAATTCTAAAAGTTCTTTCTTGTCTCAAAATTTCAAGCTGCTATCTAGAAGCGTGCCGGAGTTATGAAAGTAGAAAAATCATGCAAAATTTGGTTTTCACATAACGGTAAATTTAAATACTAAATTTTAAAAAATTGTATAATTTTGATATTAATTTACAAAGATAAAAGAAATACCTGTCGAATGACGTTTTCAGATTGAAAAAATCTTAAGCAGAACATAAGAAATATGGATTTAAAAATAGGGCTTTTTCAAAGTTTGAGGGGCTGTAGCTCCGTAATGGGGGGGGCTACATGAAAAAGTTGTTCCACAAAATTATTTTTTTTATGAGACCTACCTATGGTTAAAATTTTTTTTCTCTATCTTTAACGGTGTAGAAGTTTTGTAAACAGACGGACGGACGGACGGACGGACAGAGTGAAACTAATAAGCACATTTTTTCAAAATTTTTTTGGAAATGTGCTAAAAAGAAGACTTTGAATAAAGATCATAATTTTATTTTGATTATTTCAATAAAATTTACAAAATATAAAAAAAAAAAAAAAAAAACTTACCTTTTTGATCAAGTTGCAATTGAGTTTTAACATATTCGGTAGGATAAGTTATACAAATTTCAATACCACCAGTAATACCACCAGCTATAATACCTTTTAAACCTTGGCCACTACCAGTTGCAGCTGCTGCACCATAATCAGTCATCCATGGTCTTTGTCCAAAAGGATTTGTAAATTTTTTTATACTATTTGATGATGAATTTTTATTATGTTGTAATAATTGACTTCTATCCATAATTAAATTTTTTATATATATATATTATGTATCTACTATATGTATATTTTTAATTTTGTCTCTATATTTTATTATAGTTATTAAAATAAAAATTGCTGAATCCTTTTTGTTTTTTGTTTTGTAACTGTTTTTGTAAAATTACAGTCTAAAATTTCTTTTTTTTAAATTTTTCTAATGTTTAATAAGTACTTGAAGTTTTTTTTCTTTTTCAAAAGTGGTAAATAGAAAGGTATATGTAGAAATACCTTTAAATAATAATAGAAACTGTAATGAAAAATTTAAGAATAAATTATTTATCTATATAAATTTTATTTGAAATACTTTAAAATTATATTTATATAATTTATATAAATAATATAATATATTATTATATATATAAAAAATTACAATAATTATGTTGTGTAGGAAGATTTTTTTTTAATGCATTTCTCTGCCACATAAATGTGGACAGGAAATTACACAGTCTTTCCTGTTCAGGTGTGGCTGTAAATGTCTTAAGGGAAAATGACTCTTACGATGTGTGTGAAATTCAAACCCACACTCCTTCGGTGTTTACAGCGTTTTTATACGCTCTTACCCGCTAGACCACCGAGGCCCCTGTATGAGTATTTGCGCAAAAGTTTTAAAAATGTTCAATAAAAAATTTAATTGAATTCAACCAATTTTAAGCTTATAAATTAATAAGTAAATACTTAATAAAAATATAAATAAATAAGTTGTTAATTTTTATTAATGTGAATGCAAATTTATTGCAATAGAAATATAGAAAATAGTAAAAATGAAAGTTTATTTCAAATTTCATCATAAATTACAATCGGCTAATAGTAAAGTAATTAATTTTTAGAAATTAATTTGAAAACAAGTTTCAAATAAAATGAAAAGCTAAATATATAACAGTATAATATATTATTATATATTTCATAGTATATAACACTTTAACCATTTAAAAACGCTTTACAATTATAATTGTACAGGGTTCGAATTCCTTTATTTGCAGGAATCATCAAAAATTTTATGTTAGTTACGAGTACAAAAAATAACAATTTAATCAATGGTGAAGTTAAGCCGTATGTTTTTCAATCGAGGTCCTCGGGTAATATCCATTAGGACTATAGATTATATCGCAATATCAAATAAATAAGTAATTCTTGTATATTATGAAACTCAATTTTAGTAGGAACTGTGAAGAACCGACAAAAAAATAATAAAAAAAATTTGTTATGAACAAATAACAAACATTAATGTAGAAGTTTAAATAAACAACCGAATAGTTTCGAATTTGCAGACCTTTGTAGACGAATGATTATAAGTTTTTCAATTTAAGAATTCCCTTGTTTCTATCGTTTGATAAAAGGTAAAGTAGACTTAGACTTACACTTAGATACCCTTACACTTATATCCGGAAATCCATTTTGTACGCTCTATGATTCGCTCGCTTGTTGCAGCGAGAAATAATAAGAATAAAGTGAAAATGCCCTTAATGAATAAATTTTTCCAATATATATATTTAAATTTTAAAATCAATTAAATAAAAAGTTTTTTGTACAAATTTGTCCAACATAGAAAAAACTTTTATGTTTCGAAATTTTAAAGATTTTTTAACATGAAAAGAAAAAAAATTATCGGACTACTGTTTATCTAAAGACATAAAGACATGCTTTAAAACTGTCGTGCCAACTGAAGTAAGTAAATATTATATATAGTTCATTTTAAGATACTTCAAATGTTTACAAATATTTTTAAGAGAAAATAAAATTACTATAAAAGTTATTTTAAATGGCAATCATACTTGCGGCGGAATACTATAAATGTTACATATTTAAAATATAATTAATTAATAATAAGAATAAGAGAATAATGTGAACTATGAAAAAAGAAAAGGGTTTCAAAACAAATAAATATTTAACTTACTTGTTAATAATCAAGTATTTATTGTTAAAAAAATTATTCGAGTTAATAAAATAAAAATAAAAAATAATCAAAAAACATTTAAATGGCATTTTTTTAATAGAAATTTAAGCAGTTTTGTATATTTGTGATTACGTCTATACATTGTTACATACTATAGCGATTAAATGAAAATTTCCTGATAAGTTCTACGAATCAAAATACATATATATAGATATGTATGTGTTACTAAGTATGTGGTTTTAGAGAACCTAAGTTAATAATAATAACGTACAAACTTTAAAAAATACTATAAAAATAAACAAATACATATAATAAATGCAATCGTAAGTTCAAAAAAGTTCATAATGCTATAATAAATTAAAATATAAAAGTAAAAAGCAAAAAGGAATTTAAATATTTATTTTTTAATTTTTAAAGAAGAAAAGTGCAATGAATATTTAGCAACCAAAATTGAATCAAAACTATGCTAAATGAGAAAGAAATAAGTATATTACTTTACCGAAATTAGTTATTAGTGATATTTAAATGTACAAATGTAAATTTTGATGATTAAAATGTATTTTAATTCTAAATTGTATCTATATCCATACTAACACTAACTTGGAGCCGAATAGATCTTAAAACTTTTTTCTTGTTGAAACAAATCTGTAATGCTCACAGAACTTAAGAAGCCTATAACACCTATACCCATTTAATTACAATATACTTAATATGCAATTTATTTCATGACAATAAGAGTACATAAGTTTATATCCTCTCTACAGGTTCTGTCATAATTTAAAACTACACTGCTATATATAGCTGTATATAGACCTTTATGAGAAGGTAATTTTTTTTGTTGGGAGCTGTATACTAAAAATTATTTTTATGATAAAATAAAAATCTGTATAGTTATCCCAAACGGTATAATCTAATGATTAATACATTTTAACGGTATTATCTAATGATTAATACATTACATAATCTAATGATTATACATTTAATACATTTTAATTTTCATACGTAGTCTAGAAACGGAGTTTGATGAAAATTTCACTTAATTCAACATATCTTGGAAACTTGAAGAGTTTTAGCTTAGCCTCCCAAACAAAAAATTACCTTCTCATAAGTGTTTATACAGTATAGTACGTAGCTGTTTAGTTAATTATGGAACACCCTGTATATCTAATATTTATTCTATACCTATAGTTATATCAATGTTTCTTTTTAATACCAATTTATAATGAATTAAAAGTAATATTATGAACATTTAAATATTTATTAAAAGTATTGTGTTCTATATATAGTATATACTTAATTGCTATATTCTGATTTTAGGTGTATGTTTACTTTTGCAATTTAATATTTTTTCATCTCTTTATTAAATTATACACAATATATTGTGATGGATATAGTTAATATCAATTTTTAATAATATCATTAAATAGATATTAAAAAATATAAAATTATATTTTTACATAAATTTTTTTTTGGGTAACAACAAATTTCTAAATTAATAAGTAATTGCAAAAAAAAATAATTTTTGTTTTTATTTTTCATTATCATCACAATTAGAAACCATTTATATTTTCAAACATTTCTCTATTAATGGGGATATTAATAGAAAAATGTTATACTTAGCAGAAGTTTATATATACATATGTATATGCTAATGATTTTTTTTAAAAATATTAATGAACAAATACTTATAACTACATCAATAACGTTATATGTTTTCAATCCTAATTAAAAAATCAATTCAAAATAAAATAGGTGTAAAATAAATTGGTTTGTTATCAGCAAAAGTTTAAAATAAATAGTCTAAACAAAGTATCTAAGCACAATTTAATTGAATGGCTATTTTGATTCGATCAGATTCTATATTATTTCAAAGGAAAGCAATACAAAGTTTTTTGTTCATTAATTTTCCCAATTACGTTAAACTAAAATTAATTGACAGTAAAAAAAGAAAAAAAAATAAATGTTACTAAAAAGTGGGTAATATACACAGATTACTCCAATAAAAGCAATTCAAAAATTAAAAAACACCGAAACTATAGCTAAAAAAATTAGAAATCATATGGAGAGAAACGAGTAAAACATGTACACCATGTGGGTATCAAGTTATGTCGGGTTTAAAAGAAATGAACTTGCAGACCACTCAGCTAAAATAGCCCAAAGATCCCTACTGGCTTTTGAAAGGGCTCTGTCCTTAACACTAGTCCTTAAACAGATCATCATTTTTACTGCGCTAAAAGCAAAGGAATTAAACTGGAATAAATCAACATCATTTACTAAACAAACAATACACCGGCGTGAATAAAGCCAGGGGTCCAATAATCGTAATATCTAAGATAGTTCGGAATCAAAATCACACGAATAAGGCTTGGTTGTACTCTGGCAACAAACAAACACCTGTTTGAACGATGCCAACCATCATGCCGTCATTGCAATGAGCTTTTTTTAAAGCGTGCATTTTTAAAGCAGAATGTAACAACAACTTGAGCATAAATAACAAATACTCCAACATACCAAAACAAGCAATTTTGGCAGACAATAGCAATAAAGGACAACATAATTATTAAAGAACTTCTCTATTTTCACGGAATCTGGGACGAAATATAATACAAAAAAAAAATTCTACTAACTCAACACCTAATATGTACTTATAAATACTTAATAATTTAAGTATTTAAAATTACAATAATAATAAAAACAATAAAAATAGAAATACAAACATGGAAAAATATAAGATCTATGTATAGCAATAGCTATAATATTAATAATTGCAGTAATAACAATAATAATAATGCATAGTTATGATAATTTCAACAACAATACCTAATACAAAAAACAAAAAAAAAACAATTAATAATAATAAAATAGTTGTAAAAAGAAATTTTCAATTGCTAATTAATTAAAAAAAAAAAAAACAAAGAAAAAGAACAAATTGTATATTAATATAAAAAACATTAGAATAAGTCTATTTTATTAACCCTTATTTTATAACTGAAGCAGAGTTGCTTATTAGCTGGGGTATTTATGTACCATAGTGTACCATAGTGTTTAAATAAATATCTTATTACAAGTTAAGACATTTGAAATTTTGTAAAAGAATAAATAAATAAAATAAAATAACTCTTTAACTATTATATGAAATAGTTATAACTTTCACGTATTGAATCGGTCCAAAAAAGATTTCTTCGTTTCGCTTTACGCAACCTTGCTTGGACTGATCCTATACGTCTTCGTCCATATGAAGCTAAACTTTCTTTAATTAATTTGAACTCCCTCCAGTCACGCCGTCTAGTGACGGATATAATATTCGTTCAGCAGATTGTTCGCGGTAATATTAACTCCCCTTCTATTCGCGAATAAATGAGGTTTAGAGAAAATCTGAATAATTTGAGATCGGTTGAGCTTTTTAATGTGTCACACCATTCTACAGACTATGGCAAATTTAAATCTATTTCGCGTATGTTAAGAGACACTAACTCAAGGTCTGAGCTCTTCGATATTAGCGTTAACAAATTAACACTGAGAGCCAGACTTTACACGAGCATGGTTAATTCTCGTAGTCTGCATGATTAGTCTGTCATTTTTAATCTAACTTCCATGTTAGTTTCTTTATTTTTTTCTTGTTTCTTATTACCATTAACATCATTACTAACATTAATTAGTAGTTACTAACAGTGGTAATGAGCAATTAAATATCTAAGTATCATCATTTACTAACATACTAAACTAATATACTAACCCTTGTAAATGATGACTTTTTCAGTTAATTGTGATAGTTCACTAAATGAACAACATAACTGATGCTTGGTTTAAGCAAATGTCTGATACATATAGCTGTTTTTCTCAGCTATAAGTAACTCAGTCAGTCTTTATGAAAAATTTGAATTAAGCCTTTGAACAGTTAATAGTTAGATTTTATTTCCTTGGAAACGAAAATGTTAATAAATCTACAACATTTAGTTCAAATAAACTTGTAAACATTTAGCAATTCATATTTCCAATTTTAATTTTTCTCATTTATGAAAAAAGAATATTTTTTTAAAAAATTGGAAAAAAATTGTAATTTATTGATTTCCTCAAAAATTTTATTATGTATATATACATTAATAATCATAACTAAAAAAAAAATTGAGAGTAAAAATCAAGAGTATGAAAAAATTGTTGTAGTTCTAGCTGAAAAATCAACTAAAAGTTAAAACTTTTGCATTTGTCGTTCGTGGTTAGAATAATCATGGAAAATAACTCCCAACATTGTATAGCTAGCTATTTGCCGTTCGTTTTTATTCATAGTCAACTACATATTTACTTTCCAACTATAACCCGGTGGATTGTTTTAAACAGTCAACTAAAACTACAGTACAGTACATTTTTATTTAAACAATCAGCTTAATTTAACATTAATTATATAAAATATGAAAATCATTTATATACACATATATGTACATAATATATATGTAAATATTATTTGATGCAGTCATTTAATTAAATTTTAAAGATATCTTTTGATTCATTGACTTTATTTTATTGACATGTTAATTAATTATAATTTTAATTAGTTGAACTAATTCCGTAAAACTCTTTTATATAATAATATTTTGAACAAAAACCTCTTATCAAAAATATCTTTCACCAGTTTTTTAAATTTTACCAATCTTGGTTTGGGATTGGTAAAATTTAAAAAACTGGTGAAAGGTATTTTTGATACGAGGTTTTTCTTCAAAATATTATTATATGTTAATTAATGTTTTGTTTTCGTCTTTAACGCCTAAGGTAATTAAAATCCATGTGTTAGAATTAAGGTTTCAAAAGAAAAATTATAAAAACATAAAATTAAAAAAAAAGACATATAAGTAAGTATGTAAATAAAAATGCATGACGATTGATGATTGACGACATAAATCAAGAGACTCAAATGCGAATGGCTTAGATAGATACATATTTTGTTTATAATTACATAGGTATATATTATAATTAACATAACAAAGTAAAAGTAAATATTATGTACATACATTAATAATATAATATATGTAGTTAAGTATAACTATTAAGTATTTCGTTATTTTGCAAATCAAATGTTCACATTTGAAATTTATTTACAAGATTTATATGAAAATTCTTGGAAATCACCCCCGCACAATAAGAAAACAATATATTACTAAACACAAAAATAATTTGATTTTGAGAAAAAGGAAGAAAACTTTATTCCAAAAAACAATTTCTTCCGTATTTCGTCCTGAATTTCTAAGTATGTAAGTATATCATTCAGATAAAATAAAGCTATATGGACGTTAGCCGTTAGGGAACATATAAATAGATATCTATTATTAGATATGTATATTTTTATTTAGAATTTTGATTTTAACATAAAATTGTGATTATATATCTCTAATTACATAATATGTTTTTTGCTATCCTATATTTTATTATTTTTTAATTTTAAGGTATATTTATTATACTTATACTTATGTAGTTATTCATTATGTACATAACATAAGTAACTACACAATTTAAAATATAACGAAACAAAACGATAAGATAACGAAATTAAAATAGTTAGGTATGTACGTATATGTAGATAGTTATGTACATACATATTATTATATTTTTCAAAATATAATTTTCAACAAAAATATCTAAATAATTTTCTTTATTATATTATAATATGTATCTAAAAAATAATTAATTTATATTACATTAGAAGTAGGTATGAAAAACGAAATGAACTAATTTTTTGAAAATTTTATTCAGGTGTTAATTAGTTTTCGAAATCATAATACATGGTTATAGTTTAAAAAAATAAATTAAGTTACCAGCGTGATGTGATAAAAAAACAAAAGTAAATTTAGTTGTTTCTTCGATTTTCTTTGCGTTTTGAGGAAAGAATATATGTACATACATACATACATATGTATGTTTGTAATATGTAGATGAATTTGTTGTTCAGTGAATTATTGATTTTAATAGAGAATTTGCTAAAATAATACTAAAAAAACGATTGTTTTTTTAATTACGAAAGAATAGACAGTTGTATCTAAAACACCAAACACCTGTTTAGGTATTATTATCAATTTGAATTTCATATCTGAAAGAGATTTCCTTTTTTTTTACACTTTCACTTCAATTTTCAAATATTAATAATAAAAATAAATGAGGCAGCTGGCAGAAAAGCGCACATTTCCAAAAGATAATAAAACTGTTTAGAATTGTGACATGCACCAAAATTTCAAAAATTTCATATAAGAAAAATTATGAAAATACGACTTCTTTGAAATTTTGAGGGGCTGTAAGTCTGGAACCCTATATAACTAAGAAAAATCGTTAACACACATAAAAATGTATATATTAAAGATGCCTATACAGGTAAGAAAATTCTAGCGTTTTTAGATCGCAAAACTACTACGCAGAGCCTGAGATATATACATCAGAAAATAGGGCATGTAGATATATACATGAGGAGCTGTAACTTCGTAACCCCATACAACTAAAAAATATTTAATTCACGTAAACTTATTTTATTTCTAAAATTTCAAGTCTATATCTAAACGCGTGCCGGAGTTATGAAGATAGAAAAATAATGCAAAATTTGGTTTTCACATAACGAAAAATTTAAATTCTAAATTTAAAAGAATTCTACAATTTTTATATTGATCTAGAAAGCTAAAAAAAATTCCTGTCGAGTTGCGTTTTAAGATTGAAAAAATGTTAAACAGAACATGAGATATACCCATTTAAAAATAGGGTTTTTTCAAAGTTTGAGGGACTGTAGCTCTGTAATGGACGAGACTACATGTTCTACAACATTAAATTTTTTATGAAACATACCCATGGTTAAAACTTTTTTCTCTATCTTTAATGGTGTAGAAATTTTGTAAACAGACGGACAGACAGACACACGGATAAACAAAGTGAAACTAATAGGGACATTTTTCAAAATCCTACCACTAACAAATGAATGTAGCTATTTTGACTTAGCTGAAGAAGCTAGTGAAGTTTATAAGGTCTAACTAGCAATACATAGTCATTTTTTCTACTTCCTACCATGTAACATCAGATTTAATGCTACTAACGCTTTATAAGAGTGGCAGCAATCTTAATTCTATAAAGTGCCCTAAGGTGCTGTTTTTTTCTGATGACCACATCATATCTTTGTCATTTATTAATTGAAAAAACTCCTTGAATAGACTTAAGTTAATTGTTAAAAGTTGAAAACTTCTAGACTGGCAGACAATTATATTTTTCTTTTTCCTTTAATACAGTTTTCTATTCAATGCTTTTTAGGTGTTTGACAGTACATATTTATAAATTATAATTTAATTGATTTTAATTTGTACATTTGAACAAATTTTGTATAAAATGCAAAGCTGATTCTTTATTACCTGTCATGTATTAACATTTAATAAAGATACATACATATACAATATACATATAAATTTATTAATCATAAATTTCAAAATTTATTTAAAAATCAAAAGTTTTGTTTTACTTTACCTAGAGGCCACACGACACAGTCACAGTACTAGCAAGATAGTGCACAAAAAAAATTAACATTTTGAAAATACTACATTTTTTCAACTATTTAGTTACTATTTACAACTAGTAATTGAGATAGTAATTTGACACTTCGAACAATTAAAAATGGCGACAAATGGAAAACAACATTCATGTCAAATAAATTTTTTGCGGTTGTTTTATTTTTAATTTGATATTTTGTCTATTTTAAATATGAAATATTTTGAAAAAATATAAAATAAACTGAAATTTCGTATTACACACTCGCAAGATAGTAATACTGTCTCATCTGGCTGCCGGGTTACTATACTACAAATATCGCACCGCAAAAAACTAAATTTTGAAATCAGCAGCCGCCGCTTACAATCGTCTGAAAAATTTTTCTATCCTGCCAGACAGTCTAGACTGGCTAGATATGTATGTATGTATATATATGTTTGATATAAAATCTATTCTAGATGCATATTATATTAAATCTAATTCATAAATCATAATTAAATTATTCCTATCTATGTATGTACATATTAACCTCTTACAGACTACAGTTAACCTTTGTTTAACTAGCACACTTATATAAATAATTTATATATGTACCTATATGCATTTATTTTACTTTCGTTATACAAATATTTTATAAAAACAACTTTTATTATGTTATTTATGATTTTGTAAATTCAATTTTTAATTGAATTTACCTTAAAAAGGTAAAATTATGGAATTTGAACTTGGTTTAAACTAAAAAAAAATTTTATACCTAATAGGAAAATTTGTTTATTTCACTTTTTGACTCTCATTTATGTGTCCGTCCCATTTCCATTATTTTAAATTCGAAAATTGTTTCTTTATTTATATACAAAAAAAAGTATTTTTTTTTTTGCATCAAATATTAAACATTGATAGAAAAATTACATAACATCATATTATCTACATATGAATGTATGATGCTTATTTTTATTTGCATACCAGCAAGATTCGCTATTATGTATCTGTTTAAATATGTTTACATTAGAAAACATACACATAATACATATTTTATATTGTGTATTATATTATTTATATGTATTATGTAAGCATATGGATATTGGATACACCATATGTTTGTAGTAATGCAAAGTAATTAAATTAATCGAATTCGAATACTGATATTTGATAATTGTAGTTTAATAGTCGCCCTTGACCATTGAATTTTTGATAATGATATAAGAAAAAAAAAAAACAAATAAAAAGTTGACATTTTGGCGTTAATCCATTATACATAAAAGCTATATTATAACTTGTATAGTTGTATATGACAAATGTCTTATATAATCTTAATTTGACATAAAAAAAAATGTACCTATTAATGTTTGTACGTATTTTAAAAATACATATTATATTATAACTAAATAGTAACAGAGTAAATAAAGGTGCACTGTACTCGTCTTTTTCCCTTACAATAAAATAAAAATAAGCATAAAGGAAAATATAAATAAGCATATTATGATTTACTGATAAAAATATTAAACTTAAAAAAAATAAATAAATCGGTGACAGTGTGACACTGTGACTTGTGAGTTGTGACAAAACAACAAAGTAAACACTTTTGCAAAAACAAACTGAACACTCTAAATTCTAATTAATTACTATATTATTTTCGCTGAATATGTTTGCTGAATAATATCCGAATTGAAATTTAAGTTCATTTTCAAAATATTAAAAATTCATTTTTATTACATTTATAATTTTTTTATATAGATCACGTCATATATTTTAGGTCGTCTCTCACACCATATTTCACACATGTTTATTTTCATGACTTAAAGTTTTATATAAAATGTACATTCATATATGTAAATTTATTTAATTATATTTATAAACAATTAATTACAAATACAAATCATATACATATGTATATGTAGTAGTTTTCATTCAAAAATAATATTTTTTTATTTATTAATTATTTAACATGCTAATTTTTTTTCAATTTTTTTTCTTCACTTGCAACAATTAATAAAATTACTACAATTTTTTAACCTTTTGAAAATTTAAAACAACAAACCTTGTATTATAAAATTAATTACGAATTAAAATCTCACAAAATACAATAAGTACTTAAAATCTGGTTATTTAAGTAAATAGAATGATTGAGGCATAAATATTCTATTTCATTAAATTATAAATAAACCGAAAAATTATTAATAAAAAAATAAAATAAGTATGTATTTATATTTTTTTGTTGATTTTAGACGGTTGTAAAAATAAATCGAATTTTGAAAACACAACAAAACTTTACCATATCGATTCGATAATAAAATTCAGACTGATGAATTAAAAAATAAAACTTAAATGCTCAGGCCTCAGCAAATATATATGTATGTAAATAAATATAATTTGTTTTTGTAACTACATTGCTTACCAAATAAACTTAACTGGGTTTTGTGGTGTGGTGTGATGTGATGTAGCTAGTAAATAGGATTGAGTTGAAAATTGTTATGTTATGTTAGTTGAACCTGCGGTTGAACCAAAATGACAATGTAGTGGAAGTTTGTACTTTGATATTGTGTTGTATACTTGTATATTTGTATACATAAAAAAGTTTGTAACTGTTATATTCATTTAAAGTATATAGATTAGATAGTTAATCCGTATAAAAGAATATAAAAAGCTTTTAACTTTCAACAAACTTAAAACGTACCGTAAATAAAAATAATACATTCTTAACCAAAGTTTAATGAATGCGTAATTTATATGAATGTATGCATATGCATATATGTACATATGTATGCATTCTTAAAATCTACACAATATAATTACTTACTTGACAATGATGACACCGGTTAAGTTTTAAAAATTTTATTATTAGAATTACATATTAACTAAAACTATTACATTAAAACTAAAAATAAATATTTGAGACAGAAAATTTACGTCTATTTTTTGTTGCAGTTTGATACTTTATAATTTTTAACTATATTTTAAAACTTTATTAAATGCGAATAATTTGATTCAATTTCTTATTTAAATACGACAAATACACAAATTTTTATTGGATTATATTATTATAAATGATACATTTTTTAGTTATTTCGTTTTTCAAATTTTCCTTTTAAAACAACATTTTGATTTTGGATTAAAATTAAAAAAAATCCAATTACATAATGTTGCTTTTAATCCAACGGTTAAAAATCCGAAAGTACAAATATATTTTTTTAAATGTCATTGTAACAAAATTAGTATGGAATACTTTAATTAGAATATTTGAATTTTAAATTTTAAAAGATAAAAATAATATTTATAAATGTTAAATTTTGAAATATAAATTTTTAAATGTTAAAATTGTACTAAATTTCATAGAATAGTACTAAAACATTTCTCTACACAAAAAATGCTGCTACATAATGACAACCAAGTGACAACTCTTGTTAAAATTTTGGCATTTAAATACATGATTTGATATTTAATAAAATTTAGAGGTTTTAACTTTCCCATTAATTTATTTAAATGAATATTTAATAAAGTATTAAATAAAAATGAATTATAATAGTCATTATAAAATAATATTTAGTTTAATTAGTTTTTTATTAGCTCTAAGTGGAATTAATGGGCTGTATGAAGACCAAATAAAAAAATTTGATTGGTAAATATTTAATTTGAACAATAAATTGAATAAATATTAAAAATTTAATTTATAATTATATTTTATTCTATAAAGGAGAAGATTAAATATTGGGAAAGTGAATAATGTTGTATTTGATCCAATTGTAAGTAATAATCGATTAATTGTAACAACAGATGAAAATGTTTTGGCTGCACTTTGTACACGTACAGGTGAAATACAATGGAGACAAATTTTAGAAAATTCTCCGCGTGGTGATATGAAATTATTTCAATTTGTGAATGAAGATGCCGGTTCTAATGTACCAGTTTCACGCCATTCAAATATTGTTTATGATATGATAACAGTATCTGGTGTTGCACCCGTTATAGTACGTGGTTGGTCAGCTGGTAGTGGGAATTTAGAATTTGAATGGTCGTTGATGCCTTTACAACCGGATAAAGCTGAAACAGCTGTATGGTTTTATGATGAACATCATTTATATCATGTATTATCATTTTGGAATTCACATTTAGAAGTAACAAAATATTTTGCCTCAACTGGACAGGGTAATTCTTATAGAATTCCAGCTGCATGGATTCAGGATGGTAAATGTATGTTAGCCGCTACTTATTATATATGCATTGAAAAAAATCAATTAATTTATATTGATTTAATTGCGGAACAATCGCAAATTGCTAGAAAGACTTTTACAGAAGAAATTAAAGTGTTACCAAAAATTGTTAAGGTAATTTAATTTGAACAATTTGTAATTAAAAACTATTGCAATAACATTTTATTTTATAGGGAAAACCAGGAACATTACTCGTAGATGGAAAATTAATTAATTTAAGTGACGATAAAATATGCGACATTACTGCAGATGATGTTATACAAACTTCATTTAACGGAGAAGCTATACAAGCATACACATCTTTGAGTGGAAATTCATTAAAAATATTTTCATTATTAAGTGAAAAAGAATGTTTACATGCAACTGATCTAGAGTTTACTATAGAATATCCCAATTATTATGGTCATCCTGAATTTTTAGATTATATTTGTAGACAAAGGCGTAATAATGATAAAGTATGTAACGCTGTATTCACAACAGTAGATGGCGCACTTATATTTACTCAACAAGGTGAAGATTTCTGAAAATTAATCTTAATAGTTATTTTTACTAAAATTATTGTTTACAGACAAAATACGTTGGGTTAGAGAAGAGTCTATTACAAATATTGTAGCAACGGAATTAATTGATTTACCAATAACAGATTCAGAAGGTCTAATTGAGAGTGAATTCACTAGTAAACCAGGTAAAATATAATTTTTTTAATTTATTTACATATAACATATAACATAATTTTATGTTATTATTAAATAAATAATAATAACATTATTTAACATCTACATTTTTAAAATAATGCGGCAGAGGATCTTGGATATGATTGTGAGTAATTGAAAAAAAGATATTCAACTTATTATTGTACCTTTGATGTACACTTTGAATTGTTTGGCAAAGCAATTTTATATTTTTGATTTTATTAGTTTTTAAAAACACTATTTTTTGGTATTACTTTTTTTTTTTGCAGTTTTTAGAGTACAAGCTTGTTATGACAGCTTCTAAATTTTTATTATAAAAAAAAGTATTTAAAACTCTAAAAATTGGTACAAGAGTAAAAATATTTGTTTCTTAATTGAGATTTCCAAAAGGCAAATGCTTTGTGCGCTTTGTTTTTATTATTTACATTATATTTTTGTTTTATTTTTATATCTTCCATTTTATATTTTTTTTTTACAAAGCTTTTGTTTTTTTTTATGTACAATTAGGGATTAACCATCACAAATTTTTCCAAATTAATTTTTAAAATATACTTTTAGGGGATATAAGCGGTGCATTTATACGTCGTATTACATCACAGGTATCACTGATAAAAAGTGCCTTTTTCAATGTGTTGGGGATTGGCCCAGCATTAACACCAAATCAAAAAGCTGGTTTAACAAGAGATGCTTTTGGATTGCATAAAATTTTGTTGATATTAACAAGGACTGGAAAAATATTTGCTATGGATAATTTAACTGGTAAACTATATTGGCAAAAATACGTGCCGTTTGTAGAAAATTTCAATGAGAAAGAACCAATGAAATTAATAGTTCAAAGAACAGCTAAACAATTCCCTCATCATCCAATTTGTGCAATTGTTGGAAAACAAAAGGTTTTTTCGATTTAAAATTTTTAATTTTATTCAATGTTAAATATATATTACATAATATTTTTAGAATTCTGATAGTGGATTAATCTTTCGATTTAATCCAATTAATGGTCAGTTAATCGATAATGAAAAAATGGAACTTAATTATAAAATAAAACAAATAGGTTTATTGAGAGATAATGAAAATGTTCAATTTGTAAAAGGTTTATTAATATTAGATGATTCAAATAGAGTACATGTGATACCAGAAAATACCAAAGAAATGGCCGATGGAATGTATATGTTTGTTGCTAATAAGAAAACATCAGTTTTAACCGGATATAATATAGAATTAATCAAAGGGGTATAATAAAGTAATTGATATATTTAAAACTAATTTAACATATTTGAATTAATCTAGACTTTAAAAGCCCGTACAATTTGGAATGTTAATTTAGGTGGTCATGGAATTAATCATAAAATTTTAACTGTATCAGTTAAAAATCCTTATGAAAATGTTCATTCACAGGGACGAGTACTAGCTGATAGATCCGTTTTATATAAATATATTAATCCTAATTTGGTAGCTGTAGTAACACAAGGTTTGGATAACATTCATAAATGTAAGTTCAGATATTTAAATAACAAAGCTTATGTTTTTAATTTAATTTATGTCATCTAAAAATGCAGTAAGTTTCAGTAAAACATGTTGATAAACATCAATTACACTATTAAATATATCATCGTATTTCTTTAATTTTTGATGATTTATCATTATGATGCGTTTTTAATACGTTTTCCATAGAATTCATATTTAACCATTCTAGTGTTTGTTTAAACTAGATTTTTTGGCCGGTGAAATGGCTTTAATTTTAATATTTTTATGAACAATTTCTGATATTTTTAATATTTAAATCATTATCATATTAAATGATATCGTTTAAATGTCACCCACAGATTAAGAAAATGAATATGAATGCTTTAAAGCTTTTTATACTAGTAAAATTTAAAAATTCGTTAAATAAAGTCATCTAATTTTGTTTCTTATACTTTTTTTCTTAAGAAAACGCAATTTTGCATTATGATTAGCGAATAAGTGTGTTTTTCATAAATTAGGTAGGGAATTAATTTTTTTTTCAATTGTTAATAAAAAATAATTACTTGTTCAAAATATCATATTTTACGTTAAAATACTACGTTTAAATATTATACGTTAAAATAGGATATATTTAATATTACGTCATTTTGATATTATCTTTTTAAATATTGTTTTTGTCGCTTAAGAAATCCATGCAAAGTAAATTTAAAAAAGTTATTTGAAACGTGATTTAGTTAAATTAATTTAAAAATAGTTCTAGATAAAAAAATTTTTGTTTTTAGATGTATTAAACGTTCATTTAGTTGATGTCGTTTCTGGATCAGTTGTTTATTCATTGACTCATAAAAAGGCACGGGAACCAGTTCATATTGTACATTCAGAAAATTGGTTAGTTTATTCATATTATAATGATAAAGTTAGAAGAACTGAAATAAGTAAGTAATACTGAAATAATCACGTAATCTTGAAATAAAATTTAAATGCATTAATTTTTTTCCAGCAACCATTGAACTTTATGAAGGTAAAGTTCAAGCAAATAGTACAGTATGGAGTTCGTTAGATGCGCCACCAATGCCTTTAATTGAAAAACAATCATATATTATACCGACAATAGTTGAAACAATGAAAGAAACAATTACAGAACGTGGTATTACAAATAAAGATATATTGAGTAAGTGTTCATTTTTAAAATAAGTTTAAAATAAGAATTTAATAATTTATTTAATATTGTATAGTTGGTACATCAAGTGGTGGTATTATTGAAATGCCATGGGCATTATTAGATCCACGCCGTCCAACTTCACAAAAAAATCGTGAAGAGGGTTCAATACCATACATTCCAGAGTTACCATTACCATCAGAGCAGATAATAAATTATAATCAAACAATAAGTCGAATTAACAATATTTATACTGCTCCAAGTGGATTAGAAAGTACATGTCTAGTTGTTGCATACGGTCTAGGTAATTTTTATTTTCAAATTTATTTAATTTAAATTATAATTAACATAATTATATAATATTTTTTGTTTTTAATTTTAGATTTATTTGTTACAAGAGTATCACCATCAAAAACATTTGATTTACTTAAAGAAGATTTTGATTATTTCTTAATTTCAGTTGTATTAATTGTATTAACATCTAGTTCCTTCTTTGTTAAATATTTATCAGCACGTAAAGCTTTAAAACAAGCTTGGAAATAGAAAAATTTAGGGTTCAATTAAAAAATTATTTAAATTTATTAAAAAGTTTTGTTAAAATATTCATATTATCATAGATCTTTTTTGTTTTTTTTTTTTATTTTATTTAAGAAAGAATATAATTTATAAATTTTCTTAAAATAGGTTTTTGTGCATTTTTGGTAAATTACAAAAAAAAAGGAACAACAGAATAAAATTTTAAATAAAACAAAATTGTCTTTTTAATCATATTTTCTCAAACTCAGGTGTGTTTAATTTTTAAATAATCCACAATATCATACGAAAATCAGATTGAATTGATATGTATACTTGGCAAAAGAAAAAACAAAAGGTAGTATAGAAGGACGACAACCATTAGACTAAAAGCAATTACTCCCAATATCTAATTGAAACAAAACATAGACTAATAGTATAGCAAAAAAGAAAAAAATATGAATTTACGAAGACCTACATTTAAAACTGAATTAATTTTACTTGATATTTACAAAGCCTTTTTTTATAGATTTGGGACATGCATTTCAATCTTCTTTTAACCTCCACAATACGAAAAATTCCTTTCCAGATGAAAGCAAAGTAATTAATCGAAAAAATTATGAAAAACATGATTAATTACGATCTACTTTTATAGAAAACATAGTTGAGTTGACTTTTAATCGACTGAACATTTTAGAAATGCGAATCATTAAAAATTTATTGTAATTAAAAATTTATTGAATGAACATATTTTCAGTATTTTTATAAAAGTACCGCAAAATGTTAGGTCCCTTGAGTCGATGCAAAGAATTTTTACGTCTTGAAAGTTATTTAGTGTCTATAAATTTTCACATATTATATTTATTGAATGAATGAAAATGAATCTACATATTACATTTATTATATTGATAATGTTGAGAAACACGCAGTAAACTTAAATGGCGTTCCAAATCTAACCCATAACTTAGTTCGTCTTGGTGTTCAAAAAATGTTTGAGTACAGCTCTTATGTTTCTATATAGACATTATGTAGATGATAATATTTGTCCTACTGAAATAAAATTGTTCATTCTCCACCTTAAAACTGTCATCAGATGAACAAGAAGTAGGATAAATAATTGTCCAATGTCCGTACAAAGTGGAAACTCCTAAATGAACAAAGATACGTTTGGGTTCAATTCGTTGAGTGCAACGTTGGTATGTGAAATTTTTCCAATAACTTACTGTATTTCCAGCAAAAAGCGGTTGATTTAAGCATATACATAATATGGAAAAATTCAAAGAGAAATTAAGTATTTTTCTCCAATTAATTCCTCATAACTTCCCAAAGTTTCTGCCTCCCATAATTGTTCCTATTTCCTTCCCTTATTCAAAAAGTGAAAGCAGTGCAATGCTAGTTCATTTTAAAGAAAATATAAAAGATCACTGTCTATTGTTTGGGTTAAGGTTAAAAAAAAAAAATAAATAAAATTAATGTGGTATATATACTGTATGTGGTATTATAATACTGTAAAGAAAATTCTTCATCAATAATCTAATCAGTAATTAATTCTTTCAATTTATTTAAGGTCATAATTCTTGAATTTTAATATATAAATAGAAAGGATTATAAGAAATGATATATGGGTTAAAGGTACATACTCTTAGAAATACTGCTGGACAGAAGTCGTATCATATTATGAAAGACTAAAAAGGATTCATAATATTTAAATATAATATTCTCTAAAGATGTTCAGATTTTAAATTTTCACTTTTTTAAATTGTCACAGATTTTAAATTGTTAACGAAAACACGTTAATCAAAAATGTTAATGAAAACGTTAATATTTAGGATCCTGTACTACCTGTTAGATCCGTTTTGTATCGTTTTGTATAATTGTATTAATTATAATTTGGCAGCTGTTCTGAGAAAAATATTGGATAACATAACATACTTGCTGTGCATAAAGTATGTTAAAATTAAAAACCATTTTATGAACAAAAAATTTATTAAAAATTATTATAATTTTTATTTTTTATTTATTTAGTATATAATGTAAAGATAATAAAATTCCATAAACTTTGAAAGGTTTTAAAATAAAGTGCTTTTAAATTATTTTATAATTCAAATAAGAAAATTAAAAATTAACAATGGTCCGCTTTAATATCGAGCACACCACGTCTATCAAAATATGGAAGAAGTTTTTTTAAATTTTCTTCAATTCTTTTACTTTTGTAAATAGTTCTTTTAAAATTAAAAGCTCTTTCATCTTCAGCCATTAAAGCATTAAAATCAGCATCTTCTGTTTCTTCGTTAAGCATTACAGGTTGAATAACACAACTTGAATGAAAACCTAATAAATAAATTAGAAATTAATTTTCTATATAATTTTTTTTTTTTTTTGTTTGTTAGGGTATTTGATGGGAACCATCGAAAAACACTATAGAGTAGTGAAAATGAGCACGAGTTCTCTATGAGTGTGTGGGACTTTAACCCACTAATGACTAAACGCCATCTCCATTTTTTGACCAAACAATAGGTTATACAATTTTTAGTATTCATGTACTGACTAGTTCAAAGGAAGTTGAATTAGGGAATGAAAATTGATATCAAATTGGCAGGCATATAATATTATACATATTATATGTGTATTTATATTATATAACTTACCAAAAAATTGTTTTTCTATATAATTACAATAAAATTCATGTAAACTTGGAATTTTACCACCAAATTTTAATTTTTTTAAAGTATCTGCAAGAAAATTATAATAATATTGAATGAATTTATCTTCATCTTTTAATCTTAATTCTTCTTTTAATGATGTATTCATAAAATAAAGTAAATCTATAATTGGTGAACCCCAAAAACTATATTGATAATCAATTATAATTGCATCTTTTGGTATTTTTGAATTTTTATCATAATATTTATACATTAAATTATTAACCCATAAATCACCATGCACAAATACATTTAATTCATTTTCATTTACATTAAATATTTTTCGTCCAATATTCATTAATTGTGGTATTAATTTTTCAATTTTATCACTATAATATTTGTATTCTGATCCAAATTCTTTAACTCTTTCACCGCATGCTTTTAAATTATTTTCAAAAAATGTTGCATATGAATTTGTATGATGATTAAAAAAACCACGATCATATGTTTTAAAAATATGAGGATGTTGTTCATTTAATAAAACTGATGCAGCATGTAATTTAGCTAATTTTCTTAATGCTAATTTAATATGTTCTTCATCTAAACCTTTAGTACGATCTAACATAATGAAATTTTGAATACAAAGATCTTCAAGTATAATTCCCGCATTTTTATAATCAACATAAATTGTTTTTGGAAAAATTGTTTCCATATCATTTATATCATCTAAATATTGACGAAGTTTTGGTAAAATATTTTGATAAACATCAATTTCACGATTAAATATATCATAATCTTTCATTTTTTCTTTTGCAAATTCATCACCTATACATACATACATATATACATTTTAAAATATATGATTTAAAATAAAAAAAAAAAATATATAAATAATATTTTAATATTTTATTAAATAAAATAAAATTATATATAGTATTATTATATATTTTTTATATATATGTATATAACTTACCTTCAAAAGATGTTTTAACAATAAAATATCCATTACATGGTGTTTTATTAGATTTAGTTAAATATTTTAAATGTATACGTGTCATTATACCACCAAAATTTTCACCTTTTCCTAAAGCTGGTTTAATATTAATTGAAGTAATTTTTAATGATTTATCATTATGATGCATTTTTAATACATTTTCCATATAATCTTTATTTAACCATTCTGGAGTATTATCACTCACGTTTTGTGTAGTTTCAATTGAATTTTTAATTTCAGTTGAAATATTTTTAATTTTTATACATTTATTTTTATCTACAGTTTCTGACATTTTTTTTTTTTTTTTTTGTTTTGTATTTTTCGTTATATTTTAAAACAATCTTATTAAATATTTTTTTTTTTTTAATTTATAAAAACCGAGGAAATTAACTATTCGTTTAGATGGTGTGAATTAACTTAGAAAATTAATATGAAATCATGAACGTTTAAAGCTTTTTATACTTATAATAGCGAAGATATCTGAAAAATTCGCTAAATAAATTCATCTTCTTTTTTTTTTTTTTTTGTCTTCTTATCATTCTTATATCACAATCTTGATCTTCTTTTATGTTTTGTATATTTGAAATGTATATTTGAACAATATTTCTAATGATAATTTTATATAATTTTGTTTAAAATAAATTAAAAAAAAAAAAAAAAAAAAAAACAAATAAAAAAAAATTATTTTAATAAAAGTATGGATAAAGTTTTTATTTGCTTCAAGATTTAGTTATTATTCTTTTAAAATTGCAACGAATATTATATGAATAAAATAAAAAAAAAAATATAAATAAAATAAAATGGTTTTTGTACTATTTATAATTTACATGTGTCGTTTATCTGTAAATTAAAATTAATTTGTTTTATTTAAAATATTTTATTCTCATATAGGTAATGATGATATTTTACAAAATATTTCAATTTAGGTACATATTTGTTATTTATTTTAAGATTCAGCGATATTATGTATTTAATCATTTTAAATATTTAAATATTTATTTTAATTTTTTAAATTTATGATTTGTTAATTTTCAAGTCATTAATACGGAAGGCAAACTTTTGAAAAAAAAAAACAAAACAAACATTTTTTTTTTTTTGATCCAATTTGCATTATATATGATTTATAACTTAAGAACTCGTGTTTTATAAACGAATTTTATTTTTTTTTTATTCATATAACATAAAATCAATTACTGTTTTAATTTGACTTTGTCTTTTACAATCTGACTTGGCTCCAGGAAATAACCCACCCCGCAAGAAATAATCCTCAAAAAAAAAAACAAAAAATTAAATAACACAGCAAAATTTTGTATGGAAAATAACGGCGAAAAAAATTGGGGCCTTATTTAATTTTTTTGCGCTGTTATTTCCTTTTTCTTTTCGGGCCTTATTTCATATAAAATAATTTCCCAAAACAAAATAATTTTGCAAATGAAATATAATATAGATTTTTTTTATAAAGATATATGTATATATATAATTAGTATAATACATATATTAATTAGTATAATAAATTAAAAATAATTATATAATTAATATCATATTGTAATATATATAATAAAATAATAATAATAATAATAAAACATAATTCTTTTATAAGATAATAAATGGCGTAGAAATAAGAAATGTCTCATAGTTCTTGTACAATAGCTACAGCCGAGTAATCAACAGCTTATAGTGAAATTAATGATTAAAATAATAAATGACTTAGCGAATGCCCCTTATATGCTCCTTATAGAAGTGGCAAGGAAAAAAAAAATTAAGTTTAATAACATCCCCCCATAGAATTTGGGGGATTATTTCATTTTCATAATTATGTAAAAAATTGTCATTTTAACAGATAACATCTTAAAAAAATTTGAGGAATTATTTCACTTTATTGCGGGGAATTTGGGATGTTATTTCATAATGAAATAATCCCCAATTTTTTTGGGTGTAATTTAATTTTTTTGTTTGGAGATTATTTTTTGTGGGGCTATTTCCACCAGCCATCTGATTTTGTTTGATAGAATATACATACATACATATATAAAAGTGATCGGTGACTCGTGAGTATTTTTTATACATATGTAATTTTTTTTTTTTTTTATTACTTTAACTGGGCATATAAATATACCCATAAAGGGTGTGCCCTTTTCCTTTCGGATGTGCGCCATTCACATATGTAATTTATTTATTTTTAATGTGATCTTGATTTGCGTAATTTTTCTAAAATCCTTTTTTAAAATATATGTACATATACATATAATGTAGTTATATATTTTTGTTTTCTTTATTAAGATCCATGAAATGTAAATTTAATTAAATTTAAAAAAAAAATCTAAAACGTGATCATATTTATATAATGTAAATATTATATGAACATACATTATGTGCATATATAAAAAAAAATTAAAATTTTTATTTAACGTTTTTTTTTTTAAATATTTACAAATTGTCTGACTTCTTGATTTATAATTTAAAATATAATTTGGTGTTTTTTTTTTTTGTTTGTTAGATACAGATGTTAAATTTTGATTTAGTTTATGTTATTTCTGGATCAGTTGTTTATTTATTGACTCATAAAAAGGCACGGGAACCAGTTCATATTGTACATTCAGAAAATTGGTTAGTTTATTCATAACTATTATAATGATAAAATGAAAGTTAGAAGAACTGAAATAAGTAAGTTAATTTTTTATCAGCAGAGCTAATTTTGAAACAAAATTTTAAATAATTGTTTTTTTTTAGCAATCATTAAAATTTATGAAGGTAAAGTTCAAGTAAATGGTACGGTATGAAGTTCGTTAGATGCGTCACCAATGCCTTTAATTGAAAAACAATCATATATTATACCGCCAATAGATGAAAGAATGAAAGAAAGAATTACAGAACGTGGTATTACAAATATATAATGAGTAAGTGTTAATTTTTAAAATAAGTTTAAAATAAAAATTTAATAATTTATTTAATATTGTATAGTTGGTACATCAATTGGTTGTTTTATCGAAATGCCATGGGCATTATTAGATTGACGTCGTCCAACTTCATAAAAAAATACCATGGTTCCGGATTTTTAGTTAAAATTTTTATTTTGAAGGAAAATATTGAATTTATTTTAATTTAAAATTTTGATTACTAAAATTTAATTAAATGCTCTTTAAACGCTTTAGAATAGCTCAAAATCGGTTTTAAAGTTAAACTAATTTTAAAATTGATTTTCATATTAAAAAAATTAGTTGCAACTTTGCAAAATCCGAAAAAGTATTTTTTTAAGTCCAAGAAATCTTTTTTCAAATCAAAAGAGTTTCTTGTCAAATGAAAAGAGTCCAAATTTTCTTTTCAAATTGGTTCATTTTCAAATCAAATAAGTCCATTTTCAATTGAAAAGGTCGAAAATTTTAAAAATATTTTAAATTGAATAAATGTGCTTATATGGAGGCCTCGGTGGCCTATTGGGTAAGAGCGTATAAAATACGCTGTGAACACCGAAGGAGGGTGGGTTCGAATCCCACACACGTTTTAAGAGTTATTCCTCCTTACGGCATTTATAGCCGCGGCTGAAAAGGAAAGGCTGTGTTCACATTTATGTGGCAGGGAAATGCAAAAAAAAAAAAAAAATGCTTACACTTAAGTTATTTTCTTTTATTGTTATATGAAAAAAATTAGTTCGAAGTTTTGCAGAGGTTTTAACTTGATTGTTAGACAAAAACAAAACATACCCGTTTTGTACTTTATTTATTTGGTTCATAATAGGTATTGTTATTGTATTATTCTGTAATTTGACAAAAAAAAATTTATCTCTTTAATCACTATTTTAATTTGTAAAATATATCTTTTCTAAAACTGAAATTAATATAATATATTTTGATGATTGGGGCATCCCTCTAAAGTTAGATTGTAGTAAATGTCTATGTGAGAAATATAAACAAAAGAACAAAAAATAGTAAAGAACGACATCTAGTAATACTGTTAAGAAATTCTTGAGACCATTCTATAGAAGAATGTAATTAATTATTAAAGCTATTTGGATTTATATATATTGAAGGCTATCATTTTTAATTCAAAAATTTAAATACTTCGAGATATGGAAAGTCAATTTCAATAAATTTTGTTTTAAATTTTATTTTATTTTCAATCCTTTTTTACTTTCTGTATTAAAAATTTATATCTAACTTTTTCATAAATAAAAGATGACAAAAAATTTTGATTTGGTGAGTTCAATGACGCATTAAATTGATGAACTCTCTTGCATACTAATTAAATTTTTTTTATAAGCAACCAACACTTTCTTAAAAAAAAAAAAAAACAAAATGTTTTGTATTTATCCATAAAGTCTTATTTCTGCGTTATATCTTTTTTTCTTTTCTTTTTTATATGAATATAGTAATAAAAGGGATTGTTACTAATTTGAAATTTTATTTTCAACATATAAATAAAAATAATTCATTGAAAAAAAAAATCTATCATCACTGAAGTTTAAATACTGGGTCTACCACCATATATGAATGAAAAAGAAAATATATTAGAGAAAAACTATTTCTGTACTCTGTATAGGCGCTTAGATTTGAATGCCAACTGTAAAAATAGAATAAAGAATAATTAGTCCAAAATTAGGAGTTGATTGGCAGAGCTCAAAATTATCTTAAACTATTGATTATAAGACAATGAATGAAGATACTGATTCACTTTTAACATATTTTGATATATTAATTAGTAACAAAATAAAAAATAGCTTTGATTGCATATTAGGAACAAGAACATCACAAATACAAAATTTCTTTTTCTAAAACTAGGCCAATTTCATTTTATTTAAATCAAATATTTATAATATGGGAGATATAATGTTTAAATAATTTATTTATTTTAATGCTTCTGATTTGCAGCTGTTTCTATTTAAATTCTTGGACGCAACAAATGTAATGCCAAGCCCTGTCGTAACTACTAGTAATGGCTATTAAAATTTTGTTTTCAAACTTCTCTGCAATTAATTGCTCTGCAGTACTGATTATCACAAATAAGCTCCCTGATATTATACAATTGGTCTTTTATACACCAAATATAACTTATTCTAGCAAATCTCTTGCAGTATAGACAATATTACTAAAATTAAATTTTGTATTTTAATTTATGTTTATTTTTTTTTTATCTTATAATTTATAAAGTCATTTTTATTATTTTTTAGACTCATCTAAAATTTGTTTTGTTTTCAAATTTAATTATTTTAAAATCCTTAAAATTTTTTTATTTGACATAAATTTAATATAACTATCTATATATTTTCTATAAGAAGTATCAATTTTACATAACTGTATCGTAGCGTTAATATTTCCAGTGGGGTAATTTGTTTTTATTTTGGGCGCCAAATTTATGTTTTGCTTATATTTATACTATGAATAGAATTCAGATCATTTTTTTAATGTGAAAATTCAGATGAATTCAAAAAACCCCTATATACGCCATAAACTCAGTTCGGAGTAAAATTGATTTCAAGTTAAATGTAATAAAAAATAAACTATATACTGAAGGATTTTGCAACTTTTGTAATTAAGTTGATACACATTTCGTTTATTTTAATTGCGGAATTTCAAGTACGACATTTTCAGTTAAAAATTTTATCATCGATCACTGTATTAATATTTGAATCCTTCCAAAATTACATTATCCACCACAAGTTAATTCTCATGTGCATATAAAACATATATTTTCATGTATCAGTCATTTAAGAATTAATGAATATTTCAGATTATTAGGATTCACGTAGTAAGTATATGGATATGAAGTACTACATTTAAAGTTTATGTTAAAATAACCCAAATCCCGAAAAGTGACGTATGGTTCCTTCCAGAAATACCAAAAATGTACAAAAATGGATATGTGCGAATATGATACTGAATAACTGTTAAACCTGGCGAGATACGAATAGAACCAAAAGAAAAAGCTTATTGCAAAACCTAAAAATCTATTCCCAAATCAAAAACATTAATATTTCCTATGACGCTCTTTAGAACTCTCTTTAGCTGATGTATGAAAATGCAGAAATCAAGATAAAGGAATATTACATAGAATAAATAATTAATTAAAGACTAGAAATTTTTCTTTTTTAATGCTCATATTTTTATTTTCAAAATCTTTTCAATTGAAAAAGCTAATCCTTTTTTATTTAAAAAAAAAACTTACTAACTTAAAATATCTTGAGGAAAAATTTAATTAAGGTTTCACAATAGCAGCCTTGCCACTGGTATGTTTGTACCATTCAACAAATTTTATTATTTATTTTTGTAAAATTCTTTTAATTTATTTTTATTTTTTAATATGATTGTGATCTTGAAAAATGGTTGGTCATTAAATGTTTCAGTACATGATTATCATAACAATTACCAAATTTTGGGTAAATTTGAAATTTCCTTTTTTTTTGTGTTAAAGTAAAAGACAAATAGATAAAACTTGAGATGGATTAGAGATGGAAAATTGTTATGTGTATAACAAATTTGTTGATATTAATGTTGACTTAATGAAAAAAGATAAAAAATTTTCTAAGATTTGGAGAAAGTAATGGTTATAATTTAAAATAATTTAAAATAAGATAAATGTTAAGAAAAATATAACAAAATTAAAAAAATAAAAAATTTGCAAAATCAATTTTGGGTTTGTTTTAATATAGAAATTTTTTATTTTGTAGTTTTTAATTTAGAAGATATCAGAAAATTAAAATTTATCCTGATTAGGACTGATTATGACTCAGTACATTTCCATTATTTTTAAAAATATAGATGGTTTTCTAAGATAACATCGACATAGATTAGAAGGGATTGATAGGGGTTGTAGAAACAAACAAAATAATTTATTTTGATCTTAAATTAACTTCATATGTTTTATGTACACAGAAAATTATGTGATTTTATTTTTAAAAATATTTATGAAAAACTTAAAACACCATTACACTTTTGTATCAATGTAATGACAGAAATATATCTCTTGTTCCATAGATTTTTTTTTATTTATTTGGATATGCTCTGTCATACATTGTATCATTAAATTAAAACTTTTTATTATTATAACATATACAATAACATAACATATACAATACAACAATATTGTATATGTGATAACATATACAATATTTTAAAAGAATCGGTCTAGCCGTGTTTGACTGAAATTGAAAAAATAAAAAAATTTTGAAAAGAATTTGTGTCGCAACAATCGGTTAATGGATACAAAAACTATGCTCTTGCACCAAATTCCTTTTACCGTAGAGTAAGTATAGCACGTGTACATAGTTTGAAATCAATCGATCGAAAGGATTAGTCTGGGGAATTGAAAAACACAATAGCTGTTTTTCTTCAAAGTTTGGTTTCAATCATTATATAGAAATTATTTTAGCAGTGCAGCTTCAGTTCATCAGTCATTTTTAACAAGCAGAAACTCTAAGTAACACTGTAGAGATTTATAATTGTCAAATTTGTAATTTTCTTTTTGTGCTGACGTTTGAAGGTTTTTTATTTATTCCCATATCACGATTTTATTATTTCGTACGAAGATGATTTCTGATTTGGTGCTGATATGATTGGATATGATTGGTGCTGATATGGCTGAGATATGATTGAAAGATAGGTAAGACAGGTTATTAATTATCGTTGTAAAACCATTGTGTAAGGCATAAAGTATACCGTTAACGTTAATATTTATCGTTATATGAATATATAACGTTTAATCGAGCTTCTAAACTCATTTATGGATTTTATTTGTTATATTTATGTAACAAACAGTCAACAATTTTCAATAGTTTAAGTTTAATTCAATAATTAATATAATTTTATTCAATTAAAATAATTTCAATATTTTTTTTTTTTCATTGTATGCATATGTAATTTATACTCTCACCTAAATCCTTTTATGTGTCCTGTTTTTTTTTATAAATACATTATATGTTTAAAAAAAAAATATGAAAATTTATTTAAAAACTTTCGGGTTACAAATAATTTGAAAGAAATTAAATTTTATTTTTAACAAAATTCTATATATAAAAACATAAAGGTATAAACCTTTAAATAAAATAATATTACAAAACAAAAAAAAAAAAAATAGATAAAATAAGTAAACAATAACAAAATTCAGGATATTTGAAAAATTAAAATAAAACAATAACTGAAGAATTTTTTTAAATTCTGGTCACGTAGAATACTTTCAAATTAAGGCAAGTAAATATTTCCTTTTCTGGCTACAATCCTTTTCTTCCTTTTTTATTAATTTTTTTTTTTCAGCTCCTTGAACTTCCAAATTATATTCAATTCTAATACATTATAATTTCTTTGTTATCCTTAAAAAAAAAAAATAATAATAACAAAAACAAAAAAAAAAAAATACAAAATATCTCGAAAATAAAAAAAGATGAACTTTAAAACAAAAAATTCTTTACACAATTTTTTTTCTTTTCTATTTTACTATCTTTATTTTTTTATATGCTTACATTATAATAAATTGTAAAAAAAAAAAGGAAAAAATCAATAACACAACGGTACAAATACAAATTGAAAAACAAAAAAACAAAAAATAAAATAAAAATAAAAATTATGGAACAACTAAATAATTTCACCAATTTTATGATGTTAAAAATAAATACGTACATATTTTCACATATTACAAGTATTTCAGTATCATAAGTAGAACATATAACTTTGTATTCTTTTTTGCTTTTTTGAGAATGTCTTATCATTGTATTTCAAAACAAAAAAAAGTTAAGAGGGATTCAAAAGTAGATAGAAAAATGATGTTAAAGGATTAAAAATCATAAGAATTAGTCAAAATAGATTGTGTGTAAAAACAAAAGTAATCTATATACGAGTATTAATACATAATTTAATACATAATAAATACACATATGTATATTAAGAATTAAAGTTGCCAGATGTATCATAAATTTTAAAAATTCTAAATGTAATATACTAGTAGGGTTTTCTGTTTAACGAACCTAGAGTTGCGTTGTGTTTTTCAAACTTACATTTGTTTTTTATGCTAAATCTTAACAAAAATTTGGGAATAACTAATTTAACCTTTTTTTTTTTGCTGAATCGAAATGCGATTATGGGTTTAACAGATTTTATTGCGATTATTACAGATTGGAAATATATATGTCTAATTTAGCAAAGAGAAAAACATCTAAAAATTTAAAGTGAATTGATCAAACCTTTTGTACAATTGTACAAACACGTGACAAAATTTGAAGTTAATCGGCCAAAAGGTTTAGTTAAAAGAATCGAAAAATATTAAAGCTGTTGACTTGAAAATTATTAACAAACTATAGGTTGCAATCAACTGTTGTACGGTGTAGTGACGCAGAGAAGAAAAACAGGCTTGAACTATGAACTACTTTATATAATAGATAAAATAAGTGAAAATTACCTCTCTCATTTTAATGTGAAAATAATATTTCAAAAAAATTTCAAATTTTATTTCAAAACTATGGTATGTATTTTATTTCAGAGCCTCCATTTCTAATTTTTGAAATTGGTTTACAATTGACAATCCAAAATAAAATAAAGTTTTCTTTACAAAATGCGACTTTATTTCATATAATATGGTAACACAATATCCTTTCTGTTGAATAATCGATACATTTAAAAAGTCACGATCTATAATCCCTCTACTTGTAAATAACAAACAAAATAGCAATTGAAAAAAACTTAATTTTTAGCAACTTAATTTTACAAGAAAAATTTACTTATTAATTTCATTCTGTCGGTCTGTCAGTTTATAAAACTTCTGCACCATTTAATATGCAAGAACAGTGAAATTTTAACATTCAATAGGTTTTATTATGTTGTGAAATAACTTTTTTATGTAATCCCTATTATTACGGAGATACAATAACTCCTCAAAGGTTGAAAAAATGCTATTTTCAAATATTTATATCTCAAGTTCTGCTTAGTATTTTTTCAATACAGAAATGTGAACCTTAAAATTTTGTTGACAGAATGAATGTTTTAGAGAATTAATATAAAGTATGCAAATATTTTTGTATTTCCACCTATATTTGTTTTCCTAAGGGAGGTAATAATATTCCAAACACACCATACCTCTTTGGTAGTATTAGATTTTTACTGACTAAACCCACCTCCACTAGGAATTTGGGCTAGAAGAAGATAGGACAAGAATCCGGAAACGCTGAATTGGCGAGTAGGAGTGTTTAAGAACTATTTGGATATTTCTGATCCAAGAGCTAATTTTAACCTAATAGAAGTAAAATCCATGTTTTCCAAAGAAATGTGGAATGTGTTTAAAGTCCAAAGAAATGTGGATTTTTAAAAACCTTTGGTTTTATATACTGCCTTGTTTCTTTTTAAAAACAGACCTAATATCAATATTTTGTTGTTTTTTTTTGGTCCTTATTTTTCTCAAAATGTTACATACTCTTAATAGAAACATTTAGAGCAAACATTATAAATATGAATTTAGTATAAAAAAAAAAAATTAAATAATATATAGAAAAGAAAAGGACTTCTTTTAATAAATATGAGTAAAATTTAATATGTAATATCTGAGTATAACATTATTTTCAGAAAATAAATAAGAGAAAACGGGCAGAAGGAACATTAAATCCAATTTTTTTTTTTTTACTTTTGTTTTTGTTCTAGTATGGCTAATATATAAGAAATAGCACAATATTGAAAATGGTTTAAAAAAAAATTGGAATTCTCTGTTTTTTTTTTTTTCCTTTCTTCATTGTAAGAAAAATGAAGAAATTTAATGTTACTGTTATTGATATGCAATCCATTCACTTTTATCCTTTTTTTTCTTTTTTGATTTTAATATTATCTAAAACATCATCAAAATACTCGTTTAAAGAATATTTATTATATAATAACATTCACATTGTAATGATGAAATGTATAAATATATTTATATAGATATGCTTCCAGTATTCTTTAGCCTTTCTTAGTGTTTTAAAGGATTATAGAAGAATTTTAAATGTTTTATGTAAATTATTATTATATGAATTTCTAATATTAATAAATAATTTTCTTTTTCTTATGTAAATTATATTTTTTTTGTTTTGTCTTCAGGAAAACTTAAATTTTGATTCTTATGTTCTTATATACTTGTATAACTTTGTGAAAGCAAATGTTATCATAAAATAAATTTTATGATGTCTGAAAGTAATACATTAAAAATGATTTAAACAATTTGTTTATTTTTCCTTTCTTTCAATTCTAAATTTAAAATTTGTTTCTTTTTTAAATAATTAATAATTTTTTTTTGTATTGTGGGTTGAATTAATAAAGTCTGCATTTGCCAAATATAGAATTTAATGAAAATTCTTTTTTCAAGATACGTATTAAAATGTCCTTCGATAGTAAAATGAGACAAAGAAATTATCCTAAATAAATTAATAATGATTAAAACAAAAAGAATAATCCTTAAAAATATATATATTTTTAACTGGAAAATTATTGATCAACTCACAACAAATACCGTCCTCTAACTGTTCCAATTGATTTGGAATTTTATTTTAACTAGTACAGTAATTATTTCACAAAAATACTGTTTATACAGTACTACAGTAATACAGTAACCAACTTTGACTAATCCATTCCGAAACTATGACAACTTAAAGAAACGTTCGCCTTTCCATTATCATTCGACCAATTGTGTTCAAGCTTTATAAAAAAGTTGTCCCTTATTAAAAGTCTTTGCTGGATGAGTTTACTTTTGATCTGTTAACCACTTTTGGTATTTCGATATGCCAGAAAAGTTTTAGTCAAATTGTTTTCAACTTTTCCACATACTTTGAATTTTTGTAAAGTTGTATATTAATCCGTTCTGGTACAACGTCTTACTAATTTAATACTTTACAGAAAAACAGAAAAATACAAAAGAAAACTTTAGATAAAAAAATTGATTTTTAAATGGCTTCTATAAATTTAAAAAAAGTTGTGCGTAAAAAATGATATAAGATAAAAGATATGAATATTTCCGTTATGTTTTACTGGCTACCTGCAAGTACAAACCAAGGGTAACAAAGAGTACACAGCGATAATAAGAAAAGCACATGAAACAGCACAGAAAAATATATTTAAAAGTGTTACAACAGTTTTTCATATTTGAATGACAAAAAAAAATGTATTTTAATACTTTGACATGTCAGACTCCGAACGTTATGTGCAATTTCGATTGGCATTCAATATGGTAATAAGTTGCGGATTCCTTTAAAGAGTTCTTGTAAAAGAATTTTCTAAAATTTTGTTGCGTTTATTCAATTTTTTCAAATAATAATTTAAATAAATACATTGGATTAGATAAAATTATTATTTGAAGGGTGTGAGTAACACTACGTAGATCTGTAGATCATGTGAATTTTGCCTTCGCTTATAATACTTCTGTTACCTCTTTTGTCTCTAGGAAAGTAAAGATCTGCGTAGGGTTAAGTGTTGGCAGTCTATTTTAAATTAACTTTAAAAAAAAACGTAATTTTTCTTTCATAAAATTCAACACAATACTTCTGGCAACGTCGGGTATTTTTATTAAAAAATATTACTCTCATTTCTCAGCATTTTCTTAACACACACAACAATTTCCTTGACAGCTATCAAATAATTATTTAATAAAGTTTTTTTATTTTGACGATTTATTAATGTCTTCAAACAAAGAAAAAATTTTTTTTTTAATATTTAAATTGGTTTATAATTTTACATGACAAATGTACGTGATAAAAATCTATAAATAATTTCGTTTTAGGGTTGATTTTATGAAAGGATTTTATCACCTATGACGTTAATTAAAAAAAAGAAAATTTTAAAAAACTTTTGTTAACTTTTAAAAAAAAGCTTAAGTTTCAAACTATATTTCTAAAATAATTCTTGGGTTCTTATTAATTAAAATGATTATAATGTAGTTTTTATTTAATTCTTTTTCTTAGGAAAAGTATAAAAATGCTAAAAAATAATCCTAAACTTATGCAATTAGGAAATTTTTTATTGTTATTAAAAGTTAACATGAAAATGATATTTAGATTAGTAAATGATTTTTTTTAGACAACGACTTTAGTTAAAGAAAATAGTATATTATATATAATAAATAATATATAATAAATCCGCAACTTCCTAATTCAAAGTTTCCGCATACTTATCCTATTATCTCCTATTTTTTTTATGCGTAACGCCAATATAACACGTTAGCAGTTAGAAATTCTATCCCATTGTATTGGCTAAAGGGGTAGACGAAGTTAGTCAGTACACAACCAAGAGGGTATTGTTGGTGTCTTTGGAAGATTACCACCTCCCTTAGGAAAAAAGAAAAATTTATACAAAGTATGCAAAATAACATTTTATTCTACAAAAGGTATAGTCAGCTTTAGAAATTGAAAGCGAGACATATTATGAAGCAACTCATCGTAGTACAAAAGCCGGAAACTAAAGGGTGCGATTATCTATCGTTTAAGAAGCAACCAAGTCAAGCTGAGTTTGAATATTAACAAGTTTAAATTAAGATTTTAAGTGATGCATTTAAAAATGCTTTTAGAATAAGCTCAACATCATAGATTCTTTTAATAAACCGTATAAATAATATACAGGATGTTTCCGACTCGATGGTCTTCCTTGATATGGGTGACCGGGCATGTCGAGATGAATAATAAATCGTATTGGAGGGGAGGGTTTATTCTGGACCCTTTTCGAGATATGAGGGGTTAAAGTTGTTTTAGCGATTTTTCATAAAAAAATCTATAACTTTTGAAAAGTTTGCTATAGGGAGATAAAGAAGAATTCGTTTTGTAGAGTAGCTTGTCAGCTTTAATTTTTGTGTATTAATGATTCCCATATCCCATATCATAACAGTTACAAAGTTATGAAGGTTCAAAATCATTTAAAATAAAAAAATTATGTTTCAAATTCAATTTTCTTTTGAAACACCCGATATTTGGGGTACCTTTTATAGCATATTTCGAGACAGCTTTTCAAGCACTTTAATTAGTATCTAATAACTTTTTCTCTATCTCTAACCATTTTTGAGATATAAACGTTTCTTATAACACACAAAATGTGTTAACACACTTTTCTATTGTGATTGAAAATACACAGTGATTGAAAATAACACACATATATTTTGGCAAAAAGACAATTGGAAATTTTGCAAATTATTTGGCATAATGGGGCCTTTCGAAAAAAAATATTTGACATGTAGTGTTGGACTTTCACTAACCAAACGCCAGCTCCCTTTTAAACCAAACATAAGTTGGAACCTATAGTTTGGTTTTGATGAATAGGAGGATAGGAATAAAGAAATAGGAATAAATGAATAGGAATTAAAGAGATTGGCAAATATGGGAAGTTAGAACAAAGATGTTTACGTTCTTTAATTTAACGATATCATACACTAAAGCTTTAATAACACGTCGAAATTCTGAATATATTTTGGAAAAACCTTATAACTATGATTTTGTAATCAACTATAAAATCTTTCCTAACTAATTATTAATTGTTAAGTGAGTTGCTGAGAAAAGTATTAGTTACAAAGTGTCTTATTTAATAAGCAACCTATATGCGCAATATGGTCATTATAGTAAAGTCAAATTAAAAATTGAAATTAAATAAGAAATTAAGTTGCAAATTAAATTGCAGTAGGTTAAATGGGAGTTTGGCATATAAGTTTTGTTAAGAGGGCCGCTCTTCCCCAGTTAATTATTAAAAGGACATTTATTTGTTAAATTTACGTATTAAATAAGTCTTAATTTTTTTTATTAAAATTTAAAGTAATAAATCTAAGATTTATTATATCTACTAGTATTTTTCTTCCTTTTTTTAAAAAAAATAAAGAAAATTTTCTTTTAAGTTATACTCCCTTTATTAAATTTTTGAAAACAACGACAACAGGAATTTTCATACAAACTTAGCATTATACCACTTGAAACAATTGAATAAAATTTCCATAATTTTATAAACCAATTTAAATATTAAAAAAAAAGAAAAAACAACAAGTCTCCTTTTCGACAAACAAAAACAAAATACAAAAAAAAATAAAAGGAATGGAAACTTTAATAATTCTTTTTAAATTAACCTCACTTTTTTAATATTTTTTTTTTTATTCAATTACATGGTTACATTAAATTTTGGGTTCTTTGAACTTTTTATTAAATATTTATGAAATTTTTTTTTTGTTTGTTTGTTCGAACAATAAATAAATATGAATACATATATGTATATGTCACATAATATAACATGTTCAAGTTATATACTTAAATATGTATATATAAGTATATTATGTAAATTTAAACACCACGAATTTATTTATTCATATAATGGTATATTTTAATTGGTATAATGAACTAACCCCCAAGTCACTAACCCCCAATTACAAAAATGAACTAATCTCCAATATTTTTTAAAAATTTTAACTTGGGAATTAGTTCATTTTATTTATGAATTAGTTCATTTTTGGAATTTGGGCATTAATCAACATGAACTGAACACCAAAAATTAAAAAAATATTTTTGGGGATTAGTTCATTTCTTCTTTTGAGGTTAGTGCATTTTCCTCAATTGAGATATTTAATATACCGAATACAAAAATATATATACACAATTTTTCTGTAAAAGGCGAATAAATCTGATTTTGAATCCAACTCTAAAATTCTTAGATACCGTCGAGTTGTCGCGTTCTGCTTGATAGTCTTAGTGTGCGCGGCCATAACTTGGCGCTCCATTGCAGCACAATAGTGCGATACGGCCGCAAACAACAGCCGCCGTCGGTGGCGAGTGCACGTATGCCCGTGATTGCACTTCCGTAACTGGGCGCTCCAGCGCAGCACTGATTGTAAATTATTGTAACCAATTCTAAAGTTATTCATAATTATTTTTTTTCACGTGCACATTAAAACAACAAATGTATGCAAAAAAAATTAATTAGGAAGGATTTAAGAGTTAGATTCAAAAGTAGGGTTATACGCTTTGTACGAAATATTTAAATGTATGTATGTGTAAGATTGTGAATTAGGAGGGATTTTAGAATTGGATATCAAAATCAGGATATTCCCTTTTTCCAAAATATTTATATATATGTATATGCGAGCTTCAGAGTTAGAAGGATTATATACATATTCTGGAAAAGACCTATAATCCTGATTTTGAAACCAACTCTAATGTTCTTCCTAACACAGAATATATAATTTCCATATATATAAGCAGCAACATTGAAATTGATGAGGAAAAAGAATTGGCTAAACCGAACTCACCAGCAGAACTGTTTGGTTCTACCAATTCTTCTTTAGCATCACTGTGTGTGATCTGTCATGACACTGACGCCAACGTTGGCATTTAAAAGTGTGTAACGAAATTACTTTAAAACTTGAAGCGGAATGTGTGGCTGAATGCCCAAATAACTATTTGTGCCCGAATTGTCGCACTTTTATTACAAGCACCATTCAGGTTTACAATTAAAAAATGATAATGTTTTATAGTAAAATTTTGGTTTTTTTATTATTGATTTCCAGACAAAATTTGTATTTTGCGATAAGTACATGCTTTTTAGCTATTAGTTCTTTTTTTGGTGGTTCGGTTATTATTTTTGTCAATTAGTTCATTTTATTTGGGGAATAGTTCATTGTTGGAATTTGGGGATTAATTCATATGAACTAAGCTCCAAAAATTTGAAAAATATTTTTGGGGATTAGTTCATTTTCGAAGATGGGGGTTGGTTTATAATGAACTAAGACCCAAAAATATTGGGGGTTAGTTCATTTTTCACTTGGGAGCTAGTGACTTGGAGGTTAGTTCGTAGCGCCGTATAGTTGTACTATTATATAATGTTTGTATGTAAATTAAATATTTTAAATATTGATTTAATAATAGTTAGGGTATTTCGTGTTAAATTCTACAATTACTCTTATGTTTTATTTCGTTTTTTTTTGTTGTTTCATTTTTTTTTTAACTTATTATTATTACTTACCGTATAGACGTTAATATAATTTAAGATTTAAACGCTTTTACTAGACAAATTCATTTAAGACGTACGTAAAAAACAAAAATCGTCATACAATATATATGTATAATATATGAGTAGAATGGTGTAATATAAAATTTCAATCAATTACTAAGCTAAAAGTTACTGACCTTTTCCTTTTAGTAATTATATATTTTTATATAACATTTTTATATATATGTATATGTATATATGGTATCTATAGTAATAGAACATGCATTGATATGTAAAATGTTCTTTAATGCATTAGTAATCACATATTAATTCAACGTTTAATTTATAGTTTAAGATTTATTTATTTTTTTGTTTTTGTTTTATTTTTGTTTCAATATCATGCTGCTGAACTAGCAAAAATATTGGTATTAATGACTACAGTACCTACATAAATACTGCATAACATAAATATTTTAAGAATTAAAAAAAAAAAAAAAGAAAAAAAAACAGTACAAGGATATGCAAATTATATCTTTTCTAAAGAATATTTATTATAATTTATGCAATAATATTGTATATATATTTATATGTATATAGGAGTTTTATATTCTTATGTATAGCGAAGCGATATGCAAAAAAATAGCAGTATAGTGTTTAATCGTATATTTTATTTTCGTAATTTATTACGTAAAATTTGATTTTTTTTTTCCAGTATTTGAAGATATTAAAATCTATTTCGAATATATTTTTTTTTAATTTATATTGAATTAAACTCGCTACAAAGGCTCGTATATAGTCGTGTCTCAAATTCTCGTTTTCTCAAAATTTTGTTTTTGACAATCTAGTTTTTTAAAATTTAGTTCTCCCAAATTTATTGTTAAAATATTATTGTTAATTAAAATATTATTAAAATTTTGTTAAAATATGTATTGTTAAATCTCTTTTTTTTTTCAGAAAATGTAGAAAAACTAAAGCACGTGATTATGACTTGATGCGAGCATTCTTATCCAACTCGAAATATGTATGTAAAGAAATAACTTTATAGTTGATTTGAAAATCAGGGTTTCAATAATTTGTTAACGGTGGTTTTTCGCCTTTTCAAGAATACATATTTTATATGCGAGATTCTCCCTCATTTAATTTTAGAAATAAAACCTCAATTTAATTTAAATTTTTTTAAAATTTCATTTAAAAAATAAAAGTTAAAAAAAAACAAATTGAGAGGAGGCCTAACGGGTGAGAATGTATAATTTTTTTGATGCTCTATGGTCTTTAGAGCATTGAAAAGGACAAAAATACCTTTGCTCGTAATATCCTTATCCGTAATAATTTTATAATTTCATTAACAAAAAAAAAAAATAAAAGTTAAAAAAAAAACAAATAAAGGAGGAAAAAGGTAAGAGCGTATAAATTACGCTGTAAACACCGAGGGTGTGTGGGTTCGAGTCCCACACACGTCGTAAGAATAAGTCCTTCTTACGACATTTACAGCCACGCTTGAAAAGGAAAGGTTGTGTACTTTCTTTGTCACATTTAGGTGGCAGGGGAATAAACTAAAAAAAAACAATAGAGGTTTTAGGAAATTAAAATTTTGAGAAAACGAGATTTTAAAAAAGGCAGATTTTGAGTTTTGTAGTATATTGAAAACTCAAACTAAAATTTTACATAACATTACAAACCTCCTGTAAAAAAGCCATTGGTAGGAAATCGGGGCTTAAGCCATACATGACTTACTGGCTATACACATCCGTAGTAAGACCCATTCTTATGTACGGAGTCCTAGTATGATAGAAGGCAATCAATAAAGAGGTCAACCACAAGGCAATCGCTAGGGTCCAAAGAACTGCCACACTATGTATTAGTGGCTCTTTAATAACAACCCCTTCTGCGGCATTAGACATCATGCTTAATCTGATTCCTGTAGAATATTATAGTAAATTTGCAGCCGCAAACACAGCTGTGAGATTAAAAGCTATATCTCAGTGGATCAATTCACGAGAAGGTCACTCGGATATCATAAACCAATTCAAGCCCACTCCCGCCTTGGTGGACTACACATCCCCCAATTACTTCTTCAGGAAATCTCATGTGACGAGCATCCCAAGCCGTGAGAGTTGGAACTCGAACACAGTGATGACCTTCGAAGGAGTACAATTCTACACTGATGGTTTAAAAATGAATAGCAGTGTAGGATGTGGGGTCTTCTCAGATAATCTGAATATTAGTTATAATTTCCGATTACCAGACCATTGTAGTGTCTTCCAAGCGGAAATTATGGCAATTCAAGAAGCCTTGATTCTACTGAATAGAAGCGTTTTGACTGTGAAGCAAGTACGTATTCTGTCAGACAGTCAGGCTGCGTTAAAATCTCTGGAATCAACATGCACAAGCTTGAAGACTGTAATAAACTGCCGAAAACTTCTTAACGAGATGGCCAGGCAGTTTAGCATTCAGCTTTGCTGGGTACCAGGTCATTGAGGTATTCCGGGAAATGAAAAAGCTGATGAACTCGCAAGAATTGCTATACTATTGAATTACTATCCAGAAGCAAAACGTTATTTCGAAAGGAAATAACGGATATGGTAAATTACAAATGGTCAAACTTGACCTCGTGCAATAACACAAGATTGATATGGCCCAAAACCGATTTAAGACATCCAATGATCTGCTTTCTCTCAAAACGGCAGACATTGGAATGACAATAAGTATAATCACCGGTCACTGTCTGATAGGAAAGCATGCCAGAAGACTTGGCTTATCCGCAAACGACTACTGTAGAGCCTGCAAGGATGAAGAAGAGGAGGAAACTACTCGCCATCTCCTTTGCACATGCTCGGCCTTGTCGGTAAGAAGGAATACCCATTTGGGGCAATATCTCTTCGACAGCCTTAGCGATCTGGCAGGTAAAAATGTGAAGAGTATTCTTCGCTTTGCAAAAAGCTCAAATTAATCTTAACGAGTGGGATAGAGAAGCTTCTATGTGGTATCACAATGGACCAAATACGGTCTAAGTGTGCCTTTTTGGCAGCCACCTTAACCTAATCTAACCTACTAAACCATTCCTATTCTTTTTTTTGGCATATTTCAACAGTTTTAGTTTATATAAAATTATTACGCTTATGTTCTAGATTGCACACGATATACCTTTAAGTTATTTGTGTTTTGTAATGAACGATTCAACGAATATAACAGGTCATAATTATGACAAAAAAGAAGCATCATCAGCTGAAGCCATTAATTGTGAAAATGTCAAAAAGACTGGAGATGTTATATTTATAATAAAAAATTCAAAATTTTACTTCAGAAAAAAGACAGATATATACAAATAAGGCGATATCTTAGTTTAAAGTTTGAAATTAAAGTTTTTCTGTTTCGAGTTTAAATATTTCATTCTAACAGTATATTTAATTATTGACTGTTCATTATTTGTTATTTCAAGTTAAAATGTCAATTTTTATTATTCTAATATGTTATACTTTTATATTATCGGTAATTTTTTATTGTAAAAGGGAATATTATTTTGCACATAACTGTATTATTACCTACTGGTATAATTATTCATTTAAAATATGGAAACAAAAAAACATTTTAAATGTATATATGAGTACACCAGATGTATTATTATTTTTATTGCCAAAAGAAAAAGAAAAACATGCAAATGCATAGTTTTAGGCAGTCAGTAGTAGTTGAAGACTAACTTATTAAAAACTTTGATATATGGTAAATGTTTATAAATATTCAATTTTTGGCAGACTTTAAATAGAAGGTAATTTTTTATAATGCTCCTTGTTATTTTTCTTTGTTTTTTATCTTTTTCTTTTGTTTTGCATTTCATTTAAAGACAAAAATGTAATTAGTACTCTTTAAAAATATTTTTATGGTATGTTGAAGTCTTTTATTTGTCAGATAATATATTAATTTTTAATTTTTGGTAAAAAAAGAAAAAAAATTATTAATAACTAACTACATATACATATATAAAAGAGAATCTTGGAATAATTTTACTAAGAGATAAATTATTAAAAATGCAAATGAATACAACGAAACTATTAATCTTAATTTTATTTACTTACTTATTGTCATTTTTTTTTTAAGAAAAACACGAATAAGATATTAGAGTTAAATATTATGAATTCATTTCTATGGTTACTGGTCTTTTGACCCAGTTATTTAAGGATAAAGATAAGGATACATAAATGAAAAATAATTAAAATATGCTTCAAAAGGTTTTTTAAATACACATCTTTTAGATTTAAATTTAAGTGTACAGGAAAGTTTAATTGAGAAATAATTAGTACAATCATTTCACCTCAATATTAAGTAAACTTAACAGTTTTATTTGGATTAGAATATATGATATGAATGAATTTGAAATCCCCATTCTGAATGTAAGTAATAATTTCCTATAATAAAAATAAATCCTATAATAAATAAATAAAATTGAATAATTTCCTATAATAGTATAGTAATACATTTCAATTGTTTGTGTAACATAGTATTTTATTGATTTTAATTTTATTATTTGTTAAGTTATAGTGATAACAATTCTTTATGCATTTTATCAGAGAATCCATTTTTAAAATTCTTTTCGACTGAACTTCTTGAAGTTCTGAACTATGTTGAGTCTCATTTTATATATTTATCAATTTTGAAAGATATCTTTGGCAATGAAAGAGTTAGGAAATAGAAAAATAAATACTTATTATATTATATAAGTAGATAAAAGGTTGTGCAAAATTAGTTAAATTTGCTTCATATATAGCAGTTTTTAATAAATTTTCTAAATTAGTCTTGATCGATTAAAATGATTTACAAATAGTTTGTTTGCTTGTTTATTTTATTGAATAAAGAAACAGTCAAGTGGGGAGTCCTTTTCAATTCGAATGTACGCCTATGACCGTACAGTTTTTTAGTACTTAAGCATAAAAAATGTTTAATTTATTACGTTTTTCTTACTGTCTAAGTCCACTAAGTTTTGTTGTAGAAAACAACTATTTATATAAAATATATTTATATTTATATTTCATTTCACATATAAGATAATGCAATACATATTATTAAATCATCGACTGCTAAAGACTATTATAATTTATAGGTTGAATAAAATTTTTGAATTATATATAATAATATTATTTATTTTATTTGTATATATTATATTTTATTTATATTATTTATGTATTTATTTATAACCACTAGACCACCAGGGCTCCATTTTACATTATATATTTGGTTGCAAGGTATATTTGTTAAATTATTTTTTCAATAACTCGCTTTCAAATTAAATCTACCTGTATAGGATTTGAACATCTACTGCCTCATGTGCTTAATCACTAATAATCAGCCACGAGCTTAAGCACTTAGGTCATCAAAGCCCCTTAGTAATTTAAAATTAATTACTTAATTTTTACAAAATTGCATATTTTTAGGTAGGTTTTTTTAAAAAATATTTTAATTAAAAAAAACTTTTTTAGATTCTTAAATTAAAACTGTCTACTTACATATACAATATATTTATGTAGTTATTTTTTTTCTATAATATATGGTTTTCTATAATATATATTATAATATATAAAATTGAAAATTTGCACCATTTAAATTTTCACCATTTAAATTTTCAATATAAATTTAAAAGTTTTATGGGCTCCTTCAAGAAAACATTGAAATGGTAATTGTAAAAGAAAATGAAAATAATTCAAATGACAAAAATAAAAACAAAATTGTAACTACATATTTATAATATGTTTTTTATTACTTTCAAATAAGTTAAAACAAATTCAATTTTTTAATATTTGTTTCTAATGATGTTATTTTTCATTAAAAGGTTAAGGAAGTAAAAGTTTTTCGATACTTTTATATTTCAAATAACAAAGAAAAGGCATAACAATTTATTTTAAACACGCAATAAATTTGCTAATATACTGATATAAAACTCTTGAGTTGGATTATAGAATTTGATATAATTTCATAAAAAACAATAAGGATATAATAATGTTAAAAACAAAAAAAAAATCATTTTTTTTTGAAGTACTCAATTTAGTTTTATTTTTAAGTCCAAGGACATTTTTTTGTTTTGGAAATTTGTAAATTTATTTACTTCCAAAACTATTATAATAATTTAATCTAAAATTGTAAACAGTTTTTGAATTGTTTACTTGTTTTCTTTTTCAAGGATATTTTTACTGGTTTACATTTTGTAAATTTAAATTGAAAAAGGAAAATTATATAATTTTAGTGCAAAAAAACAAACAAAAATATTGCATTGTGTTTTTTTTAAAACAAATATAAAAAAGAACCTTATTGTGTAATAAACTGCAAAAAAGTCAATTTATTATTATTGGAAAAAAATAAAGTAAAAAAAATTAAACACAAAAATATTCATTTATAAGTTTAATTTTTTAATGATCTTGTTTTTTTTACTTTTCGTTTGCATTTCAAAGTGTAACTTTAAATTTTCTAATTCAATTTGAAACTTGTACCTTGTTGAGCCAATGAATTCTATAATTAAAACTTATTGAACATCTTGATAATTGGCAACAGCTCCTTTAACGAATATTTTAAGAGTAAGATTATTAGTATAAAAAAATTAGAATTAGCATTAGAACTTCAATTCGTGTTTCATAAACTTATACTATAGTAAATGAGTTGAGTAATTAAGATCTGTTGAAACTGAAGCTTAAACTAATTCTTCGATTTTTTTGATGCTCTATGGTCTTTAGAACAGTGTAAAGGACTAAAATACCTTTGCTCGTAATATCCATCACAAAGTTCTATTTAATTTTTTCTTTCTTAATTCAAAATCATTAATGAGCGGACATTTTTAATAATTTAGAGACGTTTTTAAAGTGATGCTTGTTTTTTCATTAAATTTTTTATAAGAAATATTTCATGGAAAAAAGTGTCTATATATAAAATCTTACCAATCAATAAGAGGACTAATTTTTAACAATTTATTATTCAATTACCAGCTTCGATTGGCCTTTCTTAATATTATCTTAATAAGTAGAAATTAACAATAAGCATTATGTCACCAAACAAACGCCTGTTATTGATAAATAAAACAATTATGGTTTCTGCTCGTGAAAAACAAGGAGTGCGACAGCCCACCCCTATATTGTTGAACTATCTGATAGTGTAATCCAGCATTAGAAATTCGTTAGTCATGCAAACGTTGCATTTATGGAATCTTGTGCCACACATGTGTTCTTAAATGGTAACTCATGTGTCTACGATGTAACGAAATTTAAGAAGAACATCAACATCTTTCTTCAAAATAAATCTCCAAAAATTCTCCTTCATAAATTCTAATTAAATCCAAATTATCCCAAAACCTATTTCCCAAGCATCCTTCACACATCCTTATCCCTAAAATGAAACTGTACATTTTGCCACTATGTATTAAAGGATCCATCCTAAAGTTTGCTTTTGAAAAGGATGGTTTTCGTTGGCTAAAATCTAACACTTATTAGACGAATCTCATGTAGTTCATTTGAATCCTTTGTCCTTCCGTCCTTCCGACCGTCCTTCGTAAAAAAAAAAAAAATAAAAAAACAAAACAACAGTTTATGTTTGTTCCCTGTTTATTTATAATACTATTACATCCTATTTTTATATTAATTGAATTGTAAATTTATATATTATCCTTTTTCTACAATATGGAATGTCCCACTCTGTTGCAGATTCAATTTAAGGGCAATTATTTTCTTTCCTATCTTTGAAATCTACTAGGGGAATATCGTTCAGGAAGATATTGTTATTAGAAGTTTTTATAAGACAGCTTCTCTAAATTTTCTTTTATATATTTGAAAAAAAAAAGGAAATTAGTAAATTTAAAATTTCCGCCATAAGATTGATTAAAGTATTTATAAATTATCGATTAAGTCAAATATACCTTAATTAATAATAAAATTTAATGCCGTGCCGTTTGTTAAAATATCTCTTGCAAAAATATTTAAATTTTGTATACTTAAATTTTTATATTAATGTGGTATTTGTGAAATAATTTTTTAAGATTATTATCTTAAAATATTTAATTTCGTTATTTTTAACAGTATAGAATTTATTTTGGTATAAATTTTTATTTTAAGCGATAAATTATTTTTAGCATAATAATAAACAAAAATGTTTGCTTAAACCATAAAAAATAAAAACAAAAGATACAATTTTTACTGGAGTATTTAAAAATTTTGTTGAAATTTTTATATAAAATAACTTGTGCTAGATCAAGAAGGTATGGTGATTTAACAGTGAAGAAAAAATTTAATTTATAAAAGAAAATCAATATTGAAAATATAAACAATATTTATTAAAAAAGGACCTACAAAAAATTTCTATATTGTGAAATATTGAAACAAAAATATCTGATATAATACAGGTGGTTGGATAAAAAAAATATTGTATTTATCAGAATGAGTAATCAATATTTAAAAGAAAAAAGAAAAAAAAAAAAGCAAAGACAGTGTATGTAAAATTAAAGATTTTTAAAGGCACACATTTTGAAAAAAAAAAAGTAATAAAAAGCATTTTATAGAATTGTGACTTCCTTTGGAACTAAATTCATAATTTTGAGATACACTTTTCGTATATAATTAGGAAAAGTCGTTAGTACTTCTAAACATATATTGTTAGATCTTTAGTTTTAGTCTCTTACTTTAAACAAATTTACACAGAAGACAGGTTAAAAGGTAACGAATAAATAACGAATTTTTAATATTTTACTTCATTTTGACTTCGTTTTTAAATGAGTTTTATCTAAGGTGATTTATGTTTATTCTCAAAGAGGTCTTTAGTTTTGAAATATTAATGTTATGAGTATAAACGTTCTTAAAATACCAAGAAACTAAAAATATGTAAAATTTAAATATCGGCTTAATATATTGAAACATATGAAAAGAGTATTTTTTTTTAACTTTGAGTGGCTACAGCTTCATATAGGGTAGGGGTACATGAAAGAGTTGTTTTGCAGTTTTCTTTTTATATGATATTTATTTATGGCTAAAATTGCATTCCTTTATCTCAAAACTATTTAGAAGTTTGGTAAGCAAACAGACAGTTGGACGGACAAAAATAAATTAATAGGTACAAATTTTTTTTGAAATTTTTTGAAACTTTGTTTAAAAATAATAAAAGAAGAGTGAGAAAACGTGCATAGTATACAAAAGAAATAAAAAAAGATTGTTGTCATACCATTTGTTGTAATATAAATTACTAATATTGAAATTATATACCAAAATTTTCTTTATTATAGATTTGTTTTTTTTTTTGTTCTTTATATAATGGAATTTTAAATGATAATAAAAGTAATTTGTATAAAATTAATTTTAATAGGCATTGAATTTTTTTTAAATAAATAATATACTTTTTAAAAAAAGTATATACAATATTTGAAGGATATTTGAATATTTAAAATATCAAAAAATTATAGAAATGTGTTGTTATATGAATCATATTTAATTTTCTATATGATTTTCCTCAATGATTTAATTACAATAATTATCAATATGAATTATTATGTATTATTATACATTTTTATATATTTTCACACTAACCCTAACGGTTCAGATATATGAACTATTATATTTCTTCTTAAAATAACTAACGGTACACATTTATTTATAGAATTGATTTCAAGAATCAATCATAATCTTATAAATTTTTTTTTGCCAGTTATATATAAAATAATTTAAATTCCCATACTTTTGCCTAATAAACGATCCCAATGTCAGCTCAATTCTCTCTCCTCTCTCTCTCCCCTCCCGACGATGTTCGCCGTCTAACCGAAACACTTATCTTGTTTTATTAGTTAGATACTTTATAGGAGTGGGTTCTTGTTCTGACGAGATTAAAAGTTTGATGCTTCCGCTCAAAGCATTCTAAAGAGAAACAAGGAGAGCTTCTGCTGCCCGTCCCTGTATAGTTCAAATTCCCAGATGGTATAATTCGGTTTACGAAAATTTATTTCTGGTATGAACATAGCGAATGTGAAACCATCTCCTAACTCTTATGGCAATGATTACATGTATAAGCTGTAAAAATTTACTCTCCTCTATAATCTCTATTTCGATTATTCACACCTACCCTCGCAAAAAAAAAACAAAAAAAATATAAAAAGTTAAAATAAATAATTTGAATCAAGCAAAAATTTAAAAATTATTTATATAAGAACTTATCAGATCAATACAATATACAGTATTGGTTTAATTCTTTCAACTTCAAAATATCTCAGAAACTTTAAATTAACAAATTTAAATCTCTCATTAATCCTTAACGAATTAAAGCCATATTGAATTTATATTTATTTTTATATTGGTTTTTATGAAATACCACAATTATTTGTTAATCGCCTGGATATTATCTACATGATATATTTATTTATTAACCAACTTTAAATTGCTTCAAATATGTGGTTTTTAAAGTTTTTATTCTTTCGCTTTATAAAAATCCAAATTTTAAATTTAAAAATTTCATATAAAGCAATAAAAGTTATTAAATCGGTTGCAATTCCTGTTTTTTCCACAGTATCTCTGATTTTTTTTAACTGCTCTCTGGAAAAGAAATTTGAAATGAAAAATATTTTACCCACTTTTCATAATGTTATAATAGTGGTTGGTTTAATGGTGTCAGAAAATTTTTATTTTTTTTATATAAATTTTTTTTTTGTGCTCAGCATGTTAACAATTAAAACTCAAGTGGAGGCTATAAAACTTGATTAAGAGCTTCAGACAAACAACAAAAACCATATAAAAGAAAACAAAATAAAAAATAAAATTCGAGATAAAGAAAAAAATCATGGACGAGCAAAAAAAAGAAAAATAATTGGTTTTGTTTTGTGCAGTAGAAGTACATGTAGTACATACCAACTTTAAAATATAATTCTTTAAAATTTTACTATTGTTCAAAATCCCCCAAACTTTACATTTTATTTTTGTTTGCTTCTGATTTGAATAAATAAATTTTGTATCCTTTATTATTGTTTGGATATATGATAAAACTTTGATATAAAAATAGTTTCAGTACAATGTAGGATGCTTAGTACTATGTTGTAAATTTTGATTACATTTTTATATTTAAAATAGAGAGAACTATTAACAAGTTGACAATCATTTAAGCGGTTATAAATAAAGTGATTTTAACTAAATTAATGGTTATACGATGTAAAAAATAGTTAACCATTTTTTTTCCATTTTGACAAACAATAATATTTTATTCAGAATTTCCATTAAAATCGATGTTACGAGTGAAATATAGGTTCATATAAAAGAAAAAAAAACTAAAAGTTAATAAAATATGATCATCAAATAAAAAATTAATATGAAATAAAAACGAGGAAGAATACAGTTGCCTTTGTCAACTCTTAGATACCCGTACGAACCGTTAGCCACACACAGCCACTCTGCCTACAATATTATTTTTTTAATATTTTAGTATTTTAAAATAATTTGGGTGAATTTTATAATTTCTAGAATTATGGGTTGTACATATATTCAAACTATATGTTTACATTCTTCAAACGCATATATTCATTCATACATTCTTCAAAAGCAGATTTTAACCTTCCACATAAGAATCTAAAACTTTTTCAAATATTCTATAGTACCATTTAATACTAAGCGGTAAATGTATATTAAATTTACTTAGTACAAAATAGTAAATATAATTTTAAATATTATATTATATTATATTTAAATATTGACAGCATAATTTCTTATAAGTAAATAAAATACATATATGTATGTAAATACGGCGCTATATAATATACATCTATACTCTTATCATTCATTCACTAGTGACATATACGATATGTAAATAAACATGATATTATATAAGTATGTATATATATCAATATCATATAAATAAAAGTTCTTCAAGCAACCGTTATGTTGTTTATTTATTTACATTTTTTTGTACTACGCATTATATCCTCAACAATTTCAAATTATCGAGTAAAACAAAATGGAAAAAATTCGTTTTAAAGAAATTTGTTAGAAAATTTGAAAAAATCAAGTAACACTTTCGTTAATTATAAAGTAACCCTATATTATTAAAAAAAGTTGTTAACAGAAATAAGAGTATAATGTGGAAGCTTTAATTTTTGTGTATTACTTCAAAAAAATTTTAACAGGTGTTCAAGTTACAGGTGTTTAAAAATAGGAAATTTTCAGTTTTTGACCCCTTACAGCTCCTAAACGGGGAGTGATACAAAAAAAATTTCTGAAAGGACTCATACTTATTTTTAAAGGTCTAACTTCTTTCAAAATTTCCAACTTAAACCGTTTAGAAGATAGAAGGGTTAAAGGATTTCAAAATTTGAGTTTCGCATAACGGTAAATTAAGGCATCGTATGTCACAAATATATATTTATTGTATATATACTTTTAAAGCTAATAAAAGTAGGAATCGTTTGGCGTTTTCAAAATGAATATATACCTTATACAACTTGTGCTATAACAATTTAAATATAGAGCTTTTTTGAACCTTTGGAGAGCTGTAGCTCCGTAACGGGTGGGGCTACGAAAAAAAGTTATAAAAAATAAAATTAATATTTTTGTGAGATCTATCAGCAGTTAAAATTTCATAGCTCTGTTTCAAAAAAAATGTAGGGATCTAAAAGTTAGGTGTTCGAGAGCTACCCTAAGGCTTGGTCCAAACTCAACTGTGTAAATTTCAAGATTCTAGCTTTCTTAGTTTTTGAGTTAGCGTGCTGACGGACGGACGGACGGACATGGCAAAAAAGTCTTAGAATTTTTTTCTGATCCGATCCATACCTTTGAAGGTATATCTAGCTCGCTTATTTCGAGGTGTTACAAACGGAGGAGTAATTTTATTATACCCGATCCTATCGTACGGGTATAATAAGGTGAAAATTTAGCAGAATTTATTAAAGGGAAATGTTCGCCATCCCTAGATATATGCAATTTTTTTGATTCTATTTTGTGTTAATAGCATAATTTAATATCAATTTTATGGGGCCTCGGTGGCATAAGAGCGTATAAAATACGCTGCAATTACCGAGGGAGTGTGGGTTCGATCCCTGCACAGGTCGTAAGTGTTTTTTTCTTTATATAACCCCCTTACCACGAAATATAATATAATGTAAATATATAGTATATAATATAAACAAAATAAATAATATTAGTATATAATTTAATAATAGTATAAAATGGCCTTTAGTAGCCGATGGTTCAATAATATTGCATTACATTTATGTATGTAATATTAATATAAATAAATAAATAAATAATATCAATTTTATTCGAAAATATTTCAATAGGTCACAACTAGTTGAGGACAATAGCTTAATTTCAAGAATATATGATGGCAACAATGAATATATTCAAAAATCGTTAAATACAGGGTTCATGGTACCGGAACATTTTATATTCTTAGATATGCCGGGTTATATACAGAACCAGTAATACGTCCCAATATTATTTCACAATTATAAAAGGGCTATGTGTAAAAAAATTAGTTATGATCGAGAGTTCTAATGACGAGAGTTCTATCAACATAACATATGACGTATATATACCGGATAGGGATAAAACATTAGGTAGAAGTTATTCGTGGTTAGAAGATACTTATTAGTTATTAGTATACATAAATGTCAAAAAAAAAAATAATAATTTTTTCTATAACTAATTGTATTAGTTATAATATAATTTAAATAAATAAATAAATAAATAATGTAAATTTTCTTCTTTTCTTTATTTTAAAAAAATATATATTTATGAATTATTAATTGTTACATTGAATAATTCAGATTTTTGTATAAAATATGTAAATGAATATTTTAAAATATCCAAAACCGAAATTTCAATATATAAGAACATGATGGCTATTAATGATTGAACCTTTATAACAGTTGTCACAATTGAGCCATTAATGACAATTAAAATTTGTTTTGGTAGTACTTATTATAATATCTGCTATTTTTAGAAGGTTTCCCATAAACATTTCTGAAAAATTTGTTAAAAATTATCTTTCAAATTAATAATGTTCTATTAAACAAATTAAAATAAAGTATGTTATGATTATTATTTAAAAATTCATTTTTAAAATGTTAATTTACAAAATATGTTTTTGTTTTTGAAATGAAAAATATGTTTTTAGTATTAATTTCCTATAATACAGGACTACGAATCTATATTATATATTTCAGAAATTAAATAAATAAATTAATATTTATTTAAACAAGTAAAAACAAAAGAATATTTTGTAGTATAATAATTCTCGTTTTAATAGATTTTATACAAGTACATTTTAATTTTTATTGAATAGCTTGAAAAAACTTGTATTAATAATTGAAGTAAAAATTTTGAAATGATTTTACTTAAAATTCAAATTTTAGTGTAAGCAATTCCTTCCAAAATGCAAAGTTGCTTTTGTATTTTCTTCTTTTTTGTTTACGTGCTACCTAAACTCTAGAAGAGAGCAATGTGTGTTAATGTTTTTTGTACATTGTTGCCATAGGTTTGAATAAATGGGGGAGGAAGTGAGGGAGCAAAATACGATAAAATGGAGAAATTGAAAAGTAAGTTGGATATATAATTATCTACAAAGATAATATCAAAGATATATATAAAAAAGAGATAAAGCTCCAATATTTTGGCAAATGTTGAGAGAAGGCAGACTTATTAAAACGATTCACATATTAAAACAACTTCACATATTAGGCGAAAGCACGATTTTGGACTTTGTTCATGAACTCAATGATGTTTGTTAAGCGTCAGTCAAAATCTCCGTATTTACTCCATCTTAGGTCGAATGTATGCTTGGTAGATATTAGATAGTTCTCTTGGAGAAAAATAAGCGTTATATATATATAACGCTTATATGGTTCCCGTTTGTGGAACCATATACCATCACATGTGTTCCCTAAATTTGGTAATTCATATGTGTACGATTTGCTTAAGTTTAATAAGAACATTAACATCTTTCTTCAAAATGTCCCTCCAAATTTCCCAATTCCAATTTCTCCAATTATCCTTCCCACACCCCTATCTCCAAAGCCAAACTGTACATTTGTATTAAAGGTTCCATCCTAAAGTTTGGTTTAAAAAGGGGGGTGATTTTTTTTGGTTAAAGTCCAACACTACCCTGAGGAAGCACGTGCACTTCCTCTTGGTGACTTTCGAGTTTTCCACCAACCCTCGTAAAAAAAAAATATACATATACATAAAAACAAAGTATTTATACGTAATTATAAAAACGTGTATTTGAAATGTAGATACTTGCACTTAAAAATGAAGCTTAAAATGAAATTATTTGCATTTAAGAAAAAAACTTGCACTTTAAGTGGAATTTCTTTTTTTTAAAGTAAATATTGTATATATAGAGTATAATTTTGGTATATATAACATGTATACTATGTGTTAATGTTATTACAGTTTTTATCTCTATACAGAAAAATTTATAAAGTTAACCGCAATGAAAAAATAAAAAATAAAAATTCTTAAATATGTTTTAGTGTTAGATGATTTTTATCTACACAAGTTTATGGCATTATTATGTCAACAAATACAAAAATTAAATTGTAACATAATAAATCTTATTTTCAATTTTAAAGTATGAACAACTTTGTCTTTTAAAATAAAATAATAAAGTATAAAAATTATTCCTAAATAATATTGTTGTTTAAATTGCAATTGCAATTTAAAAAAAAAATTCTAAAAAAAAATCTTATTTAAATATCCTGTATAATAAAAAATGTTAAAATTTGATAAATGCAAAAAATATGTTTTGAAATGAAACATTTTTTAAAAGGATTATCATGCTTTTGAATAATTTTTCATAAATACATATATATACTTGTATAAATGCTTATAGGTTCTTTTAACTTTAAATGTTTAAAATCAATAATTTTTAAAAACAAAAAAAAAAAAAACAAAAATATTTAAAGGAATCAAAAAATATAACATAATATAAAAACTTCAGGCTAAAAATGTGAAATAAAAATAAAATTTTATCAAAGTTTCAAAGTTTTTATTTAAAGTTATTTAAATTATTTGAAACAGTTTTAATTATATAACACATTGTTAATATTATGTTAACTCAGTTTATTTTTTAGTTCAGTTTATAATATTTAATTAAATTTTATAAAATTATTTTTTATTTAACTTTTATAATTGGTTCGTTTAAATAGCTAACTTTCTAATCTGTCATTGAATTAGCTTTTTCGATAAATGTCTATAGAGTTCCGAAAATTTCATTTTTCTAATGTGGCTTAATATAAGTATTTATTTATTATTAGATACTATTATAAGATAGGTTGTTTTTGAGTGACAATATTTTAACAAACTCAGATATTTTATTTTAATTTAAACAGTTTGTTCATGTCGGCATCAACGTTGAAAAACATTCAAGAAAGTTTAATTCGTTCTTTAATTCTTAACTCATTAACTTAAATATTTTCATCTAGTTACTTTTCAGTAATTTTTCTTAAGAAGTAGTTGCATGACTTCATAATATTATCTTGGCTACGACACTTCATCGATTTCTGGTATATTTGTGAAAGATAAACATCCATGTTAAAGGAAAAAACTTTTATTTAACTGATTATTATCCCTAAAACTTAAAATTGTAGAAAGGTTAAAAAGGAAAAATATACAAAGTGAAATTTATTGCTCAGTAGATTTTAGTAGATAATTTTTGAAGACAAATTAAAAAACAAAAATTTAACACTTGCTTATTAATTCTTAATTGTTATGCTTTAATACGTAATTATCTTTTTCATATTTAATTTATTTAACATTTTTCGAAAAACATATTTGAAAATATTACTTTAGTTTAAGTATGTATGTAGTACGTATTTAGAAATATAAGGTAAATAAAAATTTTATTTTTAAAATTTAGGTAAATTGGGTTAACATTGGGTTAACATGAAAGCATATAATTAACACTTATTATTTTTTAATTTTAAACTTTTATTGAAAAGAACTGTTTTATTCACCACTTTAAATATATATTCAATTTTATTCTCTTTTTTCATGTTAAAGTGAAGAGACATCGATTGTGAAGAGACAATTAAAAACCGATTTAAATATATAAAATATATTAAAAATAATTTAAATATATAAAATATATTCATCATACTATAATATAATTCAATTTATAAAGCAATACCATTTTATGGCATACTTTAAGGCACTTATTAAATTTTATTTTTGTTGTTGAAAAGAATATGAAAGAAAAAAATTAAAAATCCTTTTTATCCTTTTAAAATATTTTATATTAGTTCTTTGTTTTGTTTTTTTCTTTTTTTTTTATCTTGTATAAAATTGATAAATATTCAATTAAAAAAATAAAAAAAAAAAGCAGATTTTATAGGATTTAACCTAAATGTTTATAAATTTATAGAAATTTATACAACGATACATAGGTATTTGTTTGAATTTAATAAAAGAAAGAAACAAAAAATTAAAAAATTATTTTCATTTATAATGTCAAGATAGGGTTAGTAACCCTTAAATTTTTTTTTACTTTTATTTTATTTCTATATTTATTTTTTAATCCTACACATCTAATATGTCTGTATCTTTTTTTTTTTTTTTATAAAAAAATTGAATATCTAATTGAAATAAGGTGCAGGCGGTTCTTATGTAGATTTTTTTTTTAACAATATATTCTATTAAAAAAAAAACGGAGGAATTTAACATATAAGAGAGCAAAAATATGTTTTAATGCCAGTAAATTATAGGATAATAGTATTAGTTATAAATAAATTTAAATTGTTGTACACGATGACTGATGAGACTTTTGAATCTGCACCATGTAGAATATGATGTCTGTAAAGTTAAAAGTTTGCAAAGAATTTTTGCCATTTTTTCCTTTTTAATTTACTTTTTCAATAAACATAAAATAAAAATTTTCTAAGGTTAACCAAAAATATATTTTGCAGATTGCAAAAAATTAAATACATCTCTCTATATTAAATACATTTCTAGAAAGATAAGATTTAAACGAATCTTCAAAATAAATTCTAAAAAATTAATTTCAATAAAGTAAGAGGATCCAGTCAATCTTATAAATTTTACAATCTTACAAAAAATAATAAAGCAAATAAGGAAAAAACTTTGCTGTACGTTCTAAAGTTTGGCTATAAAAATTACAAAGATTTAATTCTTCAGCTTTATTAACTTTAATTCCGAATCAATATTTTGCTTCAAAGGATGAAATATTTAAATTGCAACCTGATATTTATTGTCGGTATTAAAAGTGTGGCGACAAAATCACCGATTATCTTTAGATAATTATTAGAATTTTTTATTAACTGCAACAGACTTTATTCTAATTACCAATATCTATTAGATTTGAATGATAAGTAGCGCTAAGATACATCTCCCAAAAATCTTTAACAATTTATTTATTTATTTATAATTAATGTTACAAATCACATAGAATTACTAAAACAATAGCTACTAAATGGCCATTATAGATCGAATATATTATTACGTGTTTAAACCACGTGCTTAATTCAAGTCCCATAAGGTCACGAAAGCTCTATAGTACAATTTAAAGTAATTATCCAAATGATCTTAATTTATTGCATAATGTCAGGCGTTATAAACATTTGATCAAGCATTAAATCTTTTCAAGTTTCTAAAACCGAACTTTGTAATGGCTATAACATTTTATTCTTTTAAATATATATATACTTATGTATTTTAGATATACATATTACATATATATAATCAAAAACGAAAACAGAAAAAAAAAAAAATAAAATCAGATAGACACTCTGATATTATTATCCTTTGTACCAGGATTTCATATATATTTTTTTTATTATTCTAGTATTTCTAATAATAATAATAATATGAAAAATAACTTTGGTTGCTCCTATTATTTGAATTCAGAAAAATAATAAAAATAAAAAAATAATACAAAACAGAACAATTTTAAAAGAACATACAACAATAATACGACAACAATTTAATCCTGACAATACAGGCAACATAACAACAATCCATATTTTAATGTTGTAAAAAAAAGTTCATTGCCTTTTTTATTAAAAAAAAAAAAGTATTCCTTTTTTTTACAAAGAATTTTTTTCGTTTAATGGAAAAATCTGGAGCAATTGAAAAAATCCCGAAAATAGAAATAGAAATAAAAAAAAAAAACCAAAAGAAAAACAAACTTGAAACATATTTTCGCTATTAGGCACTTATTTTGTCTAATGCTTGTAAACTAGGAAGAGTTGAAATGATATGTAAAATATAAAATAGAAAGAAAAAAATATATATATACATAAAAGAAAGGGTGAAAAAGAAGTCATTCCTAATATATATAAAAAACATTGAATAACTTAGAAAACGAAAATTTGAGTAGAAACAACAAAAATTATAACATAATTTAAAGGGTTTTTGTTAGTTATAGTCACAAATTTTAGCGTGTAGTTTTTGAGTTTTTTCAGTTTTTTTTAGTGCTTTATTGCTTTTGAGCTTTTAGAGTGATCTCAAATTCAATATACCGTTAGAATATTTAAAAAATCACTACCTGCATAATTTTTTTTTAAATTTTCTATACGAAAATAGGAAAATTTGAAATAAAATAAGAAAGAGATAGTAATAAAAACTAATGAAACAATGTATAAATGGTTAAAAAAACATTTTTAATCGAAAGTTGTGTAAAACAAAAAGGAAGTAAATAAAAAATTTCACAAAACTTTCGGTATTTTCATCTTAAATAATAAATGGGTCATATCTTGAATGTTATAGGCACATTTATAATCAAAAATATTTTAAAATATTTGAAAAGAAACTTTTTATCAAACCGCTGAAAGCAATCCTCATTATATAAATTAAAAAATAGCGATTTCACTTAGGAAAAAATATTTCTTTTATTAAAGGATCAAGATTGTCCTTAAAACTACAATAATGTATACTTACCTTTCTGATTTGTTTTTATATTTTGTATTATTTCGGACCGTGATTAAAAATTACAATGAAAAATTATGCTCCAAATACAAAAATTTTCTTTAATTTTTTTGTTTTTTTGTTTACAAGCAAATAAAAGTTAAATTGAAAAGTATTTCATTTTTTGTTTTTCGTTTATAGCTATAAGGTTTAGTTATAAATACTTTTCAAATTTATATTATTTATTATAAATAGGATATAAAAATAATTTACGAAATGTAATTTTAAAGATATATTATCATATCATAATATTAAGGTTATTATTAAATATTTCAAGAATCTCTTACGACCGTTAACAATTCTTTGCGCAAATACACACAAATTTAGAGTTAAACTAATTCGTATATAATTTAATTTAATTTTCCAAAGTAATCAAGAATTGCAAAATATATAGAATAAGTATCGCAGAACACTTTTTACTACGCAGATCATTAGTTATCCAATTTACAATTTACATTAGTTATCGATTCTACAAAATTTTAATTAAAATGTCGCTTTTATAATATCTATACTTATCTACTTTTTTTTGGATAAGCTTGAATCTCATTTTAATGAACGAAACTATAATTTCACTTTGTACGATACAAGTATTTGAAATAATAATTTATTTTTAAAAAAATATCTGAAGGGCAAAAATCATCTTTTTATTTCTAATATTGATCAAAATCTAAACCACAGTAAAACCACAGTACCACAGTAACACAAATAGAAATTTGTTCTTTTTTTCTGGTTTTAAACATTATTTAACTACAATTCATCCTTGAGCTTAGAATAATAGCAACGAAAATTTACACCAATACATTGATAGAAAAAAAAAATTTGTTTAACATATTTATAATTTCAACAATGCTATATAGAAAAAGGTCTGAAAACTGTCTTAAGTAGTAATTCTTTGTTAAATTTCTTGAAATAAAAAAAAACTGAATATCCTTATTGTCATAATCGTTTTTTCATTCCTAAGGGAAATGAAACACTAACAATATCCCCTTGTTAGTGTTAATGGCTTAAACTCATCTTCTCCTTTAGCCAATATAATGTAATGAAATTACTAACTATTAACGCAGTATATTGGCTAGGAAGTAGGGATAACAAAGGATAGAACAATAATGCGAAAATTTTTGAACTACTTTTAGACTGTAAGGAAACAACGAATCCGTCTAATATAATTATATAAATTATATTTTTGTTTTATCCTGTATCTGTACTAAAAACTGAAGCGGACTGCTTACCATTGAATAAATACTAAAAGCAAATAAAATGAATATCTTAAGTTTTTTAGAATAACGCAAAATTTTTTTACATTTACTTTTTATTTTAATTTTAGTTTTTTTTTTTTTAGCACATTTCCAAAAAAGATTTGAAAAAATGTGCTTATTAGTTTCACTCTGTCCGTCCGTCCGTCCGTCTGTTTACAAAACTTCTACACCGTTAAAGATAGAGAAAAAAAATTTTAACCATAGGTAGGTCTCATAAAAAAAATAATTTTGTGGAACAACTTTTTCATGTAGCCCCCCCCATTACGGAGCTACAGCCCCTCAAACTTTGAAAAAGCCCTATTTTTAAATGCATATATCTTATGTTCTGCTTAAGATTTTTGCAATCTGAAAACATCATTCGACAGGTATTTCTTTTATCTTTGTAAATTAATATCAAAATTATTCAATTTTTTTAAATTTAGTATTTAAATTTACCGTTATGTGAAAACCAAATTTTGCATGATTTTTCTACTTTCATAACTCCGGCACGCTTCTAGATAGAAGCTTCAAATTTTGAGGCAAGAAAGAACTTTTAGAATTAGTATAAGTTTGCTCAGAAAATTTTTTCGGACCACCCCCTGTTTATGAGCTATTAGGGCTTAAAAATTGAAAATTTGCTATTTTTAAACACCTGTAACTTAGGAACCTGTACATATTTTACTTCTGCAAGATATAAAAATTAAAGCTACAATAATATATTTTTACGTGTGTTAAAGGTTTATTTTAATTGTAAAGGGTTCCAAAGTTGCAGCTCTTCAAAATTGCGAAAAAGCCCCATTTTTAGATGTATATATCTCGGGCTCTGCGTAATAATTTTGTAATCTAAAACCGCGAGAAGATCGAAAATTTTATTATCTATATAAAACAATATCAAAATTATGTAATATTTTGTAATTTACTATTAAAATTTACCGTTATGTGAAAACCACATTTTGCATGAAATTTCTTTTTTCATAACTCCGGCACCCCTTTAGATAGGAACCTGAAATTTTGAGACAAGAAAGAACTTTTAGAATTAGTATAAGTTTCCTCAGAAAATTTTTTGGTTACACCCCCTCTTTAAGAGTTATTACGCCTCAAAAATTGAAAATTTGCTATTTTTAGACACCTGTAACTTAGGCACCTGTACAAATTTTTCTTCGGCAAGACATGAAAATTAAAGGTTCAGTAATATAATTTTACGTGTGTTAACGGCTTTTTTTAGTTATATAGGATTCCAGACTTACGGCCCCTCAAAATTTCAAAAATGTCCTATTTTCACATTTTTTCTTATTACATGAAATTTTCAAATTTTTGTGTAAGTCACACTTCTAAACAGTTTGTATTGAGTTTTGGAAATGTGCGCTTTTAAAAACCGTTCGTTTACATTCTACCTTGTTTTGTTTTTGCTTTTAAAGCAATGAATGAGTGAATGAAAAAAAATTTTGTTTGCTAAAAAAATACAATAGTTTCTAAATTATCATCCAGACTAATCGGTATTTTGCATAATAAATGTATATACATATATATATACATACATATATATAAATATATATTAAACATTTTATTTGAATGTAGATGGCAGATATAGAAAGTAATGATTGTTCAGCATAAAAAATAAAATAAATGTATACATATATATGTGTATATGTATATATATAAAATAAAAAAAGGAAAATTATTAAAACATTCGTTCCTGGAAATAATTATATTTAGATTGTTTAGATATGGATATTTTATAATTATTGTTTTGGTGGAAATGTAAAAACATGTAACTTTAATGATTGTAATATTTATAGTTTTTTCTTTTTTCTTTTTAGGAAATAATAATATTTCTAATTTTTTTTTTTGTTTTTTTTAAAAATAAAAATAAAACTTTTCTGTTTATGAGCTTAAACATTTTTTAATAATCCTTTGTATAATTTGTATATTGTAATAAAATGTTTTTTTTTTTATAATACAAAATATGTAAAATATATTCAACAAATTAGTTTATTTGATTTTTATTAAATAATAAATATTTTATAAAAATTATTTTTTAGTATATATATGTAATTTTATTTACAGATTATCAGTTTTAAATCTGTGGTTTAAGAAATCTGACAAAATTTAAATATTTTGTAATTAGTTTTTCAATTTATTGATTTCAGATATTAAAAATTTATTATATTAAAAATCAAATTATAATTGAGTTTTTGGGTATTAATATCTAATGATGTTTAAAAGTCAGTATATACTTGTATCAAAATTTTAAATTAAAAAAATTAGTGGTTAGTGGTAAAAATGAGTGGTAAATATTATTATTGACTTGTCTGTCACTGCTATCTTTTTGTAAAGATTGGCAATAAGTATTATACATTATTGTGCAATATTGAAATGCTAAAGAAGTAAAATATTAATATCTTTGTTCAAAATGGACTTCCTATAATATCTTTCCCAACTTTTTATGCTATCCTTCTACTAATCAACTTCCTTTAATCTTCATATAATATCTTCAATTTATTGTGCAAAGTCAAAAAAAAGAAGGACAGAGCATTCGTATACACTTTCTGTTCTTATTTGTTGAAAACTTAGTATGATTTGGTCCCAGATTATAAATAATCTTTTTTTTAGTGTATAAATACATGTTTTGTTTAGCAGTGGCTCTATTTTTTATGTGTTTTTTTGGCAAGGTATTGTTAGTTTATTAATTATACATGTGGGATTATATTTGAAAAAGCCGTACGATTATTTTCTTCACTTAATATTTTAATACTAGCAGAGTACCCGGCGTTGCCCGGAGTATTTTATCGGCTTTATGAAATAAAAATTATTAACTTTTGTTTCTGCGTTAATATAATTTAATTAATATAGTTAACTTATTACTATGCATTTACAGATTTATGGTAGTTTATATGCATTTATATTTGTATTTATGCATTTATGGTAGTTTATATTCTATTTTTTATTAGATTTAGTTAAATTGAATAAACAGAGCCAAGAATTATAGACAATTCTTCTACAAAAATTTTTTAAAGGAATCAATAATCTATTAAGTACACAATGACGGCGAAGTGAATTTCAATTATGACCATAATGTAGTACATTTGTTTTCGTAAGTAATGTCACCTCATGTTTTTGTGAATTATCCTTTTAAGCACATTTTGAAAAATTTGTTATTAGGTTCGCTCTGTCCCTCCGTCTGTTTTCCAAACTTATATATTCGTTAATACCGAAACATAAAATCGTATTTAAATTATAAAAAACCATAATGTAATCAATTTTTTTTTGTAAGTAATGTCACTTTATGTTTTGGTGAATTATCTTTTTAAGCACATTTTGAAAAAATTGTTATTAAGTTCGCTCTGTCCCTCCGTCTGTTAAAACTCATATACTGTTTAATAAAGAGCAATGAAATATTAACTATGCATAGGTCTCTTAAAAGAGTAATGTTGTAGAACAACGTTTTTATATACCCTCACCGTTGGAGATCCTACAGCACCGACAGCTCTTCAAATTTTGAAAAAACTTCTTTTTAAATGCGTACATTTCAGGTTCCGTTTAACATATTTTCAATATAAAAAATACATGATTGTTTTTTACCTTTATAAATCAACCAGAATTTTTTTTTCGTTTAGTTTTTCTAATTACGTTTCCAAATTGATTGGCTAAAAATATGTGTAAAAATTGTATATGGATAAGAATGTAAGGTTTTCTGTTCTTTAAATATGTATGTACTCATTTTTGATTAAATGATGTACAGAAATGTGAATATATTTTCTAATTTAATTGATTAAGTTTATAGTATTTTTAAATATACGGATATTATACATACTATATGTACATATTTCAATGATATTTTATGGGAAACATGTTATACACATGCATCTTATATAGGTAGACCACATGTAAAGACCACATTTAAGTAATGCATTTCTGAATGATGACATGATGATTGTCTAATGTAGGAGATTGTTTCTGTTTTTTAACATGAAAATGTTATGTTGTTAAGACTTAAAAACAGTATTCTTAAGATACTTAATAAGGTTACTTTAATTACTGTTCTATATTAAAAATTTGCATTGAAAGGTTTTTATGGAATATTTGAAACAATATAGATAAAAGTAAAGAGACCAAATTAGACCGAAATTAGAAACAACATTTTTTTTTGACAGTCTATCGTGTCGAAATGTGTTAATGTATCACAACAAAATTTATTGTATGAGTTTGTGTGCCAAAGTGCAATACTTGTGCAAATTTTCAATTGGTCAAATCGTTTAAGCACAACAACAAAAAATGAGACACTTCATGGCCTGAAGCCTGATGGGTTAATGTATAGTAACCAAATCAACTCAGAAAGCTTTTGTTATAAAGACCTACACTTTTGTAAATTTTCAACTCAATTGATAAAACGGTTTAAGTGCGACAACAAAGAAATTAAAAATTTTTATTGAGCCGTGGTGCCGAAACGGGTTAATGGATCGTAACCAAATCTCCTCAGTGAGCTCCTGTGGTAAAGAGCTACACTTTTGTAAATTTTCAAATCAATTGGAAAAACCGTTTAAGCGCGACAACAAAGAAATTGAAAAACTTCATTGAGTCCTGGTGCCAAAACGGGTTAATGGATCGTAACCAAATCAACTCAGTGAGCTCCTGTGGTAAAGAGCTATACTATTGTAAAATTTCAACTCAATTGGTCAAACCGTTTTAGCAGGACAACAGAAAAATTTAATGAACTTTGTTCGGCTCTCGTGCCCAAACGGGTTACCGGATCTTCATAAAAATTTGTCACAGGCTTTTTGTCAGACCATAAAACCACCATACAAAATTGGACATAAATCGGAAACAAAAAATTTTTTGGAAACCCGCCGGGTCGAATCCGGGTAACATATTGAATCCAAATTTCTTAGGCACCCGTCCAATGCTGGGAAGAACATTTGTACAAATTTTCAACTCAATCGATCAAACCGTTTAGGCAGCACAACGAAATGGTGGTTTTTACGTGAAAAGGGCACAAACAAACAAACAAACAAACAAACAAACAAACAAACAGAATTTCTTCCTTATTTATTAGACTAGCAGAGTACCCGGCGTTGCCCGGAGTACTTTATTGGCTTTATGAAATAAAAATTATTAACTTTTGTTTCTGCGTTAATATAATTTAATTAATATAGTTAACTTATTACTATTATTTGGATTCAATATGTTAACCGGATTCGGCCTGGCGGGCTTCCAAAAAATTTTTTGTTTCCGATTTATGTCCAATGGTGGTTTGTATGGTGGTTTTATGGTCTGAAAAAAAGCCTGTGACAAATTTTTATGAAGATCCGTTAACCCGTTTGGGCAGGAGAGCCGAACGAAGTTCATTAAATATTCTGTTGTCCTGCTTAAACGGTTTGACCAATTGAGTTGAAAATTTACAAAAGTGTAGCTCTTTACCACAGGAGCTCACTGAGGTGATTTGGTTACGATCCATTAACCCGTTTCGGCACCAGGGCTCAATAAAATTTTTTAATTTCTTTGTTGTCGCATTTAAACGCACCAATTGAGTTGAAAATTTACAAAAGTGTAGGTTTTTATAACAAAAGCTTTCTGAGTTGATTTGGTTACGATACATTAACCCATCAGGCTTCAGGCCATGAAATTCTCATTTTTTGTTGTTGTGCTTAAACGATTTGACCAATTGAAAATTTGCACAAGTATTGCACTTTGGCACACAAACTCATTCAATAAATTTTGTTGTGATACATTAACACATTTCGACACGATAGACTGTAAAAAATTTTTGTTTCTAATTTCTGTCTAATTTGGCAGGATGAATTTATGGTTTCTAATAAGAATAAGATATGGTTATCTAAATAAGTTAACTTATTACTATGCATTTACAGATTTATGGTAGTTTATGTGCATTTATATTTGTATTTATGCATTTATGGTAGTTTATATTCTATTTTTTATTAGATTTAGTTAAATTGAATAAACAGAGCCAAGAATTAGAAACAATTCTTCTACAAAATTTTTTTAAAGGAATCAATAATCTATTGCGTACACAATGACGGCGAAGTGAATTTCAATTATGACCATAATGTAGTACATTTGTTTTCGTAAGTAATGTCACTTCATGTTTTTGTGAATTATCCTTTTAAGCACATTTTGAAAAATTTGCTATTAGGTTCGCTCTGTCCCTCCGTCTGTTTTCCAAACTTATATATTCGTTAATATGCGTTAATACCGAAACATAAAATCGTATTTAAATTATAAAAGACCATAATGTAATCAATTTTTTTTGTAAGTAATGTCACTTCATGTTTTGGTGAATTATCCTTTTAAGCACATTTTGAAAAATTTGTTATTTCAGTTCGCTCTGTGCCTCCGTCTGTTAAAATTTATATACTGTTTAATAAAGAGCAATGAAATATTAACTATGCATAGGTCTCTTAAAAGAGTAATGCTGTAGAACAACGTTTTTATATACCCTCACCGTTGGAGATTCTACAGCACCGATAGCTCTTCAAATTTTGAAAAAACTTCTTTTTAAATGCGTACATTTCAGGTTCTGTTTAACATATTTTCAATATAAAAAATACATGATTGTTTTTTACCTTTATAAATCAACCAGAATTTTTTTTTCGTTTAGTTTTTCTAATTATGTTTCCAAATTGATTGGCTAAAAATATGTGTAAAAATTGTATATGGATAAGAATGTAAGGTTTTCTGTTCTTTAAATATGTATGTACTCATTTTTGATTAAATGATGTACAGAAATGTGAATATGTTTTGTAATTTAATTGATTAAGTTTGTAGTATTTTTAAATATACGGATATTATACATACTACATGTACATATTTCAATGATATTTTATGGGAAACATGTTATACACATGCATCTTATATAGGTAGACCACATGTAAAGACCACATTTAAGTATTGCATTTCTGAATGATGACATGATGATTGTCTAATGTAGGAGATTGTTTCTGTTTTTTAACATGAAAATGTTATGTTGTTAAGACTTAAAAACAGTATTCTTAAGATACTTAATAAGGTTACTTTAATTACTGTTCCTTATTAGAAATTTGCACTGAAAGGTTTTTATGGAATATTAGAAACAGTATAGATAAAAGTAAAGAGTGTTGGAAATATCTTTTTAATAATAATAACAATACACAAAATTAGGCAAAATATTATTAATAAGTGCTCGTGCGGAAATGGATTAATAAACGTTAACAAACATTTTGTCACAGGCTTTATTTAGAACCATAAATTCATCCTCCCAAATTAGACCGAAATTAGAAACAAAATTTTTTTTTGACAGTCTATCGTGTCGAAATGTGTTAATGTATCACAACAAAATTTATTGAATGAGTTTGTGTGCCAAAGTGCAATACTTGTGCAAATTTTCAATTGGTCAAATCGTTTAAGCACAACAACAAAAAATGAGACATTTCTTGGCCTGAAGCCTGATGGGTTAATGTATCGTAACCAAATCAACTCAGAAAGCTTTTGTTATAAAGACCTACACTTTTGTAAATTTTCAACTCAATTGGTAAAACGGTTTAAGTGCGACAACAAAGAAATTAAAAATTTTTATTGAGCCCTGGTGCCGAAACGGGTTAATGGATCGTAACCAAATCTCCTCAGTGAGCTCCTGTGGTAAAGAGCTACACTTTTGTAAATTTTCAAATCAATTGGCAAAACCGTTTAAGCGCGACAACAAAGAAATTGAAAAACTTCATTGAGTCCTGGTGCCGAAACGGGTTAATGGATCGTAACCAAATCAACTCAGTGAGCTCCTGCGGTAAAGAGCTACACTTTGATAAATTTTTAACTCAATTGGCCAAACAGTTTAAGTGCGACAACTAAGTAAATTACAAAACTTCACTGACCCCTGGTGCCGAAACGGGTTAATGGATCGAAACCAAATCAACTCAGTGAGCTCCTGTGGTAAAGAGCTACACTATTGTAAAATTTCAACTCAATTGGTCAAACCGTTTTAGCAGGACAACAGAAAAATTTAGTGAACTTTGTTCGGCTCTCGTGCCCAAACGGGTTACTGAATCTTCATAAAAATTTGTCACAGCCTTTTTTTCAGACCATAAAACCACCATACAAAATTGGACATAAATCGGAAAAAAAAAATTTTTTGGAAGCCCGCCGGGTCGAATCCGGGTAACATATTGAATCCAAATTTCTTAGGCACCCGTCCAATGCTGGGAAGAACATTTGTACAAATTTTCAACTCAATCGATCAAACCGTTTAGGCAGCACAACGAAAAAACGAAACGGCTTTAAATGGCTCTCGGGCCGCAATGGGTTAATGAACCGAAACGCGATATAGCCTATAACACTTTCCGGTCGTAAGAACGTTCCTGCAAAATTTGGTTGCAATCGGACTGGTGGTTTTTACGTGAAAAGGGCACAAACAAACAAACAAACAAACAAACAAACAAACAAACAGAATTTCTTCCTTATTTATTAGATTCTTGAAATATAATTTTATGTTATTATTATTTTGTATTATTTTATAATGCTAAATATATTACTTTATATTAAATTCTTTTAATTCTTTTAGTAAATGTTAATTTAATAGAGAACTTTACATCTGTTTAACTTCTTTTAAAAATTAACTATACTGTACAATGTCTTATTGCACAATGGCCTTCTTTATCTTTTTATCGTGATTGCTATTATTCTCTGCCATCATTATCGCACGGTTCATATTGTTGTATGATAATTATAGTATTGGAGTTCATTGTTCATTGTTGATATGTATTTCTGCCAACATTCATTAGTGATGTTAAAATTATTTCAGCTCTTTCAAATTTTAGTACATATACTCGTAATATGTCTGCTGATGCTAAAAAATTTATTTATTAAATTTTAGTGGGCCTAATTGTTATTTAAAACAGTTAACATTAGATTTTAAATAGTGCCTCAAAAGACAATGATAATAAGGTGTTCTTTGGCGCCTGGCCGGTAGTACCCGAATCTATTGCACCAGCACAACTAAATTTTACAGAAGTTATTGCCGTAAAACTTGACGATCTTTTGTAAGATTTCAGACCCTTAGCTCCATAAAGTTCCAAGAGGTGCAAGAAGCCTTAATCTACTGCTCAAGTTAAATTTTACAGAAGTTGTTGCCATAAAACTTGATCATCATCAAATTTTACAAAAGTTTTTAGCATGTAACTCGACACCTCTTCACTAAATTTCAGATACCTATAGCTTCAGTAGACACTGAGTTATTTTCATTTAAAAACAGAAGTTGTATGGCAGCTATCTGAACCTGTTGCACCAGCACTACAAAATTCTACAGATATTGTTAGTCTGTAGCTCGACACTATTCTGCAAAATTTCAGATACCTAGCCTAGATACCTTAATAGATACTGAGTTATTTCCATACAAAAAAAGAAGTTGTATGGCAGCTACTAGAACTCGGCGGCCGAGAATGTGGGATTTAGATAACGAAAATGCCAACTTTGCAAAAGTAACGTAAATTTCACCCTTCCAGCTCCTTTATTCCTTAACACTTACATACTTTTAGCAACAGCTTTTTTTCGATTCTGAGCCGATTTGTATCTTTGACACTATATCTAGCTTGACTGTTTTAAGGTCTCACAAACGAAATGACAAATTTATTATACCCTTGAACATAGTTCATACTTTATAGACTTTAACAAGTAATAAAAAAAAAATGATGATATGGATTGATTGGATTGATTAATGGAATATAAGGTTAACGCTTGATTTAAATTTATTCGCTCTTTCCAAATCCAAATCTGGATTAATGTTTTTTTTTTGCATTGTCGTAACATAATTATTATGAATACTAAATAGTATTTATTTGTTCTCTTAATTTAATTTTTTTCTAAATAAATGATCTGATTTTTATTCTTTAATTTAAATAAATATCTAAGAGCATAAAGGATGTGATAATTAAATCTCATGTCTCGGCTTGCATTATCCTTTAATAAATTTTTTCTATTTGTTTGTTTTTTTCTCTTTTTTTTTTTTTTTATTTTCTTAATTTTTGTATATTTTTGCCACGAGATAAAATTCTTATTATGTCTGAATTTCAAGAATAGAAAAATAAAATAAAAGAATAAAAAATAATTTTTTTTTTTTTATTTCCATTTATATGTCATTGGCCCAAATATAAGTACTCTTATTCTGTAGAAAAACCAAAGATCGTAGGATGCATAATTATAAAAAGAATAATAAAAAAATTCATGGAAATGATGAAAAATTCCGCAGACACTAAATAGACGAAAAAATCTAAAAAAAGAACAAAAAAAAATTTAATAGACAAATGAAAATTAATGGACATTTGTTAAGTTAAAAATAGGATACAAGTATTGGTTTGGATAATGTTGGTGTAGATAAAAAGGAAAATTTAAAGTCCATTATGTAATTATACTGTTGCCACTATGCTCTAAATTACATAAGATCAAAGTTAAGGGCTCGTAATTGTCATGATTTTTGATGATTTATTGACATTATGTGAAGTCAATTAATTTTGAAGCTATATACAAAGCCTAATTTATTTCAGCTAAAGGCTTGATTAGAATATGATAAGATTATCATCCTTTTTAATAATTTGACTATTTAAATTTAAGGAAATAAGTTCAGTGGGAATAAGAGGATAAATTCGAATGTCAAGTAATTTAATGAGTGGTCATTTTGTTTTTTTATTCTGAGTCAGCTTATAGGTTCTTATTAATTTTTTTTTTTTATACATATTAATATTACAACATAGGATATTATTGCAATATTATAAAATCATCGGCTACTAAGATCATTATAGGTCATCATTATAATTTATTTATATTGTTTTACACTATATTTAATAGCAAGGAGGAATGGTTTTCAATTAATAAAACTTGCTATCTGTGCAGGATTTGAACCTGTACTTCCTCGGTTAATAAGCCACATGCTTAACCACTAGGCTAATGAGGGCCCTTATATATTTTGTTATATTTTATATTATCTGTTACAAACCGATTTTTCAAATTTATGACACTATTAAAATTTTTTAGTCCTTGTTAAAAATAAAAAAGAAAATAGCATAATCCTAATATTTTGTGAACAAATCATGTCAACTTGTCAACTTTAATAAATTTTTTTTTTGTTTTTTTTTTTATTATAATAGTGTTGAAATAATTGAAATTGTAAAATGTCGTCCATTCGTAAGTCTGTAAATATTATATAGATTATCCTATAGAATTTGATGTATGTGGTTATTATTTAAGCCAAGTGTACTGTAATTTAAATTACTTGTGTTTAAATTTAAGAAAATGTAAAAATTGGCAAAAAATAAAAAAATATCTTTTCAGTTATTTTTAGCAAAAAACAAAAAAAGTTATTTTAATGGTTATTTTTACTTAGCATTATTGTTTTAAAGTTTTCTATTTCTTATTTTATAACTGTAATAGAAAATAATGTAAGAGAATATTAATAATATAGTTTAAATTTTTTTTAATTTAAATTATTATTTTACTTATGGGCGTTTTTTTAAGTTTTTTATGGTGTATAGGAAAATTTTGAAAATTTTGTTTGAAGTACTTAAGTTATTAATTAATGTCAGCCTTAGTTAAATTGAATTTTTGTAGGAATAAGAAATTTATTACTTTTATTTTCTCTGTTTATAATATTCGTCCATATTAACTTCCATTAAAATATGTTTAGGGTGACGCCTTTCATGAAATAAAAAGCATTATGCAAAAAATTCAAATTTTACACCTTTATATTCGTAAACCATCTCGAGCCCATAAATACTTGATAGAGCTTATTTTAACTAGAACGCTGAAATACTGAAATTTATACATAACACGAACCTCTAAACCGTGGAATGCACTACCATCATATTTTGTATTTAACTATTTGTATATCCGGCAAAAAATTCAAGTAAAAAGCCAATATTTTTCTTTTACAATATCCATATAATCTCACTCCTCATTAAATAAAAAAAATCGCATTCTGCATTCTTATGCTATCGCATACACACAGCCTTGTTAAAAACACCTAAATTCCTGGGTAGGTAGTTAGGATATGCGTAGCACTGCATTAATGACTAGAGAAGAAAAAGAATTTAGTAAGTAAAAAATTAAAAATAAGCGATTATTGTATAAAATATTTTTATATTTCGATATCTCAGGATATTGGTAACAAAATTGCGATTAATATAGTGAAATCTTAAAGGAGACTGCATAGATATGAAAATGTATTTAAATTCTTGCTCAGAATTGAATTCTAAGTAGTTTAAGCTATGTACGTTCGTTCGTTTATCCACACAGTAACTCAGAAAATATTATTTAACATTTTTACGATTTCATCTTTATAAAATTGTTAGTTTCCCTGAAATTGAGCAACCCACCGAGCGGTACGAATAACTGCCATACAACTTCTTTCTTTATGTAAAAATAACTCAGTGGTTATTTACAGTTTTAGGCATTAAAATTAGCTACTTTTAATTTTGTGAAAAGATGCCAATTTGCATGCCAACATCTTCTGTACAATTTGGTTGTGCTGTATAGCTTGCACATCTTGGAACTTAATGAAGCTGAGCATCTGAAATATCGTAAAAGATTATTAAATTTTATGGGAACAGCATAATTTATGTTCGCCCGGATATCATAGAAATGACACTGTCAAGTATACCCTCTTCTTGGTTTTTTATTTATTTGTTTTTTACTTTATTGGTTTTCATTTTATTTCTTTATATATAGCAATAGTTTTTATATTTTAAAAAGTGTAATTGGGTGTACCAATATAAATATATAACAATTTAAAATGTATATATATATTTAAAACAATAAGAAAGAGCAATACAAAAAAAACTAATAAAAAAAGAATTAAAATTAAAAGAATATTCTTCAAAAAAAAAAGAAAACGATAATTACTGGAAAATCTGTTCTTTGAAGATATTTAATAATATATAAAAACTGTGTTAATTTTAATTCTAATTCCAATTATAATTCAAATTCAATAAATATGTTTTTTTAATAACTGCAGGCTACTGCAAAATTTGTGTAGTTTACCGCTTTTATAAAATTTTAATGTTTGTTTTGTTTTAATGCATTTCTCTGCCACATAAATGTGAACAGGAAATTACACAGCCTTTCCTGTTCAGGCGTATCTATAAATGTCGTAAGGGGGAACAACTCTAACGACGTGTGTGAGATTCGAGCCCACACTCCCTCGATGTTTACAGCGTATTTTATGTTTGTACCCACTAGGCCATCGAAGCCCCTAAAATTTTAATTTTACCTATTGCTGATGACATGGATGAGTGGATAGAATAAAATTTCATATATTAGATATTTATATAGATTAAAAATATTAAAATTTATTTTATAAAGAATTCGAGAAAATAAAGAAGCACTTCAAAAAATAAGAAAACCATGAATAATGAATCTCGAATTTTATATTTTTTCGCAATATTTACTTACTTTTTTCCGAAAACAATCTACTAAATCCATCCCGGAGTCTCACTAGTATATAGAACAGGGATGCGAAAATTTTGAATTGGGGTATGAAACTGTATCGGAACTGTATATGAAGCCGTCCATTATTATTACTATTTTCCTAACAAAAATGAAACTATCTAGAGTTATAACATGGAATAGAATATAATATTATCCTGCATGGGATCCTGTATCTTTAATGTAGTAATTGTTATTATTATTATTATTATTATTATTATTATTATTATAGAATTAATATTATTATTACTAATTTGCTATAAAGAAGAACCTATCTGTCAGTTACAACATGCAGTGGAATATATCAGTTTCCTGCATGAAGTAATAATGTGTAGCAATTATTATTAATTTTGATATAATTATTTTACGATATATATTATTCCGATATAATATTACTACTTAGTTAACTTAACCACTACGCTATGAGTCAGATATTTGATTTAAAAGTTTTGATTTATTTTTCTATAACACAGTAGTTATTTGATTATTATGGTTTTCTTAGCTTTTAGCTAAACTTTTTATTATGATTATCATTTAACAACTATAATTTTAATTTTTATCATAATTTAAAAAAAAAACTATAACAATTTTTTAAAATTTGAATCTTTCCTTAACTTTTTTAAGTGTATAAAATTAATAGTTCAAAATTTTTTAATAATAAATATTGCTATAATTAAATATAATAAATTATTTCGACTAAAACCATATTTGTTCTATATTTGAATTTAGCTTAAAGACTAAAAAATCTTTTTGTATTTAATTAATATCAATTTTTAGAAATGTTTTCAGGATAATATCAATTTATTATGTAAATAAGTTCTACTATGTCAGTAAACAAGTACTATTTCTATTATTACTTATTGTTATTTCCTATTTCGATTAGATCAGATAATAATGTATTAGAGGTATCAAATTTTCCTTATTTTTCACTTTATTTAATTATAATGTACAATATTGAAAAACATACGTTATCACCTTAGGAAACGGATTAGTTAAGAATTTCTTGATTTTATTTTTTGTTTATATAATTGTTAAACGTTGCAGAATAATTAACATGTCAATAACATAAAATACTTACATCTTATATTTCATATATTATTATGTATAATAAGATTTATAAGTATTTTTCATTTCCAGATAATCGAGAACTTCACAATGTTAATTTTTATCATTGTTGAATAAAAACAAAACACAAAAATTCTATTTAATTACGGATATTAATGAATTAAATAAAAAGTAACATACATTTTTTTTTTTTTGATTGAAAATGTTATTTTATAGCAATGTAATGTTAGTGTGTATATACTACATATTACAATCATACAAATCTATAATCAAAAATAAATTTATATGTTAAAAATTTTTATGATTAATTAAATTTCTTTTTTGTCTCGAGAAAGTTGTAACAAATATTCAATGTCGATTTTATCTATTAGTGAAAAACGAAAATTTTATGTATAAAAAGTATATTATTCTGGTTATATTATAAGAATTTTCGCAAATCAATTGCATTCTATAGCACACATTCATTAATAATTTTAATTAATGATTTATTTAAATTTAATAGATGAAAAATAAATATTTAGAATTGTAAAAATTAATTTCCAAGAGCAATATTATTAATAATATAAATTCCTAAAAGTATGCAATTTTTTTCTACCTGGAATTTTTATACGAGGTTTCTTTAGGTATATTCTAAATACATTCCGGTTAGTTAATATGGAACGTTACACGAAAGAACAACGTGTTTTTGTTATTACAACATTTTTTGAAAATCGTAAAAGTTTTCAAGATGTAATTAGGAAATTTCGAACAAAATTTGGTAGAAAAAATGCTCCAACAAATCGTGCCATCAAGCTGATGGTTGATAAATTTCTAGAAACTGGATCTGTTCTTGATAACAGAGGCAACATTTATCAACGTAGTGGCCGTTCAACCGAGAATGTAGCAGAAGTGTTGAAGAAGATCCAAAAACTTCCATTCGTCATCGTTCGCAGCAATTAAACATCAAACCATCCACATTATTCAACATTTTGCATCGTGATCTCCATTTAAAGGCTTATAAGATCCAGCTGACGCAAGAATTAAACCCAACTGACCATGCATTACGTCGGCAATTCGTTTCTTAGGCAATCGAAAAACAAGAAGAAAATGAGAATTTTTTTAACAAAATAATCTTCACCGACGAAGCTCATTTCCAGCTCAATGGCTACGTCAATAAACAGAATTGCCGCATTTGGGGTGAAGAGAATCCAAGGGTTATTTTAGAGCAACCAGTACATCCACAAAAAGTTATGGTTTGGTGTGGTTTGTGGTCAGGAGGAATCATCGGACCATATTTTTTTGAAAACGCAAATGGAAATGCAATTACGGTCAATAGAAATCGCTACAGGGAGATGATCCGAAGCTTTTTGTGGCGGGAAATTGATGATTTGGACGTAGAGAATATGTGGTTTCAACGGGATGGTGCCACTTGTCACACAGCAAGAGAAACAATGGATCTTTTGAAGGAAAAGTTCGAAGATCGCATTATTTCTCGTAGAGGAGGAGTGATGTGGCCACCAAGATCGTGCGATTTGATACCATTGGATTTTTTTTTGTGGGGTTTTGTGAAATCGAAAGTGTACAGCAATAATCCCACAACAATTCAAGAGCTTAAAAACAACATTATCGAGCAGATTTCAACCATTGAGAACAGTTTATTGAACAACTTGATTCAGAATTTTGGTAAAAGATTGGAAGCCTGCCGAAGTAGTAGAGCGGCCCACTTGGCCGACATAATTTTTCATTATTAACCGGAACCTATTTGTAATAAATTAAAATAAAAATATATTTAATATTTCAAAAAAAAAGTCTTTTTTTATTAAAATTAAAATGATACTTCAATTTTGAACACCCTTTATAATGTAAATATATAGTATATAATATAAACTATATTATATAATTTAATAATATATAAAAATATAAAAATAATATTAGTATATAATTTAATAATAGTATAAAAACCTATAATAGCCTTGGTAGCCGATGGTTCAATAATATTGCATTACATTTATGTATGTAATATTAATATAAATAAATAAATAAATAAATAAATAAATATCTTAAGTGGATAATTTAATTATTTATTTAAATTTAATAGATGAAAATTAAAACTTAGAATTATAAAAACTAATTTCCAAGAGCAATATTATTAATAATTTAAATTCCCAAAAGTATGCAATTCATGTTTTTTTAGCAAATAACGTTATAATGGTAAATGGATTTTATTTCATGCATACATACATAGGTACAAATTTTAATTTTTATACAATACACTATTGTATTTTACATTTCCTATCTCTTAATTTTTATATTCTGAATTTCCTTCTTTTTGTTTTTTTTTTTTTAAATAAATTCATTTAAGACTAGATTAAGATTAGCGAAAGAAAAATTTTTGTTATTTTTAAAGCTAATAATTTTAATTTGTGAAAATATAACCATCTTTTGTAAAATTTTTAGGTTTAGTTATATAAATAAATAATTAAAAAAAAAAAAAAAAAGAGAAAAATGGTAAATGGATAATTAATATTTTTTAAGGACTCATTTGTTGCTATTGTTTAGATATACTGTGTTAGTTAAAAGCATTTTATAGAAAAAATTCCTAATATTATGTAGTTTATTTTCAAATTAACTAGTTGAGCCATAGGCATTAAAAATCACCTAAATTTAATTTAATATAAACTTAACTGCTAAACTTAAGAGTTACGTTTTTAACAGATTTAGAAGTATTTCAACACAAGCCTCAGTAATATTTTTGAAATATTTATGTCTTAACATTTAATCATTTTAAATTTGAAATTCATTTTTTCTGTGCAATTATAAATTCCTTTAAAATTAAGTTTTTTGTCTATAGCGAATACTGAACTCGATTAAAGCTAAAAAAAAAAAACGACTTGCATTAAAATTCTGAGTTTAACTTCAGTACGTTCAGAAATTTAACAAATATTTTTAACAAATCCCTATCGGATTCGATTTTAGATCTTGATTTAAAGTTAACTTATAAGTAGCTTAAAAATATTTCTTTCATAAAATATTTAAAAATTTAAATAAAAATTTTGTACTTTTTTTTTTATTTTTTTATTTTTAAATAATTTGCTATAAATAATGTTTATAAACAATTTCAAAAAGTGTTAATTTTCATTTTTACAAACTACGTTTTTCTTTTATTCTTTTATATGATAATGAAATCTTATCCTTTAGCATAAAAAAAAAAAATATTTATTGTGTACAAAATATTATTAAGGAAATCTGATTATCTTTACATTATTTTAAATAAAATATTTTTACATACATATGTATGTACATTTGATAATATCTATCATATTATAAACACAAACATAAAGATACATACATACATGCATTAATTTTTCGAAAACATGTTGTTATATTTACAGCTAATACATATTTAAATTTTTTTTTTTTTGAAATGTCAAACAGTTACAAAAGAGAACAGTTTGAGAATCGAAATAAAATATATAAAAACAAAAAACAGTAACAAAATATTATAAGTAAACATAGAATTATGAAAAATTTTCTTTGATATTTTTGTTTTTTTTTTTTTTGGTACATTGGATACATAATAATATAAATTACATGTGTATTGGAATATATCAGCTGTATTCAGCTAGCATATTTCTCTTTTTCTTTTAAAATAAAGTATTTTTGTATTTAGTTAATATTGAATGTTCTATTCTAATTCTATTGGAAATCAAAACGGTAAAAAAGGAGCAACAGAAAAAAGGAAATTATTATAATCATCTGATATATACGACATTATTCTTTTTTTTATCGTTTTAATTTTTTGTTTTGACAGATGTGAAAAGAGGTTGAATGTGTAAAAATGTCAAGTGTGTATAAATTTTTCTTTAAAATTATAAAAAAAAAAAAAAATTTTTGCAAATGTGGATTTTATGTGTTTTTGTTTTTCATATAACTGTATATATTGTAAAACAAAATGAATTCCAGAGAGTATTCCAGAGAGACGCAACAAGTTGAAATCTCAGTCAGTACAGTAGTCAATTTATTGCTATTTTTTGTTCTTGTTATTATATTAATTTTCCATTTTTTGTTTATTTTTTGTTGATGTTTGTATTGTGGTACCTAACTGTAAAAAGAACTTTATTTTTATAAATAGCAACGTGTACAGTTACACAATTATATTATGGTTTCTTTTTTTCTTACATTTTTTTGTTTTGTTTTTTTTTTTTTATTAAGAAGAAAGTAAAGAAAACGGGTGAAAATAAAAATTCAAGTAAAGAATATAATAATATAAAATAAAATGACAAATCATTAAAATAAATTTTCAATATATTAAGAATGTTTTTTAATAATAAGTTTTATTTACGTAGTACAAAAACAAAATTTTTTTTTTTTTTTTCACAAAAGTTTAAGAATAAAAATAAATGGAAAATGGAAAATAAAAAAAGGAAAAATAAAAAGAAGGAAATTCAGAATATGAAAATTAAGAGATAGGAAATGTAAAATACAATAGTGTATTGTATAAAAATTAAAATTTGTACCTATGTATGTATGCATGAAATAAAATTATATGTACAGCATTTTTATATAAAGCTAAAATAATTTAAAATATATTATATGTTTTGTTTTGTTGTGTTTTGTTTTTTTTTAATTTTAATAATTTTGTAATAATCTTCTGTTAAATTATTTTATTTTGATAGCAATTATAAAAATAAAAATAAATATAATTATTTATTTTTTTTTCATTTCTATGTTAAATTGATGATATCCGGGATTTATTCGGAAATGGTTGAATTTTTTTTATTATTTTTTATTTAAATTTATTAACTTACAAGCCCAGTAAATATATATGAATGTATGTAAGATTTTAGGTACCTATAAGTATTTTATATATATATATATATATGGTATGAATATAAATAATTATTTATACATTTTTATATGAAAATATAAATATTTTTATAAATGATTATACCTTGAAAATTATTTTGCATTGCCAAGGTCATTTTTTTGTTGTTTTATAGTTCTTGTGTGTATTTATAGGATAATAATCCTTGGTCCTGTTTTTTTTTTTTGTTTTAAATTTAAAGCAAAAGATATTTTTTATTTACATATTTATTTTTAGTAATATTACGTCAAAAAAAAAAAAAATATATTTTTATTGATTATAAATTTTCATGTTTTTAGATACAATAATGTGTTAGTAATTAGTAGATACTAATAACATGTTGTTAGTATAATTATACATTTTATTATTCATGAAACATGTTTTAGGGAATTTATAATATTTATAAAAAAGATAAAAAAAAAAAAACTTTAGTGAGTATAGAGAATGTTGTCAGAATTTTGAATTCTTCAAGGTTGAATATGAGTTATTATATTTTGTAAATATTAAATATTTTTAAATATTAATTTTGAATAAGTATTAACAGTAACACTACCTATAAACACTACCTATAAAAAAAAATGTTATAAAATTAAGTTAAATTTTAAAAATACTTTTCTAGCTTGGTGAAAAGTTAGAATTTTGTAAAGCCATAGTATTATATTTTACTTAATTTTATAATATTTTATAGTTTCTAATTTCCATTTTGCATTTTATTTTTAAATTGTTATTGTTAATACATTTTCTACTGTATTAAAAATTAGTATCATCTGTATACCGGCCAATCAACCGGTACTTTGTAATGTAAATTTCTAATTTTCTGAGAAAACCTATACTAATTCTAAAATTTCTTTCTTGCCTCAAAATTTTAAGCCCTATATAAAAACGGGCCAGAGTTATTAAGGTAGAAAAATCATGCAAAGGTTGGTTTTCACATAACGGTAAATTTAAATACTAAATTTAAAAAATATATATAATTTTGATATTGATTTACAAAGGTAAAAAACATTTCTGTCGAATGGTGTTTTCAGATTGAAAAAATGGCGGATTTAGCAGAACATTAGATTATTAAACAAAAGATTATTACATATGTTGAAATCATTGTACTGGGGCTTTTATCAAAATAATTAGTTCAGGATCAACAGTTTTTTTAATAACATTTATAAAAACATGTTTTGATGTTTGAGAGATGAGAGATTTAAAGAAAAATATACTTTTTTTTTAAAAACTAGAGCTTTGTTTTTTATGTTTAAGCTGCTTTTATAAGAAATATTAAAAAAAAAAAAATTACTTAGAACAGATTAAATCCTTAAAAATAAATTTAGCAAAAAAGATCCTTTTTATAAAAAAAAAAGTGAAACTTTTCATAAAAAATCGCATTGCGTATCAACAGGTGTTCTTTTTTCATATTGTTTTATTCAAATTTTTTTTTTCTCTTGAATTTTAAGTATTTTTCAGCATGTTTCTATTTATGTATGTTCTGTTTGTAGAAATGTTAATTTCATTGAAAAAATTTACTGTTCTAAATACATAATATAGCTATCAGAAAATATTTTAAAATTTTAAAAATATCTAAAACAAAATTGTAAATATTAAATAAAATGGACATTATGATTTTTTGTGAACTACTTATGACCTTTTTTTTTTAATTTTTATTTTTGAACATTCCTTTTTTTATTTTAGTAAAAGTAAACTATTTTAGTTTAACTTATTAATTTTAATTAAATAATGCGAGCTGTTAAAATCAATAAGCGATAAATAGAAGCGAAAACTGTATGGTACAAGTTGTTTAAACCCAAAAATGGTTATTTAAATTTAAACTTTTGCAGTTGTATTTAAATTGTATCGTATAATTAATTAGAATTGTTTATTATTTATTAATTTTGCAATTTATATACTTTATTTTCGATTATTTTAATTAAGTCAATGAAATTTCATATTAAAAATTTAGATTATTTATAAAAACTACATTAGGAATCACTATTTTCTAGAATTTTCATTTCAATTTTAATACGCAAAAACTGTACAAATATATTAGTATGTACATAAATTTTCATTGAAAAAAAAAAAAAAAACAAACGAAACAAATAAAAACAGCAAAACAAAATTTAAAAACAAAAATCATTTCATTTTCATTGTCTTTTTTACTGTTACTTCACCTTCATTTCATTATTTTACAGTTATTTAATTTTAATCCCTAACCAACAAAACATGTTTGCGTGTATGTACATATATACATATGTACTTTCATTCTCTGTTTTTTTTTTTTTTTTTGCACAATAACATCAACAGACAACAATAAAAATAACTACAACACAAAATCAACAATACCGCAGCATCAGCTGTTCATTTTGATTACCTTCTCAGGAGAATCAACTGAATCATATAAAAAAAGAGCAAAAATATTAAAATAAAAAAAAAAAAATTATCTTAAATATATGCAATAATTTATTTTTACATTAAAATTTTGTTTTTATTTCTTGTTTCTCTTTTTCTCTCGTTTTCCATTTTTTTTTTGTTTTCTTTTATTAAGTGACGGAATATTTTTGTTTTCATTTTACTATCTTATTATTCAGCAGTCGAGTCAGCCAGCACAGAAAACTATATTAAACTATAATAATTCATACATAACAATACAAATACATCACAAATCACAATTACAAATACACTCAACGTAAGAGAATTGAGTTAAACCGTTACATCAAAACAAAATATAAACAAAAACAACACAATGAGAATGAAAAATCAATTCAAAAACAGCTGTTGAGGTATTTTTTTTTTGTTTTTGTTTTTTTATAAGAAATAACGGCGTAACACAAAATTTTTGGAATTTATATTCCAATCAAATGATGATAATCATACAAAATTTTTAGTTTTCCATTCAGCAATTTCATTACGGTGAATTGGAAATATTTACTAAACACATTCCCATATACATACATTTAATGGTTGATTAAAAAAAAAACTTTGTTTATGTTTTTTTTTTTTTATTTCAAAATTTTTTGATAAATTTTTGTGTTCTTTGCTGAACGTTGAGAGAGAATAAAGGAGCACTGGGTACAAAATGAAATCACCACAAAAAAATTTTTGTTTTTTTTTGTCAGTTATTTTGTGAGAGTGTCGCGGTGAAGTCATATTGATATTTAAAATTAATAACGGAAATGTTATAATAAAACGCGGTTCTGTCAAAAAAAAAAAATTAATATAATTGAAAAAAATATCTAAGAAAAATTAATATATTGTGTTAAATAATAAATTTATTTAAATTAATATTTACGATAATTATTTTCGAAAGTTACAAAATAAAATAATTTTATTTTAGTTTATTTATTGTTATATTTTTTTTTTATTTATTTATAATATATAAGTTATATTAAAATAGCAATTATTTTTTACCTATGAATGAAAATAAATTTTTAATTAAAATTTAAATAAATTTAAAAAAAAAAATTAAAGTAAAAATTAATGAATTCGAGAATATTAATAGGTATTTTGGTTTAAGATTAAGAAAATGTTTCTTCGAAAATGCGAAAATAATAATCTATACAATAGATATTATTAAAGAAACAAAAAAAAAAAAATGAAATTAAATATAAAAGAATAATTTAACTTTTATTTAAGAGCCGGTTTATAATAGAGATTTCTTTTACAGTTTTTTTTTTTTTCTCTATAACACTAAATCAAATACTAATAATAAATAATTACTTAAAATTATCTCAGTTTAATTCGATATTACTTAAGAATTAAAGATTTTACAAAAGTAAAATTAAGTACAGAAAAAATAAAGTATATATAAAACAAAAGAGTTTTAATTAATTAAATAAATATCTACAGAATAAAAAAAATTTTTTTTTTTTATTTATTTAAATACATATACATACATATATATTATATTTGTTCCGTTTTTTATTTTTTTAAATTATTCTTTTTGGAATTTGTGTTTGTTTTCTTATTATAATTATTACGCCTTTGAATAAATGCAAATTAAACTAAGCAACTTTTTTATTTGAATCGGAATACAAGTTGACAGGTTACCTTAATTATATTTACATACACATATATATATACTTACTGTATATATTTATGTAAAACTATGTAGTGCTAGTGCTAGTGCTAAAAGTTTTATTTGTTTATTTTGTTCACACTCACATTTTTTGCTTTCAAAGGCTATTGTAATCTAAAACAAAGATATTATAAGTATAAAAAATAAAAAAAAACCAAAAAGTAAATTAATAAATAAATTTAAATATAGTAATAACAAAACAAAAAAAAAAAAAAAAGTATAAGTACCTATTTAATTATTTTTTTTTTTTTTTATTATTATAATCGGTGGTGTTACAATAATCAAATTTATAAATTTAAAAGTTTTAATAAATTTCGAAATTGCAATAAAATAAAAATATAAATTATATAAAAAAAAATTATTTAATTAAGTTACAATTTAGTACAGAAAAGGAAAAATAAGTGTGGGTTACCAATCTATAAACAATTTGTTTTTTTTTGTTTTGTATTTATTATACATAAATTCAATTAAAAAAGAAATGAAATTTTAAATTTTGTGATTATTAATTAATAGTTATTTAATATTTATTATTAATTGGAAATATTTATATTATATAAATAATTAGATTTGTGAAAAATTTTTATTATTCATATTAAAAATATTGAATAACAACACTAAAAAAAAATTTTTTTTTTTTTTTTTAATAAAACTTAAAATTAATTTATTTAAAAAATTCATTAAATAAAATTTAATTAAATTATTCTCAAGTATTAAAAAAAAAAAATATACGAAATATTAATATACTTATATTATATTTTTTTAATATGTACGCATAAATGTTTTTTTTTTTTTATTTTTCGAAATTCTAAAATAAAAGTAAAGTGTTTGTTTTGAAATTAAAAAATTTGTGTAATTTATTCCGGATTTCGATTTTTTCATTGGATATATTTGCAAATAATACACTTAATCATTTTAAAAATTTATTATTTATTTTTGAGAAAAAGAAAACAAAACAAAAAATTTAATTAAGGTGGGTAAAAATAAATCATTTTTTTTTTTTTTTATAAATATTTATTTTTAAAACTAAATACAAAAATTTACAAAAAAAAAAAACTAATTTTTATTAAGTATGCAAAATTGCCTATAAAAATATTATTTATTAAATACTTTAAAAATACAAAAAAAAAAATAAAAAAAAAAAATTTAGATGAAATTATATTATTAATTAAGAATTTTGGTATTGGTATGAGGCTTTTTTTTTTTTTTTTAATAATATTATAAAATGATCACAATTTTAATTTTGTAAATGCGGTCAAATAATAATTTTTAAAATTTTTAAGGTGTTAACACAATTCCGACCATTGACAAAAAATTTTCAAATAGAATTTTAATACATATTACGCTTTTCTAGGTATATACTCTAGAGCCAAGCTATCAACGGCTTAGTGAAATGAATCATTCCCAAAACTGAAGCTTAGTCAAATATGAATAGGTAATAAATGACTTAGTAAATGCCCTATGCTATTTATAGGAGCGAGAAGGAAAAAAATAAAATGTATTTACCAACAATTGAAACTATCGCTGTCCAACTAAAAATTCATCGTTCGCCAAGTATGTTTGTTTATGTTTGGTTACGCTATAATTATGTTTCATTTGACAAAAAATAGTTGAACAAATCATATTTCGTCGGTCGAAATTGTGTTTATGCCTTAGTTAAAGTGTATAATTCAATTTTAGTAATTTAAAAATTCAAAACTGAAGTATTCTGAAATTTAAAAGTTTTATACTTTTAAAAACAAAAATTTGGATTTTATAAACTTTTAGTATAATTATGGAATGAAGTTTTGAGTTATTTTAAAGCAATTTTTTGTTTTTAAAATAAATTAATTGAAAAGAATATTAAAGTAGGTATTGAAAAATAATATTAAATAATAGATAAGAAGAATTAGAATAACTACATACTTCATTTTTTGTGATACCTATAATTACTCTCTACTTCAACCAATTATTTATTTAGATTTTTTGTTGTCTTTTCATTCTTTGCAATTTTTCAAACTTAATATATTTTTTGGATGGGGCACTTGATGAAATGAAAATGATGAAAAGTTTTGGAATTAAATCCCGCGGGCGTTAATTACTTTTGAAATTGGAATTAAAGCCCATAATTAATGAAAATCCGCTGGCTTTAATTCCTTTTCAATTGGAATTAAGGCCTACACTATTTTTTGTTATTAAAAGAAGAGAGTAATACAATATGTAAAGCAAACACATTAGGACGGATTTTAGAGTTTTGGATAAAAATTGGGGTACTTATCTCAATTTTCCAGAAAATTTACTAATATGTATAGTATGTGCCAGATTCTAAATTGGGAGAAATTTTAGAGTTGGTTACAAAATCGGGGTTATATACTTTTTTCAAAATATGCATTTTATAAGTAATATTCGTATTGTCAGGGACTTTGGGAGGGATTTTAGAATTGAATTGAAAATCAGTATTATACGCATTTTACAGAATATTTAGATGCATATGCGAGTTTTGAATTAGGCGGATTTTATACATATTCTGGGAGAAGCGTATAACCCGTAAATATTCTGTAAAAGGCGTATAATCTTGATTTTGAATTCAATTCTAAAATTCCTCCCAAAATCTCTGCGGATCATTGAAGTGAGTCAAAAGTTCCAATGGGACTTCCAATGGGACTTCGGACTGGCATGTAACCAAATAAAATGCAGTCAAATAAAATACAGACTAATGACAGTAACTTTTGTGTTACTCAGTGGGCTTTAATTCTTTTTTGAAATGGATTTAAAGCCCGCGAGCTTTATTTCCTCGGACGTTCTGTCACTGCATCTTTTTGCATAGATTAGACAATTAACTGTCAACTTCAATGAGGATTCATAAAAAAAATTTAGTATGGCTTTTTCAAAACTTTAAAAACTTTTTGTCGCACCATATACCTTACCTATATTGTATCTTTATGTTGAGTTACAGAAATTTACTTAAAAAGTTTGGTCTCCATTAATATTTCAGAGATATCCATATTAAGGGAATGTTTATAGTATAAAATATTTTTTTTTGTAAATTATTTTACTGTTTTAATGCTTAGTTTTTTTTTTTAGTAATAATATAAAAATTTTATTTGTTGCATTGAAATAAAAGTAAATTATCACTTGACTTTTAATAATCAAAACTGATTCTTCCTTGAATGTTAAAACCTGTGGGTTGTGTGAGTTCAGTTTCATTTAAATTAAGATTACTAATTATTTATTTAAATATATTATTATATGTATATATATGACTTTTTTAAAAGATAAAAATTCTAAAGTATAGCTTTCTATTAAAGTAATAAACTCATATTATGTAAACAATTTTATTTTTATTTTATACGTACATATGTATATATATATATATATAAAACATTTAAGAATATACGTATACTCTTATAAAAGAATTCTTTATATAGGTATAAGTAATAAAAATGCAAATTGATTTTTAATTGTACCCATGAATTATAGTTATACTATAAAATGTCATTATTCTAACATTTTGAACTATTTTTTAAGTGTTTAATTAGTGGTAATTATTGTGACATCGTTTATAAATTTAAAATATTTTGTTTTGAAACGAAAGAAAAAAAAAAGGTGATAATAGTTTAGACAAAATCAGAAGTGAAAAACAAACAGTATTTACTTATAAACTTATGCATCGAAGGTTTTGATAAATGTCTGATATTTCAAATAAGTTTTTGTTAGTTTATAATGCCATTTGAAATATTTTTCGTTTTAGTGTTTAAAATATTAAATAATATAATAAAGAGTGGCAAAAAATAAAACGATAAAGATCGAAGAAAAATGTGCGTCTTTCAAAACCGTTGGTTTTCATTTCGAGTTGTTTTTTTTTTGTTTTGACAAAATGCATATCGGTTTTGAGCTAGCGCTTACCCAAGAACTTATTAATTCATGTTTTTTTTTGCCGTTCACTATTATTGAACTGTTAGCCTTTTCTCGAGACTAAATTATAGAACTTACTTATATATACTTATCAGTTACACGTACGTACAAAAACAAAAGTATGGTTGCAAAATGAGGATGTCACTTTTACTCGTATAGTCAAACCTAGACGTGCTAAATGAAACATCAGTACTACTCTAATCAATATTTAAATTCTGCCGTTTAGATTTCAAATTCAATGTTCTATAATATCGCTATAAACTGATAAGAAATCAGCTCAAATAATCGTCTGTTTTCTATAATTGTCAAAAATTATTATTAAATTTGTGCTTGATGTAATAATTTACCCAAATAATCTTTACATTGCTAAACAGATACTAAAAAATATAATTAGACTGTTTTTTTTTAAATAAAAATCACAAAATTAACTGCAACCCATTGTGTACATATATAACAACAAAGTGATGTGATTTGCATCAAAATAGTGTTAAATATATTACTAAGAACTAGAAAGAAGAAAAAACATAATTGTAATTATCATTAAGTAAAGAAGTTAATAGCACTTTGCTTTGTAACTAAATTAGTGTTCAATTAAAAACAATATTGAGTCATTTTTATTTACCATATTTCCATTTTACATATTCCTAAAATATCATCTCATAGAGTTTAAAAATAAAAATAATAATGGTATTAAATTTATTAATTTATTACTAATTTTCGTAAGATTTCATTTTGTTTTTACGATTAAAATATTTTTTTTTTACAATTTTGGTAATTCTTCTTCTAAATTTAACTTGTCTGTTTATATTGCAATAATTTTTTTTTTACTTATTTAAGTTTAATGTTTTTTTTTGTATTTTTATTTTCAAAGTATATTTGGAAAGTTTGATATCCAACTTTTGGCTAAAAATGGAAAGCTATAAAGTTGAAAAATGTTTAACTTGATTATAATGTGCTAAATATCAACGTGCTTAATTACCGCCAACCAAAAAAAAAAAACAAAAATGATTGTTGTTTATTGTCTGGTTTTTTTTTTGCGTTAATTATCCGCACGCATATTTTTACCTTAACTTTATTAAGTATTTTATTGATTTTACAAGTTTCTTTATATGAAATTTTTAATACCTTTTTAGTAATAAATAATATTGTGTTTCAAATTGGTTTTTAACCCCTTTGTGATTTTTAATATATTTCAATAACTAGAGCAATTTACTAAATATAAAGAGGTGTAGAGCTCTTCAAAAGTTTTATATTTTGGGTATTTATAGAAGATTTACCATTGGATTTGGTCAAGTAACTTTTTATTGATATAGTCTGTCTAACTATGCCGTCTAAAACAGGTTAAGAATATTTATATATGTATATAAAATACAAAATTTGGACAGTTTTTCCAAAGCTCTCTTTTTCATAAAAATTTTGTTGTATTTGAACATAAATTCGTAATATTATGGATGCTAAAAAAAAAAAAGAAAAACCTTTTTGGTGATTTGAACATTAAACTGAGGAAATGTACTAGAAAATCATTTTTTTATTTAAATTCTCAACCTAGCAGTTAAATTTATACTTCAAATCATTTTCTGTAATTAAAATTTAAATTTTTATTGTAAATCAACTCGACTCGGTTAAAAAAAATTTTCAAATTTATTTATCTCAAAAATCGATTTTTTTTTATTTATATCCTTTGCGTGTACTTCACGTCTTCACGATACATAAAATATCTTTGAATTTTTAACAGCGAATTTCTGATATTTAACCAAGATTCTCTGATTAATTGAATATCGATTTAACAGGTATATTTAACCAATTTATTTCTTCAAAGTCAAATAAAATTTGACTTAAAAAATTAGTTGAGTGTAAAGGAGGGTTAAACTTTTTAAGTTTTTTCTTTTTTTGTTTTGTTTTAAAAACCCACAAAATTGTACCACAACACAGATGCGGTAATTTAATATGCATTTTCAATGTCATACGTTCAAAGCATCAGAAAAAGAAAAACGTTTCAATTTCTTGAAAATGATTTTTTTTTTGTATTTTTTTTAAGTGGTTTTTTTTTTCTTTAATTTTTTTTTATTATTTGTTTGTTAATTTAAATGTGTTTTAAAGTATTTATGACTTTTTGTTTTTTTATATCACTTTTAAGGTTTTGTTTTTTGTTTCTATTTCTGTTACTCTCTTGACTTACTCTTGAGTCTTGAATCTTGACTAAAGAGAGTTTTGTTAGCGCGATTATAAATGATTGACTATATGTATATGTACATTATTATATACTTATTGATGTAAATAAATTTTAAAATTTAATATTTTGTTTTTGCGTTTTCTTAAAGAAAATTTATGACAGTTAAAAATAATTATTAATATTTAGTAGAAGTTTGAGAAAAGAAAAAAAAAATATAAAGATAAGAAAAATATAAAAGAAAAAATGTATATGTGTACATATTACATACATATATATAAATATACATATTATTTACTAATTAGTAAGTAATTACATATTTGTTGTAATTTTTTGTGATAAGTTTTTTTTTTTGTGTGAAAAAATTTTGTCATTTTGCTAATAATTTAGATGTTATTAATATGGATTACAAGACAACAAACATGTTTCAGGTTTTTTCAATAAGAATGTTAGATTTTAAAATGAAAATAAAATAATTTACTTACAATGAAAGTTTTTTTAAAGGTTTAATAAAGTAATAAGTTTCTGGTAATATTTTGTATAATAATACTACAGTTGCATGCATTTCAGTACTATATTTATACTACAATTAAAGTATTATACATTAGTGTTTACTATAAATCTATACATATATAACGGTATTTAATATAATCATCTATAGCTTCTAATTTTTCATACATTGTTTCAGATTGTATCTTTAATTTTTATCGTTATCAGTTTCTAAATCTTTATTATTCTGCTACATATTGAATATTTTTTTTTCTGCTAGTCTTCTTACTTCCTACTTTTATTTTAATTCCTAATACTTTAAATCGAATCCAAACCTGAGGTTTATATTGTATATTAAATGTAGCATACCAATTGACCCACGTCGATAGAAATGTATGCTACTAGTAAAGATAGCAATGAGAGTAATGTAAAACAAAAAACTTGTACACTACACATTTCGTTGATTTTTAAGAATAAAAATAAGAAATTTTTAATAATTTTAATTTTTTATTTAAATATAATATGATAAATATAAATTAAAAGAAGTACTATCTAAATAAAAATAATAAAAAAAAAATAATAAAAAATTTATAAAAAAAGTTTGTAAAATTCAAGTTTTTGATACTGCCACAATTTTTTATTGCTTCAATGTTTTAGGTACACTGAAATATGAATTATTTATATTTAAAAAAATGTTTAAATATCAGCCTTTTTTCGTTTTGAAATACTTCTAAAATTTTAAAAATATGCTATCATTTGATTTTTGAAAAATATGTCAAAACACTAGGCACCTATTGGTTGTGACCTCGGTGGCCTAGTGAGTAAGAGCGTATGTAATACACTGTGAACACCGGGGGAATGTGGATTCGAATCCCATACAAGTCGTAAAAATAATTCCCCCTTACGACATGTACAGCCACGCCTGAAAACGAAAGCTTGTATGTAATTTCCTTGTCACATTTATGTCTCAAGGAAAAATATAAATCTTACAAATATAATTAAAGTACAATTACACTAATATACTAGCATGTCATTTACTATACAATAGTAGATCCGGATAATCAACGATCGTAATCACTTCATTCGTTAAGATCGAATATTTAAAATAAATAACTTATAATTTTTTCTCAGCTCTAGAAATAACTTTATCACTTAACTGTTTCTGTAAGCTGTTCAAATAATCACTTACTACATTTAGATTTTCATTGCAAAGAACTAAAATATAATTTTAAAAAACAGTTCAATAATTTTAATAATTATAATTTTATAAATCTTTAAATATCGTTTAACAATTTCTGGCATTCACATTGAAAATCATTCTTATTAGAATAAATTAATTTTTAAATGACACTCAATTTGCTACTCAATAAAAAAAAAAATAAATAAATAATAAAATTTGATATTTTTTTGGATTGTTTTCAAAAATAATTTAAAAAAAATTTTTTTCGTTCTAACAAATTTAATTGTATTTATTTTTACTTATAAATAACATTGCATTCATTTAAAAAAAAAAAAAAACCGACCAAAATTCGTGAAGTGAAATAGCAGAAAATTAGCTTTCAAATAAAATTTTCTTTTTAGCTCAAATTCTCAAAATATTAAATACAAAAAAAAAAAAAAATAGAAGAGTACAACATAAAAAAAAAAAAAAATGTCAAGGTTTTTCATCAAATTGTAGCCTAAGGTTGTAAAATCGAAAATAAAAACAAGAAAATACTAAATATAGACAAAAATATAAAAGAATTCGCGAAAGAAACTAATGATTTCTGTACAACATTGTTATTTAAGTTTTGCCTATAAGGCTCAAATATATTTAAAAGAAAAAAATTTTCTGCTTTTTTTAAGGTTTTTTTTTATCTTAAAAGTGTGAATTGAAAAATTATTTTTTACTTAGTTATTATATATATATATACGTTTATGTATATTGTAAACATTTCAATAATATGGTCACACCTTCACAATGCAAAACAATTTTCTTTTTAACTAATTTGCCAATTTGAGATGAAAAATAAATTTATATAGGTATACACACTTATATTTATATTTACATTATACTTCAATTAAGTTTTCTTAGAAAAAAACAAAAAAAAAAAATATATAAAACGTAGAGTAAATAATTTTTGAGGAAAAAAACAAAAAAACTAAGAAAAATATATGCATCATCAATTAAAAAAAGTAATATTTCTTTGAATTTGAGATGTACCTGAGTTGGAGAAAAGTTTGAAATATAGCGATAGGTAATTCATTAAAATTATCAAAGTACGGCGAATAAACAAAAAAAAGTAAAAATCAAATTAAATAAATGAGTTATAAATACAAAGTGAAAATAATTATGAAAACGAAATTATAAGACAAATACCGTTTATTTTTATAAAAAAAATGTTTTCATATTTTTTTGTTTTTTACATAATTATTATAAGGAAAATTCCTGGGCCTCGGTGGCCTAGTGGATAAAAGCGTATAAAATACGCTGTAAACACAAAGGGAGTGTGGGTTCGAATCTCACACACATCGTAAGAGTAATTCCCCTTTACGACATTTACAGCCACACCTAAAAAAAAAAGGCTGGTAATTTCTTTGCCACATTTATGTGGCAGGAGAATAAACTAAAACAGAAAAAAAAATATAAGTACTTAAGGAACATTTTGAATTTTAAATTCGATTAAGGCATATTTGTTTTGAATTTGACCAAATATAAAAAGGAGGTAGAGTTTGTAAACGAAAATATGTGCTGAATGCTGAAGACTGTATTGTGACTTTACGTTGTGACTTAACGTCTAGGACTAAAATTTATTTTATTAAAAAAAAAAAAAAAAAATTCTTATTAAAAAGTCAATGCGATAAAAATACAAAAAAAAATTGTGAATTTATTTAAAATACTTACCTTTAAATATACATTATATACATAATTAAATAAATAGATTTTTTATTTTTGTAATTAAATAGAAACAAAAACGAGGAAGAATACAGTTGCCTTTGTCAACTCTTAGATACTCGTACGACCCGTTAGTATGCCTATCACTCTGCTTATAATATTATTTTTTTAATTTTTTAGTATTTTAAAATAATTTGGGTGAAATTTTATAATTTCTAGAACTGTGGGTTGTACATATATTCAAACTATATGTTTATACATTCATCAAAAGCAGATTCTAACCTTCCGAATAACGATTATCTATCTAACTTTTCCAAATATGCTATACTTAGTACCATTTAATACTAAGCGGCAAATGTATAATGCCTAAGTTTAATAATTTATACTATACATATGTATAAATTATTTATCGTATGGTATAAAAAATGTGAAGAATTGACCTTTCTGGAATTTTGAGGGGCTGTAAGTCCGGAACCCTATATAATTAAAAAAACCCGTTAACATACGTAAAAATATATTATTGAACCTTTAATTTTCATATCTTGCCGAGGAAAAATTTTTACAGGTGCCTGAAAATAGCAAATTTTCAATTTTTGAGGAGTAATAACTCTTAAAGAGGGGGCGCTACCAAAAAATTTTCTGAGGAAACTTATACTAATTCTTGTCTCAAAATTTCAGGTTCCTATCTCAAAACGTGCCGGAGTTATGAAAAAAGAAATATCATGCAAAATTTGGTTTTAACATAACGGTAAATTTAAATAGAAAATTACAAACTATTGCATAATTTTGATATTGTCTTATGGAGATAACAAAAATTCCGGTCTTCTAGTGTTTTTAGATTGTAAAACTACTACACAGAACCTGAGATATATACATCTGAAAATAGGGGTTTTTTGAAATTTTGGGGGGCTGTAACTTAGGAACCCTATACAATTAAAAAAAACCATTAACACACGTACAAATATATTACTGAACCTTTAATTTTTTTGTCTTGCCGAAGAAAAATGTGTACAGGTGCCTAAGTTAAAGGTGTTTAAAAATAGCAAATTTTCAATTTATGAGCCCTAATACCTCATAAACAGGGGGTGGTCCAAAAAAAATTTCTGAGCAAACTTACACTAATTCTAAGAGTTCTTTCTGCTCTCAAAATTGCAAGTCTCTATTTGAAAGCGTTCCGGAGTTATGAGGGTAGAAAAATCATGCAAAATTTGGTTTTCATATAACGGTAAATTTAAATACTAAATTTAAAAAAATAGTACAATTTTGATACTAATTTATAAATTTAAAAAAAATACCTGTCGAATGACGTTTTCTGATTGAAAAAATCTTAAGTAGAAGATGAGACATATGCATTTAAAAATAGGGCTTTTTAAAAGTTTGAAGAGCTGTAGCTCCGTAACGGATGGGGCTACAAAAAAAAGTTGTAAAATATTTTTATGTTATCTATCAGCAGTTAAAATTTCATGTCTCTATTTCAAAAAAAAATGTGGGGATCTAAAAGTTAGGTGTTCGAGAGCTACCCGAAGTTGTGGTCGGATCTCAACCAAAAAAAATAGGGAACCTACAAATTATTGTAAGAATATTTTGTGATAATTTCAAAACTCTAGCTTTCTTAGTTTTCGAGTTATCTTGCTGACGGACGGACAAAGCTCAATCGTCTTAGAATTTTTTTCTGATCCGATCCATACCTTTGAAGGTATATCTAGCTAGCTTATTTCGAGGTGTTACAAACGGAGGAGCAATTTTAATATACCCGATCCTTATCGTACGGGTATAAAAAAAAAAATTAATTAACTTTATTAATATAAATTAAAATTTTATTAAATATTTAAATATCAATTACAATTCATATCAATTCAATTAATTATTATATATATGCATTTTATATATGTATGTTATGTACATATAACTACATATAAATAAATAATTTCGACAATAAATAGAAATTAAATACTATTTAATAATTAATTATTCTCAAAATAAAAAATATAATAAATTAAAAATTATTGCATTATTAAAATCTATTATGTTTTTTTTTCCTTTATGTATATTACAGATATGTCATAATAATTTCCGCATGTTTTTCCATCTAAATAAAAATTTCTCAATATATTATTTTGTTTAATTTTTTATAAAAATTTTCTTTATATTAAAGTAATTTTCAAATATACGTACATATTTCTTTTCTCCCTCAAAATAATTTTTCCCTATTATCGTACGTACATATATACATACATAATATTGCGGTATTTATGTAAATTATAAGTTAATATGCAAAGGTATGAGTATATGCACTTTGAAAGTCATTCATCTAAAACATTTTAGCCTATACGTTAAAAAAACAATTTTGATGATATTAAATTGGATCTATAACTAATAAAAATTTTCACTTATCATTGAATTAAAATTTCGATTATGACTAAGTACAGAAAATAAAGGAAACTTAATAATACCGTGGGTGCAAAGCTAGGTTCTCTTATACAATTAATTCAAATTTTCAAGAATTAAGAAACTAACTAATTGTTTGAATTTTTAATAGATTACAATTTAATAAAACAAAGTTTGTTTTTGCAGAAAAAAAAAACTGAAACAAAAGAAAATTTTCAGACAAAATGCCGACGATTTATTTTGCAACAAATTACTTTATTTCTTCCATTTCTTCCATTTATTTCATAATAATTTAATTTAAATTTTATAGAAAATCTTCTAGAAAATGAATGTACTTAATTGAATATGACGGTGATCTTAATTTGTTACGATTTTTCTTAGTCTGTTTGATTACATTTAAATTACAAGTAATTGTATCCGAATGGTTTCCCCAACTCATTTTACAATGTGAAAAGTTTTAGATTCTTCTCTAATTTGTATTTACTTCTATTTCTTTTGGTACTTAAACAAAGTTTATGTAGGTCATATAAGTATTAATTTAGTCCAAGTGCGTAGTTAAGTTAGGTCAAGCGTAACTTTTCTAAATTCTGTAGGATTATAACAACAATAATAAATTTATATGTCTGTATGACATACAACACCATACAAGTAACATTTATTACTATAAAATTGCAAAATATATTCTAGAATCTAGATAGTTTATATTGAAAAAAATAAGAGATTTCTCTTATCATACTGTTAACCTTGTTATCATCAATTAACTGTCTACTTATTACTAAAAAAAAAAAAAAATATACTGAACTTAACAAACTTGTTTTAATACAAATATCTAATACCCAATTTTTAAACCAAAACCATATATGTATTATGAAAATTAGAAAATATTTTATTTATTCATTTTATCAACTATATTTTCTTCAGTATTTTTTTTACCACCAACTAAAATTACATTATATTATTATTCCCTTATACAGAAAATTCAAACAAAAAAAAAAAAAACAAATAAAAATAAATAGAAAAACATTCAATTCAATTTATTTTATGGATATAAATAGACTTTTTCATTTCCACATTATAGAAATTATTTTAAATAAAAATAAAAGAAAATCAAATCACAAAATTTGAAAAAAAAAAAATATTTTTGTTTTCTTACTTTCTTCTGTTTTTTTTTTTTTTTTATAAAAAAAAAAAACTTTAGAAATAAAAAGAAAATTCATTCTTTTTATGTAGTGTTTTCCAATATAATTTATTTAGAGTGTATATATTTAGGCCTATAAATAGGGAGCAAATCTTAAAAGTTCCTTCCAAAAAAAAAAAACAGATTTTTTTTTTTTTTCTTAATTGAATAGTAAAAATAGAAAATGAAGATTCACCACAAACATTCATTTGTCTGACATTTTTCATTTTGAATATTAACTTTATTAAAATGGTAAGAGTTTATTAAATTGAATTAAAAAAAAAAAAAATTAAATAGATTTATATTAAAAGACCTTGAAATTATATTTTAAAATACCACAGTTGTTTATTAGTGTGTAATGGGGTAAAGCAATAGCGAACATATAGCTAGTTTTCCTCATATATTTTTTACACGCTTATCTGATCCATATGTTTAAAGATTAAATTTTAACCTTGTTAACCATTTTCACCTTTTTTTTACGTTCTTATATTCAATAATGATGGTATTTTTAAACCCAACTCCGAGGTATTGTGACATTGGTTGCATAAGTGTCCTCCAAAAAAAAATAATCAGAAAAGATTTTACAGAATGTCATTTTTTTTGATATATTTTAATTTAGTATTTTGTTTCTGCTATGAAATGAGGAACTTTTGTATAACTGCTTACAACTTTATATATAACGAATATTTCATCGTCACTTTTACCAAGGTCCTTTCAATACCACTTAGATACCTCCGATAAATCTTGAATTAAAAATAAATAATAATTTAAGCCAAATAACAAATGCTACTGCAAAATAAATTGGACACAATTTTTTTTTTTTCTTTTATAAATTTAAGTACTTTATACTGTAATGCAATCAAAATTACGACTAAAATTTAAACTTTAACAGATTACTTTTTTTTTGTTTTTTTTTTTTTTATTTTATTTTTACGCATAAACTTTCTATTAACATAAACGTATGTAATGTAAAAATAAACACTAACAAACTAAATGTGTATCTAATAAAATAAAATTTAATATATAAACTTATATATATAAAAGTGCGCATTTAAAAACATATTTAGAAATACATAAGTACTTATATATATACGTATTTATATGTGTATATAGCATGTAAATTTATAATATCTTAACTTAGGAAAAAAAAAAAATATCAAATTTGTAGATTTTTAAAGTTGATGTATCGCTTCAAATAAAAATAAAAATAAAAATAAAAAAATGAAAAAAAAAAAAAAAATAAACAAAAATAAAGAAAAGGAAGAAAAGTCATTATGTAATTTTTGCGCTGGAATACCCCACATATCTTCAAAACTTTTTTTTTTCTTTTATATGTATAAGTATATAGAAAAGTTCAAGAATAGCTATTAACACGTATTTACTTCAAACAAAAAAAAAAAAAAATGAAAAATTGGTTTATTTCTCATCCTCTTCAAAAACAAAAAAAAAAATTCTAATTTTCCAAAGTTAATTTTCTTAAAAAAAAAAAAAAAAAAAAAAATAAAAAGAAAATTTAAAACGTGGAAAACTATAAAAAAAAATTATTGTCTGTAAGAGAGGGTATATTATGTTATTATGTACGTTTTTTTTTTTTTTTTTGGTATTTCAGAAGTATGATTTTGCGATATTTGTGAAAGAAAGGAAAATGTGTTTTCATATTTGGATTAAATATTTTGTAAAGAATTATAAATAAATTTTTAAATTACCGTTATGAATAAAATTTATATAAGTATATATAATATTAAATATATATTTTCGTTTATTATTAAACTGGGCTATTTGTATTTTTTTTTAGAGTTTTATAATAGTTGATAAAAAAAATAACGATTTAAAAAATTGAAAAATATTTTCCAGAATTATTTTATATATAAATAAATGTATACTCATAATTTTCTTTCTATAAATAAAACAATTAAAGTTATATTTTTCTTTATTTTAATATCTTTTAAAAATACATATTCAGAATGTCATTTTTTGTTATATGTTTATTTTATTTCTTGCCACAAAATCTCTAACATACATATATTGGATAGCATAAGGAACTTAGTCTTTGTTTCTAATTTTAGCAAATGTTCACAATACATACTTATACTTTTTATATAATATAAAATTAGATCAGGTTTAATTAGGTTAATTAGGACAGGTAAATTTTTATACTCATTAGGAATAAACAATTGTTTAGATATCTATTGTACTATTATAATAATATAAAGATTAAATTAGTATTTTAATTATTAACCATATAGACTTAATCAATTTTGTGAATAAAATATTTATACTTTGATGGTACTGTCAGAACACATATATATAATTTGCAGATACTATAATATAAGTATATATTTCAAAAACATGCGCAGGGTTATATGAATTCAAAATTTATTAAATTTATTTTTTATAAACTGTTCGATAGCACAGTGGTTAAAATATCGACCTCTTATTTCGTGGACTCAGGTTTGAAACCTAGGAATAAAGAATATATTTTTTATGTAGTTTTCGATTTTATTCAGTTACCATTGGCCATTTGACTCACTAACAGGGGGAAGTAATAATTAATACAATCGGGATAGAAAATACAAACATAACAAAAACTAATACCAAATGTAAGCAAAAAGAAATTTTAATTTACACTTATATAACTCACAGATATTAAAATATTTCAATACTCTACTACTCTATACTCTATACTCTCATATACTCTATATACTCTATTAAATAGTTATAAAATTATAATAATATTTAAAAAAAATATAATCCATTATCATTTAAACAATTCTATATTTAATAAGGCCTAGTATAATTTTACATATCATAATTGAGTGCAGATGATCTCATTTCTATTAATAAAAATATATTTCTAGCATATAATCACTTCTCAACATATCACCACTTTCTAAGCTTACCTTTCCTGGCTGATTCTAACATGTATCAAAAATGTAAACGAACTTACTTACTCTAATAGTTCAACAATTTTACAAGGAAGAAAAAAAGCTGCTAATACTCGTATAAGGGTAGCCCAAAACTAGTACTGTATTTAACAGCCTTTTTATTTATATTTTTATAAGTTAAAAGGTAAAGTTTTTGAAATAAATTTAAGTATGAATAATTTTATTTTTATTTTTATAAGGCTATTTGAACTAAAAAGACTGTTAAATATAGGTACTACAAGCTTTGGACTATATCTAGGTTAGGGGCCTTTTCAATTACAATTCAAACATATGTTTAAAAACAACCATTATTCGTTACTGATTAAATTAATAATAGAGATTTAATACAAGATACTATTTTCTTTCAAAAAAAGTCCCTCGTGGAGAAGCAGTAACTTGGTTTAGGAATGTATCCCTCATCTATATTAGGGAAGTGAAGGGTGAAAAATGCTTCCGTTTTTGAAAGGTTCTAACATACTCTACCTAATTTTCAATTTTAAAGAGTGTATTTTAAAATCTCTTGATGTTATCACAATTTTAATTTAGTGCCTTAATAGTAGGGCTAGGGCCCACTTAAGTTTCCAGTCTCAAATTATTTTAGCATCAACTATATCGCAAGAGTAACAATTATACCAAACTTCATTCAAATCGTAGAACAATTACTATGTGCTCTAGAACATATCAAATAATATTCGTATTCGGATATATTAGGGCGTACCCTCTCAAGCTAAGAACATTTTCATAATACATCGACATAATTTGACAACTTTTTTATGTTGCATCATAGTTCAGCAATATATTCCAGCAGCATTTTCATGATTCCTCGGCATCATTTGGCATCTTTTTTATGTTGCATCAAAGTTCAGCAACATTTTCCAACAACATTTTCACGATGGAACATTTTCATGATACATCGACATCATTTAGCAACTTTTTATGTTGCATCATAGCTCAGCAACATTTTCATGATACATCGACATCATTTCGCTTTTTCGCTACTTTTTCAATGCATCAATGTTCAGCAACAGTTTCATGTTGCAGCAACATTTTCATGCTGCATCAACTATATCGTATGAGTAACATTTATATACCAAATTTTATTCAAATCGTACCTACATATAACAATTACTGTGCTCTAGAATATATCAATATTCGTATTCGGATATTTTAAGGCGGCCTAACTTAAGCTACAGACTTCAAATTTTGTGTCCTGATGCAAAATATGCGTTTGCCAAATTTGATTAAAATCCGAGACATTTTTGTTTTTGTCTGACCACGTGGTTTTTTTTTAGAACAAATCATATTTTATTCGAACATTATAAGGGGGTTTCACTACAGCTTTGACCTCGGCGTTTTTTGCAGAGGTTCTAATCGTTACACTAACCTCTATATCAAATAATCGGATAAGAATTACATGAGTTATGCTGATAACAAGATTTGCGGACGTGGAATTTTCAAAAAAAAATTTTTTTGTTGTTTTTTCGGATTCTACACCCTTAGAAACGCCTAGAAAATGAATTTCAGGGAAATCTTGTTTTTTTTCGAAAACCCATCACAACATTCATACTACGAGTAAAATTAAATTTGCATTTAAGTTCAGAGATTTCATTTTCTGGTGATTAGCGTGGGTTTATATTAAAATTAAAAGTGTTTGTAGAAGATTAATTTCATTTTGCAAATGATATCAATGAAATTATAATTATTTATGTCAAAAAATATTAATATTAATAAATTTTCTATTTTGTTTTTTTTTTTTATAATTTTGTGTTATTTTTCCGCCCTTTGCTTTGACACGAGCGGCATTTATTGAATCAAAATTTTTTTAATTACTTAAAACTATAAATAAATTTTTGAATTGTATGATTTTTGATATATGTAATTAATTATAAAATTATTAATTATATATTATATATAGTATATTAGTATATCAATAAATGTCAATTATAAAAAAAAACTATATTTATGTAATTAATATAAATGAAAGATAATTTATAGCTTATTTAACTAAATAATACAATAATTATGTATAGAAAAATACGTTTTATTATCAATAATTATTACCCTAAGTTTAATCAAATATAGAATTATATTACTTACGTAAGATAATAGCTTTCGCATAATTTTCTTTTGCGGTAATTTCATTAAATATAATCAAATACTTAATATTGAAAACCGATTTTTGTTTTTAATTAGCCTTATTAATTATTTACTGGTTCAGGTTATATCATACGTACACATTATTTTGATAACATTAGATAAAAATTAAAAGTCGATCAAATTTTTTACTTGACGATTTGTTAAATTGTCTTCAAGGTTTCTGAAGTAATTTCAAAATTCAAAACACATAGTGAAATTCTATGGACTTTATTCAAGAGCTCTGTATAATGAATATTTCTATTACTATAAATAAATGTGAGTAGTGAGATGTAAATATCATGAATTAAAAATAAATGACAAGTGGATGCTAAAGAAAAATAATAATCTGTCAAAATTAATGTCAGGTAAAATAAGAAATTGGTATTTATTGGTAAATTGGTATCAATTTCTAATTTGGTACCAATTTCCATATTGGTATCGATTTTTTATGTTTTTTTTAATTTCGAAAGACACCAATGAAATTAATGTGAAAATTCTCTTTGATAGTGTTAGGCTTTAACCAACCAAACGCCAATTCGTTTTAAATTAAACCTTACGGTACAATGTACTGGAGATTGGGAAAATAGGAATAAAAGACATTAGGATCTATGAGAAATTTTTGAATGTTAGGAGGATGGTTTAGAAAAAAGATGTTGATGTTCTTCTTGACGCTTTAACGCTATCATACACATTATGGTTGCCAATTTTTTCCAGTGGCACACTATTCCATATTCCATATTCGCGCAAAGGAATTTCCATGTGAGTAGCTGTACTATCTGACATCTTTAACGTATCGGAGTTAGTCTATTAAAAATTATTAAATAATAATTTTAAATTATAAAAAAACTTTAAAAGTTTTTGGTAAGTAAGTAGTCAAAGTTTTGAAGCCCAATTATTTTTTATAGTGATAACTATAAAGTTATTTTTCAATACAGTTACGATGCCAAGTTTCTTCTTGTTTTGGTAGCTTATTATATACGTAGTGCCTGTACGAACAATTTATTTAACATAAGTTTTTTCTTCACTTTATATTTACTGCTGTTTTAAGTTTTTCTTAACTTTTTGATTTGAGTTAAGTTTTAAGTTTAATAAAAAATGTTCATAAGTATATTCAAATTTAACTTAACGTTAACTTACGAAATTCGAAATTCTTTCATTTTTAATTATTAGAAAAAAATATTTTCCTTCGTATTAATAAAATTAAAATAATAATATTGACTTTTATAAATTAAATTGCATTAAAATAAAATACGATTATATAGGTGCAATAAAAATCCTAGTGTTGAAAAGTTATAAGTATATGTACATAATATATAAAATTATAAAAAACTTTGCAATCGATTCATGTCAGGGATTTATTGAATCTAAATGATCCATAAAAATGTGTTTAAAAAAAAAAATCAAATAAACACCAGACTTTAATGTAAAAATGTAATAAAAATATTAAAATAATAAATAATAAAAATTAATATATAATATGAAAATATCAGAGAATATTCTTTTATTTTTATTGTTCTATTTTTTCAATATTTTATTTTCTGGTTACAATATTTTAAAGATAGATGGCCAAAAATAAATAAAATTTGTATACAATTTATGAATGTTTGAAATAAAATTTTCAAGAGGATTAAAATTAAAAATATGTTTGCAAAATGTATATTATTTTTAAGTATGTACTTGCATTTTTTTTTTTTTTTTTTTAAATCCTCTAAATACCCATTTACCAGAATTACATTACAATTTGTTGATCTTTAAGTGAAAATGAAGTATGAAAAACAAAAATAGAAAAAGAAAAATTAATCAATTTTTATTATCATAATAAAAATTTTTACATTAGACACGTGACTTTAATTTTGGTTGTGGTTTTCTTTCTTCATATCTTCCCATCTCTTATTTTTTTTGTATCAGAATCAGATTGTATTGTTAGATTGTACAAATTGTGGGCTTTTATTTTATTTAATCTCTTGTTATATTTTCTCTTTACATTTCATTGTTGAATTTTGTTTGGGTGGTTTTGTTTTTTTGTTTTGTTTTTTGAAATTTATTTTTCAATTTGAGTTTTATTTAGCGGATTTTGTTTGAACTCGAGTGATAATAATATAAGGCACCTATTAAGTTTCGTTGTCAGGAAAAGATAAATAGTAATGAAAATTAATAACATACGGGTAAGTATAAGACAATTAAGAAATTTGCAACTAAGTATAATTTTTGTAAGATAAACCATCGATATGATATAATTAATATTATAAATTTTTACAAAAGAAAGTAGGATTTAAACCAGAAATATGTATAGTTAAAATATATCTAAAATCATTTTTTTCCCACAGTGTTACCTATTTATAAAGGAAAATATAAAATTGATATATTTTTCCATGAAGCTTGGATTTTAATAACTATATGAACGGCAAATGCAGTTTCTGTAGCTTTGATTCTTTTTTTGTAATAACATTACGGATTAATTCAAGTATTCCAAATATTACGGAAGAGTTGTCGCATATGGCTCCAGATAATTTTATGATTTTTACTTATAGTGAAACTGAGGTTTACAACACGGAATCTTCCAAATGCAATGAGAAACGGAAACGCCAACCAAAAAGATGACCTCTATGTAAAAAAATCTTAATACGAGTATGTTAAGTTGATAAACGAAAGAGGTTGTAATAAATATGAAAGTAACTTTTTAATCCGATTAAATAAAGGAAAATAGTGTATATATATATATATTCTACTTACATTTATTTTAAAGATACAAAGTCAATTATGTTAATAAAAATTTCTTTTTTCTTATCTATCTTATGATTCATTTCTGTCCATAAATTTCTCATCTATTTTTCAATTTTTTGAAATCAAAACCTACGATTCTTATTTTACTTTTACAAATATTTTTTTTTTGCTTTCAAATTTTTTTTTATTATATTCTTAAGATTTTAAAATATAAAATTTATATGACCGTATAAAGGGAGAGCATTTAATAGCTATAAAATGTGGAAATTATTGTTTTTATTGTGTTTTCATAATTTCCTTTTTTTTTTTTTTTGTGCTTTATTTTCTTTGAATTCTCAATTTAATTTGATTATTAAAACAGTTTTAAATGGGGGAGTTCAAAAAAAAAAAAGAGAACATAACTTAATGTAAATATTTGATTTTATGCAGGTCATATTATTATACATTTTGGACCTAATTTATTGTTGATATCATTTCTTTTATAATATAATGACCTTTAAATGCATGTATAACTAAAAACAAAAAAAATATGTTTTTCTTTTGACTTTTTCGTAAATGATCGTGCAAAGATGAAATTTAATAATTGAGTAACATTTTTTTAATTAAGGAAAATATTGGGGGGCTATAGTTAAATTTTTAGGTATTGTAGAAAAAATTAATATCTTATAATGATATATGTATATACTAAACCGACACCGTTGATTCATATTTAAATAATATAAAAATATTTAATTAATAATAATTATTTTAACTGGATTGAACATTTTTTAAGCATGGACTATCACACCTTACTCTGGATCAAATTTTTCGATTCAGTATAATTTAATAAACTTTGACAAAAATTTTCTTGAGTTATTTTTACAAACTGACTTTCAGATGTTCACCCAATACTAAGAGATATTATCACCTAAGAAACACCTAATGCATTAAATACATCTAGATTTGAATATTCAATAACTTTATACTAACTAAAACTAAAGCAAATATAACAGAATCAAATGAATGTTGACGGTTTATGATAAAAAATCTCTGCAATAAATAAAAAAAAAAATGTGTTCAAAAACGAAAAAAATTTTGAAAATCATTCTTTTTTAGTATATACTATACTAGAAAATCCCCTGTGCAATTGCACAATTTCTATAGATGCAAAAACATTTACGTTATCATACTGACTCCCTTAATAAACTCCCTAGAAATTTCATTTTTACATCAGCATCATTAAAAAAACCTTGGAATCACTTACTTGATATAATAGAAAAAAAAAACATAAAACAAATCTAAACACAAAAAATACAAAAGCTAGGTACAGTTTCTTAATTTTTTCTGACCTTTTTTTCGTGGCTGTAATTTTTGACAGTTTTTTAATCATTGAGAAAAAATGCTCCAAGCTAAAAACACATTTACGGTAAATGTTCGTGGCGATATGTCAAAAATTGTTTGAAACGCACAATAAAAACCGGCGATTTTTTTGCCAGCCTGAAAAATTTATATTTTACAATTTTGTAGCGGCGAAATCAACATATGTAGTTATATTGTGACATTAAAATTCAAAAATAATTTTTAATGCCATTTTTCTAACATTCGATTTGTAGATATATTAAGATAATAATATGTCATTTGAAGAAAAATTAATCATATAATTAAGATAATAATATGTCATTTGAAGAAAAATAAGGAAAATAGTAAATTAAATGAAGGCACATTCATTCTTGTTAGTTTCAAAAAATGTTCTTCATCCTTTTCTTTTATGTCCATATAATATTTTACGAAAAAATCATCTAGTTCCGATCTTCATTTGCTATGAAATTCGAATTCACCAACCGCTACAAAATTTTTTTTTGTTATATTTAAAAGAATCCCAATAATCGAAATAATTTTAATATTTTTTAAAATTTTACTCTCTATTTTTCTTTAGTTTTAAAAAAAAAACTTGATGTGAATCAAAAACAGCTGTTTTCGCCGCGAAATTACTTTATTTATCCAAACTACTTTCAATTCTTTTGCTTTTATTTTTTTTTGCTTGAAAAGATTTGCTTAATTTATTTTATTTAAATGTACTTTGGAAGAGGTCTATATTTAATAAAAGATTCATGTCTCTGATAATGAAATTTCATAAATTTTCGGGCCCTTTTTTTTTGTGACGGTCGTTTGCGACAGCTTTTTAATTTAATGGTCTAATAATAAATTAGTACAAAATTATGAATCTATTGTGAGAGAAGGCTTCTGAAATGATATTTTCTATGCTATTTTTTTTTCTTTTGTTTTTAAGAAAAATATCCGTTTCTATAATATTCAGTAAGTTTCTGACTTCTGTTATGAAATATAATTATTTAAGTCTGCCGAATTTTACATTAATAAAAAAATTTCGAATATTTTACGTTATACCAGTTCTACCGAAAATTTAGCTTAAAAATCTAAATTTCAACCTAAATAAACAAAACTATTTTAAAGTACGTTACGAAGCTTTCACCAGCTTTTATACTAATGAAAACAAAATCAAGAATAAAATCGGCCTATTATTTTTTTCTTATAAATATGAGGTTTACTATAAACTTTGCTCACTCTCACTTTTTCACTTTCAGGCGTTTTAATTTTATTAAGAGTACCTATTTTTATTTTTTTTTTCCAAAACAAAGATTGAAAATGCCAACAGAAGATTAATAATTTATTTTTAATTTACCGCTGCGACCAGTTCATAATGGACGTAGCGGTCAAATTTAAAAATTAAAAATTTGCTGAATTTATTTTGATTGAAAATGTGTTTTTAAGTATGTACTTTTCCTTTTTTGACTGTACTCACTTTTAATCAAGGGTTTGTGTCTCTGATAATACTTCTAGCGGAAAATTTGGTCACTAATAATATTTACTAAATTTATTTATATATTTAATGAACGGTTTGTGTCCCTTGATAATACTTTGAGTCAAAAATTTGTGTCTCTGGTAATAAAATTTTAAATTATTAAATAAATATACAAAAATATCATCATTGCCAGTTTAGTTTACATTCAGTGTGAATGTTTTATTATAGATATAAAATATATTTTTTTACATGTTGGCAAGGTCTCGCCAACATCTTGTGTATTATATTATAGACTAGAATATCTCCTGTGCAATTGCACAATTTCTATAGATTCAAAAACATTTACGTTATCATACTGACTCCCTACCTGTCTGACTACTTGTATTAAGGGAGGGATTATTACATGTATTTTTTTAGGTTAGGTATATTAAGTACCTAACTAAAATAACTTATGGATTTTTAATTTAATTTAGGGTAGGGTATGTAGGGTATAAATAAGTCGGTTGCATCGACTTACTGTTACTTTTCCTTTTTTTTTATTTTTGCTTGAAAAAAATTTGCTGAATTTATTTTATTTAAATGTACTTTGGAAGAGGTCTTTGGTATATTTAATAAAAGATTCATGTCTCTGATAATGAAATTTCATAAATTTTCGGGGGCTTTTTTTTGTGACAGTCGTTTTCGACAGCTTTTTCATTTAATGGTCTAATAATAAATTAGTACAAAATTATGAATCTATTGTGAGAGAAGGCTTCTAAAATGATATTTTCTATCTTTTTTTTTTTTTTTTTAAGAAAAATATCCATTTCTATAATATTTAGTAAGTTTCTGATTTCTGTTATGAAATATAATTAGCTAAGTCTGCCGAATTTTATATTAATAAAAAAATTCGAATATTTTATGTTATATCAAAAATGCAGCTTAAAAAATCAAAATTCCAACCTAAATAAACAAAATTACTTTAAAGTTTGCTGCGAAGCTTTTACCAGCTTTTATAATAGTGAAAACAAAATCAAGAATAAAATCGGCCTATTATTTCTTTCTTATAAATACAAGGCTTACTATAAACTTTGCTCTTTTTACTTTCAAGTCTTTTAATTTTATTAAGAGTATTTTTATTTTTTGAAAACAAAGAGTCATTTGAAAACTGCCAACAGGAGATTATTATTTTTAATTTACCGCTGCGACCAGTTCATAATGGATGTGGCAGTCAAATTTAAAAATTAAAAATTTGCTTTAAATTTTGTATCGAAAGTACTTTTTAAAAAGTAAAAGTTTGTGTCTCTGATAAGACTTTTAGTCGAAGATTTGTGTCTCTGATCATAAAATTTTAAATTATTAAATAAATATACAGAAATATCATCATTGCCAGTTTAGTTTATATTCAGTGTAAGTGGTTTATTATAGATCTGGCCAACATCTTGTGTGTATAATCTGGTATAATATTGTGTATATTATCAGAAATTCAATCATTAATTCCTGGTATTATATTATCTGATCTGATTAATAAATCTTATTTTTTTCCATGCCTAACAATATTATTAATGGTCTAATAATAAATTAGTACAAAATTATGAATCTTTTGTGAGAGAAGGCTTCTTTCTAAAATGATATTTTCTATGTTAGTTTTTTTTTTTTTTAAGAAAAATATCCATTTCTATAATATTTGGTAAGTTCCAGAATTCTGTTATGAAATATAATTATTTAAGTCTGCCGAATTTTATATTAATAAAAAAGTTTTGAATATTTTATGTTATGTTTTATATTAAAAATCTAAATTTCAACCTAAATAAACAAAACTATTTTAAAGTCTGTTACGAAGCTTTTACCAGCTTTTATACTAATGAAAACAAAATCAAGAATAAAATCGGCCTATTATTTTTTTCTTATAAATATGAGACTTACTATAAACTTAGCTCTTTTCACTTTCAGGCGTTTTAATTTTATTAAGAGTACCTATTTTTATTTTTTTTTTTCCAAAACAAAGATTGAAAACGCCAACAGAAGATTAATAATTTATTTTTAATCTACCGCTGCGACCACTTCAGAATGGATGTGGCGGTCAAATTTAAAAATTAAAAATTTGCTGAATTTATTTTTATTGAAAATGTGTGTTTTTTAAGTATGTACTTTTCCTTTTTTGACTGTGCTCACTTTTAATGAACGGTTTGTGTCTCTGATAATACTTCTAGTGGAAAATTTGGTCTCTGGTAATAATATTTACTAAATTTATTTATATTTTTAATGAACGGTTTGTGTCTCTTGATAATACTTTGAGTCAAAGATTTGTGTCTCTGGTAATAAAATTTTAACTTATTAAATAAATATCATCATTGCCAGTTTAGTTTACATTCAGTGTGAGTGTTTTATTATAGATATAAAATATATTTTTTTACATGTTGGCAAGGTCTCGCCAACATCTTGTGTATTATATTATAGATAGTACTACTATTTTTCATATACTATGTAGGACTTTGTTTTTGTAGCTTTTATTGGTTTTTTTTTTAAATAGTTTTTAATACAAAATTATGGGTTGGAGTGGAGTAGAAGATTTTCTATCATTTGAACAAAACAAAATAAAATAATCGACAAGAATATCGTTTAAAGATTTTTCACCAACAAAAATGCCGTTTAAAGATTTAAAATGGTCAAAAAATAATTATATAAGTAAGTATAAAAAGAAAATCCATAACTTATATTTTTAAACCAGTGTCAGTGTTTATACACAGTTGAGTGAGTGAATTTTTGTTGAGTGAAATTTTATTAATAATTTATACCATTACTATACTTTACCTTTTACTTTTTATACAAGAAAATATTAAAAACAAAAAGCACTTAACACTAAATGCATTGATTGTCATACACGTATGTCGTAATTGTTTTATTTATTTTTGTCATATTATGCACTATATATACGTTTTATTATAAAGTTGCATTAAAATTAATTTATTTTGATTTGAAAATTATAAAAATTCACTTAAGGAACATGAAAACGAAAAAAAATATTAAAAAAATAAAAACAGAAACAAATTTATAATGAAAATGTATTGAATTTTTTATATGTTTTCATAGGAAAAAACAAAAATAAATTGAAAAAATTATTAGTTGAATATGTAATGGAGCTTTTTATATTTTAATTTATGTTTAAACATTTTTTTTTTTTTTTTTTTGATATTGCATTTCATAATTATTTAATTTATAAGTTTATGATAATTTAACATGAACAGAATAACAAATTTTTTTGATAATTTTTGTCACTTATAAAGTGTTTTTTTTTTATTGCAATTACATATTATTTAATTTATAATCTTTAAACATAGACCAAAAGGAAAAAGTTTGAATGTCTGGGGAGAAGACAAAAAAAAGAATCTTAAAAAATTTTTAAATGAAGTGTGATATTTTATTGAGGTTAAAGATTAATTACAATTTTAATCTTTTGAAATTTTCTTAAAACAAATTGTATAATAATATATGTATGGTATGCAAGTATGTAATATGAATGTTTTATTAATTAAAGTTTATTGTCAAATATATGTTTAAGTTAAATTGAAAAAAATTTTAAAAATCTATGAAAAGAAATTTTATTATAATTATATAATGGTATTTAAATTAATGATATTTTATTCTTAAAAGATTAAAAGAAAAATCTGCCTGCCTTCTTTTATTCACTTAAATAAGTAAACAGAAATGTTTTCAAATTGTTTTTTTTTGCTGGCTATTAACTAGTATAATATCTATGTAGCAACTAATTTAAATGTCTAGAAGATATACTAAACCACCTATATCTGAAATTAAAAAATAAGCCTTTTCATAAGCCTTTTGTAGTATAGAAGTTCATTTTGGGGAAATAATCACAAATACAAATTTTATCATAGAATTGATTTGAAGAATTTCTTAATGTAATCATAGCCCTAATCATAACATAGCTAATAGTTAAAATTTTCGTAATGGTGATTATAAATTTGAAATGGTGAAATGAAATCCGAATCGGGTTTGAAATCTTTAAAATTTTCAATGAAAGTATTAGTTTTTTTTTGTCGAAATTGGTTCAAAAGTTTTTTAAAAAATGTGCTTATTAATTTTGCTTTATTCTTCCATCTGTCTGTTCTACCATCTGCCCATTTTTATAATGAAGAAATTCTTAGTGAAAAAAGATCTTAGAGAATTACCATAATAAACTGCTGCTTCAGAAAACATTTTTGTACTTTAACGTGTACTTTTGTACTTTTATACTTAACAGCTATAGGTCAAAAATAAATAGTTTCGTATTTTTAGACAGCTGTAACTTGAATATCTTTATAAATTTACTGTATAAATATAAGGTATACAAATGAAGGTTCTTTATAAATTTACTGTATAAGGTATACAAATGAAGGTTCTAATATTATATTACATTGTTTAACGGGTTCTCTTAATTATACAGGGTTACCTTAAAAATGAAGAAAGTATCTCTTGATTTTTCATAATGTTTTTATAGTAAAATTCTAGATTAAAATTAAAAAAAAAAAATAAAAATTTTAGTGCAAAATTAATCGCAATTCTAAAATACTTTATATTGTCTTTTTGAAAATTTATTTCCTTTAAAAGGTACCTTTACCCTTTGTTTTACATATAACCTTTTTTCTTTTTTTTCTTATTATAATTTCTGTTTTAAATCTGTAATAAAATATAAATTTCAATATTGTTCTATATAATTACTACTATATGTCATCTTTTTATATTTTCAAGATAAATAATTTTCTAATTCGTAGTCATATCAAAAAACTTATTTAGTATTTAACACGTGGCATATTTCTTCTTAAGATAAATATATTGTTAAGAACCGGTTTTACAAAATTCGGAAGTAATTAATTTAAATATAAAACTTCTAATTAATTTTATATTCCGAAAATATTAAACAACTTAATTAAAGAGTAAAAGTTTAAATTAACATTGAATTATGTATAATTAATTATAATAGACTTAATTAATTACTTTTATTATATTTAAAATAAGCTTTGAAAGTATTATTAAAAAAAATTAACAAATTTGTCTACAATAGAAAATTACTAAATAAAAAAGAATATCTATTGCTTACCAAAAAAAAAAAAAAAATAAAACTAATGTAATGATCACTATATATTATCTTTTGAAAAGAAAAAATAAATAAAAACAAAAATTAAATTATGATTTCCGCATATTTCATGTAATTCATTGTTTAAAATAATAAAAAAAAAAAAAAAAAAAAAAAACTCAAAAGATAATAATTTATTTTGAGTTTTTTGCTTTTATGTACAAGATAAGTTTTATTTGAACTAATTTCGTGCAATTTTTTTTTATATAGGTACTCTTTTACTCTTTGCTCTCAAATCTGATTTCGATACATATACATTACATACATATGTAGAATGTAGATACATTCATACAAAAATAGCATCTTGTTTATAAAAACCAAACCTAAAATCACATAAAAAAAATATTTTATGTTTTAACTCAATATAAAAATTAACATTATCATCTCCATTTCTATCATCATTATCATTCTTATATGATAATCATCAAGTTCAAGTATTTTAATATACAAGCAGATACAATATATTAAAGTAGTATTTAAAAAAAAAAATATATCTATATATATCTATATATATATATATATTTAATTACTTATACTTATTTATAATAAAATATTTTCGCGATATGTGAACATATTGATTGCTTAATGCTTCATTGAATCACTCACTATGACTCCATTAAAATTTTTATTATGATTATTATGATTTTGAATTACATACTTATATAAACCATACAATATGATTTGACTTATGATTCGTTTTAATTTTTTTTTTTAATAATATTGCAATTCGAACTGTTCCAAAAAAGTATTGTATTAGTTTGACAAAATGGTTTTTTTTTTTAATTCCTTTTGGGTTTTGAACTTAAAATTTTATGTACTTATAACTAAATATTATGTTAACTTATGTGTTATACTATACATTTACATTATAAATATATTTTTATAGTTTTAATTTATGATTATAGTTCTTTAATGATGAAAACCTGCAGCTTGTTTATATGACGTTTGTTTATTAGACAAATGTCGCTGCCATAAAGGAGAATTAATTTCACGCAGGGGACGAATATTCTGATTTTTCTTGCTGCGTTTAAGTAAATTTTCATATTCTTCATTATCTGTCGAAAGTCTGTTCGTTATGTCTTCGCTAATTATATCTCCATGTTTTATTATTATGCTTCGCAGATAGTTAAAGTTATCCAAATCTTTTATTGGTGTGTCGTCAATTGTGATGCTATTTGAACTGTTCATATTTATTCTCATGACTTTTGTTTTGCATGACATATTTATTTCGAGCTCTACTTCTGCTTCATATTTCTTGATTCTAATTATCTTTGAAAGTAGGCATATATTATCTGCATAGTCGAGATCTTGTAACTTATTTGTAAGTTGTCAATTGATATTTCTGAGAATGTTATTGGTTTTTCGCATGACTTCATTTAGGACTAAGTTGAATGACATTAGATATAATGGGCAATTTTGCTTGACTTAATTCCTAAGAATTATTGCTAAATAATTATCTGCTGTAGCCTCGCTCATGTTATTCTTATATATAATTTGTGTTGTAGAATTATAATAGATATCAAAACATATCAATTAGTTATTCTAATCTGAAAAATATATTTTCGGAAGTGATGATCTAATTAATAAATAAAAATATGTAAAGTTTTATTAGTTATTATAAGTAAGAAATAATAATTTTACTCCATATATAACAAAGTATAAGTATATATGTATATGTATATGTAAAAGTTGATCAGTAAACGTTACTTTGATTATTTTAATGTATTTTGTTCTGGTTTATAATTACTAAAATCAACAATCAATAAACTCTTTATATTACTCTTATAGGTAAGCTACTACTATATATATATATATAATATTGTATCGTATATACCACATAGTTGCTTTTATATTATCTAAATGTACCATATAGTTGCTTTTATATTTAAATTATAATTGTCTTTATAGAATTGATTAAATTGAATGAAATCAGACATATTTCACAAAACAAAAAACCAGTTAACTATAATTTAAAATTCAGTATTTAAAGCAGAAAAAATAAGCATTAAAAAAAAAAATAAAGATTTTCTTTAATCGGTTATAAGTCGTAGTTGATTATACCGCCACACTGACTTTTTTATTTACTTTTTTTTTTGCTTTTTTTTTATATTTAATTTTTAAGTCTAGATTGCAACGCTCAATTTTTGTACTTATTATTATTATTTTGTAGTTTGATTATGTAATAGAAATATCGTGAAGAATATCGCGTCATACAGTGTTTTACTTTCAAGAGTAAATTTTGTTTTGTTTTTTTTTTTTTTGAATTTATTTATTTTCTTATTAACCTCTGTTCTGTTTATTATTTTTATGTATCTGTTTAATGTACGCAGATCAATGATTAATTAATTAGTTTGGTAAAGGAAATATTTGTTATAGTGATTTTTAATTCAATGTATCATATAAAGCAATATAGTATTTTATTTTAATGTTTCCGTTCCTGTTACGAAAATTGTTCACGAAAACTGTAGTTGAGAGTAGTTGGTAAATGAAAAGGTAGTTTAACATAACTGTATTTACTTTTATCTACTTTTTCTCAAAGGCTAAAGATAGTTGTGGGTAGAAAAGAGTAGTTTACTCTGTTAAACAATGAATGACATTAGGCTTATTTCAATTTTTTTTCATAATAACTCATTTATTTATTTATTATTAGTATAATATGGATTTTGGTATAAACAATATATTATATATAAATATAATCTTTAAGAATTAACAAAATTTGTGATATTTAATTCATATAAATATACTTACTATATATAAGCAAAATTAATATGAAAGAATAAATTATAAAAAAAATTTAAATTTACTTTAAAATTTTAATTAAAACCTTGTACACACACATTAAAACTGAAAATCCGGGTAAAAAACTGTATTTTTATTGAAAGCTCTTCAGTATAATAGTTAATAGTCGAACTTTCTTACTACTGACATACTGTAAATTTATATGTATTTTTTTTATTTTTTTTTTTTATGCTTTTCTCTGCCACAAAAATGTGGGCAGGAAATTACACAGCCTTTCCTTTTCAGGCGTGACTGTAAATGTCGCAAGGGGGAATAACTCTTACGACGTGTGTGGGGTTCGAACCCACACTCTCTCGCTATTTGCAGCGTATTGTATACGATCTTACCCACTAGGTCACCGAGACCCCACATATTTTTTTTATATATAATACTTATATTTTTTAAATATTAAACTTTAATTTTGTCTGAACATCAAATCAACAAATTTCTTATTTGTATATTGAAGAGTAAAAATTTAAGTTATTGAGGAGTAATAATTTAAGTGAGCTAGAATAATTGTATTTTATAGGCTAGTTTTAAAATCTCCATATGCAACTAATAAAATTAGTTTTTTTGGCGACTTTCTCACATATGTGCCAAAAAATGATAACATAGTGCTACCCGAATTTTAGCTTGTTATTAAGAATAACTTCTTGATATTTTATGTGATTCACTCCAATCTAAAATTCGATTATTGTCTATTGAAATATTTACATCTTGATTGACTTTATTTTTGTTAGTGTAATATGTTCGCTCTTCTGTTTTTTCGAGACTTTTATTCTAACGTATTTTTTTTGTGTAGTTTTATTTAGTTTTCCTAAATAAGTATATAGAATTTTAAATTTTTGATCTTTTATTATTTACATAATAACGTATTTTAGGGGTTGTTTTGATCTTAAATAACACAATAAGGGTTAAAAATAATATAAGATATGTCTTAATATAAAATAGAATAAGTATGAGAATTTAAACGTTTCATTCATAGTATTGTATCATAAAGTAACAGAAAAAAAATAGTAGAATGAGAGAAAAAAAAGTTAACATAAGATAAGAATTAATTTGAAATTAGTTTGAAAAATTGAATAAGAATAAAAAGAAGAAAATAAAATAAATAAATTTTATTTTTATGGTAAAAGTGTCATCATAATAACAACAACAAATTATTTAAAACAAAAAAAAAAATTATAAATTTTCCATGAAACTAATGTTAATATTTAGAACCGACAAAAAAAAATGATTTTATTGCAAATAATAATAATAATAATATTCATGTTATGATCATAAATGATAATCAATGATCATAATTTATCATCATCATTTTAATAATAATTATTATATTAGGAAATTTCTAAAGAATCTTGACCAAATCAAATGTTATAAAAAAATATATTTTTTAAATAGCTTTTATGGTAATAATTCAACATTTACTTAGGTACCTATATATAAAAATATCATAAAGTAGTACAAGTCTTATAAATGGAATTAAGTGTTCTAGATTTTAAATTATAAAGATACTTAGTTAGTATATATTTTTAATGAAATTTAATAATCTGGTGAACAGATGGTTTTAAAATTAAAATTTGCTGGTTAAGTTAAAGGATTTAATTGCCTATTAAAATTTGTATTATATTTTAAGTAAAAACAGACAATATGAAAAAATGTTATAGAAAATATGTAATGAAATTTTCTAGACAACCAACCTAACTTAAGAATTTTCTCCTCCTATAATCAATTCTTACAACTCCTTAAATAAAGTGTTGCATTTAAAATATTTCTTTGTGTGTAAGTAATTTTTTGACATCATCTTCAAAATATATTCTATGAATCATTAAAATAGTTCAGCAAAAAATATAAAATATGATAAATCTTTAAGAGACTAGGAGTTAATTTACATATAAATATATGCAAAGCAGTTCTTTTTTTTTTTTAAAAACAAAATTTTTGAATATTTCCCATTTCACAAAATTTGTTAACCATAAAAATGTGAACAACAGTAAATAAAAAATTGAAGAGTTTTAATTTCTGATCAAAAAAAAAAAACAAGGCAGAATGTAAACCAACGGTTTTTAAAGGTGCAAATTTTCCTAAAGACAATACAAACTGTTTGAAATTGTGATTTGCACCAAAATTTGAAAATATTTTTAGAATTTCATACAATAAGGAAAAAGTTTGAAAAATAACGGCACAATCTCTTCAATTTTCAGGGAACTCTACATAATTAAGATTTAAATTTTTGAGCCATAATAGCCCTTGCACAGGGGGTGGTACAAACATTATTTTCTGAGGAAACTTATACTAATTCTAAAAATTCTTTTCCCTGTCAAAATTTCAAGTCCCAATATAAAAGTATGCCGCTTTATAAACGAAGAATAATCATGCAAAATTTTGTTTTCACATAAAGGTAAATTTAAATACTTAATATTAAAAAAAATTCTATAATTTTGATATCAAAGGTAAAAAAAAGTCCTGTCGAATGACGTTTTTAAATTGTAAAAATGTTAAGTAGAAATTGAGATACCTATACAAATTTAAAATAGAGCTTTTTCAAAGTTGAGGGACTTTAGCTCCGTAGTGGATGAGGATACATAAAAAAGTTGTTTTACAACATTAATTTTTTTATGAGACCTACCCATGGTTAAAATTTCATGACTTTATATTTAACAGTGTAGAAGTTTTGCAAACAGACGGACAGAGTGAAACTAATAAGCATATTTTTTGAATTTTTTTTTTTGGAAATATTTTAAAAATTAAATCATTAAACTAAAAGGAAAAAAAAGAAATTTACAAAAAACTCAGAAAATTCCTCCGGAAATTATTATTATATTTCCTATGGTGATAACGAAAAAAAACAAAAACCGACAAAATCATAAGTCAAATCAATTTTTTTTATCACAAAATTTAGTTTTATTTGTTAATAAAGAGTGAATTTTATAGATTTTTCGTTTCGGTTTTTAATTACTATATGTATATTTTACGAGTACGTTTGATACATGACTGATTTTCTAAAATTTCTATAAATTATTTGTTTTTATAGACTTAATGACTATATTTAAGTTTATTATTATTATTTTTTGTTTTTTATTGAATTTACAGTTTATTGTTATCAATTTTTCCTTGTTTTTTTTTTTTCCATTTTTAATATTTTTAAGGTGATATGTTACTTAAAAAATGCATTCATTTAATTTAAAAAATATGCATATTTTTACCAATCGCATACATGATTGTATAAGGTAGGTATTGTTTTCTCATCAAAAATTTATAGCCGAGATTTTTGCAAATGTGCATTACATGTGAGTAGAAAGCTGAAAAAAATGTAAACAGCCTAAACGATCCAGTGGAAATTTTTGAAATTGCATATTTAAGGTTTTGACGTTAAACTTATACCTGTAAGCAGTATGCATCTATATGCATATATAATATATATTCTTTTGTTGATGACGCAAAATTTAAATTGTTAAATTTTTGTTAGCAGTTTCAAAATTAATGTTATGTTTGTTTTGTATTTGTTTACAGTTTTTATTATTTTTTTACATCTAATAATTTTGAATAAAAAAAAAATCATGTACATACATATCTATGGATGCATGTTAGAATATACCTACATATTTTTACGATTATTTCATTCATTGCCTTTTATTGTTATTGAATAAAAAAATGTAATTATAAATTATTAGAAGTAGCTTTGATATAAATTATTATGTAAAAAATCTATAAAACTTCGCATTAAACCTTCCTCAGACCGGCGTTTTTTTTTCGCGGCAGTGCCAAAAAAAAATTCGTTCGGAAATCGAACGGAATCCGCATATGTGCTCACACTGAAAATTTAAAAATTCGCATAGACGTCAAACAGAAAATAAAAAATAAATCTAATTTTCGTGTAATAGCGGTCGGTTCTGTCGTGGAGACAGCTTTTTTGTTTTTTGTATACGAAAAGTAGTAACAAATATTTTCATTGAAATTTGTTTATTTTTTGTTTGATTATCAATGTTTACTCGTATAGTATACTCGTATAACATTAGAAATATTTTGAAATATGTAAATACATATTAGATTTTTAATTATGATTAGGTAAATACTGATTTAGACTTTTTAATTTTTTTTTGCGCCAAATAAATTACTTTATTAAAATATCTCTAAATTTGTCAAACGATTAATATATTATACATTACATGTTAATAATGATTAATTTAGTGATTAATTTAATATTTTTCTTACATATATACATATATATTTTCTTACATATACGATTTATTATGATACATGTATGTAGATATTTATTTATTAAAATGACGATATAGGTACTTATTAGATGTAATAATTAAAATATTTGATAGATTTTTTAAAACGTGAAAATTGCTTTTATATAAGTATCTATAGATAGAGTTATGTAATGATTAGAAATTATTCTCAAATGTATTTGTAAAATGTTAAACTTGATTTTTATTTATTGTAAAATAATAATTTGATTTTAAAATTTTGTACGATATTTTTGTAAGATAGTTGTGGCATTTTACGATTTTCTTAGGAAATCAAATGCCACAATTATCGCATGGAAACAGAAAGACTATCTATGACCAACACAGTCAATTACGATCTATATAGCGAAAATTGCTGATTAGGGTAGGTATAAACAACAGAATGGATTTAACACCACTAAAACTCAATGTTGTCAGATGTGCTTAAAAAAAACAATTAATATAATCCAATTCTGAGTTTCAGATAAGGTAACCTCCTAAAAAGTTGAAAATAATATTAGTGATAGATCTTCAGCAACTCAAATTGTTAAAAGATAATAAAAAACCTCGCAAATTATTTGAAATTAGGGTAAAATCACAATCATTTAAAATAACATTAAATGTTTTAAAAGTTCTGTTATTTTTGTATGTTCTCTGCTCTCTTTGGAAAACTTTTTTTCAACATGAAATTGTATAAGTGAAGCGTAGTCGAATGAATACATAAACAAATAGACACCGACAAGTTAATATAAAAGAATGATGCTTACTTTTTTGTAATTTACGAGATGGAAACAATGCATGACATACAGAAAAACGGACACAGACATGTTAGTATAAAAGCTAATAATTAACACAACTTTTAAATTTTTGTTTTTAGAATAATTTTACTGTACTTTAAATATTAAATACTTTGTTCACTGATTAAATCAAAAAATATTTTCTTAATTGCATTTAATAAATTTTTTTAACAAATTTTTTTAACATAATATATTATTCAAAATTTTATATAATTTTATTTTACTTTAAAATACATAACTAATATAATTAATACAAATTATTTTTATAATATTAACCCTTTGACGATGTACCAAAGGGTCTTTAAAATTAAGCAAAAACACATAATTTTAATTTTATGTACACATAATGATTATATGCTGTTAAAAGTACAATAAATCAAAAATTTTTCGAGAAGTTATAATTAACGATTTTCTATTCGAAATTTCTTTAAAATGTATTTTTTTTTTCCGAATTTTTTGATTCTGATTTTCTTTTCCGATTTTGAATTTTTGAATAGTAAAAAGAAAAAAAACTGTCTAAGTAATAACTGTATAAGTGTATATGTACTATTTGTTTACTTTACTGTGGTTAATTTTTTCTCAAATAAAATTTAATGATTTTTTCGGATTTATCTATTATTTTTCATTTATTATCTCATCGGTGGTGAATGTGTTAAAACTTAAAGTTTAGTAATAAAAATTGTGTTGAATTGAATTTTATGTATTTTATATAATAGTTAAGTAATTTTATCGTTAATCATTGTTTGTTATTTAAATATACATAATTAATATTAATGTTAAGTTAAATATTGTACAATAAGAAAATTAATTATAAAATTTAAATTACTTATATTTCTACATTTTACACTTAAAAACTTAATTTATACATATTTGAAAACTAATAAGTTTTGTGAATATCAAAAGAAGGTAAATAAATATGTTAGAATTGATTTTCAAAGATTTTCGAAGCAAATAAGATTAGATAAGTAAAAAACCCCATATTTTTGATTTAAAAAATTATACTTTTATCACTGATTTGAATCGCTTAAGCATGCATTTTAAAGAAACAAAAATTAATACGCCATTGAAGAATTCAAATAATATGAGGCATTAGTGAACCGAAAAAAAAATTTATCATATATGATAATACTTACTCTATTCAAAACGATATATAATATTTTCTATTCTATGAAAATATTTTTTAAGAATTACGAAAATAATTTTTTAAAGTTCCTTAAATGTATCTATAAGTTTCTTACGTATACTAGTAGATACCAAGTGAAGAAACTTTTAAATCTACATAAGTAAAACTATAGTGTCAATAATTTTTTTTTTCACTGTAGTGTGGATATTCTCTGTTTTATTCATTTTCTCTTTAAATTTTTATTTTAATAAAACTTCTTTCTTATTTTTATATATTAAATCTATTTAAGGAATATTCAACAATAACAGTTTCTAATTCCATTTAAAAATAAAAAAAAAAAAATAAAAAAATAATAAAAAAAAGAATTAGTTGTATTATAACATATTAATGTAACCATATTTGATCAAATTAAACTGTTAGAATTCTATGATTCACTACTTTTATATTTATTTGTTTTTTTTTTTTAAATTATAAAGAACATGTATTATATTATGACTTTATGTTATATATTTAATGTTAGGTTATGTTTTATATTATATTTTATATTTTTAAACATTAAATGTATACGATAAGGTTGAAATATTTTTATATTATTATATTTTTAAATATGCATTATTAAAATTTTGTAATAAATATTATATAAATAAAAATATTCAATGACTTTTTATTCTTTCAATTATTCGTTTTTTACAATAATTATTCGAAAGTTTATTAAAATTCTGAAAGCGTAGTTTTTATTAACTTGATTTTTAAATTTGTCTAGATTTGGATAAAATAGCACTAACTATACATTTTATTAGTATATGGTATTTATGTTAACTTATCCAATTTATAGTGGCATATAAAAAATAATATGCTGATCAAATTTGTTTTTTCATTAATGGACTTGCCAGATTAAAGTGATTTATTAAGACAATATTATATTTGATTTAAGTAGTGCGATACTGGAACGAAAATTCAATACTGGTTATTTCAGTATTACAAAATTTGATTCCGGAGTAATGGTATTCAATACAGAAAATTAAAAAAAAAATTTATTGTGAAAAAGTACTTTTTAATTTTACATAATATCTAAAAAAATTTTAAAATAAAAATAATATTCATTTTTATCATATTTATATTTAGATAAAATTGAAACATAACGAAATCCTTGTTTTTTTTTTGTACGAGGTCGTTGGAATACTTCAAAAGTCATCCAGAAAAATTGTACGTGATTCTGTGCTGATACTGTTCGACTTTAACCAAACTTTATGTTTGGATCTTTGACACTAATGTACAGTTTGATTTACGAGATGGGAATGTGTCACATAATAAAACATGTGTCTATAATAAAACAAAACTAAATAATAATCATATACAATTTATTTTTGACTGAATTTAAAATATTATACTCTTACAAAGCATCAGGCTTTCATCTATTAAATTTGAATAAATTTTAGTGTATATTTGGTCTCTAGCAAAAAATGATTCGTTTCGATTCTATGCTTGTATGTAGAACGTTTTGGAAAAAAAAATCATAAATTTGTTACACCGTCGTCTTCGAAATTTTAATATTAATTTATATAATTTATATGAGCATACTTCTAATTTGTTTGCAACTATATCTGAAATAGATCTACTGTTTTGATTTTCCAAAATGTTTGTTATAAAAGTTATGATAGATATTATTTATATTATATATGCATAAATCAGAAATTATCTTTATGGTCGGAATATAATAAATTAAAGGTAAATTTTCTAGTAAAATTTTTGAGAAAAGCGTAACAATGCCAATGGCGTAACGTGGCAATGTAAATATTAACCATATAAAATTCGTATCACTCGTTTTTAAATTCTAACTCTTTTAGTCAAACTCATTCGATACTAATTTTTTTGATACTTATTTGATACTCTTATTTTCTATTATATTTCCATTTCCATATAATTTTTTTTCTTTTCTGTAAAAATTTCTGTATAATTAATTCTGTAACGTCATAACAAAAATAGTTAATTTTCTAAAATTCGTTAACTTTTCCTAAAATTTTTCGTTATATTAAAATCATTTATTATTGCCAGGAACCAAACTGTTTCCAAAATATCAAACCCCTACCTAAGGAACGGGATGTTTGTAGAAAATTTTTGTCTAAATTTGAACATTCAATCCATAATAGTAACTTTAGAAAAAGCTGTTAAAAATAAATAACAAATTAATATTAAAATACCGCGACATTATTGTTCTAATACCGGTATTGAATAAGTACATGAAAATATCTGTTAATACTGTTTTCGCTACTCTCTAGGTTGATAAATATATTATAAAGATTGTAAAATTTTGCTTTAAGATTAAAAATTATGATAGACCTTTACGAACCATCACACTCTAGCACTTGACACTAGCACTTCGCACTTGCACTTCCCGAAAATACATGGTTATCTGCGGTCATGGTTTTTACTAAATATCGCACTAAATTTCGTCCGGATTACAAATTTATGACAGTTAAAAAATTTTTAGGAGTAGAATCAGCCTTACCTTAATGCATATTTTTAAAGCATATTTTTAATATATTTAGAATTATTTATGATCACTATGGCAATATTGAGTAAATTTTGAATGCACATATCATTAATTGTCAGTTGTTATTATTTTAATTTTTAAATTTTTTGTGAAAAGAAGAAATTCCATATTTCCATATTATATTATAACATAATATGTAGATAGGTATAAATTTTCTATGTTAGTTAAATTATTACAATAACCAAAAATTAACTTACAATTCTATTATTTTCCAAAAAAATTGTATCATTTAATAATAAAGAAATATTATTTCTTCTTTTATTTTTCCCATTATTATTTATTTTTATATTTTTTATGTTCGCTGTACTTTTAACAAAAACAAAAAAAAATTATTTTTAGTGCAAGTGTCGATCATTTAGTGTGGTTTTCAAAACACTAATTTTTGACAGATAATCAAGTGTTAAGTGCGATAAATTTCGGAGAGCACTTGATACTATTCGGAGTTGTCGGATAAAAAAATAGTGCGATAAAATAGTATTTAGTGCGAAGTGCGATGTTTTAGTGTGATGGTTCGGAAAGGCCGCTATTTTCTTTATAATTTAAAATTTCTTTAAATGGTAAATTGTACTTAGAAGCTTTTATCATTAGATGTCTGTTTTTTATGTATTTTATTCTAGAATAATTGATGTGATCTGTTAAAAGGTTGGTGTGGTATTCTTTTTCTAATAATTTTCTATCAGTCTGACCAATTGAAATAAATATTTCACTTAATCTTTTTCTTATAAATTTTTTGTGAAGTTTTAAAACTATATTAAGTCTAAAGATTTTACATTTTATACACGTTAGAAATTAAGAAAGTAATGGCGAAAAGTTATATTTAACTAAAAAACACAGTTTAGAATTTTCAAAGCATTTCTTACCAAAGTTTTGTATAATATCTATGGATAAGTGTCTATTTTAGTAAGTAAAATATCTCAACAGAATGGAAAAGTTTTAAATTTTAACATTTCAGATAATATTTTAGATAAAATGGTAAGATTTGATTGACCACCATCAATCGAAAAAAAGAGTTTGATAAAAAATTGTTTAATTGGTATTTATTTAGTAATAAAAACGATTGAATAGGTAGAAAAATTATCTTGCAAACATTTATTCAAAAGGTTTTTCTACAAAAAAAATTCTCTACAAAATTGCTGTACTATAATTGAGATCAAAAAATTTTTTTTAAACAACAATGGAATTCGATTCTCATAACAACATATCACTTATATGTAAGTGTTAATTATACATTTTAAAATCAATTCTTTTACTTATTCTAATAAAATGTTAACATAATATAATAATCGTCTTAACACTGTTTGTGGTTCAATACTTCAATTTTATTAAATGAAAATTTTATTTATTAAGTCCAATTTTAGTACATAAATATATATATACACATATATATATATATATATATATATATACATTTACTTATTTTATTTTTTATACAGAATATAACTGTATTAAAATGATGTTTTTACTTTTTATGGTCATTTTAACTTTATACTTTAAAAAGTAATTTTTACCAATGTTGGCTTACCATGAATTGGGTTTAGTTACCAGTTAGAAAAGATGTTGCTTGTAAAATTCTTTCAATAAAAATATAAGGTATTAATAATTACAAAAGAAGAAGATAAAATTCCAACTTGAATGGTATTTTTAATAGTTTAAGGCACGCAATATTTACATTATCATCCATTGAATACCACCAAATTAGTGTAAAAAAAAAAAAAACGAATAAAAAAATATAAAGTACATTTTTAACACTTTTCTTATTATTGCTATAACATTAAAAAAAATAGTGAATGGTAGCTAATCAGGTATTTATTTTTAATAGTAAATGCATTTGTCTATAATTCTAATTTTGAATATGGACTATGGAGTGGATTTGACTTCTTTTTTTTTTTTTTGTCGTTTTTGTTAACATTTATGGGACAATACTATATTTGTATGTTGGAGTTCAGGTTACCTGTATCAGTACAGGTTTCTATAACTAAATTAAAAGTCATCATTTATTTATTCAAGTTAGTGTATGCACTTTGAGTACACAAAGAAGTGTTTATGGTATTATTTTTTAGCCCAACATTTTTTTCCTATTAAGAGCTAAAAACCTAAATAAGATTCGCGTGAAAGAACAATAAATAGAAAAGTAAATTTTTTAATTAATCTGGGGGTTACCTTTTTATTTTGGAATTTTTTTTTTTTTTTAAGTTTAAATTCTTTTGTAAAAATTTCTAATATATTGCAGATGCAATGCCAGACGGAATAGAAAAATATAAAAACTCGTTAAGTTAAGGGTAAATGAAGGGTTAAATTCATATTTTTTGTAGATGAATTTAAGGTAGCGTAAGAAACGTATCTAAAAGAAGAACTGCTCAATTAATTAACAGAGAATTTTACCAGTCCTCACCGGCAAAACAGAAAAAAAACATGTAGACAGTTTGCAACTATTTAGTTAGTCATAATATTGAGATCTTAATTTATAATTTCACCAACCTTAAAGTGGAATAATGAGGAAGCAGAAAAAATGAACTGAAGCTCTAAAATATGCAAAACTATAAGTTTACATTTTAATGCAAACAACATTGCTATTTAGATACAATAAATAAAATATTATGTACTTAGTCCGCTCCTGATTTCTTCATTTTATAGAACAGTATATCAATAATAAATATTGCGGTATATTTATACTTATAAAAGGTGCTTTATGTATTCTGGTTATGTTGGAATGCAATATTATAGTTGTAACTACTACAAATATCAAAACAAAAACAAATAACAACAACAAAACTTAGAGTTCTACATTGATAATGATGAAGTCGGTTATAATATTATTGATTATGTTGATGATGTTGATGTTGAAACGGTCAGCTCTTGTAGTAACACAATTTACTGTATTAACATATTTATATATACATATATATGTGTACATATGTATGTGAAATTTAACTGTTTATTGGCGGATATTCATTTTGGCTTCTGTACTTTTTTTTTCTGATTTTTCTATTGTGGATTAAAAAACAAATGATTTGCTTTTTTTTTTTTTTTTGGTTTTCTTTGTTTTTCTTCTTTCATTTAATTACAGATTTCGCGATTCGATATTTTTTTTTTTATTTTTTTAATTTTTTTTTTTGTTTCATGTAAATACATACAACGATGTAACATTATGGTTTTAATGTAAATATACAAACAAAAGTTTTTCATATACGATTATATTGACTTTTAGTTTTGTTGAATAAATACGAAGCAATAAAGTTAAGTAGATTGGAGGGAGCGAAGGAAAAAATAAGAAAAAAAATAGAAAAAAAGAAAAAATTGCAATTTTAAATCACGAAAATATACTATTTAAGGTTGATAATGAAGCAAAAATACATAGATATAAAAATAATCAATATAGGTATAAGTATATTATGTTAAATAATTATATAGTATGCATTATGTACGTAGTACTAGATTTAGGCGAAGGGTGTTGAAGGGTGGTATTTTAAAACCCAGTCCAGTTCATTCAAAAAATTATAACGGAAGTAAAAGTATTTTGGTTTTTTATATTTTTATTAAAATTATAGGAATGGGTGAGATTTTGTTGAAGAAAATATGTAATTATTACTTGCTTTAAATTGCTAGTACCCTTTTATTTAAAAATGATGAAATAATTACTAAAAAAAATATTACAAAAAAAAAAAAAAATGTTTTAATTTATGGGAAAATTTAAAGTAAAAAAGATGAAACAGATACTCATACCTAACTGTATAAAATATTTTTGACGTGCAATTTACAAAAGAATTTTTAAACAAAGTTAATTGTGGCCATTGCATAATTAGAGGCGTTTTCTGTTTTATATTATTTTATTTGTAATAATTTTTTTTTGTTTTTTTAACTCCAGTTCACATAATGTACATGTTGTATTGAGAATTTATTTTATAAAATCAAATGATTCATTTTATTTAGATAACAAAAAAAAAAAAACAAAAAATGTAATAATGCAATATTACTAAAACAGAATAAGTGCGTGCACATGAACGCAGTCACATTGCGTGACTTTTTATATTGCAAGTTTTTTGTTTTGTTTTGTTTTTTTATATCGTGTAATAAATTATTGTGTAGTTGTAAACATTAATTCTGAAAAATATTAATTTTGTTAATATTATGCAGAAATTATAAACGAGATTTTGTATTTTTTTTTTTTTTAACAATTATTGTTTAAGTTAATATCTGTATAAAATAAATTATAAAAATAAATTTTTGTTTTGGTTTTGAGTTTTTTTATTTTCCAAAAATAATATATGATTCATTTAATATTTTATTCAAGGTATCTGTTATTTCTCATAAAATTTAACGTTTAATTTCTTAAAATTATATAATAACTAGCTATATGTTGTTCCAAGTACTTAAAAAGAATGCTAATCTTTTTTAAGTAGTATAGGTATTTTGTTCAAGTAGGACTATTGTAATTATAACTAGGATAATTATAACTATTTAAAAATTATGTGGTTCAGTTTTCAATTGGTTATTCTGTTAGGATGAATTCTTACATAAAAGTTGGGATATTATATGATTATAAATATAATTAAATTATAAATATTTAATGATTTGAGAGAGTTAAATATTATATTTTGCATGAACTTCAAGATTTATATAACGCTTAGGATTTTATGATTTTATTCAAGATTTATATGAATATGTGGATTATTATAATCTCTTATCTTTTAAATATTTCCCCTTTTATTAAAAATTATTTTTTCGTTTTTTATATCCGATTTTTTGTTTTTATTTCCAGGAATTTCATTCTTAAAAAAAAATTTAGTATACGTTTATTTATAAATATATGTACGTTTTGGAATTTAATTGTTTACTTTGATAAGAAATAAGAATAAACTAGAAATTTATTTTTAGAATGATAAAGTACAAAAATGTTGAATTTAAATATTTACTTAAAAAAATTTGTTTGAATAAGAGAAAAAAAAAACTGGTTTTATTAATTTTTATACCTAATCATTTTGTTTTCTTTTTTTTTACGAAATTATATTTTACATTTGGGTTACAGATTAAGACTAGAAAAGTTACTTAAAAGTTAGAAAAGAATTCATTAGGATATTATAAAAATTGTAGTTAAAGAGTACCGAAAAGTATTTAACAAACAAAATATTTAAATTATATTAGAACGTTTTTTTTTAACAATGTTATTTTATTCATTGTATTTATCTTAAGGATTTAGTTCAGAAAATGCACTTATACTGAGCGTAAATTATATTGGAATAATCATTTATATAGTTATAGTTTGAAAATTTTTAAGAGCTTGAAAAAAACAAACCATTTTTTTTTTGATGATACTGAAACAGCACCATGAAGCAGCACCTCTTATTCCTAACAAAATTTATAGATACATACTTCTTAATTTACAAGAAAAAATCAATCAAATTCTTAAAATTTAACACTTATTACATTTTAAATATAATATATTGTATCATGCGTTAAAATTTTGTATCTTTTAATCCTACGGCCAGATGAGATAGTATACTGGCAATAGTAGGATAGTGCACAAATACATGAACATTTTCCAAAGTACAATTATATTTTTTCAACTATTTTCATATTTTCCTAGCTAGTAATTCACTTAGTAATTTGACATTTCGTATCAGAAACTGGAAAGATAATAATACTATTATATCTGATACTATAGATATATTACTGATATATGGGAAGGAAGTATAGTATTTTCTTTTCTTCTTATGTGTTTTTCTATCTTAAGGTATTCAGTCAAAAAAATACATATGCATTTTATAATATGTATATATACATTTCGTTCACTCAACTTTTTATATTAATGAAAATAATGTAAACCAGTTTCCTATAACTAGTTCCATTTCCATCTAAATTACTAAATAATTGATATATATGTATTTTGTTCTTAAAATTGAAATTTTATTTACTTAATTAAGGTTATTACAAATTTGAATTACTTGTAAAGTAACAAAATAAGTGATAAAATTCTTAAAAAAATTAGAAATGAAGCTATTTCATCTTTTAATGGGAAACTATTCCTAAAACTAAAGCAATACATAAGCACGGTTCACTCATCTGTTTCTCAAAATTTGGGTAAAAATATTTTCTGCATTGCCTATCTAGGGATAATATATCTATATGTATTATATTAATTCGTCTGGCAGCTGGGTAAATGTCCAAAAAATGTCAAAACAAAAAAAAAACAATTAAAAATAAAATATTTGCGTTTTTTTATATCCGGCATAAAAAGTTCTCGAAAAAATTAAAATATTTACCTATATACATATGTATATTATATTTCAAAAGTTTGGCTACAGCCGACTTAACAACGGCTTAATGAAATTAATGATTCACGAAACTGAAGCTTAGTCAAATATGATTAATAAATGATTTAGTGGATGTCCTATTCTATTCTCTTTATAGAAGTGGAATGAGAAAAATAAAATATCTATAAAGTGATCTTATTTCTGTCTAATATACCTATATTATTATTAACATTTTAATTTTCAAAAAATTATTACACCTTTATAGGAAATATTTTTTGATAATAAATTATAAAATATATTTAAACTAATATTTAATAATAATGGCGATTGCGGTTTCGGAAATTTAATTAATTGTTTTGTTTTTCCATATAATTGAATATAATTTTAATAAGGCATAAGTAACCTTGTTCTAAAAGGCATAAGTAACCTAGGTTTAATTAAAATTTGTTTGTGGTTTTGTGAAACCGGAAATTTTTTAAGAAGTTGTTTTAAAATGATTCAGAATTGAATTGTGTAATTTTTTTTTAAATTAAATTTAAACCGCATCTGCTTGACAAAAACTTATTAAAAACTTTATATATTATACTTAGTTATATGTATTAATTTAAATCGATTAAGAATATTGTAGTTATACAAAAATTAAGATTTTAATAACATTTTCTTTCGTCCAATGCAAAAAAAAAAAAGAAAAACAAAATTTAATAAATTTAAAATATTTCAATGTCAGTTTAAAATATGTATTAACTTTGATTTATCTATAGGTTTTTTTATTAACAAAAAAAAAAAAAATTTTTTATTTTTTTTTTACTAATAATTAATACAATAAAACTAAAAAATTATTTAACTAAATTTTTGGCAAAATTATTTAAATATTTCTGTTTCTATCAAAAGTGCCAATAATATAAATCTCATGTCACTAAATATGATATTCGTTATAATCATAGATAAAAATGGTAATAAATTTCAATTTAACAATTTGGTTTTATTTTTTTTTAAAACTTAAACTAATTATGAAATAATTTTTTAAACATTTTGAAACAATGGGTTCAAAATTCGTTAATCATGGAATCAGATTTTGACACAAATCAAAAAAAAAAAAAAAAATATTTAAAAGTAGAAATTAAGTAATGTAAAAAAAAAAAAAACAAAACAAAAAATAAATAAATTATTTGTGAAAGATGAAATTTGAAATTCAATCATTTTTTTTTTTCATTAAATAATTTTTAATTTGAATGCTTAAACGCTCTAACAGATAAAATCAGAAAAATTTGCATACGTTTTTTTTTTTTTAAAGATTTATTCAAATTCACGTATGTGTATGTGAATATGTTCTTATTTTTATCATGAAAAATTATCATTGAATCGTAAAAATTTTTCCAGTTAATTATTAATTTAAATAAAAATTAATTTTTTCATTTTTTTTTTTCTATGATTATCGGAGAAGTCAATGAATTCTTTATCTATAAATATATGTACATGTATATGTGTATATATATATATCTTTTATTAATACTTATGTATATGTATTCAATTTTCTCAAAAAAAAAAAAAAAATTAATGATAAAAATTTGTAAATTTTGTTTAATGGTTGAAAAATTTATAAATATTTTAATTTTTTTTTCATAATATTGTTGCCAAACTGTTAAAAAACTAAAAACATATATTTTTATTTACAAAATATATTAACTATTATTTTTTTAATGAAAGGTGTTCTAAAAAGTTGATCGTATATAAATTTGTTACAAAATGTTTAAGTCTATAGGTATTTATATTATGTAAATAATTTATTTTTCTTGCTTTTGTACATCATCACCTTTAGGAATATTAAAGTGCATAAAATTTCGTGAAGCTTTATTATAACATTTCTTTAACATTGACTTTGATTTAACAGCTAAGTTTCTTAGTTTTTTTTTTGTGAATTTCTTGGACTGTACTTCTTGATGAACTGCTTGAATTGTTAATAGATAAAGATCTAAATTGTAAAATATCTCGGGTATAAATCAATGGTATTTGGTAATTCAAAACTATATCTTAAGGTATTTTTATTTAAGTCGTTTTGTAAGAAAATTCCAATGGTTTAATTATGAGAAATACTGATTCAGGATATTACAATGGGTCTAAAGTAGCCTAAGTTTTTATCTGCAGCTCGTATCCATCTTCCTAATTAAGGTATTTTTCATTATGATTCCAAACTTATTTCGATTGAGATGGAAAGATTTGATTTAACTTTCAAATATCCAGAGTTTTAAGCTTCGCCACAATTGTAGAGGCGTCACAAATGAATATTACTTATCATTAATATGTAACAGCTTCTAATTAAATGCCATGTTTACCATTTTTCAAGCAAATCTTTAAACTAAATTGTATTTTGTTGTATTTTCTTCAAAACGGTTAATTTTAATATTTTTGTTTATCTATGTTTGGGGAAACAAGTCAATATTATCGGTATAGTGCAGATCTAGTATGTGTATAGATCTAGATCTAGATCAATTGTAGTATGGCTTAAGAAGCTTTATATTTTTATATGGGTTGTAAGAAAACTATCCTAATATAATTTTTAAAATTCAATTTCTTCTTTGTCAGATTTTCTTTCACTTTGTTTTCTATTCCCCCTAATTTTGCATTATGATTGTTGTATTCTTTAAGACGCTTTTATTTTGGCAATGTTTTATTATCTGTTTGATCAAAGTTAATTTAATATATTTTTTTATGAATTTTTTCACTTCTTTATATTGTTGTTTAACTATTCATGTTTTATTTAATCGGTGCCAATTTTGCTAAAAATCATGATATATATGAATGCAAATAAGATTAGCTTTTTCCTTTCTGCTCCCTTTTAGAAAAATATGTAATATATTAATTAATATTTTAATTCGAGTGTATGTATATGGAACAAAATATCAACTATACTTTATAAAAGTATTGCAAACATTTAAAACACTCTGTATGTACATCATAATACTAATACAATAAAATTAATTGGTTAAAAAAAAAAACGTTTAAACAAATAATAATTTTGTAAAATTATCAGTAATTAAAAACAAACATGCTTTTGTTTTATGCATTTTCGATGCATCACTTTCAAAATAAATCTATTATACCGCCCAAACATTAAAAATTAATAGAAATCTAATAAAAAGGCATTACCATATAAACATAAACAAAAAACATTATTAACACAATACATATGTATCTATGTATATGTAGCTTACTAACTAAAAAATTAAAATCAATGATTGTTGTATCATACCTACCGTTATGATTTTTTTCTTGTCTAATTAAACGTAGGTGCAATGTTGCGTTCATCATTAACTGAATGTAGACAGCTTTATTTATAAATATTTATATTTCATATTATGTTGTATGAAATGTATGTGTGTGTACAGGAATATATTATGTATCTAATCAAAAGTCAACAAATAAAAACTAAAAAAAAATAAAAAAAAAAAATTATTATAAAAACCACAGTACACAAAAAAATGCGTAATAAACACGCCAACCTCAGGAAAAAAATATATTACAAAAAATAAACAAAAATACCTATATATGCCGAAGAACAGAACGCGAAAGAAACAAAAATCAAAGCAAATGTTTTTTTTTTTTTTTTTAAACATTTCAACAAACATATTATAAGATTGGCAGTATGACTTTAGATTTTTACCGACCGCATACATTAATGTATAAGGTAGGTATTGTTTTCATACTAAAAATTTGTACCCGAGATTTTCGCAAAAATGCACTACTCCGGTGTGGAGAAGGCTGTAAAAAAATTTTCTGCATGATGTCCGTCTGTGTGTGTGTGTGTGGGTTGTCTGTGGGCACGTGTACAGCTTAAACGACTGAGCGGAATTTTTTGAAATTTCATATTTAAGGTTTTGATGTAAATATCTCGGATTGATAAGCTTTTGGAGCAAATCGGACAACCGCATGTGGTAGTTTACTAGTGTACTTTTTAAGTTTTTTACGAATATTTCGTAACAGAAAAATTTTGTGAGAAAAATTATTAAGAAAAAGTTGTTACACAAGGAAAGAGGAACAACTTTGCCATAGAAAGTCCAAATTTCATACGTAACATATGAATATGAATTAATCATATGAATTTATATGAACAATTTTTTTTTGTTTTTTTTTTATATCTCTAAAAATTTTTATACATACATATGTATGTACTTATATCTATGCCAATGCATATTATTCATTTGTTGATGACATAAAATTAAAACGGTAAAATTTTTGTTAGCAGATTTAATATTAATCTTATGTTTGTTTTGTATTTATTTACAGTTTTTATTACTTTTAATATTATTTTTTGAATGAAAAAAAAATCATGTATCTACATTACAATAATAATAATAATAAATGGATGTATGAATGAATGTACATATATTTTTACGATTTCATTGCATATAATTATTTTTATTGAATAAAACAAAATGTTATTAAATTATTAGAAGTTATTTTGCTTTGATATAAATTATTATGTAAAAAATCTATAAATTTTGGCATTGTACTTTTTGTGTAGTGGCGGTCGGTTCTGTGGTGGAGATGGCTGATTTTTTTTTGATGGTATATTTTTTAGGTGAAATATTAAAGATGATATTGTGTGAATGTACACGTAAGATTTCAGTGTGGTACGTACGGTACAATATTTGGTGTGTTGTTGATGTTTACCTAATTTTTTTTGGTTTTTGTTTGTTTTTTTGTGTAGAAGATCAAGGTAGAGTATTGTTTGTTTTATATCAAAAAATAATAAAATCAACAATAATAATAATGAAAATATAAAAATTCATTGACTCTTTCAACATAAATAAATAAACTGAAATTCTATATAACACATTGACACAACTTTGAATAAACAGAGGAGTACATTGAATTCAAACTAAGAAATAAAAATAATAGTTTTAAAAGAATTATATGTATGTATATTTGTATGTGTATTTTCTTATTTCGTTAACATTTGTGATTGTTATATTAAAAATTATAATATATGTATGTACGTAAAGATATGAAATCAATTTTGATTGACACTATGATTAACATATAATATTTAAATGAACTGAGTTCAATATTATATATGACTGTTAAATAGATTATATTCATTCATACATATGTATATGTGTACATTTGTATAATTTTTTAATTAAGAATTAAAAGCTAATAAAATCACAATTAATCAATTCAGTTTTTTTTTTTTTGAATTTGTTTTTTTATACTATATTATAGCCTCAGGTTTTTGATTTTATAAACCGCAAATTGTTAATTAAATCTTTATTGGTTTCATTTAATTTACTTTCTTCTGCTTCTGTTCATAAAATTTTAGATTCACAAATGAAATTATTTTTGATAAAATTTGGATCATATTAGATAGAGAAATAAGAAAAATATTTTATAACAAGAGATCAAAAATTAAAGTAGTAACTTATAATTTTTGATTATTTTGCGCCCTTTTCACTTCTATAAGCAGCAAAGAGTGTCCTTTAAATCATTTATTATTTATATATAATTAAGCTTCAGTTTTTGGAATCATTCACTAAACTGTTAATTACTCGGCTGAAGCTATCATTCAAAATTATTAACCGTAAATAAATATTATTATTTGTGCGACATCTGTTATCTTATACAAAAGTTATTTAATTTATTTATTTTTTTTTGTAGATATTTCGATATGATATTATATAATATGTATATAATATATATACTCTATATATTTTATTTAATTTTATTATACTAATGATATATTATAAGAAAAATTTATATATTTTTTTTTACTAATTTATATGACCTCCATGAATTCCAAATGAATGTACGATGTCTTAACCACTACAATCATTATCGGCTGCATATAATGCAAAACATGCAAATTCGTTCTTCTTTTTTTTTTAGTATTTGAATATTTTGCATCATTAAAAGACTTTATTTCTTCCTTAAAATAAAAGAATTTAAAATATAAAAAATGAATAAAATATATTAAAAGAATTTAAAAGTTTCACATCTAAGATTTTACTAAGCCGCCTAATAAAAATACATAATAATTATAAATTTTTTACTTTAACTGAAGAAATTTTTACTTCAACTGAAGACATTTTTACTTTTAGTAAAGATATATGGTATTTGTGAAGATATTTTTATTTTAAATGAAGATTTTTTTAAGTTAAGACATTTGTAATAAAAGTTAAAGGAAAAAAATACAAACAATGAATTTAAATGCATATATATAAATTTCAGTTCCAAATATAAGTATGTATATATACATTTATTACGCAAATAAAATATAGGTATATTAGGGGCCCTGTAGCTGGTGTGTACGTATAATGTACCGTGACATCTAAATTACAAAAAATTTGTATGGGATACAAAATTTCTTGGTTCCAAAAGAAAACAAAAAAAAAATCATGATTCTAAACATACATAATGTATGTTATATATATGTTAATGTCGATTTTGTAATAGCAAATCGTATCCAAATATGTACTTGTATTCAAAACTTAGCAGAATGTCATAATACGTAGTAAGTGACTGAAAACTACTAAATTATAATTATAGATATTAAATATTTATATGTATATCATAAATTAATGGAGTAAAGATTCTTCACTTAAATTTAAAGTGTCTTCACTTAAAGTAAAAATGTCTTAACTTAAAATAAAAAATATTTACTTAAAGAAAAAAAATCTTCAGTTAAAGTAAAAAAGGTATATATGCTAACTAAAAATTTATAAATTTAAAATGATGAGAAAAGTTGGCAAAAAAATATTGAGTTTAGAAAATTTCATCTAATTGCATAGTAATATGAAAATTATGTAAGAATCAGCAGTTTACTAAACATTTTATAAAAGGGAAATGAATTAGTTTTGAAGTCCATTAAAAAAAAAATACCAAAACACTAAAGAAACATTAAAATTTAAAAAAAATGTTAAAGTATTTAAGTAGAAAGTTATGTCATCATTAACTTTTATAAACATTATTTTAGCAACCATTTTTTTTTTGTTTTGCTTATTTTTTACAACTTAAGAGTAAAGTAAACTTTTTGTTTGTTATAGCACGGTTAGTTTAACTTAACGCAAAAATAAAATTTAATTAAACAGAAAAAAAAATCGAAGTTAATGTGAATATGGGCGACAACATACATAGGTGGTTTAGAAAAAAAAAATTTTTATTAAAATAAAAACCCAAGAAAAATGACAATATAACTTTATTTTCTGTCACTAAGGTTTAAGTATGTCACATAAAAAAGTGTGTATTTACTTTATATGTTTTTTTTTTTTGTTTTTTTATTAAATTAATAGCTTTCAACATAAGTCTAATAGTAATTGTTATTACAACTCCTACATAAAAAAACAAAAAAAAAAAAAAAAATGCCCACAGATTAGAAGCGATTTTAGTACATTAGCGATGTTATGAGTACAATACGATATTTTTTCCCATACAAGACAAAATACTCGTATTAAATAAAATATAAATGGGATTTCAATGGTATTTTTATAAGTACTGACAAATAAAGATCCCATATTTTATTATTGATACAATAATTTTACTTATTTTTAATTATAATTATTGAATTTTATTATGTACAATTGACCGAGGGTATAAAACTTGTAAAAATTTAAGTTGTAGTTGGACATTTTCCCCCTACAAAATCTAATTATTTCAATTTAGTAGCAAATCTGTCATTTCATCTAAAACTGTAAATTCTATCACTTGCACATGTCACTTTTTATTTCGCTTTCTGAAATCCTGAGGCAATATTTTAAATCCAGATCTCAATCATCCGAAGTTGTTTTTATTGTATTACAGATTCTTTATTAAATTAATGCCTCAATGAAGATTAGGTACATATAGAAGAGTAATTAAGTATTAAAATGTATTCTCATTTTATTGAATAACATCTCTATAACATCTATATAAGTATAACACAACTCTTTTGAAATTAACTTTTCGTTGAGTATAATCAAAAAAAAAATTAAGACTTCTTATTAATAATTATGTCATCATTAAAAAAAATCTGCTTATTAATAAATATTTAAAAAAAAAAAACCAAAAAATTCAATTTTTATTATTCAGTCATTAATTTGAATTAATTAAAAATATTCTAATATGAAATTCTTACATAATATTTAAATGACACTTACATTATATACATAACATATACATATATACTTTAGTTCTGTATATAAATTATGTGATCTTCTTTTCTAACACCACAAATTATATACATATTATATGTATTTAGTATTTTCATGACTCACAGCATGTGCCAAATCAATTTGTTTTTAATAACAACTCTTTTTTTTATTAAAAAAAGAAAACAAAAACAAAAAAAAAAAAAATAAATAAAATGCAAAAAGAAAAAGGTTAAACATTTTAAGCATGTATGATTTGCTACATTTCCTTAAAACATGTCTTAAAATATGATGGCTCGAGTAATCAATCAAATCTTTTGTGATTATTTCATCTTTATTCACTCCTCTTGTACAAAAAAAAAAAATAACGAAAAAAAAAACAAAATAAAAAGAAATTTTTCCATGCAGAAAAAACAAAAAAAAAAAAAAAATTAAAAATTAAAATGTTTTGTTTGTTGTTTTTGCTTTTCTTTATCTTTTTTCTTTATATCTTATTTCAATTTTTCTATTTCATTCTCTTTCTTACGTTTGCTTGCCATTCATTAAAAAACATTTTTAATTTTTAAATATAACGTTAAATTGAAAAAAGATAGATTTTTCATTCAATGGAAATGTAGCAGAGGCAAAAATAAATAAAATGAAAAAGACAAAACTTACTAAGTAAATTTGTGCAAGATTTCTGGTGGAAGTGTAAATTTGTACATTAAAAGCAAAAAACCAAAAAAAAAAAAACAAAAACGAAAAATGTGAATTTTATGACTATTTTACTGTTAGACAGAGATAGAAAAAGGAAGAAAATTAAATAAAAATAGAAAAAAAAAATGAAAAACATAGAATATATAGATAAATAAAAAATAAAAAGGGACGATGAAGAACGAACGAATTGAAATTAAAATTTATATTTTTGTTAACCTTCTCTGTTTTATAATAGATTTTTTTTTGTTTGTTTTTTATTAGAGATTTTTGCGTTTCGTTTCATATTTAACTAAATTGGATTTTCTATGAATTATACATTATAGATTATTTGAATTTGGAAAATAAATCTGTCTGGCCAAAAGTTACCACTTAAATTTTTTCCTTAAAGTGATTAATCGTTATCACCTTGTAACTTCACTGCTGACATTGTAACATAAAGAGAATTTATTAGTTCATCTGTTAAAAAAGATATAAATATTGTTCTACAACCATCCAAATCCCTACAGGCTCATTCTTGGAGAAATCGCGAGAAAAGAACGTTTTGTTTGAGTATGCTCCGCTTTATTTGGTATAAATTACATTTACTGCAAAAGCAGAGATATACATTTTTATTTAAAAGAAATAGCTGCTATAATGCCTTATGAATATTATATTACAAAAGTTGGATTAGGACTATTGAATATTATATTACACAAGTTGGAAACTATAGGGATTTGAAAAGAAAAAAGAAAAAGACAAAAAGCTTAATGCCAAAGTCCATTTTTACACCTTGTATATGATTTACTATGGACAAATTTCGGTTCGTGGACTTTTTTTTCTTTTTTCCTAAGGGAGGTGGGAATCTTCCAAAGACACCAAGAATTTCCTCCTTGGTAGTGTCAGATTCTTACTGACTAAACCCACCTCCCCCTTTAGCCAATATAATGGGATGAAACCCTTACCTGCGAACGCAGTATATTGGCTAGGGAGTAGGGATAGGAAAGGATAGGGAATGGATACGGAAACATTGTATTGGGAGTGGGACTGTAAGGAAACAATGAATCCGCCTATTATTATTACTATTTTGCTAGCAGTGACTATAGCCGTTACAACAGTTACAACATGTAGTAGTATATAACACCTTACTACATGAGGTAATTATTGAAGGCAACCCCCACTGTCACTGTAGCGGCTATTATTATTGGTATAAGTATTCTTATTAATATTATTATTATTTTACTACAGAGTCAGGGCCATCAGTGAATTACAACGTGCAGTAGTATATAACACCTTACTTGCATTATATAGCCAAAGATAGCTTCACTGTAGCAGCTATTATTATTATTATTAACTATTATTATTATTATTATTGTTATTATTATTATTATTATTATTACTACTATTTGATTATACGATATAAATTATTACGATATAAAAGTACTACATATTTTTTTATTTATGACCTGACCGGGGTTTGAACCCAAGACCCTTCGATTGAAAGGTTGCCGACTTAACCACTGCGCCATGAGTCAGGTTCGTGGGCTTAAATAAATTGGATTAAAACACTTTTGTTAGTTGATTATTTGGTTATCCTATGTGAATATAACTTTATAATGACTATATTAACATAACGTATAATGACATACGTAACATAACGTATAATGACTTATTTAACATAGAGTAGTGATTCATAGATCATCATCTTAAAAAGAAATACGAATATTTTATTGCTGCTCATTTATTTAAAACAGATTTCACCATTCACCAAAGCTATTCATTATGTACTTAATCTTAGAATCTTAAATTTTTAGAATACTATTTTTATGCCATTGTAATGCAATAATTGCATTGTATACCGCAACTTTGACTACAATATAATTAATATCGTACAGTGAGTTTTTTTGTATATTGATTGATTAAGTTATAAAACTAAGTAGAAAAAGGGTCAATAAAAATTCAATTTTTAGAATCTTGTGAATTACTTATATATTTTACATTTATCTTTAAATTTCAGGGAGCATCAACTTTAGAATTTTAAAGATAATAAAGAATTTTCATTTTTTTTGTTTTTTTTTTATATATTTTTTTTGTTTTTGTGTCAAATTTTCATTTAAGCAATGCAAAGAAAGGAATTTTTATAATTACAACAACTTTCAGATGTTGTTATTTTTAAAGGTAGGCGGTTTTTAATTTTAAACAATTTTTTTATGTCTTTTTTATTACCAAAGATTAAAAGTTCAAATATAGATTATTTGAATAGGGAGAGAGGGTGATTGAATGTGAAAGTAAAACATAGATTAAAAAATATAATAATATAGAAAGTTTTATTGATCTAAATCTATAAATTTTTTTTTATATTAAATGTTTTTAGTTGGTTTGTTTTTTTTTTGTATTTTATTTTTTAATTTAGAAAATGTCATTAAAATCATGATTACAATGCCTTTTTTTTTCTTTTATAGAATTTCTCAAAAAAAATTTATGAACAAATCATAATAGATAATCATAAAAAGGCATATCTATGGTTAATAAAAAAAAAAAAAAACAAATATTATCTTAATAGAATAAATAGAAAGAAAATCCACTTAAAGTGAATTCTAAAATTTTATTATTATTATTATTATTATTTTTGTTTTGATAATTCAAATCAATTTTTACATTATAATTTCAGTTCTACTAAATTTTATAAAATTTATTGAAAATTTTAAACACTATAAATAAATACTTCCGTTCAATTTAATTACCTGACCGTTAAAATTATTTAAAATTTTAATTCGTAAAAATGTTCTTGGGAGTTTTTTCTTTAAAAATTATTACAGATATGATTTGATATGATATCAATAACAGATGAGATTGTTTTAACAGACTAAGAGACATTTGATGCTAAAATTAGTAAGAATGAAATATATTTATTTATTTATATTCAGGTACCGTGGCACATAAATGTGCCAGGTAGCGATAACCCCTGTTTCCTGGTAGGAATGTGGGATGTACGTGATATTATAATATATAAAGTATTTACATATTGCGATATATGAATATTTTTTTTTTTATATTATAATTATTGTACCCAGCCGGGAATCAAACCCGAGACCACTCATTCCCTTATGAATAAGAAGCGGTGCGTCAACCACTGCACCAATGGCTGGATATGAAATATAGTGAAAACTCAAAATTTTTAGGTTTTATTTTCCTGAAGTTAAGTGCAGGTGATTTTCACAAATAAATTTTTCTCTTGTTAAAAGATTACCTAAACACTGATATTGATACAGATAGTAAAGGGTAAAGGGATCGGAAGTTAATAATAAAGTAGTGGCAGATATGAATAATGGTAAAATGAAAATGGGTTCAAGATCTTTTAAATTGATTAGGAGCAAACTTTGTTTAAATATTATGGTTATTTGATTATTCAATTCAATTATTGAAGCTTAACCTTATAACCTTAGCATTTTAGTTCTAAACTTTTTAAATATGTGTTATGCTATAAAATGAAATTGTGCTAAGTTTAAAAAAAACTATTTAGTATTTGCAAAAGTAATCAAAAACAGTATAGTTTCTATCAGAGTTGTAAATGAGCGAACTTAAATATGAAATTTTACTCAAAACTCAACTGAAATAATGAGTTATCTCATACATGAACACATACGTTGAGCTATCTGAAATGTTGAGGTAACTCAAATATTGAGCTAGTTTTAATAAAAGTTTATTCAAATTTCGAGTTGTGCTTGAGTAGTGCGTAACTCAAATTGGCTTAAATTTATTTATTTTTTTTAATTCAGTTATGGATATTTAAATGTGATGCTTATATAGAATGAAAGGATAACTTAATAAAAACTCAATTGAATTTTTTTGTTGTTTTAAATATTTAACAATTTATTTAATTATAAACTAAAAAGTTTATAATAAAGCACCATTTTTTTGGTATCCAGATAATGAAGACCAAAATGAAAAAATGGAATTTTATAAACTATTCCTGGAATATAATTTCACTTTAAATAAAAAGTTTAAATGTTTCAAAAAATAAACACTTTCGGTTTCTTCGATCTTACATTAGAATTCGCTCAAAGTGTGAACTAGTTCATCATTTGAGTTAGCTTGAAGTGTGAGAGAATTTGTATTACTGAAAGTTTGTAGACCAAGTAGTAAACCAAGTACAAAAAGTAGACCAATGAAATGTGTTAAAATTTGAGCTTTTTGCAACCCTGATTTTATAGACTTTTTAAAAAAACTTGGTATGTTTAATCAACGTTTAAATTTTGGTCTAAAGATTTCTTTAGAAAGGACATTTCTTGTTATAGATTGCATAACCGATATTGTTAGCACGTTGTTACTGCTTTTAATAAATTTCAGCAGATATTATTTTATTTCAAATTTTGATAGATGATGTCCTTGTTTGTATGATCAATACTTACTTGAGTTTAATATATTTGTATAAATTCATTTCATAAATTTAAATTTATATTAATAAGACTTTAATTGGTAGACCTCATTATATTTAATATACCTCATTATTAACGGATTATGTTTATATGCTTTAACAAAATCTATAAGTAATAAGCTCTATAATTTAAATTATAAATTAAACAGTGATTATAGCACATGTTCTTAAATTTTATCATATAAAAAACTTTCAACATTAATTCGGAAAATATTTCATTCCATACTAAAATGTTTAATAAAATAAAAAAAAAAAAAATTTAAAAAAAATGGTCTTTGATATTCAGATATTACAACAATATGGCGTAATGGTTGACCTTGTAATGTCCCTTAAATATACAATTTAGTTAAATATACACTAAAGTTAATAATTTGTTTTTTTATTTCGATAATAAAAAAAATTACAATAAAATCATTTTAAATTTATAATTGATTACCATTATAATAAAAATGATTACAAATGATTATAATAAATTCATTAAGAAGTAGCTTAAGAGACAGACTGGTTTTTACATTAAAATCTAAAAATACACATTTGTTTTTTTTTTTGTATCTTGTTTTTTGATATTATAAAAACTTAAATAACAAATTTAAATGTATTTGATTAACTTTGAAATTTTTAAATATTCCTGCTGGTTTTTTTAAAAGTTTTAAAATTTATATTGCTAAAATTTTTCATTTTTTTTTTTGTTTTGTTAAGTTGTGCAAACTTTTATTGGGTTTAATTTTGTTTGAAAAATTAATAGAACCTGATTTTCAAGATAATTATTATTAAATTGGTTTTAAAAAAGTTTTTTTTTTATGTTTTTTATTAATTTTAAAAGTTTAAAAAATAAATAAGAGATAAAATAAGTTTCAATTGCTGTTATTCCTATTGCAATTGTTTTTAATTTTTTTTAAAAGGCATTGTAAAAAAATGCACTTAGATTGAAATTCCATTCTGTTTGTTGTATCCGTCAGTTTTTTCATCTGGTTAAAAAATTTCTAGTTACATCCTTAAAAAATTTTCAATTTTAAATTAATTTTGATTTCACGAAAGTGAAATTCTGTATTATTAAGTGAATACAGAACTCACATATTGTTATATAAGTGGTGAAATGACTTTGAAATGACTTAAACTTAAGAAAGTAAAAAAAAAAATATTTTTTAAACAAAAAAATTTATGATTAAAAATTTATGATGATTTTTATTTCATATATGGATGACCCTGTGCGGTTTTGTGCGGATGACATAAAATAAAATAAGCAAACAAAAAAATTAATATAAACAAAAAAATAAAAAAATAAGAATTTGTCAAGAAATAATTTATTATATGGTTGACATATGTAATAAACTGAAATTTCCGTTTGACATTTATAGCCTAAATATAGGCAATAAAAATTATACGAAACAAAAGTTTATTTTTTTTTATTTTTTGTTTAGCTCGTGTTTTTAAGATTAGTACAGTGTATGTTTTATATTTAATTTTTATTATTAGATTAAAATAAAATTAAATAAAAACTATATAATTATATATCTATCTACTTACAAACTTTGTAGCTACTTTGTTATATTTTATGAAAAAAAATGTTGACATTTATTTTGACATGAATCTGTTTTATATTAAACAGAATCCTTTTTTTTTGTCTGGTAATTTTTAAGTACGAAAAAAAATTTTTGGAACAGGAAGTTTATGACTACATTCTTTTATTAAAGTCAAGTGACAGTTAATCAACTAATTGTTTTCAAGTTATATTTTAGGTTATTTTTTTAATAATCAGAAACAGAATGACGTAGAGTGTAAAATTATATTGTGATTCTTCAATCTTTGAATTACTGAAATGTTGCAAAGTAGGATGAATTTTAAAGAAGTTTTTGACAGAAAGTTGGACTTTTTTTTTTTTAATATAAAAATAATAATTAATTTCATTTAGGTAAAGAAAATGTGTTATATATACAATAACGAAAATATTTTCCAAAGAGATCTTTGTGTTTTTTATATATAAAAAAAATCAAAAGAACGTAAGAAAATGTTATAGAAGATGTTTATTTAATTATTCAGTAAAATAAGACATGTACAAAACTCTTATATACAAAAATATTTATTTATTTCTTAAATAAAAAAAATCTTATATTTAACTTTGAATCTGAAGTATTTTAACAAAAATCTTTTACATGTAATTAGAATTTAGATATATGATGCAAGACTAAAACAAGAAACTTTGTTTTTTAGTGCGACAATGAAATTTACCAAAAAAAAAAAAAATTAAACATTACAAGTGGAAAACATTAATTAATCAGAACGCAACTTAAAATGACATTCTTTATATCTCAAGTGCTTTTTTGTATTGTATTAAAAATTAATTGTATTCACTAATTATCTTAAATTAAATACCATTTCATTAAACTTGTCAAGATTGTATCAAGTGCAAAAAAGAAAAAAAAAGAAAAAATAAAAGTCTGAAGATTAAAATCATCCATCATTAATTTGATGGTGTTTTAAGATTTTATTTTTTTAGTTATTCTACATACAATGTCAAGAAAATTTAATTAAAGATATAACATTAAGCAAAGTTTGCAAAAGAATTCTTATTCAAAATAAAAAATTAATATAGTCTAATATTCTTAAAAACATAATCATTTATTATTATTAGTATTTCATTTCAAAAATTTTAAATAAAACATATGGTAACAACTTAATAAGTATATATTATAATATTTGGATGGTATCTATATGTAAAATTTTTGTATATATACAAATACTTTCTTCCTGAAATTAATTTAAACTTGAATCTTAGATATGCTGACAATAACACCTTAATTTTTGTTAGCTTAAAATAACTGCAGAGTGCAGACATTACTAAAATGATATACTTAATATTTATAATAAATATTATATTTATATATAATAAAGTTTATATAGTAAAACTTCTAAATTTAACAAAAAATAACTAAAAAGGGTAGTAGGAAAAAAGTGAATTCATTTAACCGCCACAAGAATGTGGTTTTAAATGTTTGTTTATTAATTAAATTGGTGTCTTATAATTTTTGACGAACGATTAACTTAACGAATTTTTTATAGTTTGATGTTAAATGTTAAAAAGCTCAATGGTATTCTAATGGAGTTGATGGAGTTAATGGAGTCTGATATTAAATAACATTTAATGAGTTGCTAATTTATTTGTGTATGATATCACGAAATTTAAGAACAACATTACAATTTTTCTTCAAGATAAGTCTTTAAATTTTCGCCTTCATTTCCTTTAATTTTAATTATTAACCTATATTGTCAAACCTATATTGCTCAAGCAATTCTTTCTACTTACTTATTCCCAAAACCAAACTGTACATTATGTTATATGTATTAAAGGACCCATTCTAAAGTTTTGTTTTAAAGTAGGTGGTTTTGGCTGATTAAAGTCCAACATAACTCAGAGGAATATCGTGTATTTCGTTTGAGTGGATTTCGATGTTTCATCCTTCGTAAAAAAAAAAAAAAATGCTCTCCATATTTTTAGTTCTTTTTTTTTTTTAAATTTTAAATGAAAAAATGTGAGAGCTGATGCTAAAAATAATTTACTGATCTAATAAAATGTCAAAATTTAAATTAAATGAAATTGTGGAGTGAATAAATATAATGTTTACCTGATTTTTACCGATCAATCTTTACTCGTCCTCTATTAAAACTAGTTGAACTGACTAAATATACATTTTTTGCTAACGTTTTGTTTTACTGTATCTTATGAATACCTATAAGAAAAATCTTTACATTCTTTTAAGCCTTTTTGAAGTAATGTAATGTTTTATTAGTAGAGCAGCTTCTACATTTATATGCCGGTTTAGACGAGCTCAATGCTTTATGGCTTATCTCTTTATTTCATCTATAATTTTGGGGATTTGTAAATTTCTATGAATATCACTATTAACACTTAGCGTAGGATTTTCATTGTTAAAAGTTTAAATTTTTTTAACATGCATTTGCTTGGCAAAACCTCTTAGTTGAATGCTATACCTACAACCATACAGGTTTCATTACTTTATTATAATTATATATATCGTTAATTTAGATTTACGATCTAGAATCCAATAATTCTCTTTATATTTATTATCTAATTCTATTCAAGTTCAAGGCTATGAGCTCAGATTTGAATGCCAAAGTCCTAAGAATAATTCTAGAAGAATATAAGTTTTTTTAACAACTTCAAATCGTTACTTATAATCATATAATGGGGTCTATGATACTTTACTGAAAAAAAAATTCTGAACAAAAAAGTCCTGAAAAAAAAATCCCGAAAGAAAAAATTCCGAATGAAGTAAAATCTTGAAAAAATAATCTTGAAAATACCAAAATACCGAATAATATAAAATCACGAAAAAAAAAGATCTTCAATTAAAATTATTTTTATTTTAATCATCTGGTCAATATTTAATATAAAATAATTTTAATGACGTTTCTTTTAAACAAATAATATGAACCGGGTTGCTATCATATCATCATATATGTAATATGTTTGTTTTTTCAAATGTGCTACTAATTAATTGTTATAAAATAAAATGGAGATAAAAAAAATTATAACTTATACAAATAATATTGTATAATAAACTAATGTTTACATATTTGTAATATATTTATGAACTTGAATATAATTTGGATATTGACATCAGTGGTTAACCAAGGAAATATCTGTTCAAATATGTAAGTACATAATATGTTAAAAATGATTAGGATGGACTTTAGAGTTGGATACAAAATCAGGGTACTTTCTTACTTACATATACATACTTTTCCGAATATACATATGTACGGGATTCTAATTATCGTATATTTTATGGTAGGTTACAAAATATACACATTCTGAAAAAAAAGGAAACCCTCCCTGATTTTGAATTCGACTCTAAAACGCTTTTAATTCAGAATCTGGCATTTAGATACATTTAGAATCTGATATTAGATAAAAATATTCTGGAAAAAGGGAATACCCTGATTTCGAATCCAACTCCAAAATCCCCTAATTCAGAATGTCACACATTCATAAGTATATAAATATTCTGTAAAAGGCGTATAACTCTGATTTTGAGTGCAACTTTAAAATCCCTCCTAATTCAGAATCTCAATTCAGAATCTGACATATACATATTAAGTATATATATATATATTTTGGAAAAAGCGTATAATCTAGTTTTGTATCCAATACTCTAAAATTCTTTTTTATATTTTTTTTACATATGTACGTATTTGAACAGAAATTCTTTGATTTCAATATTTTTGGTTTTCAGGATTTTTTTTTTTCGGGATTTTTTCCACCAAATTTAAATTGGAGATTTTTTTGTTCGTGATTTTTTTTTTCAGCAAAGTGTCATGTACCCCACATAATGTAATGAGAAACCAGAAATATACTTTCGCTTAGCATATTTCGCAAGAAAAATTTTAAAAGGAATAAGTGAATAGCAATTAAGATCTACTTTAAAAATATCGAAAATTATTGCTAACATTTATTTATTAAACAGCCATTAAAGAAGAAAACTGAATTTTCTAAACTAACTTTATCATAAAATGATTTAACATAAAAAACCTAAATTGAATCAGATTAATCCACATATTTTATAATAATCTGTAATATATCCATTGATCTATATCAAAATGGTATAATTTTTGAATAATATGTATTTTAATTATGGATTTCTTTTTCCAAGGAATTTAAAATTATTATTTTAAATTAAATTTTTATTAAACTTCTTATTAAGTAAATCCTTACAAATAATTTGAAATTCTTTAGAATTTTTTCTTTGATAATCAATAATCAATAATTTAATATTTAATACAATATAATGCTTAAATATTAAAAAAGAAAGCAAAATATGTAAAAAAAAGTTATTATAAGAAGAACAACAACAAAAAGAACAAAATGAATAAAAAACAAAAATTATAGTATTTTAGATTTAAAGACTTGTGGATTATTTTTTTCTTTTACAAAAAAAATTTTTCATTGAATTTTCAGAAATTTTGTATAAAAAAAAATGTTTCCACCCGTAATATAAAATTTATTTAAAAATAAAAGCTAAGAAAAATTAGTTAAAGCTTGCCTTTTTTCTTAAATAATGAAAAAAAAATTTTGTGAACAGAATTATTTTCCTGTCAATTATAGGATTTATAATAAAATAAATTGTTAAGAAAAAATATTTTGTACAAATAATATAACTATAGAAATCAATGGCACATTATAATAAAACATCAAAAAAGTTAAGTTTTAGAAGGTTCACATGTTTAAACCTTCAAAATGGAAATTTTTCGAATTTTTTAATAGTATTTAGATTTTTTTTCTTAATAAAAACTATTTAAAATTTTAATTTCTTACTAACATATACTATATATATCCTTTATGAATATCCTTTAACTAAACAATTTAAGTTATTTAATCAGTATGAATGTGAATAACCCTGTATTGTAACTATATATGTATAAATAATTGAAAATTTTTTAAATCATTCAATCATTCTGAATCACAAATGTCAACAGCTTATGATTTTAGATTAGTTAATGGTACAATGTATGAATTTCATGTATGCATTTCCGTTTTGTTTTTTGAGAGTATCAGTCATGTGATAAACTAAATTATTCTTGAATCTTATTATGTTATTTATTAAAGTTGACTTTCTGTGTTGTTTGGGATTCCAAAAATTTTTACTTAAAACTGTTTGTTTTTTCAAATGTTTGTTTTTTCAAATGTGCTACTAATTAATTGTTATAAAATAAAATGGAGATAAAAAAAATTATAACTTATACAAATAATATTGTATAATAAACTAATGTTTACATATTTGTACACAAATGTCAACAGCTTATGATTTTAGATTAGTTAATGGTACAATGTATGAATTTCATGTATGCATTTCCGTTTTGTTTTTTGAGAGTATCAGTCATGTGATAAACTAAATTATTCTTGAATCTTATTATGTTATTTATTAAAGTTGACTTTCTGTGTTGTTTGGGATTCCAAAAATTTTTACTTAAAACTGTTATATTTGAAGTGGAATAAAGTGTTATATATACTTATATATATTTACAAAATACATGTTTTCGAGTTTTATTTTTATCATAGATCAAAGGCGATGCACGCAAGAATTAATTTACCATAACTATAACTATAATCAAGCGCAAATAGTTCAACTTTCCGTTTAAGATTGAGATATAGTTTTTAAATATAGACTAAAAGTTGCAAAGCAGTTTAAATAAGGTTTTTAAATTTTTAAATTTTGCATTTTGTTGTAAAGTAATTTACTTTGAATATTCATGTTATATTTTGTATAATTAATAAAATAAATTCGTTTTTGTTATATATACCTGATGTAAATTAATTTTCTTTTCATTAAAAATTTACAGAATTATCAACACCATTACAAACGTGGTAAAAATATTTAATATATTTTATAAAATAAATGCTTGTATCTATTATTATAGTAATTTGCAATTATTTTTTTTTTATAAATACTTATTTTCGTCCAAAATGTAATAAAAGATATGTGATTTGATTACGATTCATTTAATAATAATAATTATATGAATTTTATAAAGATACAGTACAAAATATCTCCCAGTATCAATTTTATGTATCTTCTATCTGTAGATATATTTCATTATAAAACCAAACAAAACAAAAACTCATTTTTCTGGGTAAATACTTTTACTTTTTTTTCGCCTTAAACAAAAAAAAAAAAAAAACAGAACAAAACAAAAACTTTAAAGAAAAAAGTTATAGACTGTTCATATAAGATTGGAAAATTATGATAAATGACAATTTTGACGTAATACCAACCAGCGAAAAAAAAACAGAGAAAATTATATTTTTTTTTTTTGTTTTTTTTTTGTTGTGATTAAATAACTTTGACATGAAGAATGCGAAAATCACAATAATATAACACCAGAGTAACAGAATAACAGTAACAAAAACAACAAGAACATAAGACAACAACAAAATCAGCAAAAAACATTTTATTTTTGTTATCTAAGTATAAACTTCGTGGTTGTACAGTTAAATTAACGTATATTCTCTTTCTCTTTCATTCTTTCTTTTTATTTCTCTTACTTTGTATACAAAAAACAGTCTATTCATTTTAGTTACTGTTGTTCTTGTTGTTGTTGTTTTATTTTGTGGTACTCATGATTTGAATCATTTGGATCACAATAAAGTAACGTGATTGACTATAGAGTAGTACATTTTCTTAGTTTCATTTTAAGTTTTTTCTGTGCTTTTTTTGTTTTTTTTTTTTTTTTTGTTAAATGAAAAATTACCTTTAAGCATATTTTTGCACCATCAATTTCAATGGCAGTTGTTTTGCTAAGGAGAGACAAAAATTATGTATGTATATACAAAAAAAAAAAAAAAATAATGACAAAAGGCAAAAAAAAAGGAAATTTTTTTTAATGGTAACACTTTTTTTTTTTACTTTTCTTTTGTTATATATTTTTTTGGGATTTTGGTACGTGATATGCAGATGACTATCATTATGATTGGTATTTCATAGACGATTTTAAAACATCATTGTTAAAAAAATTAATTATTTTATTTTGTTTTTGCCATAAGTTGAATTTTAAATAAAGTTAAATAACTTGCGATTTTATAAACGCTTTTTCCAATTTTTTTTTTTTTTTTGGTTAGTTATGGGAAATTATTTTCAGTCTGCCACCTTTAGAAATGGCTGTTTTTCTATTAATTTTATTCATATTTTATATAATTTCTGCTTGCATATAAATTTAAAAAAAAATTTTTAATGAGATTTGCGCAGATTTACATATTATAATATACCTATGACGTTGCAAATATGTGTTTTAATTATTTTAGAACAGACCATTGAGAAAGTGATTTTGCTTAAGGGAAATAATAATATATCACCGCAACAAAATAATAGTATAATGATCGAACACGATTAATCAATTTTAAAGAAGGATAACATAACTTTGCTTTTAAGAGATAAAATATAAAATAGAAATGTTGAATATTTGGCTGATTTATACAATTTACGATTATTATTTTCCACAATTTAATAGTGACACTCTTAAATTTATTTCTGCTCTGTTTAATTTTATAAAATAATTGTAGATGTTTGTTTTTTTTTGCCTATAATGCTTCATAATGCACAATACTTCGTCTTATGCTTCATAAAATCTAAAGGATCTCATAACGAAATCATGGCAGTAAATTACGGACTATAATTGGTTAAGACAATAATTTGTCATACTGGCATTCTTAAAATTCTTAAGACGGGCATTGCAAGATTTAATAAAAATATTTACATACACAACAAATAATTTCTTTACGTCAAATCACTAAGGAAGGACAACTTAATGCAGAAAAAATCTGTAATGGATTGACATGGGACAAGAGTTCTGCAAATTTAAACTTAATCATTCAGATTATTTAGTCAGGATAGCGAAAAGACGAACACTTTTTGACAAATATCTTGAAACTAGCTAAGGTGAAACAAAATTGGAGCCATTCTTTAAAGCATATAAATTCTATGAAAAAATTGACGCAATTCAATTCACTTACAAAAATAAAATATATATAAGTATATTATGCATTTTCATGTCAACACAAACTAAAATATTGTTGCCAAATTGATTGAAAAGTCCATATTGGTAAGAAAACACCATTTTTGAAAAGTTTATACTCCATTTGTTGGAGGATTTAGATGGAACAAGGCGAAAAAATCTCTAACAGCAAAAATCGTCAACATAAACGAACTGTATTTAAAGTAATTAAATGGATGCTACTTTTCGCTGACTGGCTTGAGTTGCGTGGACAAATATACGATCTGTTTTATATATAATAGATTATATATTTATAAAAAGAAGACAAAGTTCGAACTTAATTATTTAAAAAGTATGTAAAGTAAAATATAAATAAATTTTTAAATTAACTGAAATCAATTTGTCATTTTCTTTAATTATTGTGTAACACTAATTATCTGTTATTTTTTGAACCTGTAAATAAATATAATTTCTAATTAAGTAAATCAATTTACTTTATTTTAAAATAAAGTTAAAAGTTAAGATTTTTCTACAAGTCATTGTAATTTTCATTTTGCACGCGATTTATTAACATTCGCATTTAATAAATTATTATCTACATGTGAATATAATTTGATTAATAAACCAGAGATTAAGGTGAAAGTAAATTATATTATATTGTTTTTTGAAAAGTACTAAATACGATTTTTATTTATTATTTATCCTATTTTATATTATAATTAAATTCAAGTATTATTTTAAATTGTTAATCTAATTTTTTAATAAATAATTTTAACGGTCGGATTACAGGGTGGCTCGGATTGTCTAGGTTCCCATTTTTGGTCTCAATTCGTTCTGATTAGCAGCTGATTGAGGTACCATACTCAAATTAATAGGAAAACAATAATTAATTTTTAGCACATTTCCAAAAAAAATTTTGAAAAAATATGCCTATTAGTTTCACTCTGCGTCCATTCGTCCGTTCGTCTATCATTCTGTCTACAAAACTTCTGTACCGTTAAAGATAGAGAAAAAAAAATTTAACCATTGGTAGGTCTCATTAAAAAAATAATGTTGAAGAACAACTTTTTTAAGTACCCCCTCTCTATTACGGAGCTACAGCCCCTTAAACTTTGAAAAAGCGCCATTTTTAAATTCGTATATCTCATGTTCTACTTAACATTTTTTCAATTTGAAAACACCATTCAACTGGAATTTTTGTTTTTAAATCAATATCAAAATTATATAGTTTTTAAATTTAGTATTTAAATTTACTGTTATGTGAAAACCAAATTTTGCATGAATTTTCTATCTTTATAACTCCGGCACACTTTTAGATAGGAACTTGAAATTTTGAAACAAGAAAAAACTTTTATAAGTAATAAGTAAGAATTATCATAAGTATCCTTAAAAAATTTTTTTGTACCACCCCCTGTTAAAGAGCTGTTACTGCTCAAAATTTGTTATTTTTAGACACCTGTAACATAGGCACCTGTACACATTTTTCTTGGGTAAGACATACAAAATTAAAGGTTCAATAATAATATATTTTTTCGTGTGCTAACGGGTTTTCTTAGTTATATAGGGTTATCCGGACTTACAATCTTTCAAAATTTCAAAAAAGTCCTATTTTAAAATTTTTTCTTATACGAAATTTTCAAATTTTGGTGAAGTCACAATTCTAAACAGTTTGTATTATTTTTTGGAAATGTACGCTTTTAAAAACCGTTGGTTTACATTATCCTTGTATATTATATAATGCTTGACAAACATATGTACTTTACAAATACAGAAATATACATACTTATATATATATAATCTGGAAAAAGGGTATAACCTTGATTTTGTAACTAACTTTAAAATCAATTTTATCAACAATAATAAATGTTTTGTTGTTTACATACTTGATACCTACTTATTCTATTAAAACTCTTTTGGTATATAGTGCCCCTTTTGTTAAAAGTCTTTTTGCGAAGTGTCCCATTTGTCAAAAGTCTTAGACGAAATATATTTTTAAGAAAAAGATTTAGGCAAATTGACATTCTTTCAACTCACAGACAATCAAAAATTCTTATCTAAAAGCAAAAAAAAAAAAAATTTAAATATTTAAAGATGAAACAAACAATTTCTGCATACCCTTATAACTTAAATAGTTATAAAACTAGAATTTATAAAATAGTATTCGTATATATTCGAAATTATAGGTAAATTGTATTCGAGGAATCATAATTTTAGCGATGTTATATTTTTTTAAGACCTATTATTATATTGAGATGAATAATAGTAAGAGTATATTCTCCACATATTCCCACTTCGCTTACTCATTATCCTAGCATATCTTTTATATTTTTTTAATACATATGTATGATGCAAACAAGCTTAATTATCAGCCTAATAACTGAACAATTGGCAAGCTAGAAAAAAAAACTGATTCTAGAGAAGAGAATCGGACAGAAAGAAAATACAAAGCATAATTTCAAGTAGAACTTTAAATTATTTTTTTATTAAATTTACAAATTAAAATTTAAGATATAGAAAATTTATTTTTAGTTGATTTTATATTTAGAAAAATAAAGTGTTAAAACTTAAATGAAGTATATTAAATATATTATCTTAACGACTAATGTGATTAAGTTATATCGTAAAACGGAAAAAACTTTAAATTCTTTATATTTAGTAAATATATATTATAAAATAGAGAGTGATGTAAGTTTGTTTTAAAAAAAAAAAGAAATAAATTTTATATGTAAATTAATTTAAATATTATCTTTATTAATCGTAATTTTTATTAGTTTGGTTAAAGGTTTTATTACTAATGATTTAAAAAGTTCATAAATATTTGATCTAAATGCCCTTTCAATATATTTAAGTTTTATTGAAGCTTAAAATTACACCGTTTCTAATGATAAAGTGAAATTTATCTTAAATATATCTTAGATTTTAGAAGATAATATATAAGACATATGAAAATAATAAAAATTAATTATCGATTAATACAAGTAATAAAATTAATGATTGTTTACAAAAAATATAGATTTTAAAGAGCAGAAAAAATAAATAAATAAGTGTGAATATAAATTTTTTTCTTAATTAAACTCAAACACTTTATTACAACTTGTTTAATAATGCATTAATGTTAGATGTTTTTATTTTATGATTTAAATAACTAATAAGCCTTCTTTTACTAATATAAAAAATCTTTATTTACTACTCAAATTTGTAATTTTTATAGATCTTACGACTAAAATTTATGCTACTTTTGTAGTCAAAAATTTACTCATTTATGATAATGATGTTTAGTAACTGAAATTTAAAGGAAATTAAGAGTTACAAAGACTAGATTCTTATTTTTAAAATTTCAAAAAAAATTTATCTTTTTGTTTATAAACTAAGTGGAAGCGTCTTGAAATTCCATTTCTCAAAATCCCAAAAAATTTCAAAAATTTAAAATAATAATCCCAAAATTATAAAATCCTAAAATTATAAAATCCCAAAATTGGAAATTTTCAATGTAAACAAAATAATAAAAAAGAAAATTGTTATTCATAGTAAACTCCCTTATTAGAGTTGTCAATCCTTTATTGGAGTTGTAATTTTTGTAAGAAAAGAATTAGAGGGATTAAAGTTGGTTACAAAATTAGGGTTTCAATAATTTGTTTAGCGGGTGTTTGAGGGCGGTATCTTCATCTATTTTAAATTTTTTGATGTTAAAATATGTATGTAACAAAAATATTTAGGAAAGGCTTTAGAGTTGATAAAAAATTCAGGGTTTCAATAATTTGTTTAGCGTGGATTTGGGGGCGCCAGCCTTCACTATTTTACATTTTTTGGTGTTGACTTGAAATATGTATGTAAAAAAAATGATTAGGAAAAATTTAACAGTAACTTAGTTGCAAAATCAGGGTTATACGCTTTTTCCAGAATTTATTATATAATATACATATTTGTATATATATATATACAAATATGTATATTATTATATATATACATTATATATATACATATATTTTTTTATTTTTTAGTGCATTTGTCTGCCACATAAATGTCAACAGGAAATTACACAGCCTTTCTTTTTCAGGCGTGACTGTAAATGTCGTAAGGGGTAATAACTCTTACGACGTGTGTGGGATTCGAACCCATACTCCCTCGGTGTTTACAACGTATTTTATATGTTCTTATCCACTAGGCTACCGAGACCCCATATAATATATTCTATTTTGGAAAAAACTATAGTTAATAATATTTAAAATATTAGTTAATAGATATTTTTTATTCAAGATTTTTTGGAGGTTCTCTCATAAGTAGTATTTCACTGTGCGAGAGTATGATTTTACAATTTGGGATTTTGTAATTTAGGGATTTTTGGGAAGTTTTATGATTTAGGATTTTGTGATAAAATGAAAAATTTTTCGTATTTTGCATTTAGTAATTTAGGATTATGTGTTTAGGGTTTCGTGATTGGGATTTTGTGATTGGAATTTTGAGAAATGGGATTTTATATCCAAGTCAAACAAACTTAATGTTTCTTGAAAAATATGATTTCATCCGCAACCCAAACTAACTACATATGTTTTTTATCTTGTTTTTGGCATTTTTCATTAATGAACACTTAAATTTCAAGGATTATTAAATTTTAATTTCGTATTGTGTAGTCCTTTAGACAAAAAAAAAAAAACAAAAAAACAAGAACATCCAAAAACAAAACAAAATCAATAATTTTATTTTAACCTAATAACCATAGGGATTTAAAGTTTTGTAATTTGATTTCATATAAAAATATTTCAATTTTTTACCTTACAATATATTATATATATATTAAATTACCTTTTTTAATGAAATATATTGACCTTTTATATTAATAAAATTAATTAAAGAACATGAATTTCCAATTTATTATTATATTTATTTTATTTCCCAGTTCTTATGTTTTCCCACTTATATTTACATATGTAAATTATATTAAAAAAAAAAAAAATTTTTTAAAGTGATTTTATATTAATTAACTACCAAAAAACAAAAAAAAAAAAAAACGGAATAAAACTTTTAACATTTCTCATGGTAAAAAAATTTTTTTTATTAAAAAAATACTTTTGAAATTTCTATGGAAACTCAAAAAAAAGATTTCAAATTAATACCTTATTTAATTAAAAAAATGAAAAATGTGTACATATAAAATTTTGTAATTAAAAAACTTTATATATTCCCACTTCCATTATATATACATACATATATATATACATACATATAACCAAATTTTTGAATTAAATATACGTATATATAATTTCATATATTATTTTAAATCTTTTATATGATAAAAGAAAAAATAAAAATTTATTTAATATAAAATTCAAATCATTTTCAAGATATAAAGTTTCACATTTTTCGTCAAATAAATCCTTATATTTATACATCCTTGTTATTTATTTTCTCTGATTTTTAATACACTCCTTATATAAGACAAATCAAAAAAAATTTTTATTTCAAAATAACTTTAATAAATATATAAATATAATATTTAAAATGTTTTTCCTGGAAATTTTAAAATTTTTCGAATTTTGACATTTTTAAATTTAAGGATATCTGAGATAAAAACTGAAAGTGCAAAAAGAAAATAAAAAAAAAAATAAAAAACAAAAATAAATTTATACTTATCTTTTATCCGCGGGAATCAACAACATACTAATTAGAAATTTAAATATTTGAATACTAAGAATAATAAAAATCTGAAAAAAAAAAAAAAAAAAAAATAATATTAAACAAAAGAAAATAACATGCAAATATATTTTTGTTTTTGTTTGTTTTTTTTTTACCAAAATCTCATTTAAATTTTTTTTTTTTTTGTTACTTAGTACAAATAATATTATGTGGTCCTAATGTGGTGTCTCTTTTTATACCCCTGTCGCTTAAATTATCATAAATTATTTGACATTCTTGAATATCGTCATCATCACAATCATTACAGTCATCATATAATCATATATCAACACAAATACAACAAGAAAGACAAAAAAAAAAAAAAGCAATCAGAGAAAAAAATAGAAATTTAAAAATTTAAAATGACATCGGAATTAGCATTCATCAGGATTTCAGGATATGAAAATGATTCCGTTCTTATTTTTAAAAATGGATATGTAAAAAATACATATATACATTTCTATTTGCAAAAAAAAAAAAAAATTATTTATTTGTATTTACCAAAAATATTAGTTTTTTTTGGGGATGCCATAGCATATAAAAAACATATTTTAATTATTTCAAAACAAAGTAGGTATGGTAGAAAAGTTTAAGATCTGATTTCTCTTTATTTTTTATTTTTATGTTATGTCTTTTATTGTAGCTTAAGTTTTTTGTTTATAATTTTTTTTTCATTCGTACTTCTATAAGAAGCATAAGGAATCCTCTAAGTGATTTATTTTTAATATTTAACTAAGCTTCACTTTCTGGGGTCATTAATTTTACTAATCACTAGTAAGACGTACACATTTCTTTATTTGTTCGCCATCCATTATTTTATACTAAAATAATTTTGTTATTATTTTATTAATTACAATATGACTAATATAATGTTAATTATAAGATATAACTATAGTTGTATAGTATATATACGCGTATCTTATTTTTTATATAATTATATAATACTAATTATATTATAATAAGAAAACTTTATAAAACTCAGACAGGGTTTGAACCCGAGATCTTTCGCATGAAAGGTCGGTGTCTTAACCACTACAAAATTGACTGGTTTATAATTTTATTTTTAAATAATTTTCGTTATGCACTCATGCATCGGATATACAGGTTGCAAATGTACATAAAATATTTTAAATTTATTTTTTTTCTTGATAACTTATAGAAATCATTAATTATTGGATTAAATTTCTCTTTTGTTGCCACTTAGGAAATTATCGAAAGACGTTAAAGAGGAGAGATACAAGCACGATTCTTCTATCAATATGTGAGAGTTCAATTCACTAAACAGTACCTTTCTTTTTGACTAAACAATGGGTTAGGGAACCTTAAGTACTATTGTTTTCTTTGAGAAAGAGTAGTTTCTGCTATCGTGTAAAAATAAGTTTAAGGATTTCAGGAATGAAGAAATGAAATTACCTTAACTGATAAACATAAACTTTATTTCGTTTTTTGATCTTTTTTACTAAACCGATAGTCAAACATTTTAGAAATGTGACGATTTAAGAGTTGAGCCTGTGATATTTAAAACAAAACAAATTAGGTTTTATATCTTATTATTAAAAGTAAGATTGAAAAAAATAAGTTGTTAAAAATCAATATTCTTGATCAAATGTATTACAAATATCAAATCTAGTTTTGTCTGTCAATCATCGTAAATAGAATTTTGAGAACTAAATTGAAAACGTAAATGTATGTTGTAAAAACACATATACATATAGTTCAGCAGAATATCTTAAAAGAGAATAATCGTAACACTGAATATGTCAGTGATGATATCTTATATCCATTAAACTAACGAAGTCCTTTAGTCCCCTCTTGTTTTTCCAATTTGTAACTTTTGTGGGAAAGCTTTGTAAATTTCTAAAACTTGTCTAATAGTTGTACGATATATACGTTAAGCTATTTATAAGGAATGTGAATATTCTATTGAAGGATTTGAGAAAAAAAAACTTATACCTCACAAATTCGAAGCTACCTTTTCATTCATACAAATTAAATCATAAATATGTTACCCCAAATTAAAAATAATTAAATAATTTATTCTACAAATTGCAGTAGAAAGAAGAAACCAATTCGACGGGTAAAAAGTTTGTTTAGCATTGTAAATAAGAATATATGCGAGAATTAAATTTAAAAGCAGAAACAATTCAGGATAGAATAATCTGGGGCCTTAGAGGAGTATAAATAAATTATAATTCAAGAGAATAAAACAATTTATTACATAAATAAATCTTTTTCACATTAAATAACCACCATTTATAAGAGGTCTTATTAACAAAAAGCACTTATTAAAAATAAATAATAAGGACAGTTGATAACCTTAAAATGTAGGAGTAGTAAAAAAACAAAACAAAACAATGTGTATAAAAAAAAATAAAATTCACTTTTTATCATTAATCTTCTCATTCCTTTAAAATTTTTTTTTTATTTCTCGTTTATTTTTGTATTTTTTATGTGTTTTACATTTAATATACAAGAATATGCATACACATTTATTTAAAAATATCACAGTTATTTTATATATAATTATTATTATTTACTGTTATAATATGACAGAATAAATCCTTAAAAATTTTATGCAAACAAAATGTTTTTTTTTTTTTTTTTTGAAAAAAATAACGCATTCTGTTTTATAAAAATTTAGTTAGTGATGATGCTGATGAGAATAATATGTTGATGAAGATGATAATGATGATGCTGAAGGCTATAAGAAAACATATTTTTATGTTAATATTCAAAGTCCTATTGTTGCTTAGATACCTACTATATATTCCAAAGAAAAAATTTGTTTTTTGTTTTTTTCTTTTTATTGTAAATCTTTTTATATTTGAATTGTTATTTTTAACAATCAAAATGAAAAAAAATTCAAAAATAAATAAATCACCTATTATAAACATATATTTGCATAATAATTTATGTATATTTATTAAAATGAAAAAAAAAAAATTATACAATTGATAAAATTTAAATATGAATATTCGGTTGTAAATATTAAATTTATAAATCATATGTGATTTTTTGTTATCTTGTAAATCCCTGGAAGTATGCAATTTAATATGATAAAACAAATTATGAAATTAAACTATAGAGCGGGCCTTGATGGCCTAGTGGTTAAACACATGGTTTATAAACCGAGGGAATGCGGGTTCAAATCCTGTACAGATAGTAAGTCTTTTTAATTGTAACAGTACTATTTCAGTAATTTTTTTTAACACATTCCATCCTTAACATTTAGTAAGTATGATTTCATCAATCATATTTTAGTTATGTCTAATTAACTTGAACGCTGATTTTTAGAAGCTTTTCTATTTTTTAATTTCTTTTGATAAATGAAAAAATATCGTGCATGAGTATAATTCTTTTTTCATATAAAATATGTCGTATTTTAGCTGTAAAAAAGCCTTGAAAATAATTAATAATACTAGGATAAATTCGAGCCTCGAGAACGATTAGAGTATCTTTATCTTAATTTTACATTTAATTTTAAGTTGTTTACAAAGTATTTAAAAGCTCGTTGTGTTCTGAATGTTTTTTTTTTGGATATATATGTATATAGGTAGGAAGGAACGTATCAAAGTACGTAGTAAAAAAGAAACGAAGCAAAATGTATTATGAAAAATGTATGACTATTACTTTTTGCTTTTTAAGGATCCTTTGAATGCAATTCAATAATAAAAGTATTAAATAAAAAGACCTTGTGTAAGTAATAAATAAATAATAAAAACTAAAACCTTCTGTAGTTATCATATTATCGATTGATTCATTTAGTTATTTATAGTCAAAAAATCATTTTTATATATGTCATATTAAAAAAAATTTATAACAATTTATAGAATATCTTATCGTTATTGAATTAATATAATTAAATAAGATATTTGTTATAAATATTTCATAATATTGACGCCATATATATAAATCAATTTTAATATATTGCCAATTATTAAAGACAAGGTTAAGAAAGAACGTTTCAATAAATTTTTGAATAATAATTAAAATTTATGAAAATTAATCGCCTACTTATAGGAGTTAGTAAATTTTAATATTCTGTATAAATTAATATATTATCATAATTATTAGCATTTATATACACTTATGATAACATATAGCCGATAAATATCATAATTTATTACTATATATAAAAATATTTTTTTTCATTCATATTAAAAATATTTTGAAGAGCTAAGAACATAGAGAAAATTACTTAGTGCTTTTGATGAGAACGGTGAGTCCTTTTGATATGAAATTTGAAGATGGTTTTTTTCGTGATGAAAAGTAAAATTCAAATAATTGAGAAAAAATTATTAAGTTTAGAAATTAAGTAAAAAAATTATAAGGTTCATGGTCATAATTTTTATAATACATATATAAAAGTATGGTTGAAGGATTCTTTATTTTTTTTTTCTTTACAAAAAAAATTATATACTTATGCAATATTTTTGCTTAACTGTTTAAATGATTTATTTTGAGGTTGTAATTTTAATCGTGTATATTATGTACGAGTTAAAATATTATACTAATATTGCTTCAAAAAGCTTTAATAGGTTGAATGTACAAAGCCAAGTTAAAAATACCAAAAACTATAAATATTTAGTCAGACCAATAGTGCTTTAAAATTCAAAACCATCTGCCAAATATCAGTATACTGAAAAAAAATTGAAATTTGAAAATTTTTCTTCTTTAAAGAATAATGGTTAGCATGGCTATACTCTTAGGTGATACTTTTAACTTGAAGTTTGTAATCTATTAAGTGGAAATAAACGCTTAAGACGTTCAATTTAGTAAAGCTACTATACATAGAATTATGTTTCAATTGAAAAATGAAAGTAGGCGATATTTTTAATAAAAAAAAAAAAAATTAGGAAATAATTGAAGGTGATACTAAAAATTTTTCATTCTATTTTTCGACGAAATTTATATATTTTTTCTTTTTTATTAATTGGCTTGAAAATATTTTGTAAATGTTAAACAGATGGAACTCTACACAGACAAAATCATGTATTCAACTTTTCTATCATTATGCCACCGATTCGTTATGAATTATTAAATTATTAATTATTTAAAATAGGTATTTGAAGGGAAAAGCTGCTTACATTTGACTAAATTGATAGTTTACTACTTGTTATCAACAACATTGAAAAACCTTTTCAGAATGAGCGTTCTTATACATGGAATTTTATTGATTATTTTAATTAATCGAGAAATATATTATGTATAAAAGTTACATAATATATAAATCTTATAAGATTTATCTTGTAACAGTTTTTTTTGTAATAAGCTAAAATAAATTTTCAATATTAAAAAGTTTTTAAAAGTTTTAACCATTTTTTTTTTTGTTTTTTTGTATTCAATTAAATTTTTAATACAATATAAAAGCAAATTAAATGTTATTCGAAGGAATTTTTTCTATTCTGGTTGGAAAAAAAAAAAAAAAAAAACGGAATTTTTTTTTTTGATGAATTTTTTTTTAATATCCTTATGGATCATAAAATATTCATCGTTTTTCAAGGATTGTTTGTATAATGTATTTTAACTTTTTTAAGAGTTTTTTTTTTGCGTTTGGTACAAGAAAATCCGATTAAAAAATTTCTTTTATTCCCGCCAAAGAAAAAAAAGCACAGGCTTCATCAAATCACAAATCAATTTTTGTTTGTAATTTTGTTTATTTTTTTGTTTTTTTTTTTTTTTTGTACTTTTCCTTTAGATATAAAATTGATGAAATTCATATTTATTTGAATTATGAATAATTCTTTTTAGCGCTTTTATTTATTTTTTTTGAATTATTTTATGAAATTTCAATAATAATATGTAAAGGGGAAAAATATTTTATGAAAAAGGAAGAATAGAAAGGAGAAAATATTTCATAGTCCTTAAATTTTTACAACATTATTTTTTTTTTTTTTTTTTGTGTTAAATAAAGTATAAAAATCAATTGAATTAAAATCAAATGATGTTGGACAATGATGGTATTTTAAGTTTTATAGTAAAAGTTTTCTTCAAAATTTCTATTCATTAAAATAACAATGGAAGAATTCAATTAAAAAAAACAAAAAAAAACAAAATTAAAAAACATTTGGAAAATTCAGAAATTCAATGAAAATTTTTCTTTTTTTCTTATTCATTTTTATTGTAATAAATTTCAATTATTATTTGACTTTAACAAAGTCTAAAAGGTGTAAATTAAAAATGAATTATTTCAATATTTTGTTGTTGAACTTGTTTAAAGGACCTTAATTAAGGAGGACGTCTATTATTAAATAATAATAAAGAATTTTTATGAAAGAATTTATGGAATTTTTATTTATTTGAATTTATGGAATTAAATTTCAATTACAATAAAATACATTTGAAAAGTGTATTAAATATCGTTGTTGATTTTTTTTTTGGAAATTTTGTTTTTTTTTTTTTTTGAAATATTTTAGTTCTGTTTAACATTTGATTTTTAATCTGATTTGTTGTTGTGAAGTTTTTAAATTAAATTTTTTTTTTTTATTAATCTATCAAGTAATTTTTCTTGTATAATCATATTAAATTATTTTTATAAATTTTTATTTTCAATTAATTATTAAATATAATTATAAAAATCAATTATATTAGTAAAAAAATAATATTTAATTACCTAGATTGATAGTAATTAAATATATTTAGTAATTATTTAATTAAAATTTTAAAAATAGCATAGTAATAAATTGCCTTAACTACCAAAATATTATTTTTATAATACTTAGGTGATCTTTGTCATATTTTTTTATTACTTTCTGAAAAAATTTTAAAATTCAATAAAAAAAAATTCATTTTATTTCATAACTTATAATACTTATGATAAAATTATAAATAAAATTAAATAAATTAACTTATCATGATTAATTCGAAATAAAGTGTCCAGTCCTCAAATAAATATATAAAAGAACCAAATACTAATTTAAAATAAAATATAAATCTAAAAATATTCTCATTCCGAGAAATGATCAAAAATAATATTCTTATAAAAGAATTTAATGGCTAAAGTACCCCTTTTATATTCGACATTAAGCGTTTTCATTCTCTCTCAACAAAATTATAAGGAGTCCGGTTAGTTTTAGCTAAACAAGAAATCAAACCAAACTAGTGCTAAACGTATTAATAAAAATGAAAATCAAATAGGTATTTAATATAATTAAAATAAATATAGGTGATAATAAAGATCCAATAAATTATAGGCCCCAATTAAAATAATAAAAGACAATATATTTAAAGCAAATTGATGATTAAATAATGAGTAGAATATTCGTATTTTGTTTTTCATATTGCAAACAGTATAAATCATAAGCTGAAAATCGTCATTAATAAATGTCTCAGAATAATATGCCGCATGTACTCGCCAAACATAATAACTAATGAAGGTCTCTGGATACTAACTGGCGAAGAACTCATATAAAAAAGTAATTCAAGCACAGAAAATGGAAATGGATAGACATTTTTTAAGCAAAAAATATTCACTTTAACCAAAAGTATATAGCCATAAAGCTTGTCTTTACATTAACAGCTGAACGTTTTAGCTTATTTTTTATTCACCCTACTCAATAGTTTTATTTCACATTATTATGATATAAACTATTAAATGGCTGTTACATATTTGTTATGATGTGGCTATACGCTTAGAAAACCATACTCAAACAAAGCACAAACAGCCTTAGAGTGAAACCCTCAGAAAACAAGAAAACGTTTCCGCTCTAACATGGTTCACAGTAATTCACCAAGAATTGGCTAAATGTAACATCTACTTGGGTAACATCAAAATATCAGCGCAAAGAGGAGTAAAAAAAAAAACAAAATATCTGTCTTTTGTACTATAATTTAATGTGAAAAATGAATTTCAAAATATTGGTATGGTCCCAATATGTCCAACAGATCTCTCTTTTATCTCTTTATACCCATCGTTTTTATTAGAACATTTACTTCTACAGATATACATGTTAACTCCTATAATTATGCAATATAGTTTAACTTTACGAACATTTACATTTTTTGTAAGTTATATATGTATATAAAATCTAAATAAAGAATAAAAAAATAAAAATATTCAAAAAGACTTCTTTTAAATAATTTCATTTAAGACTAGATTAAGATTAGCGAAAAAAAAATTTGTTATTTTTAAAGCTAATAATTTTAATTTGTGAAATATAACCATTTTTTTTTTGTAATTTTTTTTAGGTTTAGTTATAATTGAATAAATAAATAACTAAAAAAGAAAATTTACATTTACTTTATCCAATTTAAAATGATTCGATTTATAACATTTAAATTGTTCTAATGAGTATTAGCAAATTTCAAAAATTTACATGTTGTGTTATTAAACAAGTTTTTGGTTGTTATTTTTTGAACAAAAAAATCTTTTTAGTTATATAAAGGCAAAAGCAAAGTAATGAAATTATAAATAAATTATACTTATATAACAATGTAATCAATTAAAGTAACTAAATTATCAAATTTTTGACACGTGTTTAAATAAAAAATAAAAATTTGTAATATAAAAATATTTTTCCTGATCGAACAAAAAATATTTTTCCTGTTTTGCATGAGGCACACCCAAAAAAGTTCGAAATAGATGAAGTAACACTAATCAATTTGGATATAATTGACATTTAATTGTATTAAATTAAAGCTTTTATCTACTATAGAAAAATAGAATTAGATAAACAGTTTCATATTCAATTCAAACTTGAATTTAAGTCTAAAAATACAATGGTAAAGTGGTTAAGACATCGGTCTATCATATGAAAGGTCTCTGGTTTAAACCCCGGCTGGGTTATACAGATTAATAAAACATAATAGATTTAAAATCGATTTTTCTTATAATATATAATTAGCAGAATAATTCAAATTTAAAAAATGAGTACCTATAAATTATAATTAATATCATATTGTAATAGGAATATAATGAGAAATAATAATTAATCATAATTTTTGCATAAGATAATCGATGGCGTAGAAATAAAAAAAAGAAACGTCTTAGTCTTGTACAATAGCTACAGCCTTAGTCTTGTACAATTGTAAAATAGATATCAACGGATTATTGAAATTAATGATTCACGAAACTGAAGCTTAGTCAAATATGAATAATAAATGGATGCACTTGCCCTCTGATAATAGTGGCAAGGAAAAAAAAAAACTTAATTAAGTAAAACATCTAAAATTTTGTAAAAGATGATCAAGTCTATAGAAAGAGTATGTATTATGTTCACATAGGTATGCTAGAGCTGACACGGTCTACTCTACATTCTTTCTCGTTTTTTTTAAAATTATTTCTTTATTTAAATTTTTTTACTTATATTTATGAACTTGAATATTATTTTCATATTGACATCAGTGATGTATCATGCTATTTCTGAAGGGATGAATCATCGTTTTATAAACAAATTATGCAAAATATGATTTTATAGCCAATTCTAAAATCCATCCTAATTTTTTTTGTACACATTATATTTAAAGCATTTAAACAAGTAAATCTGAAATTCTTTCTGATATTTTTCTTACGTACTTATTTTGACAACAAACCACTTGAAATAGTGAAAACTGCCGCCATCAAACGTCCACTGAACAAATTATTGAAACCTTGATTTTCAAACGAACTATATAATCCATCCTATCCAGAATCTCGAATATCTTGTTATATCAATAATCCTGTATTATATCAATTTTTCCCAGAACTATTTTTTTTTGGAATTGGTAATAAAGCTTAATAAGCTTATCCATCCGAATGTACTATAAGATCTACCATTCGAAATTCGCGAATTATTAGGCCTTATACACATCTATCTAAAACTTCGAAAGAAATGATATCTTAAATTATGAAACTAAAATTTGAAATGAACGACTAATTTTGTCACTTCAATTAGATATGAATAGATAAATTAAAGATACGTTTTTGATTTTAATCTTATAAATTTACTTACAATATTAGCTTTCAAATTAGCGCATTCAAAAAGGGTCCCTTTTTCGTCAAATTCTGGATTCACATATATAAAACAGAAAAAACACTTAAGTATTTCAATGTTTAAGCTGAGACTGTTTTTTTTTTGGAAATAAATTTGAAAACGAAAATAGGGAAATCCAAAAATTTTAAAAAATTATGAGTTTTCCTTTGTTTTTCAATTTTCATTTCTCTTTAATGTCCTTTATCAATAATTTTTATTCTAAAAAAAATTGTGAGAAAATTAAATTATGTCAATGTAATTATGTCAAATGTTTTTATATCAAGTTCAATGTACATTGATAAAATATGCTGTAATGATAGTAGTAGTGGTAGTAAAAAAATAAAAAGGAGAATAATATAGAAGGTACAGGTTAAGTGTACTAGAAAATAATTATAAATTATTGGTTTTGTAGAAAATCTATGTTTAGAGAATAAATGAATCAAAAGGATAGAAAAGCAAAATTAAAATAAAATAAAAAAAAAGAAAACTACATTCTATTTTGTTTTTATTTTCGTTTATATATCTTAAAATGGATCCTTGAGCAATCATTCTTTGAATATTAATGAGTAAATTAGATTTTATTTTTAGCAGTCCCTGAACTTGAAATTATTGAAAAAAATTTAGAAAAAGTTTATAAATAAATATTTTCAAGGTATATAATATGAAATTAGCATAAATTGAAAATGAAAAAAAGTGAAAGGATATTTATTCAAGATTAAAAAAAATGTTATAATTGAATTATTGAAAAGTAAAGGTTTAAATTTTTAAACATTATAAAAAATAAAATAAATAACAAATGACCGGTCTTAATTAGAAATGTGGAATATTTCCTTTTTCTCTACTACATATTATCCTTTTAATTTATTTCTTTCTTTCTTTTTTTTAAATCTTTTTAACTTTACAAAAGCTTTTTTTATATTTTATTTGTTATTTCCAGATGTTATTTTCATAATTTTTTTTCAGATATTTTGTGATTAATTTGGTATTTTCATTTTTCTTGCTAATTGCTCGATCGTTAGACTAATAAGGCAGGCTGAAACTAATGGTAACTATATGTTGAAAAAATAAGAAAGTTACGCAAAGGAAATAGGGACCTTATTACTAATTAATTATTGTTGTGCCATTAATTTGTACCCAGTGTCGAATAAAAGATGAATCAGGTCGAAAAACACAATAGATCCCGGAAATCTGAAATTATAGGTCGGTATTCTAATTACTGTACCATCAAGTCGTTTTTAAATTATGTTAATCGGTAAATTTTATTCTTTTAAGTTCTATTCTAATGTACAGCTATATATGGTGTAGATTGCAATTTTTTACTATACATTTTGAAAATAATCATAAATTATCTAAAGATAATTAATATAGTTATGATTGTATGTATCAGTATTTTAGTATATCTTAAAAAATCTGAAAGGAAATAAATTTTTAAAATGTAAATTTTAAAAGCACAATCTTCAAAAAATTAAAAATTTGAATCGGCGCATGAATATGAAAATATGACAACGGCAGCTGATAGCTGCTGTCAATTTTTTTTTTGATGTAATTCTACAATATTACGCGTACAAAAACATATTCTTTTCTTTTACATTGAAAATGAATTACAATTTAAAAATAAAAATAAATTAAAAGGGGAACAACATTTTTTGAATTTAAATTCGACAAATTGAAGTTTATTGGAAATAAATGGAGAAGAATAGGAAGTGAAATTTACAAATATATTGATTTCATAATTATATATTGATTTATATAATTTACTTATCATATCGATATAATATATATATATATACTTGTATATATTTTAGATTTAGTATGGCATTTATTTCTGGGATATCTTAGTTTTAATTAAATTCTATATTAGAACTAAATGATTTTGAAATTAGGGTGCAAGAGCGGTAAAGTTTAGTACCAATTTAAAATAATTTATGCTATTTCTTTTTTATATATATTAAGCTGATTTAAATTCTTCACAGGTGTAGTACACAAGAATCTATATACAGGGAGTAAGAATCTTAGGAAATGAATTGCTACCAATCGTGTTTAATACTACATTCTTTTGATTTTTTGTTTGAAAGCTGAAAGCTGAAAAATTAGTACTATAATTCTTCTTCGGCATTAATAGTCACATAAATAATATAAGCTTTTTGAGGTTATGTTAAGTTGACAATTTTTCATATAAAAAATAACATCAATTAATTTCAGCGATCAAAATCGCATGACGCTTACTTACGTAATAAGGACAAAAGTTGATTAACTTTAAAGTTTTACATTTGGATAATAATACGCATTCATGTTTGATATCATCAATTTAAATTCCTTTCTTCTATAACTTTTTTTTTGTTCGAGTAAATGGATTTCACAGAGAAATTAACTGAAGAAGTAAAACAAAAATTTGGTAATATACGAGTGTATTTATATAAAAAAAAATTTATTTTAATTTATCAGAATATGCAAACTTCATAAACATAACAAATCTCTCTACAAAAATAAATGTCAATGATTCTAAACGCTTTTATTGTGGCATCAATTTTTTGTACATGGCATAAATCAGCGTTATGGGCGTAAAAAACTATGATTGCAGCTGCACAGCTGCATATTATAAATAATAGCTTTTAAATTATAAAATTTTTAGTTGCTAAAATTTGGAAATCGCAATGAATTAAAACAATAAATCTGATTTTTAGAAAGTGCAAAGTTTTTTGCTCTATAACTATAGTTTTTGAGCTAGAAAAACAATAGAATACTTAGACAGCCGAAAAACAAAACTGTTATGTTAATGCCGTTAGTTTTATGATAAAAGGGGTTTAAACTGACTGTTTGTTAATAATATTTAACTTTAAACCCTTATAATTCTGGACAGTGGGAAGCTCCACAGTAATGTTTGATAACACTTTAGAAAGCTGCTTTAATAATCTATACTTAAAATGCTATACTTATTTTTTGTTCTGTTTTATTTTGTTCCAATTTATTGAAATGAAACTAAATTATGGTTGCAAAATAGTTCAGGTATTTTCACTTCTAAAGCAGTGAAAATAGACCCCTCTGTCTTATATAAGTTTTTGTTTGCCTCGATACTCCCAATCATCCATTTCAAGAAAGATCATCGAGAGCTAAACACCCTGTATAAATTTAAAAATTTTAAAAATATTTTAAATATATATTAAATATTCTTAAAAATATATTGGCATTTTATAATTTTTTTTTTAAATATTATATTTAAAATGTATAAATAATTTTTTTTCTTTTATTTTTTTAGGTGAGAATCATTCTGTAACCAATATTTTATCTTGAACAAATATAAAGGTATTTTAATTTTGTTTTCTACTTATATTTTATACAATAGTTACAACTCGCATATTATAAAATAGTTTTAAATGATATAATCGAGATGTGTTATTCTTCTGTAGTATTAGAAGGGATATAATGTAAGCCATAGTAAGAACTTTACAAAATTTCTACAACGTTTAAAATGAAGTATTTATTAAAATTAAAACAGTATTTTTAAAAATTAATTTTGTGGAATTTTAGAATTTCAAAAGTTTAACTGGTAAAATTCGGCTCTCGATAGTTTGGAAAAGCTATACATTAATACGGTTAAAATATAGATGTATAGCTTACGAAATAGCTTTTGTCAATTAGAAAATATTAAACGACAATATAGATTTCCTAACATTTTAAAATTAAGGATAAAAATTTTTTTTTTGATTTGTGAGTTAGATTTAGGATTAAGTATATGAATCAAAAGAGGGATTAGTATCCTGAAAGCAAGAAACTTGTAATTTTGAAGTTTTAAGATCTATGAAAATTAACATAAATTGTCTAATAAATCGCTTCTGTATTCTTAAAGTTCTAAGTCTTACGATTATATTAATGTTTTGAAAAGGAATACTTGGTTTTAAATACCATATCTTATTAAATAAAATGTATGATCTAGCATAGTTTTTAAGTTATCTACTTTTAAGAATTTTGTTCAACATTACGACAGTGAAAAGTAAAAAGTTTTGTATATTTATGTATAGGTACGTATACATTGATTAATAAATGGTTATTATTGAAAACTATTAGGTATATATATTTCATATTGTACAAATTGAAAATCGAAGTTATTTTCGGCACCTTAAATTAATAAAACTTAAACTTATTTTTCAGATAATAAAAAATTCAAAATAATAAACCATTTATCAGAACGGTGGCTATTTATAATTAAAAAATATGGTCTGTAACCCCCACAAATGTAGAAATATATTTTGGAAGATGAAAATCTTACTTAAGTATTTTTGACCATGTATATCCAGCCAATGGAGTAGTGGTTAAGACACCAGCATCAGCCTTACATTCTAAAGGTCTCCTGTTTAAACGCCGTCTGGGTCATATAAATTAACAAAAAATAATATAATTTTTTTTTATAATATATTATTAGTATTAAATATATAAATAATAATAAAAACAGATATTTGATTATACAAAAAAAAAATTAAAAGAAAATTCAGTGTACTGAGGTATTTGAACTTCGATCCACATGCTACTTCAACATGTCTTTAATCACTACATCAAATTGCTATTGCATTTTTTTGTTTTATTTCATATTTATTTTTAATTATAGAATAACCAACACACATTTTCAAAATATATATTAGTATAGATAATTAAATAATAATAATAAAAAATCTTGTACTAGATAACAGATGGCGCAAAGATCAAAACAATTTACTTTTTAGACTCGTACAGTAACTACAGCCGCCGTTAATCAACGGCTTAGCGAAATAATGATTCCAGAAACTGAAAGTTTAGTAAAAAATATATATATAAAAAATGACTTAATGGATACTCTATGCTTCTTATAGGAGTGGAAAGAAAGAGAAAAAAATATATTTGATCGGATAAGAAATGTTAATTATGGCTTCTATATATATTCAATTGGGAAAAATTATTACCAAGTTGAAGTATTAATAAAATAAAAGGTTAGAGATGTGTGTATCTTGTGTGTTAGAAACTTAAATTAAAACATCATAATAACGTTTAAATTAATTAATTTGTAAATTAATTTATAAAAAATTTTAAAAGAATATAAAGATTATTACACTTCACACTTCCCAACCTTTACTCAAAATATTTTAATTTCTTTTTAAATTTTTGTTCTACCTATTACTTTTAATTACCTAACTAAAATATTAAAGTTTTGAACTTATAATAATTTTATCTCCCTCTCTAAATATCAGATAGATTTTTTTATACTTTATATACATTTATATTTTATTTATGTTTTACATATACAATTTGTAATTTTATATTTAGATTTAATTTAAAAATATTTTAATTTTTTTTCACAATTTTATTTTCTTTAATTTATTCAATATATTATGATAAATAAATACAAAATAAAATCAAAAACAAATATTTTTTTTTTTTTTTTCAATTTATCTATAGTTATTTTTGACTAAAAACAAAATAACTCAAAAGTTTAAGATACAAGACAAGTTTTTTTTATAAAACAAAACAAAAAAACAAAAACAAAAAAACAACATTGGAAATAAAATAAAAAAATATGATGACATCTATTTTTACAAATGAGTCTTTTAACTAAAAATGTTTGATGAAGGGACAAAAAAAAAAAACGTAAAATAAAAACCCCATTGGGGTTTACCTATATACTCATTTCTATTAATTTTAATGAAGGCTGAAATGATCTAAAATTATTTCTTTAAGATTTTTTTTTGTTTTTTTTTTTATTTATTTATTTTTAGAACACTGGTGCTAATAGTTTCATCAAAAAATCTGTCGTATATGTATATGTTATTTGATGTTTTAAAAACTGTCTTGTATATACTTTACCTACATGTATGTTGAACTTATATTTTTACTTAGAAGCTGACTTTTTTTTGAAATAAATTGAACATATGTTTTACATTATAATGGAATTTTTTATAATTAAGTTTTAGAATAAGTTATATTTTTATTTAAGAAAAAAAAAAAAAAAAAACACAAACACAAACACTAACACTAAAAAAAAGTTGTATTATAAAGTTGTACATATTATTTAATAGAAATTAGACACTAAATGTAGAAGATGTCAATAAATCATTAAGTATTTTAAAATGAATCGTTATGGAAAATGCTATGTATGAATAATAATCAGCAAATGTTTATTAATTCTTCTTTAATAAGTAAAGGTTTGTTTTATACGTTTTTATGTATGATTTTAGTAAGTTCATTTTCTTACTTAAATTTTAAGTTTTAAATAAATCATACAGTATGTATTATGTTTTCCATTTAATCCATTTAATATTTACCTTGTAGGTCTACCAATAATTAGTAAATAGTTTTTCTTTGAAAATAAATTTAAAGTATTATAATGAGGGAAGTAAAGTTTTTTTGAAAAAAGGTCTAATTCACATTAATTTTTAGCACATTTCCAAAAAAAATTTTGAAAAAATGTTAGTTTTCAGTTTCACTATGTCCATCCATTTGTCTGTTTACAAAACTGCTACAACATTAAATATAGAGAAATGAAATTTTAACCATGGGTAGATTTCATAAAAAAAATAATGTTGTAGAACAACTTTTTCATGCAGCTCAACTATTACGGATCTAAAGGCCCTTAAACTTTGAAAAAGTCCTATTTTTAATTCTGTATATCTCAGTTTCTGCTTAACATTTTTGCAATTTAAAAATGGCTTTCGACAGAACTTTTCTTTACCTTTATAAACCAATATTAAAATTTAGTATTTGAATTTGTGAAAACCAAATTTAAATGGTATTTAAATTTACCGTTTTGTATGATTTTTCTACCTGCATTTTCTACCTCCGGAATGCTTTTAGGTAGGTATTTGAAATTTTGAGATAAGAAAAAATTTTTAGAATTAGCTAAATTTCCTCAGAAAATTTTTTGTACCACCTCCTGTTTATTAAGTGTTATTAACGCTCAAAAATGAAAATTTGCTATTTCTAAATACCTGTACAAATTTTTTTCAAAATAAAAGGCAAAAATTAAAATTTCAGCTTCATAATTTTACATGTGTTAATGGTTTTTTTTAATTATGTAGAGTTAACTTAAAATTTAAGAAAGTGTCTTTTTATTTTTCATATTTTTTTCTTATTATATGAAATTCTAAGAGAATTTTCAAATTTTGGTGCAGAGTCACAATTCTAAACTGTTTGTCTTTTGGAAATGTGCGCCTTTAAAAACCGTTTTTTTACATTCTGTTCTATTTATTATTCTTATTCGTATATTTATTTAATTTGTACTGATTTAATATCAATCATATAGTCGATACATTTTATTGAATTTTTGCCAGTTAGACATGTTGGTCAACTACTATTATTAATTTTATATAATTGTGAAAGATCGGTGATTTAAACATTGTATCGTTGGTCAGATATTCTTATTAAATAAGTAGGTTATATGCCTATCTGGTATCACAAGAAATAATATTGGCACAAAATTATGTTAGAATAATTTATAAGGATATGTTGAATTTTTATTTTAAGAATTGAATACTAAAATAAGAAAATTGAATCTACTCCAGCTTGTTGAATATTGCAGAATATTATTGAAAAATTGTAAAGAAAAAAATTTTATATTAAAAAAAAAGTTAATATTTTTTTCTTTCTTTCCCGGCTTTACACTTTGTTATAAACCGGCACTTAACGATAACGATTTTTTTTTCTTTAACTTCGGTACTTTGATCACTGTATTTACTTTCATCATTGTTTTTAACTGAGGTATTGTATAGATGTAAATGTAAGTAATGTTCCAGCAGTGAGATTCTACAAATATTAAACGGTTAGCTTGCCGTATAGCTCAAATATAATAGTTATTAAATTAGGGATTGTAAACTGGTGAAAGCCGAAACCGGTTAACCGGGTTTTCGATTCAATTTACTGAAAAAGAAAACGAAAAAAAATAAATATTTACTTATTTCTTCAAGTGATAAATAACTTTATTTTTCTATATATTGATACAGTTTAGCGTTTTAAATTTTTCTCATATAAGTGGTAGTAAAATTTTATGGACTTGTTTTAGCTCCAATTAGTTAACGGATTTACGGATTTAATTTTGAAAGTTAGTTGTCTCCAGTGTGAAATATTATGTCTTTTGTCTATGATTTCGACAAAACAGTTTTTCCGCACTTGAAAATTGTTGTTGAGTTGCAGCTATTTGAAAATTATCTTATATATAATTATTTATTATCTTAATAATTGTCTCACGATCACAACATAATTTTAAAATATTATTGTGCTTGTTGTCGCATGTCTATATTAATCTGTTATCTGTTTGATCTACATTATACATAATATATTATTTCTAAATGTCATTTCTCAAATTTCATAAAATGAATTCAGCAATAATAAAAAGCAAAGCAGAAAATGCGTAGAGAGAAGAGACGTGTACCGTTACTACGGTTTGCAGCTCAGTTATACGGTTTGCAGCTCAGTTATAAGGTTTGCAGCTCAGTTAAGCAATACTCAAGGTAGTTTTTTCTATAATTGGAAAAACCGATTAAAAACCGGTTTACCGGATTTTCACTTTATAAAAAACCGAAAACCGGGTTGCAATTTTCCCAGTTTTTACATGTCCTAGTACATATAAGTATACATATATAGCACATATCTTTTAGATCTCATATATGTATTAACATACATTGACATACATTAACATTGGTATTTAAATCACGTTTGTTTCCTCTAAATATGAAAAATACAAATTAATACTTAATTGATTTGTTAGGCGTTTTTTTTTTTTAAAAGTTTTCAAAGAAAATAAAAATTATTATTGAAAAATAAAGAATTTCTTTTTGCTTAAAGTATTAAAAATTTAAAAAATAAATCATTTTTCTTTTTTGTTTGATTTTGAACGCAAGTTGAACCTATAAAATAAAAAAAGAAAAATTTTTGTTTTTTTTTTTATGTGAAAAAACGACAAAAATTTAATATTATATAAATCCAATAAAATTCCAATAAATATTCATGTGTTTTAACTTTTATAATTTTTTTTTCTTTCCAAATATTATATTAAATCAATATATTTTATATAAATATATATATATATGTATATACAAATATATTATATCTGGAAAAATACGTGCTGGCACGTCATTTTTATCGTTATTTTTCCTTATTTTCCTCAATTTTTGTTTTTTTTTTACGAATTTTGTTGTCTTTATTATTTTTCAATCTTTGAATATTTGAATTAAACGATGCCTTGTTTTGCATTTTTTGTTTTTGACGTTGCCGGATAAAATCAAATAAACAAAAAAATAAAGTGAATACCTAAGAGAATTTTTTTTTTTTTGACTTTGACATCATAACTGTTGAAAAATACAAAAAAAAAAGCATCTTTCATATTTTATTTCCGAATGCGATGAGTGTATCGCAGTTTTTCTTTTATTTTGTTGTTTTTTTCTTTTAAAATTTTTTATGTAAGTATATTTTTTCTTTTATTCAACTTGTTTGGTGTGTTTGAAAATGTGATAAGATTTTTCTTTTATAATTGTATTTCAGTTACAATTTCCAACATTTTATACACTCATAATATTCGATCACCTTCTTCGGAATATAGCGTACATATATAAAAAGCATATAAAATATAATTCATATCTCAATGATTCTTCCGGAACAAAAAATTAAATGATAAACCTAACATTGACAAACAAGCTATCCATTTCTTCTATATCCATGTTTATATATTTAGATTTCCTTGCTATTGCACACATTTTTATAAAGTAAAGATCTTAATAAATAAATTTCGTAAATTAAACAAAATTACAAATTAATTTTTTTTAATTTTTGAATCTTAACTAGGTTTAATTATGAAATCTTGGCCACAAAAATCCTCTAGAACGACATAATTCAATATTCAATATTAAATAAGAATATACAAAATTGCATATTTATAGGCGAAATAATTTAATTCCTAAATTAAGACTATGCCCATATTTTCATAAATGCAGATCTGTAGTAGATTTGTAAATTTTGAATAAATGGAAATGGATGTTAAATACGTTGTTCAAAAATGAAAAAAAAAATCTAGTTAACTTCAAGAATGAATTAAAGAATGAAATTGTAGTAGATAAAATATTTTTTGTAGTTCTACAGTTCCGTGACATCGGAAATGTAAGTTATTTTGAAAAGCCCTCTTATCTTAGGAACCAAAAGTCGGACCGATGTGATTTAAAAAAACTACTCGGCGATACTGTAATAGAAAAGTCTCGAATTTAATTAAAAAAGTCTCGAATTTAAAAAAGTGGCACCTTAGTTTTTGTGATGCGTTTTTTGTGACGTTCTAAAAGTCGAACATTTTTATTTTCGTTCACTATATTGAAATTCTACTACAAAATTGGTGAGTATCTTTTTTTGAATCATGTCTGTTCGATTTCTTATACCTAAAATACGGCGGAGACTCTTGCAAGACCTATATTATATTTTTATTACTTACGTTTACTTCTTTTACAATTAAAAAAAAAAATGTATTAAATGAACAACAAGAAGAGTCAACTAAATGTTAAGTTAATGTAGGATTTCTTTTCGATATTGCAAGGTATGCTGACTAGCGGCACTTGTGAGCCTGGAGAATTTATGAAAACACACTATTTTTGATATTTCTATAATAATATAATATTCACATTTCTATATGAAAATGATCAAATTTTCTTTTAAATTACATTAAATCTATTCAAAATAATTTTTGGACAGATTTTTCTAAAAAAAATTCTGTTATAACTAATATTAATATAATTGTATTTTTTTATATGCCATCTCACAATGTACTTTTACCTTCATAAATAATATAAAAGATTTAGTAAGGTGATATTCAATTTCATAATATATAAAATTGATATTATGTTGAATATTTTTATAAATAAAAAAACATATACTTTTGATACGTGCCAATAAATTCAATTGATCTAATGATCGATATAACTAGTTTATACTGATTTTCGTTTTGGGGATGGATTAACTTTTTGATTGATTTTTGTTTCAAAGTTAAATAATGAAAATAATAAAAGAACAAAAAAAAAAGAAATGAAAAAATATTTGTACGTTGTTATATAATATATAAAATGTATATATATAATATATGTAAATAAAAATGAAATGTAATATTCCAAACGTTGTGGTGGTTATATCGAAAGAAAGAAATTACTTTTATGTCAAAAGATTTAAATTAAAGCTGACATTAAATTAAAAAAGTTTCGTTCGAATTATGAACTACAAAAGTTTTATCTATATAGTAATAAGTTTTTGTCCTTTTTTATTAATATCATGGAGATAAAAAAAGGATATATATATAATAATATATATATATTGGAACTGTTCATTATTAATTTTATGTTATATGTATATGATATAGCTGTACATTTTGTTTGAATATCTAAACTCAATTATCAAACATTAAATTACCAATGACAATAAAGGTCTTGGCAATAGTTCTTCCATCTGCTTGCCTACAAAAAAAAAAATGTAACAATTTAGTTAAATGGATATTAATGAAGTTGGAAATTTTAAATGTTTTAACAACTATTTTAAAAAATAATTCACACCAGTTTTACATCCACTAGAAATGCCTATAATGTAGAAATAAACCCTTTATGCTCTTCTGCATTAAAATTGTTTAAAAAGAAACACCATTTGATTTTATTTTAATTGAACAAGAGCTATTATTTAAAAGTCATCTAATAAAAAATATATTAAACCCAACTTTATACTGCTAACAATGTTGAGAATACAGCAATCGCTCAAGATTTACATTCTTTGTATCATTGATAATAATTCTTTTCTTTTCAATTAATTTTCTATAGATAATATATAATATTTTTTAACCTGATCCAGGCATGTTAGTACCAGGAAAATTTTAGTTATTGTTCAGTTATTTAAGAAAAGGGACAAATAAAAAAAACCATCCATATTGAAATTTACCTGTGATTTGCATTGGATAGTAGTAATTATCAGATTGACCGTAGTTTGAGTGCGTTAGACGAAAAATGGTTCATATTAATATATTAGTTGTCAAAATAAGCCAAATAGAAAATTATACAAATAGAATATTATACATATAGTAATGATCAATGAAGAACAAAAAATTTCGACATTTGTTTCATTTCACTTGTTTTTCCTTTTTTTTTATGAGAAAAAAAAAAACAAGTGGATAAGAAATGGTAATTAACATTTTTTTTCATTTTAATTAAATATAATAAGTTGTTCGTCTTTAAGGCAAAAGATCTTGGGTCAAATCGGGAAAGACCATTATGATAGTGTGATCCTATGCAGGTGAAAATGTTAGATTTATAAAAATAATAGGTAGTATAATGTTAAAATTTCATACATTTAGCGCAACTATACACTTAAAAAGAAAGGTTTATTTTAAAATTTTAAAATTTATCTGCTCATGGATAGAGGGAGGACCAAAATAAGAAAATAAATAAATATAATTTCACAAAAAATAATTAAAATACTATTATATAAATAATAAAAATTTTATAAATGTTTTATAACATTCAAGTATTTTGATAATGTCACAATTTTTGATTTCTTCACTGTTGTATAATGTAGATATAATGGAAAATGATTTATTTGTTTAAAAATTGTTTAACTATACTTTTCCGACTTTTTCTTTTCAAAATACTTACTAAAATTTCATGTTATGTTATGTCATTTAATTTTTGACAATTATGTGAAAATATTGGGTTGTAAAGTAAAAACGCTACCAGCTCAAATATAATTTCTTAAAAATTCAAATAATGTACTAATTACTACCACCACAACCATGGCTGATTGATATCCGATCATACCAACTAATATTTACAGTAACGCGATTTCTGTAGGTGTAATTGTTAAAATAATTACTTTATTTAGACTGACTGACAGATCAAAAATGTATTGTAAAAATGACAATTCTCCTAGTACAAATTAAATTCAATATTTTTAAAAATTCAACTACATTTTAGGTGACAATTGCTCCATTATAATTTAAAACCCGTTAAGATTTGAGCCATTAAAACTGTTTATATAAGTATAGGTTTGAAATTGATATTCGCAGCTGTGATTGCATTGATAGCACAAATAATAAGCTAGCAAGCTAGTTACTAACTAAGGTAAATTTCGGGTAATTTAAAATTGCTAATACATTAAACGCTCTTAACGTCAAATTAAAAATCGGTGGTGGAAATAAGTGGTAATTTATAAATACCTTGTCGAAAAAAATAAAAATTTATATAAAGACAACTGTGAAAATAATGGAAAATTGATGCAAATTGATCTATTAAAATATTTCGCCGTGTTAAACTATATATGTATAGTATTACTATTTAGTAAAGATGAAAAAGATTATATGGGGCCTCGGTGGACTAGTAGGTAGAGTTTATAAAATACTTTGTAAATACCGAGGGAGTGTGGGTTCGAAACATTTATGTGGCAGAGAAAGGCATTAAAAAAAAAAAAAAAATTATATTAAATGTAGGTAAATGTTTGTATGAATATTTCACTATTAATGTATTTCAGCTGTGTTTTAAACAAAGGATATTGTTGTTGTTGTTGTTGTTAATCCCTATGTATTTTTTTTTTGTAAAAATTTGTTAGATTTGTAAAAAAAAGAAAAAAGATTGTTGTTTTTTTGTTTCCTTTATATACAATATACATTGATAACATCGATTTAAATCAATTGTACATAATGTAAGATGTACATTTATATGTAAATACATTTTTGAATTTATTAAGTTAACATATTTTGTTTACAATTTTTACACAAGGCATGTAAAATGTTATTAAAAAATGTTTAAAACAAAGGAAATTGTTAAAAGAAAATATGACCTGATACATACTAACATACATACTACCTACCTAAACTATACAATAGCTGTAAATTTGACATTTAATTTTATCATAATATACATAACATTTTAATTTATTCATATAATGATATGTAATTATTATGTTTTAAAAATGATGTCATACTGTAAATGAACATGTAAAAATAAAATTACTTAGTTTATTTTTGTTATTGTTGTGAAATTTTTAAAAATATATTCTGAGATTATAAGAGTTTTCGATTAATTACTTGAAAATGCTACCATGAAAATTTATAAACAAAAAATGGAATTTAACGAAGAAGTTACTTTAGATTTATTAATTGGAAACAAAAATTTAGAATTTAAAACAATTAAAATTTCATCTTATAACTATATTTTTAAGTTATTAAGTTATTATGGTTTCATCATGTAGGTACCTCAGCTACCAATGTTTTTTTTTGTCATCTTTTAAATAACATTATTTATTTCTCTTTTTTTTTTTTTAATTGGAGGCGTCCGAATTATTAGATTCGGCTACAATTTTTCAGTATGTGGTCTAACGACGTCTTATGACTTTCCGAACTACAACCCAATATTTTGATAATGTTTTATTGTACCGATACGATAAGTATCAGATATATTAAATTTGCTTCTCCCTTTGTAACACCTCGAAATAAGCTAGCTAGATATACCTTCAAAGGTATGGATCGGATCACAATCAAATTCTAAGTCGATTAAGCTTTGTCAGTTTATTCGTTCGCCCGTCCGTCAGCAAGATAGTTCAAAAATTAAGAAAGCTAGAGTCTTAAAATTAACACAAAATATTATTGGATCAATTTGTAGGTTTCGTATTTTTTTCGGTTGAGATCCGATCAAACCTTCGGGTAGCGCTCGAACAACTAACTTTCTGATCTCCACATTTTTCATATAAATTTTTCAAAGGTTGTACATCGTTTGAAGTAGAGCCATGAAATTTTAACTGCTGATAGATATCATAAAAATATTAATTTCATCAAACAACTTTTTTTTGTAGCTCCACCCGTTACGGAACTACAGCCATCCAAAGTTTGAAAAAGGTTTATATTTAAATTGTTATAAAACAAGTAAATACAAGTGACATATGGTGTCTTAATTTACCGCATGCGAAACTCAAGTTTAGAAAAATTATTGACTCCTTTTTATCTTGCAAATAGTTTGAGTTAGAAACTTGAAATTTTGGGAGGAGTTAAAAATATGAGCTAAAATAAGTATGAGTCATTTCAGAAAGCATTTTTATATCGCCCCCCTATTTAGGAGCTATAAGGGGTCAAAAACTGAAAATACCCTATTTTTAAACATCTGCAACTTGAACATCTGTTAAAATTTTTTTGAAGTAATACTTAAAAATAAAAGTTCCAACATTATACTTTTATTTCTGTTAGAAACTTTTCTTAATAATGTAGGGTTACCTTAAAATTGACGAAAGTTTGACTTGATTTTTCTCAATTTTTCTAACAAATTTCTTTAACGATTTTTTTGAATTTTTTTTTTACTCGATATCTTGAAATTGTTGGTGATGCGTAGTCCAAAAAAATTTGAATAAATAAAAATTAAGGGTTGCTTAAAGAATTTATATTTATATGATATTGGTATATATACAAACTTATATATCTTGTTTATTTGGATATTGTATATGTCACTCATGAATGAAATGAAAGAATAATATTATAAAGAAGAGTGAGAGATTATGAACATGCTAACGGGTTTGTACGGGTATCTAACAGTTGACAAAGACAACTGTATTCTTCCTCGTTTTTAATTATTTTGTTTTTTTTTTTGTCTTAGTGGGCTATTTTTAATTAAAATTGTTTTCGTTTTAAGCTTAAAATTTAATTAATTTCAGTTCAAAATTTTTTATTAATGAAAAATAATTTTTTAAATAATTTTTTTTATTTTTTTTTTTTTTTATATTTACTACAATGGTGGAAGTTGTTATGTCATCCAGACTTTTCATTATACTTTGTATAATATCAGCTGCATGGGCAATTTTCGTATTTTTAATAGTACATACAATTTCAAGTAAATATGACGAGATCCGTGAGGATAACTTTGAAAGTTTCAAAAAGAGGATTGAAAGAGTATTGAAAGAAAATGGAACTAGATTTGAAAATCGAACAATAGCTTCTGCGACGAAAATATCAACAACATTCTACTTTTTATGAAAAATCTTGTTGTAGTAAATTTTTTTTTTTTTTAAGAATGAAGAAAGTTAGTTATATACCACCTAATAGTAAATAAATGGAATACTTAGATATGAATACATATATAATATAAATATATTTTTATAAGCTCTAAAGAAGTTGAATTTTATACAAATTTTATAGAAATTTTATACAAAAACAGTATACAAATATAATAGATAATTTTTTTTATTGTTTTCAAGATTGTATCAAAAAAATATAATTTTAAAAAAAAAACTTTTTTTTAAATAAAAATTTTAGTTTAAACACTAAAAAGTTTTTTTACTTTAAATTCAAAATTATTTAATCGTATAAATTGATTTTTAGGCAGTCTTCTAATGGCAAAATTAGCTGAGTGACGAAAAAGCACATAACTAAACCCTTTTCCCAAACAGTGTGGGACTAAAAGTTAATGCTTTTTGCTAAAGTAAATATTTTATAACGACGTTAATCTTGTACGGCGAAGTAATTTGTACTTGAATTATATTAATTTTTCTGTTGACTACGAAGTAAAAGAGAAGCATTTTGATATAGACAAGTCGCTCGAGAGAAGTAAATAAGAAGGATAATCGCATCATGTCTATAAGTTTATGTACTTTCTATAACGTGCGATGAAAGTGTTGGTAGAACTTATTTAAAAAAAAAAAAAAAAAAATATAATTCAAATTTTATTAGTACGAAATAATTTTTTATTTCGTTAACAAATTTATCATTCAATAAATTCGGAAATGCATTAACATGACGCACCACAAAAGTATCAAGTTCTAAAATGTATCTACAAAATATTACCGAAAGCATAAAGTTTTTTTTCGTAACACTACCGATTTTGATGCGCAGTTTTTCGGCAAACTTCGCATCATAGAATTTTGTGATACTTTCGTTGCTTTTCTAACCTGAGGCTTACATTAGATAGTATTATATTAATAAAAATGATAGATATTAAATTAATAAAAATGGTAGTATTCGAAAATGTGTTCGAAATATATCTTCGGGAAATTCTTCAATTATTTTAAAATAATTGTTTGCTTTGGGTGGGTATAACTTTCATTTTATCTTTAGAATATTGCGGTTATACTGTTTTTCCTTTTCACAAATTTAACATTGTCTAAAAAAAGTAATTTAAGAAAGCAATTTGAGAATTTGGTGACGTTAGTGGAGGAAAATCTCAACCTGGGCAAGACGTTTTAGTGGATTTGGCAGTAGTAAGTTGGAATACGTTTAGATTTTTTTTGTGAGAAAACATTTTAATCTAATTTCAATAGCATACAGTAAAAAGTGGGACTTATAATAGGCCCATTAATCCTCTAAAAAATTTCGCTCAAGTTTGTATTTTCCATGTAATTGTATGTAATTGAACTTTTCCAACTTTGAATTTATTTTTAATTTTATGATCGAAGGCCTATATAATAAAACTTAAAAAAAAAAAAGTTTGTATTTTAAGAAGAAACGATTTTTTGTATACTTCATTACAATTTCTAATAATTTATAGTTAAGGCGTTTTGAAATAGTTTTTATATATATGGGGTAAAATTGATTCAAATCAGCATTTTAACTTTATTTCATTGTTCGTGTCCACACTTTTTGTCTTTGACGTTTATGTTCATATACTATATTGTTGCAATTTGGGAAATAAGATTGTGTGTACTGTGCGTACATAAAATTCATTTTCAAATTAAGGTATACCCACTCAGTCATATTTAGGACGGTTGACGGTAAAATAATTTAAATTTTAATTTTTCCTCGCAAGTCTTGTCTTCAGTTATTTTTATAAAATTAAAATTAAAAAATAAATTTTGTAGACTTATTGCAATAATTTTTACAATTTTAAAAATTCTCTTCATTTTTAATTTTGATATTTGATTTTTATTTTAACTTCCTTAGTTATCATTAGTTCTTACAGCTGTTTTACCAGCCATCATCACCATTTTTCTGTTTAATTGGAAAAATTCGTTGACCGCCGGAGGAATGACATTATTCTGGTTACAACTTATAATTGTATAATTGCGCGTATAGAAAAACAAAAGATTATGACCCTTCTCAAAATATTTTATTCAATTTTTGTTGCGTCAGAAAAATGTCAAATTGAAGCAGACAAATTTATTTTATAAAAATGCAACAAGAAAAGTTTTAAAGACTCTGGAAAAAAAATATTTAGTTTATTGGCAAGAAGGATGAAACGCATGAAAAAGGGGTTACATTCTTCATATTGTATGCACAGGACCGAAGTTTACAGTAACGTTGGGACAACATTAAGTCTTTTATATGGGTATCTATATTTAAACATTTTTTTTTTTTTTTAGTGCATTTCCCTGGGATTCGAACCCACACTCCCTCGGCGTTTACAACGTATTTTATACACTCTTACCCATTACGCCACCGAGGCCCCATTTTTAAAAAACATCCAACGAACATAATATTAATTAAAAGTCAAATGAAGGATAAGATTAGATTTAGATTATAAGATTAACATTTTAGATTATTGTGATGGATAAGATTATTTTAAGATTTATTGAATTATATATTTACCAAAACGTAAATAACTAAAAGAAAAAAATAGTTAAGTTTTTTTCAATTAATTGACTGAGATATTTGTATGGATCAATGTATGAAATATTCATTTGTTTTCAATTTTGTTTTTCCCTTTAAGCAAAGTGGTACCTATGTTTGCGTACAAAATGTGAGGACTAATTTTTACTAAACCTTTACCTAAAGAAACGCTTTAACGTACAGTTTGCGTTTTAAAAACTTAAGGTCAAATCAATAAGTAGTGAAACTCAGAGACGATGATTTATGTTCGAATTGAATTATGTTTGAATTCGAATTATGTTTGAATTCGCAAACTGTGCGTTAAAGCGTTTAATTAGCAAAAGCTTTAGTACAAATTAGTCTTTGCATTCTGTTTTTGTGTTCTTCGCAAACGTACCGTTTTTTCTAAAGGGTAAACGTATTCTGTTTTGATTTTATTTATATTTTGATCTTTTGAATTTTTATTTGTGAATAAAAGTGCGTTGAATTTTAATTCAAAAGCTTAAATTTGTAAAAAAAAAAGAAAAATAAACAAAAAAAAAGCAATTTTAATTTAATTGTTTATTTTTTTTTTATTATTATTATCATTTGCAATTACAGCATAATGGAAATAATTTTTACACCTAGACTTTTTATTTGCATTTGTGTTGTATTTATTATATGGGTATCTTTAATAACCTTAATCGTATATTTATCAACAAAATCGGGAAGCGATAAATTGCGCTCAAATCCATTTCAAATTTTTAAAGATATTTTAAAAGGATTATCGACAATAAATTTAACAGAAGAAGAAAATAAAACAATAACAATAGAACCAGAAAGATTAATCCAGCATATTAATATTTTAGGATTGTAATGAATAAAAAGTATTTTTGAACAAAGAAAAAAAAAAAAAAAACTAAAGACATAATTAAGAAAGAAATGAAGTAACAATCAAATAAAAGACGGAAAATAATATGCATACATACATATATATTTTATTTTTTTTTGTTTTAATTTTATACAAGTTTTATGTTAAATAATTTTTATAAATTTTATACAAAAACGTAAAAAAATATAATTATTAATAAAATTATTTATTGTTTTCAAAATTGTATCAATGATCTTTAAATAATTTTAAAAGAAAATTCATTGTTTTTTTTTCTTTCTTTTTTTTTATTATTATTAAAACTTAATAAATTATTTAAATATTTAAAATAAAATAAAAATAAAATTTTTTGTTCAAATTATCTCTGTGCAATGTTATTCCAATTTAATTCCAAATTTTCTTATAATTGATTCTCTGCATTGAATTTTTAAGTTATTTGATATATAAAAGTATAAAATAGATTGAAGACGAAATCCCAATTTAAGACGAAATTAAAATTACATTTGAAAAATTAATTTTCAATTAAAAGAAAAAATTAATACATACATACATATGTATACAAAAAATAAAAAATTATAATTTCAGCAGATAACAAATGAAGGAAAATATTTAAATGTAGCTATGTTCAGAATGTAGTTCAAGCAGTAAATGTCAAAATTATTTTGACATCTGTGATTTGACTTAAAATATATTTTTTTTTAGGAAACTATGTTTAATGGACTTCGTCGTAATGGATTTCATGTAAACAAGAATTTAATAGTGAATTAAAATTGCCTCTTTTTTTTAAATTAATTATTTCACGAGTAATGAAAAAAAAATAGGAATGTCAATTCAAGTGAATAATTTTCTAAGTTGAAGTCTTTAAATTTGGATTGCCAATACAGTATTTACTATGGGCGTTTTTCTTTTTCTTATCAGATCAATGCTCAGAGCAGATGTCGAGCGCTCAGAGTAAATAATGCTCAGATCAAACTTATCTGAACTCTGACCGCAATGAGATAAAAAAGAAACGTTCAGAGCACAAATTGTCAATTTTTATCCAAATTATTTTCTAACGTCAGTATTTTTTTTATTTTATTTCATTATTTTAAATGTAATAATATAGTTTTAAAAGGAATTTATTTAAAAAATAAAATAAAACAAAGTTATTTTACGTAAAATTTCATTTAATAAAATTTAAAAAAAAAAACTTAAAAAAAATGTTTATCTATGCACGAAATTTTATTTTGATGACATTTTTATTATTTTATTCTTAATTTGACGTTATATTTATTGAAAACTCTGTGAAATCTGAGAAATTTTTACGAACTCACAGATCGCGCTCTGATCACACTCCGAGTTAAAAAAGAAACACAAAATGGATAATCTGGATACTCTGAGCATAAAAAGAAACACAATTTTTTTGCTTGACAGCTCTGACTCTGCTCTGATGAGAAAAAGAAAAACGCACTATATAAAATATAAGGCGTGAAGTTTTTATATTAATGAATTAATTTCATATAAAGATGCAATTTAAAAAAAAAACAAAATTACACATAAAGCTAATTACATCGAACTTTAGTAGGAAAATTTTGTTTACGATGGTTTTAATTTATTTTTCAGAGTTTTGGTACCCTAGTTTGTAAGAGTATGTTAAATACGCTGTAAACACTATAAAGTTTAGGGGTGTATTTTTAAATTCCACAAACGTTGTAAGAATAATTCCCTTTTGTAGTATTTATAGTCACATCTGGAGAGGAAATGCTGTGTAATTCACTTACCACATTTTTGTAGCAGGAGAATAAACTTTTAATAAATTTTTAAAATTTTTTTTTTTTTAATTATTTACGGAAAAATGTAGTTTTAAGAAAACTTAAAAAATATAAAAAAAAGGCATCTTTTTATTTGAAATAAAAATGTTTATATCATTTTTTTAACTCATTAAAAAAAAAAATAATTTAAGAATTTGTTTATTAGTCTCATTCTGTCCTTTCATTCGTCAGTCCATCTATCTGCCTGTTTTTACATAACTTCTATTCTGTTAATGCTACAGTAAACCATATATAGAAAAATTTATGTTGTGATACAACATTTTTACGTAGTCTACTACTATATTTCTACTATTAGATTTTGTTTCCTTTATAATGGAATTACAATTCACAATTTGAAAAAGTCCTATTTTCAAATCTGTTTATTTTAAGGTTTTCATTAAGATTGTTTTAATCTATTGGGCTTAAAGTACCAGACATTTTATAAATCAATATCAAAATAATACAATTTTTTTTTATATTTAATTAAAATTTTGAGAAAAATCTTGAAATTTTTGAATTTTTGCTAAGAATTTGACCTAAGAATTTTTTTTTTAGCTCACTCTGTTTAAAAGCTTTTAGGGGGTCAAAAATTGAAAACTATTATTTTTAGACACCTATAACTTAAACACCTGTGTACAATTTTTTTTTTTAAAGTAAATCATAAAAATTAAAGTTTCCACATTAAATATTTTTATATTTAGGGTTTCCTTAAAATTAAAGAAAGTGGTCCTTGATCTTTTACAATTTTTCGTTATATCTAAAATTCTAAGAAAAATTTCAAATTTTAGTGTAAGTTCTAAACAGTTTTTATTTTTTCTTTTGAAATTGAAAACCTATGATTTTTTTAAATTCTGATTTATTTTGTTTTGATTTTTAATTCAAAATCATATTTAATTTATAGTTAAACAAAATTTTTAAAATAAATTTTAAATTAAATTTATAAAATAATATTTGAAATTAATATAATGGTGGAAGTACGTTTGACCTTAACAACATGCTTTGCTTTAGCGTCTTTATTATTTTTTTGGCTTATAATATGCATTTATTTTCTTGAAATGATTATTGATAAAAAACGCACCAAGGTCTATTTTTGAGTTTTAGTTATATTGGATCATTTTGCTGTTAACATAGAAAAGATACTAGTATTGTGTATTGATAAATACTTAATATTAATACTAAATGTGGAGAGTATTGTGGAAAATTTTAAAAAAATATTCAAATTTTAAGCCGAATAGATAGATTATCTTATATTTCAGATATTTTTCTAATTTGTGTCAAAAGCAAAAGGAAAATCTTAACTTTTCATTTAAGTTAAAGGGCGACTTTTTGTTTAGATTGGAGTATTTATGTATTCCACTTTGTTAATTTTAAAATTGTAATCTGAATATTTGTGAAGTTTTGCGAAAAATCAAAATTTTTGTTCCTAAAAGTTTAGTATATATTATTATAATGATAGTGAATCTTGAAATATACTCAAAAATAACTAACTCATAAATAATTTTTAAGTAAAAACTATTTGTCTGTGTGTTTTTTTTTTTATATAATTTTATGTAAATTAAAAATATAAAAAGAAAATTAAGAAAGTTTTATAATTTTGTTTTTTTCCCTTTTTTATAATGGCCCTTTTCCCTTCGGATATCGGACAGTATAAATTTATTTTTTAAAGTGTTTATTTGTAAAAAAACTCCAACTGTTACAAAAATTGCAATAAATAATCGTGACGTAACATCATAATGTATACAAGAAAACTGTACACATTATAATGTTGCTTAATTGTTACTATAAATTTACTATTAGAAATTGTAAGGATACTAGAATTATATTTAATTTTTTACATGCAACATGCAAAAATTAATAACTATTTTTTGCAAAGAGAAAATTCAGCCAATAGTGGCTAAGACCATTCGAAAGATTTCGGGTTCGCATCCCTCATGGGTCATATAATTTAATAAGCACTAATATATATTTTTCTTATAATATAAAATTAATTTAATTAAATAAGAAATAAGTATATACATCATATAAAATACATTATAAGTATTTATTATATATATTATAATAAAGTAATTCTTGTATAACATAATAGATGGCGTAGAAATAAAGAAATATTTACATTTCATTGTCTTGTACAATAGTTACAGCCGAGTAATCAATGGCTTAGTGAAATTAATGATTCAAAACTTTCAACTAAAACTTCATCAAAGTTGAATAATAAATGGCTTATTGAAAGGATGCTCTATGGTCCTTATGGGAGTGAGAAAGAGAAAACAAAAAATTACAGAGAAATAAAAAAACAATTTCTTTTTTGTAAAATTGTACTTAAGAAAATTTCAAAAAGTATTGAATTTAAATTTTGTTTGATTTTTTCCATTTTAGTGTTAAGACAAATTAGAATTTAGTTTTGAAAGCTGACTTTACTTTGAATGCTATAGCGCTTTTAAATGAAATTCTATTGAGTTTTTCTTAATAATTACTGTTTAGAAATATAAAGTCATATAAAAAATATAAATTAATTTTGTAGTATATGTATGTATGTAAATATATCTTTTTGTGTCTTTATTTCTTTTCCAAATTAAGAGAAAATGTAAGTTTCAAAAATAAAACCTCTGTAATACGTTTTTTTACTCCTTATTATTTTATACGATTAAAGGCTAATTTTCATGGAAAAAATTTTATCCGATATCGGATATTTAAAAAGAGTAAACTATACTTAATACTACCAATAGGAAAGAGGGAGAAAAATAATGAATTCAAATATCAAGTATCCATAAGAATGTTAGTAGTGTGTCCATTTTTTTGTGTACATACACATTTTTTACGTATGTGTTGAAAATATCGGAGATAATTATAGAAAATTTAGTTTCAGCGAAAATTAGCTTTAACTAATACATTGACAATTAATTTTATTTTTATTTCAAAATTATTGAAACTAAAATTAAAAGGAAAGAATATTCAAATTTAAGCGAACTCAAGATTATTATTAAAATTATTTATTTATTATATAAATAAACTTTTAGAAACCATCTTTATCTACCTTCCATCTTTAAATTTACTTACCTTTATTTAATTAGTTTAAAAATTTTTAAAAAATTAAAAATTATTATCATATATACGCCTGTTTTTTAAAAACATCGCTCTCTAAAAAAAATGTCCTTTTTTTTAAATAATATGAAAATATGTACGCGGCCGTTATAAATAAATATATTGAACAAAATACATATATAATAAATTAATTACATAATTTCGAAAGTTATATATTTGTGAGGTCATCTAACTATAAATTCACTTTTATATTAACAAGTACATAATAGTTTTTTCCAATAGTATAATAGTATAAAAGTTAAAAATCTAATCCTGTAGATTATATTTTAACTTGGTTTTAATCCTCTTACCGCAAATTTTATTAATATATTTCCATTGAGTTAAGAAATCTATACCGGAAAAATATGTGATAAGGATACGTCGTGTTGTCAGAAGTGTCGTTGTCGATACTCTATGAATATTTTCATATAAAATATATTATATATTATATTATATGCAGTTACTGCGGCTTATTATGTGAGCATCAAGTTTATATCCAAGAATTGCTAAAAAAAAGTTCATTACATTAATTCAGAAAAAAACAATATGTATGTATATATGTTAACTTTTTTAAGTTGGCAGTGAACTTAAAAAAATATCTCAAAAATGAAAATAATCTGGCACCCTAAGATATTATAGCATCTATAAATGTATAGTACCATTACCAAATTATACAAATAGCTCTCCTCCTATGATTCATTTTTAAGTGGAAATAGTTGTTTTTATTTTTTTTGTGTTTTTGGCATATAATCAAAATCAAATATAAAAAAATTTCGTTATTTTTTAGTTTGTTTTGTTTTTTTTTATTTGTTTTTGGCCACCAACATGTTTAGAATTACAAAAATTCACCACTGAAACGAATTTAATTGAATTTTAAAGAATCAAAGTAAATTGCAGTTGTACTAAAACCTATAACACATAAACTTAAAACCAAAAAAAAAAACGAGGAAGAGTGCAGTAGAGTAGACTGTGTCAACTCTGGGATACCCGTATGAACGTAATATATCCTATTATAAAACTTGATCATCTTTTAAAAACATTCAGATGTTTTAGTACCGAACTACAGAGATATATTTATGTAAATTGTGGAGTTGTATGACAGCTACCCGAATCTATTGCGCCTAGCTTCATTAAGTTCCAAGAAATGCAAGAAGCCTAAACCGGCTGCAATAGATCAATCAAATTTTACAAAAGTTTTTGGCATGCAACTCGACACTTTTTCACTAAATTTCAGATAGCTAGATTCAATAGACACTGAGTTATTCTCATTTAAAAAGAGAAGTTGTATGGCAACTACTCGAACCCGGCGGCCGAAAATGCTGGAGTTAAATAGCAAAACTAACAATTTTGCAAAAGTGACGTATATAAAATGTCAGCCTTCTAGCTCCTTTATTTTTTGAGTTATCGTGCGGACGGACACTGAGTTATTTTCATTTAAAAAGAGAAGTTGTATGGCAGCTACCCGAACCCGTCGCACCAACACAACCAAATTTTGCAGAAGTTGTTGCCATAAAACTTGATCATCATTCGCAAAATTGCAGATACCTAGATTGAACAGACACTGGGTTATTTCCATTTAAAGAAAGACTTTGTATGGCAGCTACTCGAACCCGGGGGCCGAAAATGCTGGAGGTAAATAGCAAAACTAACAATTTTGCAAAAGTGACGTATATAAAATGTCAGCCTTCTAGCTCCTTTATTTTTTGAGTTATCGTGCGGACGGACACTGAGTTATTTTCATTTAAAAAGAGAAGTTGTATGGCAGCTACCCGAACCCGTCGCACCAACACAACCAAATTTTGCAGAAGTTGTTGCCATAAAACTTGATCATCATTCGCAAAATTGCAGATACCTAGATTGGATATACACTGGGTTATTTCGATTTAAAGAAAGAAGTTGTATGGCAGTTACTAGAACCCGGCGGCCGAAAATGCTGGAGTTAAATAGCAAAACTAACAATTTTACAAAGGTAACGTAAAAAAATTTTCAGCCTCCTAGCTCCTCTATTTTTTGAGTTATCGTGCGGACGGACACTGAGTTCTTTTCATTTAAAAAGATATTTTGTATGGCAGCTACCCGAACCCGTCGCACCACCACAACCAAATTTTGCAGAAGTTGTTGCCATAAAACTTGATCATCATTCGCAAAATTTCAGATACCTAGATTGAACAGACACTGGGTTATTTCCATTTAAAGAAAGACGTTGTATGGCAGCTACTCGAACCCGGGGGCCGAAAATGCTGGAGTTAAATAGCAAAACTAACAATTTTGCAAAAGTGACGTAAAAAAAATATCAGCCTCTTAGCTCCTTTATTTTTTGAGTTATCGTGCGGACGGACACTGAGTTCTTTTCATTTAAAAAGATATTTTGTATGGCAGCTACCCGAACCCGTCGCACCACCACAACCAAATTTTTCAGAAGTTGTTGCCATAAAACTTGATCATCATTCGCAAAATTTCAGATACCTAGATTGAACAGACACTGGGTTATTTCCATTTAAAGAAAGACGTTGTATGGCAGCTGCTCGAACCCGGGGACAGAAAATGCTGGAGTTAAATAGCAAAACTAAGAATTTTACAAAAGTGACGTAAAAAAATTTTCAGCCTCCTAGCTCCTCTATTTTTTGAGTTATCGTGCGGACGGACACTGAGTTCTTTTCATTTAAAAAGATATTTTGTATGGCAGCTACCCGAACCCGTCGTACCACCACAACCAAATTTTGTAGAAGTTGTTGCCATAAAACTTGATCATCATTCGCAAAATTTCAAATACCTAGATTGAACAGACACTGGGTTATTTCTATTTCAAGAAAGACGTTGTATGGCAGCTACCCGAACCCGGGGACAGAAAATGCTGGAGTTAAATAGCAAAACTAACAATTTTACAAAAGTGACGTAAAAAAATTTTCAGCCTCCTAGCTCCTCTATTTTTTGAGTTATCGTGCGGACGGACACTGAGTTCTTTTCATTTAAAAAGATATTTTGTATGGCAGCTACCCGAACCCGTCGCACCAGCACAACCAAATTTTGCAGAAGTTGTTGCCATAAAACTTGATCATCATTTGCAAGATTTCAGACGCCTAGCTTTATTAACTTCCAAGAGGTGCAAGAAGCCTGAACCGGCTGCTCTAGGCCAACCAAATTTTACAAAAGTTGTTGGCATATAACTCGACACCCCTTTACTAAATTTCAGATTCCTAGCTTCAATGAACACTGAGTTATTCTCATTTAACCGGATAAGTTGTATGGCAGCTACCCGAACCCGTCGCACCACCACAACCAAATTTTGCAAAAGTTGTTGCCATAAAACTTGATCAACATTTGCAAGATTTCAGACGCCTAGCTTTATTAACTTCCAAGAGGTGCAAGAAGCCTGAACCGGATGCTCTAGACCAACCAAATTTTACAGAAGTTGTTGGCATGTAACTCGACACCTCTTTACTAAATTTCAGATTCCTAGCTTAAATAAACACTGAGTTATTCTCATTTAAACGGAGAAGTTGTATGGCAGCTACCCGAACCCGTCGCACCAACACAACCAAATTTTACAGAAGTTGTTGCCATAAAACTTGATCATCATTTGCAAAATTTCAAAACCCTAGATTGAATAGATACTGAGTTATTTCTATATAAAGAAAGAAGTTGTATGGCAGCTACTCGAACCCGCCGACCGAAAATGTTGGATTTAAATAGCAAAACTAACAATTTTGCAAAAGTGACGTAAAAAAAATTTCAGCCTCCTAGCTCTTTTATTTTTTGAGTTATCGTGCGGACGGACGGACGGACGGACGGACGGACGGACGTACATGGCTTAATCGACTCAGAATTCGATTCTGAGCCGATCCATACCTTTGACACTATATCTAGCTCGGCTCCTTTAAGGTGTCACAAACGTAATGGCAAATTTATTATACCCTTGAACATAGTTCATACGGGTATAAAAATAAGAGACCATTTGTTGAAAGTTTTGTAAAAATCTTCCTAAAACTTATTATTAAAAATTGGTTTTTTAAATTTCTCATAGACGTTTATTGGGATTCGGAAATTATTTAAGATGACAATAATTTAGTCAAGACACTGGATATTTGAAAAAATGAATTTCGGCATTTTCAAGATGCAAAACCATTTCAAAAATTTCACTTGAAAGATATTTTATTTAATAGGTCCAATATATATTGCGCAATAAAACTAAGTAACAAGAAAAATTTAAGGAAACTTGGAGAAACAATAGAACATTGGAGGTTATCCTCTTGAACAACAATGTAGTAAATATTTTATAAATGGTTCAAAAACGTCAGCAGAAACTGGGTCTGGAGTACTACAATTTTTGGTTTCTTAGAGGCGGTAAGGTTGACAGAAGTATTATATAAGTGGAGGTAAAATCCACAACATGTAGTAATAAAGGGAGCACCTCTAAAATAATAACAATAATCTAATAATGATCTATTTGAAATACAAATAAAAGGTTTGCATTTTACCTGTAGATAAGTGAAACTGTATTTCATTTATTTTAAGTCAAAAATGAAAATTTTGTTCAATTTTTAAATCCAGATTGGTCCAATTTGAGAATTTGATAAATTGAAAATTTCTTAAGGAATATTAATAGTAGTCATTGATGTTCAAATATTTTAAATCTTTTTCGATTTTAATTTTTATGAAAATCTTAATAAATTTTTAAACCATTCGTAGAAATTTAAAATATTTTGTAATTTTTTAAATTTAAAAAAATAAAACGCCAATATTTTTATTTACTTTTAATTTTAAAAATCTTTTAAAAAGGAAATCACAGTAAATACAAAATATCTATTTTATATGTGCATACGTGATTTCAATCTAAAATTTTTTTTTTCCGGTTATTTTTAAACCTGTAATTTAACCTTACAATCTGTGCTCTGATATGTCTCTGATACTGTCTAGTTTTTCAGTTCTTTTAAGGTTGACCATAATTTAAATGAATTTTTTAAGCTATATGAATTTGTACATATGCATATGCAATATTTAGTAACTTTTCACTATTGAAATCGAATTACTTTTACAATTAGCATTGAATAGAAAAAAATGATGATTTTCTACTCCATTTTTGTTTAAAGGTCAGACTATAGTTAAATCCGTTTAAAAATTAAAAAAAAAAAAAACGAAATTTAAAAATAAATCGGTAATTTACGTGTAAATGAATTATTTTGGCAATACCTATACAGTACAAAGCACAAATCATTAATTGGAAAATAATTTTGGTAGTATTTTTTTAGTCATTATTATAGGTAGGTACTTAATCTGTAGATTACATGGTACCGTAAACAATTATTTATTATATTCTTTGATAAATATTTAACCATATACAGATGGACACATACATAATATGTATGTATGTAAATACATAGATTTAACCTTTACCTAGATTAAAAGAAATTGTTTTAAGATTAATATTGTTAATGCCAAAGGTTTTAAACTTTCAATTAGTGTAGTGTTATTGAATTTAGAAAAATTAAAAAAATCGATTTTTTATTCTTTTGACTTATTATTGACTTTTAAAAGTTATTTTTCTTTATTGTTATTTATCTATGTTTTTATTTTTATTTATTGTTATTGATTTATGTTTTTATTTTTATTTATTGTTATATATTATTTTATGACTCTGTATATATTTTAATGGATTTGTACGATTCGCATAATAAGTCAAATAGATACCTTAACTATATCATTTTAAACCATTAGTTTAGGTCAATTTAGCTTAATTTGCAAATTTAATAGTTAAAGCAGGGCAACTCTGTATAGATGACACTAGAGGTACACAGTTTAACTTTTTCTTTTATAGGTGACAATTACTGTTGACAAACTATCTAACTTTCAAATTAAAAAAATCTATTAATCTTGAAGTCGAAGCCCAAAGAAATTTCAAAGTTTTAAGACACCGTCGTCTTTATTTTGAACATTTTCATATAAACACGTGTATTCTTAATAAAATTTTGCATAAAGTCAAAAGGTAGAACTTTCATTCTTTTTAAACATTCAAATTACTAATGAAACGCGAATTATTTGCTAAGTCAACGATGTCCGGCAATAATCAGCGTAATTTGTAAGTACTCCACATGGAAGATGAATTGTTTCAGTTCATGATAGCTTACGTAAAGGGTAAACTGTAGTAATTTTTTTTGTGTTGATTCAATCTGTTAAACATCTATATCTGGATTGGAAGTACAAACTTGACTTGATTATTCAACAATAGATTTAACATAATAAGAGATAACAAAATTTTTCATTTCATTTGAAAAATCATTTACTAAAAGTAGTGATTCTTAAAATCTTACCTATTATCATAAATTATGCCTAAATAAGACGAAAGTCTAACCGTTATTGTAGAGCCACAATTGTTTTATTATTGGATTAAAGTGTATTAAAGGGTAAAGTGTATTAAAGCTCTTATTTTAGCATTTTTGCTAAATTTTGAAAATAAGAAAAACAGTTGAAATTTGAAAGAATAAAATAAAAATATTACTCATTTTTAACAAATACACTCATTTAAAAAAATATATGCAAAGTTGTTTTATGTCATGTTGTTTACTATAAAGAAAGCAAGTTGAAAAAGTAGAATATTAATATTATAATACAATAATATTTAAAAAAATAAATAATATCTAAGTAAAAATAATTATAAAAAATTTTTTTTGTAAAAATTTGCAAAATAAAGCCGTCCATTTCATACTAATTTCTTGTCTTTGTCTGTTTTGAGTTTTCTTTATATAAAATTAAAAAATTTTCAATGCGTGGTCGATTTTTTTCCAAAAATTTATGAAAAGTTTTGTATGCAAGTAGATCTATTATGTCAATTCATTTACTTGAATTTGGCTTATGAACTGTTAATGTACAATTCATCTATTCATCTGGTCGCGTTCAGGAGAATCTAACGCTATACTGAATTGCAGCGGTGTAGCATTTAGCGCTGCATGTTTGTACTGAACGATTTGCAACAAAATTAATGACATGTTATTTTGTGTGACATTTCGTATATTTTTATTTTATTTAAATCGTATTTTTGTTTTTTAAATCTTATATTTTTTATCTCTCAACTCATTAACTTTTAAAAAAATGCTTGAAAACCAAAAATTCTCACAAAATTTTGTAAACAAAAATTTTTGACATTAATTGTGAAGACATAAACGACAATAAAAAGTCGCTACATAATTTAGCGTAAAATTTTCTTGCTGCAAAATTCATGTAGCGCTAGATGCTACTGAACGCGACCAATGGCTATATTCATCGTAAAAAAAAAAACAAATATTTTGTATTAAAGAGTTTATCTAGATGCTGACATTTGCTATTAAACATAACTTTTCTTAATTGTTCATAGGAGAACATTTTATTGTCAAAATAAGTTAAGAAAATGCAACTATAGTTTACAAAACAAATATTTAAATTTTTAAAATTTATATACCTATACACAGTTTTCAAAAGCCATCTATTTGTAAAAAACTAAAACAACAATGACAACCCACTATATTATGAACTTACTATGAACTTATGAAAAAATATAGAATTTTACTCAGAAAAAAAATGTAATTTTTTGATTTTAAAGATCTTGGAAAGTCAAACAATCTTTTGTTTTGACATTTTAATCAAAATCTTCAATACAAAAAAAAAAAAAAATGGTTTTAAAATAAATTACACGTTAGATATAAAATTTAAATAAAAATTTTTTTTTTTAAATTTTTTTGACCATAACAATACCAAAAAAGGAAAAAAAATGGAAAAGGTGACAGTAATCTTACTTATTTTATTTCTTGTATTTGCTATTGTAATTATACTTATCTGTTTTATCATTTATCAGTAAATGTAAAATCAGTAAAATCGTATCCGTTTTCTTTGTTGATAAATGATAATATACCTATTATAATCAAAATGTTTCCTGATATTATGAAAGAAATGGCTCAATTGTTTTATTTATAAAAAATGGTCTCAAAGTAACACATTGAAGGTATTGTCAATAAATAATATTAAAACTACTGTTGAAGGCGTAAAAAGGATGAATACTATATAAGAAAAAGGATTACTGAAATTAATTTTTATTGTTTTTTTCTTTTTAAAAACCCAATAAAGAATATGTAAAACTTTAAAATATTTGTTTATTTTTTTTGTCAGAATACCACATCCATTTGTCGAAAAAAGTACTCCTATATTCAACAATGCAAAAATTTGCTAGAAAATTAAATTTTCTCTCAGCTGGTCAAAACATTTGACAGCATGAATACGAATTTACTCTAAATAAACGTCAGAAATATAGATTAAAAGTTTTGTTGATGAAAGCAGGCGGTGGTGTACTAATATTAAATATTAATTATAACTAAGCTTTTGAACGAAAATATGTATATCAAATTTAATTTATCTAGATTAACGTCAAGTCATTATTGAGGGTTAAAAGAAGGGACAATACCAATTAAATATTTTGAAATTTTAGATGGAAGGAACAATTGATTTTAATAAATCTTCAAATAAATTGTTTTTTTTTTTTGAAAATTGTTTAATTTCCCCCCAAAATAAAAAAGATTATATTAATTTGTAATTAACATAAATTTTAAATTGTAAGAAGGTCAATCATTATTTTAAAATTGAAGGAAAAAATTCATTGGAGTGGAATTATCGAAGATAAATTATTTAATAATTCATTTAATGAGTTTTTTTTTTTTCTTACCTTTTATTTCAATGAAGATTCGTAAATTATTTTTTATTTTCAAGATCATATTTTGTAGTTAATTCATAAAATTAAATAAATTTTACTTTCAAACATTTTTTTAATGTTCTTGTAACTTTTAAAATTTTATTTTGATCGAAATAAAATAAAAATTATGATTGAAAATTATAGAAACGTACGTTCTAAAACTCGTGTGAAAAAAAAAACAGTTCTCAAAAGAAGGGAACTAAATTTTTTTATATAATATTTTATTTATTATTAAATCGTTATTTCCAGCAAATCCCAATTGAATGCAAATAATTTGAAATCAATTTTATTACAAAGTTCAAGGGAATCTTGATTCCTCTAAAACAATTGTATTAAAAAAATCTTATATTTATTCTAAAAAGAAAATTTTTCGTAAAGAATAGTTTTTCATTTTTCATTTTGTAAAAGAGTAAAAGAGAAGGAAACAATAAAAATATGGAACGAAAATTTTTATAAAATACCTAAAAGTATGCAATTCACAAAAAAATATATTTGAGCCTTTGTATTTTTAGTAATAATAAGGTTGGGGTTAATTTCAATTTTATTTAAGAATATGTAATACAATAAACTTAGTAATAAATAAAAGAAAAAAAGATAAAAATTACTGTTACTATGAAGTTTCTTTTATTTAAAAATAGTTATAAGTTAAAATGTCAATTATATTCCATGTCTTTTTTCGTGCAAGTATTTTATTTTGTATTTAAAAGATAGGAAAGTTGGAATATTTATAGACTATATCTTGGCTCAAAATTTCCACATCTGTGGACTATTATTCTTCTTAGTAATTAAATCCTCCTTACTCCTTAGTAATTAAATTACGTTAACTGTTTAGAAATATAGAGGTTTCATCCCATTATATTGGTTATAGAAGGAGGTGAGTTTATTCAGTAAGAATCTGGCATTACTGAGGGGGTTTTCTTGAAGTCGTTGGAAGTCGTTGAAGTCGTTCTTGAAGTCATTTTTATTTTCCACAGCGAAGAGAAAACAAGACTGTTGCGTTGATTCTCGAAATCACAAAAACATAGTTTATGTAAATGTATGTATACCATTTTTTAACATAGATTTTGCTTTGAAGAAATTTATTATCTTCTGGTTTGTATGGCGTCACTTTTAACACACGTAAAAGTGTTATAACGTGACTACCTTAATTTTTGTAATTATTTAGTTAAAAAATGCTTCTACTTATTAGTATTTTTTAAGATTAATGCAATGGCTTTTTTTTTTAAATTACAAAATTTATCATGTTTTTAATAAAAGAATTCTGAAATGGTTTTTAATTGATTAAACAATTCCTTGAGCTAAAAGACTTTGCCTTAAAGATTGTTTAAATTATGCGAATTGAATATTTACTTCATAATAATTTTTATTTAAAACGAAAATGTATAAAATTTTGTTTGTTTTTTTTATTTTTGTTTTGAAGTTCTTTCCTAAAAAAAGGATGATTTTTTTCTATAAAAATGTTCAAATTATTTTTAAGCATTTATTTCTATAATGAATATTTGATGAAATGATGAATGAATGAAATATCAGAAATTATTATTTATTTTAAAATTAAATATCCAGAAATATTTTTGCCAATATTAAAAAAAATTAAGAGAAGAATTAAAAAGCTAGGCATAAATTATTAGTTTTTCGTAGCAATAATACATTTTTCAGGAGAAAAATTAAAATTTACAATTAAAAAATTTATTGTTTTTCTTATGAATCTTTTTTATACCATAGGATTTTTATACTATTGATAATATTAAATTTTTCGTTTTTCTCTACGCTAAAATAATAAAATTTTAAAACCATATTAATTCCAAAATCCTTTAAAAAGCCACAAAACCTTCTCAAAGAAAAAAATAATTCTTAAGATAAAAATTAATTTGTATTGTTATTTGCGTCAATTTTTTGGGCGAAAGAAAGTTTGCGTATAGAGTCCTGTATAGTTTGTTGGATGAGATTGAAAGATTGTTTTATGTAAATTTTACAATGAAATCCAATATGTATTTTTGTATTTGATGTTTCCAATCCAATAAATATTATTGATAATGAAATTTTATTGATCGTTTGATAAGTAAAATTCTGTGTCCATTGAAATTCTTGACATAATTTTGAATCATAAGCTTTACGTTGTCTATTAAGATTTTTGCCTCAATATACAATCAAAAAGGCGATCTCTTGAAATATTCAATACAGCATAGAAGAAAAAGAAAAAAATTAAAAATTAAAAAAAAAAAAATCATTTCTGTAGTTTTTTTCCTCTCTTGGTCTATAATTTTCTTTAATGGTATTTGAAATTTTGTTTTTTCGGTTTGGTTTTTTTTTTGATTTTTTTGGCTGTTCCTTTTTCGGTTTTTTTATATAGTTCGTAAAATAAAGGACTTAAGTTTTTCATTAATATTAAAAAAGACTCGGATATAAATGGGATTTTGTCCTTGTTTACTTTACTGTTCTTTTTTTTATGTTTTTTTTCTTAAAAAGCTCGTAACGAATACGAAAGAACAAGAAATTAAAATTTTTTTATAATGGTGATTGATAATAATATTGATGATGGTTTGAAATAGATTCTAGTGGTAGTATGGTAACACAAGGGATTTTGAGGTTATGTATTTTGAATTAAAAATTAATTTTCAAAAATTTTATATTGAAAGAAAATTGAATTAGAAGTGAAAATGTCTAAAATTGAAAATGAATTTATAACAAAAGATTTCGTATTGAAGGAAAAAAAAAAACAATAAAAAAGAAGAAAAATATGATGTATTCAATTGATTTTATTTTTGGAAATTGTTGTTAAAATAAATGGTATATTAATTATATTGATGTCCATATATACATAAGTATTTTTATTTAAAATTAAATATCTGATGAATTTAAAGTACAATATTTCTAAGAAACAAAATATTCTTGTATTAAATAATTTATTAGATGGTACAATAAATATTTACAATATAGGATCGTTTATAAGAATTATTTACTTATATCGAAAATTAGCAAAAGATAAATTCAATATCTTCAGCTTCGTTAATTTTTAGGCACTTTTTATACCCTACACATTAAGTATAGGGTATATTAACTTTGGTATGGTGTTTGTAACCACCAAAAGGAAGCGAGTTAGGTATAGACATGTATATATATTCTGAATCAGGATCACCGCCGGAGTCGATTTAGCGATGTCCGTCCGTCCGTACGCACGATAACTCAAAAAATAATGATTCTATCTTGATGAAATTTATACTGTAGGTTAACAATGACTAAAGTAAGACGGGGATTGTAAATGGGCGAAATCGGACCATGTGTTCGAGTACCTCCCATACAACTTCCAAAACCTAATACGCATATTTTCGAAATTAATAAAGATAGAAACTTAAAATTTTGTACGAGGGTATGTTTTTCTGAATCCCTGATATCCCCAAAATTTGAGATGAAGTGGAGTGGTTGTTCGGGTACCTCCCATACAACTCCCAAAACCGAACATGCATATCTTCGAAATTAATAAAGATAGGAACTTCAAATTTGATAGGAGGATGCTGTTTCCTAAATCCCTGATTTGTCTAAAATTTGAGAGGAAATGGAGTGGTCGTTCGGGTACCTCCCATACAACTCCCAAAACCGAACAAGCATATCTTCGAAATTAATAAAGACAGAAACTTCAAATTTGGTACTAGGGTGTTGTTTCCTGAATCCCTGATTTGTCCAAAATTTGAGATGAATTGGTGGAGCTGTTCGGGTACCTCCCATACAACTCCCAAAACCGAACATGCATATCTTCGAAATTAATAAAGATAGGAACTTCAAATTTGATACGAGGGTGCTGTTTCCTAAATCCCTGATTTTCCTAAAATTTGAGATGAATTGGAGTGGTCGTTCGGGTACCTCCCATACAACTCCCAAAACCGAACAAGCATATCTTCGAAATTAATAAAGACAGAAACTTCAAATTTGGTACAAGAGTGTTGTTTCCTGAGTCGCTGATTTGTCCAAAATTTAAGATGAATTAGAATGGTTGTTCGGGTATCTGCCACACAACTCCTAAGACCAAACAAACATATCTTCGAAGTTAATAAATATATAAACTTGAAATTTGATATAAGAATGTTCTACCCTGTTGATGTCTCTAAAATTTGAGATGAATTGGGGTGGTGGTCCGCGTGCCTTCACACACTTCCCAAGACCTAACAATCATATTTTCGAATTTAATAAAGATAGAAACCTGAAATTTTGTACAAAGGTTGTAACAGCATTTATTTTTTTTAGCTTGTGTTAAATACCTAACTAAAATAACTTATGAATTTTTAATTTAATTTGAATATTTTAGGTGTAGGGTATAAATAAGTCGGTTGCATCGACTTACTGTTATTTTTACTTGTTTTTAACAAAATTGTGCCCAAATATTCTTTTATGTTATTTTATTAATTATGGATTTCTTAGGTTATTTCGATTGCTTTTGATTATTAGTAAACTGAAATTAATTAAATTATTTAAATTTTAGAAAATTATAAATTTATTTTATAACTTATTACATAATATCTAAATTTAAAATGTATTTAATATTCACTGCAATAATTGTATTTATCTGTTTGTTTCAATGATAAAATCTTATTTATATTTAAAATATTTTTTATTATAAATATTAATTCCTTCCAATTTATTATTTTCAAATATTATTTAATCTTAGTACCTATATCTATGCAAGAATTATTTAATTTTATTTTTTAGTTTTATTTTTTATACTTATTCGATAGATAGGGACATAACTAATTTGCCATAAGGTTTGTGACAAAAAATTTTTTATGTTCATAAGTTACAGGTGTTTAAAAACACTGAAACTTCAATTTTTGAGCCCTAATAGTTTTTAAACAAGGAGTGGTACAAAAAACTTTTCTGAAACAACTTATACTAATTCTAAAAGATATTTTTTCTCTTAAAATTTTAAGGTTTTAACAAAAAGCGTGCCGGAGTTGGGAAAGAAAAAAAATCATGCAAAATTTGGTTTCCACATAACGGTAAATTTAAATATTAAATATAAATAAAATGAAAGGTAAAAAACGTCCTGTCGAATGACGTTTTTAATTTAAAAAAAATGTTAAGCAGAACTTGATATATATACATATTAAAAAATAGGGCTTTTTTAATGTTTGAGGGGCTATAGTTCCGTAATGGATGTTCTACAGAATTCTGTTTTTTATGATATTCTGTTTATATGGTTAAATTTTAATTTTTCTAGTTTTAACGGTGTAGAAGATTTGAAAACAGTCAGATGAACAGGCGGACGGAAGAACAGAGTGAAATTAATAGGAATATTTTTTCAAAAATTTTTTTGGAAATGTTGTAAAAAGTTTTGAAATGAAAATAATTCATTTTGAATCATTTGTTCTTGAGTTCTTTAATAAAAAATATTAAAAGTAAAATAAAGTATTGAATAATTTACAACCATTAATTTTCTTCAAATTTCAAAAAGAAAAAAAAAATATAAGAAATAATAATTGATTTATTTCAGTTATTAAATCTAAATTTTTCTTAAATTTTTGTTAATCCTTAAATGTTATAATTAAATAAAATGTACCTATTTAATTATGAAGTGAAATACTTTTATAGTATACTTACTAGAACTAGAATAATAATTTAAATATTTATTTATATACTATAAGGTATATAAAAATATTTTTTAAAAATTCTTTGATATCATCTGCATAAAATCTCTACAATCAATCAAAATTAATTAATTCATTTAATTTTATTTTTTTTTAAATTTTAATACATATGTACAATATGTAATACATAATGTTATATATTGTCTATAATATAGGAATTAGTTTTCAATATAATTTAAGATTACTTTAAATTAATAAATTGAAATATTATGTTTATGTCTTATAGTATTTATAAAATTAATTTTATTTCAAACATTTAAATTGATCCCCAATTGAAAAATGCTATAATTTAAAATATTTGAAATTGTAAATATTAGAATAGTTTCAAATCAATAATAATGAAACATTATATTTTCGATAAGATACATATAAGGTAAATTTATATAATTAGTGAAATAATACGGTGAAGGATCAAAATTTCTGGCAACAAATCATCCTCTTCTGGGCAAATGATCCACTTCATTGAGCCAGAAATTCAATAGAGATTTTATGTCATTGTCAAGGAAAGAAATTCCAATTTTTTTAACATTTTTCTTACAGTGATGAGTCAAACGTCCCATGGTACCATTTTGTATCAGTGCCAAGGGAAGAACTCCCGATTTTTTAACTTTTGTCTTACAGGGATGAATTAAAACTCCTATGGGACTTTTCGTTTATTTTAATGAGTCAGTCCCATCGAATTATTTGACTATTAAAGCTTTAATAGGGCTTAATACTTTATTTCCGGTTTATATTTTTTGCTAAAAAAAAGTTTGGTTTTATTTTAAGAAAATTGTATTAAAAATATTTTGATAGATTTTTCTAAAATTTTTTTTTTTTATTTATAGCTTTATTTAATTTTCTTAAGAAAGTTTGTAGAGAAATAAAAAAATTCCTAGACTTAATGCTATCAATAATATAAGATTTTTATTTACTACTACATTCCAATTTGATCTGTAATAGAAATATTAACATCTTATGCCAATGGCTTAATGGATTTTTAGTCATTAGAAAGAATATTTTAAATTAAACAGGTGTGTTTTTTGAAAATTATTTAAGCAAAATGTTGGTTTCTTGTATACTTATTTTAGATTGTACTTGTGTATATTAAATAGCGAAAAAATTAAAAGTTTTGTATTACGAGGTAATTAAAGTTGAAAGTTTTTTATAGATGCATGTCAGAAAGTTCACTTAAATCTTGAAAAAAGATGTCTCAGAAGTGAAAACAACCACAATGCTTTTGCGATTTTCTTTATAGGCTGGAACAGGTGCCGAGAAAGTGTTCTACTCTCACAATGACTCTGCAAAAACTATAGTTAAGATCCACATGCATACTTTTAATCATTCTAGCACATCTATCGATCAGATAATGGTCCGCAATAACACCAACCAATTGTCTACATTCAATATATTCATTTAAATAATTTTAAACTGAAATTTGACAATAAGATTCAGGCCTGTAATACCCTGTAATATGCCTTGAAATTCAAATCAAGTTGATAGTGTTTTGTACTTACAGTATTTTCAGTACTTTTCGGTAGTCTTCTTCATTGATAACATTAGATTTGGTAACTGTTCTTGCTAAGGATTGCCATTTGTCTATAAGAATAAAATTTCGATTCCAGCAAAGGCACAACAATTTTCAATAAAATTGTATATGTACATTTTCTTATAAATTTTATTCAATTCATTAAAATATGTCTTTAATATCCACTTTTCCATCGCAAAATGAAATAAAACTGATCATTCACTTCTGAGACATCTTATTGCAATATATTAAAAAAAAAAAGCAAAACTTTGTATTTTTTTATTACTTTTAATGAAATTTACATTAATTTATTAGTTTACTGATTATTTTATAAGTAAAAAATAAAAAAATTTTAAAAAATATTTTACAATAAATTCTTAAATATTATAATTGTATTATAAGTTTATATATATATACTCTATCTATATATCTATATATGATTATATTTATTTTATATTAAATTTAAATACGATAAATGCATTTGAAGTCATTAAAAGTTATTATTAATTTTTCTTATTCTTTAACTTCATCTTTTTCTTTTTTAATATAAATTTAATATTATAATTTAGATAGGCATTATATACTCGTATATTGTCCTTAATATCCTTTTTGTGGATGATATCATGATAATAATAATAATAATAATACATCAGTTTACATTTTTATTTTATTTGTTTTTCTTTATTCTTTTACTCATATAAAGGATATTAATGTATGTACTTAGTATACCTAGTATATAATATGCATGTATTATTGTATTATAAAATTCTGTCAAATTATTATATTATCCTTACTTAATACTCATTTTATTGTAAAATAATGTATATAAAATTATATCTATGTATGTACAATGTACATGCATATAATGGAAGGAAATGAAAAATTTCATATATATACGAGTAATAAAATATTAAATAGAATGATATGAATATAACAGAAAAGAGGAGAGAGTAGATAGAGAGAGGTAAAGAAAACGAGATTGTTTTTATTTTTTGCTTTTATATTTTTTTATTTTTTTGTTTTAAGTCAAATTTGCATTTTCAGCATTTTCTATGATATTTTTTCATTTACAGTGAAATGAACATTTTAGTGAGTAGACAATGAATGCATCCTGATTCCTGAAAAGTCTTTACAAAATAAAAACAACAAAAAATAAAAAATGAATTGAAAATAAACTGACTACGAGGACTTGATAAGGGTTTTTTTTTTTTTTGTTTATCTGTTTGATTATTGTTTCGTTATATTATGTTTAAAATAAAACAAAAAGAGAAAATCAAATCTCATATAAAAATGGCGGTTAAAATAAATATATAAAAAAAAAAAATGGAAATGGAGACATAAAAAAAAAACTTAAAAATATTTTATAAAATGCTTAACATTGCGTTTTAAGAATTTTTATTTATATTTTTATAATAAATATTTTCTCGTGAATATTTATATATCGTCATTATGATCAGGTGTCATTTATTTTTTTTATTCGAATAAACATATACACTATACATACATATTTTGTTTTTTGGATTCTATTTCGTAAAGTTTATGAACAATTTGATTGTCAACATAAAATGTTATAAAGTACAGGTTGATCCAGAAAATATTTAATAGTTTTTTTTTTTTGAAAATTAATGTAGAATTTTTGTATTTAAGTATAATGCACTTTTATTTTTCAGAATACAAAATGCATTACAAAATTTTCTTAACATTTTGTAGTATTTTACTTAAACCATTATATTTTTGCTCTACGATAATATACAGGAACGATATTATTGTTTTTTGTCTATAATATTGTAGAGCATAATATTTTAATATACTTCTGGTTTCATCTTAATCGGTGCTACCGTTTCTGAGATATTGTAGTTAAAAGTAGAAATTTTGAAAAAAAAATTTAAACTTTCAAGAGAAACGTTACACATGTGAAATTTTCAAAGGCACCCTATATTTACTATTATACGGTTAGAAATGCCCTCTCACACCATTTTTCAACTCTATATAATAAGTATGGTATGGGTTGACAAATAGTCCTACTAGATCTAAAGCACACAATTGCGAAATTGAAACAACAATTTTAATAAAAAATACATGTTCATACTTTATTTCTCATGCATTTATTTCGCCTTTTTGTTTTCTTGTTGAAATATGTATATAAAGCTGTAATTGGAGTGTACTTTGGATTGGATATAATATCAAGTTGTGCTTTGACAATTTGTTTAGGAGGAGTTTGAGGGTGGCAATTCCCATAATTTGAATTTACTAGATATTTAAAAATTATTGCATGGTTATTATACAAATTGAACGTTGACATATATGTCTGACTATAGTCTAGAAGCTAAACTGGGCTAAACAAGAAACAAAATAATATAGTCTGAAGGAAACAAGATATATATCTTAAAAAATAAAATACTTTAATAATTTTTCCCTTTATCCTCCATAATTCTAACTATCCCAAACCCAATTTCTCAAGTAATCCTTCCGTCATCCATTTTCTTAAAACCAAAGTGTACATTATATGACTATATGTATTAAAGGACCCATCCTAAAGTTTGGGTTTAAAGGGGGTGATTTTGGTTACTTAAAGTCCAACACTATCCAGAGAAAGCTCGTGCAGTTCTTTTGATATTTTCCACCGTCCTTCGTAAAAAAAAAAAAAATAGTATTGGAAAATAATACGTTCTATGAAACCAAAAAAAGTTGGTTCATTGGTGTAGATAAATTCATAAAAGTTTAACAAATCCATGAAAGTTGTGATGGCTAGCACACATCTTGAATTTAAATGATATCAATACGAGCAAAATAATTCTAAACAAAAAAAATATAATGGACAAGCGATTAGATAAAATGAGCCTTAAAATTAATATGACCGAAAAATTGTAGACATGTATTAGATATCTACCATTTTTATATAAAATTGAATAGAAAAAATTTTTTATTCACCGTTATTAAGTTTTATAACAATTTAATTATTCGTCTCAATACTCTATTTTTAAAATGTTTCTGGGACTTTTTTTCAATGAGACTGGGACACTTTTGTACAGTCAATTTTATCTAATTTTATCTTAAATCAGTTCTTAATTTTAACTAGAATTATCTAGTTAAATTTTCTAAGAAGCGATTAATAGATGTATATTTGTTTAATTTTGGGGTATCTCCTGATTAACCAAATTTTGCTTTAAGTTTTGTCTTATTATATTTTATTATATATATGTATATATAAAATATTCTATTGCAAAAATATTAATTTTGTTTTTTTTTTCTTTTCATTACAGGTAATTTAAAAAACTTGGAACTTAATAATACATAATTAGTAGTCTTAAGAGACACTGAAAACATATAAAATTTATTGAACTAAAATAACACATTTACAGGTAAATAAAAATATACAATGAAAAATTTAAATAAATATAAAAATCTTAGCTTTTATTCATCTCTAAAGACGTTTTTTTTATTAAAATACTAAATCTTGTTTTTGTATAGTTTTAAAATAAGGATCACTTAAAAATTTATTGCAAATGGTTGGAAACTTATAATGTTGCGAACAGAATATTATTTTTTTTTTAATTCTAGCAGAAAGAATTGATTTGGAATGGACGATCATGGCACGGATTTTCTAGTAAATAATAATAATATCTATATCTATATCTATATCTATAAAAATAATAAAAATTTGTTTTAGGCTGCATATTTTGAATAATAAACTTTACATAAATTTTGTGTTATTTATAGCGGATCTGTCGAGTGTTATATTGGTTTCTTAATGAAAAAAAGTTGTAGTATAATGAAGAGTATAAAAAAACGTGGTACTGGCCCACATCCGAGAGCAAAAGGGCCATTAAATTTCTTTATAATATTTACTGTTATAAATAACATCTTTCTAAATCTAAATCTAAAAATGTGGTATTGTATTATAGTAGTTTGTCTTGTTTGGCAAGGAGAAACCATCTGAAAACTATGAAGTTAATTGGTCAAACGATTTTAATTTTTTTTGACGCCGTCGATTAATATGGTCAACTTCACTGTCAACGAGCATTATATATTTTGAAGGCAAATGGTCGAACTGTTTTTTTTAATATCGATCGAAAAAACAAAGATATTTTTCTACAACAATTTTGTTCTCCCAGCCAATTGTTTTTGCATATATCCTACATATAAAAAATTGAAGTCAATTGGTCGAATCATTTAATCAAAAGAATGAAAAAATATTAAAGCTGTAATGCTCGAAAGGGTGCAATTTGATAAAAAGAGTGCTTTATCTTTTTGAGGCTTAGAGAAACATTCCTACAAAAGTTTGATGTTTGTTTTAGTCGTTTAAATGGTTCAGTAATTGATAAAGAATAAACAACTATGATTCCTGCAAATTTATGAATAAATTTCTTGATTATGTTGTAACTCTGGAGAAGAACTTGTAAAATTTTAAAAATGGTTTAATTTACCTTTTCATAGATTATTTTTATAATAATTTGTTAGTAAAGAATCATTACATTCTTTTATAGTACTGTTTTGATTTTTATGTATAGTTGATAAGATTTTTAATGTTAAGATTTACAGGTCATCTTTAATTAGTAAGTTTGTAAGTCTCTATATCTGGTATTGTTTTTAAAAAATTCTTGTTTTTTTTTTTTAGTAATTCTGGCTTTTAAAATGCTTTTTATAGTTTATTAATACCTTTATATCATTCATTGATTTTCAATAAGTTTCAAGAGATTAATCGTTACTGAGTCTCTCTTAAATTTCTTAGTTTTGTTTATTGTAACACCTGACCATATTTTTTTGGTCCCTGAATATTTTATTATGTTGTACGATAATTGCTATACTTTAAACTACGAGTATAGCATAAATGATGGTAACAGGTATAGGAATAAGATAAATTTTATTGTGATTTGTATCGTTATTGTGACCGTTGTATCGTTGTACATGTAATATTTATCCGAAATAAATATTTTATTTATTTTCAAGTTAATTTCCACGAGTAAAGTAAGAAGGGAGCTGCTCCCTTTTTATATGAAAAAAAATCTACAAATAATTAATAGATAACTGTGCTAAAATGAACTAATAAAAGAACAGAACAACAGTAATTGTTTGAGTATAGTTTGAATATTAAAATACTCAAATATTAAACATTAAAAATGAAAAAAAAAAAGAATTTTTTAAACAAATCTCCATTTTTTTTTTTTTTTTGTTTGAATAAAACTGAATTTAAAATCCCTTTGGCTAGTAATATTCTCGCAATATAAAATTTATTTAAGAATTTATGAATTTACTATTATTTTTATATTTGATGTTATTTCTTATGTACCAACTGTTTATTGTTATTTAATCAAAACAGAGTTTGATTACTACAAAACATGATGAAAGATTGTACTTTTAGTACAAAAAAAAATATTAATTATTTATTTGTAAATGAAAATAGTTTCAAAATGAAAAAAAAAATATATTTTAGTTCTTTGTATATGTATATATGTACCTATATAGGTAAAAATTGGAGTGTAAAATAATATTTTTTTTTTAAATTTGTTACTATTACAAATTAAAGTTCTTTAAATACAATATAAGTGTAACTATGCTGCAGCCTGTTGTTTCAAGACACTGCAACTTTTATTTGTATGAAATTTTTCTTTTGCTTTACTTGAAAAATTAGAAAAAGTTGGGTAAAAACCCCGATTTTAAATAGGTTAACTAAATTAATTTCAACAATTGCATTATTAAAATGTCTTGCTTTAATATATTCACGATTTAAATTCAAAAGGCGAGAAGATTTTTAAAGTAAAATCTTTAAGAATAATCAATAAATAATATTCCGTTGTGCTAATCCACATTCCATAATGACAAAGGCTCTGAAAATTTTCGTTATTCTATAAATAACGTTATTAAATTCAATTTTATTTATGATTTTTAAAGTATTTTTTCATAGTAATTATTTTTGAAGACATTTTAGCTTTAATTGTAACATCGTTTAAACATTATAATATGTTTCAACATTAAATAAAAAATATCCTTTAAAAAATCACTAGGATACTATTTTTCATAACAAAACAATAAATTCGAATTTTATTGTAATATTTGTTTGTTAGTTCTCTTTCTATATATGTATAGTCAAAGTATATTTTTTTGTATTTTTTCAGGACGATGACGATAACGATATAACTAACTATGAACTATTACTGATGATGATTATTACGAATATAAATGAAAAACTTTAGTAATTTCTTTTTTTTTTTTTGCGTTTTTTTTTTTTTTTTTTTTCATTTAGCGTTCAAATTCTGTTTCGTTTGTACAGTTTTTCTATTATTATTACAAAGTTTTTGTTTTTTTTAAAGTAGTCTTAAAATAACTTTAAATGAATGAACATCTTCTGGTCTGGTAATTTTTATATATTGTATTTTTATTTATATAATATACTTTTTTAACATATTATTTATATACAATAATAAATGTATTATGTATATATGTAATCTCGAATGTATAGTGGGTAAATTTGTGTTGATTCTGTTTCTATTTTTATCTATTCTACATTAGATTCATATTTTAGTTCTTGGTCTTATAAGAAGTTTTATACAGATCTTATTTGAATTTTTTATTAGCAATTTTTTATAATATAAAGATTTAGGCTTTTAATCTGTAACCGTACTAAATAAAGCAATTCAATATGAAAGTATTTGGTACTTTTCTTGTATAAAATATGGAAAAAGCTAGCTTTTTAATCCTTAATCGTGCTTAATGAAGCAATTCAATACTAAAGTATAAATTGGTACAATGTATTAGCTGTCGATACATAATAGAATCATAAAACAAAGTGTTAACAGAACTAGAGTTGAAGCTATACTGACTGATATCGGCCCTAACAAGTTACATTATATAAAAAATTTTAAGCTGATCATCACATAACATTATACGTAGAGGCAAAGTATGGATTTATATTTAAATACACTGATCACTATGATTTCATGCCAAATTTTAATACTAAATTGTACACTGCATTTTATTTATATTTAAAGTTTACAAATACTCAATATCTAAACAACAAAATAAAATATATTATATATATATATATACATGTATAATATATAATGAAAAATATCTGATTCAGATGGTTATTTTTTTTTTTGTTTAAGAAAAAAAATGTGAACAAGTTCCAAAAAGAAAATGAATTTGGAAAAGATTTCATTATATAAAAATAATCTCTGGATAGCTTTAAGTAAATAATAAAATGACAATGAACATGACAACAAGAAAATAAAAGGACAAAAGAACAAAAAAAAAAAATGTTTGGCAAGGCTTCGTATAATATTCTATAATAGATGTCCTTAATTTTCTGGATTTTCCCGAATGTATAAATAAGATGATTTTTTTTTATGTTTTTTACTTTTAGATTTATTTCCGTATGTAAGAGAGAATATGAGTTTGATTAAAGTAACTAAAGTAATGACTTAACAAAGGGAAAATTTTTGGTTTCATTATTCTGTTTTCACTTAAAAACAAGAAGGAAAAAATTTGTTTTAAATTTAATCCGGATTTATTCTGTTTTTAAGCCTTCAAAAAGAAAAAAAAAACATTTTTATTCAATTCTTATTCTTTTAAAATTATTTTAAATGCTAATAATAAATTAAGTTTGCTGAATCGCGTATTTTATGATTTCTTAGAGACATGAAAATAGTTTCCATTACTATATTATGATAATTTTTATTCGGATATAAAATTCTTTAATTTCCAAAATTTTAAAATAATAAAGAGTTTTAAAACTATTTTGAATTTAATTTTCTTTAAGCATTGGTATATGGTCTATTATAGTAAACACACGTTTCACTTTCTTTTCATCAATCGAATGTTTTAAATAACCGTAAAAAAGTAAGTAAATTGGGCAATCACTCGATGTGAACTTCTATCTTTCTCATCACTTTTCTTACTCTGATGTCATACATAAAACCTTTAAATTTTTTAGCAGTTATCCTGCATATCAAGTTGTAATTTTCGTTTTTCGTTTGTCGGGCGTTTATGATGCTTTATCATAAATATATTTTTACAGGGTCTTTTGTTTGGTATTTTGTACTGGCACATAGTTTCGATCATTAAACTAATTAGTTCAGTCTGATTTTAAATTTATTGTTGTCATTTTTAATCGCAAAAGTATAAGTTGTTATATTGCTTATGCATCATAATGCAGACGTACATACTTATTACAGGGTTCTTTTTATTTTTATATCAGGATTCCTTCTATTTTCTTTACTATTTCCCCTATAGTTTTTACAAGATCGGTTACATTGTACATCTTAAAGTTCTTAAAAAACCTGATTAAATCTGAAATCAGGTGTCTTTTGTCTAAATCACCTATTTCTATTAATAAAAAAATCATTATCAATTATTTTTCTGTTATAACTTTTAGAAGTATTTTTTTAATAGGTTTTTAAAGCTAAACTAAATGATCATAGGTATAATAAAGGGTAAATAGGATTAAATGTTAAATACTTAATTAGAATAATTGAAAAACTATGACTTGTTTGTATTAAAAATAAAAGAGAGATTTTTAATCGTTATTTTAAAACAAAAATCAATTAAAATTTAATATGGTCTGCTGATCTAGTACCAAATATATTCTAAAACACTAATTTTACTCATAAATGGAAACTTTTAAATAGAAATAATTGCAATTATAAAATATATAAAAGTTTTAATTATTTATTATATAAATATAAAATGTAATACATAATAGATTATATATAAAATAAAATTAAGGTGCAATAAAATAAATTTTAAGTTAAGACCAAACTAATTTAATTTTAACATTCTTTGGTTTTTTTTTTTGGCTCTTTATAAAAAGAAAATTCTTATTATTGAATTTTGTTTTGCTTTTTTATTTTGTAAAAAAAAAAAATTAATTAAATTTCCTTGGAGAATTTTCTACTAAAATGTACCCGTAGTACGCAGTTCATATATTATTTTGTTATTGTCTGATGCTTTCACAGTCAGACAACACTTCATCCTTTACCTCTTTTGTTAAAAAAATCTTGTAGTTTGTTGTTTTTCTTTTCTTTTTATTATTTTCTTGGAAAATTCTATCGTTTTTTATTAAAAACAAGTAAATGTAACAGTAAGTCGATGCAACCGACTTATTAATACCCTACACCTGAATAATTCGAATTAAATTAAAAATCCATAAGTGTTTTTGGCAGCTGCTTGAACTTCTTCCCTTTTCTGTCTTATTCAACTCGAATTTTAAGAACGTAAAAGAGGCATCCGCTTGGGATATGCTTGACACCCTTGTATAAAATTTTAAGTTTCTATCTTAATTATTTTCGAAGATTGGTAGTCCTTGGGATGTTTGTGTCAGCTACCCGAATTGCCACTCCAATTCATCGAATCCATCTCAGGAACATAAAGAAAACTTGCCAGAACACCATTGTATTAAATTTAAAGGTTCTACTTTTGTTGGTTTTGGAGATATGCTCGTTGCTCTTGTGCTCGTCCGGAAGTTTCCAAAATACGAACCCATGGTTCAAATTCTTTCAAATGTCAGTTTCCAATTTTACAGAAAAAGAAACATAACAGAACACCTTTGTACTAAAAATAAAAGTTCTATCTTTGTTGGTTGTGGAGATATACTCGTTTGCTCTGGGGCTCGTCCGGAAGCTTCCAAGATTTGAACCCATGGACCAAATCCTCACAAATTTCAGAAACATAAATCAAACATGAAGGAACACCATTCTGCCTAATTTAAAGGTTATATCTTTGTTGCATTTGGAGATAATATCATTTGCTCTGAGGCTCGTTCGGAAGCTTTCAAAATCCGAACCCAAGGACCAAATCCTCTCAAATTTCAGAGGCCTAAATCATACATGAAAGAACACCATTATGCCAAAAGTAAAGGTTATATCTTTATTGGTTTTGGAGATAATCTCATTTGCTCTGGGGCTCGTTCGGAAGCTTCCAAAACCAAACCCATGGACCAAATCCTCTTAAATTTCAGAGACATAAATCAAACACGAAAGAACACCATTGTACCAAATTCAAAAGTTCTACCTTTGTTCGTATTGGATATAATCTCATTTGCTCTGCGGCTCGTTCGGAAGCTTCCAAAATTCGAATCCACGGTTCAAATTCTTTCAAATTTAAACCCATGGCCAAATCCTCTCAAATTTCAGAGACTTAAATCAAACATGAAAAAACACCATTCGGCCAAATTTAAAGGTTATATATTTGTTGTTTTTGGAGATAATCTCATTTGCTCTGGGGCTCGTTCGGAAGCTTCCAAAATCCAAACCCATGGACCACATCCTCTTAAATTTTAGAGACATAAATCAAACTGGAAGAAACATCATTATAAAAACTTTAAAGGTTCGATCTTTATTGGTTTTGGAGATAATCTCGTTTGCTCTGGGGCTCGTTCGGAAGTTTCCAAAACCCGAACCCATGGACCAAATCTTCTCACATTTCAGAGACTTAAATAAAACATGAAAGAACACCACCCTGCCAAATTTAAAGGTTATATCTTTGTTGGTTTTGGAGATAATCTCATTTGCTCTGGTGCTCGTTCGGAAGCTTCCAAATCCAAACCCATGGACCAAATCCTATTAAATTTCAGAGACATAAATCAAACGGGAAGAAACATCATTGTACAAAATTTAAAGGTTCTATCTTTGTTGGTTTTGGAAATAATCTCATTTGCTCTGGTGCTCGTTCGGAAGCTTCCAAAACCCAAACCCATGGACCAAATCCTCTTAAATTTCAGAGACATAAATCGAACGGGAAGAAACATCATTGTACAAAATTTAAAGGTTCTATCTTTGTTGGTTTTGGAAATAATCTCATTTGCTCTGGTGCTCGTTCGGAAGCTTCCAAAACCCAAACCCATGGACCAAATCCTCTTAAATTTCAGAGACATAAATCGAACGGGAAGAAACATCATTGTACAAAATTTGAAGGTTCTATCTTTGTTGCTTTTGGAGATAATCTCGTTTGCGGAGATTATCTCCAAAAGCCCGGAATCATCGGAAGCTTCCAGAATCCGAACCCATGGACGGATTTTGTCCAGATTCGAACTTAGCCTTTCTTTCGTAATTAGTAACCTACTATATAAATTTCATAAAGATAGCATCATTATTTTTTGAGTTATCGTGCGTACGGACGGACGGACGGACGGACGGACGGACGGACGGACGGACATCGCTAAATCGACTCCGGCGGTGATCCTGATTCAGAATATATATACATGTCTATACCTAACTCGCTTCCTTTTGGTGGTTACAAACACCATACCAAAGTTAATATACCCTATACTTTAGGTGTAGGGTATAAAAAAAGTGAGAAGGAAAGTATAAAGAAATATTTATAGTCATTGTAGTATGTACAATTATAAATATATATGAGTATATGAGTAGTGATAATTTTTATTTTTTATGTTTTGATTTTTGTTGGTATATAGATGCGATGTTTCTTTGCTTAAGATAAATCTTTATAACTAGATAAATACATTTAGTTATTCTTAATTGAGATTTTAATTTTTAGTGGTTATAAATAATTATAATATAAAATTGTATTAAGTCTATAATATATTATATTTTTTAGAACTGAAATAATGATACCTTTTTCAAAACATTTTTACATGAAATATTTTTAGTTATAGATTCTTCTCAGCACTCAGATCCTAGTATAATACTAAAAAATTGTAATTTTCCTTTGTGGATTTGCAATTATAATTACAGATGCAAAAGGGAAAATAACGCTTATCAGACATCCAAAAAAGAAAATTACAACTTTTTAATATGAAATATTTTATTTGAGTTTTTTCTCTTTTTAAGGTATATTTTAAGTTTTTTTTGTTATTGATGAGGACTGACTTAACGCATCTGTATTTACTAATATCTACAGATTTGTATTGCACATTCAAAAGTAGGAGAAATCAGCAAAAAAGCTCGCAACCTGTGTGAGATTTCAACTAGCACTCTCTCGGTTAATTAGCACTCTTTAAATTAATTAGTCCCTATTTTTAAGACTTAAAAATAGTTTTCTGCTAAAAGACTCAAGTTATTGTTATAAATAATGTAATCACTAACACTATTTCCAGGCTATGAAAGCTTTTTATAAAGATTTTAATTTCAATTATCAATTACACTTTACTTTGTGAGATAATTAGTTTGTTATAAAGAGCCACGACATTTTTCAATAACAAACTATACTATACTAATATTTTGAAACCAAAATAAAGTAAACACTTTATCGGTCCAAATAAACCTAGCTAAACCACTTATTAAAATCCTGATTTACCTATAAAATAATTAATTACTTTCAATATATTTTGAGTGAATTTTGAATGATTTTTATTTTTTTCGAGTGATTTTTACAAAATACAATTCACACCTTACCTACGTATAGAATTTATAAATAAAAAATAAAAAATAAAAATAATTTTTGGTGTCCTTACATAATTAGTAAAATAAATTATGGTGGAAGTATTAAAACTTCGCAAATAATTTAAAAGGTGAATAAATTTTTCTCTTTTAATGAATTTAATTTGAGTCAAAACCTAAATATGAGTATATAAATAAATATTTACAATATTTTTAAATTCTTCTGTTCATTTCGCAAAAAAAAAAGATATAAACTAAATAAAAACATAAAGTTATGTACTTAAACACAGTTTGTTATTATACATAATAAATAAATAATGAATAATAATTTTTTATTGACAAGAATATAAATATTGAATAAAAAAAAAAACAAAAAATCAACCATTATTCAACCAAATTTGATTCAATTTTTTTTTTTTTTTAATATCTAATAAAAGTATATAATTTTTTATTGTATGTATATATATATCAATATAGTATAACAACTATATTTTTCTTTCATTACAAATAATTTATTTATAAAAAGCTTGTATATATATATATATATATATAAAGTATATAAGTAATTTTCTTTCTGAAGTACCACTCACCAGGTTTTCTTGCTGTGCGATAATATTTAAAAGCTTTACTTTTCTTATTCTTTTCTTATTTAATTTGAGAAATTGTATATTTAATTATAATCATATATATATATATATATATATATTTCTAAAATGTTTATAACTATATATATAATTTAAGATTCTACCAATTTAAAATTATTTCATTTTTCCGACATTTACAAAGAATAAAGTAAAGAAAATCATTTAGCACAGTAGGATACTTTAAAGATTGTTGTAACCACAATTTAGGAAATTTCACTGTTTTTCTGGTTTACAATTTTCTTTTTTGCTTTTTTTTTTTTTGTTATTTTTCTTATAAGAATCATGCTATGCCATTTTGTAGAAACTATAATAAATGTGAATTTAGAAAAAGGTGCTTATAAAAATTTTCAATAAAAAAAAATTTTTTTTTTTGCAGAACTATAAAATAAATTCTTTGTAAGTATATGAATGTGTAAATGTAAATGTATATGGATATATTATACTTAAAACTGAAGAAAAATATTTGCCAGATTTTGTCGTTTTTGTATTGCAAAAATTTTCAATTAAATAAGAATACAAACATTTTTAAATTGCAATAACACATATATTATTGCATTTCTGTATACGAAAGCACATAAAGTCATACATCTATATAAACAAATATATAGAACAGGGATAAACTAACGCAGAGGGTTGACAAACTATTAAGATGACCTCATCACATAACGGTACTTTATATCTCCAATTTTTTGAATATATGTGCCATTAGGACCGATGCCGTCATCTAGTGGCCGAACAATGCTGTACAAAGTTTTCTTAACATTTTGTAGTATTTTACTTAAACTGTTATATTTTTGCTTTACGTCAGTATACAAGAATCGTATTTCTATAATATTTTAGAGCATAATACTATAACGGTAGCACCGATGATGTATATTTATACGGTATACTGATGAAACAATGTGTATATTTAAAATACCGTTATGTGATGACGCCATCTTAATCGATGATCACCTCTTTGCGGAAGTTTTTCCTAGGAGAGTAGTTAGTGTCCCTGATATGTCTAGTTTTCAATTTTCAAAAAGCTTAGTTCCTTATATACTACTGCAATTATATACTGGAATTAATCATTAATTTATTATTAATGATTTCAGCTTAAATATCATGTATGCAGATAAAAATTTAAAAACTTTACCAGTAATTAAAATAATTGAACATGTTCTAATATAAACAAAACACTAACAATACTAAAAAGAAATTTAGTCATAACACAACATAAATATGTATGTATATATTAATATTCCAAAAGAAAAGTGACTGATACCAGTATTTTTTTCTAAAATGTAAATGAAATTGTACAAAAAAAAAAAATTTAAATCTAACAAGTCTTATTAAAAGAATAAAAAAATTTAAATGTAATATTCATAGATTTATTTTTACTTTTGTCACCTGTCATTTAAATTGAAATCACCTTTCACTATATATCATTAAAATTTAATACGCGATTTTTTAATTCAAATTCATTCAAACTAAAATATAATTTTTTCAAATAATATTGTTTATACCTTATTTGGTATTCTAAATTGAGACGAGCCCAAACACCAAATAGTTAATTAAATATTTCTTCATTATAAAGTTTTTTTTTCAAAATTTTCTTATTACATTGTTATTACAGAGTCTTTTATGAATCAAATAAAATTTGGTTTGGAACAACCAACAACCTTTATTTATTTTCCTTCTCCCTCTTCAGAACTAAATGGACATTCAATTGTAATTTGAAAAAGGATTAACAAATAAAGAAAATATTTAGATATGGTGGGAAAATAAAACTCAAATTTTTAATGTAATAACTTCAATTTTCTCTGTTATATAGAATTTATGTTTCATAAATCTAAAACTTTTTTTTTACAAAGTTTTAACAATTTAACGTATTTTGATCAATCTTTATTCAAAGTTAACCTGAACCATATATATCGATATCGTTTCATTATATGAATATCATGTTTTTTAGTGTTTTTACTTTTGCCCAAAAATTGCAGTCTTTTAATGTAATGTAATTACAATAAAATGTATTAATTGTATATCTGAATTGTGAATCTGTTTCATGTCATATTCATGAGTTTTTAAAGCCTTAGTCTTCAACATCATCTTCATAGGTTTGTAGTTTATTCGTCTCAGTTACAGGTTTATATCGTATCTCTTCTATGTCTTGAGCTTGTAGACGGCTGTCTCTTCCCTATAGGAGCTTCCTCAAATTATTTTTAGTCGGACTATATGAACTTTATCTTTTATCGCTTTGTTACTTTTTTCCTTTTGTCAGTATAAGATTTGCATCATCTTAAGTAGCATTTCACTATATGTGCTATCCATCTTTTTAAATCTTGCCCTTCTTATATCAAATTTTTTAAGTTGAAAAATTTCCCTGGTATAGTTGTTTACTTCAAAAAAAAACTCTGAGTTTTCAATACTTGTTTCAATTACTTCTTACTAATTGTCATTTTTACATATTTCCAATTTTAATTATTTTTAATTTTGTAGTGTTAAAAATGGCAACAACGATAAAAAAAAATCACTAATTAAACTTTGTATTTTTTTTCTTTCCTCTTCAATAAAAAAAAAAAGAAAAAAAGAAAAAGATTCCAAAGTGTATTTCTGTCTATAAATACAATTCCAAATATAGAAAATCCTCCTTCTACTGAGGTTTATATTATTGTACAATGTACCCAATATTAATTTACAAAATGGTTTCTTTTATTTATGTTTTTTTTTTTTTTATATTATTTTTAATATTCTAGTCAAAATTATTATCAGCAGCAGTTTAGTGAAAAACAAAAAAAAAAAAAAAAAAACAAAAAAATCATTTTCACTTTAACTTCGTTTTAGGTTTAATTTTTTCTTTTTCTTTTTTCTTAATGAACTTCCGAATACCATTACAGTCACGTCAATTTCATATCCGTTACAGTGTCATCGCACATTTTATTTTTTAAAAAGGTAGCAAATAAAAAACTACAGCAGAGCAGACGTAAAATATAAGTAAATACACACATATACATTTGCATAAATTTAAATGTCATATAAAAAAATAAAGAAGAAACATAAGATAAATTTTGTACGTAAAAATCATTAAAGTTACAATAGATTTACTATTTAATTTTAGTACAAACAAACACATTTATATATTATTTGTATAGAATGTATAAACATAAATGAACTTATATGTATATATGTAATGTGCATATACATCTATATATATAATATTATATGCATGTAAAACACTTGAATATGTTATCTAGTATAGCATAAACAAATATAGTTAATATCATTTATATTAAATTAATTTTGTATTCATTTTGCGCAATTTGCGTAATGAATTTTTCATTATTATCTACATTTTTTTTCTTTTTTTTTTAGGTTATAATAAAAATAAACGCAAATTTCTCGTTTTTTTTTTATTCATTATTTACTTTTTTTTTCCGTAAATGTTCCCCTAAAAAATAATTTGGTTAATGTTATAATGTTGTTGTTGCCTTTTATTATTGTGTGTTCTTTTAATCTAATTTAAGTTAACAAAAAACAAAAAAAAAAAAAAAAACGAAAAAAGAAACAACTTAAGAACCTGTCGCGGCAGTACGTAAATTATTTATATTTAAAATCTAGTGCAGTCAAAATATTTTAATAAAGCGGAACAGAGCAGAGCAGAGCAGAAATTACAAAAAAAAAAACAAAAACAAAAACTCTCTAATTTTCTCCAGTGTTTTGTTTTTTATTCATTTTCTTATTTTGGTTTTTAGATTCACAACGTGAAGTTATTTTCTTGATTTCCTTTTTTTTTAATTTTTTTTTTTTTTGTTATTGTTATTATTTAATTTTTCTCTCATATTTTTTTTTTTGTGCCCGGCTCATTAATGAAAATTTTTGCTATAATGACTTGACGGAAAATTAAAAAAAACAAATCACATTATATTAAATGTTTGTACGAGTTGGTATTGATTTTGTTCGGTTAAGCCGATTATAAGAAAATTAAACAAATGTTTGTTCTTGTACGAATTTTTAATTTAATTATTAGGTCTTAATTTTAAATAGTTTTTATTAGTCGATTTTTTTTATAAATTAATTATAATTAACTATGTATTAATCTGCATACGTAAACTTAGTAATTTTTAAGGTAAGATGCTAAAATTTTTGTGGAAAATGACAATAGTTGGAAGCTATACAATTAAATAAATTAGTATAAAAATGCAGCTCTGTATTTTTAAATAAATCAAAAGATGAAAAGGAATAGGTACAAGTTATAAAAGATGTTGCTGATGTTAAAATTATAGGCAGTAAATATATCGTCGGTATTTGGGCAAAAGTGACCAAACGCAAATTTGTAATATTTAAACTCATCAGCTTTTAAAATGCTGAGCATTTTTACTAGTAAAGAATATAGCTAAGTAGGACTGATAAACTAAATATCACAATCACTTTTGAATGGCGTTTGGCCAAACCAAAGTGTAAGGATTTTAAGTTATTTTATTGGTGATAAATTATTTCTTGTCAAAATTTTGAAACTAATGCTGGCCTAATAAATTATATATGCATGAAATTAAGTAACGTCCGATTTAGTGACATTCCGATCTGGTGACGTTCCGATTTAAAATAAATAATTTTAAATTAATTGTAATTCTTCTAATTTACTGAAGTTATGCTTCTTATACTCGTATCTATAAAAAAAAATAAAAAAATACTATTTTTGCTCTCTAATATTAATAAAAAGTAGCGAAACTTATTCATTTTATTAGTCAAATTTTTGCTTAAAAGCTGAAGATACATTAAAAAAAAATATGTCAATCTTTATGAATTGTTATGAAGGTGTTTAACAGTTCAACAAGTTATTTTGAATTCAAAATCTAAATCAAATGATTTTTGCAAGCTTGTTGAATATTGCCGAAAACCTATAATTTAAAAAAAAAAAACATATTTTTCTGAAAAGTAAAATTTTATTTGACTTTTAAATTAAATTGAAGAAGGATTTTCAATTACCTGCAGATAAGTAACTGTTTTTGAAAAATTCTTGGAAATATTTTATTATAGATTATATTATAGACACATTTTATAGACATTATAGACATATTTTAAAAAATTTCATCTAAGAAATTTCATTTTTTGCTTCTTTTTACTTTAAAATCTATTTAAAAAAAAATTTAAACTAAAATGTTTCTTCCTATACTTTATATATTTTGTCTAGCTTTTAGAATATTCTAAAAATATGTTTCAATTTCCTAACTGAAGAATATGAATCTTTTGATGTAAGATTTTTGAAATTTGTAAACAAAAAAAAAAATTAATTATCAATATAAGAAAGAAAGAGACATACAGAAAAAAAAAAAAATGATAAAGTAAAAAATTGAATTAAGGAAGGAAGAATTAGGTTCGTTCGTTGACTTACTTGGCGGCTCATTCACAATATACAATAAACAAAAAAAAAAAAAAAACAATAATAATCAAAATTTCATTTCACGACTCCACGAATTTTTCACTTATTTTAACTAAATTTTAAGTTAAGTTGTTATTGTTGTTATTGTTCTTGTTTTTATTGTTCTTATATATGAAATTAAAGAATTTGTCACAAATTGCTAATTTTATGAAACTTTTACAATGTGTTCAATTTACTCAGTTATTTTTATAGTTAGGTATATATACACATAATATGATATATGTATATAATATATATATTTTATATACAAAATATATAATATGTATAGTGTGTACCTTTTTATGTTAATTTTCTTTTGTAGATTCAAAATTTCTTTTTTTTTTTTTTTTATAATTATAAAACATTAATAAAAGAGTCTAGTGTTGTGTTGTAGTGTCATATACGTATGATGTGTCATCACAAGTTTGAAGCATACAATAACAATTTGTTGGTAATGCTTTAGGGTCTACACACATAAAAGAAAAGTATGTTACTTATAAGTAAATGGGGAATTTAATTATATGTATTATAATTTATAATGGTAAAAATATTTTTTTTTTTTTTTGAAAATAATTTTTGTTTTTGTTTTATTTTAATTAGTTTTAGGTTCATCTCCTTATTTAGTGTGCGATTTCTGTTTTTTTTTTTTTTTTTTGTTTTTGAAAATTTGCGTAAAGAAAAATAATCTGTTATAGAATTATTTTTAATTTAAAATAAAATAAATACTTTGTGTTTAAAATGTGTAAATTTGAATTTTTTTTTTCTTGAGTTATTAAAACAAAATATTCTTTTCTTATTGACATTTTGTTTATTTATGGTATCATTTAAAAAAAATTATTTTTTTGTGGCCAGTGGATTTCTAAAAATGAACTTCTATAAACCTAATAATCTTTAACTTTTATGAATTTTAAAATGATTGATATATAGAACTGATTTTCGTATAAATTTATAAACAGTCCAGTTCTTTTTGTCAAATGAGTTTTCAGAATGATATTAAAAAGTACTATTAAAAAGTATAGTTAGATAAAGAATAGGAAAAATTATTTAGATAATCAGTTTTATTGGGAACCATGATCCTAAAATTAATCTCAATCCAATCATTTCATCTTAATCCTAAAGTTAATTTTGAAAAAAATACAATTCTTTTTACGTAGCATCTTTTTCTTTTATCTGATCAATGTTATGTAGTAGTTCAGTCGATTTTCCGCCGACATAACATCAATCGAAAGATCTCGTGCTCAAATCCCGGTCAGATTATAATGTATATAGTAAAGTAATTTATATCATATTAGTTTACATCATGCCATAAGATAATAGATGGTACACAAATATAATATTTGAGTTTCTTAATACAAATGAGTAATCAACGGCTTAATGGAAATAATGATCCAAAAATCTGAAGTGCAATCTAATATGAATAATTAGTCACTTAATAGATTCATGTTAATTTAAAAGCAATTAGGATGAATATTTTAACTAAGTAATTTTAACTGAAATATTCACCAGCTTTGTATGGAATATGCAACTACAAAATTTGTATTCAAAACTTAATAAAATAAATAAAACTTTTTAATACCTATATTTAATTCTTTACAGCTTCCAAATAATAAATACGACTAGACTGACTATCTGTAATTTATGTCTAAATTGAGAAGGTATTATATAAAATGAAAAAAAAAACAAATTTACATAAGAAATAAAAATAACTTTGTGAATTTTAACTAAATTTTCTGGTTTATTTTGATGACAATAAAACAAGTGTGTGTTTAAGAATTAATAATTTTTAATTTCTACTAAAATTACGTAAAATGCATTTTTATGAAAAAAAAAAAAGTAGAATATCAACCAGGTTATTAGTACAATTTGTTTGTTTTATTATTTCTTGATTTTCTTGGTTTTCTACATTGAAAGATATTAACAATTTAATTTTGTGTATTGCACATCGTGCCTTCAAATTCTTTAAAGCAAATTGGGCAATTCTATTAAATTTTATAAAATTACAAATCATTTTTAAAACTTTTCATATTCTTGACTAACTAATTGAACCTTATTTTTTGTAAAACAGCTAAAATCAAATTTGTTATCACCAAATGTACTAAGTGTGCTTGTTTATTTTTTGTTGTATAGTCATAGTAAGTGGGAGTCACTAATTGGCTAAAAGAAATTCTATACGCATATTCCCCTTGGTTGTGTAGGAATTTAATGAATATAATTGCTTGTTTAATCTAATATAATCGAAAGGTGTTGTATTAAGATAATCAGTTTTCAATACAGAATAATGAAGGACAGAATAGATCTGTCAGAGGACAAGGCGGAATTGTCAGATCACAGGTTTAGTAGGACTAAAAAAAGAATTTACATTTAACAAAATTAAACTAAGCAAAAATATATATATAATGTTCAATTTATGCGATATATATATATTCAATTTTCTCTATGTATTTTTTTTAATTTAAAAATATCCTCTAATATGTTGTATTATTAATACTTTGTGTTCCATGCGTGATGGTTTATTTTATCTATAACATTACCATTCTTTTCATATTTTGTAAATTGTATAGCATCTCATTTTATCCTATAATTATCTGATAATAGCTAAAAAATTTCTTTTAAATATATAATTATTATACCTCCTTTTTTCACTTCTATACAATTATTCATTTGTTTTTAATACTACCTTAAACAGCATTTCATTTAATTACATAATTTCAATTATTCCCTAATTTTTCCCTTTTCTCTAATTTACCGCCAAAAAAAAAATAATAAAAACTTTACAGCTTTTTTGTTATAAAAAAATAATTTCTGTACGATTGCAAAATAGAAGAGCTTAGCTTCAACTTTTAACAACAATAGACAAAACCTACTGACAATTTTTTATTATATTCTTTAGGTTCAAAAACAACAAAGAAAAAAAAATTAAATAAAAGAACTCTTTAATAGAATTCACGTCTTAGTAATGAAATTTTATACAATAAATAGCACAACATTTTTTTTTTTATTTTGCCATAAAAAAAAAAAACAAAAAATTAAAAAGAAAACAAAGAACAAAAAAAGTCAAAGAAAGTAAGACAAAAATTATCACCAGGTAACTTAAAGTAACACACAGGTATGAGCACTAATCTACAAAAATTAAAAAAAAAAAACCAAAAGCGTTAAAATTTATTCAAAAACTTTTTTTTTCTGATTTTTCTTTGTTTTTGTTTTTTTTTTTCTACAATTCAAAATCATCACAAGACTCACCATTATTCTGTACCAGCACTTCCACCTCCATATTTAACGCATAATAAGTCTAAAAGAAGTTAAAAAAAAAAAAAACGAAAAATAAGAAATAATTTCACTTTAAGTGAAAAAAGAAAATAAAAAGAAAAAGAATGAGCCAAAAAAAAAAATAATAATAAAAATACAGAAACAAAAAAAAAAAAACGAAAACAATGTGGGTTATAATGTCTCAAAAAATGATGTACATAAAAAAAATGTAATAAATGCAGGTTATAGATACAAAAATATGATACACAAACATAAATACTAATATGTATACATAAATTTACCATTTCTTATCTTCGTGCTTTGTCCCTGATATTCTTTTAACATTAAGTCAATGACCTTTAACTGACATCGACTTCAATTTTTGTTGTTGTTGTTGTTTTTTTTTAAAATATGATAGGTATATCTAGGAGTTATAATCATATTCATAAAACGTTATGTTTTTAGGTTTGTTAAATGATTGGTGTGTATAACCAACATTTTAATTTTTTTTTGTTTTTTTTTTTTTTAAATTTGTTGGTAGGTAATGACAATTCTGAATATTAAATTAAAAATTATTATAATTTTTTTTTTTGTTTTTGGATCTTTCTCTTTTTATTTGAAGGTAAATTGCAAATACATACTTTTAAAAGTTCTTATGACTGTCAGTTTGTTATTGTATTTGATTTATTATAATGTAAAAAGTTTTATTGAAGGGCTTATTATTAAAATGTCTTTTGTGTCATTCAATAAAAATTCTTGTGCCTTCATAAAACTTTTTTTATTGTTTTGATTTTCTAAAGACTTGTTTGGGTTTCTTCATTTTCGACAGTACTCACAACTTTCCACGTATTATAAGAAATCAGTGCAATTGTTATCGAAGTGTTCAATCTAATGCTCCGTTCAAACGAGAAACAGGTGATGTCTGCTTTATTAATCAAAAATAAGTTTTATAATATTGTTTAATGGTTCTTATTTATTGTTTAATTATGGCCTGCACCTATTTTAGCAAAAAAAGAGAAATATGTAAGTAGTTATTGATTGATTCAAAAATATTTGGGTAGGATCAAATTAAAGAGACTTTATAAATATATGTTAATCAAATCGGTTTCGATTTAAATTGAACATAAGAGTCTTGCGAATTGGTGAAATTTATTTTAGGTCATTCAACTTATTATTGTAACAAATTTTGAAGTATATCTTGACAGCTCGAATTAAACCTCTTTGATTAACTGTTATTTGATTTAAAAAGTGTTGTTTAAATAATTTTATATTATATTTTTTTAATTGACATATTATATTTTTATACTTAATATATATACATATAACTTTTTTTTACTAAAAAGTCCATTTACACCAATTTACCTCTTTTTTGATTTAATATGAAATGACGTAATTTTTCTTATTACGTCATTTGATTATAACTCATCTAAAAAATTTTAAAAAGTTCTAACGCTTTATATAAGTAGCTAAAGATAATTGATTTTATATTATACATTGTAATACTGATTACCCCTCCATTTAACCATCCTAATTCTAATATCCTTTCTACCATTTTTTTTTACATTTTTCAACAGTATTATCCGTATCAGTGATCCTTAACAATTATTACCGTTTTAATTGAAGGTGACATTAATTTGTTTTAAGTTTAAACATCCCTAATATTATTAGAATGCGTTTTTTTTTTGAATAAATCGTTATAATATGTAGATTTTCACACAAAAACATTTTATATCTTTGTATGAAAAATAACTAACATCTTTAAATGAGAAGTACAAAAGAAACAAATACAAAATAGATCTATGAAGAAGAAGCTCTTATGGCTATCCTAGTAAGTTTACAGCATGATTCAGATATCCAGGTAAGTTTACAGCAAGATTCAGCATGAGAAAAAAGGCGCACAGAATGGTTTAGCGATGGACAATAAGAAACGTTTTTATATTTCGACAGAAATGATTAGTTCTCATATTGTACTGAATATCATGCTGTAGTTGAATATTTCTCTATGTTAAAAAATTTGTTAGATTTATCTTTAAAACTACTGTTATTTCAATAACGATTTTATTTATTGATTCCTTTTAAAAAAGCAAAAAAAATAAAAAAAGTTATGAAAGGGTACTATGAATAAGAGATTCATATAACATAATAATGGTTAGTTTTAATGATAATAGAATGAAAATGATAAAAATAATAATAATAGTAATAATAATAATTGTTAGAATGACTTTTTAAGATCGTGTAACATAATTTTTGGAATTAATTAAAAAAGTAGAACAAAATAAGAAAAAAAAAAAAAAATCAGAAAAAAATATTTTAATCTTTGTTTTAGATGGGCACGTACATTTTTTTCCTTATATTTAGGGGTTACTTTAATTTTGAATTTTCATCTATTTTAAAAATCTTAAGTAGATAATTAAATATTAAAAATTATAATATTAAGGTAAGAAATAATTTTTGATTTTTTTATAAAAAATTATAAAACAACAAAAACATAAAATTCAATGATAATAATAAATAATGTGTATTATAATATAAAAGATTGAATTTCTTAAGTAATTCTATGTGTAGTCTTTGCAAAATTTTTAAAACTATACATAAAAGTTACATTTTATGAAAATTTATTCAATATAAGTTAAATTACCCTTGAAGGTAAAGAACACAGTACATATTTGGTTATCATTAGTATAAAATATTATATTTTTATATAAAATTTTCTTAGTTGCTATATATTTATACGTATATATTTTAAATGAATGATACATATATATTATGCTTTTTTTTTTGAGTTAAAATCAAACTTTTAAAAGGAAAATTTGGAAACTTGATTTAAAGGTAGGTTCTTTGTTGAAATACTTAAGAACTATAGAAAAAAAAAAAAACAGTTTTTGTTGTAAGTTTATTTAAGTGTATAATATTATGTGTTTTTAATTTTTTTTTTTTTAGTAATTATTTATAGCCGTTTTTCGTTACTTCTAATTTTTTGAAACTGTTAAAGATTTAATAAGATTTCGAGTCAATTGTTAGTATCAAGATATTATACATATACATTGCAGAACTTTGTAATACACTATTGGAAATAATGTAGATTAGGTTTAGATTAGGTTAGATTAGATGTGGAATGTTTAGATGGTAGCAAGCAAATCCAAAGATCACGCAGTTCATTCGGTCTTCATAGGGTATTTAAGGAAAGAAACACATACCTTTTTTTGTTATAAAGGATAAAATATTTTAACCAACAGAATAAATTGAACTGGCTATAGTGAACTTTGCAAGATTCAATTAACAACTTGACATTTTATCCGATAATATTTCGTAGAAATCGAATTTGGCAAAAAAACATTTATCCCTGAATCGCATAAGGTAAATTGGTTGTGCATAATGTTAATTTTATAAAAAAAAAAGTGTCCATATAAATTTTTTGAAAATCTCCCCAGAGCAAATATTGACTTATTCCAAAGTGGAAATCACTTTTTGCATCAGATATTCATATTAGTAGGTATTCCAAATCGAATAATTATAATCATAACTGTTTTAAAAAAGTTTTTCAGGGTTTAATCTAATATATATATATATTTCTTTTTCTTTTCCCGTTCCTTACTTATTATATGTAATCTCTATTATGTACTCTTGGTATGAAATTTTTAAGTTATAACAAGAATTCGATCTTATTAAAAAACAAATAAAATAATGGTTTAACGTTCTAATGGTAATTTGTGTTTTTTTTTTTTTTTTTTTGTAAACGTTACAATAATTGCCATTTTCATTTTATTCAGTATGAAGGTTGCGGTAAATGTGGTAAATATTGAATTGAATTTGTAAGATTTTTTTTTTTTTTTGTTGCTTTATTTATTTTAAATTTTCTATTTCATTGGACTTTAGGTTTTTTTCTTCTAATAAATAAACGTTTTACAAATACTTAAAGATAAATAATTCAGAAAAGTTAATGAAGCGATTCTAATGACCTGGTTTAGAAGAATACAATTTTTAGTTTATGGTTTTTGTTTTGTTTATAATATTAATTTTATAATGCGATAGTATATAATATCGTTGATCCGATATATTATAAATGATTTAATAATTTTTTTTTGTATTTAAAATACAATAGTACTACCATTACCACCTCTTTTTTTTTTTTTTTTTTTTTTTTTTTTGGAATTTTCTTTGTTGGGATGGGGACCTACAATAGTTTTTTAATTTTTTTGCTTTATTTCAAAAAGACTTTGATCACGAATTGAAATTTCGATTATTTCTTTTGAATTTATAATCGATTTTAATTTTATTTTAGTGTTTTCGCTTGTTTATTTTTGCACAAAACAATATGAAATTATTTGATAAAAACAAAAAAAAATTTTTTTTTTTTTTTGTGACGAATTGTAACCTTTAATCGTATATTTATGAAATTTTTCAATAGATGATTTTGTTTTTGTTTTTTTATCTGATTTTTTTTTTTTTTTTTGTTTTTTTGAATTTTTAAACAATGGGTATATTAAGTATTTGTTTTCATTTTTCTTTTAATCAGAAATTCTATTGAAAAACTTTTCGTTTTTAGAAATGGGACATGTCCATTTCTTATATTTCTCTTTTCTTTGTTTTTTTTTTTTCATTTTATTTTATTTTTTTATTTTTTGAAATAGTTGACCGTGAATTTATTTGAATATAAAAATTCATAGAATTTAAATTCTAAAATTCTGAATTTGATTCTTTCTTTGTTTCCATTTGATTTTTATAGATAGACTTAAAAAGGAAGTTAATTTTAATTTAATTTTATTTTGATTTATGAGATTTAAATTGAAATTTGAATTAAGTTATTTTTTGGCGGTTCCAAATAATAATAATACTTATAATATCAATTTTAGAAATTTTTCAATTTATTAATAGTTTTCCTGTATATAATTGAATCATAAAGTAGATAAGCATTCTATAATATTATATAATAAAGTAAATTATACTATAAAAATTTTAAATTGAAAACACAATCAATTAACAATCGTATAATTTTTGGCAGATTAAAGCGCCAAAATTATTATTTGTGTTTGTTAATAATAAAAATAATTTTTTATTTAAATTTAAGCGAAATTGAAATTTTTGAATAAAAGGATATTGTATGCTGCAAATGTATCAAAAATTAAGAACAAATAAAATATGGTAATCTAAATGTTCTTATTTATAAAATGTGTTTTTTGTTTTTTATCCCAGCAGATTATCATCTGTCAAAATAAAATTCATGTTTTTAGCACATTTTCATAAAATTTTGAAAAAATGTGCTTATTAGTTTCACTTTATTCGTCTGCCTGGGTGTTTAAAAAACTTCTACACCGTTTGAAATAAAGCAATAAAATTTTAACTACGGATAGACATCGCCTAAAAACTAATTTTGTGGAATAACTTTTTTCTGTAGCCCTACCCGTTACGGAGCTTTAGTGCTACAAAGTTCGAAAAAGCCCTACTTTTGAATTGTTGTAATACAGGCTCTATAAGGCATTTTCAATTTGGAAACGCCAAACGATAGTTGATTTTATAAACTTTATAAATGCGTATATATAAAATAAATATGTATGTGGCTATTGCGATGCGGTACATAATATACCGCTATGTGAAACACAATTTTTGTAAAAATTTGCACTCCTTCTATCTTACAAATGGTTTTACTTATTCTTACTCAGCAAAAAAATTTAGTGTCGCCCTCCTTTTGGGGGCTGTAAGGAGTTAAAAACTGAAAATTCTTTATTTTTAAACACCTGTAACTTGGGCACCTGTTCCAATTTTTTTGAAGTCATATACATAATGAAGTAGTAACATTATAGTTTTATTTGAGTTAATAATTTTTCTTAAAAATATAGGGTTACCTTATAATTGACGAAAGTGTGATTTTTTTTAAATTTTTTCTTACTGTTTTCATTATTATTCATTAATATAATACGTAATTTATACATTATTATAAATTTATTTTTCAATATATCTACTATTTACTATAGGCTTATTATGGAATATTTTTTAATTTTAGAAATTTCATTTTTTGAAAATCTTTGGTTTTTTTTCATTACCTGTTTGTTTTATAACAGGATCACTCAGTGCTTGTAATTCGTGTTTTTTTTTCTATTAAATTAGAACATGCTCAGACCATGCTGTGCAAAATAAATTGACAAATAAATTTTGACGTTAGTTTAAAAAAGAAAAGTCAAAATAATTTTTTTTCGTGATTTTTGTTATTTTATTCATCCATTTTTAATTTTTACAAAATTACTATTAGTTATTGATTTTATACATTAATATTTATTTTTAATTTTAATATTTAAACAAAACAAAATAAAATATTACAATTTATTCAAATTAATTTTTTTTTTATTAAATATGAGGGATCTGACTTGACTCTAAAATGATCATCGCGTATACCTAAAGCGTAAATAGGTATTATGTAATAAGTCAATGATTTTTATCTTAGCTATTGATAAAGAAACTATTTAAATCCAATGAACTTCTTCACTACCATTTTAATGTAATAAATAAAATTGAAAAATCTTAACAAAGGTAAAACCTTTAATTTTTATTTAAATAGAATTTCGCTAATTTCTCGTTTTTTCGGACATTTAAAATTTAGGAAAAATTCAACAATTTTCTGTGTAAATTTTCTAAACAAAATTATTCCTCCATTTTAAAACATTAAATGTAAATTATAATTTTTAAAATAATTATAGTGATAGAAAAAATTAAATATTGAGTAGTTGAAATTGTCAATTAACAAATTATAAATAAATTATTATAATATGGCAAACCACAAATTGTTCGTTTTTTTTTTTATTTTATTTTTTATCCATATGGAATATTTATTTGATTTAAGTAATTTTATACATTATTTATTTTAATATTATTAAATTTTTCATCTTTTATTGATTTTATTGATTATTTATTTACAAAATATATTATTTATCAAGGTATGTTATTTTATACGTATAAATACTGTAGATATTATGTCAATTTAAATATAAGACTAGTTTGCAGTTAAATCAAAAATTAAAGCCACAAAATATATTGAAAATTAAAATTTTATCGTAGTATAAGTTGTCAAAAATAATTTCTTATGATAATCCTATATTTTAATAATTAAACTAGATAATATATTAGTGAATTAATATTTTTTAATGACCTGTTATGAATTATCTTTTAACGTTCACTATAATCGTGATGACTCAAGTAGAAAGTGGGATTTTCTTCATTGAACAGGCAAAAAACTTAACCAATATAATATAAGGGTTGGAATTTAAATAAAAAAAAAAACAAAACCAGAGACACAAGATCTTTCTTTGTTTCGAACCCGCACTCGTTCGTTGTTTACAGTGTAGTTTATACACTCTTACCCACTAAGCCGCTGAGGTCCAACATTAATATTTTTAAAAAAATTGATTCAAATCCCTTATAAAAATTAACTTTAACCTTTGGACACAAACAATTTTAATTCGTCTAGTATTATATAAAATAATTTTAATTCGTCTAGTATCATTAAATTGAACAGTAAAAGATTTTATTAATCATAGTGACAAGACTGGAACTGTATAATGTATATTTAAGTAATGTAGCAAATTCATGAGTCTCTTTCATATTTGTCTTTTTTAAACATGTAATATATGTTTGTATATATGTATTTTATATAACTAAAACAGTATTCTATAATTCAAATTTTTATCGATTTATCGCAACGGTTGAATTTATTTTTATTATATATTTAATCCTTATAATATACTACAACTTAATCTTTAAGTTAAACAGTTCGTGCATATCGACATGCAAATAAAATTCTACAATACAACAAATTTTTGACTTAATAAGGCGCTCATCACAAAAGAATTAAAAAAGGAAAAAACAAAAAAAAAAAACAAAACCATAAAAAATCGCTGACGCTCAATAATTCTTGAAACGTGATATCGAAAAATTGCCATAATAAAATCCAAAACAACAATCAACAATTAATACATTACAAAAAGCAATAACAACATAAGTAAGCAACAAAGTAAGTAAAAAGTTAAATTCTACTCCCTCGAAGTTTTTTATTTTCATTTTTGCTCTCCTCATTTTCTGTTTTTTTATTTTTTATTTCTTCAATTTAAATACAATTCTCCTAAGTTCCAAATATAGAGTATTTCAATTAAAAAACTTCAATCCACCTCTACTATTTTATTGTATATTTACTATATACCCTCTATTTTTCTCATAATTTCGTATTTTATGGTTTTTCGACGACCCGCCATTAAATCCTACAATAAAAAAGACAAAACAAAAAAAAAAAAAAATAAAATTTTTAAATAAATTTTTTCTTTCGTTTTATAATTTTTGTTGTTGCAAAGTTTTTCCGCCATCATTACGTCGATCGCCCAAATATTTCCGTTCATTCTCATTTTGTAATAAGCATTAAATTTTTTAAGTATGATGTAGTTTTAGTGTTATCGTGCAACTTACTAATGCAGTATTCAGTTTTTGAATTAACATACAAAATTAAAAATATGATTTAAATTTTCCACTAAGTTAATTTCTTTATGGATCATAAATCTTACACTAAGTCATTTATTTTTAATATTTTATTAAGCTTTGATATTTTGTATCATTAGCTTCACTATGCCGTTAATTGTTTGGCTGCAGGACAAAAGTGAAACGCAATTAAGTATGTTAATTTCTGCACCATCTATTATCTTATACAAGAATTGTTTTTATTTAATTATGTATTAAAATACGATTTTATTTATTTGATATATATACTTATTTTTTTTATTTAATACTAATTATATTATAAGAAAAATCCATATTATTTTTTTATTTGTTTATCTATATGATTTAGCCGGGTTTTAATCCCTACTCCGTTGGATAGATATTTACTAAACTCTATAATATGTAAATTTTATGAATCAATTTAATAAAAATTGTTGATAATTTGAAAACATTTTTTTTTTTTAATGCATTTTTCTGACACATAAATGTGGACAGGAAATTACACAACTTTTCCTGTTCAGACGTGGCTGTAAATGTCGTAAGGGGGAATTTGAAAAATTTAAATCCCATCAAAATTAAATTTTTATGAACAGTAAGAATAGAATAGAATAAGAATAGAATATAAGTAAGAATAATAGAATAGAATAATAAGCATATAAGAATAGAATATTAGAATATCTCAAGTTATGAAACTTTGAGAATCATAGTAAAAAAATCATGGGTTTAACTATAGTATAGCAGAAAGTACCTTAATAAATAAAAGCCATACTTGTCAAATAATCTCAGTGCTACTATAATTACATTTATAAAAGGTATCAAAAAATATAAGTGAATGGTCTAAAGTTACATTTATAAAAGGTGGGTATTTAAATTTAAAATAAAGTGTAGATATATGAGGAAAAAGAGAAACTCGAATTCCGAAATTATTCAAAAAAGTACAGATGCTATAAAGCGTAATAATTAGGAAGCAGCCTTAAAGAAAAAAATCCAAACAAGTACCTTTATTACATTATTACAATCATTTTGATAAACTACAATTAATGTTACACTGCTTTGCATAAAAAAATTTCTAAAACGACAACTCTTATTATATTTCCATAAAATTTATATAATAAAAAAAAAGGTGAATTACTAAATTGGAAAAAAAGAAAAAAACATTTTTTTTGTTGTTGTTTTTGTTGAAAATGATTTCCATTGCACGTTGTTCTCCACTGAAATTGATCTCTATGACGAAATAAAAAAAAAGAAAACTTCACAGAAAATTTAAAAAAATTAAAATTAACAAAAAAAAAAAGAATATATTTTTCCGATTTTGACTTTTTTATGTTTTGTTTTGGTTTGTTATGATTTTAGTTAACTTTTTGTTTATTGATTTTTATTTTTTTATTTTTTGTTGTATTTATTGGGTGAATAAGTCTGGCGCCAAAAATTACCTTATAAGATGAGGTGTGTTGTATGTTTATAAGTGTACTTACGAATGTATTAATGTTATCCACTTATTATTATATTTTTATTTTTTTTCTTTTGGTGTTATTTTTTTTATGTTGACTTCTAAGGTGGCGTTTAATAATGATTATAATTGCACCAACAAACCAAATTAGTCGTTTAAATTTGTTTTTTCATATTTTTTTATTTTTATTTTTTTTTTATTTTATAACATGCAATCATGCAGATAAAACTATAAAAATTTTAATATAGTAATAATTGTAGATTGTTTATTAAATTGTTGGTCGAGTAGCTGACTAAAATGTTTTTATAACATATGTATTTTGTATTTAAACAAACATCGAAGAAAAGTTTTAGAAATCAGACATTAACACATAACAAAAAATCCTTGTTAAAAAGTGTTAAAGAGAGTTTGCAAAAATTACTTTTCTTTAAGCAGAGCTTCAGAAGTAAAACTTCAGCAAAAACAACATTAAGGAAAAGTCGATTTGTTTCATTTGTTTCCAGCGGGAAATGATTTAGATTTTCTAATGTGCTAAATTTTATAGTTTTATCTTTTTATGATGTCGTATTTATGATATGATATCGTAACTGAGCGCACCTAATACACAGTTTTGTTTTAAAATATAACCACTAGGTAATCAATTCAAATAAAATTGGTTTTGAAGTATGATAATATTCTGTATAGATAACTCTCAAGAGTTCCGGATGTTTTTTTTTTAATTTGAAACCGAAAATAAGATTGAATAGTTTTTAAACACGCACCTTTACTTTTAAATTTATGAAACTTGTACTTATAAGATTCAGTTGAATTTATTTCAACCAAAAAAATAATTCATTTATACCATTATATTATCGAAAATGATAGAAAAAAATTTTAATTTAATCAATATTAGGTCCATCTAGGTATTTGCTCAGAACTTTAATATTACTTTTCATCAATTTTTTATATTCCAAGTCAATTTAAATTTCTTTAAGAGTTCAACAGCTGAATAAAAGATATCTGCAATCAAAAAATTAGCATATTATTTGATATTGCTGTTAATGGTTCATACCCTACCGTATATTGAATGTAAGTTATCAACATAAAAATTAGATTAAATATAAAGTGAATTAATTCATTATAATTGCACTCTCAAAAACCTTTCAACAACATATTATATTCCGTCCTTAACGCATAATGTATACCCATTATTTTTTCCCCTCTTATATTTGATTTTTAAGTAATTTGATCTATTTTGAAATATTAAAGTTATGTTAGACCAAGCAATGTAAAACGCATATAGGTTGTTATCAAATTTCATGTTAAAATTGCCATATCATATGGATTAAATGATTTAGACACTGAATGGTAAAACAATGATTTTTGTCCAGGCAATAAAATTAATTCTACCATGAAAAGTTGATTTTTTCCATGAATGAATTTTACTTTACTTTACAGATTTGCATTACAATTGCAATTTAATAGAAGTGTTTTGTGGACCCGAAAATGGAAAAACAAAAAAAAACAAAATAATTTAGAATTGAGTGAAAATTAAACTTTATATTGGACGTTTGGTTTTTAGTAGAGTGTAGAAATAGTCGAAAGATTGAAAATATTATATGAGTATAACAGGGAAAAAAAAAAAATTGTTAAAGATAATGTTACTATCCTGTATAATAAATAATAATATAAAGAATATACTATAAAAATATTACTAACTTATACGATTTGAGGGTTAATTTCAAAATGTTAAAAATTAACATTAATTGGGTAGGCAGTTATACGTAAAAATGATATATGAACTTTAGAATTCAAAATTTTTGTTATACACTCAAAAAAACCCACCAAGACAATTAGTTTGAATGATTTATAAACTTTTGATTAGTTTGAAACTTTAATTAAGGTATTAAAAGTTTCCGTTGTAGCCGTTAGTTTTCTATTATATGTTTCTAAATTTTTTTCTTTGTTATCTAATAGTTTAATGGTTAGGTTGAGCCTGTCAGCTTCAAAGATACATGTTACACAACACAACAGGGAATAAAAATGGGATTATTACGGGTAATGGATAAAGAAAGTAAGATATTGTGAATATACTCTTACTGTTATTTGACATCAATAAATTTGTATTCAATTATTACTTTAAACAGTATTAGGTCTTATTACATGTAAAATTACTTGGATTAAAATGACATCAATTTAATAATGAAAATTATTACTATTTACTTTGTTTGACATCAATTTAAATCCATTGGACTAATGTTAGTTGAATTAGATCGCAAACTACTTAAAACATTTAATTTTAACTCGAGTTGGAAACTGGGCCGGTGATTGAGTCGAAAATTGGTCGAAACTTTAACAATTGCGTGAAAGATTTTGGTGTTAGATTTGGTCTGATTGGTGTGAAAGATTTTTTTTTTTATATAAATCTACGTTTAAGTATTATCTTGTTAGTCACTAATTATCACTTTAAAAGTTTTAAATTATTAAGTTCATATTGTCCAAAAGGAAACAATTAAATTAAAGTGACGTTCAAAAATAAATAATTATTCTCATAATTTTATTTAAATTTTTTTTGAAAAATCAATTGGTTTGTATAAGTTTTACATTATGGTTAAATTTTTAATTTAGTCTTGTAAAGGAGATGCTGGTAATTGGATTGAAAATTTTACTTAACTTTGTTGACTCTTTACCTTTTCTTGATACCAAAAAAAAAAAATTATCTAATTCTTAAAGGATAATAAGGATGTCTGTCTTTAGTTCTGTTTTAGTCAACATATAACTATATCTATGACTTTTCTTTTTAAAATTTTTTCTTCAACTTCAGTGGGTAAATCACTTTAAAGCGGCGAATTTATAAGGTAAGTTGTACTAAGACCTTAATGTATAGTTGTAAAATTGTACTAAATATTTGTATATAATATAAATTAAAATTTTTTTTTTTAATATTTAATTCTTTTCAGTGTCTTATTTTCTCAATAAAAACTACTTTCATCTACAGACTGTACTGTATAGATAATGTCGAATATTTATGCCTCAAAACAAATTAATCAAAACCAATCTACCTACATTGTAAAATGTCACACAAAATATCTTATGTTATTATAGGTTTTAATTGTGTAAAGAATAATAATACTTAAATAATATTGGGTGATCTTAAAAGTATGTCAATCTTATTTAGATCCCTCAACATATTAACACAATCCATAAGTTTTACATCAATTATAACCATTTGTTATATGCTTATATTCAAAAAAAAAAAAAAATAGGTATACATATATGTATTCCACTGAAACTATGTTGTGGGTGATAAATTGTCGTTTTCTGTTTTTCAATATTTTATTAAATTTTTTTTTATTTTTTTATTTTATTGATAAAAAAAACCATCAGTATAAAAAATGGAGAAAATTTTAAGAAAGAAAAAAATGAGTTCTTAAAGAAAAAAAAATGAACCAATCCCGGATTTGATGGTTTGTCAATCGTTATTTACTTTTTGACTTAAAAGTTATCGTTGTATTGTTTTTTTGTTGTTGTTGTTTTTGTTTTCTCTCTTGAATTGGAAATTTATCATTTCTAGGTTTGATAGATTGACATTTTTTGTGGTTTTTTTTTTTCCTTTTTTTTGCAATATTGTTCTTTTCTTTATTTTTTTCGCTACCGTACTGAAATAAATTAATTTTGTTTTAAATAAGAAAAATAAAAAAAAAACACAAAATATTTTGTACGTCATTTAGATACATTTTAAGTTTTTTTTTAATGAATGAATGTAAAATGAATGGCAGTCCGTCATCTCGAAAAATTTCGTTATCTTTTTGACTTAGTGATTTTTAATAGTACAACTAATTGAGGGATCATCTCGGTCACGTACAACATACACCTTTTCTTTTCAGAAATAGTTTCTCTATTTTTGGGTTGAAATTTGGAATAGTAATAAGTTAACTCTAAACAAATATTTGTATTTCATTTTGTTTAAGAGAAATTAAGTATAGAATATGTGCAATTATTACATTACTGCGAATATTCAATTTTAAAATTATGATTTATTATTTTTTTTGTTGCAAAAATTTTAAGAAAATTTGTATAATATTTGCGTTCTTTTTACACGAAAATAGTAGTTGATAGTAGTTGGGAGTAGTTGGTAAATGGAACGCTAACTTAACATAATCGTATTTACACCTATCTACTCTTTCTCAAAGGTTGGTGTAGTTGAGAGTAGAAAAGAGTAGTTTACTCTGTAAAAGGAAGGCAAACAATATAATTTAGTTCAGTTTAAATTGTGCTTCTGTTGATTCTGATATAATTTTCATTTTTTCTTTTTAATAGAATTGTAACATCGCAGTGTAGAACTTTTCTATATTATTTTAGGTTTTGAATTTTTCGACTGCGTTAAGACATTGTGGTCAAAATAATGTATTCAATTGCACCTCCAGTTTTTCGATATTTGGTTACATTATAAAAATTTTCTGAATCCAAATTTTTGATTCTTTCTTAATTTGCTTTAATAAAATTTCATTTTAAATTCTTGAAGGAAACGCTTATACCCTGTAACATAAAAAAATAACTTTTGCACTTAGGTACATATTCTATCATGAAGAAATCACTAAAACCTACAATAAATCTTTTGTTAAATTGATCATATTCTCTTATACAACAGAAAGTACTTTTATGTGATGCAAAAAGTTGTATACGCTTTTTGATAATAAATCGTACTGATTAATAAACTTTTTAGTTCTTTTTATCATAAGTAAATCGAAAACCTACTCATTTATTAGTCAAATTGCTTTTTAATTTAACAAATTATTGAGTAGGCTTAAATAAGTAGAATTGATTTCATTTAATAAATCATTGTCACTGTCACTCTAATTTTAATTTCGCTCAAAACATAGGTCATACAATTTCTTTTAAAGCCAAAAACTTTTTCAAAATCACAATAGTAGATAAAATATAAACACAGTAAAAGATAGAAGTCATCAGTATTGATATTTAATAACAATATAGTATCAAACAACTATTGGGAATAGTAGCATTCTAATGTGACAACAAAACATTTCAATAATGTCATCAGTTGGAAAGTAAACTTAATATAAATTTAAGAATAATTAAAATAATATGGTAGGTTAAAGAAAGGGTATTCAGAAGTGAACATTTTCAAAAAACAATAAAAAATATTTTAGAATTATGTAATTACTTTTCTGTGATGAAAAAAATTCGGAAAATTAAGAGACTAAATGTAGAAGAAATTCTAAGAAAAATTGCATAGAATTCTTGGTGTTATCGTTTTCGAAATAGTCGCCTTTAAAAGTTTTCTATTTACATATTGGTATGAACTAAAATCGCCCTGGAGATACGAAAGAACAAAAATCTTGGACGTTTTTTTTTTCTCATAATAGTAAATAATTTACGAAATCGGAAAAACTTTTATAGCATTTATATTGATAGCTAAAAGCAAATTTATAGCACTTAAATTTCTTATCGTTTGACATTTTCAGATTGAAAATATATTCAGCAGAATTTAAGATATGTAAGCATTTGAAAATAAGACTTTTTCAAACTTTGAGGGGCTCTAGCTAATGAGTTTACATATAAAAAAGGTAACATTCATTTTTAATGACATTTATACGAACGATTATTATACGTCTGGCAAACTGATAAAGTGGAACTAATAATACTAATAAGCAAATCTTTCAGAAAAGTTTTTTAAAAATGTGGTGAAAAATGAAGCTTAAATAATGTTTGAATATTAATATTTATTATGAACTTGCATAACTAATTAGATGGTAGGTGTCTATAATTTTCAACTTTTTGAAATTTAATTCTTATAACATTCAAAAAATTTTTTTTGCAACTTAATAAATAAATTGTTTTGTTCTTAAGGATTTTACCTACGTGAAAGCGTGTATATGTTACGCAGAGTAAAATATTTTGTAATCTATATATAACAGTTAATTTAAATGTCAATTTAAAAAAAATAACCTTATTTTTGTCTTAATTTATAAAGCTTAATTCTGTTGTTTTGCGTTATCATGGTGAAAAACCGTTGTGTAAGTTATAAACATTTGAATATAGTACTTTTTACAACTTTGAGGAACGGAAACTCTGAAGCGACTAGAACTGTGTTTTCGTTTTTAAATTATCTGTTCTTTATTTTAAAGGTTATAAAACAAAAGCATACAGATGGACCAACAGACGGTGATGGTAAGATTGAAATTAAAATGCAAATTTTTCAAAAATTTTTCGAAAAATGTGTTTTGCTTTTTTTCGCTTCCAAATTAAAACAGATGACTTTTATTGCATATTAAATTACGTTTTATATTGAACGGCGCAAAGTAATTGATTATTCAATTAGTAGTTGAATCATATTAAAATTTTTTTGTTGAAGAAAATTAGTATTGACTCTTTGATAATAACATTTTTCAATTACCAAATTAAATTAAAGAATAGAAGAATCTCAGGAATTTAACAATTTTTTCAATAAACTAGATGAAAGGATATTGTTTGAATTGAATGTTAAAATCAAGGATAATTTTGCAGTATAGTATAGTAAGGACGATTTTGCAGTACAGTATAGAATACTATATATTATATTGTAATTATAGAATGAGTATTTAGAAAAACATTGTATATAAGGAAACTTAAATGTTATTTAAAGCTTGAAAAACAAGAATGACAATTGAAGGAAATTATGAATGAAGTTTTGTTGGTACAAATCTAATTTTTGTTTTTGGATTATTTTTCTTCGATTTTGCACCCACGCATCATTTTTTTAAACTTCTTTGAAGAAAAATGTCTTAAAGAAGTCTGGAACGATGCAGTGACAGATCGCCCGAGAAAATAAATCCCGCCCAAGTAACAATTTGAGCTCAAATTCTGCTCTTTCGTAGTTATAGAGCAAGCAGAAAAAGCTAATAGCTCTATAACTAGCTCTAAAAGAGCACTTAAAGCTGATATAAAACTGATATAAAGCAAAATTTGAGAGTTTTAGAGCTAAATTTGCTTTATAACAATATTTTTCTATATAAAATAGCTTTAAATAAGTGTAATTTAAACAGTTAGATAGCTAATTTAAAGCTTTTAGGTGTATAGAACTATTATTATTTAGGTTTGGCTACACACAACTACAAATAAAATGAATACAAAGAAAATAAATTTGCATGCACTTAATAAGTTTTTTTTAAATTTTTTATATATGTATTTATTTTTAAAGTATAATTGTTAAAAAAATTTATATTTTTGTAACAACAACATATAAAAATGGACAATAAAAATATTATAATTTTTTTTTTTAATGCACTTCTCTGCCACATAAATATAGAGGCCCCAATATTATAATTAATAAAGAATATTAGATAATCCAATTTTTGCATGATAATGCAGCTAAATTTGAATGCAATTGCAACTTCATCGAATAATTTTACGAGATACTTGGGAAAAATTCAAAGCGCTTTGCAAAATGTTATATAAAATAAATTTAATATTAAACAAAAAATTTTACAATAAATTTTTTATAAAATTTGCTGTCTTGACAATGGCCGACGATTATTCAATTAAATTGTTCGCCATTGTAAAATAGAGTTTACTCTGCCAAACTTTCAAATATCAAAAAAATAAAATTTAGGTACATAAAATATATTTTTAAAGAAGAATAAAATTCTTAATTTACTTAATTCTAATGCAATTTTTTTCTAATACTCAAATGCGAAATTTTAACCGCGGGCTTTAATTCTTTTTGAATTCGAAATAAGACTTACAATTTTTTGTTATTAAAAGAAGAGAGTAATAGAATAAGTAGAGAAAACGCATTAGAAGGGATTTTAGAGTTTTGGATAAAAATTGGGGTATCCTCTTCCAGAATATTTACTAAATATGTAAATGTGCGAGTTTCTGAATTTGGAGAAATTTTAGAGTTGGTTGCAAAATCAGGATTATATGCTTTTTCCAAAATATGTTTATTAGTTATACCCCTATTGTCAGAGATTTTTATAGAGATTTTAGAATTAATTTCAAAATCGGGATAATACGCCTTTTACAAAATATTATGCATATGCGAATTTTGAATTAGGAGGATTATATACATATTCTGAAAAAAGTGTATAACTCTGATTTTGTAACCAAGCATGTATCTAAATATTCTAAAAAGATAATCCCCGAGGTCCTAACATTGAGACAAAAGTTCCATGGCATTCTGGCTTATTGAAGTGACTCAAACGTTCCAATGGGAGTTCTGATCATGGGACATATGACATGTCATCAAATAAAATCCAGTCAAATGAAATACAGACTCATGATAGTAGCTTTTGTGATACTCAATGGGTTTTAATTCTTTTTCGAAATGGACTTAAAGCAGGCTTTATTTCCTCGGGCGTTCTGTCACTGCAACGTCTTGAACATTGCTGCTACATTTTTCATGTAATGCAATATATTGTGATATAATAAAAGTGAAAACAATTGCTTATTTGGTTAGGAATAAAGTATTTGAGTTGTGTTTAGCTTTATAGATTCTCGTTAATTTTGATGAAGTTCTATTCAGTAGTAATATTTCAGTTTTAATTCAGTAGTAAAAACTTTTGATATTCAAAATAAGTTTTTCCAAATGGAAAATTTCTTTCAAGGTTTTTAAAGTCATGAAACATGGAAATTATAACTTTAATTTTAAAAGCAACTTTTTTCAAATTTAATATGAATCCTTTTAAAATTTTCTATCACATATGGTTTATAAGTACATATTTTTGTTTAAATATTAATGTTTTACTTCTATTATGCTTTCATATCAACTGACTCATTATTTTTAAAGAGTTGATTGTTCAGAATTGAAATGAACTATTTTTCCTTTGTTTTTTTAAATTATATGCTTTTCGATTTTCATAACATTTTGTTAATAAAAATATAAAACAATATTGACACCATATTTAAGGAAATGAAATTGTAACAAAATTGATATAACATTTTCTAAAAATGTCACCATTCTGTAATAATTTTTTTTTTTTGTGATGTTCAAATAATAAAATTGGTTTTTCATCATCATCATAAGAAAATATCAACAAACAATAATATTTAATTAAGTCTAGTTTTCGATTTAAATTGTTAATTTCTTAAAGTCTGCTTTACATAATTTAAAATATATAACATTCTTCTATTAATTTCATTCAAATAAACATTTATTACATATCAGTGCTTACAACATCCTTCCATTTTGTATTCTCAAAGCATTTTAATTTTTCACATTCGTTTGAATTCATTTAGACATTTCATATTCAATAATATGATTGTGTGCCAGATTTTCGTTTAGTTTTCACAAGTTATAACTGATACAATGCCAAACAAAAATTTCCATAATCAATTGATTATTCAGTTTTAGTAAGTATAATAGTTTTTTGACTATTATTATGTTATGACGGTGATCGTGTAAATCACCCTTTAGAATAGTATGGAATGTGGTAGACAAGTATGTATTTGTAATTTATTTTCATCAAAGACAGTATGGAAATAAAGTCACATTATTGTAATAGGAAAATTCTTGACATGAACTGACAACATGTTTGTATACATAGTTTTCTCTTTCTATTTAAGCTTGTATACATATACATAGAAAAATAAAAATACAAAAGTCAGCCTATTTTGAAAAATAAAAAATAAAAATAAATAAAACAGAAATGAAAGAAGAAATAAAAAGAAAAACTATAATGAAAATATTGATCTTCTAATGGGGATCCTATAAAAATAAAGAAAGAAAAAAAATGAAAAACCATATAAATGGGTTTTAAAATAAGTGGCTCTGTGGTTATTCTAATCCTAATATTAACGAGTATTTTCTTCATTTGTTTTTGTTTTTTTTTAAATTTTGGAATTTCCAGGACATTAGAACTCAAAGTTCAAGTGTTAAAGGATATTGATTGTGTTTTCTATTTAATATTCCAGAATATGAAAAGGACCTTTTTTTTTCTTTTTCCTAATGTATTTGTATTTGTATAGATTATGTTGGACTTAAAAGACTGAACACTTGTTTTGTTTTAGTTTGTTGTTGTTGCTTTTATTGTTGTTGTTCTTATTGTAATAATATTTTGAGAAAAACTATAGAGAAAAGAGGAAAATTGCTTAAATTCCACTCATCGTTTTTACTTTTCAATTTAATAATTTGATGTTTTTGTTTTTGTTTGTGTTAAAATTGTTGTTTTGAAATGTTTATTAGAAAAAAATTGTAGAAAATTGAATGGTTTTATTTAAAAATTTTATGTTTTGATGTGTGTGAATTTTAATGAAAATTGTCATTATATTTTACAGATAAAACATACATATATAATGAAAATCAATATATTTATGTATACAGACATGAAAATAGGATTTTAATGGGTTCTATATATTTTGTATTTAAATGAAAACTAAAGGGTTGATGTTAAAAGGGTTGATGTTATAAATTGTTTTTTTTTCTTTTTTAATTTTAATTTGGTTTAAAAAATTTTAAAATAAAGATTAAGACAATGGTTTTTATTGCTTTTAAGTAAACATTTAGGTTTGTTTTAGTTGATAGAAATTAAAGTTATGCTTTAAACTTAATTATAACAATATTTTTGTAATATTGTTAACATTTTATTCCGAATTAAATCCAAAGATATTTTTTAAATTTTATTAAAATTTTTTTAAACTGCTGGAAAATATGGCGTTGTGAATTAAGTCAGAATGAACTAAGTTTGAAAATTTAAAATGAAATTAACTAACTATAACTAACTTATAACTATAAAAAAAAAAAAAATGGAATCAAGTGCGATTTTTATTTTTTTATTTTTCTAACTAACTGAATAATCAATTGAATATAAAAATTCAATGTCAGTTACAATTTGTGGAAACTAAACGAAAATCTGGAACACACTCATATTATTAAATCTGATATGTGAAAAAAATTCAATGAACTAAGTTAAGAAAATAAAATAAGTCAGTAAATTTAAAATAAATAAAAATATGAATTTTATCAGTAACATTAACTTTATTGTCATTTAAAATAAAAAACAAAATAACCGGGTTGAGTATAAAATCTCGTATTTTAAAATTTGGCGTTTTCAAAACCTTTTTGAAATTTTAGCATTTTTGTGCTAAAACATCTGGAAAAAGAAAATAATATGAACATTATTCAGCCCTTTTGTAATTAATTACAGCCTCTTTTGTAATTAATTTATCAACGCGAACGCGGCTTATCTAACCAATTGATGACACGGGCTCTGCTACCCTATAGATAAAATTATTAACTTAATTTTATAAAATGTCTGTAAGAAGCTGATATTCTCCTTTTGTAACCAACAGAACGGCTACATATAAAAAAAGATTGTCATATCCAACGAGAAGCGTGGTGGTGACCATATATTGGAACACGAGAGACGATTTTAAGTACTTGTTCTTTTGTACTTTTTCTATAATATAAAACAATATGATTGTACTTTTTACTTTGTAAATTGTATTACAAAAATTTTGCACCTGCATATACAAATACAAACATTTTTATTTTTCAAAAACCGGAATTTATATAAAATAAGTTTTATGATATTAATTATTGTTTTCGTTTTTCCAACTTTAGTTCATTATGAATTAAGTTAGAAAAATTAAAAATGAATTAAGTTAGAAAAGGTAAATTTGCGTACTTATTTCATTTTAATTTTTATATCCGTATGAACTATGTTCAATGGTATAATAAATTTACTATTACGTTTGTGACATCTTAAAGGAGTTGAGCTGGATATAGTATCAAAGGTATGGATCGGCTCAGAATTGAGTTTTGAGTCAATTAAGCCATGTACGTCCGTCCGTCCGCAACGATAGCACTCAAATAATAAAGAAGCTAGGAAGCTGCTTGTTTTTACGTCACCTTTACAAAATTAATAGTTTCGCTACTTAAATCCAGCTTTTCCGGCCGCCGGATTCGAGTAGCTGCCATATACAACTTCTTTTTTTTATAAGGAAATAGCTCAGTATCTATTGAAGCTAAGTATCCGAAATTTTGCAAAATTGTGTCGAGTTACAAGACAACAAGATTTGTAAAATTCAGTTGTACTGGTACGACAGGTTCGGGAAGCTGCCATACAACTCCACATTTATATATTATATATATATCTCGGCGTTATAATTCGGTACCAAAACATCTGAAATTGTTTAAAAGATAAACAAGCTATATAGAAACAAGATATATTACGTTCATACGGGTCTCCCAGAGTTGACACTGTCCTTCGTTCTAACTTAATTTATAACTTAGTTAAAAAAAGTAAAGGTGAAATAAGTGCGAAAAAAAATTTTTTCTAACTTACCTAGCTTATTTTTTTTTCTACTTAATTCATTCTGACTTAACTCATAGCGCCGACAAATATTATTCAACATTAAAATGCTATAAAACAAATATTTTAAATAAAATTTGATAGTGTGCAAAATCTTGCACAACATTTATTTACAGAATAATAAAATTTAGAAATTTGCAATATAAAATTTAAATTATTTTTATATTAATTTTCTTATTTCTAATTTATTTTTTATTTTTTTTCTTTTAGGTACGGTAGGATCATATGTTTTTATTTTTGGTTCGTAATTATAAGAAAAATTATCAAATTGGATATCAGGAAGTACAAAATTGTAATCAAGTCGGTAATATTAACTGGTTTATAATTTATCTTAAAATACTTTCAAAAAATTCAATTTAATACAATGTTTTTAGTTGTACATGTTTTATTATATTGAAGTGACTTTAAATAACTCTTGCAAAGAACTCAACTTGATGAATTTATTTAAGGCTTTTACATATATATATACATTTTTTACTTCAAATAAAGATATTTTTGCTTTAACTGAAGATAATTTTTAATTTAAGTGAAGATTTTCTATTTCAGGTGAAGCATAATTTTTACTTTAAACGAAGATTTTTTACTTTAAGTGAAGACATTTATAATAAAATAAAAAATTACATATAATATAAATATAATATATAAATATATATGCATACATATAAATATCAGATATAAAAATATCTTGTTCAAATGTATATGAATTTACATAAATTAAATATATATTTATATCAAATATTTATATAACATAAATTACTGAAGTAAAAATTCTTCATTTAAAATAAAAACGTCTTGACTTAAAATAAAAATTATTGACTTAAAGTAAAAAAGTCTTCAGTTAAAGTAGAAAAAATTCACTTAAAATAAAAAAGTCTTCAGTTAAAGTAAAATTGGTATATTATAAAAATCTGTAGTAGCTATAAACAATAATTAATTTAAATCATTGCATAACTAATGATTTTAGATTGAAGTATCTATACGTTATTAAAATTTGTAGTTATAGGAAAAAAAATTAATTTAAATCATTAAATAAATCCACATTGAAATTTATTTTTTTGCCTGAAATGATAATTTAAAAAAAAGATCTTTAACTAATTATGTATTAATAATAAGAGAGTGAGATCCGCGTGTCCTTATTCCTTTTTTCTAAACTCTTTAACGTTAAATCACCTTATTTCACCTTAATCACCGTATTTAAGTAAGAATTTAAAATTTTTTTCAATAATTAAAAATTAAATGATTTTTTTTTTGTAAAATCTCAAAATTTTTTATTTTTGAATTAAATTTAATTAAAAATTATTAATTCACAGAATGATTTTAATTATTATGTATCATAATATATAATAGACATATTAAAGTTTAAAATTATCATATTCTGTTAATAAAATTTTTATATAATAAAAATTATAACCACAAATTGAAATTGATTATTCAATAGAGAAAAATTTTATTGACTTTATTAATTTTAATTTCCTGCCAAAAAAATTAAACCACAATGTATGGTATTTAAAATGAAATTAACTGAAATGAAAATTACAATATGTTTCATTACATATTTTTTTTTTTTTTATAATTTAAAATATAAAAAACACAAAAAAAAAAAAAAAAATACCTAGTAATTCATTACAAATTATAAAAATGAATATTAATTAATTCAACTAAAATAATCATTATTAATCATTTCTACAGTATTATTAGAGATAATAAAACATTATATTCGTTCAAAAATTATATAATAATGTGTTATATAAAGCAAATTATTAAAAAACAACTTTTTGATATTTTTATTTTTTTTTATTTTATTTTTAAAACAGAAAACCTCATATTTATGCACGTAATTCGGCATTATAAAATATATAAAAAAACAAAAACAACAACTGACTATACCTTTACAAATTATAATAAAAATCTGCCCTCACTATAACCATAATAATTATAAACAAGAAGTAATTGACCGAACAACCACCAACAAACCAACCAACCAACTTTTTGAATAATTTAAACAAAATTTTTTGTATTTATTATTACTTTTTTTTTTGTTTTTTAGCCTCCTTTCTACAAATCCTTTGTACTATAAAATCGTTTACAATAATAATTTTACACCTTAATAATTAATAAATTTTAATTTATATTTGCATAATATTAGGCTGATGATAATTATGATAATAATATAATAACGTGAAGGGAATGTAAAAAAAAAAAAAAAGAAAAACAGGATGATAAAAACTGTAATAGAAAAAGGTTAATATTTAACCATTTAAATCTTTGTAAATTTTTTCCAATTAATTAAGTCAGAAGGGAACTGACATGAAGGAACTTTTTCCCTTCATTCTCTAAGATACAAATCATATTCTTTAAGTTTTATTGTATTAAAGAATAGAACATATTGAGATTAGTTTTCGTAGCATTTATCTTATCAGTTTTCCTTCAGCTATATAAAAAAAAATGATTTCTGCTTTTTTTACTAAAACTCTCGGTAAACCGTAGCCTCCGAATTTCCTTTTTTTAGCACATTTCCAAAAAAATTTTGAAAAAATGTGCTTATTAGTTTCACTCTGTCCGTCCGTCCGTCCGTCCGTCCGTCTGTTTACAAAACTTCTACACCGTCAAAGATAGAGAAAAAAAATTTTAACCATAGGTAGGTCTCATAAAAAAAATAATTTTGTGGAACAACTTTTTCATGTAGCCCCCCCCATTACGGAGCTACAGCCCCTCAAACTTTGAAAAAGCCCTATTTTTAAATGCATATATCTTATGTTCTGCTTAAGATTTTTTCAATCTGAAAACGTCATTCGACAGGTATTTCTTTTATCTTTGTAAATTAATATCAAAATTATACAATTTTTTTAAATTTAGTATTTAAATTTACCGTTATGTGAAAACCAAATTTTGCATGATTTTTCTACTTTCATAACTCCGGCACGCTTCTAGATAGAAGCTTGAAATTTTGAGGCAAGAAAGAACTTTTAGAATTAGTATAAGTTTGCTCAGAAAATTTTTTCGGACCACCCCCTGTTTATGAGCTATTAGGGCTTAAAAATTGAAAATTTGCTATTTTTAAACACCTGTAACTTAGGAACCTGTACACATTTTACTTCTGCAAGATATAAAAATTAAAGCTACAATAATATATTTTTACGTGTGTTAAAGGTTTATTTTAATTGTAAAGGGTTCCAAAGTTGCCGCTCTTCAAAATTGCGAAAAAGCCCCATTTTCAGATGTATATATCTCGGGCTCTGCGTAATAGTTTTGCAATCTAAAACAGCCAGAAGATCGAAAATTTTATTATCTAAATAAAACAATATCAAAATTATGTGATATTTTGTAATTTACTATTTAAATTTACCGTTATGTGAAAACCACATTTTGCATGAAATTTCTTTTTTCATAACTCCGGCACCCCTTTAGATAGGAACCTGAAATTTTGAGACAAGAAAGAACTTTTAGAATTAGTATAAGTTTCCTCAGAAAATTTTTTGGTAACACCCCCTCTTTAAGAGTTATTACGCCTCAAAAATTGAAAATTTGCTATTTTTAGACACCTGTAACTTAGGCACCTGTACAAATTTTTCTTCGGCAAGACATAAAAATTAAAGCTTCAATAATATATTTTTACGTGTGTTAACGGCTTTTCTTAGTTATATAGGATTCCGGACTTATAGCCCCTCAAAATTTCAAAAATGTCCTATTTTCACATTTTTTCTTATTACATGAAATTTTCAAATTTTTGTGTAAGGCACACTTCTAAACAGTTTGTATTGAGTTTTGGAAATGTGCGCTTTTAAAAACCGTTGGTTTACATTCTACCTTGTTTTATATAAATATTACAAATCATAAAGGGCTACGCTATATTACTAAACCCATCGATTACTCAGGCTGTTATAGGTACTGGTTTAAATATAGTATTATAAATTTATATTTAATTTAATTTTAATATTATTTATTTATTGTATATTACTTATATATTATTTATTTACCTTATATATTTGGTTCTAAGAATGATTTGTTAAGAAACACAAACTATACTATACTATACTCCCTTAGTTAATACGAATCTGTTTAAATACTCTTAAATTTTCAGGCACTGAGGCTACTTTGTGGTGTTTGTTCATTTCGTTATAAACAGTTGCAAAACTTATTTCATATTTATATAGGAACAATTAATGTATATATATATATATATATATACAACAACATAAATGTTAAGAATTTTTCTTTTTTCAATATTCTTTCTTTCCTAGTTCTTTTTTTTATTAAAAGGGTTTTCTTATTTTTTCCTTTATTTTTTTTTTTGTGTTGAATTTTTTCTTTTATAATATTTCCATTATATTAATTGGTCCTTAGTCCATTTATAATAATTAATATATACGCCAAAAGTGAAACAGAATAAAACAACGAAAAAAAAAATAAACCATAAAAACAAAAAAAAAAAAACATTTTAAATTCATTATATTATCGTATAATCACGGTGTACCTATGTAAATGTTTACCAGAAAGATGATGACATTATCGCGATGGTGAAAAACTTTTTACATTAACATCCAATATAATATCCTAGCAAAAAAGATCAGAGGGTGATACAATATTTTAAATTTCAATTCATGGAATTCCGCATATGGTCACTTTAGTATTATTTTCGCTGCTTACAGTACTTACAGTACTTTTGCATATTTCTTTGTTTTTTTTTTTGTTGTAAAGAATTTTAATACATAGTTATTTTCGCTAGTCAATGGATGAATGGATGAAAGAATGAGGTTAAAATATTTTTTTTTCATTTCTGGTCATTTAAGTTTTAATTTTATGTTTTTGTTTGGGTTTTTAAAAAAAAACAAAAAAAAAATCTGAAAATTTATGATATTACTTTGGTCAGTTTAAAAATTAATATATTATCTGAGAAAAAGAACGATAAATATAACACAGGGTTTACACGGTCTAAGGATAAGGCAATAAAGATAGAAAAATGATTATTGTTATTACGAATGAAATGAATGAAAGACAAGTACTAGATGCTGGGTAGAAAAGACAACAATTGAAGTTTAAGTTAGATATCATGGATTAATACAATTTTTGATTTTCAAGTTAAGTGAATTATTTTTATAGAACATTTAATTCACATCAAATTTTACTTTTTGGAACCTTTTTATAAGTTTATTTGAGTATATTTGAAAATCTGGTCACTAAACAACAGTAGTAGTAAATAGTATAAAAACTTTTCTGTAAAAATGTATATTTAATTCACATGAAATTAAAAAAAAAAATCAGATTATATTAAAATATACCGTTATAGTTTCTGATAATTATAGATTTAATTTGACTGTGTGAAGCTTAAGTAATTTTAATTCCCAAAAAACCTTAAAAGTCATTTTCAATTTGATTTTTCAACTAAAAAAAAAAAAAAACAAAACCTCAAATGATATATATGTATAAACTATTAGGAAGCATTGACATACAAATATATAGTACTATTAATGTATACATAGCACAGTACATTGATTTTAATTGAGCTGTTAAAAAAATATATGAGAAAAAAAAATATAACAAAAAAAGTGTGACCGTTTATAATTTATTTTTTATAGTTTGAAATTTAATTTTTTTTTTTCTTTTATGTGACGTTTTATGTGAGTTAATGGTTTGGGTCGTTTTTTTTTTTGTTTTATATTTACTTTATTTGTAAAATGGTTATTGTAAGATATTATATTGCGCATACCGTTGGGAAATTCAATTAATCTGGTTTAGTGTTTTTTTTTTTTTTAATTTTAAAATTTTGGGAATTTTTTTTGAACTAGATCTTAGAAAACGTTTTGTGATTTTCATTTATTTTGTTTTTGGAATTATAAAAATTATATTAAAGAAATTTATTTATCTTTTTTTTGGTTGTGTACATATATTTTATAATTATTTTAAATGAAGGTGAAGGTACAAAAACACCTTCATTTTTTTGCAGGTGTTTAAATTGGGGTATTTGTGTTTTGAAATTATTTAAACTTTTTATAAGAAATTTTTAAGCGCGTTTATATTAATTTAATTAAGTTAAGATTAAAAAGTTTTGATTAAAAAAAATTTGTTTTTAAAATATTGAAGTAAATTTGTAAAATTTGCAAAAAAAAAAAATATTGTGCAAAACTAATAAAAATTCTTATTGAATCTTAACCTCTATTTTTCTGTTTTCTAAGTGGCAATTTTAAAAGATGTGTGAAATTTTTATTTTCTTCCAACTCAGCTTGGGAGAAATGTACTGAGAAATACAGATACAAATATCTTACATATTTTTCAAAAGAATGATTTCGCATTGATTAGTTAAGTTAAAATTAAATATAACTAGTTAGAATTCCAATTATTGTTTTTATACTCGTACCATAAGGATCGGGTATATTAAAATTCCTCCTCCGTTTATACCATCTCGAAATAGGCTAGCTAGATATACTTTCAAAGGTATGGATCGGATCAGAATCAAATTATTGTTAACAACTTTTTTCTGTAGCCCCACCCGTTAAGGAGCTACAGCCCCCCAAAGTTCGAAAAATCTCTATATTTAAATTGTTATAACACAAGTTGTATAATTGTATAAGGTATATCTTCAATTTCAAAACGCCAAATAATTACTGCTTTTATTAACTTCAAAAATATATATACAATAAAAATACATATATACTTCTGGCATACGGTGTCTGAATTTACCGTTATGCGAAACTTAAATTTTGCAAAATTCTTGATTCCTTCTATCTTTCAAACGGTTTAAGTTAGAAACTTGAAATTTTGAAAGAAGTTAGGTCTTTGAAAATAAGTCTCAGTCATTTCATTAAATATTTTTGTATCGCCTCCCGTTTCGAAGCTATATGGGGTCAAAAACTAAAAAATTCCTTATTTTTAAACACCTGTAACTTGAACACCTGTTCAAATTTTTTTGAAGTAAGTTCAAATTTTTTTGAAGTAAGTAATATACAAAAATTAAAGCTCTAACATTATATTTTTATTTCTTTTAACAACTTTTCTTAATAATATAGGGTTAAAATTGACGAAAGTGTGACTTCATTTTTCTAAATTTTTCTAACAAATTTTTTTAACGATTTTGTTGCATTTTTTTTTACTCGATAATTTGAAATTGTTGAGGTTGACGCGTAGTACAAAAAAAATTAAATAAATAAAAATATAACGATTGCTTGAAGAATTTATATTTATATGATATTAGTATAAGTACATACTTATATAACTCATGTTTATTTACATATCGTTTGTGTCACTGATGAATATGAATAATACATATATGTATACAGTATAGTATAAATTATTATATATTTGCCGCTTAATATTAAATGGTACTATAGCATATTGGGAAAAGTTTTGGATTGATAATCGTTATGTGAAAGGTTAAAATCTGCTTTCGAAGAATGTACATATAAACATATAGTTTGAATATATGTACAACCCATAGTTCTAGAAATTATAAAATTCACCCAAATTATTTTTAAATACTAAAATATTAAAAAAATAATATTGTAAGCAGAGTGACAGGCTGTGAACATACTAACGGTTCGTACGGATATCTAAGAGTTGACAAAGGCAACTGTATTCTTCCTCGTTTACTTTTAATTAAATAAAAATAACAAAATTCAAAGATTTATATTTAAAATATTAAAAATTTCTTATATGTACACATTATTTTGCCTTTTGATCTGAAAATAAACCTGAATTATACTCTCGTATTTTCATTCTATTCAATCTATTGAAATTTTAAAATAAAAATTTTGGAACATTCTTATTTTAATTACAATATATAAAAACCTAAAATAAGCTTACTATCAATATTTAATAATTAATAATATTATATTAATTATTAATATAAAATCGATTGTAGGATTATTAGAAAGTTTGTAAAAGATTACATAAATTATCATACACTGTGTAGGTGGTTTTAGTAATAGGTAATTATACATATATAAAAGATTTTTTTTTTTAAATTAATTAAAGAAATATTAAATTAAAATTATGATAGTATATGGAAACACAATAAACTATTTTAATTATATAATATGAATACAATGAGTTAAACAGCATGATATCTTTTAACATTTTATAGGAACTTCAGGTAATTTTTGATAAAATATAGGATGTAATTGTGATAAATATAAGTTAAAAGTGAAAATAATTTTTAAAGCTAAAAAAGGCAGTTAAAATTTTTGGAGAAGCCCACTTATATTTGATTAACAGAATAATATTCAATTTTCAATACCAAAATAATAAATTTTATTAAAACGAATTTGTAAAATAGTTTAAATCATATGGTAGCAAATCATTTAGTTTTTCTCCCTCTCCGCCTTATTTCTTTATATTTACATCTAAACTCATAATTACCTTGGTTTTATCGATTGTTTGTAATAATAGAACATTCTGTTTAACATTTTACGTAAGAATTGAGGAATCTGTTTTTAATAAAATCATAATATCTAAAATATATCATATTATTTTAGTGAATCCCTATTTGTCTTCATCATTATTCTTATTCAAAATAAAATCCTTTTTTTGAAGTAGTGTCAAAACCGTTTTTTTGGTAGTATATTTTATAATGTTATATAGATATACATTTATGATTTTAACATCTACTAAGTAATAGTTTTTCTTTATTTCTCTGCAATCTAGATTTCAGTACAAGTATATAATTTTTCGTATGGGAAATACATATTTGTGCGTTTTTATTTCCCACCAAAAAAAACACAAATATAGTGTGCAAATAGTTTTCCTTAATTCAGTAAAATCAAAAAAAACAAGGTAGAATGTAAACCAACGGTTTTTAAAAGCGCACATTTCCAAAACTCAATACAAACTGTTTAGAAGTGTGCCTTACACAAAAATTTGAAAATTTCATGTAATAAGAAAAAATGTGAAAATAGGACATTTTTGAAATTTTGAGGGGCTATAAGTCCGGAATCCTATATAACTAAGAAAAGCCGTTAACACACGTAAAAATATATTATTGAAGCTTTAATTTTTATGTCTTGCCGAAGAAAAATTTGTACAGGTGCCTAAGTTACAGGTGTCTAAAAATAGCAAATTTTCAATTTTTGAGGCGTAATAACTCTTAAAGAGGGGGTGTTACCAAAAAATTTTCTGAGGAAACTTATACTAATTCTAAAAGTTCTTTCTTGTCTCAAAATTTCAGGTTCCTATCTAAAGGGGTGCCGGAGTTATGAAAAAAGAAATTTCATGCAAAATGTGGTTTTCACATAACGGTAAATTTAAATAGTAAATTACAAAATATCACATAATTTTGATATTGTTTTATTTAGATAATAAAATTTTCGATCTTCTGGCTGTTTTAGATTGCAAAACTATTACGCAGAGCCCGAGATATATACATCTGAAAATGGGGCTTTTTCGCAATTTTGAAGAGCGGCAACTTTGGAACCCTTTACAATTAAAATAAACCTTTAACACACGTAAAAATATATTATTGTAGCTTTAATTTTTATATCTTGCAGAAGTAAAATGTGTACAGGTTCCTAAGTTACAGGTGTTTAAAAATAGCAAATTTTCAATTTTTAAGCCCTAATAGCTCATAAACAGGGGGTGGTCCGAAAAAATTTTCTGAGCAAACTTATACTAATTCTAAAAGTTCTTTCTTGCCTCAAAATTTCAAGCTTCTATCTAGAAGCGTGCCGGAGTTATGAAAGTAGAAAAATCATGCAAAATTTGGTTTTCACATAACGGTAAATTTAAATACTAAATTTAAAAAAATTGTATAATTTTGATATTAATTTACAAAGATAAAAGAAATACCTGTCGAATGACGTTTTCAGATTGAAAAAATCTTAAGCAGAACATAAGATATATGCATTTAAAAATAGGGCTTTTTCAAAGTTTGAGGGGCTGTAGCTCCGTAATGGGGGGGGCTACATGAAAAAGTTGTTCCACAAAATTATTTTTTTTATGAGACCTACCTATGGTTAAAATTTTTTTTCTCTATCTTTGACGGTGTAGAAGTTTTGTAAACAGACGGACGGACGGACGGACGGACGGACGGACGGACGGACGGACAGAGTGAAACTAATAAGCACATTTTTTCAAAATTTTTTTGGAAATGTGCTAAAAAGAGAAAAACAATAAAAAAAAAATCGCAATAAATAATTCCCACATGTATTTTATAAAAATGATCAAAAATAGGAAATTGATGTACATTGAAATTAGATGGAAAATTATAAACAGGAAATGTTTTCGTTTCATTTGAAAGTTTTAATATTGTAATTTAATTATGTATCCAGCCAATGGTGTAGTTGTTAAGACAACGGTTAACGGTTTAATGAAATTAATTATTCCAGAAACTGAAACTTAGTCGAATATGAATAATAAGTGGCTTAGTGGATGCTCTATGCCACTTATTGGAGGGGCAAGGAAAAAAAAATCTATATTAATATTTAGAATAGGAAACGTTTAAGTTTTCTATAGTTTTCTATTTATCCTAGTTTTGATTCTTATTTTATATGGAAGTTCTCTATTTTCGGTTGTTAAATTTAATTGAAATTTTTATAAAAACTTAAGTTTTTGATAGAGAATAAATATATCGAATTTAAGTTTTTAATATTCCGGTTGTTGAACGAACCACAAAATTTTAAATTCATCAAAATCTAATTGTTTTTTTTTTTTTTTTTCCGATTGCAATACTTTCTTAACACTCTATATACGGCAAAGTAACTATTTTTTTATAGGTAAATAAATAAATAATTTATTTTCAAATCGTAGCAAAAATTTTTTCATTTTTTATCCTAATTTTTTTAATTAAATGTAGCTTTGATGATTGATTTTATTTAAATGTGAAAGAAAATTAGTTTTTCTTTTTTGTTTATATTTATAATATATATATATATATATATATAAAATATTTTTATTTATAACCATTTGAGTTTTAAATTTATCACAAAATATTTATTCTAGAGTAACTCTTCAACTTTTCTTTTAACTAATTTTCATTAGTTGAAGTACAAAAGTAAAATTATAATGTTTGATTATCTGTTCAGTAAATCTCAAACGACATGTACTTGGTGATCAATATAAACTTTGTTGTACAATCATATTATTAATGGTGTGTGAAAAAAAATGAAACGTTTCCAAATATAATTTTAATTTAGCTCCTCATAATTGATATTAAAACCTCTGCGGGACGTTAAATTGAAACGGGATGCAGATAATGTAGCTGCTTTTATTATTCAATAACTAGTCCACAGCAATCGAATTGTGTTTTATTTTCTTAGATTATTCAACCAAAAGTATTTAGTAATCTTGAAGTTCAATTTTGTTTGGAAACATAAATGAGACGCCAAACTTTATAACAAAGAAGCGACTTTATTTTTGTATTAAAATTTACCTCATCTGAATGATTAGATTGTGAACATTGGAATGTACTAACTTATGAAGGGATGATCCGGAGTACCACAGTTATTTATGCAATTTCTTTTGAACTATTATTTTTTTTTCTATCTATTTCAAATCGATTCCGACATTTTAAATATTTATGTAAACAAAAGTTTTTTAATACCAAAAATTAAAGTCATTATTTTTATTTAACGCCATTTATATATCGTTCACATCTTCTATATACAGATTTATTTAATACATCTATTTTTCTATAAATATACGATTTTTCAATGGTTGTTTATGAAAAATGTTAATTTACAAAAGCAGGTAATTATTTTTTACATGAATTTAATTCCTTAATTATAAAAAATGAAGAAAATTATATATATTTTGTTTTTGAATAAATTTTCCTTTTTAATTAGCAGCCCTATATAATAAAATGTTTTGTATATTCTCTTGTGTCTATGATTACATTTCCTCAAAAAAATTTTTTTTAGAAATTACCACAAAATAACATCTAAAATGATGGTGATGATTATTTTTAAGAACAAAAAAACAAAAAAAAGTTAAAAATAGCAAACAAAAAGTTAAAAAAATGAAAAAGGAATAAGTTACATAATTTAAAAAAAATAACATCATCTTTAAACTAAATCCCCTAAATGTAACAAAATGAAGTAACAATAATAATATACAAGGTGATACATTTCAAGTTTCGAAAATATTAAAAAGTATGAAGTACTTTGCCAAAAAATATGCAATACTTAAAAAGGTACTTGAATAAATTTTTTTTTTTTTTTTTAAATATCTTGAAGGGGCTTCGGTAGCCTAGTGGGTAGGCGTGTGGCGTATTAACCGAAGGAGTGCGGGTTCGATCCCTGCACAGGTCGTAAGTGTTTTTTTCTTTACATTCCCCCCTTACGACCAAATATAATGTAAATATATAGTATATAATATAAACAAAATAAATAATATTAGTATATAATTTAATAATAGTATAAAAAAAAAACCTATAATGGCCTTAGTAGCCGATGGTTCAATAATATTGCATTACATTTATGTATGTAATATTAATATAAATAAATAAATAAAAAATAAATATCTTGAGTTTTATTTATCTTTTTATCTTTGTAAGGTAAAAGGTGTATAATTATTTGTTTAATATGACAATAATGCCAAAGTAATGTAAAATTACGATATAAATTTGATCGTAGGTTATGGTTAATACTATAATTGTGCATAAAAAGAAAAAAGAAAGTAAATAAAGGCACTTGTTATATGGATTGTTAAAAGAGGCCTTTATTTAATATTAAAGTATGTATATTAATTACTACAAAAGATAAATAAATTTTCAGGGTGGCGCTATAAAGTCTATTGTAATAATGCTATAAAAGCTGTTGTAATTCCACATTTCTAAGCGAAATAAATCCTTATTCACGAAAAAGTCCTATATATCAGGGGAATGTGAAGTAAGGCATTTAGGCTTTATTTCTCAATTAAAATATTAATTGATTTTATATAGCATATATATGAGAGACTCTGAATTAGGAGGAATTTTAGAGTTAGATTAATAAACCTTAAAGGCCTTTACTCTGAACTAGGAGGGATGTTAGAGTTAGGTTTTATTACAAATAACCCCACCAAATTTCCAGTATCTTTTGTTTGACGCTGAAGAAACAAATTAAATTAGAGCTTATTACAGATCTATTTAATCTATACTTGGCAAATACTTAGGAATTTCATAATGTTAACGTTAGATAATTCTAAAATTATGAATAAAGAATTTAAAAGAATAGCAGAAACTTATTATATTATGCATCAGAACTCAGTGGGATACTCTGTATAAATCTAAAAAAGAAAATGAAAAATAATATTAATACATAAGTACATTTACATATTTTATTCATCTTCAAAAATATAATATGACAGTTTAGTTACTACTAAAGCTATACGAAGATCTTATAATAATTTTGCCACTGTATTGTTGTTCTCCTCTTGTTAAATTTTTATGTTAATGTGGGCTTCTTCTGATTAAATAGCTCATTTAGTTACTTAATTAGCTGTTGAATGTTTTAATGATTTCAAATAATTTTTATAAAAAAAAATTTTAATTTTTTTTTTCTTGATTTTAATAAATAAATATAAAAATTCTTTTTCTCTCTCTTTCACTTTTTAATTGTTAGTTGGTTCATTCTTTAATAGGTTTATATTTTTTTTTGGTGAATTTTTAATGAGTTTTCAAAATCTGAAAGCTTTGAATTTATTTTTTTCTTACGTAAAGTCTTGCAGAGAATCTGTTGTGTTTATTATAATAGAAATTATATGGTTGGTGTCTAGATCTAAATATGTCAAAATAGATTTTTTTTGTTTTAATTATTGAATTGGAGAGAGATGATTTCAAGTTGATTATATCTAAAATGAAGTACTGGTTTTGTGGTTGACATTAATGACATTCAAATATTGATTTAGTTTTTGTTTGGTTTTGTTTTGAAACAACAGTGATGATAATATTTTAAATGTATATTTTGTGTGGGATACAAGAAATCGTATAATCATCATCATCATTATCATCAGTATTATCAATTTAATCATTTGATTTATTCAAATAATTAGTGTATTAAGTATTTGAAAAAAAAAAAAAAAAAATTTTCGTAATGTTATTAGAGAACAAAAAAATTTCAAATATTTTGGAGTTGGTTCACATTTTTATGATAATTATTGATTTGAATTTATTTTTGGATCATTAAAAACTTTTCTTTTAATGCTAGCTATTTTTGTAATATTTAGAATAAAAGATTTTAAAGACGTCATGTGGAAGGTGAAATTAATAACTATATAATTTTTAATTTAAATATGTTTTAATTTTTTGTACAGATTATAGTAGAGCCCATTAAAGTAACGTTATTTATTATATTTTTTTAAATGTAATACGCAAGAAAAAAATATATATTAAGGTTCAAATTTCCTCCTACTTTGAACCTTAAACTTCCATTAATTAAAAGTTTTTTAAAAGTTAATTTTAATGATATTTTTTTCTACATTTACTTACTTTCTTAGCTTGAATTTCTATTTCTGGTTGTTTTGAATAAGATTGTTGTGGTTTCTGCATTTGATTACTTATTTTCTGCAAGGCTTGGCAGAAAAAATCACAACATGTCAACAAGACAAATTCTACTTAGTTGTAAGGTTAAATTTTAAACAATTGAAACTAATCTAAAATCTAATGCTGAATTTAAAATTGAAGTAATGCTGAATTTAAAGAGTTTCAAGAAAAATATTAACATAGAAAATATAAATTTTGAGGAACATGTCTAAACGTTAATTGCTAGATATGCGCAGTATATTTATAGGAAACAAATTGTTTTGATTTTTCTTTTCTTTTAATATTTCTAATTTAATCTTTAAAGAGATTAGTACTTGTGGCTTTTCTTCTCCCTCTTATAATTACAATGATAATTGAACTTTATTCAAGGATAGTTTTGCCATTCTTCATTAGTTTTGCCATGCCATTTTGTTTTTCTTTTACAATTATCTTACTATTCTTACCATATACTTATTAAGATTTTAATATAATATGTAGACTATCTTTTCGCTGTTTATTTAAAAGTGTAGAGGTGGATTGGTATGGGATCATATTGTTGGATTATATCAAAGGTACCTAATGATTAAGATCACATTTAATGTAAGATTCATTTCAGTAGCATGCGATGTCTAAAAACTTCTAAGTTTGTGTTAGAAATAGTGTTTTATTTTATTTGGATTTAAAATGCTTTGTATTTAGAAATTTCAGTTTATTGAATCATTATTTTTACTGCCGTTAATTACTCGACTGTAGCTATTTTAAAAGATTATGAAACATAATTAGTTGTGGTATATATTATTTTATGATTTCCCTACAATGCTTTCTGTACAATTCTTCCTAAACAATTCTTCCCAACATAATTCTCTCCAATATAATTCTTCCCAACACAATACTTTAAGAAAACAATTTTTCAAGAAAATATTTCTTCTCAAAACAATTCTTCACACAAGCGTATAGCCCGCGTGAAACTCTGACCCGAATATAAACGTGGGTTATATTCGGGTCAGGGTTGTATAACCCGAACAGAGGCGTGGAATCCTGACTTTGTAACCACCTCTAAGATCCTTCCTAATTATTTTTTTTTTACAAACAATATATTTTTAGTTTCCCACAGTAACATTTAGTTTCCCTCTTAATGTCGGGGAAATTATAAAAAGAATTGTGTTTCTGAAGAAACTATGTTGAGAAGAATTGAATGGATCCCTTATATTATACAAGAATTATTTGTTTATTTATTTTATATTACGATATTAATACGATATAAACTATTACGATATTAATGTCTTGTATTCGATATAATCTGTCTAGCATTTTAAACAAAGACTTTTTGATTGGGCAAGTTAACCATTATACTAGTAATTAAATTTTACAATATTAAAATTAAAACTAATTTTATTATATTTTATAAATTTATAATATAATAAAACATTCAATTAAAATTTCTAGAGATTTAGAAATTGACTGTAAAGAAATAATACCAGTAAATTTAGAATAAGATTATTATCAAACAAGAAAACCTTTGAAATTAATATGTATCTGAAGCAACAGATACTTTTTTTTTCGTTATAAGAATCCCTTAAGATTAGATCAATATCACATTTCTTCTTACTTATTTTCTTGGCAAAACCTCAAAAGGACAAGCAAAGAAACAAAAAAGAAAATAAACAAAAACTTTAAATCATGATAAATGAAAAAGAAAAATTGTTTTACAAGTTTTTATGTTCATTTTTATACCCGTACGATAGGATCGGGTATAATAAAATTACTCCTCCGTTTGTAACACCTCGAAATAAGCAAGCTAGATATACCTTCAAAGGTATGGATCGGATCAGAAAAAAATTCTAAGACTTTTGAGCCATGTCCGTCCGTCCGTCCGTCCGTCAGCACGCTAACTCAAAAACTAAGAAAGCTAGAATCTTGAAATTTACACAAAATATTCTGGGAGTAATTTGTAGGTTCCCTATTTTTTTGGTTGAGTTTGGACCAAAACTTAGGGTAGCTCTCGAACACCTAACTTTTAGATCCCCACATTTTTTTTTGAAATAGAGCTATGAAATTTTAACTGCTGATAGATCTCACAAAAATATTAATTTTACTTTTAATAACTTTTTTTTTGTAGCCCCACCCGTTACGGAGCTACAGCTCCCCAAAGGTTCAAAAAAGCTCTATATTTAAATTGTTATAGCACAAGTGGTATAAGGTATATCTTCATTTTGAAAACGCCAAACGATTACTACTTTTATTAGCTTTAAAAGTATATATACAATAAATATATATTTGTGGCATACGGTGTCTTAATTTACCGTTATGTGAAACTAAAATTTTGCAAAATCCTTCAACCCTTCTATCTTCTAAACGGTTTAAGTTGGAAACTGAAATTTTGACAGAAGTTAGCTCTTTGAAAATAAGTATGAGTCATTTCAGAAATTTTTTTTGTATCACCCCCTGTTTAGGAGCTGTAAGGGGTCAAAAACTGAAAATTTCCTATTTTTAAACACCTGTAACTTGAACACCTGTTAAAATTTTTTTGAAGTAATACACAAAAGTTAAAGCTTCAACATTATACTCTTATTTCTGTTAACAACTTTTTTTAATAATATAGGGTTACTTTATAATTGACGAAAGTGTTACTTGATTTTTTCAAATTTTCTAACAAATTTCTTTAAAACGAATTTTTTCCATTTTGTTTTACTCGATAATTTGAAATTGTTGAGGATATAATGCGTAGTACATAAAAATGCAAATAAATAAACAACATAACGGTTGCTTGAAGAATTTTTATTTATATGATATTGATATACATACAGACTTATATAATATCATGTTTATTTACATATCGTATATGCCACTAGTGAGTGAATGATAAGAGTGTATATGTATATTATATAGCGCCGTATTTACATACATATATGTATTTTATTGTACTTATAAGAAATTATTCTGTCAATGGAATATTTAAATATAATATAATATAATATTTAAAATTATATTTACTGTTTTGTACTTAGTAAATTTAATATACATTTACCGCTTAGTATTAAATGGTACTATAGAATATTTGAAAAAGTTTTGGATTGATAATCGTTATGTGGAAGGTTAGAATCTGCTTTTGAAGAATGTACATATAAACATATAGTTTGAATATATGTACAACCCATAGTACTAGAAATTATAAAATTCACCCAAATTATTTTAAAATACTAAAATATTAAAAAAAAAAAATAATATTGTCAGCAGAGTGACAGGCTGTGAACATACTAACGGTTCGTACGGGTATCTAAGAGTTGACAAAGTCAACTGTATTCTTTCTCGTTTATATTTTTTTTACTTATAATTTTTTGTCTCTTTCACATCTTTTTTCTAATATATATATATATTTTATTTACTTATTTATGGTGTTAATTTCAGTCAACAGCAGTGCTAAGATCGATTAGTATTCTTTGTAGTTTTGTATATTGGTGTCATTTTAGTATCACCCAAGTATCATGCAAACAGTTTCTCAGTTATAATGTTTTAGAATGGTCATTAAATCGAAATTCGGATACATCGTTTTTGTTAATCCAATCATTTTATTTCGTTGGGATATTTAATTTTTAAAGCAGTAGAATGTAAAATTTGGAAGTAGACTAAAATTGGGATCTTATATATTAATAACTAATCATATTACAATACGCAGTAGCTTTAGATGATTTAAGAGATTTAATTTTTAAAAATCTGATGAAACTCTATTTTATGTTACCAATTCTCAATTTTGCATCTTCAAGTGCATCTTCAATCGTATCCGATTGATTAAAAATATTAATTGAAGCAATTTCGGATAATAAAAGTAATAAAAGAGCTATTAAATAGAAATTTTTGTTAAAGATAGGGCTCCAAGTAGACCTCCAAAAAATAACCACAGCAAAATAACAATAATAACATATGCATTGATAGTGTGGAATTAAAGAAAACATAAGTCAGAAAATCTTAGGGATTTTCGCTAAGAATTAATGGGCTATTAGAAAAATTAAAGAAGATGAATTAGAGAATATTTATTCTTGTTTCGAAAAGTGAAAGGGTTACTTTATAAAGACATCAATCAATTCCTTTTTAATATGCATATATTAATCATCAAATATTAAATTTGTTACATTTAAAATTCTCAATAAAAACTATTTTCGAGAATTAGTTGCCTACTGATCTGACCACAATATTTTATTTTTTTTTTATTTATATAAAAAAAAAGGATTAATGCGGTAAAAAAAGTAAAGTATTCTTTATATTGTTACTTGTTTTTCAATTTATATTAGTAATTCTTGTTTTTTTTTTTGTATTGAATTCCATCTGAACATCACATCTGACCACATCCCGTTTCCCTATAGTAAGAAAAGGATTTATTTTTATAAGATTGAAAATTGTTGGATTTTTGTTTTTGTTTTACTTATTATTTTCTATAATTTTGTGGTTTAAATTGATGGAAAAATGTCAATATTACCGAGAACAAACCACATTTATTTTATTTTTTTTACATAAGAAGAACATCAATAGAGAAGACTATAACTTATTACCATAACTTCGGCTATAGGGTTTCTTCGTCAAATGACAAAAGATATAATCCAAGAAAAAATTTAACAGATTTTATAATAAATATTTTTTGATAATTGAACAATTTTTACATGTGTAAGACTGTATTAAACAGAACTCCTACCATCTTCATGAAACCAACTAAATATTTGGATTTAAAGACGAAACGATTAAGAAGATTGTAATATTTTTACCCTTATCAAAACATTGCAGTATATTATTTTTAAATTTGGTACTAAAAGTTTTTTTTTTTTTTTGATTAGAACTGTAAAGTGGCCATCACGTATTTTATCCCACACTGAATATAAAATTATATGAGATTGTTTAATATACTGGTCATTCCTACATACAAACTATAGCTTTTGTCACCTGATTAATGACATATTGGAGAAAGGAAAAACGATATTAAAAAAGTTGTTTTGTTATTATGTTTTTTTTTTCGTACAAGGAAGGAAGAAATAAAAAAAAAGAAGAAAAAAAAATGACAAAAGTAATTTTTCCCTTATAACAGAAATGATATGGGTGTCCGCAAATCAATCAATCTTGAATTGGACACATTCAATATACATCTATATATATGTAATTTTAAAATATATATATAATATGTAGTAAATTGTTTGGGCTTTTGTTGTTACCACTTTTTATATCAAAAAATAAACTCTTTAAAATACTGGATATGTGAAGGTGCCCGGTGTTATAAACTAACCCCCAAAGGAAAAATGTACCAACCGCCTTTATTTTTGGGTAAAATTTAACTTTTAGATTAATACATTTTTTTTGGAACTAGTCCATTTTTTGGAAATTAGTTCATTTTTTGGGGGGTTAGTACATTTTGTTCAATTAAGATACTTAATAGAAAGTTGTGTGTCACTAGTTGTGCCCGCGTTTGTTTATGTAAAATTGCTTTGTGTATTTAATGTAAAAAAAAATTATTAGAAGGGGTTTCATAGCAAGAAAGAATTGGGATTATGTTAAATTTTTTGCTGTAACAAATAATCAGGAGGGATTCTAGAGTTGGATTCAAAAAGTTGATTTTAATTTCAAAAGATTTTCCAAATTATATTTTTACGTAGTTATGTATTTTTACATATTTATTATTTTAAGATCAAAGAATTTAAATGAGTGAAGAATGTTGCACCTAAACCCCCGCTAAAAAAAATATTGAAATCCTGATTTTGTAACCGTCTCTAAAGTTCTTAATTATTTCTTATACATAACAAAGCACTTAAAATATTTTGTAAGTAACAGATTTTGAAATCCATTTATTTGGCACCTAATTCTTCCTTAGGTCCGAAATCAACAATACAATAATACCAATTGCATTATCAAGAACGTAAACTATTTGGCCCCCATCATTCAATATCAATACTAATGGCAGTAACGTTAAATAAATAAAAACAAATTTAATTTTTTGAGCAACATCCTCCTTCACTCATTTAAATTCTTTGCTGTTAAAATAATATATACCTATGTTAAAATTAGGTCCGAAAGACAATATTTCATAATGAACTACCACCCAAAAATAGTGGAGATTCGTTAATTTTTGCTTTTGGGAGTTAGTAACTTGGGGTTTAGTTTATAGCGCCAATTTGTCGTTGTGGTGTTTGGAGTTAAATTATATAATGTGATAATATTTATTAAAATTCAAATAATAATTTACAAAGTTTTTTGTATATATACCTACTTACATTTTGTAAATAGAAGTTTTGGTTCTGTTATCTTCTTAATTCCTCTTTAATGTGGTTGTACTGATCCATTATTTGGTTGAATATCAATATTTTACCATGATGAGTTTTGGTAATGTATATTATATTGAAAGTAAATTATAACAGTAAATAATAATTTTATAACTATAAATTTATTGAAACAATGAGAATTATTTTGATGAATTCGAACTTTATATGATATTTTTATGTTGGGGTCAACAAAACCAACCAGATACTATTAAATATGCTTAATGGTATATCATATCAGGACATCAGGACATGAATGGGATTATTATTAAAGAATGGGATTATTATTTTGTAAATTATTGTGTAATATGATGATTTGGTAAATAAATAAAGATGGTCTGGGTCTGTTTTTAATAAACAAAATAAGTACACTATGTATTAAAAAAAGAAATAAAATTTAAAATAACGCATTGTGACAAATATATTATGGGATTTGTTGTCTTGCAGGATAGAAAGAAAATAATATATGCATATCCAGGGGTTCAATGTATCTGTTTTCCCATATATGTACATATTATTGAAAATTTTTGAATTGCAAATTCAAATTTAAAACATTATTGCTTTTGGGTTTAATAAATTTAAAACTTTAAATGGAATGAATGAAATGTGAGAATATTTAGAAAATTAATTTAATTTGGGGTATCAGTTAAATCAAAAGAAAAGTTAAATTTTGTTTTTTAAAAGTTGTTAGATCGATAAATAAACAAGACTGAATGTAAATTAAAGGCGTACATTTTCCAAAATACAATACAAACTGTTTAGAATTGTGGCTCTGCGCCAAAATTTGAAAATTTTCTTAGAATTTCATATAATAAGAAAAATGTGAAAAATAAGGAGACATTTTTTTCAATTCAATTTTAAGGATACTCTACATAACTTAGAAAAACCATATGTAAAATTATAAAGTTGAAGCTTTTATTTTGTTTTGTAGATTTGTGCAGCTGCCCAACTTAGAGGTGTTTAAAAATAGGAAATTTTCAACATTTTATTTCTAACAATTAAACAGGGGAAATTTTTTGAGAAAACTTATACTAATTTTGTAAGTTTTTATTTTTCAAAATTTCCAGTCCTGTCTAAAAGTGTGCCGGAGTTATGAAGGAAAAAAAAATCATACAACATAGATTTTATTTTCATACTACATACATATTAATGTCGAATGACGTTTTCAAGAGGAAAATCTGTTAAGCAGAACTTGACATATACACATTTAAAAATATGACTTTTTCAAAGTTTGAGGGGCTGTCGTTCCATAATGGATGGGATGGGGCTGCATAATAGTGTTGTTCTACAAAATAAATTTTTTTATGAGATCTATTCATGGTTACCTTTTTACCTGTCCATGGTTAACTTTTACAAGAACTTGTTTATTATTATTTAGTGTAAATTTAAACTTTAAGATACCACAGCAAATTAGTAGAAATAAATTAAATAGTTAAAGACTGGTTTAAATTTTAGTGTAAAAACAGTGGGTAACTTTGGAAGTTGATCTTTCGAAAATTAGAAAAAAATGTCATTCATTTCCCAAATAAAGGTTTTTAATATTTGAAAAGCTAAAAATTATTTGTTTTTATTTTGGGGTTGTGGTTTGTACTTATATGTTTCTACATTTATACTTTCAATATTTATATAATTATTTTCTTGATTTACTCCATTATTAAACATATGGTATCCATTAATGAACATATGGTATTGTACTTTTCATTTCAAAGTCTCCACATCTTTGTCCTATCCTCTTCTATTCCTACTCTCTATTCAATATTACATCATTGTTACTGTAATACTGTATTAATAATTAGGGGTTTCATCTCATTATATTGGCTAAAGAGAGTGGTGGGCTTCAGTCAAAATTTTGTAAGAATTTAACACTAAGAACAACGTCTTGTCGTTTTGGAGAAATTCAAACCATAATATATGTATAAATTTTATACCAATAATATATATAAATTTTGTTAACATATTTGTGCCTTATCTATATCATTTGATGGATCTACATATTATATGTATTAAAAAATATTTAATTTTATTTTATTATAATGCATTGACACTTTCCTCTCGAAAAGAAATCGATTTGATAATACAGTGAAAAAAATTACATCTATAAAATAATACACAAGATGTTGGCGAGACCTTGCCAACATGTAAAAAAATATATTTTATATCTATAATAAAACACTCACACTGAACGTAAGCTAAACTGGCAATGATAATATTTCTGTATATTTATTTAAGAAGTTAAAATTTTATTACCAGAGACACAAATCTTTGACTCATAGTATTATCAAGAGACACAAACCGTTCATTAAAAATATAAATAAATTTAGTAAATATTATTACCCGAGACCAAATTTTCCACTAGAAGTATTATCAGAGACACAAACCGTTCATTAAAAGTGAGCACAATCAAAAAAGGAAAAGTACATACTTAAAAAACACACATTTTCAATAAAAATAAATTCTGCAAATTTTAAATTTTTAAATTTGCCCGCCACATCCATTATGAACTGGTCGCAGCGGTAAATTAAAAATAAATTATTAATCTTCTGTTGGCGTTTTAAATCTTTGTTTTGGAAAAAAAAATAAAAATAGGTACTCTTAATAAAATTAAAACGCCTTAAAGTGAAAAGAGCAAAGTTTATAGTAAGCCTCATATTTATAAGAAAAATATAATAGGCCGATTTTATTCTTGATTTTGTTTTCATTAGTATCAAAGCTGGTAAAAGCTTCATAACAGACTTTAAAGTAGTTTTGTTTATTTAGGTTGAAATTTAGACTTTTAAGCTAAATTCTCGGTATAACTGGTATATAACATAAAATATTCGAAATTTTTTTATTAATATAAAACTCGGCAGACTTAAATAATTATATTTCATAACAGAAGTCTGGAACTTACCAAATATTATAGAAATGGATATTTTTCTTTAAAAAAAATGAAACTAACATAGAAAATATCATTTTAGAAGCCTTCTCTCATAATAGATTCATAATTTTGTACTAATTTATTATTAGACCATTAAATTAAAAAGCTTTTGAAAACGACCGTCACAAAAAAAAGCCCCCGAAAATTTATGAAATTTCATTATCAGAGACATGAATCTTTTATTAAATATACCAAAGACCTCTTCTAAAGTACATTTAAATAAAATAAATTCAGCAAATTTTTTTCAAGCAAAAGAAAAATAAACGCAAAAGACTTGAAAGTAGTTTTGGTAATTAAAGTAATTTCGCGGCGAAAACAACTGTTTTTCATCGACATAAAAATTTTTTTTTAAAACTAAAGAAAATAGAGAGTAAAATTTTAACAAATATTAAAATTATTTCGATTATTGGGATTGTTTTAAATGTAACAAAAAAAAAATGTCGTAGCAGTTGGTTGGTTTTTCGCCGGTTTTTATTGTGCACTTTATACATGTGTTTCAAACAATTTTTGAGATATCGGCACGAACTTTTACCCTGAATGTGTTTTTAGCTTGAACCATTTTTTCTCAATGATTAAAAAACTGTCAAAAATTACCGCCACGAAAAAACGGCGAGAAAAAATTAATAAACTGTATCTAACATTTTTAATTTTATGTGTTTAGAATTGTTTTATGTTTTATGTTTAGTTATGTAAGTGATTTCAACGTTTTTTTAATGGTGCTGATGTAAAAATGAAATTTTTAGATAGTTTATTATTAAGAGAGTCAGTATGATAACGTAAATGTTTTTGAATCTATAGAAATTGTGCAATTGCACAGGGGATTTTTTAGTAGACATATATTTCAATAACAAAATGTAAAACATTGAAAGTCTTTGAATTTTATTTATTTATATACAGTTACCGTGGTATATACATGTGCCAGGTAGCTATAACCCCTGTTTCCTGGTAGGAATGTGGGGTGTACGAGATATTATGTGATATATTTAAGTATTTACATATTGCGATATATGAATATATATATATATATTTTTTATATTATAATTATTGTACCCAGTCGGGAATCGAACTCTTTGAATTTTAAAATTTAAAAATAATTTTATTTTATATAATATTCATCATATATTTTATTTTTTACTACTTACCTTTTTAACAATAATTTTTACCTTTTCTTTTAGGTACGTCCATATATATGAAAATGTACTTTTATCAAAAACTTTGAAAACTTTGAAAATATTTGAGTTCTAAAAAACACTTGAGGTAATTTTACAAAATTTTACAATCACTTAAAAAATTTATACTTACATTTTTTCTTTGTGTTTAAAAGTAAAAAAAAATTTACTTTTAAAATTTTATGTATACTTCGGGATTTCGATGAATTTCGATGTTTTAAAACATCCCAAATTTAAAAACACGATTTTTTGAAATTATTCATCATATAACTAAACCGGATTTATATTAATGTTATAGCGTATTAAGGATACTTTATCTGATAATGAAATTTGAGATAATGTCAGGCAGATCATCAACAGATAATGAAATTTGACATAGAGTACTTAATAAATTCAAATTTTAATTAAATACTGGTGTAGATCTCAGAACTAAAAGTCGGGATTTTTTATAAAAAAAGTGCTCAGTGAACTTGATTTCTTATTGATTTTTATGGTGAACCCAATATTGAGAAATGTTTCTTTCAATGCAACCAAAAGTGATTGCTATATAAATAAATTTTTCACTTTCATAATATCTCTATAGAAATTTTTTTGTTTAATATACAAAATAATGGATTGAATAAATATAACTCAAAGCTAACTTTTTCAAACAAAACCTATGAAAATGAATTTTAGATCCATTTTCATAAAAAAATTGTCAAAAAAAAATTTCGTTGCTCGACTTTTCATATTCAGAAATTCCCATTTTGAATCTAGATTTTATAGAGTAACTCTGAAATAAATTTTTATTAATATTACATTAACATATAAAGATTCATTTAATACTTATTTGTCTTTAAATATTGTCCAAGAAAATCATTAAAAGAACATCTCAGTTTAATTTCAATTTTTTTCGTATATAATAGAAAAGAAGAAAAAGTTTTTTTTAATCCAGATAATCGAAAAAATAAACCAGTTCTTACCAATGAAAAATAAATTTTTTTTTAAATCTTAAAGTCAATAATAAAGCCAATATAAAAAAAAATCCCTTACATTTTTTTCAATCCAAAAAAAACAACTTTAAAAATTGTTTTTTAAGGGATAACTTCCTTGGTAGAACACTTGTATGATAAGTAGCTGTCACAATATTCTTTAGATTTTTTTGTTGGCCTTTTTAGTTAAATTTTATGTTTTCTCGGTTGTTTTTTTTTTTTTTTTTGTAATAATCCCATATTTTTGTTTTTTTTTTAAATACAATGCGTCAGCAAAATGATCATCAAATATTTGTATAAATTTATCTTAACTCTTGAATAAAAATCCTTTTTATTTATTTTTTTTTTTGTTTTTTACTTGTTTGTAAATATATTTGTGGGACACTAAATGACCGTATACTCATATTCAAATAAGGATATGGAAAAGAAAGAGAACAACAATATTTAAAAAAAAAAAAAATAAAAGAGGCCAAGAGAATAAAACAAAAACTCATTAAAACCAAAAATAAATTTTTATTTTTTAAAAATAGAAATTTTTCATTATTGGGAAAAATTATAACCTTCGAACTTTTAATCTCATTCCATACCTTGTGCTTTTTTTTTTTTTTTTGTTATCAATTTTTTATTTTCTTATGGGTCAATCCCCTCTTGTTTTTTATTTAGTTTTTTTTTTTTTAATATCCTCAGTTCTATGTTTCTAAATCAACCGATAAAAGAAAAGCGAAGAGAAGAGAAGAAACTTTAAAACAAGAAAAAACTATTCTTATCTTATGCAGGACTTTTTTATTTTTTTTTTCCTGGTTCGAATTTTAATTTTAAACCCTTGATGAGTTTTTGAAAACTTTTATTGGTGTGTTTTTTCTAATAATAAGTTAAATAATAAAGAAAACAAAAAGAAGAAAACTTTTAATATATCGTTAAATTGTAGAGTTATCTAATATTAGTATATTAACTTTTTTAAAACCATACAAGATATTTTTTTTAAAGTTATTCTGTATGAACCTTTTACTTTAAATAATAAGTTTTATTGAATAGAATTGGGTAGATACCGTTGACTTCTTTTGAATTTCTTAGAAGAGATCAATTTAAAAAAAATCTGGATCGAGAAAAAAGTTCCAAAAAGGTAGACGACCACACGATTGCTTTGTAACTTTTATGGGTAAATCTACATTAAAAGCAAGTAACTGCAGCGCTGTTGTTATTTGGCGATGGAGTCCCTAATGATCTTAGTTAGCATTTTGAAAATTTTTTGTTGCAATTTATTTGAAAATTTTTCAAAATATTATCTCCGTAAAACAACCGTTATAAAGCTCATAAAAGTACCTTTCAGGTGATATATATTTTATAATATCCCTGAGGTCGTAGTTCAATCCGGATGAGCTTTTTTCTTAAAGATCTTTTAATCAGAAATTTAAAATTAAAAAAGATTTTTTTTCACGTTCTTAGGAAACGTTTTTTTTTTAGATTTTTTTTTTATGACATTCAAATAATAAATTAAATTGAATTTTGTCCGGTTCCTTTAAATTAAGTTAAGTTGGTAACACTATATTAAATGAAACCCTTATCAAAATGCTATTTCTTATGTATATATTTGTACTGATGATTATCCTTTAACATAAATACTATAAAAGGATTCAACCAACAATTATTTCTGGTCCTTTTAATGACTTTGTAAATATTTAAATATTTATTTATTTTTTTTTTTTTTTGTAAATTATTTTATTTTTTTATTGACTTTTTATGTTTTTTTGTTATTTTGTTTTGCTTTTTAACGTTTTGTAGTTCTGTCCTTGAAATGAAAAATTTTGTATATTTGCTTCTGTTTAAGATAATTAGATTTAAAATTTAATGAAAGATTTAAACAAAAAAAAAAACAAAAAAGCTTATTATTTAAGTTATATTCACATGAGATTAAAAATATATTTTGTAAAATAATGATTATGTTAATTTATAACATAAATAAGTTTAATTATTATGATGTTAATGAATCTTTTTTTATTGTTATTTAAAAATTTATTAACAGTAGAGTTTTATTGTTTTATCTCGTTAAAAATTTTTTTTATGTAAATTTGATGTCTTTTAAGAGCTTTTTTTTTTCCTTTTTGTTAGTTGATATGATAATGATGTCTTTTAATTTGAAAGTAGCAGGATTTTAAGTCAGGAGTTGTCTTTAAAAGTTTTTTAGAAGTTGTTATGTCCTTGTTGAGTCCTTGTTGAGTACGTATAAAAATGATTCTGATTTAGGCAACTTCCTCTTCAACTCACAATTCTTTATTTAAAAAATTAATAAAAAGTGATAGGTTGTCTATATTATTACATACAATTTTTCATTAAATCCTACTGAATGATGTTTAGTAATAAAACTGCTGGTTTCCTTATTTTTCTTGGTAGTTCTTCGATTGGATTTTATTAAAATTGTATACTGATTCACCATTTTTTCTAAGGATCACATTTATTTTCTTTCTTCCTTTTAATGTATAGGTGTATTTATATATTCTTTTTAAAATGCGTGTTTTAAATTTTTGGAAATAATATCGGGTGTCTTTTGTGAGCGTTTTGTAATAATAATTTTGTAATATATAATTTTCAAATTATAAAATTTTCCTTATTAAATTTTAATATGAAATAAAATATTTTCCAGCTACTAAGCAAAATTAAAAGATTTTGTCCTATAGTAAAACTTTTAAATTTTATATTCTTTAATTAATCAAATATTTGGATACATTAACCTTATCATAAACCTTACGTATTTTCATGTAAATGTCTGATCAAACTATAGCAAATTTTCAACGTCTTTTTGTTTTTGCTTTATTAATTTTATTATTTTTTTTTTGTTAGGTATTTAAGATAATTGTTATTAATTGTTTGTTATGCCGAGATCACAATCGCGCTTTCTTCTGATTCCTATAGTAAAATTTTATCTAATTTAATTGGCTCTTTTGAAATTCAACCATGTTTGATGCTCTAAAAAATGACAACAAGAATAAGTGTTTTATTGTACAATATCAGGCTGTAATTCACCCTTATGTTAGGAAATTTGATTAGGTTTCCACGAAGTCTAATAGATCTTTTTGTTATTTGTTTTATATCAATTCTATTCGAATTGCGTTTTTCACTCTGTATTGTCTGATTGTTACTTTCAATTTCATACAAAATAACTTTTTCTTTTTACAAATCACTTCTTATTTGGTTTACCATAACAAACCTATGAAGGAAGAAAATTTCTGTATGTTTTTTGAACTTTTCAAAATTTTCTTTATGTTTCATTTTATATTTTGAAAAGTTTTAATTTTTTTTATAATTTTTATAATTAAATTAGGTAAAAATAGTCTTTTACTTAATTTTCTACCAACGTATACTATATTAATATAGAATTTTCTTACTAAAATCTATCAAAATTTAATATATTTTAATAAATTACTGTAGCAACAGGTATATGTCGTTTTTAAATTAAATTGAGTGGGATTAACTTTCCCTCTCAAAATTACTTTAAAAACTAAAATATGTTAATATTTTCGATTTTTTATATACCCACATATATATAATTTGAATCCATAAAAATGCACATAACAGCAGTACCTGTTCCGGTTCCATTAAATTAAATTTGATTTGAAAACATTTTATTTACCAATTTTTAATTTTTTTTTTATTTTTCTTTTCCTTTTCATCTAAAAAACTCATCAGAATCCAATCAATAATCAAAGTAAATAATTCCCATTCTATTTGCTTTAATAATTCATATATATATATATATATATATATATATATATATATATATTATATAAATACTTCTTCCAAAGTATTTAACATCTCTATAAATAATACTAGCTAGATTCTTATCTATGTAACAACAACGACTCTTCTTTATCATTTTTAAGTGACTCCCAACATTTTTTTTTTTTTTTGCTAATTCATTTTTTAGTTTTTTTAAGGCTTTTTTTTCCAATAAAAAACAAAATATTTTGGGAAATTGAGGGTCATTTTAAGGTATACGATAATGCAGATGAAGGCCAGAAACCAGATCTAATATACCAAAACAGGAAAAAAAAAACAAAAATAAATCAACAAAAATTTCATTAAGTGAAAAACTCACTCCAGAGACCAGTTATAGAGATAAAAAAATTCGTTATTTATTTTAGAGGCTCATATACACCTAATAAATAAAAAAAAAAAAAAAATTTATTTTTTTTGTTGAGTTCATTACCCATTTAGTAAGAGTTTTTCCTCTACATAACACTACTGCCATCAGTTCCAACAAAACTATAATCCTTATCATGATTGGCTAAGTTTCTTAAAAGAAAATGTACAACAAGAAATAAAAATGTTTTTTTTTTTTTTATTGCTTTTTCTCTGTTGGTTATTTCCTTTTCTATTTTCTGTCAATTCATTTCAAATAAAATTGGAAAATAATTCTTAAGGATTTTTGTTTTTTTTTTGACTTTTAGACGAAACGGGATACAGGGAAATAATATTATAAAAAAAAAAAATATAATTTAAGTCGGAAAAGGTCATTGTTATTGGATAGTAGGAAAGGGAAGTAAAAGAGGTTTCCTCATCTAATCATTTTGAATGATTTGTTAACAAAAATTGTTTTTGTTTTTGTTTTTTTTTTGTGGAACAGAATCCTTTAAATGCCATACATACATTTAGATAAAAAATAAAATGATTTTAAGGAATCGAAAAAAAAAACAGAAAAAAAATCCATTACTGCTCCTATAAATTCTATCTAGTTAAAAGACCCATCTTTATTTCTTAAAATGTTAAAATCATTACAAATGCCTTTCGATATAAATTTTATTGTAAAGCAATATTCTTAAATAATTGTATATCAAATTTATAGAAGGAAGAGAAAAAAAAACAAGAAAACATTCCCAAAGGATATCTGATTTAGTATAAATTTATGAGTACAGATGAATTTGGATAATTTGAAGAACATATTTACCGAATAAGTGTTTGCTTTAGAATTTTAGGAAAAACATTTATTATATTATGTACATAAATAATAAACTTTATAATGAAATATTGAAACCTTCAAATTATCCTTATTTCAAATTATGTAGATGTATTTTGATTACATATCCGATCTCGAACGTGAAGATTAAGTATTGTCATTGCGAAAGCATTTTTTATAATTAAAAATTTTTCTTTCTTCATGTATAAATCGGTTTTTATTTTCGGAGGAACCACTTATTTAAGCGTAGACTAAGCGTACTGATTTAAATAAGTATGAACTAGTATGAAAAGTTTAACTCTTCCTTGCTTCTTCGAAAAATGTTAAATAGTACGAGAATGCAAGCAAAACGATTGAAAGTAATCAAGATTGCATGTAATTTAGAATGAATAAAAAAATCATTTAGAGCAGTTTTATTTATCTAAACTTTACTGTATAACTATATATAATTTTCTTTCAGTTTTTTTTTTTTTTTGTTTATTTAACATATTTATGCATATGTATTTGTAAACATATGTGATTCTTATACTAAATTTTTTTTTTTTTTTTTTTGTTAAGCCAATTTAAGATTTATAGGTTTTCACGGTATAAATAATTAAATAGCTTTTCTTTTTTTTTATTTATTTATTTTACGCCAATTTCTATCTATCAATTTTTAAGGATTGGGGTGTATTTTACTATATTTCAATAAAAAAAAGGATATAAGGATGATATGGTTAAGGATATTGAAAAAGAATCCTTATATTGTAGTTGTTATCATGTCAATATTTAATTATAATAAAAATAACATAAAAAATAAGAAATACTAAATGATATTTCCTTGGATTCAATCAAAAGAGAAGCCCACTTAATTTCCCTTTTTTTTTTTTTAAGTTTATTCATCGATATTCAAAAGAAAAACTTTTTGCTTTTTTTTTCTTTTTTTTTTTTGAAAGGTACGTAAAATAAATTTTCACTTAATTATGTTAATATCCTGTATAAGTGTATTATTATCTATGTTATTATATATGTTGTTTTATATGTTTTACAATGTAAAAAAAGATTTTCCAATTATTTTTTCTTATTTTTTTTTTTTGTTTTTTATTTAAATAAAACGTGTTTTCCTGGATTTTTCATTATATTTTATATTATATACTAGATGCACGTTATTTATACATAAATCTAATAGTTTATATTCATTATATGTATCTACTTATTGAAAAAAACAAGGATTAAATTTAGTTATTATCCTATATCAGTACCAGGATCATACTAAGAAAAACAAAATGTGAGCAATTAAAATCTAATTAAGTGATGACGGAATTATTTAAGTCTGAAAAAAAAACTTAAAAATTATTTTGAGTGAGAGAGAGAAGAAGACAACAAATTAAGAAAATGTAAAAGACTAACAAAGTAAGTTAATTTTTTTTTTTTTTTTACTTTTTTTGGTTTGATAATCAGAAAGTAGATATAATGTTATTATCCTTTTTTAAGTGCCAAAAATATACATAACATATATATGTATTATCTTTCTGTTAAGAACTTTCACTTGTTAGTGTTAAATTTAAGAATCATATAATTTGTTTTTTTTTTTTTTTAATTTTGTTTTTGAAATCCTTAAAATGTAAGGGTGTGTGTTTGGTGTATGTTTAATTTATATTTATTTGTTATAGAGTAAAAAAGATAAGTTTTTTGTCACGATTTCGTCGTTTTAATGAGAATTATATTAAACATGAAAGTTCGTTAATTTTTCTTTTTATAATTATTTACGTTTATATTGAGGTTTTTAAATAGAAAAACTTATTGACAATTCTCTGCAAAAGATTTTATCTACAGAATAGGTTAAAATTTATAAATAAAAATTGTGATTCAACAACATCAAAAGAAAAGTAATAGGATCCGCTATATTTAAAGAAAAAGCCATAAATCTTTTTTAAAATACAGTTAAAGTAACTGATCAAATATCATATATTATATGCAATTCCAAGGGAGGATTCTTTGGGAGGATGACTGTAAAACAAGAAAACATCAAGTTAATAGCAGAAACGATTAGGTTAGCGGAGAAGATAATAGTGGTATATATACTTTTGCGAACTGTAATGTTTAAGGAGTAAATGAACATTTTACAAAATAAAAATTTTGCTGAATAAAGAAGTACAAGAATTAAAATACGCCACTCTTTTAAAAAGAATTAACGTAGGAAATTAGTTTCTTGTTATTCTAGCAAGTAATTTTAAACACTAAGCCGTGTTTTACAACATAATTTGGGACATTTAACATCCTGCCTATATATTTTGAGCGTTATGTTTTGGAGAACTTGAAACCACAATTTCCAAAACTTATGTAGGTATGTTATAATTTATTCATTCTATAAATATTTTTGCATCAACATTATAATTTAAAACTCTTTTCAGTGGTTTACATATTAAGGAATGTAACATTTAAGCTTTATATTTTGCATCTGATCTTTCAAAATTTTAGTACAAAATTTTAAGTTTTCAGTATTTTAAATTCATAAATTATAAATTTTAATTTTATTATAAATTTATGAACTGTATGAGGAAAAGGAAATAAAAGACAGAAAAAAGGGAATAAAAACAACCAAGGTAACTTATGTATGATACTTTTTTTTTCAAACTGTAGGGGGTTGTACTTCTATAACGAGTGGATCTATATCAAAATGTTCTTTAACAAAATTATTTTTTCAATGCATAATATTTGACTCTATATAAGTATAATTAAAATTTGATTGCTGTATCGCTCTATCGCTCGCTCATTGCTCAAACGATGTAAAAATTTTGTTACCGAATGTGACAGAATTGTATAGGTGAGGTAAACGGAAGGAAGGACTTTCAAATCATAATGACAAAAAAAAATTTAAAATAAAGTTTGGGTCGAATATTCAAGTTATAAGAATAATAAAAGAGGAACATAATCTAAATTTTAATAAATTTCATATTAGATCGGTTTGGAAAAATATAAACAAAACTGTACAAAATACTAAAAGTAGGGAATCTTAAAATTATGTATAGATTAAGTTCAAAGTTTATTAAGGTAGTAAGTAGTACGTAAGAAATACGGGAAGAACAATAAATCTACATCAAAACGTCGAAGTGTTATTAACATTCCTTTTAGAATAATCTAATCTAATCTAATAAGACTGTTAACCTGTTTAGTATAGGTTTGAAAATGCTGATGAAAGATAGGATTATAAACTTTAATATAGACTATGAAAAAATTATGTTTTATGTTGGTACCATGTAATTTTTTTGAAATTTTTAATTTAATTTTTGTTTCTTTAATTAATTTTGTCTATTTTTATGTTTTTCTTTTGAAACAAAGTTTTCCATGTAATTTTTCTTGCTTCTTCGTTTTTTCATTAAATTTTATTCAAGTTAAATGAATTTATTTTATAAAGAATTAAAAAAAAAAAAAAAAAAAAAAAAAAGTAAAAATAAAAATCGGAAAATTTTATTTTCCGAATAAAAAAGAAAGAGATAGAAGGCAAATAAAATGAATTTGCAAAAAATTTAATTTACTCTTCAATTAAGTTAAAATACAAAAAAAAAAAAAAAACAAAACCAAAAACATTTTAAAGTGAATCTTTGTTCATTTTTGATGCTTTATCCTGAATATAACTTACCTTACCTCTTGATCTGTGGTGATTTATAAATTTTTTAAAGGTGAAAACTAAATGAGGTTAGATTTTTCTCAGAAAAAAAAAAAAAATTAAAGAATGGAAAATATGGTACAGGTATGGAATAGAAGAAAAGAACTTTTTCTTAAATTGAATTGTTTCTGTAAGGGATTTAAAATTCTTTTTACAGTGTTTTGTGTTTAATTTTAAAATACGAATGATAATTGAAATAGGTTTTTTTTATGGATAATATAGTCTGGAAAGAAAAATTATTATAATTACAAAAATGAATAATAAATTTTGTTTGGAATTAGAAGAAAATTTTTATAAATATTTTATTATTAATTATGCTAATTAAATAATTGACATTTGAAATGTGGAATATAATCTAGAAGGTTTTTTTAGAATTCAGTTTTCTATATAAAAAAAAACGCTATACTTATTAGCCACTTATTTATTACTTGCATTATTTGACTATTTTTAATTCATATTATTCTGTACTTAAGGTTAAAGTCCTTTTTATGCTTCTAACTTAAATGATCCTTGTGAATATTTTGAAAAATTTTTGGCAATGACAATTTGGGAGCAATGGTCTTTTTGCAAAAAAACAAAACAGAAGATGGTGGGTGGTAAAGTTTGAAAATTAAAATGGCAATTAATGGCAGTGAAGACACTTTAAAGGAACCGGGATGGTAATTATGTAAAACAATACCTATTTCGAAGTGAATTTACAGGCTGATAGACATTTAGGAAGACGGAGAAGGATATTGAGAAATATTATTTTAACCGAAGCGACGCTTCAACAAAATCATAGCTTAAACTTAATAGAATATGAAATTATCGTTTTAAAAAATAATTTTTTTAAAAAATAAATTGTTGCGTCTCTATGCTCAAAAATAAAGAATTTATTAAAAATAACAAAAAAATATTTGAAAAATAGAAAAAAAATCACACATCAAAAAAAAAAAATAGATATTATAATTTACATAATACCACCAAATGAAAGATGTGGGGTTTGAGCTTCTGTCAGTTTTAATCCAATATTATTAATTTATATTGTAATAGTTTAAATGGTAATAATAAATACCATTATATAATGAAAAAATTAAATAAAATGAATAAATAAATAATTTTTATACAAAATAATAGATCGCGCCCAAATATCATATGACAAACTTGAACTATATAGCTATATAGTCGACTAATTAACGATTTAGGGAAAATAATGAATAAAAAAACTTATGCTCAGTCTAATATTAATAACAAGCGATTTAGGTAGATATTCTTGTATGCTCTTCAAGGGATAATTAGATATCATTAAGGATAAGTCGATAGTTAATCAATGAGAAACTATAAAAAAAATAGCGATTCTCTAAGTAAAGCTTTTATTGTAATACAAATTTCAAATAATTATTGATTCTTATAGGTTAATCTAGAGTGGATAGATCGTTAAAATAGTTTAATTTGAAGAAACCAATATCAAATGAATATCCGAAAAAATCTATTTTAAAGAACCATGTGAAAAAAAATAAATAAGGTAAATTTTTCTTTTTTTTTATTAAAAATGTACTACATTTTCCTACTTTTAACTTTAAATTAATCATTAGTATTAGTACTTATTTTAAATTTAATCAGCTTAATAATTCAATTTTAAGTTTTTGAATTAAATTGTCGGGAAAAAATTTTTCAATGTTTTTAATTCTGTTTGATTCAAAATTTCTGTTTGAATCACAATCTGTTTTGATTCTTTTAAAAATTCTTTTAAATTAGTTTCTTAATTTTACATTATTAAAAGAATTGTAACTAAATGAAGAAGAAAACTAAAAATCTTTTAATAGTCATTTTTTCCTTTAAATTAAAATACAAAAAAAAAATTATTCTTTAAAATATTTCATTGAAGTATTTTTTTTTTTTTTTTTTTTTATTTGTCATCTCATTCAATTTAAATTTTTAATGTAATTTTTTTATCCTTTTATAAAAAAAAAAACAAAAACGTTGCAAATTCTTATGAAAAAGAAAATTTTGTTCAATTTAAGTATCTCTTAAATAACAATAACAATTTTTGTTTGTTAAATTGATTCATTGGAATTTCCTTATGATCTTATAAAAACTACTTCTAGTTTTAATTAAAAAGAAAATATACTTAAAAATAGAGTATTTTAATCTTTTTATATACATTTATTTATATAACTTAAGTATATAAAAATAAAATCTTTTTATTTCTTTATTATATCATATAGATACTATGTATTATTATATTATTATCCATTTTTCTATTAAATTTATTTTATTCTATTATTCTTTCATTACTTCCCATATTATCTTATATACTTTTCCCGAATACTATTTTCCTTTTTCCGATTCAATTCAAATTCCAATTTTTCTTTCATTAGGTTCTCTGGAGATAATAATAGTGGATTTACAATTTTATATAACACCATATCATACGGGTGGAAATTTTCTGTTTTCCTTTTTCCTGTTCCGTTTCCTGTTTCTAATTTCTCTGATTTCTATTTTTTTTTTTTTTATTATTAAACAAACAAATAATAAATTTATCATTTAAAGTTTGTTGGCACTTAATATAATATATTAAGATTAACTTCAATGATGCTACATTAAATAAAAAAAAAAACAATAAGTAAGTGTTTTTTTTGCATTAGGTTCTCTTAAAAAAAAACGTAAGGTATAAAAAAAGTAAGTACATAGACCTGTTTATATTTGTTAGATATAAAACTTAATATAAAAACCATAGTAAGAATGAATTGGAAGAAAATATAAGATAAGGCGATCAAAATGAATATTTGAAGTAAGATCTAGCAGATTATTTGAACTATAGACAATTGCACAATAGATCTGAATCATCAGCGAAAGCAAATAATTTTCTTTTGAAGTTTAGTTTAAATAACGTATTAATGTAAGTTAGTTTATCTTAACAAAAGGTTTTTATAACCTTTCTTCACTGTAATTAAAATTTATTGTTCGATTTGACAGCATTTAACTTCGTTTTAGTTAGTTAGAGCTCAACTTTCGCTTTCTGCTGTTAAAAATTTAAATTTAAAAAAAAACGAGGAAGAATACAGTTGACTTTGTCAACTCTTAGATACCCGTACGAACCGTTAGTATGTTCACAGCCACTCTGCTTACAATATTATTTTTTTAATATTTTAGTATTTTAAAATAATTTGGGTGAATTTTATAATTTCTAGAACTATGGGTTCTACATATATTCAAACTATATGTTTATATGTACATTCTTCAAAAGCAGATTCTAACCTTCCACATAACGATTATCAATCCAAAACTTTTTCAAATATTCTATAGTACCATTTAATACTAAGCGGTAAATGTATATTAAATTTACTTAGTACAAAATAGTAAATATAATTTTAAATATTATATTATATTATATTTAAATATTCCATTGACAGAATAATTTCTTATAAGTACAATAAAATACATATGTGTATGTAAATACGGCGCTATATAATATACATCTATACTCTTATCATTCATTCACTAGTGACATATACGATATGTAAATAAACATGATATTATATAAGTATGTATATATATCAATATCATATAAATAAAAATTCTTCAAGCAACCGTTATGTTGTTTATTTAATTACATTTTTTTGTACTACGCATTATATCCTCAACAATTTCAAATTATCGAGTAAAACAAAATGGAAAAAATTCGTTAAAGAAATTTGTTAGAAAATTTGAAAAAATCAAGTAACACTTTCGTCAATTATAAAGTAACCCTATATTATTAAAAAAAGTTGTTAACAGAAATAAAAATATAATGTTGGAGCTTTAATTTTTGTGTATTACTTCAAAAAAATTTTAACAGGTGTTCAAGTTACAGGTGTTTAAAAATAGGAAATTTTCAAATTTTGACCCCTTACAGCTCCTAAACGGGGGGTGATACAAAAAAAATTTCTGAAATGACTCATACTAATTTTCAAAGATCTAACTTCTGTCAAAATTTCAAGTTTCCAACTTTAACCGTTTAGAAGATGGAGGGGTTAAAGAATTTTGCAAAATTTGAGTTTCGCATAACGGTAAATTAAGACACCGTATGCCAAAAATATATATTTATTGTATATATACTTTTAAAGCTAATGAAAGTAGTAATCGTTTGGCGTTTTCAAAATGAAGATATGCCTTATACAACTTGTGCTATAACAATTTAAATATAGAGCTTTTTTGAACCTTTGGGGAGCTGTAGCTCCGTAACGGGTGGGGCTACAAAAAAAAGTTATTAAAAATAAAATTAATATTTTTGTGAGATCTATCAGTAATTAAAATTTCATAGCTCTATTGCAAAAAAAATGTGGAGATCTAAAAGTTAGGTGTTCGAGAGCTACCCTAAGGCTTGGTCCAAACTCCACCAAAAAAAATAGGGAACCTACAAATTACTCCCAAAATATTTTATGTAAATTTCAAGATTCTAGCTTTCTTAGTTTTTGAGTTAGCGTGCTGACGGACGGACGGACGGACGGACGGACGGACGGACATGGCTCAAAAGTCTTAGAATTTTTTTCTGATCCGATCCATACCTTTGAAGGTATATCTAGCTCGCTTATTTCGAGGTGTTACAAACGGAGGAGTAATTTTATTATACCCGATCCTATCGTACGGGTATAATAACCTCACATCATTGTTCTTTCAATGTGATTTAAAATTTATGATTTAAAAGGCTTTTGAAAAATTGGGTTATTATAGTTTCATCCTGTCTGTCTATCCATCTGATAATAAAAATTCAACTATGTTTAATATGAAGTAATGAAATTTTACATATGAATAAGTTTCTTTAATAAGTTATTTGGTCTAATAAATATTTCATGTAGTTACGGAGTTACAGCCTTTCAAATTTGAAATAAGTCCTATTCAATCTATAGTTTGCATTTCAATCTAAAACGGGCAAATGACAGAAAATTTAAGTTTTAGAAATTCTTCATATTTTTGTACCTTTAGAAATATCCGTATCCCCAGAACGATGTCCTTCAAATTTTCAACACCTTCAAAAATTAAATTTTGAAATAAAGGAGCTTTTAAGATTTACCATAAAATAGCATAAATCCTTACTTTCTACTGTTCAACAGCTATTAGGAGTCAAAATTAAACATTTGTTATTTTTCTATATCTGTAATATCTAAGTTTTTAGACATTTCTTGTGTCCTAGAAATAGAAAATATTTTAATTTTTTATAATTTTTTTATTTTTTTTTATGTTTTTTTTTTTTTTAAATGTGTGCTTTTAAAACTTTTTGTTTTATTGCGTTCTTTAAATATGTACCAGATCGTATATAAGACGAACATTTATTTTAAATGAATTATGGTTTATTATTATATGGTTTTTGATAATTAAATGTTACTCAAAATTTAATTTAAAATACAATATGTAATGTAATGAAATTGTTATTTGATATTTCATTTCACTTAAAAGAATTGAAAAAAAGTTTAATTTTTAAAGTAAATGACATTTAAAAGATAAAAATCCAAATAAAAGCTTTTAAGTTTTCAAAAACCAAAAAAAATCAAAATAAAATGCCTTTTAAAATTAAAATTAATGGAGATATTCACCATTTGTAAGCTTATATTTTGAGACCTTTTAAGAGTGATATTTTAAATGTTCATTGTTTTCTTCCAATTCTTCCAATAAAAACGCTTCCAATTCAGTGGTTTTATTCTGGTTTTTATTTTAATTTTTATTTCCCATTATTTTAATTATTTTATTTAATGCTGTAAATTTAGTTTTTTTAGGGAATACACCAATCACTAAAGAATTCTTGTAAATTTATTATAAATTCGAAAATTTAAGAAAACTCTTGTTAGTTAGCTTAAGTTTTATCATTCAATTATCATTCTGAATCGAACTCTGTATTTAATTCACTTTAAATTTAAAGTATTATGGTTTCTAACCTAAAATCTGGTTTTAGTGTTTAATAGGATTTTAGAATGTGTATAGTGAAGAAACACATTTTTAACATAGTGTTCGTAAACTTTATTAACATATTTAAAAAATTATATAGATAAATTAATTTTTCTTTATAATTATCCTGAGGTTTATTGATTTTGTGAAAATTTTTTATCAAAATTAGTGGTCTTGTTCTTTCAAACTTAAAATATCAAAAATTTTCCAGAAAAAATTTAATTTACATATTTTAACAGTTAATCAAAAGGAAATTTTAAAGTTGCTTTAAAGTATATTTTAAAATTTAAATGAGTTCTCTTTTTTGTTCTTTTGTAATTTATGTCTTATCTTCATATAATCCTTTTTTTTTTTTTTTTTTTTTGTAACAAACCACGACCAACCACCACTAACTCACACTTTATCTCGTATAAATTTTTAGAATAGAAATAAATTTTGAGAAAAAAGGTATAAAATAAAAAAAAATAAATCAATAAAATTTATAGTTTTCATATGTGGAAAGAGTTGATCCTTTTTTACAATCCAACACCTTTAAACCGACTCAAAAAGAAAAAAAAAAGAAAATGAAAATGATTGAATGGAACTAGCGAAAGAGAAAGGAAAACCACTAAAAAGGTTACCGTATCTTGATTTATATGTTTCCTTTTATAAATGTAATAACGTAATTATTTTAACTTTTAAAAGACAGTATTTACAGATTTTAATAAGTATTAAATAATGATTTTTAAAATAAATATACGGTTTATCCTAAAAGTATGCAATTTCTTTGTATTAAGGTTGTAACTGAAGATTGGATGTATTGTAATTTGTAATGAAAAATTTTTATAGAATTTGGTGCATTCAAAAATACATAAATATTCAAAAAAAAAAAAAAAAAAGATTGTATTTATAATTGAAGGTAGATGGGAATGTCTATTACCAAGGTTGTTCTAACTAAACATAATTTTAAAAGTAAACTTTGATTGACAGTCAATCAAAGTTTTTTTTCAAGTTAAAACAAAAAGTTTATAACCAAAATAAAAACCGAAAAAAAAAATTTTACTTCAAAAATTGCCATTTCGTTCTTGTATTTTTAAATATTTGCTTTCCCCTTCTCTTTTTTTTTATTCCTTTTTTTTTTTTTATTAAAAAGTGGTACATATTCTCTTCTAATTTATTGTAGGAAAATTATCTATTTGTTATTTTTTTTTGTTTTATGCAAAATTATGAGTTCATCCCATCCTATTTGATGTAAAACTATTTTAAAAAAGCAAAAAAAAAAAAAACACCAAAACAAAAAAACCAATGGTAATAATTTACAATTTCAGGCATCAACATTATCATACATTCAATTTTATATATACGCAATGTATGTATACATGAAATATTCAAAACAATTCTTATATTATCCTTTTTTTCATTATCTTTTTATACTCAACACCATTTTTAACTTTAAACTAAAATCTGTTTTTTTTTGTTAAAACTGATCATTAGAACAATAGAAATCGGGTACTAACAGTTCCATTATAAGCAATACAAAATATAAAACATATTGACCGAGAAAGGGATATCGATTATATTGCACATTGGGTTTCAATTTTGTAGCATTGATTTTTTTAATGTCGGATAATTAGATCTGAACTAAGGTTAGCTGTTAAGTAATTAGTTCTTTGATAGAATGTTTTTTTTTTTGCACTTCTCCAGTTTGTAGAAATGACCTGCGCTACCATACATAACAGTAAATATTGATTTAATTATTTAAATAAAAAATTTAGAACTTGGAGAACAAGCAATTTTGTTCTCTATCTTAAAAAAAACTCTACCTTAAAATTTACGTTTTATTACTTTGAAAAATAATCACTTAAATGCTGTGCACATTGATATAAAACGTAATTGACTTTTTAGGTCGTATAACATATTGTTTGGTTGAAAAAGAGTGGTGGTGTTTAGTGGGTTAAAGTCTCACACACTCAAGGAGGACTCATTTAGTGTTACTCCTTTATAGTGTTTTTCAATGATTTCCACCTACCCTCGCAAAAAACAAAAAAAAAAACTTTATATCTAGTGTTATTTCAGCTTTATTATGGATTCCTAAAAGTGTGGATTATCCATAGTCGTTAGGAAAGCAAAGTAACTTTTTATTTCAAATAAGTGTCTATGTTATTGCTAAAGGGAGACATATCGGGTATGATCGAGTATGTTAAGGGAGAAATAAAAAAATCCTTACTAATGTAATGGGAGCGTAAACAAAGTAAATATGTATATGTGCAACATAGAGATTCCTATTGGTATAACTGATCTACGAGCGAAGTTATTTATAAAGTTGAGACTACATATAATTAAAATATAGCAAGTAACATGCAATAGTTGTAAAGCGTTTCTGAAGCTTATCTCTCCTAAATAAAGTTCCTAACCCGACGTGTATATTTGTAGGCAAATACATATATTAAATGACTTTCACTGTACCTAAAATTGTTTTTACATGTTTTAAAAAAAATTCAAAGCTATTATAACAAAATGTTATGTTATCCTTTTTTTTGTTTGCCTGTTTTATTTGTAAAGAGAATATTTTTTTTTTGTACAGAACAATACATCACTTCTATAACAAATAAACCATAAAAGAGTGACGGGGAGGAAAACATTAATTTATCCAAAAAAAGAAAAAAATCAAAAAGTCTGGAATTTTAAATAAACATATATGTATTATCATACCATATTAACATTATAATGAATTATGCTTATTCCTAAAGGTGAATTTGAAAACAAAACAAATCTATATTTAGGCATCATTATTTGTATATCTATCTATTTTCCCCATTTGATATTTTGTCCATTTAAAATCTGAAAACAAAAAATTTATTAAAGATAATCAACTTTTTATGAATGTTCATCAAATCCTGGAAAAATTGAACAAAAACGAAAACCCTTTAACAAAATTAAAAAAAAGAAAAAAAAGGAGAAAAAAAGCAGTTAAACACCATATTCCAGAACTTTATAGTTTCATTTTCTTTTATTTAGTCATTGAAGTTCTTTTTAAGCCTATTGTGTACGTACAGTAATATTTATGATAATGATGTGTTTTCTATTGTACATTCTTAATTAATTTCATATAACGTTTTTTTTTCTTCGTTTTTTTCAAATCAACACAGGACTTTTGAATTTTATTTCGTACCTAGAAATTTCACTTTTGAAATGTAAGGATTAATTTAAAATTTTATACGACAGTATATTAAAAGTTTCTCTATAAACATAACAATGTTATTCAAATCATTTGTTCCAACATTTTAATATAATTTCTATTCTTTTTATATCCTTAATGATTTTGAACTAAATGGGTTGGGATATTAGTAAAAGAAAGGATATAAGAGGTGAGTTTTAAAGTAATTGATTTGGTTAATGTGGCATAACTATACTCATTCTAGAGTATTGAACCTTGGAGTTTACAAAGTTTAAGTACTTTAATTATGTTTGGTAATTTAATGAAAATTTTAAAAGGTGTCATTTTATGTCATAATTTTGTATTGAACTCAGTAAATGTTACTAATCTACAGATAAATATATCAGATTATTTACATATCATAATATTTTAATCTCTTGTACATTATCTACATGGGGTTTCGGTTCTTTTGATTAATGTTTATATTTGAGTAACCTACATATATATGTAGACATAACGATAAACACCATTTTTAAGATTAATTATCCTGTTTAAAAAAATGTTAATTTTAAAGATTTAAAAAACCTGTTATGAACTTTATATCGTAATAAAACTTTTTGTTTAAACAAAAAAACTCGCTCAGGACATTCCAAAAAACATTTCAAAAGACATACGAAAAAAAAAATCTCTTTAATCGGTTTTCTTTTTTTCAATTTCATGTTAGTAAAAATCTAATAAGTTTTCTTTTCATTACATTCGCTTCATAAAAGTTCATTGACATTTTCTTTAATAAAAATACAAAAAAAAAAAGAAAAACAAAAATGTCCTGAAAAGCAATTTTTCAAATCTCTATTTTCCAATATTCATTTGCTATTTTTTTAACTTTACATTAGTCACTTTTTAAAGATCAAAGGATAATATTTACCGACTTTCTTTTTTTTTGTTCAAATTTATGAAGGATTCATAATAAATCATCAAAAAACCTGTTATTACACGTTTCATTTTAAAAAACATTTATCTTCATCGCTATTCTATAGTTATAAGTGATGTAAAATTTGTAATAAGGTAAACTAGCCAATATCTGGTTTTCTTATTCTTGGTTTTTTATTTTTCAATCAATCTAATAAAATCTTAATACAAAATTGAATGCAGCAAAAATATCAGCTGATTATTGTTGCTTTAAATAACAATGTTGATGCAACTAAATAATATCTAAAAGTAATTGCTTTAATTGAAACTTGTATTATGTATAAAATTTATTAAAATAATAAAAATAAAGAAAAATTAAATATATAAACATTTTAAATTTATTAAGCCTTTTTTCCTAAATTTATACATTAAATGATTATGCTTTCATTTTGAACATCGAATACTCAGAAATGTTGACGACTAACATTTAGTACCACTCTAAAGCTCCAAACATTTTAATGTGATGTGATTTAAATGTTAAAACTTAAGTATTGTTTACTTTGACTTTTAAAGCATTTATTCAATAACAGTTTTTAAGAAATTTATAAAAGTTTTACTTTGTCTACTATAGGGTTAATGGTAATTTATCTGTTTTGCTTCCTATTGCTTATTTATGTATATGTTTAGAATTGTATAACAAAAATAAATAAAATAGTAAAATTATAAAATGACAATTATAGGAAGTTTTACCCTATTTTGGATTGTCATCATTGTCTGCAATGATAATTTTTAATAACACTAATGTAGAAAAATTGACAATAAAAATACTTAGTAGTATATTGAAAATACTCAAACTAATACTGTTACTGTTATTGTCATTTTGTCAGAGCTGAGAAAAAACATAGTAGAAGAGAATGTCATCCTTATTTTATATATTTTCATTGTTTGTATACCTAATGGAAACCTGACCATATTGTTCCCTTTCACTTCAGTTTAACATGAATTTTTTGGTTTTTTTTTTTGTCTGATGAAAAAAAAAATTAAAAGAAAAAAAAATCAAATGTTGAATTGCTTAAAAGTGCATCTTTAGCTCTTATACATGCATTTTTTCCTTCTAAAAAAGAAATCCAATGTGCATCTCTACAAATTTTATGTTTGCTTACAGAATTTTTTATTTGTAGAATATTAGAAAAGAAAGCAATGAAACATTGTCTTTCATCATCTCTTTTTAACTATCAAAATCATCATCATATTTTGTTATTTGATTGAAATTGTTGTAATAATCATCATTATTTGCCATCAGCTTCGAAACAATAGTAAAAAAATTTAGTAAACATTTAGTTTCTTTTAGAAATATTGAATGTCAATTTTTTTGAACTTCAGAGAGATTTTAAAAACTTTTAAAAAGAATGAAGGGCGGAAAAAGATACTAAATGTACTTCAAAAGTTCGAAAGTAGGGTACAATGTAAAGAAAAGTATATTACTAAACTTACATATGTAATTCTGTATTTCTATACATACTTACAAATATGTATTAACTTTTTTAATAACCATTTAAGGTCTTTTAAAAATTGACTTTAACGCATCTCTTCGAAATACTAGCTTTATCGTGGTGGATGCCTACGTTACACTTTTGCATTATGTGATATTTGATCCAAAAAACATTTAAGGCTTTACTTAAAGCCTTACTGAGAAAGTCTCACTTCTTTAAGTATAGAGTATAGCAGCAGTTATTTAGTTTTTGTTTTAAAAGAGTTAAGTTAAATTTATCATAACCGTATAAGGGTTAAATAGAAAAATAGTTTGGAGAATGATTGAAGAAAAAAAAAGGATCAGTAAAATGTGTTAGCAGAAGTCAATAAAAATGAAAAGTAATTTTTTACTTTTTGTCTAGCAGGAAGTGCTGCTTATTTATATATTTTTTTTTTGTATTTATTTCCTTTTCCTTTCATTCTTTCTACAACTATCTACGTATCTAACGTATCAAGATTTGATAATAATTTAACATTCCGAATAAAATAAATGTTTCCTTATGTTGTGAGTGTTTTCGTTGAATACATGAAGTTGTTGATGAGGAGGTGTATAAAGTATTAAATATAATAAAGATTTCGATATCGAATATAAAAGTTCTTATCATTGACAGTGAATGGGGTTCACGAAAAACCTAAGTAACATTAGAGCCAATTGACAAGTTTTTATAAGAGTTTCTTAAAAGTGTGCCTTTTGTAATGTTCTGTATATAAAGATAAAAAAGAAAAAAAAATTTTTTTTTTTTTGATTTTGCAAAATTTTATATACGTAAAAAATACGATGACAGCAAGAGTACATAATGTTGTTTATATTGTTAGGGCAAAAGAGTATTGAAAAGAATAAATGTACATTTTATAGGTATATGTTTAAATGAAGAATAATGTGCATTGTCAGGGATAAGTTCATAGAGGTCACGTTCCTTATAGTTATCCTTAAACAAAGAAAACTCTGAAGTTTTAATGTTAGTTTTTTCTTATGTTATTTTTTAATGCTACTGTTGTTGTAGAAAATTGTTGGGAATCATTTAAATAAAAAAAAAAAACACAAAAAAAAAAATCAAAATTGAACAAAAAAAGAAAATGAAGATGAAAAAAAAAAGAAATTATGTTTAATAAATTATTGAAGCATTAGGAAAACAAAGAAAATGTCGTTCTTTCGAAGTAGCCATTTTTATTTTTGTCTGTTGTTTTTTCTTTTTTTGTTTTTTATTTTGTTATGGAAGTGATGGTAATTAAATTTCTGATAAGATGGTCTGCTCTGTCAATACCGGAAAAATAGGGTGACATTAAATGAAAAATGTTTAAAACCTTCATTGAGTTAATTTTATTATATTATCTCGAAGAGACACAGACAATAAAAATATTTTTTTTTTTTTTTGTATTGAGACAAGCACTTTGGCAGAACCAAATGAGTTAAGATCAAGATATGTACATACTGTTTTTAATTTATATTTAATGTTCAATAATTTTAAATAGAAAAATAAAAATTGATTAAATTAAAATTATGTTGACTAAAAGAAAATTGAACAACAAAATAAGAGTTAAAAAAAAAGAAAATAAGTATATAAAATTTTCAAACTTATAAAGTACTTTTTTATAAGTCGATACAATATATAAGATATTTTTATGGATCGTGTAATGATTGTAGAAACGAGTCTCTGTTCCTGTTTGTATTTTGGATTAACCTTTTGCATTAAAGATATTCTTTTTCGGAATGAATAATAAAACTTAGAGTTAGTTTTGAACAAAATGTTGAAGGACCTAATTGATTTAAAATATTCTCAATACTAATAGTTAATAGAAATAGTGGTAATGAAAGCTAAAGAAAAATGAACTAAACTTAACTCAAAAAAAAAAAAAAATTAAATATATGTACTTTATATGGTGAGTTTTATATTCAAAAAAAAAATTTTGTCCTATGGTTCTATTAGGCTCAGAATAGAAAATCCAAACCTTCGCGTTCTGTAGTCTCAGAATAAACAAGAGGTTGCGAGTATGTTGAATACAACTTCTTCTTCAATGTGTTGTTTTATAGAAAACGAGGAAAAGTGCAGTAGAGTAGGCTGTGTCAACTCTGGGATACCCTTATGAACGTAATATATCCTGTTTCTATAAAACATGATCATATTTTAAAAAATTTAAGATGTTTTAGTACCGACACTAACTACCAAGATACATTCATATAAATTGTGGTGTTGTATAACATCTACCCAAATCTATTGCACCAGCACAATCAAATTTTACAGAAGTTCTTGCCCTAAAACTTGATAATCTTTTGTAAGATTTCAGAAGCTTCATAAAGTTCCAAAAGGTGCAAGAAGCCTGAATCGGCTGCTCTAGGTTCAAGAAGCCTGAACCGGCTGTTGTAGAACAACCAAATTTTACAGAAGTTTTTGGGATGTAACTCGACACCTCTTCATTAAATTTTAGATACATAGCTTCAATAGATACTGAGCTATTTCCATATAAAGAAAGAAGTTGTATGGCAGCTACTCGAACGCGGCGGCCAAAAATACTGGATTTAATTAGCGAAACTAATAACAATTTTGCAAAAGTGACGTAAGAAAAATTTCAGCCTTCCAGCCGATGTGGTACCTTTAAGCCGATCCATACCTTTAACACTTTATCTAGCTCGACTCTTTTAATGTGTCACAAAAGTAATGGCAAATTTATTATACCCTTGAACATAGTTCATACGGGTATAAAAATAATTTAATGACTTTATGCTCCGTAAACTAGATGAGACAAAAGTTAATCGGATTTTACTGTTTTCTAGTCTGGAAATTTCACTAGATTCTAGGTTTGTATTGTACCTTCCAAAAGTAGGAAAACTTATTCGAAAAGATTTGTTGTTAAGTTTCTCTAAATGATTATACCACTTTTTCAAAAGAAGCTTTAAAAACTTCTCAGATCCATGTCAGAGAATTCATCTAAATCTATAGAAATAAAAGAAACTACTGAAATATTTATACTTTTTCTTGACAAACTGAAACAGCTATAGAGTTATGCTGTCTGCTTCAATTCCTCTACAGTTAAGATCGACATGCATACCTAATCTTTTAGTGTAGTCTTGGGATAGTTTAGTAGAAAAGAGTTGGTAGAATGACTTAATTTCCAATATAATTATTTATTTTGATTAGCAAATAGTCTGCAAGTTGAATTTTGCCATTTTCAACAGTTTTACAATAATTAATAAGTTAAATGCTTAACTGTAAAATTTTATTTAAACTTTTTTAATTATGTATAATGAATTTAACAGTGATTGGAAATATCAAGTTTTATAATAATTTAAATTTGATAATTGAAAAAAAATGACATCATTCTAACTAAAAAGCTCAAGATTGTAATTTTTCATAACACCATTAATTTTTCTCATAATTTTCTTAACATTTGATTAACATCAGTAGATTCTCACAAAAAAACAAAATTATAATTCGCATACAATTCTATTATTTACCTGTATATAATATGTCAGGTGATTATGATTTAGTTATATGAACGTGATGAAAGTGATTACGTAAAATTGAGTTGGAAAATAGTGAAAATGTTATAAAATAGATATCACAGCTATGTAATAATACAATACAATGCTTTTTTTTTATGATTTATGCACCATTCATTCAATTATTCACCCAGTTATTCGTTATTGAGGAAATCAAAAGTGAAACAAATAAACCAAAACAAAAAATGAGTTAAATTTTTATCTTGGGAAAATTTTTGATGTCATTTTTCTGTTTGAATATAAGTATTTTAATTTTCACTTTTTAAATTTTTCTCATTTTCATTTATTTTCTGTTTTTTTCTTTGGTTTTCTATATTTGCTTATTATGTTTTTAATAAGTTGAGATTTGAAAAGAAAAAGCTCAGTTTTTGCTAAAATAGAGTATTGATCAGTTTAATATGATTTCATAAATATTTTTAATAATACCATTATTTGTGTTGTTTTGTAATAGAAAAAAATTCTTTAAAAGAAATTTATTGTAAAATTTTAGAATTTAGGCAATTTAAAACTTAAACTGGTATCCTTGTTTAGCGACAAAATTAAACCTAACAATTAAAAGTAACAGTAAGTCGATGCAAGCGACTTATTTATACCCTACACCTAAAAAATTCAAATTAAATTAAAAATCCATAAGTTATTTTAGTTAGGTATTTAATATAACTAAGCTAAAAAAATTAATGCTTTTACAACCTTTGTACAAAATTTCAGATTTCTATCTTTATTAAATTCGAAAATATGCTTGTTAGGTCTTGGGAAGTGTGTGAAGGTACCCGAACGACCACTCCAATTCATCTCAAATTTTAGCCAAAACAGGGACTTAGGAAACAGCACCCTCGTATCAAATTTGAAATTCCTATCTTTATTAATTTTGAAGATATGCTTGTTCGGTTTTGGGAGTTGTATGGGAGGTACCCGAACAGCTTCTCCAATTCATCTCAAATTTTTGACAAATAAGGGATTCAGGAAACAACACCCTAGTACCAAATTTGAAGTTTCTGTATTTATTAGTTTCGAATATATGCTTATTCGGTTTTGGGATTTGTATGGGAGGTACCTGAACAAGTACTACAATTCATCTCAAGTTTTAGGGATATCAAGGATTCAGGAAAACACACCCTCGTACAAAATTTTAAGTTTCTATGTTTATTAATTTCGAAGATATGAGTATTCGGTTTTAGGAGTTGTATGGGAGGTACTCGAACGCTTGGTCCGATTTCGAACATTTACAATCCCCACCTTACCTTAGTCATTGTTAACCTACAGTATAAAATGCATCATGATAGCATCATTATTTTTTGAGTTATCGTGCGTACGGATGGACGGACTTCGCTAAATCGACTCAGGAGGTGATCCTGATTCAGAATATATCTACATATCTATACCTAACTCGCTTCCTTTTGGTGGTTACAAACACCATACCAAAGTTAATATACCCTATACTTAATATGTAGGGTATAATAAGTAGCAGTAACATTAAATGTCTTAATGTTAAATAAAAACAGATTTTAAAGAAAATTTATAGTTTGCTATTTTCAAAAGGTAGAATAACAAGGTAGAATGTAAAATTAATGGTTTTTAAAGTTGTACATTTTCCAGAAGAGAATAAAAACTGTTTGGTTTGGAATATTGTAATTTTTACCAAAACTTTTAAATTTGCTTAGGATTTTATATGTAATTTAATTGGTCTATTGCAACATATTTTGTTAGCTGTCCTATAAATTCGTTTTTATACCCGTACGATAGGATCGGGTATAATAAAATTACTCCTCCGTTTGTAACACCTCGAAATAAGCGAGCTAGATATACCTTCAAAGGTATGGATCGGATCAGAAAAAAATTCTAAGACTTTTGAGCCATGTCCGTCTGTCCGTCAGCACGCTAACTCAAAAACTAAGAAAGCTAGAATCTTGAGATTTACACAAAATATTCTGGGAGTAATTTGTAGGTTCCCTATTTGTTTTGGTTGAGTTTGGACCAAGCCTTAGGGTACCTCTCGAACACCTAACTTTTAGATCCCGACATTTTTTTTGAAATAGAGCTATGAAATTTTAACTACTGATAGATCTCATAAAAATATTAATTTTATTTTTAATAACTTTTTTTTGTAGCCCCACCCGTTATGGAGCTACAGCTCCCCAAAAGATCAAAAAAGCTCTATATTTAAATTGTTATAGCACAAGTTGTATAAGGTATATCTTCATTTTCAAAACGCCAAACGATTACTACTGTTATTAGCTTTAAAAGTATATATACAATAAATATATATTTTTGGAATACGGTGTCTTAATTTACCGTTATGTGAAACTCAAATTTTGCAAAATCCTTCAACCCTTCTATCTTGTAAACGGTTTAAGTTGGAAACTTGAAATTTTGACAAAAGTTAGATCTTTGAAAATAAGTATGAGTCATTTCAGAAATTTTTTTTGTATCACCCCCCGTTTAGGAGCTGTAAGGGGTCAAAAACTGAAAATTTCCTATTTTTAAACACCTGTAACTTGAACACCTGTTAAAATTTTTTTGAAGTAATACATAAAAATTAAAGCTTCAACATTATACTTTTATTTCTGTTAACAACTTTTTTTAATAATATAGGGTTAATTTATAATTGACGAAAGTGTTAGTTGATTTTTTCAAATTTTCTAACAAATTTCTTTAAAACGAATTTTTTCCATTTTGTTTTACTCGATAATTTGAAATTGTTGAGGATATAATGCGTAGTATAAAAAAATGTAAATAAATAAACAACATAACGGTTGCTTGAAGAATTTTTATTATTATTTATATGATATTGATATATATACATACTTATATAATATCATATTTATTTACATATCGTATATGTCACTAGTGAATGAATGATAAGAGTATATATGTATATTATATAGCGCCGTATTTACATACATATATGTATTTTATTGTACTTATAAGAAATTATTCTGTCAATGGAATATTTAAATATAATATAATATAATATTTAAAATTATATTTACTATTTTGTACTTAGTAAATTTAATATACGTTTACCGCTTAGTATTAAATGTTACTATAGAATATTTGAAAAAGTTTTGGATTGATAATCGTTATGTGGAAGGTTAGAATCTGCTTTAGAAGAATGTACATATAAACATATAGTTTGAATATATGTACAACCCATAAGTTCTAGAAATTATAAAATTCACCCAAATTATTTTAAAATACTAAAATATTAAAAAAATAATATTGTAGGCAGAGTGACTGTGAACATACTAACGGTTCGTACGGGTATCTAAGAGTTGACAAAGTCAACTGTATTCTTCCTCGTTATATATGTAAATAACTAGTAATAACAGTGTCTATATAAGCTCAGTATTTAAAATTAAATCTTACACCTTTTTTGACTTCCTCAAAATTTGGCTAATCTAAAGCAAAAGTCGGGTAGGTATGAAATTTATATCCTCATATCTTGGTACTTAATAAAGCTAGACATCTGAAATTTAGTAAAAAATTATCAAGTTTTATGAGATATTTTCTATAAAATTTAATTCTTTCGGCGCAAATGAATCGAGTAGCTATCATATCGTCGGGTCATCGCCAAAGTCACGAAACTGAAAAATAGTAGTTTCGAGCAAAATCGGTTTGAAAATTTTAAGTTTTTCTATTTGCTCATAATAAAAAATCTCAAACGAAAAGTTTATTCTGTTAATTGTTTTATATATAAAAATTATTAAATTTTCTTTTTGTTTTATTATTTCAAACAAGTTTTTATTTTTTACCGACTTTTAGCAGTTTCGTGATTTTGGCACTACTTTTTTCTAAAAATGTTGGCAGTTTTGTGATTTTGGCACTACACTTTTCTAAGAATTTTAATCTTTGAAATAAAAAATAACATTACTTTTAGTTTAATTTTAATTTTATTATAACATAATAAGAAGAAATTCTGACATTATTAAATTAAAAAAATTAAAAACAACTAAACAAAAAAAATTAAATTTAATAAAAATAACTTCTTTTATTTATTCTTTAAATTTTTTATATAAAAAAACAAAAACTTAAAAACACTAAATAAAAAAAAACAAACTTCATTAATTTTTAATATAAAAAATAAAAACTTATTTGCAAATGACATAGAAAATAGTAAAAACTAAAATTTTTTAAATTTTTATAAATAAATAAAAGATAAATTATTCGAACAGTTTTGAGTTACAATTTTCAAATTTTATTTCTTGGAATTATTCCTCGTATCCCGAGTCCTCATCAATATCTGGTTCCGCAAGACAATCTCTAACGACGGATGAGAATTGCATATTTTTATAATAACTATGGTACACTTTTGGGATTGTTAAGTCGTTACACATTTTAATTAGATCTTTATACTTTTGTTGAGATATTGGCAGAATTGATTTGTAAACTTGAGCAATTTTTGTTTTTTGTTTTTTTCCTCTTTTTAGATTTATAGAGAACTCAAGTAGATCGTCATCGAATGAAGTTTTGTAAAATATTGTATTTGGAGAGCTCTTTTTATATTCTAGCCAGCAAACATTTCTCCAATGAAAGTTTTTAAATGCATAGTTGGCTGAAAAATTTTTAAAATCTAAAAAGTCGTCAAAATTATAATGGTTTACTTCAAAAGGTTTAGGATTATTCCGGGCGACTCTTATAACTTGGGACCATCCTTCTGGGGTGTAGATCGGAGCAAATTTGGATTTTGATTCTATTTTTGAGTGGATTGAATCACACTCCATTTCCGTATGGCCTGTTTCAAAAAATGTATGAACAATTGAATTTAAATTTGGGTGCGTTTGTACCAACTTATGACACATCATTGCAAATATGGAGTTTTTTTGTTGTCCTCCACAACTGTCGGACATCATTCTTACAGATGTAATATTTTTTTGATTATAAATAAAATTGTATATACATGTAGAAATTTCATTTGCTCCTCTTTTTCCGAGCGTCTCGTCCCAAAGGCAACAGAGTACATCTTGATTGCCAAGATTGTATATTGTTAAATTATACACCGCCAACTTCCTTAGGTAAAATATTTGTCCAGCTGATCCTTTAGGTGTAGTTAAAACCGCTTGTAAATCAAAGTTAAAGCTTAAAGTTGTTGAATCAGTCTGAGCTTTTACTTTGTCTTTGTTTCTTTGAATTCGAGCCTTTTCTTTTTTATCAATATGTTTTTGAAACATCTCATTCTGCTTTTCTTTTTCTGCGATAGATAACGATCTAAAAGCTAAACATACCTTACATTGGTCTTTCTTTGGCTTAAAAAAACCTAAGTTATAAGTATTAAAAATTTTTCGGTATGTGAAAATACTAGGCATTTTTGTTTGCTCTGATTTAGCTTCATTTTCTTTCTTGTACAAATTATACATTATATTAACATTTAGAGAAGAGTCAAGATAAGTTTTTTTTGTAGACTTTCTACAGTAATGGCTCTCAACGGCTGGAAATGACTCTATGTGATGTTTTATTCGTTGCAGTACTTCGTCAGATGTTTTATTATGTTGTTTATGTTTGCCTCTTTGATCATCTTCCAAACGGCCATATGCATTGACTTTTTTTATAACTGAACTTCTTAATAGAGCGTCAGTTACATTTAAAGTATTCATAAAAAAATGTCGACATACCAAAATTTTTTTATCTTTAATAATAAAGAAATATTTTAATGTTAATTCCCTTCGAGATAGGGAATTCAAAACCGTACAGCGCATTTTATTTTTTTGAGTAATTTCGTTACAACCTATATGATTCTTTTTTGTTATACAAGGTGATGGTAACATTTTTCTTGCAGGACGTTCACGCCCTTTACTGTCTATGTAAATTTCCCCGTTTGCTCTTTGAACTTTTCTGACATTTTTTTTCCATAAGTTAACTTTTAGCTTTCTCTTTTTCGTTACAGCTTTTGAATTTTTATTTATATTTATAGCCTCAAAATTTTCTTTATCGATATTTTCTAAAAATCATAATATTAAATTAAATTTTATTTTATAACTTTTCTGTTAAGTGAAAATTTTTGCATACGATCTCAGATAACTCAGCAAGATCATCTTTACTTGGATGATATGAATTTTCTACATTTTCAAAATCTAGAAGACTTTCTAAATCGTCATTGCAATCCGCAGTCTTTTCTTTATTAATATTTTCTGAACATCGTAACATTAAATTACATTTTATTTTATAACATTAAAATATTTTTGTATTAGATAAAAATATTTTTATACCTATCTCAGATAATTCAGAAATAGTATCATCATCCTTACTTGGTTGATATGAACTTTCTGAAGGTTCAAAATCTGGAAGACTTTCTAAATCGTCATTCCAATTCATTGCAGTTTTTTTCCAACTTTTCATTTCTTTTTTTTAATGCAAGTTCCACTAAGGTTGCAGCTCGACTTTTCATTGTATTTTTTTATTACCTTCTTAATTATTTTAAAAGATATTTTTATTTCTATTATACACTTCAATTACTATTTTCAAAAATATATTTAATTACTAACCACATTGAGCACTAAATTAATAATGAGCACTAAATAATTATGATTTCTATTTCTATGTATTTCTCATAAGAACAAAAATCATAGACAAAATTAAACATGAAATGCAGTTTTTATTTTTTTTTAACGACAATATTTTTGAAAAAATAACGCTTTTATGTTTGACTGTTTAGAAAAATGTTTGTTGTTATTTGTTACATTTAGAGCACTGAATACACAAAAATTTACCGGAAACAAAAATCAGATAATATAATATAATAATAATCTATAATTATATAAAATATAATATATATACAGATATATACAGAAATAACACTTGTTGAAAAATAATAGAAACATTTTAGTGCAATAATCGCGAAACTTAATTTTCGCGACTTTGGCATCAATAAAATATGATTTAAATGATTTTTCGTAAGTTTGTCAAAATAAAAAAATTGAATTACAAAGAAATAAATAGATTTAAAGAGATTCGTGTCTTTGGCATTCATAGATTACATTATTTTCTGTATTTTTGTATTATTAAGTCAAAACAGCAAAAAAAGCAGTTTCGTGACTATGGCGGCGACCCGACGATATAATTCCCAAATTTACGTAATTAATCTTCGGTACTTAATTAAGTCAGATATTTTATCTATGTTTTTTTTTGTAAATATTGATTAAATATTATATTATATTCGTGCATCTATCGTAGAAAACATGACTCGATACATTTTCTCGTTTGTTTTGTATGATTTTTTTAGTATGATCATAGCCTATAATTATGATCATAGCCTTAAATTCCTTGGAAAATTTTAAACTTCGAATAATGTAAATCTTGCTTTTTGTTTGTTTAACTTAATTTTCTTTCATTTTTTGAAAAATGAAAATTAATCAGTTTTGTATATTGCAGTTTTATTATATAATTCAAATAATTTTTATATTTATTGTTGCGATTCAAATTATAAATTTTCGTTTTCAAAATTTATTTTACTGAAATTTAAAAAATTCGTAAATATTTATTTCTTTCTATGTATACATAATATATGCACGTCCGCATTTACAAATTCTAATAAATAATAAAACTATTAAAGTTCACGATTATTTACTTAAAAATATTTACTTTTACAATCAATGAACCTCTTTATTTACACCAACCAAATCAAATTTATCTGAATGTCCATATTTAAACATCCTTTTACAAAACATCATAACCTTATTTTTATCAAATTTCCTTTCATTTTCAAATGATTCAATAATTTTCACTTTGAAAATTTGTATTTATATATATATAATATATATATATATAAAAGAATAATAATGAACAAAATTGATGGCAGGATAAATATGTGGGCGATGAACGTGTTTTTGTTTGTCCAAAAAGCTTTTAGAATACAGGATATTTTTGGAAACAAATCAAAATGGTGTCAAAATATTGATTTTGACTCAATATTTTTCTGTTTGAATACATCATAACATCCTTTAATATAAATAAAATGTGAGAATTTGTTAAGAAATATTAAAAATATCCTAAAACATATCCTGTAGATATACTTTGTAAATAGTATGTATATACATAATATAAGAAAAAGAATAATAGAATTTCAGAATTGGATTTTATTGGTAATAAATTAAAGTGTACTGTTCTTTTAAATTTTCTTTTAGTTATTGTCGTTTAGTTTATTTTTTGTGTTATGTGTCTGAATTTAATCAATTGGGTTTCTTGTTCAAATTGTATTCCCCTTTTAATAGTTATGATATTGACATAAATTTATTGACCATCAATTTTTGCCATTATTTTGTTTATTATTTTTTGTTTTTGTTGTAGAATATTATAAGAGAAATCATATACGGTTTTGTTTTAAGAATGTTTAAATCAATTCAATTTCTAAGAATATTATTTTACTTGTTTTGATTCATGGCTTTTTTTTTTGTTTTCCTTTTTCCTTTGAAAACAATATTTAATAGTAGAGAAAGTCTGATATTGATTTTAGAATTTCTGTTGACTTTTGTTGGTCTTAAAGATTTTAGAACAATAAATTTAAATTGATTGTTGCTTAATATTTTGGTAAGTGCTTATATTCTTAATTGATTTAATATAAATTTATGTTTAATTCTTTATTTTTTTTTGTAAATCGTATTTAAAAATGTAGTCTTTTAGTCTTGACTTGGGGCCTAAGTGGTCTGGTTGGTAAAAATACGTTGTAATTTAAACACCAAGGGAGTGTGGGTTTATAACCACGAACAGGAAAGACTGTGTAATTTTCTTTTCAGATTTATAATAATAATAATTTTTCTTTTACAAATGAAAAAGAAGGATGCAAAATAACAAAATTCATGAATCATACTTTAAATTATTGAATTTCAATAAGCAAAATATACTGCTACAGTAATTTTAATTTTTGAAAATAGAATAATAAATAAATTTTTTTTTTCCATTTGAATTGTTTTTGAAATTATTTTTTATTCTGAATAATAGAATAATGCAATATTAATAAACTTTCGACAACTACGGCCATTATCGGTAGAATACTATTATGCATTAACTTGTGTAGTTATTGTTTACTTTGTTTATATTACACTATATTTGGTGGCAAGGGCCATATAATTTTTCTTAAAAAAAATTTGTTACATGTACAACTTACTACAAAAACTTTCAACCGAAACTCTCTCTGTTAAAAAACAACATTCTTAAAAACGATATTCTTAAAAATTAAACCACCGATGCCCAATACAATATATTATGTTAGAACATTAAATACTTTTTAATACAATACAATTGCCTACTTTTAGGATAACAAATGAAAAAATTAAAATCAAATATGCATTCTGGTAATTAGAGAAACAAAAATACAATATTTTAATTCTAAAAAGTTCACCTTCTAATATGTTTTATCTGTCTTTACATTTATTTTGCAGCAATATTTAGAGGTTTTATACAATGTACCTAACTTGAACTCATCGAAAATCTGAAAGATTTAACTAAAAAAATTTTTCATACTAGTATTTACATATAACTTAAAATAAAATATATTTCAAATGTAGTAACTATAAAGATAAACTCAATTAAATTTGCCTAAAATTATTTTTTCAATCATTCAAAAAAATGTACTCAAAAATTCATTCACTTATGAACCAATGATTCATACATAATTCACAATTCTCTTGTTGAAATTTTTGAAGGATAAATTCATTTTTGTCAGGAAATATTTTTTAAGTCCTTCAATAATTCAGGAAAAAGAAAATAAAAATGTGATTTTTCCTAACTACTATAAGATACATAAAAATTTGGAAATTAAATTAGCAAACAAAAGAAAATCAATTATTTGTGAGCAAGCAATATTAAGAATTTGATAAGTAATATTTCTTTTGTTCGAAGAGAGCAGAAAAATTGAATTTTATGAACCTTATACATTTTATTGGTTGTAATTTAAGTACTAATGATAATTTAATGTTAGTTAAAAAATTTAGCTTGGGTTAAAAGTTGTTACAACTGAATTTAGAGTTTTGATAATATTTGTTGAATATTTTACTTTTCTTTACGAGCTAGGAAACTTCAAACTTTAAGAAAAGATTTTTTTGCACATTGTTGATGAAGGTTTGACTAAATAGGAAAGAGAGTGAGGAAGAAAAATAGATAAAAATAAGGAATTGGAAAGTAAATTGGATTCAAACTTTAAAAAGATTTTTTTTTTGTAAAATCAAATTGTAAAATGTGGTACTGCTAATACAGGGAAACCCATATTATTGAACATTTCTCACAACAAATGTGTTTCCATAAGCAGTTTTAAATCGCCTAGAAATTTTCAGCAAAGTAGATATAGAACAAGTGCCCATCTTGTGTTACATTAGAATTGTTTACTAGGAACCATTAATGATTTTAATTCATTTGAATAAGTGCCTTTATCTACAAAATACATATAGCTTCAATATTTCGACAAATTTTGAGAAGAAGAAGAGTTAATAAAATGAGAGGGTCATCGATTAGACCAAAGGCATGTTTCTGGAGATTGTCGAGAGACCTCAATGACGCATGTGGTGCGTTAACATGTGCGTGTATTATACTTCATCTTAGATCGAAAGTATGCTTTATAGACCTCTAGGAGAAAAATAAATTTTACAACGAAAAAATTCTAAAAATGAATACAGTTTTTATAATTAAAAATAAAAATTCAATAAAATTGAAACAATATCTAAAGTTAAGTAAATTTCAGTATTTTTATTTTCAAGTGAATTTTTAAGGACTTAAAAAAACTTTGATCTTGATTTTTTCTTTTTTTTTTTTTTGTTAATTCGGTTCAATTTTTATTTTCTTTTTTTTATTATTTTTGAAATCTCAAATGAAGGGGAGGCACTTGATTGTCTAAGGACCAAATAATAAATTGATAAAACAAAATTTGTTTTTTGATTTTTGTTGTTTCTTTTTAAAGCTTTTAATTTTGATTTCAATTTCTTTTTTCGGTAATTGAAATTTCGGAAGATATATACAAGTACAGACTAACATGAGAAAGAATTAAAATATATTATTAAAGTGGACTTGGGTTAAAAAATTTCAAAATACAGTTAAGAAAAAAGAATATATTATTTTTTGTATATTATTGAATGATAAAATAAGCGTTTTAAGAGTGTTTCAAGGGTTTTCTTTTATTACAAAAATGTTTGCTTTGAAAATTTTTGATTGTAATGCAAAATTTAATATAGAATTTCATTGTAAATGTATTGGTTTTATGTTGAGTTTTCCACATACATATTTTTGAATTTAACTTTTATATGACTATTGGATTGCCTTGTTAAAGGATTCAAATTTTCGTAATACTTTTAATATACTTTTGTTATTTTTATTGTAAAATTTTGTTATTAAAAAATGGATCAAAAAAGTTTTCAATATGTGTTTGATTTTTTGTATAGTGAAGGGAAATAGTGAATTTATACTTTTCGTTTAATAAAAAAAAAAAAAAAAACAAGACTTTAGTGAAAGCCGCGGATGTGTAAAAAATATATATATATAAAAAATAATTGATTTTTAGTAATGTACACATTTTTTTTTTGGTTGTTGTCATGGTAATGAAATGAAAATATATTGAAAATTTTTAATTTTTCATTTGGATCGAAGTAGTGATGGTTGATTTCGTAATATTTTTTTTTAACTTTAATTGAAATTTCCAAAAAAAAAAATGACTTTAAAATTTTATTCTTGCATCTAAATAAATATTTTATTGAAACATAGCTGTAGTTCCGTTATTATTATAACTGTTTATAATACAAGTTGTGTTTAAATTTTGTAATTTAATGTTAAGTTTATTATTATCAATAGACTCCTATCAGTTATTAAATAAATTTAGTGCGAAGAAAAAAGAACACCGGAAGTAGATTGATACCCCATTAAATGAATTTCATAAAAATTAGTGCTATATTATTTACATTACAATTAAAAACGAATATAGTTATATTAAAAAACAAGTTTTTATTATTAAAACTTAAAATTTTATTTTTTTTTTTATAAATATCTGAATTAATGAAAATCGATTAACATTGATCGATCGAATAACACATAATTTTATGTCGGAATGTCTAATGAATGTCATAATTGGAATGTCAGAATTTTTAAGAAATTTATAAGCTATGTACGCTATACAGGTTGTTTACACCAACCTGTATTTTGATAAAAGTTCGTGATTGTACTATTATAAATTATTAAAATTTAATTAACTTACATATATATTATAGGTGCCGTTTTAATGTTCGCGCCCAATCGAGTAACACTCGCCTCGTGGAACAAAATAGGGTGTTCAAATGCTAGCATACCGTTTAGCATTAGAACAAGTATCATTTAAAAACATATATTCTATAGAAATGTTAAAGCAAGGATTGACCAGACGCGATCATTGGAACAGTACCTTTATAAATGCTTAAAAGGACTTGAAATATAAGCCTAATAAATTAAAAATGATTTTGAAAAATTTTAGATATTTATTTTTAAATATTTAAAAGTGTTTATAAGGTTTATTTTGTATATTTTAATTTCAAAATTTCTAATAAATTTAGTTCAAGATTTGCCTATTAAATGTGCCTATTAGTTTCACTCTGTTCGTCCGTCCGTCCGTCTGTTTACAAAACTTCTAACCATTTGCTTTCTAAGTCATATATAAATTGTAGAATTCTTTTAAATTTAGTATTGAAATGTACCGTTATGTGAAAATCAAATTTTGCAGGATTTTTTATTTTCCTAACTCCGGCGCGCGTTTAGGTATAGACTTGAAATTTTGAGGGAAGAAAGAACTTTTAGAATTGGTATAAGTTTCCTCAGAAATTTTTTTGGGCCACTCCCTGTTAATGATCTTAATAGCTAGGGCTTAAAAATTGAAAATTTTCTTTTTTTAAACATCTGTAACTTAAGCCGAAAATTTAAGGTAAGAACCTCTATAAAACCATATCAAAATTATGCAATATTTTGTAATTTACTATTGAAATTTACCATTATGTAAAAACAAAGTTTTGCAAGACATAAAAATTAATCTTCAGTACATATATTTTTACGTGTGCTAATCACGTGAATTATCTGAATTTTCTTAGTTATATAGGGTTCCGGACTTACAGCCCCTCAAAATTGCAAAAAAGGCCAATTTTCACATATTTTCTTATTATATGAAATTTTAAAATTTTGAGGCAATTAAGTGACAATTTTAAACAGTTTGCATTATCTTGTAGAAATGTGCGCTTTAACAAACCTTTGGTTTACATTCTTGTTTTATTTAAATAGAATTAAATAATTCGAAAAACAGAAACTAATTTTATGTATCGTGTTGTTTCTAATAATTCAACATTATACTAATTAAATTCTTACACCAAAAAATTTAACTAATTTAACGTGAATAAGCTTGAATTACATTAAAATATAATAATTCGTTATATTTAGTAAAGTTTTAGGACCTTATAAAAATTATTGTTCATTAAACTAAAAAAACAGATACTTCATTTGTGAATTAGAAATCCTAACTAAATGCTTAAAATTTACTTCTAATTTCAATTGAGTTTTTGAGTGTTTCTACTGTTTTTCCTTTTTATATTTTACACATTTGTAATATTTTATTAGCTGTAGTTCTATATCCGCTTTTTTTGCTCGAAAAAATTGTTTATTTTTTAAGTTTTGAAATTAACTAAATTATTTTTTAAGGCAATTTTTTTGTATTATACTACATACTTTTGTGTGAAAACCATTTAAGGTGTACTTTATCAAAATATTTCTTATAAAATTCATTTTATGTAAATTCAATAAACAAAAATACAATTTAAAATACAAAAATAAAATAATTCTTGTTTAAGATAATAGATGGCGCAGAACTAAAAATATTTGCGTTTTAATTTTGTACAATAATTACAATCGAGTAATCAACGGCTTAGAGAAACTAATGATTGCAGAAACTGAAGTTTAGTTAAATATGAATAATAAATTACGTAGTGGATGTTCTATGATCCTTAAAGGAGAAGAAGAAAATAAATTTTTTAACGAATGTGGCTTAAATACAAAGAAATTCCATTGTACTCTTAAGATATTAATTTAAATAAGATGGGCATTTTTTAATTATCTATATCGTGAATACATATAAATATTTTCAAATAAAAGCCCTTATATTACAATTAAAAATAAAAACCAAAAATTACTTACATATCTATTTTATTTTTTTATTTAAAAAAAAATTTATACAATCAAATTTATTTATTTAACATAATTATTTTTAAAAATAATTTATTTTTTTATTATACTGATTATTACTAATTAAATCTGAAAAAATATTCAAAATTTTAATTTATTATTTTATTTATGGATGTCAGAAAAATATCAAATTTTATTATTAAATTATCCTTACTGTACATACTATTTCTGACATACAACAGAAATGTATTGGTATTTATTTGTTAAAATATAGTTACTATATATTACGTATATTTAAAAAAAAAAAAAAAAAAAGAAAATAAAATCATAAATTTAATGTTATATAGATTATACTTTATGAAAATAAACATAAAACATACATATTATATCCATAAATACAAAATCCTGATGAAAAAGAATTACATTACATTACATTATTAAAGAATATTTATCTATTTTTAACATGTAAACTCAACATTGTATCATATATTAAAATGTTGTTGTTGCAATTATTTTTAGGGTTGTCGTATTGTCTTAAATTAAAAAAAAAACATTTTCGTTTATTTGTTTTTATCAAATTTTATAAAATTTTTATGCTGTTTCAATTAAAAATTCTTTAGTTTGCTTTTTAAGAAGCTAAACTGTCAATATAATTTGTTGTCTACTTGTAGGTATCCTACAAAATTACGTACTTCGAATAGGTGACATGTCATAAGTCGAATTGGGAGTCCCATTGGGAGTTATGACCCACCAAAGTAGATCTCTGCATTGGGTCATAAGTCCCATGGCGACTTATTTTTGTTCCTAATGGGACTTATGACCCTCTGTAAAAAAAAATAAAATAAGGAAATTCAAAATTTATTATTAAAAATATTTTAAGTGAAAACATTTACAATATTTTGAGCAATTGTCCTACAAAACGGACATAAAATTGGTTGATCTTGTGGTACTCTTGCTGCTATTTCTGTATAGTAAGAATGACAAATTTTAATAGCGGGTCAAGTTCAAAAATAAGTTCGCGGGTCAAGGCGGTGAACGCGACGCGAGGTACGACTCGATGCGCCCCGCGTTATTGGATTTTTTTCGCCTAACTACACTCACTTACGTACCTGCCTCGCTCAATAATATTTCCCTTTACTTACGTGCTCTGCATGTGCAATACAAATTATTATCAATTGTGTATATCCACATTTGGGAACTGTACGAAAAGTTCCATCTAATAAGTAATGACGATTTCCCTCTTCAATTTTTGTACTTATTACACTTATACACTTAACTCCTTTATCAATGAAATCTCGCAATGTATTAACTTTATAACAATAACATCTTTGATAGTTGAAAATATGGGTTATAAATGATATATTTTGTTTGAACACAGCTCAACTGTTGCATATCACTTAACACTTCATTCACTTACTCTTTCACAGAAAAAGAATTAAATTAAATTTAATTTATAACCGTAATTCTCAATAAAAGAGATAATTTTAATTGGTCAAAGGAATGGTCTGATCCTTTCAATAAATATAAACATCTAAGAGCAAAAAAAATGGTCTGATCTTCTCAAAAAATATAAATGTGGACAATAAAAAAACAATCAAAGAATATAAATAACAAAAACAAAAATATTTGATGAACTCTTAAAAATTTATTTCATTAACTTAATATGAAATTATGATGTTTTAAGACTTAGAACCCAGTTGTTTCAGACTTATGACCCACCAAAATTGAACTTGGACCCAATTGGACTTATGACTCTGGGACTTATGACATGTCACCCTCCGTATTATGTAAATATAATTAATATTTTTGTTTTTATTTAAAAGTAGTAATAATATAATTCATTTTGAATGGAAATCAATAATGAAGTTTTAAGATTTTACCCAAGAAAGAATTATTTTGCTATTGTGCTATGTTATGATAGAGTTTCTTTTACTTGGCGGTTAGTAAGGGAATTGACTATAGTTTCTGTTTTCAAATGTAAAATATTATTTGTAAATTGCATTTTTTTTTGTTGAAACAATAAAAATCTCTTATTAGATATGACACTTGTTAAAATCGTACAAAAATTAAAGTTTAAAATTACATAATTTAACCCTATGTCTTAGAGTTTCTTTCTTTAAGCAATCCAATTCAATAAATATAGTCATACAAACCAAAATTACTCTACTTTTCTTAAGAATGGTAACACTAATATAATTATGTAATGTTACTATTTAAAAAAAAGGAAAAAAAAACAACAAAGTAAAAAAATTGTTTGAAATATTAAATCGTCGTTTTTTTTTTTTTTCTTTTATTGTACTCTAAACATATGTGAATTTTCTTGATGTGATTTTGATTTATATGTAATTCAAGTTGAATGCGGAAAATTCTGAAATAATGTTACCAACATTTGTACAAATAATCTTACATATTATTATTATATGTCGACTATTTTGAAAACAAAAAGAGATTTAAAAAACAAAAAAAAAGGGATTGAAAATAAAAATGAATGGTAAAAACCAGAATATGTAGAAAGGAGAAGGATATATATTATTATAAGAAAAGATGAAAAAAAAAAAAAAAAAATAGAATAAAATAATTTTCATATTACTTGAAAGAAAACTCTTGTTCAGAATTATATTTTCTCGCAACACAACATAATGATGACCTTCATAGGTTTCACTATTTTCTAGAAGAAAGTAAAGTAGTTAAATGCTAGAATGAGATCAAGAAGAATATAAGATGCTTTAATGCAATTTAAATGATTTTTTTCTCTTTCTCTTTCTCTTTAATTTTTTTTTTTTTGTTTTTTCTTCTCCTTTTTAACTTTAATACTTTTCACTTATACGGATATTTAGGTCAATTTTTATTACATAATGACGTTTTTTTTTTTGTTTAGATTTATTTATATTTATACTTTTTACATATAAAATTTATAAACATTGCTTTTTTTTTTTTGTTCTTTTTTAAATTATGTAATTTTAAAGTGTAGAAAAAAAAAAAAAAAAAAAATAAAAAAATTAGATGAAAATGTAAGAGAATAGAAAATTATATTGAAAATAGTTATTTTGAAATTTAAGATTTATTGAATTCTTGTTGTGTATCAAAATGTAAGTAAGTAAAGCAATTTGCTGCTGAAAAAAGATTAAATTTCTGTTTATGAAACAAAATTTATTGATTGCACTCCATTCTAAACCATTCAGTAAGAATAGTCATCATCAATTGTAAAATAAGTAAGTATATATTAAATTTTTTGTAATGGAATCTATGTAATTTACTATTATTTATATAAGTAAGTATTTGTGCACAAAAAAAAAAAAAAAAAACAAAAAAAAAAAAAAATAAGAGGATATAATAAGAGAAGAGTAGAAATTTATTACGAAAACAAAAATTAAGTATCTATATATTGAATTGCATTTTTCTTTTTTTTTTTTTATTGTATTTTTTTTTTTTTTTGTTTTCTTGTTGAAAATTATATTTTCTCGGTACGTGTAATTGAAAAGAATGGAAAGGTCAATTGAATTTATAAAACTGATTGAGATAAAGATTTTGTTTATAATTTAATTAAATTTATTTTTATTTTGTTGTTTAAATGGATATAGATATTATATTATATTTGATTTTGGGTAGAACATTGATCAGTATATTTATATTAAATTAAAAAAATAAAATTTTTATATTGAATAATAAATTGTGTAAATAAATCTTATTAATAAAATTATGATCAATATTTTTTTATGAGTAAATTAGAATTTAGTACTTAATTAAATATTTCTTACATAACTAAAAATCATATGTTAATATATTGTTATTGCTACTATTATTAAATGATTTATAGATAAGATTTGAAAGTGAAATTTTAATTTATTTAAATTAATCAATTTCATTTTATTTTGGATTTTTAAAATTTTAAATTAAAAAAATCAACTTTGTATATTAAATGACATTTCAAAACTCTCTGTTCTGAAAAGATTTTTTACAATTGTTTTAATTTTTCTTTCATAGTCGCCACTCGCCATCACCACCAATGCGTTCAATTTTCTCTCATTTACTTATATTATGTAATAATATTCTCATTTCTCACTTCTCAGTTCTCAGAATAAATTTTATATACAAAAAAAAAAAAATGCTCAATATTGTTTATTTTAATTAAATTTTCTGAAACTTGACGTTTAGAAATATCACAACTGTCAACAGGTGGTGATTAAACAATGAATTATTAGTTTTTTTTTTATAAATTGTAGAATTTTATTAAATAATTTATTTTTTAATTTTAATTTATGATTAAATTATAAATATGAAAAATACTATAAAAATATATTTAATTTAAAAATTATTCATACTTTCTAAAACAAATATTTTGAAAACATTTTATAACAATAAATAACAAAAAATTTTTGTTTTGTTATTACCCAATGCTCACATCATTTTAAGTGTCGCTTCGAGAGTTCCAGCGTTCCGGGGCGTCTCAAACATTTTTGATGACCCAATCTTTTTGTTGTAATTAAAAAAAAAAAAATATTCAAAATATCGAACGTAAATTTTAAAATTTAGACAAAAAAAAATAAATAAAAATCGATGTATTTTTAGTAAGAGCAGAGGTAGAAAATAAATCAACTCTATCATCGCTTGGTGTTTTTTATTGGTCAGGTATGATTTAGATAACTACATATTGTATATTCTACTCAAATGTGAGCATTGGATCTATAAAATATATTATATTCTTTTTTATTTAGTTTCATACGATTTGAAATTTGATTAGAAAATTCGAATCTTCCAACTAAGACTTGCAAAATAGTTTTTTTTTTTATATAATTCATGTTGAAATAAAACATTTACTTTTGAAACTTTTATTTTTGAAATATACCCATTTTAATTAAATATTTCTACTTTAATAAATTTAATTATGTTTCGTCCGTTAATGTCTTTTTTTCTAATCTATCGGTTAATATTTATTAACTACATTTGTCATTTTATTTAATCAAGAGTTTTTTCTTTCAAATTTATTCTATTTATTGATATTTTTTATCGTTTAAATCTAAAAACAGTACTTTAAAATAAAATGTATTGTAATACAAAATTTATTTTAATTGTTATATAAGGATAATGGTTAATATTGGTATAATATACTCTTGAGTTGTTCATTAACGCACACACAATATTTTATTATTTTATTACGTCACCTATAAAAGTCTTCTTTTTTATTTTAATTTTTTTAGTTTTTGGAATTTGGAATAAAAGTTTTATCTTCTAAACTATCTATTAAGATTTTCAAGTAGCTTGGTTCAAGTATAAGTTGGTTCTATTAGCTCATGGTCCCATGTTTTGTGATTTTAAACTGATAGAAAATTAATCTAAACCCTATAGATAAGTAATAAAATATGATTGAATACTTTAAATATCCTTTTTATTTTTTCATCTGTTAAGTTTTGATCAACTTTAGTCTGATTGTCTTACTTTTCTAAATCCTCGAAATACTCACCATATGAGGTTTTTAAAATTTTTTACATTTTACAAAAAAAAATGATTTAAAATAATATTTTTATTGTAATATATAAAGGTTTTAAGAGTAAATTATATGCTTTAAATTTTTTATGAAAAAATGCACTTTTAAAAAAAAAATTCTTATTCAATAACCTTTTTGATATAATGTAGTTTATAATTTACAAACCACAAATGCGTTTTTTATTTTCCAAGAAACAATAACACAAAAAAAGTCACTCTAACAAAAATTATTTTTATTTAAATGTCTACTTTACTTATCTTTAACAATTTTAAAACCCTCATAATAATATTTATAATTATTCTACTTAAAAAAATATTGTTCCATATATACATATATATATTTTTATATATATATACTTGAATATGTGAATGTTAATTTATACTTTGCTATATGACTCTCTAGATCTCCCTATAATAAATTCAAATACCAAAAAATAATTCCACCCTCAGGATAATAAATTTAATATACCGTTCATTTTGTTTTTTTTTTGTTCTTATATCCATTAAATAGAATGATACGAAGCCCAGGATAACCAAAAAAAAAAAATAAAAAATTGAAGATAGAAAAAAACAAGAATGAAAACAGTTTTTACTTTTTAATATGAGCCATTCAAACATTGTATTTAATTTTATTTTACAGACACAAAAATTGCTTGAACTTAATTCTACCCACTCAATATTGCCATAATTTTCTATTCATAAAAAAAAAAAAACAGAAAAAAAAAACAAAAAAAGTGGCTCGGGAAAATTATGAGACCACATTTTAAGATCTTAATTTTTTTATTTTTAACAGAATAAAGACCAGAAGGACATTAAAATAACAGCAAAGGAGTAACTCGAAAATTCAAAAGGATGTTAAAAAAAAGAAAAGTAAGAGGGAAATGAAGGATATAAAAATAAGAGAAGAAATAATTTTAATAGTTTTTTTTTTGTAGTAAGAAATGCATATATTATAAATAACTAATGAGCAGCCAAGAAAAATTCTTAAATAATTCTTAAATTATAATTAAATCAACTTTAGAAATTTATTGCGCTATATATTGTTTTAATAAAACAAATTTTAATAAATTGTACTTATGGCAATTTTTAACATTTTATGAATCTTAGCTTATGCATCACCTGACCTAAATATCATAGATAATCTTAAGTTTCTTTTCTCTCTTTTAAACTTTAATTTTAGAGCTTTAATATTCGTAACCTGCTTTTACTTTTGATTAATAAAGATGTTTGATTGAGAATTAAAAGTCCTTTTTTATTAACCATACAGCAATTGCGGCAACAATAACATCTAAGCTCGTCTGAAAATGCTTTGATGAGCTGAAGAATGTAATCTATATAATGATACATAACTATGGGTTGCGGGACATAGGAACATCGCAGGAAATGAACATGCTGATGAGTTAGCAAGGAGGTGTTCCAGGCTAAATGCTTCACTTGGGAAACAGGTAAACCCACCGCTAAGCAGCGTTAAGAAAGATATCTTTCTCCAGTTTTTGTTCTTAGCAAATCGAAGGTGGGATGAACTAGCCACATGCCGTACAGTTAGGAAAGTCTGGCCATAGTATGATTAAAAAAGAACCGATAATCTATTGAAGCCATTGGAATATAGCCAGAACAATAAGTGTGTTCACCGAACACTGCCCAATTGTTAAACATGCGGCCAGACTAGGTATCTCTTTCAATTCATCATGCCGCAGTTGTGGTGAATAAAATGAGATACAAACCATCATACACTTCCACTGTAAGTACCCAGCGCTGGCTAGGGCCAAAAGCGTAACTCTGCGTAACCATCAACTCAACGATCTTAGTGATCTAGCGGTTAGATAGCGCAACAAAATGATTCTAAAATAAAACCCAATATAGCCATATTATAAGCCACCGAAGTGGTAGCAAAACGATGCTAACGCGCAAATTGGGGTCACTGTCATGAACGACGATGACCAGCCACTTAAACCAATCAATCCACTAACCATAAAAAGCATAACAGAGACTATCGGCCTCTATTTGATATTAAAAGGCTTATAATTTTATTATTTTGTTATGGATTTTATTAAAATTTATAGAGTTTGTCTATTTGGGTCTTTCAATTATAGTTATAGTAATATAAAAATTTTTTTTTTGAAATTTATTAAGTGATAATAAATATTTCAGTTAAATACTAGCAATTACAGTTGTTCGTTAATATTAGTAAATATTTTGTACTTTTTAGGGTTAAAGTCTGATGCAATAAGTATGTCACAGTTAATATAATGTCGATAACAAGTTTCACATATTTTGATTAAATATTTTACTATGTCATCAAGATATTTGCTCTTACCGGTTTAATTTTGTGCCGTTGAATTCCCTGCCGGATTCCCTGATTTAGATTATTCTACCGAAGACTTATCACTCAATTTTCACATTACTTTGACTGTAATACTGACATTATCTATTTTATTACCAAGAAAAAGAGGCATTTGACAAGCGATTATAATCTTGCCAGAACTTTGTAAGATTTCTGTTCGCATATTAAAATTTCGGTCAAAATTCTCTGTCTTATCTAATTATTATAATTATTTAATTATATCTGAAACATTAAAACTTTCCAATAGAATTATTCGAATGGAATGATGACCACTATTAAATAACAGAATTTATTTTCTTAAAAAAAAAAAATATTACAAAAAAAAAAACGCAGAAAATCTTTAAACTAAAACTAGTACACTACATGCTGGCAAGAAAATTATAAAATCAATGTTTTCGTTACTAATGCCTTGATTTCATAACGTTGAAGTTTGAAATTTTCATATCTGCTTAAAATTCAATTTATTCTATATATATATATAAATACAACTAAGGGGATTAAAATAGTCCGAATACTTAAAAAAAAAAAAACGCTATTAGTATCATCATTTAATCAGATAAAAGACAGGATACAGCAAGAAATCAAGAAGCATATATGTTCCATTTTTAAGGAAGAAATAAAAACTAGGTCGTAAAAATAATTTTTCAATATAACAATGAACAAAAGAATCTCATATTATATTATGAATGAGAATATTACATAAAAATTCAAAGGATAATGTGAAAGTGAAGTATCTTGATGGTCTTGATGCTTCTGGATATTTGTAGAAGCACATCATAATGATAGCATATTAAATATTTATATATACATATATATACTCGTAAAATGTAAACCAATTTTGGTATTGTACTCTAGTGCCCATTTCCTTTTTTAATAAAAACAAAAACATATATAATGGTCAACTATAATGTATCCTAAAAAAAAAAAGGATTTGATTCTTTTTATTCATTTGTTCTCATTTAGTATTAGAATGAGAAAAAAAAAATAGAACTGAAATCAAATATTTAAGGAAAATATTATAATCATAAAAATAATAATGTTTAATAATAAAAAAAGAAACAAAAATATAGAGTTAAAAGAAATCATAAAAATTATAAATATTTTTCAAAAATTTCCACAACAAAGAAATAGTGGTTTTAAATATTATTAAAATTTTTTATTAAGGTTAATCTTTTCATCTAAAATTCGAACAGAAACAGTGTTTTAGAATTTAGATTATACCATTATTATCAGTGTTTCAAATCAAAATATCGCTTTATATCAAATTTGTAACATTTGCAAAATATCAAAACGGGTAAAATAAAGGTACAAATTTAAATGTCAGTTTTTAAAACTGCTCTTTAATTGTTCTTCGCTAAAGCAGCTGGGATGCATATTAAACTCTTTCTAAAGTATATTGGTAAAATTTGTTTATTACTTAACTTAGAGACTATATTGGATTGCTTGACCAATATATATATCGATATATATGGGAATCTTCTAAAGATAACGAGAATAACCTCTTGGTTGCATCAGATTCTTTCTGACTAAACCCCCCTGTCGCCAAAATTTGTCATCTATCTCTTTAGTCAATATAATAGGATGGATGTCCTAACTGCTAACACATTATATTGGCTAGAAAGTAGGCTAGTAACTTATAAAAGCAACAAAAATTATAGAATATTGTAGTTATTTTTATTGGGTTTAGTACGAAATCTCGACATTTTTAATCTCGCTTTTTAAAATCTCGCTTTTTTTAAATTGCTTTTAGTTTTTGAATTTATTCGGGCGCGGCCCCAAAAAAATTTAAAAACTAAAAGCAATTTAAAAAAGTGAGATTGCAGAAATAAATAAGTAAAAGAAAAGTTCATGGGCTTCGGTCGAAAGTGTTTTTTTCTTTAAATACTCCCGTTACCACCAAATATAATGTAAATATATAGTATATAATATAAGCAAAATAAATAATATTTGTATATAATTATAATAGTATAAACCTATAATGGCCTTAGTAGCCGATGGTTCAATAATATTGCTTAATTATTTAATATTTTATATTAAATTTTAATATAAATAAAATAAATAAATGTGCATATAAAATATTTTTAAAAAGATAATTAATAATCTAATGATTGTATGTTGATATAATTATTTTAAATTAATTTAAAAGGTTGTGGTTGGTAAAACCCATGTTGGCGTTTATAAATTGGTGAGAGAAATGGCGAAAGAACTTATTGTTGCTCTGACAATGTTGGAGAAAAAGCAAAATGGCGAAATACGTATCGTAATAAACAAGCGGCTATAAAAAAAGACAAAAAAAAGAGAATAATAAAAAAGAGAAAAAAAATGAGTAAATTAGACTTTTTAAAAAGAATTGCACAAAATATAAAAATAAATTAAATTTTTTTTTTGTACTTGAGAAAATTAATTTAATTTTTGTTATAATATGTAGGATATTTATTTTGTTGTTTATTTAAAATAAAACTGGAAATGTGGATTACTTTTGTAATAAAATTTTAATATTTCATCTAAAAAAAACAGAAAATTAAAAAATTTTTGCAATTTGAAAAATTAAAATATTTTTCGATATTTTTTGTTATTAAAAAGCGAGATTTTCAAAAAGGCGAGATTTTAAAAAGCGAGATTTTAAAAAAGCGAGATGTAAAAAAAGCGAGATTTTGAAAAGCGATATTTTAAAAAGCAGGATTTTAAAAGGCGAGATTTTAAAAAAGAGAGATTTTAAAGAGCGAGATTAAAAATGTCGAGATTTCGTACCCCCTCCCCCCCCCCCCCCATTTTTATTACAAACAAGTTAGTTATAAAATAAATTGAGTAATTTAGAAGAAAAACAGAAAAATTGAAATTTATAATGGTAATCTATTAATTTAAAAATTATAGTAGTTATTAATTTTTGGATTGATTTTAAAATCTAGCACCTACTTAGATTTATTAATTAATTCTTGTTACAAAAACAGATCTTTTTCTTTTGCTAATTCTAGTAAATGCTAGTACAGTGGACGGGAAAACATAATTATTCCATATTTCCCAATAAACATGATCATTCATTCCCCGATAAACAAGATTAATTTGCTAAATTGTTTTTAAAGCTATATTTTGATTTGAAACAGTGATTATTAGCTTATATAATGCATGTCTCTACATAACTTTTTAATTTTTTTTTTTATTTATAGTAAGGAGGTCACGCTTCATTTATAATTTTGTTCCCATTTTTTTTTTGTTTCTTGATCAAATCGGCTATCCTATATTTTAAGTTACGATCTAGCTGTTGATTTGATCCTTTTTATTGTTTTATGTTTTTGTTTTTAACATACCATTATTTTAAATACTTAAATTAATTTTACGTTTCGGTTTTATAACACCTATTAAAAGTTGTCATTCTTTTATAAAAATTTTAACACTCTTCACTATATTTTTGTAATTCTGGTATGTCTCTATTAGAATTAGTGAAGGAAATAACTTAGCTATATTTTTAATACATATTATAAAAATATTAAGAAGAATTTTTCATTTACTTGCTGCTATCACTTCTGAATTCCAAATGTTATCTAATAATTCATTCAATAATAATTTCTAGAAGAAAAAATCTTTATAAAACCTAACAAATTTTTAAGATACAATTTTTTGCAATATTAAACAACATAATACATTTATTTTTTCATTTATCCTTACAATTTTATATCATATGTCCTATTTTTCAAGTGATTTTTTCGATTTTTACTAAGAAACAAAAACAAAAAAAAAAACAAATTTTCCATATTTTTATTACATTATTTACTTTTTTTTCCTTTTGTTTTATATTTAATAATAACGGTAATAATAAGGAATACATATAATATTTTTATTTTTATCTAAATCAATTTTTTATTTTTTTTTTGTTTTTTTTTTCGTTTTCTAAAACATTGTCATTCAACACTATTCAATTTCATTTTGTAATGGTAATATTAAGGGGTTTATCATTTGTACATTCGATATTTTTACATCTGACAAAACATCATCTGATGGCAACAATGTCTTCGTATATATGTTTAATATGTAGAATTTAAGGAAAACAAAAAAAATCAATTTAAAAATAAAAGTCAGAGAAAAATAAAATTTTTGTATCTAAACTCAAGATGGCGACAGTATAACTACATAATATTATTATGTATATATTTAATGTCATTGAATCAACCTGATGCCCCTAAAAGTATACCATATATTATATAAATACATATTATAATATATTATAGTTCTTGTACAATATATTAAATTGTAATATGATGGTATGAATAGTAACCAAAAAGGTCATATTTATACATTCAACATTTTGTTTTAAATGACTGTTTGTTTGTTTTGTATCTATTTAAATATATATAATGAATGTATTTATTTAAATATATGTATGTAATACTATATGTATGTATGTATATGTTGGTATATATTATTTTTGTTATCCCTTATCTTTTTATTTTCTTAACCAAAAACAAAAACTAAGAAGAAAGGCAAGTAAAATACAGGACTTTAATTGAGGAATGATTTTTTTTATTGCACTTTAAAAAAAAATGAGATTTTTTTTTTCTAATTCTTTGTACAGTTCTTCTTGTTTTGTTTTTTTTTTTTTAAATTTTGTAATTTTTTTTTATCACCCAACTGATGCTACTATTTGTTGTTATTGTTGCTGTGTGTGTTACTGTTGAATATAGGATTTATTTTAACAATTTTGTGGTTCCAAAATGAAAATAATTTTATTTTGTGGGTAAAATATAAAATCTTTTTGATTTCTTTTATACATATATATACGTACGTGCATATTATATGTATGAAAGATTTATTTTATGTACATACATATATTTGTATATATATGAATATATTTATTTTCTATATATATAAGTAAAGTTTTAATTAAATACTTTCATCATTATTTTTTCCACTTCCTTTTCATAAAACGTTTTAAGTTTTTAGTTTTTAATTTTGTATTTTAGTTTTTTAAATTTGTAATATACTTATAACTTGGGTTTTACCAATTCGTTTCACTCTCTTAACTCTTCTATTAATATTCTACTAACAAGAAACGAATGTTTACATCAAGTTTTTGATCTGCAGAGAGTCTGCCACATTCATTTTCCATTTTCCCTATATAGTTATCAATTGTATAGTTGGCATTAGACCTAACCTAAAATTTGCTTTTTCAGAAAATCAGACTTAAATCCTTTATTGTGTACAAAATATTCATCATCTACAAGGATTTGACAAAAGATATTTTTAAGTCATAAAATAGATAAAATTTATTTTTACACTCGTTTTTTTTTTTTTTTTTTTTAAGAGTTGGTTATTTTTTTCTTTAATATTGTGATTTTCAAGGACTTATTTACTGTTAAATCTATTTCTTTTTTTTTATTTGTGTTGTTTTTTTGTATTTTAAAGGACGACGATAACATTTTGTTGAGTCGTTAAAAAAAATAAAAATGTTAAAAAAAAATGATTTGATAAAAAAGAAAAGTTTGATTTTTTTGTCTCTTTCCGTTTTTTTTTTTTTTTTTTTTAACACATTTTATCATTACTAGTGTAGCATTTGTGTACATAGAATTTGATATTTAGGGGTTTGAATATAAGAATTGTGGTAGACTTTTTATGGTTCACAAATTTTAATAGGAATACTGACTGTGTTTATTTTTGTCTTTTAAAAATTTAGAAAATAAAAAAGTGATTTTGCAAGTATAAAGACAAAAAAGAAAAAAAAAAGTGTTATTTTCTAACATAAAAAGTATATTTTAAATGACTTTTTCAATGAATGAACTTGTTGATTTTTTACTCTAAAAATTATTTTCATTAGCAAATTTTTTTTTTTTTTTTAGTTTTTATTTTTATTTAAAGCTATATAATAAAAAGCTACCGGAAGTTGTCATTTGAGAATTTAATAGAAGTTAGAATAGAATCATAATGCTATATGACTTGTGTATTTGATTTTAATGTTAACTTTATAACTTTGCCAAAATTTTGATAGTGAGGTTTTTTAAGTGATAAACGTAGTATTAATAGAATCACATTTAAAATATTAGTGTATAGTTCAGTGTTGAATGATTTTGAAGAAGAATTATGTTATAGTAACACTGTGTTAGAATTTTGTTTCTTTTAAATTTCGTAGTTCTTATATTAAGCAAAAAAAATCAAATTGAAAAGTTTAAATTTCAGTATTTAAAGACTTTTTTTTAAAATAAGGGGTCTCAGTATAAAAGAAATCCTGTACGATATTTTTAAATAAAAATTACATATATAAACGCTTTATAAATTTAAATTATAATGTTAAATTATTTTTTTAAAGGAGTGTTATGGTAATTGTAGTTCTCAAAAAATTTTTTAGGTTTAACAATTTCACTTTTCACAGAACTTAGGCGCAACTTTTTGATAAATTTATTTCTCCCTAAAGAAAACTTTTCTTTTATAAGTTTTTTGTTTGCAAAAGTTTTATTTTTTAATACTGGACTAATGATTTTCAGCAAATTGCCATTACTTCATTTAGAAGTAAAGATTATGACAAAGAATCCTATTAATTTTTTTTAGAAGTTATCTTGTACACATAAGACATAATTATATTTAGAGCTTATATTTAGAATTTTTAGAAATTCAATTTGATATATTGTGTTTTGTTTCTTTATACCCGTATGAAATATGTTCAAGGGTATAATAAATTTGCCATTACGTTTGTGACATCTTAAAGGAGTCGAGCTATATATAGTGTCAAAGGTATATATCGGCTCAAAATCGAACAATTTGGTTGTCGTTTATCGTAACTTATCGTTTTAAATGTAAATAACTCAGTTTCTATTAAAGCTAGGTATCTGAAATTTTGTTAAGGGGCGTCGAGTTACATGCCAGAAACTTTTGTGAACTGTGGTTAGTCTAGAGCAGTCGGTTCAGGTTTCTTGCAAATCTTGGAACTTAATGAAGCTAGGTGTCTGCAATTTTGCAAATGATGATCAACTTTTATGACAACAACTTCTGTAAAATTTGGTTGTTACATTCAGAAACAGGATATATTACATTCATACGGGTATCCCAGAGTTTACATAGTCTACTCTACTGCACTCTTCCTCGTTTTTTTTTGTTTTTTTTTATAATAGCCGCATGTAGTTAAATTTATAATTCAATAAAAAAAAAACAATTATTTCGAATAAATTTATTTTGTTAATAGGCAATATTAGTTTACATTTATGTTGTTTGATATTATTATAAATACTATGTATTTTAATTAACATTTCTTTTTCTACAGAATAGTTTAATTTTTTTTTTATTTTGAAAAAATTTATCAAAAATTTTATCTAGAAAATTAATTCAAGTCTAAAACTCTAAATGACATTAAGCTGATTATGAATTGGCATTCTATTTAACCTAAAAATATTTTCTTTTTTTTTTTTAAAGAAACCATGCAAAGTTTTATAAATGACCAAAAGCTTCTTTACAGGATAATAAAAATTAATGTCCTTTCATTTATGGTTCATACAAAAAGAATATTATATATGTATGCATGTATATATGTATAAAATATTTGTAAATAAAAGAAAATCCCTAATTAATTTTGGTATGTGAGTATGTAATTTTATATATTCTTTCTTCCATATTTTCTTTTTGGAAGCAAAAAAAATTAAACTGAAACCATGCTCCTAAAATTAATGTGCCAATATTACAAAAAAAAAAAAAAAACAGGGAAAAAAAACTTATTAATAATATATTATTATAAGTATGTAACTAGAAGTTAATGTTAAAATATTATATAAAACATAATATTTTCATCTTAAATGTTTTTAGTATCCACATTTGTTATATAACTGTTATTGTTAGTTTTTTTATTCATTTCAATACTTTGGATTCTGAAACATTCTTTAGTCCTTGCAATTTAGAACATTTGTTTTTATAAAAAGGAATTATATGTATTATTATTTTTTAAATATTTGTTTTCTTTTTATCTTGAATTTAAGCAAAAGTTTAAAAATAATTGCTTTAATTTTTTTTTATTTTATTTTCTAAGCCGAATTGGATATGTGAGAATGTTTTAACAGATTTTCATCTGTTATAAATATGTCTTGTTTGTGAAAGAGAAGGCATGAAAAAATTTTAAAGTCAATTGGTTACAACGAAAAAATTCTTTAAAAACCTCTTGTGCCGCAAGGGGCGCTTACAGTCAACTCTAATAAACATCATCACATGTCACATGAGCAAAACATCACATGTAAAATTTGAATGGAATCGATCAAACTGTTAGCGAAATATCAAAAAAAAATTTCAATAGTCTTGTACTGTTTCGGCAATGAATTTATTTTGCATAAAACCACATATGTACAAAGTTTGGGGTCAAGCGGTTGAATCGTTTAGCTAGAAAAACCGGCGTAAATGCTATTCTCCCCAAAATGGTTAAGGAATTGAGAAAAATTTCTGCTTGCGTTTTCGAGGCTCACAGAAACATTTTGCAAAGTTTTGTTTCGATCAGGTGTACGGTATTACAATACATAGAGAGATAAAATAAGCTTAATATAATAGGATAAACTAACGGTTTTTACAATACATAGAGAGATAAAATAAGCTTAATATAATAGGATAAACTAACGGTTTTTACAATACATAGAGAGATAAAATAAGCTTAATATAATAGGATAAATTAATGGTTTTTATTAACACGTTGAAATTATAATGTAAATTTGGTATTATATAAAAAACAGAAATTTATTGGTAGTAAGTTAATTTCGCAATATTACATATTAATTGCGATTAGGTTTGTTTAACATTATAAAGTTAGCAATTTTTGAAATTCCAACTGTTTCAAGTTTGTAACTAGAATTACTTTAACATCTAGCTTTAATCTCTAGCTTAATCTTTGGTCTGTTCTCTAAATAGTTGAATGAATTATTTAAGTTTTATGAGTATTAATTAAGTAATCAATTTTTCTAAGCATTTATTTAACTAATTTTTTTAAAGGCATAAAAGCATAGAATTAGAAGTAAGTTTGATATTTTGCCTAACTGCTAAAGGTGTTGTTAATAATATTGGTAATTGTCAGATTTCCGTATGTCGGGATAAACCAAATTCAATCTCAAATTTTCCATACTTATAGTTGATATTATTTTAAAGTTTGGACTCGTTTATAATTTATCCATGAATGTAAGTAAGTAATTTAGCCATGACAGGAAGTAACTTACATGCCAATGAATTAGAGTTAATATTTTTCAAGTATTATGTCAATGAATTAGAGTTAATATTTTCCATTTAGATACTATAGTAATATTTTGTCTTATAAGAAAAATATTGTCTTATCTGTCCTTATAACAGTTTTTCTTATTAATTATTTTATATTTATTAGTTAGTCTTACTAAAATTATTAATTTTAAGATACAAACTTGTGTATAACTGAGAATATTTCGGATACTTTAAACGTCTTCAATGTAAAATATCTTGGATTACATTTAATTTAAATTTAATACAATTTTTTTCTATATAAATTTATATTAACATATTATGTACCATGAAATGGAAGCAGATATTCATATTTTAATAAAAAAAAAAATGGCAGATAAAGACATGTTCATAATATTAAGTATAAGTGTATCAAAATGAAACTCACATATACATATATAATGTGTCATTGAAAGTTATTGTATTATTTTACAATCTTTTCTTTTGATGCTGTTTTATGATCAAAAAAAATTTTATATGTAAATATAAGTATTGAGAGAATGATATTGAAAAACAATGACATACAAAAAAAGAATATAAAAAATATTATGTTTTTCTTCAATTACATGAAAATTGCAAGTTGCATCAATAATACAAGTAAAAAGATTTTCTTTTATGTTTATTTCTTTAATATTAAACGGAATTAAACAAAAAAAAAAATACATTTTTGAAAAGATACTGTTACTTTTCGATATCTTCTTGATTTTCATTTCAAGATGACTAAGAAGAAAAGAAATTTTCTTTTAAAGAATTCAATTAAAAGTTTAAAGAGAAGCAAATTTAAAATTGAAATAAATTAATTTTAAAATTAATAATAATTACCAAAATATTTTCTAGGAGGCAAAGTGACAATATGAAAAAAAAAACTACTATTCAAATTTAAATGCAGTTATTCAAAAATAAATCAAAGTTTATGTCATCAAAATCTTAACAATTAAAGAATTATCTTAGGGCAGGCTTAAATTTTCTAATTTCGCTACAAATCCTTCTTTTTTCTGATTCTGCTATCACTCTGTTAACACAGTTGTTTTTTGGACTTTTGTTATTTTGTAGTCCCTAGAGATTCCAACTGATTTAAAAAAAAGCCCATTGACGCCGATATTTTGTATTGTATTGACTATCAGTTTCCGTGATTTCTATTATGATATTGTGGTAGGAAAATATATTGTAGATACCATTTGATAATAGTGTACTGTTTGTTCTTCGATATATTTTTTATTTATTTATTTATTTATTTCATTTATTTATTTATTTATTTCACTATACAATAAATTATATAGGATCTCAAATTACCCTCGGCTACTAGAGCCATTTTGGACTGACATTAAATTACAATAACGTGAAATATTTATTCTACTCATATTTATAGATTTTTAAGTTAATAAGACAATGTTATAAGATTTAGATTTACAATATATTATGTTTTATTGTGACTATTAAAATTTGATTATGACTATTAAAATTAAGCATACTTTTTTTTTTTTTACTGTTTAAATTTTAACTGATTTTTTGTGAAACGTCAAATTTAATTAAAATAATTTTTACAAGCCATATTGCTCATCCGTCGCACTTTTGATTATCATGTTTTATTATATTTTTTGGACTTTTCCTATTTGCGTGTCTTCTGGATTTCTAAAAAAAAAATTTGAATTGAATCACAGTAATTGAAATATTAAAGACGTAAAAAAAAAAAAAATAAAAATAAAGTTAACGTTTATTTTTAATATTTTAGAATTCACAAGAAAAAAAAATTAAAATAACAAAACATTTGCAATAACCTCAAGGTATAAAATTAGAATTAAATAAAGATAAAAACAAAAACAAACTTCATTTCTTATTAAATAAAGACAAACCAAAGTTTCTGAAATATATACCTGTTTTTTTTATAATAATTTACTTTTGATTACTGTCATTTTTTGACATTAATGTCATGTCACTTTGACATATTTATTTTAAAATGAATTTTTTTGGGAATTCATGACCTGGAGACATTTTAGAGTTTATTTAACGGACATTTTTCATTTGCTTCTAAATTTTTTTTTTATTTCTATGAAAAAAATTAAATTTATTTTTCTGCAAATTTTTTTTTTTATTTCAAAACAAAATTTTTTTTTTTGTCATCTTCTTTATTTTATTAGATTGATGTTTTTTGAAAGAGTATTTAACTATTATTTTCCAAAATAAAATTCAAATTTTTTTTTGTTTAGAATTTTTTACTTTTTTTTTGTGTTGTTTTTTTTTTTGGTTGTTGATGGAATATTCTTGTGTCCTTTTATTATTTTTAAGAATAGGTTGATATTTTTAAAAAAAGTTATTTATTTATTTTTTTTTTTACTTTATTAAAAAAAATTCTCTTCCTTTTATTCCTTCAACTTTTATTTCCCATAATTTAATTATGTTTTGCAATTTTTTCGTTTCCGATTAAAAATTATTTTTAGTTTTTTTTTTTGTAAGCATATAGGAAATAAGTGACAGGATGACATGAATTGGTTTTGAAATATTATGAATGTGGTATCGGTTTTTCTTTTTAGAAAATTTTCAATAATTTATTATATGTATTTTTATATATTGTTAATATGAGTAGGTACTGTACATGTATACATATGAGTTCTTTTATTATTATTTATATGTATATGTATAAAAATATTTTAGATGGATCTTTCAACTTCCGTTGTGGAATTTTTATATAACAAAATTTGCATTCCAATGTTGATAGCGATAAAGAATGCGTATTGTAACTTATTTTTATTACTGTTGTTTTCATTATTAGATTCTTATTTTCTTCTTTACATTCATCTGCAAAATAAGAAATCAATATAATATTTTACTATAATAGAAAGTAAATTTTTTGCAAATAATGGGATTAATTTTAAAAATCATATTTAACAGTTATTATTTTAATAGCATAACGTCTTATATATGATTTGCATATTAAATGTGGATGATATATTTTAAAAGAAAAAATTAAAGCTCGTAATCAAAATATACAACGTCAGAAAGAAGAGAAAACCTATGAAACAAAATACTTAAGAAAAACTTAATAAAAGATGAATCGGTATTTATAAATTAATTAAAACCTGTCTCATTATTTAATTGTGTTATTATGAATTTTTAACATCTGATTTATAATATATATGCGAAAAAAGAAATTTATCTTGAAGATATTGGTAAATATCTTTAAGATAAAGTGACAGGTGAGAGGTGAATGTCCGCTGTAATATTTTCTATGTTTCCGCTTTATGAATATTTAGGACGAATTTTTAGATGTTATCAAATCTTAATCATAAATTTCATGAATAACATTAATTAAACTGTGTTCAGCTTTAGTTTTCTTTGATGATGAAATGGTTATATTTTACATTCATGATCATTATTGTCATTTCTCGAATTTTAAAGTAAATTCTCAAGTGTTTAAAATACTTTATGTAAAAATTGTTTAAGAATTTCAGTAGTTGAATTGGTGGTAGTACATTTTAACTACGCTATGTAGTTTTAAAAACGTTTTAAAACAGTTTTACAAAAAGAGATCTTAATCTTAAAATTGTGATACATGTAGTGACAATTTTAAAACTGTCCTTTAATAACTTTTCCTTACTTTTGCTAACGGCTTGGTTTTGTAGTATATATTATCATATGCCTTGCTTTATACGATTTTTATTTTCTAAATTTTAATATAAAACGAATTATGTATTTTTTTTTTTTTAAATGAATTTCTCTGCCACATAAATGAGGGCAGGAAATTACACAGCTTTTCCTGTTCAGGCGTGGCTGTAAATGTCGTAAGGGGAAATAACGCTTACGACGTGTGTGGGATTCGAACCCACACTCCCTCGGTGTTTATAGCGCATTTTTTACGCCCATTAGGCCACCCATGCCACCCCGAATTATGTATTTTTTATAAGTTAGTTTTATTTTACATAGTTTAATATACATAATTTGTTATTGAATGTAATTTCTATGAAAATGGAATGATTAGTCATTAATGTGTATCAAATTCTTAACTATTTTTTTTTTGTTTTATCTCGTGACAATTTTAATAGAGTAAATCAATTATTTTATTTATAATTATTATAACCAATTTTAATTTAAGAATATTTTATTTAAATACACAAATCATATATATATAATTCGCGTAGTTTTTTTTAAAAATGCTTTCATTATTTCGTTGATTAGTGTATTAATAAAAAAAATTGGAATGTAAATATTAAAATATAATATAAAAAAAAGTAGAACGTTCTAATTCTTTAAAGAATTACATTATTTTTCATATCCTTTTCAGTTTATATACTCGTAAATATATGTATATATATGTTTATATTTAGTTCGCCCTTGAGGTTTCGATTATAAAAGTCCTTTCATTTTTCTTCCTTTTTAATTTTTTTATGATAATAATATGATATGCTTTCTCTGAAGTCTCTCTTAGCTCTTCAATTTATCGTTATTTTTTTGTTATTATTGTATTTGTATTAAACGATTTTATGACTGTTTTGAATATTATAACATTTTACTTTTTAAGTGTATATTAAAGTTACTTACACACACGCATACTTGTACATAACCATATATGTTGAAATTATATATAAGGCAAAAAAAAAAAATAAAAAACTTAATGAAGGTGTTCATATGGAAGAGTTTATTTCCTTTTATTTTAAAGTAAAAAAAAAAAAAATATCCTTAAAATGATCCTTGAAAAAAATAATTTTTTTTTCTCTTTTTCTGATTATTATTCCGTTTAATTTTGTTTTTTTATCTCATTTTACGAATTTTTTCTCTTTTATGTTATTTTAACTTAAATATAAAAATATACTTATAAGAAAAATATTTAATACGTTAAGGATTTATAAGAAATGTCAGGGAGCAGGAGATTAGAAAATTGAAAATAAAAAACAACGAAGTGAATATGTTGTCGACATTGACTATCATATCTACCAGAACTAAAATGAATTTAATTTCACTTTTTCTGTTTTGGTTTCTTTCAAAATTTCTTCTTAATTTTTGTTATAGTTAAAAATGTGAAAATGTGGTAAAATTTGGTTTAGGGGAGTATATGATATAATAAAAGAAGGATGAGGATATAGCGTGTTGAAGTTTTGAAGTTGATTAAAATATCTGAGATTTTAACGCCGCCGGATAAATCAATTATATGTTTGTTAAGAATAAAGAAAAAAAAAAAAAAAAATTAAAATAAAACTTGAAAGCAGGAAATTCCGGAGTTTTAATTTTTTTTCTCCTTATTTTTTTAATCTTATTTTCTCCATTTTTTTTTTTCTTTTGTTACATGAATATTGTATATATTGGATTTTTATTGTATGGTTCTGTTTGAGTGCTAAAATTTTAACTTATGATATACTAAGATGAATAAAGAATTAAACAAAATGAAATAAATTCTTAAGAAGGATTTGGTTTCTCTCAGTTTAAATATTATAAGAAGAGTAATTACGTAAATTCCGACAAAAAAAAAAAAAAAAACAATAATAAAAGCAAAACAAAATAAAAAATTCTATAAATTTTTTTGGGTAAATTTATGAGCCTGAATGTTGTGGTAGTGACTCAGCTTTAAATCAGAAAATTTTATTTATGTGTATTTTTTCTTTACTGTTTGATTACTTCAAGGATAATAAAAAAAAAAAAAAAAAAAAAGAGGATAATCTAAAGTTCTAACATAGAATTAAAGTATGAAAATCATATTTAATAGGAAAATTAAGTAAATTTAATCTGGATGCTTATAGTATATGTTTTACTATGAAATAATTTTAAATCCGATTTAAATTCTTCATTTATTATAAATCAATGATAGTCAAAAGGAAATTATTAAAAAAATATATTTGGAATTTTATAGTGATTTTTGATATACTTCTAAAATAATATTATAAAAAAATTGTCGTTTTTTAAATTTTAATACTTAATTTTAATTCATTTTTTCCTCTTTTACAGGTGAGGTATTATTAAATTTTAAGATAATTTATCAATATCTTTTGTACGGAATTATTGAACCATTTTTCTGAAATCTGAAGATTTTCTTAAGGTAAATTCTTTTTATAAAATATCTGAAAATATATTATACTTGTGTGTGAATTTTAAAAACGATTATTTTTTTTTTTTTTTGCGATTTTGCTATTTACATTTTAATTTATAATAAATCTTCTCTCTTTAAAGTTTAAATATTATGTATCAATTTAAAGTTTTTCAGCTTAAAAATACGAATTAATCTCTTCTTATACTACTAACAATTTTCTTCATTTGATTGGTACAAAATTTTTTTCACAGCAATTAATTTTTAAAAACTATGAAGCCTTGGCAGTCCATTTACTTTACATGTAAACGAAAATTAAATTTAGTTTCAAATAGGCTCAGCTAATAAGAATTTAGCTTAAAATATAAAAGCAAATTAATGTAAAAATTAATTTTCAATTTTAGTTTCCTTTACTAAAGTATTACAACAATAAAATTTAATAATATCATATAGATTAGGCGACATCTAATAAAAATGTAATGGATCTAAACATTTAAGTATTTGTATATAAGTATTTGTATTCATCTTACCTTTTATATATAAGCATTTAACTTTATTTATTAGCTCATCATATCATTCGAAATTTTATAAAGGTATACAAGTAAGAAATTTCATACAAGTTATGTTATTTTGATCCCTTTACATTTTCCTATTAATAAAATTTTAAAAACCATTAAATATATTTTTAAAAGTTTCTAAAAAATTTAGAATCATTAACTTTTTAGTTTTTTTTTTTTTTTTTGGTTTTTTAATAAATTTTTATTTAAAAGTTTATTATTTTACATAAATCATAAATTTTTTGTAAAAATTCCACAAAAAAAAAAAAAAAAAAATATGTACCTATATGAAAATATATGAAGAAAATTTCCTTCATAAACATTTTTTTATAAATTTTCTAACCACAAAAAAAAAAAACAACAACAAAAAAATAACAAACAAAGAATAAAAAAGATGATTTACTGCCAAAACGAACTTTACAAATTTGATAAAGTTTTTGCCAAAAATAAACAAAAAAGTATGAAAAAATGGAAAAAAAAACTAAAATGTATATAAAAGCCAAGGACTAAAAATAAAACAACTTATTCGTCGTCGTCGTCGTCTACACCACATCCTACCAAATCAACCATATTAAATTGTGTTAATCAAGGATTTTTTACGTATACATATAATAATGTATTGTATAATATGCTTTTAAATTTAGTTCCCACTCTTTAAAATACCTTAAAATTTGCTTATCATCATTTTCACACTCCATATCATACGTATTATAATAGTTGTTCACATTGATTATAGGTGAATATCCTTTTAACATAACAAGAGATTTGTAGATTATCATGTAAATATTTTATTTTTAGTATTTGCATACAATTATATGCAAAATAATAGAAATGGTGATTTTGTGTTTAATAATTTTTAATTATTTTATTATTGTTTTGCGTGCAAGGAACGGAGCAATCAATTTTTGAGAAAAAGGATTTAAGAAAATTTAGCATAATGTAGTATGGCTAAATTTGGAGGGACATTATTGAAGAAAGATGTTAATGCTCTCATAAAGTTTACTTAATCATACACATATGAGTACTTTGACGAACACCTATGTCATGCCATCTAATTTTACAAACGCGAAGTGCGCATTATAATCTAATTTCCATAATCTGTGTTATGCAATCTTAAATATTCTACAGTGTGTAGGGGTGGGTATCTGTCGCAATTCTTGTTTCGCATAGAAAAGCTTTGAATGGAGGTATTAACTATATGGTGATGGCTAAGACAAGTGAACTTTGAGGTAACACTGAGATTATAGGACGAATAGGATGAATAGCTTCGTATTTTGCACGTTGTTGAAATAACACAGTGCTGTTGGGAGGCTTTGTATATTTATTTATTATTTCTATCCAACGCATTTTTTACTTAGATGAAGATTTTTTTTTTACGATGGTTTGTTAATTTTTTTGGTTCTAATGTTCTTAAAATATCAAAACAAAAATCTCTTTCGTATTAAATTAATTTTTAATTTTGCATCCTAGTGTCATAACATAGAAAAATTTTATTTTAAATCAATATTGTTAGTGTTAAGTTGAAAAATTTGTTCTATTTATTTTTACATTTGCTTATGATGAAGCATTTATTCACCATCATTTTACTTTTATACAAAAATAAAATTCACGATTTTCAATTTACAAAAAAAAAATATATATAAATATTTATATATATATAATATATATATATATTTTTATGGGCAAATGACTAAAAGGATTTTTGCTTTTTATTATTCATGCAAATAAAAAAAATATCAAAAGATAAAAATGCAAAAAAACATTTTACATTTTTTTGGTATTCAATCAAAATTATTTTTAAAGTTTCTTAGATGTTAAAAATATAAAGAAAAAATTGAGAAAGTAAATTTAACTGTGGTAATAAGTTGCTTAAGTAAAAAAAATATGGGTTTTTGTTGTTGTTTTTGTTTTTTAAACAAAATAGATGCATTTTATACGCTCCATTCTGTAAATCTTTTTTTATTTCATAGAATTTTAACTAAAAATTAAATTAAATATTATAATTTACTTTTAATAAATTAAGTGACAGTTAACGTTGATTGATCTGAGAGTGATATTATACAAAATATTTCAATAAAATTATTATTAAAATTTGCTTATTTATAGGTTGCAAAGAATTTAATATTTACTTTTCAAGGACATAATGATTTTTTCTTAGAATTTTACGAATTAATATAATTTTTAGGCTTTATTATTTTCATAATTCATTGAATTGGAAAAAATAATTATTATATTGCTTTTATTAAATTTATTTAAATAATTTAATAAATCTATGTGTATAAAATAATATAATATATCTTTTATTATTTGAACTATTTTAAAATTAATCACACCGCCTTAAGGGTTTTTAAAAATTTGAAACTTTAAGACGTTTTGATTATTTTTCAAATAAGGAAAGTATCCAAAAGGTTTCAAACATTTTATGACTACTGTTTTTGTTTAGTTATCTTTTCTTGACAATTGTATAATAGTTCTAATAGTTAGTTCCTAATTTTAATTAATGTAAGACAACACACATCAATGAATGTATCTTTTCTTGCATTAGAATATTGTACTTGATGTAAATTAGGCAATAGTTATATGAAAGTTATGTTTTTGTATATGAAAGGCTTTTATTCGAGGTTGAATATGAAAGTGTATAAGTCAACACATTAAGCAAATTTAGTAAGAAGATTAAAAAAAAATAGAGGAGCATTAAATGATTGCAAACAATTCGACGGATCACGTTCAAAAAATGCAACCACCTAAATGATATGTGATGCAAAACAATATTTCTAAAAGTAAAAGCTAACAACACCACTTTCAATTAATATATTAATAGAGTTAAAATGGACATGACTAGTGAAAGTCAAACAACACCCTTTTCAATTGGTATTAACAGAGTTAAATGGACATATCTAGTAAAAGTCATATGCTTTTAGCAAAAAATTTACAAACTTCAATCTTATAGAAAATACTATACCAAATAAGTCAAGTCAGCTCAAAGTGTTTGTAAATTAAAATTTTCTCTAAAACAGAAAAAATTTATTAATTTACTTTTGTCCTTATACATTTAACAGTATTTCTCTTTACTTTAATACATTAATGATTAATTCTAAGAAAGCGCATAAATATATATATAACCATAAAACAATAACGCCTAACTATATGCAATACAAAAAAAAATTTTTTTTTTTTAAATTATTAAAGGTACTTTAAATCACTACAAAATAAATGTTTATATTGTCCTTGTCACGCAAAAATATATATTGCTTTTTATTATCTTTAAAATTTACTCAAAACTTTAAAAGCGACACTAAGGGTACCTTAAGCTGATCCGGAATTAAATTACGGATGGTTCATAAAGAAAATGTAAAGGATAATATACATACCTACATAAAAAAGAACAGGAGAAATTAAGAGGATATTAGAAGATATTTTACACATAAATGTGGGATCATAATAAATGAAAGAAAGGCTATGGCTATAATTTAAAAAAATTTATTTATTTTTTGGTTTTTTTTTTTGCGGTTTTTTATTTTTATATAAATATCGTATCTCTTTGTATTTTGTACAAGGTCAAAAAGTTTTTCAGAATCTTTTATATATAATATATCAAAGCAGAAGAGGGAGTAAAAAAAATGAGATTCCTGCATATAAAATATTACTAAAAATGACCCTAAGGTGTGATGAAATCATAAAAAGCAAACAACCATTTTTTGGCTTTTTTTTTTTGTTAACTTTATATTTTCTTATACGTACATTTTTATGGACATTTACATTTGTCCAGAATAAAGAATGAAAACAAAAAATAATAAAAATATAAAAGACTGCACAAAGGAATTGGGGTGACATTATCTTTATGTAAGGAGCTAACTCGCTGTATATAGCCGTTATCCATTTTTCTTTTTTGGTGTCATTACTCATACGATACCAGGATATTTTTTTACTAGTTTCAAAATTTTTTTTCTATTTCAGAATTTATGGTTTATGACAATCTTTGGGATTCATCAGAAGGCAAATACCAAAACAAAAAAAAAAAAAAAACAAAACAAAACAAAAATATAATGATAAGAGTTGATGGTAATTTTTAAGAATGAATAAGACTTGGGATAATTTTTATTTTTTATAATAACCAAAAAAAAAATTTATTTTTTTATGAGAATGTAATACAATACTTACTTAGTCGGTTTTTTTTTTGGGGGATGAGAAAGAAAGGCAAAGCTATTTAACTCATGTTCTGTATTTTCTTTTTTAAGAATAATATTTTTCCTTTTTTTTTGTATTTATATTAAATTTTTTTTTTTTTTTTTCAAAATTCAAAGATGGAATTATAATTTTTATAGAGAATAAAATGAAATGTTCTAAAGGGAAATTGTTGATTCATATCATTGGATATAATTTTACAATTATTTTCTTTTACTTATGTTTAAGTAAATGAAATAGAAGAAGACAACAAGCTTTTTTTTTGTTTTTTGTATAATGATAAAATTTTACAATTTATTTTTCTTTTGTTAGAAAATTATTAGACAACTTATTGTTATTTTTTCTCTTAATCATCTGAAAAAATACTGTCACATTAGACTGCTATACTGTTAGTTACTTTTTTGTTAAAAAATTATTCAATGAAAATGAATAAGTTTTCAAATTTTATAACTGGAATTGCAGGTTCATAGAATTACGTGTCTCTCATGATTTTTGGTCACTTTTATTCTTGTTTGTGTGTACAAAATGATGACCTTCACTTAATATGATAAGGAAATTTTTGTTTAGAGTAAAAAAAACTAACCATTGTTATTTAAATTCTATGTAAAGAAAATATTTAGATATTCTGCAAAAAGGATATAATGAAAGAAAATGTTACTATTTTGAAATTAATCTTTTGGTTTTAAAGAAAAATTTCAATACTTTGTATTTTAACAGGTTTCCTTATAGCATTTTCTTTTCTTTATATAATTTTTTATATAACATAGTAAAATACATATTAAATGAGTCTTTTAATGTAATGTAATGCTTAAAGTATCAAATGATTTTAAAAATTTAATTTCGACAATGTTAAGTTATGATTAAAGTTTTGAAATTGAAAGCGAGAGAGTTGTTAATAATTCAAATAGAATAATTCTTTAAAATTTTTAATTTAAAAGGTGATGTCGTGAGAATCAACTGAACTTGGTTGATTTTGACATTTTTGAATTCAACTCAAAAATTTTCCGATGTCGGCTAAGTCAATTGAATTAGTTTCAAGTTGTTTCAATTTTGATTTTTTGCAAATGAAATATCGATATTTTAAAAACATAATGTAAGCGGAAAATTTTGTTTAGTGTTCAGACGATTTATTTTACGCTCTATTTTATTTATTTTGGACACACAAATAAAAATAAATTGGATTTAGAAAAAAAAATAAGTATAAATAAAATAAGGGCATTTTCATAAACAACCTATGACTGCAATAGCGTAGGTTGCAAGAAGCTCCCTTTATTTTGGGAATAAGAAGTCGGACCCATGATTTATAAAACGTACTCACAGATTTTGCAGTGAAAATTAAATATTTAATTTGTTTACTATATTTAATAAAAGTTCGACTTTTAGGTCGCCCAAAAAAAAGAACCACAAAAACTATAAAATGCCATTTTCCAGAAAAATTTGTTTCTTGTTTTCTTTTTTAGTTTCTATTACAGTATTGGAGAGTATCGGGAGACTTCTAGTTCCTAAGATAAGGGGGCTTCAAAATAACAGCCAGTATTTATAAAAGTCGGCATTTTATTCTCGACACAATGTGTTTGGGTCAATGCAGTTTTTTTATGACATTTCCGATGTTATCCGAAACAATGTTGCTAAAACATTTTTTCCTGAAAATAATATTTAATAGGAATTTTCATATTTATATAAATTATTTAAATCTTTATTTACCTTTCTAAATTATTACTCATTTTTATTTATTTTTAAATTTTTAAAACAGTTGCTAGTTGAATAAACAAACACAATAACAAAATAATGCCCTAATAAATGATGCAATAATGTAAAGTCAAACAGAAAAATGTAATTGTTTTACAAAGTCAACTCAGTTGACTTAAACTAACACAAATTGTTTTCCCCGATACCGATAGTTGATTTAAATCGACCAAAGTTGAAAGTAAAAAAAAAAAGTGATTCTCGCGACAAACCTTTTAGACTTACATTTTTCATTCAATCGATTTATTAAATCTCTTCGATAATATGAATTCACTACAAATAGATTTTATACTATAAAGAAGTCGATATAAATTGATATTCGACTTATAATATATTTTGGCCTAAATTTAAAATTGAGAAATAATTAAGAATACCATATTTACATAATAAATGTATGAATCATAAACCGGAAAAAAATTCTACGTAAAATACTGAATAAATTTTTAGAAATTGATTGATTTATACCTATTATGAATATGATCTATGGAATTGAAATTAATATGACTATAAGACATCTTTTTTTCTTTTCTAGTGAGAAAATTAATTTTAAGATTTAGGTCGGATATTTTACTTTTGTGAAACTGGTTAATTACTTTATTATGTTGTTTTTGTGTGAGAGGTATCTAACTACCCTAACACCATGATCCACGTCCTCCTCTGCATGTTGATCTGCTCGTCATTAACAGCACCTTATCGAGACAATCTATTCCCTTTTTTTTTGTAAATAACAAAAAAAAAAAAGAAGAGAAATATGTTATATAGTTACGACCTAAGCTGACGCTGTCTGGTCTAATATAGTGCTTTCAATTTATGCAGTATCAAAGCTTATTATACACCTATATTATATTTTATATTAAGAAAAAAAAAATAAAGAAAACTTTATTATTCTAAATTTACAATTAACTAAATTATTTACCAAATATTTTTAAATTTTTTTCTTAAAATGAGAAATGTTTACTATATTTTTTATATCACCTGGCAAGCAGTTACTTTTTTGGTTATTTGTTTTGAATAAAGACAAATAGAAGTTGGATTTATTTCTGGTATTATGAGTATGAATTTCACAATTTCTGTTTATGAGGAAGTTATGCTTAATATAGTCATTGACAATTTTGAAACCAATCATATACAATACACATTTACAAATGCACATAAAACTCATATATCGATTTAGGTAGGTTGGCGAGGTTGGCGAGGTAGGTAGGTTGGCGAGGTAGGTTGGCGAGGCCCTACTCGATATTGGATTTAAATACGTTAAATTATATAAAATATACGAGGAGTAAATAACATATAACGTTTCATTATTAAAAAATTTTCTAAGTCGTCTCAGTATAAAGATGTACGGTGTAATTTTTTTTGACACCATATCTATATGATCCTCCCATTTTAATTTACTATCTAATATTACTTCTAAGTAATGAAAAGATGATACTACTACGATTTTAGTTCCATTGTAGTAAAAGTTTTGGTTGGTGAAATTTTTATATCCGAATAATATTATTTTTGTGTATTTTATATTTAGTAAAAGGCGATGTTTGATAAGCCATCCATCATTAATTTTAAAATCATCTTCAATAAAGTTCCTAATTACATTTGCATTACCTGTGGCATACTTAAATACAATGTCATCAGCATAAAGTTGAATAGTTCAATTCAGATTTAAGTTGGCTATATAGTTAATATATATTTTAAACAAATCTGGACCTAGAATAGAGCTCTGTAGAACGCCTTTTTTGATGGTTTTTGAATTACTTAGTACTTTGTTTATTTTAACATATATTGTTTTCGATTATCTGAATAAGTTCTGAAAAATGAGACTTGATCTGGTGTGAGATTCATTTTAGCAAATTTTAATAAAAGAATTTCGTGATCCATATAGTGAATATATGATTATCGTCATATATTCATATAGTGATCCTTCAAGAATCGAATCATTTATCTCTGGTTGAAGTTCCCTCAATATCCTTTTCCTAAAGTTTTTTCTTCTGTTTACAGCGTCCAAAACAGATATTGAGTTGAATGCATGAAACCAAACTTGAGCTTAAATCTCACTTTTCCAAACAAAAACTACAATTAAACTGGTAGATTTTGCTTAAAAAAGTTAAATTTGGAGCTCAGTTTTATGCATTCGACCTAATAGTACAGATGTATTTTCAATCACTATTTGCAGTACGTCTCTATTTATTTATTTATTTATATTAATATTACATACATAAATGTAATGCAATATTATTCAACCATCGGCTACTAAAGGCCATTATAGGTTTTTATACTATTATATACTAATATTATTTATTTTGTTTATATTATATACTATATATTTACATTATATTTGGTCGTAAGGGGGGTATGAAAAGAAAAAAAAACTTACGACCTGTGCAGGGATCGAATCCGCACTCCTTCGGTTAATACGTCACACGCCTACCCAATAAGATACGTCCCTATTAAAACACAACAAATTAAAACATTTCAAAGTATTGCATATTTTTAGGGTGTTGGTTTCGAAACTCCAAATGCAAATGAGAACAATAATATTATATTGTATGAAATAAAGTTAATTTTTATTATGATAAAAATGAATTTGTGATCTTTTTTATTAAAACTAGATTCATTTTTTTTTTAGATATTTTCATTGTTTCCGTTTTTTTTTTTTATTTTGTCCTTTTGTTGTTATAAATTCAATTTTCAAATAGTACGTGCATTATGAAGCATTTTTTTTTAATTTTATTGTTTTTCTTTTTGCCAAATCGAATCACGTTATGGTTAAATGGTCTCGTCTTTTGAATTTATTGGTTTTTTAGATTTTCATAAAAAATAATAACAAGAAAATGAATAAAAATATAGAAACCTTGTAGTAGCAAAAAGAAAAGAATCTGTTCTTTCTAAATTTTTCTATATATATATGAGTATATATATACATATGTGTATATAAATATTAGTAGATAGATGTATACACTTTATATTGTTATATTTTGTATTATATTTTTATAACTTCATTTCATTGTTATTACTAAATAGAATTTATTCTCTCCTACACTTATATATGATTAGTATATAGTTTACCTGTAGAATACCTGTAGAATTTTACTGTATTTTCTATATAGTTTCTTTTCTTTTCAGTAAAAAAGAAATATTTTCTATTTTTTTTTTTTTGCTTTTGTTGCCCTAAAGTTTATATTTCTTATTGTCATTTCTTCGGTTGCGTTCAGAATATCAATTAGTTTTTAATTTTATTTTCTTTTATAACTTACTATTATATACTTTGAATTAAAATAACTATCCATTTGTCCAACGATACTTTGGTCTAAAACAATTTAATATATTGAATTTTAAACAAAAATATATAATATGTACTTAACACTATTTTTTATAACGATTTGCATAATGAAAAATTTGAAAATTGTTCTTGATTTGTTGTGTTTTAATTTGATTCTAAATCTAAATGTAACATTGTATGGATATTATCCATATTTGTATCTGATTTGATTATAATCGTAAAGGAAGAAGAAAACAAACAAACTTAATTTGATATTATATATCTGATAAAATATAAGGTGACCTGGCCGGTTATTTCAAGGATTTTAGGTATATTGCTTTAAACCGAGACATAAGTATATCTATAATTTCGACCATTCAAAATAAGCTACTTCAACCTATAGTCAATATCCTATCATATGAAAGAAATTCAGATCATAAAGTGATTTTTAAATAGATTTTATTAGAAAAGATTCAAAAACAGCAAACTGTCTTAAAGGCTTGAAATGGGTTTATAGAGACAATTAAAATACGTAAATTTCACAGTTTTTTATATATGGTAAAGTTGTTTAGCTTCTCAAGAGCATAAAACATGAATTATGATTTAATTGAAAAGATTATTAATACTTCATATTATCGAATAGTAACTTTTAAATAAAACATTTTTCCAGTTGGAAAACTTCTTTTCTGTTTAGAATGAGTATTAAAATTTTAATTTTGTCAAAAGATATGGGTTAATATATAAATTTACTTAGATCCCCTTCTTCAAAACTTTATGTAAACTTTTATTTGACCGAAACTCTAATTACGAGTGGCAATTAAAACGCCAATCCAACTTAAATCAATTACTTACTTTCAATTTTCTTTAAATTATATTGACGTCTATTGACATTATGTACATGGACCAAATCATATTAGACAAAAATTCACTAACAAATAACAATAATATACGTAATGCGCATACTACATTAAATGTGAAATCAAAAATAGAATTAGAACGAGATGGTAAGAATTCTAAATTACATTTAACTTTAATTTAACTATTTGGTACGTTTTAAACGTATGATATTAGAACGGTCACCAAATTCGCCAACTTTTTGTGTAATACATTGTAGAGTGTAGACAACAAAAAAAATATATAACATTGTATAGGAGTAGAGATTGGGAACATTGAAGTCAAATGGCATAACTTAATATAGTTTGTTCTTAACTTTTATGTTTTGAAATTCAATCTGTTTATTGCACACTTCTTATTTTATTTTATTTATTTTTATTTTATTATTATTTTATTTTTATTTTTTTGGTTTCTTATTTTCTAGACGTGTCTATTTTTTGTCTCATACCTTATTTTTATATTTCTTTCTTGCAAAATTATTATTCTTATACAGTACAAATTATTGTGTGGTATATTGAGAAGGTGGACAACCTTTTAGATTGGATTTGTAGATAAACTTTTGGTCTTGTAACTATTTTGTAACAAAAATAAAGACAAAAAAAGAAAAAAAATTAAAAAAGAAAAAAAAAAAGAAACGGTAAAAGGTAAATAAAGTGTTGTTATGTCATTTAAGTTCACTAATTGTTATTTTTTTTTTTTTTTTGTATTTTTCTTTAAAATAATACGATCCGAATTAAATTGCAAGAGAAAAAATAAAAAAAGGAAAAACAAAAAATATTTAACGAACTTTCGGATTTTCTTTCGTTTTTACTGTTATATTGTCTAGATTAGTTGTTGGACACAGGTTAATTCAAAGTGCAATGACTTTATTTCAATTAAACATGGTATGTGTTTCTTGCGTATATAAAAAAAAAAGTAGGTGTAATTAAAATTGATGAATAGAAATATTTTTATAATTATAATAAACAGTAGTTCACATATTTGTTATGGTTTTGTTTGGTATTCCCTTTTGCTGGGTAAAAAAAGCCGAGCGAAAACATTTTAGTTCCTGTAATTATGCAATTTTTTTCTATTTTGAATTTATTCTTTTTTTATGCTTTCTTTTTATTTTTTTTTTTTCAGAAAGTTCATTGAAATTTAAGTTAAATTATTAGGAGATAATGAGATTAAGGAGATTAAGGAGTTTTGAATATTAATTGAAAGTTTAAAACTTTAAAAGAAAGAAAGGACTTAAAAGTTTTTTCGAAGTTATTTAACCCATTTCCCTCATTTTTATTTAAGTTAAACCAGAAATTTATAAATTTACAACGTGATCTTTCTTAAACATTCATAATATTAATGTGGTCATTGAACTTTTCCATTTAAATATTATTTCTTGGGGAGGAAATATACTCTTGGATATAAATAAATAAGTATTTACTTTCATATATTTTACAAAACTAATAACGAGTAAAAATAATGATAATTATATCCGAGAACAATGCACCTAAACACAATGATACAAAGGAAATGAAAGAAAATGGAAGAAAAATAATGAGTTTCAGACATAAAATGGGATTTCCTGAAGCAATGCAACCGATATTATATTGTTTTATATTTTTTTTAAATATAAAAGATTTTTATTGTAAATAATAAAAGAAAATGTTGTTTTCAAATAATTTTTGAAGAATTAATATAAAAAAAATTACAATCATAGAGAAAATTCTTGAAAATTGATCAAAAGTATTTTTTATAATAAATAAATGATTAATGCTTATAAAGTCAGTGTGCATTAGTAAATGTTTAAAAATTTTATTTTTATTATTAAAAAAATTTTTTTATCATTTTAATTTGTAATTTTCGAATGAAAGTTTTTATTTCGCCATTAAATTTTAACTTTTTTGGGTCGATAAAGGGTTCCATAATTTTTCTAATAATTTTTATAGGTTATTACTTATTGTACCCTCTTATATATGATTGCTTGAATTATTCTTGACAAATTTAAATACTACAAAAAAAATATTAATATACAAATTGAAAATTGGTATTCAAATGATTTTTCTAGAAGAAAATAAACATCATATACTTGTAAAAGTCTTGATTAAAAATAAAAAAAATAGAGAAAAAATGTTAAGAAGTAGTTTGAAATTTTTTAATTAACCTGCATAGTATACAAATTCAATTTATATGTAAATAAATAAATTTCATCCTCAATACCCTGTCACAATCCTTTATTTTTTTTTTCTCCATGTTTTTACAAATTGCTAAAGTGAAAATTACTTAAAAGAGGTGTCTATTTAGTTAAAATGTTAGGTATAGAAATAATGACAAAAACAAAGTAAAGGGAAAAAGAACAGAGAATAATTTTAAATTAAAACAAAATGATTTTTTTTTTTTTTTTTATATATTTTCTATTCCGTAATTTAATTATCACCATTTAAATTATTTCCTTATTTTTTCTTATTTTCATTTTTTTATGTGGAACTTTAATTAGATTTTGCTTTTAATTTTTGTTAAATATCAATTTCAATTCTTTTGTAGTAAGTACTAGAACCAAATATATATATATATATATATATATATATATACAAATGTAACACTATATTTATATGTATATAGTCTGGATTGTTTTTTCTATTATGTCCTATATAAAGGTCTCCTAGATCCAAAAATTATAAAAAATTAAAAGAAAAAATAATTAGCCGGGAAAAAAGGATTTAAAAGGAGTAGATGAATTAAAATAGTTTTAATCAAAAATGGTTGGCAAAAAAACTAGTTAAAAAATGATTACTATGTAGAAATTAATTCCTTTTAAATATTATAATATGGGATTAAGAGTTTAAAGGTGTTTTGTTTTGAAATAATTTGATTTGGTTTGGTTGAATGATAATTTGAACGATATGAAACCAAATGGTTGGTTTTAATTAAAATTTTTAATATGGTTTTATTTTTTGATGCTTACTAGGAAAATTAGCAAAAAAAACATTTATTATAATATGTTTAATATGTACAACTTACATATACAGGTCGCTTTGTGATAGAACCTTCATAGAAATATAGGTTATTTTGAATTTCAAAATAAATGAAAACTTCTTTTGGATATGGCGTCTATTCTCGTTTGAGATATATGGGGTTTTAAACATTTCCATTGCCTAAATAATTTAATTTAGTTTTATGTCTATAAAATCTGAACGATGTAAGTTAAATTAAAGCAAAGTACAAAATTTGAAATTTTAATAAATTGGCCTTCTAATGCTTTCACCAGATGACTAGGTCTCTTAAAATGAGTTTTATTGGAGATGGACGGATTGAAGAGGAATGGATTTATTGGAACGAGAGTGGAGATGTATTTGTTTTGAACTTCACAATAAACTCTAGTTCTATAACTGGTTTATCACGAAACACCTTATATATAAAATAATAAAGTATATTATATAAGTAATTATTATTATATTATTATTATTATTATATTAATAGATTTATCAGTATGACCTTTCTTTCTTTTTTTGGTTTACATAAACTTCTCTATGTATATATGTGTATGTAGAAACGGTCGAAGAACACTTTATAAAATATCTTTTTAGGAGATATTTCCATAACAAAAATGCAATTAACTCTCGAGACAGTTGTAGTTAAGGATTCTATACAAATTACAAGGTAATATTGATATTGAATTATTTTGAAAATGGTTAGAGTTATGATAAAAATTTAGAAATAAAATTAAGAAAAAAGTTTAAAAAATATATTTAAAAAATTTTTTTTTGCAAAAAAATTACAATTATTTAAAAAAGTACCTAATATTTTTAATTATTCTCATTATTTTGGTTGAAATTTCCAATGTATTAAAGCTGATTAAACGAATTATAGGGATTAGCTTATATTATATACAGTTTTTATAGTTTATTTCAATATTCTCAATTTGAAATCTAAGTACTAATTAACTTTGGACTTTGGAGACAGAACTCATTTTATAAGGGAACATTTTTTTTTTTTTATTGACTCCCCTATCATTATAGTGGCCCAAAAATTAATTTAAAATCAGTTTGTAATAAAGTTAGCAAGCATATTTACACGCAATAATAATTGGCAAGGTAAGTTAATAAAAAATATATTTTTATAAGAACCAAATGATTGGGCTATATTATGAGCCCATTTAAAATAACATTTTGAAGTTGTGTGTATCAAATTGAATTATGTATTCAGAATAAGATTTTATATAACTGTAGCACAGTTTTTATTACTACCAGAACATTAATTAATGAATCAATGTTGTAAGAAAATAAGTAGAATAACTCCAGACTTGACAGCTAAAAAGAAAACAGCACACAATCTTAGGGTTTCTTTTATTTTGACACCGATTGTTTAATTGTTTTTTTGTATAATCGTTAAACATTTTATTTTAAAGTTCAGCAATAATTGTGGAAAACTTCAGAAAAATTAATTTAAAAGCCAATCTAAATCATCATTAATTAATGATACACTTTCTCTTAAACAATAAATTTACTTATTGTGTAATTGAAGAGAAATTTCAAAGCTAATAAAAAATTAATTAATTTTTTGTTACAATTAAGAGAATAAAAAAAAAATGCTTCAATGAACAAATTGACAATAAATTTTAAATTAAAATAACGAACAAAATTAACGAAATAAAATGAACAAAAAATCGAATTTTTATTAAAGGTTATTTTTGAAAATTAGAATATCACAAAATTACCGGCAAATTTTTTCTTTGTTTTTCTTTTGTATTTTATTGTAAAATTTCAATAATTCAATCACCGAATTCATCAATTCGTATTAAATTTCATGAACATAACCAATAATGATTTTCCGTCGAAATGAGAACGTAACAACATATATCAAATACTTTGAAAAAAAAATAAAAACCGAAAACTTATGTGGAAATTTCTAAATTGGAATATAAAAAAAAAAAATCAATATAAAAATCAAAAATTGAATAAAATCTTTCCAATATATACTACAAAGAGATCAAAGAGTATTTTGTGATATTTCAAATCACACATTTATCCTTCATTAAAAGAAAATTTTTATTTTATTATTTTTTCTATTGAAATATACATTTGAAAAATATATTAAGGATAAAGTGGAACAATTATTTTGAAGGAATTTTGAATATAGGAGCAATTCTTTAATTGTTTAGAATTAGTTTTGTATTAGGTGTTTTAATTGATGTTTTTATATAATTTTCTGGTCATGCCATTTTACCACTTATCAGAAAAACCATTTTATTTGTGTAGACAAAACTACAGATTCTAAAATTTACTTTTTATTTATTCTATGTACTAAATTCAAATACTAATGAAATTTATTTTTATTTTGATAGTTAATATTTTTAAATTTAATTGGATGTTTGCAAAAAATAGTCAGGAATTAACCATGCTAACATCAAACATAGAAGAATTCAGATTTGAAATAGTTCTGTGGTATAACTATAACTAATGAAGACAAAAATGGAATTAAATAAAAACTGGTTGGCAAAACTGAAAATATGATCAAATATACTACGTTAGACACATTTTACGAACAACCCTCTATCTCTAGCGAAATGTGTGTAAAACTTGGTTCGTCAACTATAAAAAAGTTAAAAGCTTTGATTTTATTTCAAGAAAAAATCTATTATTTATTTATTCTACTTTTAAAGGATAGGTGAATTAGCCAAACATTAGAATTAAACTAGATTAAAAGAGAAGAAGAAAAAAGATGGGTAAGAACAAAAATAATTAAGAACATGTAAACTTATTTAAGAGTTTGTATATACCAGTCTTCTATTTAACATTACTTTATTTTTAAGGATAATGATTTCTTTCTCTGAACTTATTCTTACTTGAATGCTTTTGCCATAACTTTGCGCATTTATCATAATCCTTAAATGTAACCATACAGAATAGATTATGTCTCCTTTTCATCTTTTCCGACTTATTTGTAAATACTTATACAGTATTTTTTCAATATATTTTTCAATAGAAGTAATTCCCAATGCTTATAATGTTTGTTAGTTTTTATTTTAATCTGAAGTTCATTGATTTCCTTAGAGTATATAGTATACAAAATTATCATTCGTTCATTGTCACATAATTATCATTATCGTTCATTCATAAAATCATTCATTTGTTTCCGTTAGAGCGTAATAAAAGTATATATAGAATATATTTTTCAAGAGATTCTTGATATAAAGAATTTTCATTCAATTCTTTATTCGATTTTGATTATTATTTGATTAAATATTACAGTTTACTTTTAATAAATTATTTCCATTATGATTAAATTTAAACATTAGAATTTTATTTATAAATTCTAATATAATTTTTTTTTTTTATAAATTTTACTTACCTTTAAAACACCCTTTTTTTTTAATACAATTTTATAATACACAACATTAATAGTTAATGTCTAGACTTTAACACTTCTAAAATACTAATAATAATTGAAAGTTAATCCACTTAACAAATTTTCTGAAAGATTATTAAATATGTACTTTTATTTTTATTTTTATTGATTTTCACATGTCAGAAACAATAATATTTTGCTATATAAGATTTGACACAAATCCTTACATCTTTTATCATATTTTCGAAAAAAAAAAAAATAACTGCTATCAACAACATTGTCAACATCAAATTTTGTTTTATATTCGTTTTCATTTTTTTTTTTTTGAACTGAACAAAAACATAAAATTTGATTTTTATTCTTTAAATTCTATAATATGAATAGAAATACATTTCCAAATGTACTATAAAAGTAAATTATCCTGAAATTCTCAAAATATAATACTTAAAAAGTGATTTCAGACATAATTTAGAAAAAAAAACAAATAAACAAAAAGAAAAACAAGGAAAAAATTCACACCCATCACAATTTACACAAAAGTCACAAATGAAAATTTAAACTGGAAAAATAAAAAAAAAACAAATATGCATAGATACTATAAGTCTAATGTAGCTATAGATAAGAAACCATAATAAACGAATACAAACATAATATGTATATTAAAGTATATATGTATATGAAAGTTTATCATCATCATTATTATAAAATCATCATCAATGATTATGATTATTATTATTTTTAACATCAATAGTAACATTATCATTACAAAAATATTCCATTTCTATTATACGAGATTCGATGGAATCAAAAATGAAAGTAAAGCAAAAAAAAAAAAAGATCCTTATTAAATTATTTAAAGGAATAATATCGAAAAGAAAGGTTTGGAAAATGAAAACAAAAAAAGGAAGAAACCGAAATGGAAAGAGAAGGAATTTTATCTTATATTATTTATCTGTAAGTTTGATAGCAAGTTCACAAGTAACAGACTCACAAAAAAAGACGACTATTTTATATAAAAAATGTACTGACATTATAAATTTTGATATTACCATATGGATATATCTTAATGGTTTGTATTTTATTTTTAACTTATTTTATAATTTAAAAAGAAATAATTATGCTATTTAGTTTCCATTTGTTCGAACGGTTCGAACGATTTTTATTTTTCTAATTTTATTTGTGCTCCGATTTTAGTTCAGCTATGTACCACAATCAAATATAAAGGATTAATTTATATCGAGTGCTTTTTCTATAAAATAATAGAGCTATAGAAAAAAAAAAAAAACAATTTTAAAGTTAATTGTTTCAAAATTTCGTAAATTTATATTCGCTTAGAATGGCATTATGGTTTAGCATATATCTTTTAATTTATTGCAATAGATAATGTACGATTTATCTTATACGCGTTTATTTTAACTAAGATCCTTTTCCGAAAAAGCTACTAAAAATTAGACAAATTAATTTCCTCATTTTGATTCAACTGAAAAAATAAGTCTGTATGCTAAGTACAATAACATTTTTTTCATATTTATTCCTTTTAATTAATTTGTTTTTGTTTCTAAAGTAAATTTTTGTTAACGTTTTAACACATATTATGATATTTTTGATATCATTATCCTGTAAATTCTGTAGACAATGTTGATTTAGTCCTTTCTTTTTCACTTGTGGTAATTGTTATTATTTTTATTACCTGGTGAATAAAATTACGGGCGGTCTGAAACTTCAAATAACAAATAATAATATTTTGTTTTTTTTTTTATTTTTTTTTGTGTTTTTTTCGGTACATGCCTATTCATATTATGATTATTATTTTTTTTTGTGTACCTTTTTTAAAATACATGCAATCTTTTAATAATATACGAGTATAAATAAAATTATGTGTATAAATAAACAATCTGAATAGAAATTTTGTGGTTTATTTCTGACACATTTCATCATATTTTCAAAATATTTTGAAGGATTTGAAAAAGTTTGAATGTAATTATCCTTTATTCGTGTCTCAGCTCTTTCCATAAAATTTTAAATTATTTTACGAATCTGTAGACGATTTTTTCTTATGATTTTTGCTAAGTTAAATAAAATTCTGTTTGTTTTACATTAAAATTTTATTGAGAATGAGTCTGTCCACATTATCATATTATTTAAAAAAATTTCTGGTACAGAAAAAAATCTTTTGGAACAAATTCAAATTTTTCGACTTTTTTAATTTTAAATAATTTTGTCATACAATGAAGCTACAATCCAGAATGGTTTTCTATAGTTTTTGTTATTGTATTTTCAATCTTAATTTGAAAATAAATTTTCTAGATTTTCGAGAAATGATTATGTTTCTATTTTCGACTCTTCTTGTTTTTTTTTTTTGGGTCTACTCTCCAACAATTTTATAAAAGAACAGTTTTTCGGTATTTATCATAAAGGCGCATCGCACTTCTATACGATATTTAAATTAATTTAAATAAGAAGTTATATGTTATTTTTTACAAATTGCGAGTAAGCAGTGCTCTAAAGAAATTTATTTTTTTGATCCAATCAATTACAATAAATTCACTTAAAATGTTACACGAACTGTCTTTTACTAATTCACTTTCACAACTTTTCTTATAACTGCAATAGAAATTCTAACAGTATTAAACTTTTGACAGGTACTGTATAGGGTGTATAAAAATTATGTATTGACATAAAAGTGGGTACCTATTTAACACAAAAATATTTTAGATATTAATATAAGTATATCGCGAGACTGGCACTTCAACATATACATTCACATATGTTTACTTGACGTATTTAAATGTTAGATAAAGGAATATATTTATTTATGTATATTATAAAAATATAGACAGACGTATATAGGTTGGATTGTAGGAATATAGAAGATTTTTAAATGATACCAATCTATATATATGTTTCTGATACGAATCAGCTGTATAATATTAAAATTGAAAAAAAAAAAAACAAAAAAGAATAATAATAATAAATTATATAATAAAACGAACCTAAAATAGAAAATTATTTTATATTTGGGAAAATTTTATGTGCACTTGTAAAAAACAAATTTAAATAAAATGTGTGTTTATTAAAAAAACAAAAAAACAAAAAAAAACCCCAAAAATACAAAATATAAAATGTATAAATAACATATAAGATTTTACGCACATGACGCATAAATGAAATCATTTCTAGCATTTTTATTTTTATGTTTTTCTTTTGTCAAATTTCCGTTTTATGTTTTGTATTTTTCTTCTTTTTTTTTTTTTTTTTTGTTATTTTTGATATAATTTCTAACATATTATAATATGTAACATATGTTATCGTCGGATAGATGTCGCACACAGCAGTAACATTTTGTTTTGTCCTCAGTTTTTATTTACTTTCGTTTTAGAAAATACAAAATGTTAGGTATGCCTATTAGTATTTTTGAATAAATTAAGGACATATTTGTTCCGTTGTTTCTCAGACATTTTGTAATTTTTTTTTTTTTTTTGGTTTTGCTGTTTGTAGAGTACGTTTCGTTACGTAACGTTTACGAAAAAAAAAAAATAAAAATAAAAATAATAAATACTTAACTTAAAAGTATTATAATTTATTATTTAAAATTTATGAGATAAAAAAAAAAAAATGTATAGACTGAAAGAATAAGAAAAAATAAGGTTTCATTTTCAGCAGTCGAAATTTTTGGAATTGGAAAAGTTTTCTTTTTTCTTTCTTTCTTTACTGAATGAATTTAATTTATTATTTTTTTTTTTTTGTTTTAACTGAAGTCTTAAATACTTATTTAAGTTGACATTAAGAAAGTATACTTAAGTAAAAAAAAAACTCTCTCTTTCATTTCAACTTTTAAGAAATTTAAGATTGAAAAGAATTTAACAAAAAAAAAAGATTTAAATATTAAATAAATTCAATATAAAATTTAAAGAAAATGTACTTACCTAGAGATTTGGATAAAATTTTTAAAAATATAATGTAAAAGTTTTTTTTTTTGATTAAATTTAATAAAAATTTAAATTAGAGGGGTATGAGAAAGTTAAAGAATTATTAAAATTGAAATAATTGATAAGTAGGTAAAATTATGATTGTGAGATGAATATTAATTAATTAATATTTTTTTTTAGAAAATAATTTAATTACAATATTATAAATAACAACTAAGAGTTTTTAATATGTTTAATATATTATGTAATTAATTAATTAAAATAATTATAATGACATGTTGAAAGCATTTTTAAAAGAATCTTTTATTAAAAAAAGAAATAAAAAATCATTTAAAACATTTCTTTTTTACATATTTTTTTGAGTACATGGTGTGTTCAAGGAATGTTCAAATGGTTATTTTAAATTTAAGTGCATTTTTTTGAATATTTCAAAACAAGTACATTAATGGAGGGATACAACAAAACCTAAGTAAATAAGGCCTAATAGGACTATTATACCCCGCTTAAGTTAATTATTTACCTTTCATTTTATATCTAAAAATATGGATGGAACGGAAAATTGATAATTATGTAAAGATGTGTACTTATACTGTGCGTACTGATTTAACTTTTTGCTTCATTATGTGTTATGGTTTTATTATACATTAAAAGTCGAACATAATTAACTTATTCAAGTTTCGTATAAACTAAGTATAAATAATAATTTCAGAATGTACGGGATTATGGAATTTTTTAAACCACCCAAGTAATAAAATCTTACACCTTATAATTAGTGATCAGGATAATATTAAAAAATGTCTGTAAACATTAGCAGAGTTCAAGTTAACTTATTACTAAAATAATAAAAATTGAAAAATATATTATTGTTTATATTTTTAGTAAAGTTTTATTAGAGAAATATGTTCTGCTGTCATATCAGCCTCCAAAAAACTCTAAATAATATTTGTACTTTTTTAGCCAAATAATAAAAAAAAACTTTTAGAAAATCCTTTTGAAATTGAATTTTTAGTTAAAAACTATCTATTGTTTTTCCTTACCGCTCCTATAAGTAGCCTAGGTATATTTCTTATTTGTGCGCCTTCTTTGATTTTATACAAGAATTATTTTTTATGAATTAATAGTATTTATTATAATATATCACGATATGATATTAATTATGGAATATTTTTAATTTAATTGTATTATTATTATAACAAACAATCTACTTTATTTTTTCTTAATTTATATGACTTATCCGGGATTTGAGAACTCAAGACTTTTCGAATAAAAAGCCGAAGCTTTAAGCAATACATCATTTGGGTGGATAAAAAAAGATTTATAAACCGTTGAATATTTTATTAGAAATCCTTTTATTATATGCTATGGCTAGTACGGCTTAAATTACAACGACAATATAGTTGAATATCTATTAAAATTTTATTTCAAAAGTATTGAAAACAAGGTAGAATGTAAACCAACGGTTTTTAAAAGCACACATTTCCAAAACTCAATACAAACTGTTTAGAAGTGTGACTTACACAAAAATTTGAAAATTTCATGTAATAAGAAAAAATGTGAAAATAGGACATTTTTGAAATTTTGAGGAGCCGTAATTCCGAAATCCTATATAACTAAGAAAAGCCGATAACACACGTATAAATATATTATTGAAGCTTTAATTTTCATGTCTTGCCGAAGAAAAATTTGTACAGGTGCCTAAGTTACAGGTGCCTAAAAATGGCAAATTTTCAATTTTTGAGGCGTAATAACTCTTAAAAAGGGGGTGCTAGCAAAAAATTTTCTGAGGAAACTTATACTAATTCTAAAAGTTCTTTCTTGTCTCAAAATTTCAAGCCTCTATCTAGAAGCGTGCCGGAGTTATGAAAGTAGAAAAATCATGCACAATATGGTTTTTACATAACGGTAAATTTAAATCGTAAATTAGAAAATATCACATAATTTTGATATTGTTTTATATAGATAATAAAATTTTCGATCTTCTGGCGGTCTTAGATTGCGAAACTATTACGCAGAGCCTGAGATATATACATCTGAAAATGGGGCTTTTTCGCAATTTTGAAGAGCTGCAACTTTGGAACCCTTTACAACTAAAATAAACCTTTAACACACGTAAAAATATATTACTGTAGCTTTAATTTTTATATCTTGCAGAAGTAAAATGTGTACAGGTTCCTAAGTTACAGGTGTTTAAAAATAGCAAATTTTCAATTTTTAAGCCCTAATAGCTCATAAACAGGGGGTGGTCCGAAAAAATTTTCTGAGCAAACTTATACTAATTCTAAAAGTTCTTTCTTGCCTCAAAATTTCAAGCTTCTATCTAGAAGCGTGCCGGAGTTATGAAAGTAGAAAAATCATGCAAAATTTGGTTTTCACATAACGGTAAATTTAAATACTAAATTTAAAAAAAATGTATAATTTTGATATTAATTTACAAAGATAAAAGAAATACCTGTCGAATGACGTTATCAGATTGAAAAAATCTTAAACAGAACATAAGATATATGCATTATATTGCATTGCCCTAAAAATAGGGCTTTTTCAAAGTTTGAGGGGCTGTAGCTCCGTAATGGGGAGGGCTACATGAAAAAGTTGTTCCACAAAATTATTTTTTTTATGAGACCTGCCCATGGTTAAAATTTTTTTTCTCTATCTTTAATGGTGTAGAAGTTTTGTAAACAGACGGACGGACGGACGGACAGAGTGAAACTAATAAGCACATTTTTTCAAAATTTTTTTGGAAATGTGCTAAAAAGCTACCTACGACCTTAGTATCAAGCCGACGTATTGATGTTCGACTGGCCTTAGTTGCCTACAAAACTTACAAAGTAATAAATTAAAATACTTAAAACTTAAAAAAATTAATTTTTTAATATTTTTATTAATTTTATTTAAACAAAAATATACTTCAAATTTTGCTTCTAAAGTTTAATTTTAAAAATTTTTGCAAAACAAAAAAAAAAAAAATTTAGTTTTAAATCACAAAGAATTACAAAAACAAAAAATGTAATAAAAACAATTTAAAATTTTGCAAATGAAATCATAAATAAACAACTCTTTTTCCAAAATAAAAAAAAAATAAAAAAAATAAAATGTAAAAACAAACAAAAAAACTATTTTTAAAATTTTGTTAGTTTTAATTTTTAATATTTTGTTTTTTTAAAGTTTTTTACTTTTATATAACCAAAACCACTTTAATAGTTCTTTAATTCTCTCTTACTCTTCAAAGTATTTCAATTTTACCTAATAATAGTAAAGTTGTATATAGTTACTACTTAAAGTCTTTACAAAAAACAAAAAAAAACAAAACAACTAATACAGTACTTTTCAAATTACTTATGTAGAAATATAAATTTTTATAAATGTGTGTGTCAGTATGTTTAAAGGATTTTAAAAGTTGACTACCTCCCTTCCTCCCACTCAACTTAAAACTTTCTAAATAAAAATATGATATTAGCAGTATGTAGTACATATAGTTAAAAATAAAAATGGTACTTAAGAAATAACTGGTACTTAAAAAAAGAAAGTTAAACACCTAAATTTTTTTAACTTCTTATCATTGTTATTTTTTGTTTTATTTTTTTTTTAATAAATAAATACCACTTTGATAAATTTTTGTATGTACACTATACACTTGTACTGCGAAAATCACTAAAAAATTGTGCACTGTATACAACTACTCATAAGTAGTTATATATATTTCCATCGTCTCCTTAATTCTTTAACAACGTAATTTTAATTCCCGAATTTGATCAAACAACAGTTTTCTAAGTTTCCAGAGAAAAGATTTTATAGTTGGTTACTTAGTGTACCACTGAGGTCAATATGCACTACAAATGTCATACATAACTCAAGGTAATAAATATATTAAAATATCCTGACTTTGTTCAATGTTCATTCATAAAAGTCGGATTCTAAATTTAACTTAGTATATTACATACATATTTGAAGCACTTTCTTAAGAGAACTGTAAAAATAATTTAATGAAATTTGGAACAGCCCCAGCCAACACAATGTAATAATGAAGGGGAAAAGAAAAACGGGGAATATACATTTTATATTGTTATATCTAATTAAAATGAATATTGTATATTATTATGATGTTAACTGTACTCACATTTACCAAGTGCTTTTCAGTTTTGTTAAAATTGCATCAAAATACAATTGAATGATCCTTTTTTAACTCAACTTCGTTGAAAAGAAAAAAAGTTATAGGGAAAAACAAAATATATGAAAAACCTCTTCATTCTTTTTTCATCTGTAAAATTTATTGTACATAAACTTTTTCTAAAAATATATACAATTTACCTTTTTCACCTGTGAATAATTTTTTTATACATATATATATATATATATATATATGTATTATTGTATATTATAACATTATAAACAAATATTTTATCACATAACTCATATGACAAAACTCATTTTTTCTCAATTGTAAAGTTTTGAAAGCACTATTGTTTTATTTATTTTATTTTCCTTTTCCTTTCCTTTTGCTTTTTATTTTTTTATAATTATGTTTTTGTTTTAAAAAGAAAATTCTGCTTAAATCCTTCCCATCTTTTTTAAATTGTTTAGGATTTAAAAAAAACAAAAAAACAAAAAGAATTCAAAAATAGATGAAAACGGAAAAATAATTCAGAGATTAAAAGTTTTTCCACGCGGGAGCAAAAAATATACGGATTTTAAGAAATTATAGAAGGAAAAAAAAAATTGGTTAAAAAAAAGAACAACAATTTCAAGCCTTTTGAGTGAGAAAATTGAAAACAAAAAAGAGTAACAAAAACAAAAATGAAACTGAAATAAAGGAAAGTTATTTTTTCCCCTGTTTTTTTTTTTTAGGTTTTTCTTACCGACCATAAAGTTTAGACTTTAAGACCGGACTGAATATAAGAAAACATAAACATACTTGAAATTTTGTACAATAAAAAGGGAAAAAATTATGAAAAAAAAGAAAGAATGAAAGTTTTTGAATCTCAGCAGGACTTCAATTGACTTCAACTAACTTTGTTTTATTTTGAAATTTGTTTATTTTTTTTTTTTTTTTTTTGCTGTACTGGACTGAAGTGGACGTTCTTCATGAATAGATTTTTTTTTTATTGTCCTGGGACTTTATATATAAGATAACAAAATAAAAACCAAAACAAAATATTATGTGTATATATATTATATACTATGAATATAATTATATGAAAAATGAATAGCGAAAATAAAAAATTGAGGAAAAAATCTTTAAGGATTATTTGACATTTTTATAACTTTCAAACTAGTTTAGTAAACTAATTTTTTTTTTTTCCATTTAAAAAACATAATTTAGTGTTTAAAATTAAATATAGATGGGGTATGATCTGAGTTGTATTTATGAAAAGAAGAATCCAAAAAATTGATAGTTTTCAGTGCAGTTTATGACAAATTTATTTGGTGACTAAACTAGAAAACTTTATTTGTAATATGATCTTTTATTATTAAGAGTTAAAAAGATCCAAATTTGTGAATAGTAGTTTTTAAATAAAAAAAAAAGAATATTATTAGTTTTAAATCATTTTTCTTCGAGAAAATATATATTTATATATATTTACATAGTTGCATTTTATATAGTTTTTCAAAGAACATAAATGGTAGATGGTAGCTACTTTAGTCTCTTAGTCTTTTCTTTCTCATAATTTTGAATTATCCAATTTTCTATATCATAATGAAGGTTTTAGTATTAAGCATACTTTCGTTAACCTATTATATTGAAACTGATCAACTTTTCTTCATTCTGACTTTCAAACTTAAATTTTTCCCTCATGAGAAACATTATTTAATTTTGAAGACTTGAAAGCAATATAAATTTTTATAATTTAGCTATTCTATACAATCTATAGACCATGATATGGTGGTATCTCAGTTGTTGCAGGCATAATAGCTTTCTAAAAATTTGGTTTATCTTAACAAAATCAATCTATATATCTTTATGAGAAATCGATTTCTGATAAGACTAAAACTAACACCCAACAGTTGCTTCAATAAATAAAATTGCAGTTATTGTAATTCATTACCACGGGGGATAAGAAAAAGAGTACCTTTGATGTGATCTACTAAATTATAGGATTTGATGTTTGTTCCGACAAAGTTTGATTGCTTCATTCAGAACATTCCAAAGATAAAACGAGCAGACATTTTGCTGATCATCCCGATCAATTTTCGAAATGGTATAATTCTTACAGGCTTGCGGAAATTTATTTGGAGTACGAATATCGCGAATATAGAATCATCTTTTATCGCTTAGGGTTCCTAAAATTGTCGAGAATATCATATACAACATCCAAAAAAATTCAAGGTTATGATTAATAATTTTGTTCACGATATGTCTGTCAATTTGTAAGCAAAATGTCTGGATGTTTGTCCTTGACCAGACAGTACATGAGTACTTAAAGTCATATGAAATATTGTTTGATCGAAAAAAGGTGATGGTGTAGGTGGGTTAAAGCCCCAAATATTTATAGAGAACTCATGCTTGTCCAACTCCTCTATATTCTCTTTCGATTATTTCACATTTCCTTGAAAACAAAAATTAAAATTAACTGACTTAAGTAAAAAATTATGCTCTGCTAGATCTTTATATTCAACTCTATTCGATGCAATTAAAACAATTTCACATCCAATTTGCTAATATATTACGATTTCATCAATAATAAGCTAAAGTAGTCCATTTTCAAACTTACGCAAACTACAATAAAAATAAATAATTTTTCGACGTTGTCTTTCCAAAACTTTTATATTTCAAAATTTCTCCGTTCGAATATTTATTATATATATTAAATAATATATATATATATATTATGCTATATTTCCTTATTACAATGAAACAATTCAGTATGGTTGAATGTCTCAAAAGTTATATACGTGTATAATTAATTTTCAAACACTACAGGATTTGATATACCTAAATTATTATTTTCGGTTATTAAATTATTTCACCTTAAAACCTATAAATTTGTAATATATTTTATTATTTATTTTATATCTTAATTTAATATCTAAAATTCTAAAGTAATTTTAATTTAATTTTCAATTTGGGATTTTGGAACATAATGTTTTACTAATACTATTTCTAAATAAAAATAAAAAAAAAAAAAAAACAACAATGTAAAACATAAAATAAAAAACTTTAATTCAATTTTGCACTAATTTTAAACAACACAGTATTTCACTTCCAGGGTATTTATATGTATAGATATAATATTAACATATTTATGCAATGTATAGTATATAAAGATGAATCTAATAATCGAAAAACAAAACTTTTCATGAAACAAAAAAAAAAGACAAAAAATAAAAAAAATCTTTCCCCTGCGATTAATTTAATTCTAATTTTTTTACATGCTGGCAATAGAAATTTTTTGATAAAAAACCATTTACACATCCCCACATGTTAGCATGCGTATATATATAGTTATATATTATATTATATGTATCTAAACATATTATCAGTTTGATCATATATTTAATATTTTATTTATGTATAGATATTTAGGATCGTATGAATGTATATGTAAAATTATAAATATTCAATTCATTGATAATTACAAGGTCGTAGATTCATGTTTTAAAAATATACATACAAGCATATTGATATAATTTTGAATATGATATATTTATGTGTCATGCGATAAAATTATTTTACTTTCACCTCAAACTTTTTATCATACATCTGTTATATAATATGTATGAAATTATATTGGAATGAAAATAAAAATAAAATTTCTCATGGGATATGTGGTGAAATTTGTATATAAAACATAAAAAAAAAACAAAAAAAAAAACAATAATTAAAAAGGAATTCATATTGTCATTTGGGGAGCTTTGGCAAACAAAATAACTTCTGCTGCCATCATTTACCTTATAATTTTATCTAGATACATTTTGTATGTAAACTAGGTTTTTAATGTATGTATATTTAATTATATCAGTATGAAATTAAAATTTCAAATCCTTTATAAGGACAATATTATATGTATATAATATTTACCGTTGTACTTAAATATTATTTTATTTCATAAAATCAATGAGAATTAAATTGGTGACAAATTATGGTATAAAAGTAAAATTTGTACGTTTTTATAATGATTCGAAACGATTGGGTATTAAAGAACTATAAATTGTATACAATCAGAATGGAATTAAGGTGAAAATTGAGTGAGCTGGAAGCGAAAAAAATTAAATGTTTAAGTGAGAAGAAAATTTAATTTCTTTTTGAAAAAAAAAAATTTCATTGTTTTATTTTTTTTTTAAATGTTTTGTCATTTTTAAATTTTTGTATTTGAAATTTAATTTTTTTTTTTAAAGAAAATATTATTCTCTGCAGATCCTGTTATTTATTCATATTATTTAACTTTCAATTTTTTCATTTTAAAGGAAAACTTATTGTTTTAGAAATTGGGCATGAGTCAGAATCAAATTGGGTTTTTAAAATCAACATGAAATGAAGTTTGATAAAAACCAAACTTTTTATGTATAGTTTATGTAGAAAATTTATGAAATTTATCATTTGGGTATAATTTATAAAATAGAGTAGTTTTAACAATCTTATAAGCGAAAGTTCATTTATATGTCCTGTAGAAATAGGAAACAAAATCTTAATGAAAAGTCTAGAAAGTCAATAAATTCATTTAAATCTGACTTAAGTAACTTGAAAGGAAAATAACAAATATCGAAATTCGAAAAATCTTCTACTATCCCAATGAACGCGTTCCTCGTTAGACTCTATCACAATTATTGTATAGTCCGTCTCTGACTAAAATTGAGGAAATCTATAAATTTTTAATTGAAATATTTTTTATTTTGAAAACTACATGTAACGAATTTTAAATGTTAAATTATAATATGTATATACAATCAAATGTTCTGTATCTGAACATGAACATGAATAATAATTAGAACATTATACGATAAGTACTGGAGATAATTTGTATATATAGGTGTAGGTGTACTAACGTATAATGAAAGGGTATTAATAATTGAAAATATTACGAAAGTTTATTAATAAGGTGAAAAAGAACAAAATTAAATTTGGTATTAATTCTGATTTCAAACAAATTAAAGAAATAATATGTTTGAATATGGGTAATTCATTTTTGCTTTTGTTTTAAAAGTGGGTGGTAAGTACTCGTATAAGAATGCTTTAGTTTGTGGCAAGGACAAATTCTTATTTAAATTAGTAATTAATTATATTACTTCAAATTTTAATTCTGCCTTTTGATTCTTTTTTTCGTTTTAATCTGTCAAAAAAATATTCATATACCAACTTATGTACAGGCTTAACTATATAATTCGTTATTTTTCCATCAACTTAAATACTATCAAACCAATTGTTGTATGTTGCAATGCAATATTTAAAATTGTTAAAACTGATTTTTATTTTTGTATTTTGATTTCTTTTAAAATGTACCTAAAGTTTATTATTTAATTTTTAATTTTTTACAAAAATATGATTATTTGTAGGTCATTTTTAACGAATTCTATTGTGTCAACACTTAATAAGCAATTAAGACAATTTTTGAAATAGTACGTTTTTCAACAAAATTATCACGATTACAAAACCAAATTCAGAAGAAGATAATTTAATTTCAGAAACCATTAAAATTGTCGTGATTTTCGCGTCGTAACTGTTCTGTAACTCTATTTATATTGTAAAATTGTTTAAGATTTCGATATGTTATCGATTCGCAATATCGAAATGTTCAGGTGCGAATCTTATGTACAGATTAACAAAATCTGTAAGTGGATTAGGTTTTTTACACTGCTGCTCTGTTCTTACAGAAATATTTAGGTCTAGTTTCTAACTTTGAAGTTACAATTTTTAATATATTTTCTAGTTTTTTATACTATTTTTTATTTTTATAAGTGCATTTCTCTGCCACATAAATGTGAACAGGAAATTACTCAGCCTTTCCTTTACAGGCGTGGCTGTAAATGTCGTAAGGGGGAATAACTTTTATGACGTATGTGGGATTCGAACCCACACTTCCTCGGTGTTTTCAGCGTATTTTATACGCTCTTACCCACTAGGTCACCGAGGTCTCTACACTACTTGAAATCATCGCAATTTATTTAACATTTTATTAATGCTATTTTATAAAATTCGGTTCAATAGTTTTTGGTAAAACAAAATAAAAAGTTTTGTATAGATAAAAATAAGTTTATTAAATATTATGATTATAAATTTATTTTATATATAGGCCACAAGAGTGGTTTATAATTGTAAATTATTTTCTTAAAAAAACGCTTACGTCTTGTACAGAATTTCATTTCAACCGACAATGTGTTTTGAACCATATGTTTTGCCACTATAAATTAATTTGACAAAAATAATTTTTACAAAGTAGAAGAAATTATTTTATACTACACTAATCTAAGATATTCTAGTGCACATAAACATTTGTCTATGATCATACAGGTGTGTAACTCTTTAAACCACGAGATAAAACATTAATATTACAATTCCTTTTATTAAACAATGTATTATATAGAGCATGATGTTTTATATTTTAGTCTACTTTAGTCTTAAAAATGGCTTAGCAAACTGGCTTACTCTGATTTGGAAGGTTAAAATCCTTAGAAACTTAATGGAGATAATAATGGTTACCTGTGTAATTGCTCAATGTGCTTTTGAATGATTCGAAGAGAAAGAAGGGAGCGATTTATATGTCTATATTTCATTTGACTGTATTTCAATTGACTGTAAGCAAAACATATAATTAGGTTAAATTTTAAACTAGTTTGCAAAATCTAGGTTTCAATAATTGCAGGGCGACTCTTTTAAATGTTTTGTTGTTGAAATATGTATGTAAAACATATAATTAAAGGTGATTTTAAAGTTGGTTACAAATAAAATCCAGTCAAATGAAACAACAGAACTATACTATAGACATATAAATTTTAACAATTTTATTCACAGCATTTTATTTATTTCTATTAAAACATATTTTCATCAATCATCAAACAATTTATTTTATTTAATTTTTGTTTTTTTATATTTCAGGTGCGTAAAATAAAAATATACTTCATCTTGTAAGTACTTGGGTAAATATTAAATTAGCTTTTTATTCATTTCAAAAAAAAAATATTTTTTCAAAATTTTCAAATTCCGTGTTTACATCCGTATCCGCGTTTGCAGAAACTTGCTATCAGCATAATTCGAAATAAAATATGATTTGTTCTAAAAAACCACGTGGTCAGACAAAACAAAAAGTCTTAGATTTTAATCAAATTTGGTATAAGGGTTGCTGTTACTGTTGCGATACAACTATATATCAACTGATGCTAAAATAATTTGAGGCTTTAAGTGAGTTCTAACCCTACTATTGGGACTCTAAATTAAAATTGTGATAAAATCAAGTGATTTTAAGATACACTCTTTAAACTTGAAAATTTTGAAAACGGGACCAGTTTTCACCCTTTCACTCATTTTCACATCTTTAATGTTTATGCATTTGAAATCAACTCTATAGAACTTATTTTACAGTTTTCAATAAGTACTGCCAGAATTTCTTAGTTATTTGAACATGAACTTCCTTCTAAACACTTTTGCGTTAATTTTCATTTTTTAATTTATTTTAAATAAATTTGTTACAAAGTGCTAAATGCACGCTCCTGTTATCGTTAATCCTTAATATTAATCCTTTTTATCTTAATTTATATTTGAATTGCTTAATTAGATTTATGTTTTATATACCAGAATTAATTATTGCTTATACGGTAGAATTGACGGAACTTAACAAGATTTCACAATATCCCTCTTTTAAAATCCTTCATGTTTCTTCTAATATTTGATGCAATTCGTTTACAAAGCCTCAAAATTCAACTTTGAATCAACTTATTTTAAGGGTATAATATTTTTCTTAAGATGCTAATTATATACAGTCCCGTTTTTAAAATTATATAGTTAATCTAATTTTTGCAAATATTTAAAAGCTAATTTTATTTAAAATTAAAATTGATTTTTTAAATTAAACTAAATTAAAGATAAACTAGCAGAAAAAATGATTAAAACTTCAAAATAGAACACATCCCTTTTAAATTTTATCTAACAAATTCCATTTTATAAATAGAAATGCAAATTATCCTACACACCCCTTAAATAAAATTTTCTTTTTTTTATATTATTTAATATTTCTTGGTTTTTTTTTTTTGCGGCAGGAAATTATTCAAAAGAACATTTCCATAATAAATAATAATTTCCTATAAAAAATTTAAAAAAAATTCTTAAGTTTGTTGTTTTGTTTTTTTCTTTTATTTTACAATGCAAATTTCAGAAAAAGTATAAGGAAAAATTAAAAAATTAAATTTTTCACAGCCTGTTTAAAATTAAATTTTACAAAATTTTCAAATGTAATTTTATTGTTCCCATTGAAAATAAAAATATGGAAAATTAGCTTTTCCCGAAAACAAAATAAAGATCTAAGGAAATTATTAAATTTTCCAAAAAAAAAATCAAATTATCCTAGAAAATTTCTTAATATTTTGTTAAACTTTTTTGTTTTTGTAATTTTAAACTTTTTTATCTTAAAAGTTGGAAAGTTTATTCTTTCGTTTTTTAAATTTGATCATAATATAAAATTTAATTTTAACATTTGATATACCCTACACTTTAAGTATAGGATATATTAACTTTGGTATGGTGTTTGTAACCACCAAAAGGAAGCGAGTTAGGTATAGACATGTATATATATTCTGAATCAGGATCACCTCCTGAGTCGATTTAGCGATGTCCGTCCGTCTGTACGCACGATAACTTAAAAAATAATGATGCTATCTTGATGAAATTTATACTGTAGGTTAACAATGAGTAAGGTAAGGTGGGGGTTGCAAATGGGCGAAATCGGACCATGCGTTCGAGTACCTTCCATACAACTCCCAAAACCGATACGCATATCTTCGAAATTAATAAAGATAGAAACTTAAAATTTTGTACGAGGGTGCGTTTTTCTGAATCCCCTATATCCCTAAATTTGAGATGAATTGGAGTGGTTGTTCTGGTACCTCCCATACAAATACCAAAACCGAACAAGCATATATTCGAAATTAATAAAGATAGAAACTTCAAATTTGGTACTAGGGTGTTGTTTTCTGAATCCCTGATTTGTCCAAAATTTTAGATGAATTAGAATGGTTGTTCGGGTATCTGCCACACAACTCCTAAGACCAAACAAGCATATCTTCGAAATTAATAAATATATAAACTTGAAATTTGATATAATAATGTTCTACCCTGTTGATGTCTCTAAAATTTGAGATGAATTGGGGTGGTGGTCCGCGTGCCTTCACACACTTCCCAAGACCTAACAAGCATATTTTCGAATTTGATAAAGATAGAAATCTGAAATTTTGTACAAAGGTTGTAAAAGCATTTATTTATTTAGCTTAGTTTTATTGAATACCTAACTAAAATAACTTATGAATTTTTAATTTAGTTTGAATTTTTTATGTGTAGGGTATAAATAAGTCGGTTGCATCGACTTACTGTTATTTTTACTTGTTTTTTTTTTTAAAGACTTTCTTAAGTAATATTTTTAGTTTTTCCTTTTAATTTAATTTTTTTTCCCGTGTTATCGAAGAGTTTAAGAAATAAAGAAAAAAAGAAAGTATATTCCAAATGTATATATTCCACATCTCATTTTAAAGAAATTTCTAAGGAACAAAAATGTTTATTCAGTGGAAATCCTGGAAATGGAACTGAATATCGTTATAAATACGTATTTATGTTTAGTTCTAATGTTTTCATTTTTTCATTTACACTATGTTCTCAAGAACGTAACCGGAAACATCATCCGGATATTTAAATGATCTGAAAATTTGTCTGTTTGTTACCCTCTATAATTTTGTTAAATGTCTGTGCCACATTTAAAATGATCATATACCATATTTGACAATAAGTATATCATTTTTGTTTTCAAAGTCTTTTTAATGACATCTTTTATTATGTGAAATACAAAGCTTGTAACATAATTTTCACTTTTAAATTTCAACATAAAGAATAATAAGATTGGGTTATTGCTTTTTTGGATTTATTTTACTTAAAAGCTTAAGTATTTGTTATTAATTATTCTAATAACATAATATTGATCTAATCTGAATTTCAAACTTTAAATTCTTCAAAATGCTGCTAACTTAAACTATTTAATTAAATCATTTTTAGGATATAATTCTCTTTACAAATTCAATGACCCTCACATTCTATTTATAAAGCGTTAAAATGAAAGGAAAGTTGTCCTTCATACATTTATTTTGTTTTTTTATTTTTTTTTAACTAAATTTTAACATCCTTAAAATAAATATAAAGTTGTTTTTTTTTTATTATTATTATTTACTACCTTTATCATGATTTAATATTGTATTTCACATTACAGAGAACCTTTCTCCACCCTAACTCATTTATTTTCAGATTATGTTTTATTATTCCACAAAATTTAGTCGTTTGACATCATTTATGTAGTGTCATCCCTTTCAAATACCTCAACTAGTTCCATTTATTTTCACTACCATTAATAAAAAACGAAATAAAAAAAGAAAGAGAAAAACGCATATCAAATCCACTCCATTAATTTTGATTTGTTGCATGATATTTTCTTGTGTCACGCAATAAATTTTTTTTTTTAATTTTTTTTCTTTTTCATTTTAAATTCTTTCTTGAACTCTTAAATTATGTTCTGTTTTTCCTAGCAGAATATTTTTAGCATCTTTAATAAAAAGAATTTGCTTATTAGTTTAACTCTGTCCGTTTAACTGTTTATAAAATTTCCACATCGTTTAAAGTGAAATAATGAAATTATAACCATACATGACTTTATAAAATAATTAATATTCTGGAGCCACTTTTTTGGGTAATTTAGATATCGGTGCTAATTTTTTCAAAACATTGTATTTTTATGTGTTAACTTTAGCTTTTCTCAATTATATGGGTTTGCCTAAATTGATTATAATATGTCTTGATTTTTCATATTTTTCATAGCTAAAAAATTACAAATTATAGTGTAAGTCAAGGTTTTATTGTGTTTTGAAAAATGTGCACTTATGAAAACCTTTCGTTTTACATACTGCTTTAATTTCCATTCGCGTAATGGGTATAAATGTATGGTTAATATTTGGTTTTTTACAACTGATACCACCTACAACCCATTATTTGCTCATATGTTTTAGGAGGAATTACTGTTTATTTCGACATTTATCGTTATTACTGTGCAAAAATGAAACATATTTTTTCATCTGCATATTTGGTTAGTTTTTTCTTTGTTTGTTTGTTTATATATAATGATTTATTTATGAGGATGAATGTATTGTTTTAATAGTTTGTTATTTAAGTTTTTGATTGTTAGCATAAAATAGTTTACCAGAGTTATTTATCCTTTTATTTAATAAAGGCTGCAAACCCTTAAGGTTCTTAGAGTGCGTAACGTATTTTTCCATTGTTTATGATCCTTAGTTTCTCTCCAGTTGGGCAATCAAATATTTGGAGTTTTGTGATGTCAACCAAAGCTTTTCATCTCTCTATATTGGAGTATTTTAATCCATACGATCTACGTGTTCTAGACAGTTAAATCGCTTGAGTTTAAGTTTTTTAACAGAATCTAAGGAGGGTTCGACCGTTCTTGGCATAAACTTTGGCTGGGAAGATTATTTTGCTTGAAGGATTTTGGTATACGCCGTTTTGGTGTATATATCCATGTGGAATACGCAAATCTAAATTTAAAATTCAGTAATTCTTTATTTACGTCGAAGTTGTATATGTCGACTGTGGCATGTGGTTTATTCTGTAGTTGCATTATTTGTCGGCAAAAAGGTGTTTTATTTCACTCTCATTTACATGTAGACTTACTTTCTTTGATTCTTTTTCAGTTTGTGGAAAGTTTTGATGCAATTTGTGCGAAAGTTTTGCTTGTCTTGATCATCTTCCAGGTAGTTTCGGATTTGTTGAGTTTTTTCGTTATGCATTAAAGTGTTATATTTAGTCGATGGTTTCTTGAGATGTTGACTAAAATGAAAAAAAGAAAAATTTTATTAAAAGACAAAAAAATTAAATACTCTTAATGTAGTATCATGTTAACTTTTGTTAGGTTTTAGTAAAAACTGTAATTGTTTTTAACATTCATGAAGAAGCTTCATCAGTTTAAAAATTACTCTTTCGAACAGAAAATTTGTTAACAAATGGTGCTAACTTATTATGCTTAAGTTTTAATGAAATTCGCGGACATTTTCTTGTTGAAGTAAAAAAATTTCATCAGAATTAAATGACGAAACCCTATTATTTCGATTTTATTGGGGTTTCTTTACGCTCAAGTTTCAAAATTTTTTATTTTTAGTAAGCCTTTATGTTTTTCTATTCTATAAGGCATAAGAAAAATGCTATAAAGGGTTTTTTGTATTTAATGCAACAAAACATTTCCATTTTTACAAATTAAGAATTAAAATACAAATTGTTAAAATATTATCAACATTATCTAGAATATCATCAGTAAAATGATATCAATAGTAAACATGTCATCATTATGACTAAAAGTATGTTAAAAAAAATGTATAAAAGAATCATATACAGTGGGGTATCAAAATTAGGATCAGTATAATCTTTTTTTTATAGGTTTACTCTCATTAATAATTTCATGTTTGACTGTCTTGAAGATTAGTCATCATCTTCGAATATTTAATTTTTTGATAATTTTCATTTTGTTATAATCTAACACCTAATAAATTTTAGAGTTTGATCATTTGTATTTTTATTGCTGTTATTATAGCTTTGACTTCGGTGGGTATACATTAATTTAAGAAGGGTTTCAACGAAGAGGTTGTGTCATAGGGGATATTTATCTTTTCTGTTTGTTGTAACTTTTTTTTGTTGTAGTAAGGACTTAATGACTTAAACATTTAAATTTTTTCTTCCATTCAAGTATTTTGATTAAGCTTTTATGTTAAGAAAACTAAACTTTATTTTATAAAAACAAAAAAGACGAAACATGTTTTTTTATAAGATCATGCGAAAAATTTTGTATTCTCTAATTAGCTTATGTCAAAAAACTTTTATACTTATTATTGCTAAGAGTAAAAAAAAAAAACATTCACTATATTTCAAATATTTGACACCTTAGTGTGCAAAACACTGTTACCCTTAACATTTAAATCTTTTTTATTTATTTTTATTTCCTTATTTCTTCAAATATTTCTCGTAAAAGAGTTCTTAAAATGTAAACAAAAAAACGAAACAGACAAAAATAAAAGACAAAACAATGCTAAAAAAAATAAAAACACTGCAAACTTTTGAATTTATCATAATAACTGGGGAATTTTATTTTACAGAATAACCCTATTATATCGTACTGAACTGTAAATTTAATGATAACCAAAAATTAAATAAGTAAAAAAAAACATTTAAAATAGAACTGATTTTATTTAAGAAATAATTTCATCTTTTATTTTGTTTAATTCTATGCTATAGTTACATGTTGCTACAGCTTAGTTTTCACCTTTAAAACAAACAATATCTTCTTCGTTAAATGTTTGCACTGTACGTATGTATATGTAAGTAAATATATAATACCGTTTTATTCTATATTTGTATGTTGGTTGCTGCAATTTAAAGTGTAGAAAACGAAAAAAAAAAGAAATCCTTTTTCGAAAGATAAAAAAAATTTAAATAAAAGTATGACATTTTTTTCGGACTTTTTTTTTCTTTTCTTTTTGTGAATGTGAAAGCAAATTTTGAACAATGGTTCTAAAACATAACAAAAAAAAAAAAAAACAAAAAGGAAAACAAAAATTAAAAAAAAGGACTTCATATGCTAATGCATGTAAACAACATTGTCCTCTATAAATTTATATATTCCATATGTATGTGCATAATATGTACATTTATATATATATTATGTATATTATGTAGACTTTGTATAAAATATATTGTTACATAGGTATAGTACCTTGTATTCAGAATTATGATTGAATAAAAAAAACGTTTAGTACAATTTTTAGTTTAAAATATCGTATGGTTGTCGAATAGTTTCTTATGTTTTATGCCATTGAAATGAATAGGATAATGTCATGTGTTACACAGTTTAAATATGTATATTTTTTTTGTTTAAAAACAAGTCAAGTTTTTTGTTTGTTTTTTTTTTTCTTTTTATTGTTTTTATTTTTACTTTTTACCTTTTAAAATAAAAGAATATAGTTTTGGCCTCAAACCTTTGATTGAAAATAATGTTTTAGAAAATATGAAAAAAAAAAATAATACCTACCTACCTATCTATATATGTGTATTATGTTCTTTTTATAATGTTCTAAAAAGTTAAGGTACATAAATTTCTGAATGTATTTAATCAAAATTCGAAGTTACCAAATATTTTTTACTTCATATAGGTAATTTGAGACAGTTGATGGTTGTTTTTTATTAGTGAATCTAATAGTAATATTTTTAATAATTTTTTGCAAAACATTGACCTACAACAAGAACTAGAGTCTGAAATACATGATGATTCTAGTCCATTGGTATTAATATGTGACTGTTTCTGAAGCCTCCAACCAAGAGTAAATTTTTTTAATCAGTTTGTTAATTTCTTCTACAAATATTGAATTTTTAAAGATAGTTTTTAGGAAGTCGAATAATTATCTACATATCTATGTTGATAAAAATATAATAAAATCTTAAATAATCAGCAATGTTCCATTGAATATAGGATACTTTTTAGAAAAGAAATTGATTCTCCTAAAAGTAACTATTGCTAAAATTAAATAGTAATTGAAAAATAAGAAAATTAAATTAGATTAACTATACTAAAACAGATTGAGTTATCTTAAACTTCATTTATGAACTTGTTCAAACAACATTTGCGTTGCAGATATAAACCAAATTCATATACATATATAAACGATTATAATGAATATAAACAATACCTGATTAATCACAAAATAGTATAAATAAATAAAATTTAATAATTTAAAGCTTTACTTTAGTTGATTAACCAACTAAATGGTAAGAATACAATAATACTATATTCTATTCTTGTTCAGTCTAAAACGGACTAATTTACAGCCAAATATTTTCAGTCATTCTGTTCACTTCTAAAGTCACTTAAACCATTCGATCGATCGATCGATCGATCAATTTTCTTTCTTTTTTTTCCCAGTATCAAATATTTGATTTAAACCTGCCTTAATTATTTTAGTCTAAAATTGACTTAAGAATTATAAAAACTGTAATTTTCCTTCTGTTTACTTGAACAATTACTATGAATTTCTTAACTTAAGTTTTTATAAACGCAAAATAAATATGTAATATTTTATGCTCTAGATAATGTGATGGTATAGATAAAATTAAAAAATAAATGTCACTTTGGGGAAAACTTCAATTATATAATATATTAAAACATACATTTTGAGTGAAAGTTAAAATAAACGTTCCACTTTTCATTCCAAATATTTTCTTTAAAAATTTCAAATTTAACAAAAAGTTCAACAAATCTCTGTTATCGTTGTCATTATCTGAATGTTGAAAATTATTTTGTCTAAAAATTGAAATTCGACGAAAATTTTTCTTTTTAGCAAAAAATTTTACATTTATCCTTTTATATATATATATATTTTTTTTTTGATTATCCTTGAAACAATTTTTGCCAATTACACGTGTATTTACTGTGTCTGTAAGTTTATATGCACTTTTTTTTTTTTTTTGTTTTATTAAAACGGTAGTTAAAGAACATGAAAACATAACCTAGATTATCATGTATATTTGCATACATTTTGACATGCATTCATACATATTCACGTATATATAAAACTTTGTAAGGTAACTTTTCTTTGGAAATGCTTTGTAAAAATTGTTTAGAATTTTCATTTGGTTTTTATTTTTTGTTTTTCCTATATGAAATTCAAAGGATACTTATAAATTAGAAAAACTTTTAATATTGTATGTGTATTTTTCTGTTTTGTTTTTGTGTTTTATTCACAAGTGTGATTTTATATAGAAATTCCTTTAATATTTTCAATTCCTTTAAATAGAAATTCTTTCTATAGAATATAGAATAAAATTGAATATTTTTTTTTATTGTAAAAATGACTGAATAAATTACCTTAAAGTCATAAATTAATATTTTTATTTTTTTCATTAAAAATGAGGTGCAATATGTAGTGAGTATGTGAAAATACAGAGTACTTATGTTTAATTTTTTCAATATTTCAGGAATAACTTTATATTCTTATGGAGATTTTTTTAATATAAATATGTTTTTTTTAAATATTTTGAGAACCCACCTGAAAATCGTAAATATTAGTCTCCTAAAATGATTACAGAGCAAGAGGTCAAATTTTGGTCTATAGACGAAGAAAATGAAAGATTATAGCATATTTATGTCTTCTATTATGATTAGATTATACTCGATTACAGTTGTTTAATTAATTGAATAATAATTTAGTAAGTAACTAAGTTCTCATAGCTTTAAGGTTTCATGTCTCTATTATTATCTAGTGTCAGTCTAGTACTATTGTAAAAAATCTAGGATCTAAAGTCTTTCATATCCCTTAAGGTTCTAAAGTCTGTAATATCCCTTAAACAATAAAAGTTTGTAATGTAAAGAATCTTTTAAAAATATACCAAGAAACAAAAAAAAAATATCGAATTCTGCAAACAAATTCTTATTTAAAAAATTCAATATGGTTTAAATGGTAATTTATCAAATGGTTTAAATGGTAAATGCATTTGTTAAAGTATTTATAATGAAATCCAGTTTAACATTATTACTAGCATTTATTCAGAAAATTTATTTTTGTCTATCTACCCTGTACAATTCTTTAATAAGAAATGGGTAAGTTTAAGGGATCAAAACATGTGTGTTTTGGATTATATTCTTTATATTTAAAATTTCTTTACACTATTCTGGGAGTGCTAAAATACATTTTTTTCTCCATATTAAAAAAAAAAACTTAATTTATTTATTTATATCTCTTATTTTTTATTTTATCCCAAAATTTTTCTTTTGGTCATAATTCTGTAATCAGTTTTTTTTTTTTTTTTTGCAAAAATAAACCAAAGGTGTTCTCGACTTGACTTTTATGTTTTATGGTATATGGTTTTATAGTATATAAATAAAAATATAAATAATTATTTCCAAAAATTCACATAATAATTTTTTGGTATTTAGAACAAGAATAATTTGCAGACAGAAAATTCTTTCCCACTTTCCCTTTCTTCACTTTCAGTTAGGATTAAAGATTCACTTCCTGTTCCTTTATCTGCAAAGTTTTTCTGATAAATTATATAGGTAGTATGTATGTATACTGAATTTCGTCAACTTTTAGTTCGAAATATTTTTTTAGTTATTATGTTTTTCGATATTTATTTCATATGGTAATTTCATATTGAAATTTCATTTTAAATTTCACAAAAATTAATTATGCCAAATTTTATTTAAATAAATGGACATATTACATACATATTCACGACACAAAGACACATGAGAAAAATAAGAAAACTAAGAAATAAAAAAAAATTTCAAATTTTATAACAACCTAAGGGGTCACCAATTTTTCATATGTTTCCAATACTTTTCCTTATACTTTGTTTGCGTAAAAAGAAAATGAATTTTATATAAGATTTTTCAAGGTAAATATTTAAATTTTGCTCTTATTTTTTAAATTAAATTTTAATATTTTTGCTATTATTCAGGAAAAAAATATAGGATTTGAAATATCCTTAGCATTAAAATAAAAATTTAGTTATCGGTCTCATATCCTATACAAATAAAATTATTTTAAAAATTATTTAAAAAAAAAAATTTTTTTGTTTTTGTTTTAGAATTGAACCGAAAAATAAAAAAAAAAAAGAAAATATTTGATAAATGAAAGCAATTTAATATGAAAATATTTATATTTAAGTATAAAAATATTTTATTATATTAGTTTTGTTTTTGTTGTAAACAATTTTAATTATAAAATTTTTTAAATAGAAATTTTGCATCTGAAAATATTTTCTATTGATTTTTCGCCTTGAGGAATATTAATCCTTTAGAATTTTAATGAGTTTTAATTTAATATAGACTTTATTTTCTAATAAAGAAAAAAAAAAAAATTTAATTCTTTTGGTAATTATTGGATTATAAAATTTTTTTAGACATTTTGACTAAATAGATTTTGAAATTGCAATAAAGGATAAATTTTGTTTGAGACCAGATTAAAAGGAAATTCGATTTAAAATAAAGAACTAAAAAAAAAAATAGTCCTTAATTATATTATATTGTAATTAACTTTTAATTTTTGTAATTAACTTTTTAAGAAAAGTCAAAATATACTTTAAAATAAAATTTTAGAAAAGGGATATTAAAAATATACTGCCATTTAATTTTGCTTTGTATATAGTGATTCTATTTTCTCAAAGCCATTATAATTTCCATTAAAAGTTAAATTTAAGTATGGTTAAGCAATGTTTTTCTACAATATTTCCCTGGAAATAACTATGAAGCATAAAAGATATTTTTTTGTTTTTTGTTTTTTTAATTAGAGTAGAATTGCAAGCACTGAGCGGTCAGATCTAAAAGAAAAAGAGAAATTTAATTTTTTTTTTTTAAAAAAAAAGTGAAAATAATTTTTGTTTGTTATTATATCCATTAATTTTTAATGTCATTTCAAATTATTATTAATTTCTGTCAATCTAAATTCATTAATTTTACGCTTGTTTATTCAAGATAAAATATGACAGTTTAATTGACTCAGCGATCTGAGCGCACACTTTACTCGCAGCAGTACTAAAAAAAAAAAAGGGTAAAAAGAATTCCCTTAAGATATATTTCTAAGGTGTATTTCTAAAAATGAACACTTATTAATGTTTAATTAAAAATTAAAACATATTAATGACGATAAAAGATGGGAAAGTTTTCAAAATATAATAACAATCTTACGAATCTTTGAATAATATAGAATCCATCTTTATGATCCGATTTGTTTGTTTTTCATAGAAAATTAATACAATTTATTTTTGTTCAATATTTGTTTTTGTTCTGAAATTTTAGTTGTTTTAGTGTAAACTTTCGGGAAGTAAGTTCGTATGAATATAGGTCAAGGGTGTAATAAATTTTCCATTATGTTTGGACACTTTAAAGGAGACGAGCGATGAATATTGAAACGAAATATGTATTCTTTCTTAGAATTGAATTCTTAGTAGATTTAATTGATTGTGTTCATTCGTCCGAACGATAACTCTAAAAATAAGGTGAATTACTATTCTGAAGTTTTTACCATTTCATTTTTATTTAAATCCCAGTTTTGTTCTTGAAATTCAACAAATTCAATCGACGGCTTCGAGTTCTTTCCATACAGTTTCTTTTTTTATATAAGCATAACTCAGTATGTTTAATTATATTTGATAAGAGTATATGTAATACTTATATATATATACAGATTACAGATATAATATATATACTTAAAAAAGCTTTGAGTTAATGAAATACGAAGAAACTTAATCCAAAGAAAGCCAATTAATTTGATTCAGATCATCAGTATACAATACAAGTATACAAGTTTAGATCAGTATACAATAAAGGCTTTAATATTAAGGTCCAATAAAACTATTATTATATTCTTTATAAAAAAAAAGTTAATTAATGCCAATCATTTGTTATGCGATGGCTTAATTATGTTAGATAACCTTAATTTTCTAAAAGATAATTACAATTAATGGAAACAGCATTATATTATGTACGTGAGAATATTCTTAAGTTGACATAGTCATCTCTACACTTTTCCTATTATTTTTTATATACTAAAAGTAACTTTCGCCATTAAAAGTTCCTCCTACTGAAAACTAACTGAAAACTAATAGACTATAAAAGTATTTTTTGTGAACCTTATGTGAATATTTAAGCTTTAATTGAATGTTAATCTAAACAATGTCTTGAATCCAATTAATTGCCTTTCTTCGGAATATTTTCATATTTCATTAACTAGAAAGATGGCATTTAATCGATTTTAAATATGCAGGAACATATTTTGTTTGAAAAACCTCTTCTTTATAAGTTATGTTCTCTATTGTTAATTTTAAGTAGGTACGAGTATCTAATGAAAATTATTTTTTTGTTCTGCTCTATTACTGACATAATCTAAAATTTTATAAAATAATTATATAAATTATTAATAAATTAAAAAAAAATTAAAAATATCAATTACTCATTAAAAATGCTAAAGTTTCAATAGATTATTTAAATTTACACTTGATGACTTCTTAACTATAGACTAATTCTAAATACATAATGTCCTTTTATGTAATTAAAATTATATTCATAGTTACATATACATATATATTTTATTTATTTATTAGATAAATTCATGCATGCTATCAATGGCGGTTAACCATTTATTTTAATACATTTTATATTGATAATAAAATTATGATGGGTTTATTACATAATGTCAGATTTAAACATTAAAGGGTGAAGAAAAATTAAATATAAAATTTTAATAATTCATCAATCATCACTTATTTTTACTTAAATATAATTATTTTTATTTTATCATTTTATTATTTTTCAATATTATGGGTATTGTTTAACAAACCGACCAAAATTTATCTATTAAAATTTATCACTATAGGGCAATCATTAATACAAGAGAGAAATGCATTTGAAAATTATACCCATTGAGTCAAATTTAAATTAAAGGTTAGTTTTTAGTATTGGTTTTATTTAGTTTTATATAATTGATTTGGCTCTACGAAATAACGCCCGAATCGAAAATTAACTAACACCCGAAATAAAAGTCTGAAAAACTTGTTACTTTATTTTTTTTCGAGCTTTAATTCGTAAACTAACGCCCGAAATAAAAAAAACTAAAAATTTATGAATTAAGATTCGGCCGTTAGTTCGTAGAATTAATTTATTATTCAGTATAGAATGAAAGGTAAAAGTTTTACTTAGACCAATATATTATTCTAGAATAATTCCATTTAAAATTCCATTTTTCATTTATATTTTCAATCTATGTACACAATGTAAAACATACAGAATTCCAAAAATATGTTACCTTTATTGTGTATACAGATTATAATACTGTTAAAATCTTGTAAAAACACTCTTCTTTTGAAGTTTATTCAACAAAATATGTTTAGATGATCCACAAGAAAATAAATTTTAATGTAAGGTATAGTTATATTCCAACTTAACTGTTACAGTTCCATATTTGCAAGATTGTCTATTATATCAATAACAACAGCAATCACTAATATTATCAATAATCAATTATCATATACATATATATTTTAATTTTTATGTAAAAATTTTATCTGTCAAAAACAGAATGTTGTTTTTTTTTTGACACCAAAGCATATTTTGGTTTGAATGTTTTATCTCTTTTTTTCTGTTATTTTTAGTCAGGATGCATGCATATTATGAAAAAAACATGAATTATTTGTGAAAAAAGTTTAAAAATAAGTTTTTTTTTTTGTAATTGATGATGGATGGAAATTTAGTGAAAATTTTTATAAAAATAAATTTTACATACAATTTTGTTTTTAATTTTTCTTTTTGAATTTTAATATTAAAATATATATGTATTAACTATTAATATAATTACTAGGATATTGGTTTTATTTGTGTGTAAAGTGAATATTTAAATATTCACAGAAATTTTTAGAGTAAATACATTAATAATTAGATATTGTATTACATGTTTTATTGTACAAAATATTATACATCTTAGTATAATTACTTGAGGGGATTTATTAAATGAGTTACGTTACATTTGCATATTATATTATTCAATATAGGCTTTTAGGCATTACAAAATGCGAACAGTGTTTAAGAAAGAATGTATATATATATATATATATATTAATATTGTATTATAAGTAGTTTATTTTAATGCGAATCTAATCAAAAACAAAATTTTGAGTGTATTGTAGAAGTTGAAGTTGTAATTTTTAAAATATTTAATGTTCTAAGAAAACTGTACTAATCCATTTTAAAATAAGTTTTTTTGCGAAAGGAAGGTGGGAATCTTTCAAAGACACCAGGAATTCCTTGGTACCTGACACCTTGCTAGTGTCAGATTCTTACTGACTAAACCCACCTCCTTCTTTATTCAATATAATGGGATGAAACCTCTCGCTGGCTAACGCAGTATATTGGCTAGGGAGTAGGAATAGGAAAGGATAGAGCAAGGATGTAAGGAACAGTGAATCCGCCTATTATTATTACTATTTTCTAATAATGACTATAACCAACAGTTACAACATGTAGTAGTATAGAACACCTTCCTGCATGAGGTAATAATTGAAGGCAACCCCCACTGTCCTTGTAGCAGCTATTATTATTGGTATTAGTATTCTTATTTATATTATTATTACATTCACTGCCGAGTTAAAATAAGAGAGCAGGCCCATCAGTGGATTACAACGTGCAGTAATATATAATACCTTCCTACATAATATAACCAAAGACAGCTTCACTGTGTAGCAGTTATTATTATTGTTATTATTATTGTTATTATTACGCAAAACCCTCTGATTGAAAATCTGGCGACTTAAATACTTTGCTATGACTCAGATAAAAAAGGCAAGATCGCAGAATTAATTCCGCACTAATTGACATCGTATCAAGGATATTTAAAGACATGTTATTACAATAATTACAAAACATGAGCAATTTACAATATTGAACATTTCTTGAAAAGTTCTGAAAAAAATTGAGTTATCTTAAAAAGATTCAAATAAATTTAAGATCATATAATTTTAAAACGAAAAAGATCTTGGGAAAAAGTTTTAATATACCTAATTAAAACAACTTTTAATTAACTATATCATCTAATTTCCATATTTTGGCATTTTATTTTTTTATTAAGTAATTGCTTTACATTTTAAATCCGGAAACATTTTATTTGACCAGCTATTTTTATTTTTCATCTTAAAGATACTTTAATTTTGATAAATTAACCAAGTGCGACCTACCTTATGCTTTTGTGAATCCTAGCTAATCAAATTATTATTTATATTACAGGAAGAATCGCAAAATTTCATTAAATTTACTCAGGTATAGGAATTAGAACATAGCATTATTTTTACGCATACATTTAAATAAAATTTACTGTTTTTGAATTATAAAATTTTATTTATAATAAAAATAAAAAATATAAATAAAATTTTTATTTTACAAAAAATAAAAAATTTTAAAATAAGAAATGAAAAATTTGCAAATAAAATTTTTTATATTGTGAGAAATTTAGCATAATAAAGAATGTCTACTTTTTAACAGCTTTTATTCAGCTTACTAGGGGTTAAAGGGGTCGTAGAAACTTTGAAGCTATTTTAGCCACGCTTCTCTTTGAGCTAGGGACTTAAAACTTTGAACACAGTTTAAAGGCTCATGACAATACATGATTAACTATATATTAAAAAACATCAGAAAAAATAATTGAATTAAATTAACTAAATTAACAAAATTAAATTTTCATACAACAGAATTATTACAGAAAAAATCAAAGTATAAATTTTTTCTTGACGTGTGTTTGTTTGATTGTTGCCTTCTAATATATTTTGAACAGTTTTTGAAAGTAATTAACTATAGAAAAAATTAAATATATATATATAAAAAATTAAATATATATATATATATATATATATACATATATAATTATACGTTTAAAAACAAGAAAAAAGATCCAAGTATAATCCGCCACATAATGCCTTTTATGGTTGCTTATTTGTTACATTAGGTATACTATAGACTATAGCATAGCACGAATTCCTTCATAATATGTATTTTATTCATACACACATTATTTAAGAAATTAAATACTGCTATAAGTACATATAACAGTAGCAGATAATAGTATTGATAATAGCAAGATACAGAACTTAGTACATTAATAGGTGTATTTAGAAAGTTGTTCTAGAACAGATTTTAGCGTTCATTAGTCTTAGAACAGTATTCTTTTTGTCCGAAAGTGTTCTGATTTTGTTCATTAGTTTGTGCGAAAGTGTTCTAGGTTGTACTTTTTATTTAAATTTTTTTACGAACATTTTTTTCTATTTGATTTTGACAGTTGTTTAAAAATGATTTATTTTTTTTTTTAGTTAAAATGGCGAAAAATTCTTGAAAAGTGTTTTTAAAATTTTTATAAAATAAACGTAAAAATAATAACTTGAAATAAACAAATTTATAAGCCTATTAAAAATGTATCCGAAAAATCTATAATTTTAACAACTGTGAAAATATGGTAAAACAAGGTAGAATGAATGCAAACCAACAGTTTTTAAAATCGCACATTTCCAAAACACAATACAAACTGTTTAGAACTGTGACTTCCACAAAAATTTGAAAATTTAAAAAAATTAAATTTAAGAAACTTTTTGTAATAAGAAAATATGTGTACAACACTTTTCTGGAATTTTGCGAGGCTGTAAGTCCCGAACCCTTTATAACTAAGAAAACCCGTTAACACACGTGAAAATATATTACTGGAGCTTTAATTTGTATGTCTTGCCGAAGAAAAATTTGAACAGGTGCTTAAGTTACAAGTGCCTAAAAATAACAAATTTTCAATTTTTCCGCCCTAATACCTCTTAAACAGGTGATGCAAAAAAAATTTCTAAGTATACTAATCCTAAAAGTTCTTTCTTCTCTCAAAATTTCAGTTTCCTATCTAAAGTCGTGCCACAGTTATGAAAAAAGAAATTTCATGCAAAATGTGGCTTTCACATAACGGTAAATTTAAATAGTAAATTACAAAATATTGCATAATTTTAATATTGCTTTATGTAGATAATAAAATTTCCGGTCTTCTAGCGGTTTTACCTTGTAACACTATTACGCAGAGCCTGAGATATATACATCTGAAAATGGGGCTTTTTCGAAATTTTGGAGAGCTGTAACTCTCGAACCCTATATAACTAAAATAAACCTTTAACACACGTTAAAATATATTACTGTAGCTTTAATTTTTATATCTTTCCGAAGTAAAATGTGTACAAGTTCCTAAGTTACAGGTGTTTAAAAATAGAAAATTTTTGAGCCCTAATTGTTGATCCCTAATAGCTTATAAACAAGGGGTGACCCAATAAAAATTTCTGAGCAAACTTATACTAATTCTAATTATACTAGTTCTTTCTTGTCTCAAAATTTCAAGCCTCTATCTAAAAGTGTGCCGGAGTTATGAAAGTAGAAAAATCATGCAAAATTTGGTTTTCACATAACGGTAAATTTAAATACTAAATTTTAAAAAATTGTGTAATTTTGAAATTAATTTACAAAGTTAAAAAAAAAGTAGCTGTCGTATGACGTTTTCAGATTGAAAAAATCTTAAGCAGAACGTAAGATATATGCATTTAAAAATAGGGCTTTTTCAAAGTTTGAGGGGCTGTAGCTCCGTAATGGAGAGGCTATGTATTGATTATGTATTGATTTCACAAGCTTTATGACACATATATTTACTATATTGAGATAATTTTTTTTTAAGAAACTTCGATTGTAACAATATAATTTTAAAAATTACAGAAAAATTCGAAATTAAAAATTTATTTTCTATTTTTTCGTTCAAAAAATGATGTTTTTTAGAAGTTTGTTTTATTTATTTTTTTTATTTACATATACCTATTATTATGGTAGATTATTTATTATATTATATTTTTATATATTAGTCTTCTGTTAATTTTCGAATTTCAATTTGGTTTGGAAAATTATTTTTAAAGTTAATTAAATACTTTTTCGCAAAAAAAAAAAAAGGTGTTAAAAATTTAATTGAATCGATGATAAAGAAAATTTATTCAAAATAAAAATACCAAAGTAATTTTTTGTATGGTGAATAATAGGAGACACTTTTTGTAGCTTTCCAGTTTGATAAATTTCGTATACCTGAAATTGCTGCTACCTTTTTTCTCTACTTTGGAACATTGAATTGTTCTTCTTGCTTATTAATGATTCAATTCGAATTCTTATGAAAAATCAAGATACATTTTTTCCAGTTTTAAGGTAACAGTTTTCCTGTTTTAAGGTAAGAGGTAGGCTACATTCTTTCACACAATGTAAAAATACAATTGAAGCTTTACTAACCAAAACCTTGTAAAATATTTTTTCACATAACGGTAAATTTCAATACTAAAATGAAAAAAATTCTATAATTGTTAGTTGGTATTGGACTCATAAAGCTTAGAAAATTTCTTGTCGTTTCACACTTTTTAGTTGAAAAATATTAAGCATAACTTCGGGTATAAACATTTAAAAATACGTCTTCTTCAAATCTGAGAAGTTGTAGCTCCATAATGGGTGAGACTACATAAAAATGTTGTTCTATAACATTAATTACATTAATTAATTTAGTTTTATAAAGTGACGAACGGATGGGTAAAATTAAACGAATATATAAAAATAATTTAAAAAATGTCTGAAAACCACAATGCTAGAAACATTTTTAATTTATTTTAAGTGTTTGTTAATAATTTAGAAACTCAGAAACAGTATGAAAACAACTTTGTATAATTTATTGCTTATAATAAATAATATTTTTATTCTCTTCTTTTTTTTATTGCGATATTTTTGAAATGTCCAGTTAATTAATTAGATTAAATTCTATAAAATTCTAAAATTACTCATATTATAAATTTATTTATAGAATTTTATTGATGCTAACTTCTGTAAAACTTTATGTGCTCTGTAACAAATGCAACATGAGGTAACCATATTTTAAAGATTGTGTTTTTGTTTTTTATAGAAATTGGTATTAATAAATGCTTTCCATTATCATTGTCCTAAATATATACGTAAAGTACATAATAAGCATAAATATGCCAAATAAACATAAAAGCATTCTTCAAATCGTTTGGGGTATATATAGCATATATTATATAGCATAAAAGTATATTGTATATACGTATACTTTTATGCTATATAATATATGAAAATTGTCCTTAACTATATGACTTTAATTAGTACTGTCATTTTTACTCGAATAGAATTAAAGAAAAACAACTATGGTAATTTTTTTAAATTTTCAATTATATTTTAAAATTATTTAAAAATTTTCTTTTTTACTTATGAAAATTTTTAACAGAAAACCCAAATTATTCGAAATTTGACTAAAAATTGATTTTAATTTATTCTTAAAATTTTACAACTCTAAAATACCTATTCTCATTTTACTTGACGAATAAATAAATTATTCATTATTTTTCCCCAAAATGCTAAAAATAATAATTTATCTTATAATTATATTTTCATTTTTTACCTCTTTTTCTCTCAATTTTCTTTCTCATTCATTTTAATACAATATATATAAGTTAACAATCAAATTTAAATAATAAATTAAATTTATATATATATATATTTTTTTAATCTACAATACAAAGTAAAATAAACGAATTTACACAGTCATCAAAAAATCCATAAATTACATAGTGAAAAAACATATAGGATCCAACCACAAAAATAGAACCACCTTCAATATTGCAATAAAAATTTGAATATATACATTTTTATAAATATATATTATTTGTATATATATTATTTTAAATCTATATTATATTATATATGTTTATATTTGTATACTTAGATAGATAGATACCCAAGATCGAAACCCAATTTTACAAAATATATTTTCTCCTATCATTAAAAACAAAGCAAACTAACAAAATAAATAAGATAATTTGAATTTCAATAAAACTAGACGACACCCATCTATTCAGAATATTTATTAAATATTAATATATATATTAAAACAACACATAAAACAATATTTATGTTTACATAATAAAGATTCATATATATATATATATATATATATATGCCAATTCTTTACATTAAAAGATAATACATAAATATTGTTCATCTAAATTGATCTGACAATACAACATAAATAGGGTGGAGACAAAACATATTTAAATTTATTAAAAATCTATTTATTGTATAACAAATTAAATATGAATCTTTAATTTGAATTTACAATAGGAAATTTAAAACCTATTCATAAAAGGCAAGTGTATACATATATACTAACATATTATTATCTTTAGAACAGATTCATAATAATAAATGCAAAATATAAAAAAAAAAAAATTTAAGCATTTATGTATCATACAATTAATAATTTAAAATGATAAAACATTTAAATTTGTATAATAATATTTAATTTAAGTTAGCTTACAAATTAAAATTAGATTTTTGAAAATGGATGATGTATGAAAATTCGAAAATATTTCAACTCTTTGTTACTGAAATTGTTCAACATTTTAAAAATGCATAGGTATATACATTTTGAATTAATTTTTTAGTATATGTTGCTTGTATATGGAAACGTCGTTTTATTTCTAAACTGCTGAAAAAACAAAAAATGTAGGCTTTTAATTTAATTTCTGTAACACCACCTACCAATACCAATCTAATCTAAATATGAAAAATAATGTATATTAACAATAGTTTATCCTAAAAAAATCTAATAACCTTGTCAGTATACTGCTTTTTTTCTTTGAACACAAGATTATTAAATTAAATTTGCCTAAAAATATGCAATTCTCTTAAGTAAAAAAGAAAAATTTTAATAATTTAATTTAAGATAATTATTTGAAAAGTATGTACTCTTGTATGTAATATATACTAAATTTTTATTTAATTTTGATATTATCTAATTTTCTAATATGTCTTTTTATATCCGAAATTTTTCGTAATTTAACTTCAACATTTTTTTTTATTTTTTTTTTCTGTCTTTCAATATAACATTTACATTCACAATGCTTTTGTCTTCATCTTAGGTGGGATTTTACTGATCCTATAAAGTATCTATTATTACTGAGTCATGATTTCTATATATTATTTTATATTTTTTGATTATTTTTATATCGTTTCTTCTTTTTAATAAAATTTGTCAACATTATTGCTCAATGTTCACCACTTCAACAGAGTAAAAAAAAAAAAAAAAACAAAACAAGTAAATGTCAATATCATCACTAGTATCATCATTAATATTACCATCAATATTATCAAAATATTCCTCCTCATCATCGTTCTCATTATTCAAAAAATAATTCGGAATTTATTAGAGAAATATTGTTGAATTTAATTTCAGGGAATATTATAATGGTATAAACTGGGTAAAAGAAAAAAAAAATCAAGAGAACGGGAAAGAAAAAAAAAACAAAAAAAAAAACAATTCATAGCATTATCCTTTAAAATCAAGAGAATATTTTTGATGTTGCTATGAGATAATAATAATAATAGATATGAATTTCTGTGTTTTATTACTTTTTTATTTTACATATATACATTATACAATATTAATTTATAGATACATTATTACAGGCATACTTGATATGTATAATAAAAATAGTAATCACATCCTTTAACAAAGGATTTTATTTTTGTTATTTTTTTATTTTTTTGTGTTATATGGTGCTGCATGTTGCTTTTTTTTTGTATTTTTTTTTTTACGCATCCTAGACGTTACCTAGTGCGAATTGAAAATAACACAGAAAAAATAAAAGAAAGAGAAAAGGAAATAAAATAAAAAAAAATCTGATAGAAAGAAAACAATAGAAAATAATGGAAAATTAATAATAGGAAAAAAAGAACAAAAAAAAAAATGCAAGATCCGTTTCTATCTTTTAATTTTAATTGAATTAATTTCCTTCTTATATGCTTCCATTATTAGCATTTTATGATTCCTTTTGTACTGAACATGCTTTTTTCAAAGTATTCCTTTTTTTTTCTGTTCTTCCTTTTTGTGTTTCAATAATTAAATTTGAATATTCTACTAAATGAAATTAAATTAAAATATGTAAAAATATTTATGGCTGTCGAGATTGCAGTAGCAATAATAAAATGTTGACTGTTATTACAAAATTTTGCTTAATTCTAAACTTTTAGATCACAACTCATATTTTTGATATTAAAATGTTGCGATTTAGAAATTAAAAATAGTTTAGAGAATTACCGTTACCATCTTTTAAAGGTTAATTTTTTGTTCTGAATAAAATTATACCAGTTTTCATTAAACTTTGCTTGGATATGTCTTAGAAGCTTGTTCTTTAGATTAATTCATCGAAATATTTTTTAAAAAAAAGGTTAAAAAAATTGTATAATATGTAGACGTAAATAAATAGTTTTTGTGTTGGCCAGACCTAATGAAAATTAGCAGTTCAATTTCACTTTTGAAATACAAATAAGTATGAAAAATTACTTTTAAAAAAGGAAAATTGTTTTTTTTTTTTTTGTTCCAAATTAATTTCAAATTTATTTGATTTATGAAGCAAAAATATCCTTTTTTTTTCTGAATGAAAATCATGGTTGTTTGTTAGTGATGTTGGGCAGGAATTATAATATAAACGTTTGTGTCGAATATATAATATAGAATGTTATATGTAGGCATCTAATTGAACAATTATAAACATTTATTAATATTATTTTTATATATGTAAAATCTTTGTGAAAGACAATTGAATTGTTTGTTTTTTTTAAAAGAATTATTTTTAAATTTAAAGAGATTTTTTTTTTTTATTTTTAAATTCAAATATATTTTTGAGGATGAAATTTTTCTGAAAATTAATTAAAATTTTTCTTAGAAAGAAGTTTTCAAAATTTCTCATGAAAAATGAAAAATAGCTGTTAAACTCAAGAAAAGCTAATAAATATCCTATTATTTTCTTCTAAATTAGTACTACAAAAGAGTTCACAAGTATAGTGCTTATGTTTTTATATCCGAGAGTTTACTATACATGTGCTTCAGGTTCCTAAATATTCTGCACTTTAATCAGAGGAGCTTTTTACTTGTTTAAAGATTTATTTATTCTATTTTACTTCAATTCTGTGTAAAGAAAGTATGGTTTCCTAAAGAATTTACTTTAAGTGGTGGGACATGTGTTATTAAGTTTAATCTTTTGATTTGATCTTTAATTCTATAGATACAAATTACAATTAGAAAAGCATCTCTAAAAATTTCTTTCGTCACACTAAATTTAAAATATATATATGGTTCTATACTTAAATTTAGTGTGACAAAAGAAATTTTTTGAGATGCTTTTCTAATTGTAATTTGTAATTTTGGTTTGGTGTAAACAAATCCAAGTAATTTACAAATATTAGTTATTGTTACATTGAGTGGTAGACGTCTTTTCATGTTTTTGAAAACTGCTTAGGAATTCTATTAGTATTATGAAATTTTAACCTTCGCTTCAACTTCTAAACATCTATAATTATTATATATGATTTTATTCTTACTAAAAATAATGCAAAACCATCTATAAGTTTTATAAATAATACCTTTAATACCGTTAATAAGCCCTAAGAGTATTAATTTAATTTTATTCAGTCAGTTATTGTCATGTTTACTAATATGTAAAATTATTTGTTAAATTTATAAGTTAACAAATCAACAATTTCAATTTGATTTATTTTAATTTAATTTTAACGCTAATTAATTGAAAATAAATCATCATTAAATTAAACCGTGTAACAAATTTCAATTCTTGCGAGCAAAAAACCAAAAAAAAAAAAATTTAAATTACCTTTCAAAATTAGTTCAGGCGTAACACGAAACAAAATTATAAAAACTCCAAGAAAAAAACATTTTTATTTCTTTGGGTTTGAAAAAATAAAAATTCCTCTCACTTTCAGTCAATTAATGACGATTATTATTAGAGTTACTGTCCTTCAACTTGGTATTTTTTTACTTTTGTTTGCATGTCAAAGGTCTTTTACAAAAATCAGTCAAACTTTAATAAATTTTAATAGTAATTTTAACAATGCTTGACCAGTGACCATTTCACCTTCATTCCCTTTAAAATTTAATTTATGTTTTTGTTTTTTATTCTTTCTTAATTGATTTAAATTTCAAAATTTGAAATTCAAAATGGAAAAAAAGCAGATTATGGAATTAATCAAAATTGCGAATTTATATATTCAGGGTGACCAAATTATTTAATTTTTGTAACTACGTATAGAGAAAAAAAAAAGCGTATTTCATAATTATAGAGCATTCTTCTTCTTCTTCTTTTCCCTTTAACATCATATTAGAGCATAGAACGTATATCAAAATATTTTCAAGCACTACACGGACTTATTTTCACAAATATTTTTAAATACGATCATTAACCAGAATTTTTGTTTGTCGTTATGTTTTATTGTCAGATCTATTACCTCATCTAACACTGATTCTTTTAAAATATATGTTTATACCCGTACGATAGGATCGGGTATAATAAAATTACTCCTCCGTTTGTTACAGCTCGAAATAAGCGAGCTAGATATACCTTCAAAGGTATGGATCGGATCAGAAAAAAATTCTAAGACTTTTGAGCCATGTCCGTCCGTCAGCACGCTAACTCAAAAACTAAGAAAGCTAGAATCTTGAAATTTACACAAAATATTCTGGGAGTAATTTGTAGGTCCCCTATTTTTTTTGGTTGAGTTTGGACCAAGCCTTAGGATAGCTCTCGAACACCTAACTTTTAGATCACCACATTTTTTTTGCAATAGAGCTATGAAATTTTAACTACTGATAGATCTCACAAAAATATTAATTTTAATTTTTATAACTTTTTTTTGTAGCCCCACCCGTTACGGAGCTACAGCTCCCCAAAGGTTCAAAAAAGCTCTATATTTAAATTGTTATAGCACAAGTTGTATAAGGTATATCTTCATTTTGAAAACGCCAAACCATTACTACTTTTATTAGCTTTATAAAGTATATATACAATAAATATATATTTGTGGCATACGGTGTCTTAATTTACCGTTATGTGAAACGCAAATTTTGCAAAATCCTTCAACCCTTCTATCTTCTAAACGGTTTAAGTTGGAAACTTGAAATTTTGACAGAAGTTAGATCTTTAAAAAGTAAGTATGAGTCATTTCAGAAATTTTTTTTGTATCACCCCCCCGTTTACGAGCTGTAAGGGGTCAAAAACTGAAAATTTCCTATTTTGAAACACCTGTAACTTGAACACCTGTTAAAATTTTTTTGAAGTAATACACAAAAATTAAAGCTTCAACATTATACTCTTATTTCTGTTAATAACTTTTTTTAATAATATAGGGTTACTTTATAATTGACGAAAGTGTTACTTGATTTTTTCAAATTTTCTAACAAATTTCTTCAACAAATTTTTTATAATTTGAAATTGTTGAGGATATAATGCGTAGTACATAAAAATGTAAATAAATAAACAACATAACGGTTCCTTGAAGAATTTTTATTTATATGATATTAATATATATACATACTTATATAATATCATGTTTATTTACATATCGTATATGTCACTAGTGAATGAATGATAAGATATAGATGTATATTATATAGCGCCGTATTTACATACATATATGTATTTTATTGTACTTATAAAAAATTATTCTGTCAATGGAATATTTAAATATAATATAATATAATATTTAAAATTATATTTACTATTTTGTACTAAGTAAATTTAATATACATTTACCGCTTAGTATTAAATGGTACTATAGAATATTTGAAAAAGTTTTGGATTGATAATCGTTATGTGGAAGGTTAAAATCTGCTTTTGAAGAATGTATAAACATATAGTTTGAATATATGTACAACCCATAATTCTAGAAATTATAAAATTCACCCAAATTATTTTAAAATACTAAAATATTAAAAAAATAATATTGTAAGCAAAGTGACAGGCTGTGAACATACTAACGGTTCGTACGGGTATCTAAGAGTTGACAAAGGCAACTGTATTCTTCCTCGTTTTTTTACAAGTTACTTTTTATTCCGGTATTAGGTTGCGTTAGATTTCATCTCAACTTGAGACAGATTTTAGTCCAATGTACAACTCTGTCTGAGCTATGTTACACCAGAATATATGAACTTAATACCCCAACACTTATCAAAAAAATATTATAAAGTACTGTAACGTTAATTATGTCTAGAGAAGATGGTCACCTAATAAAAATAGTACAAGTATAACAAATTTCATATTACCGGTGATCACACATTTGTTGTTGTATATCATTGCAAAGAAATCCAAAAAAAAAATTTCTTTGTAACGGCAACAAAGGTAACAACAAAACAATTTGGGATTCCACCTACAACCTATAACCAAGGTTTTTTTTTTTTTTTTTGTTTTATTTTGTTTAATTTTGGGTTATAATTTAATCATCACAGGTGTAATTATCTTTAAAAAGATTTTTTTTTTTTTTGTTTTTTTATCAAATCTTTTATGTCTTTTTATTTCGTTACTACTTTTCTGTTTCTGTTTGCGTTTTTTTTATTTTATTTTGTATTGTGTTTTCGGTTCACATCACATTTCGGTTCATTCGTAATACTGCATATATGTATACATCTATATATAAATAGTAAATCACACGCACAAACTCTCGTATAATCATAGGACATGCAATATATCAAAGAAGAAAATACAAAGCTATGATGACTATTAGGGTTTCATATATTTTTAGGGTGAAAACGAATATTTTTAAAGTGAAGAAACAAAAATAAAAAAAAATATAAAAATTATGAAAATTGTTTTGCTCATTTAGTAAATCTTTGTGCAAAATAGTAAATTGAGGGAATTCTGCAATTTTTATTTTTGTTTTCTTTTATGAATAAGGTGAAATTGGTAATTGGTTTCTATAGTTCCCTTTATCTGGGTATGTAAATTTATTAAAAATGTCTTTAAAAAATGTCTTTAATAAAATTGCTAAAAAATCTCAATGGTAAGAAATTAAAATTTCAATCTGAGAATAATTAATAATTATAATCTGATAATCTCCTCTTTCCATTTATAAGAAGTACGACTTCGATATTGTGTTTTTATATTCCAATTTTAATAGTTGATTTAATTTTAATCATTTTCTTATTTAAGCTTTAGTTTTCAGCTTTTAGAACCTATTTAATAAATATGTCAGCATAAATTATTTTATTATAAAAATTTCAAAACTTGAGTTAAAGTAACAGGGTATAGTTGTGTTCCGATTTGTTATTAATATACTATTGACTTTGTTATCAACTTTTTAGGAAGATAGTTACAAGATGTCATACAAAATTTTTCAAAGTAAAGATTGATGATTACGTTCTTAAAGGTTTTCAAGGTCTTAAAGGTCATTATCATTTTCATAATGAACAATTCAAAATATAATCACGATTTAAGATTGAAAAGAAAGGTATGGTTTCAAATTTTATTTCAATTGAATATTATATACATGGAAGCACGTTTATTGTAAAAGTCGCTAAAGTCACTTAAAAATGGATGTTTCCTTTATTAAATCAATTAAAAAAATCAAATTAAAATGAAAAGTAAATATTTTTTTTACTTAATTGTAGTTCATTTTTAATTTAGGTAAATGGTCGTTATTAAAATAAATTAATTTCACCTAATTTTCCACTAACGAATTTATTGAATCTCTGGTTTTATGACAATAATTCTGTATACACGTATATTAGGACTTAAAATATCCTTAAATGTTATTTTAAGAACTGAAATATTACATATTTATATTTTAACCTTAATAAAAATTCATATTATGGCGTCATTTTCTACATAACATCTGAACAAAATAAGAGCCTAAGGCTTTTTTTGAAACTATATATTATTAAGTAATTCACTAATATTCATTACAACTTATACAAGTATAAAGATTTAAAAATTTTAATTGTGAAAATCAAACATAAATTAAGTTTAACTTTTGAAAAAAACTTTTTGTTAGAAATTTTTTTTTGGGAATGGCAATTAGTACTTCTGATCGATTAAAAGATTAATGTCTTATACTACATCATATGGGTCAGATTTATATAATTTTTTTATCCATACATTTTATTATTTTACTGTTCTGAACATAATTTTCTTTTCTCAATGATTCTCTTGATGTAATCGTATAATCTTTTCGTCGTCGTCTATATTTCTACTTTTTCTGTTAGAACCTTGTAAAGTAGTATAATTCAATTGATATTTTATTTTAAACCTCTTACAATCCACTGTAGAGGCAATCGTTTTTGACACTATCCTTTTATTTTTTACTAAATATTCTGAAATCTTAAGATTCTTCGTAGCAATATCCCTTAACACTAACCTGCTATAATGAGTTATTATTACCCGTTATAATAAGACTTGCATGTTATTTAGAGAACAAAAAAAAAATTTTTTCTTCATTTGTTCGATTTAACCCGTCATATATACACAGATATAAGCATTTTAATTCAGACTATTATGAACTGTATTAAATGATCAGTAATAATAATTTTTAAAATAGTAGATATAAAAAAAAAAAGTTAATTATAATGCGAATAAAAATTAATTTCTTTTTGTATTCCTTTTAATTAAATCCAATAAAAAAACCCTGTTGCCCTGTAAATAATATAAAAACAAAACAAACAAAAAAAATATTAAAAATAATTTTTTCTTAATTAAAATATTTTCAATTTCTTTTGTTTATATTTTTTGTTTTTTTGTTTTTTTTTTTTTTTTTTATTATGTCCAGATAATTGAAAAATAATTTTTATTCTTTATTAATAAATACACAGCACAAAATAATTACAAAATATTAAAATGGAAGGACGAAAAAGAAAAGGTATATTAAATAATATAAACAATGCAATCATTTTATATTGTCTGTTTTTTTTTTTTTTTTTTAAATAATTTTGGTGGAATTTTCCACTTTACATTTTTTGTACGAGTGTCTTAACTATCGCATTAAAATGACATTATCATTAATGAGCATTCAAAGTATTTAATTCAATATAAACTACAAAAAAAAAAAAAACAAAGAAAGAAAACAAGGAGTTATTTAATTTGTATTAAAGTAATATCCCTTTTATATTTATTTGAAAAATTTTGTGAATATCTTTATACAGTTTGTTTTTATTAAAACATTCCAAAGTTTATTCTTTTATTTTATTTTTTTTTTTGACTTCATTTTTCCAATTATTTTGGTCCACCTATCCAATCACAGAAAATAGACTGTATTTTTATAATTGTAAGATTCACCATAGTAAATAGGGCTTATTAAAAACGAGGAAGAATACAGTTGACTTTGTCAACTCTTAGATACCCGTACGAACCGTTAGTATGTTCACAGCCTGTCACTCTGCTTACAATATTATTTTTTTAATATTTTAGTATTTTAAAATAATTTGGGTGAATTTTATAATTTCTAGAACTATGGGTTGTACATATATTCAAGCTATATGTTTATATGTACATTCTTCAAAAGCAGATTCTAACCTTCCACATAACGATTATCAATCCAAAACTTTTTCAAATATTCTATAGTACCATTTAATACTAAGCGGTAAATGTATATTAAATTTACTAAGTATAAAACAGTAAATATAATTTTAAATATTATATTATATTATATTTAAATATTCCATTGACAGAATAATTTCTTATAAGTACAATAAAATACATATATGTATGTAAATACGGCGCTATATAATATACATCTATACTCTTATCATTCATTCACTAGTGACATATACGATATGTAAATAAACATGATATTATATAAGTATGTATATATATTAATATCATATAAATAAAAATTCTTCAAGAAACCGTTATGTTGTTTATTTAATTACATTTTTTTGTACTGCGCATTATATCCTCAACAATTTGAAATTATCAAGTAAAACAAAATGGAAAAAATTCGTTAAAGAAATTTATTAGAAAATTTGAAAAAATCAAGTAACACTTTCGTCAATTATAAAGTAACCCTATATTATTAAAAAAAGTTGTTAACAGAAATAAAAGTATAATGTTGGAGCTTTAATTTTTGTGTATTACTTCAAAAAAATTTTAACAGGTGTTCAAGTTACAGGTGTTTAAAAATAAGAAAATTTTCAGTTTTTGACCCCTTACAGCTCCTAAACCGGGGGTGATACAAAAAAAATTTCTGAAATGACTCATACTAATTTTCAAAGATCTAACTTCAAAATTTCAAGTTTCCAACTTTAACCGTTTAGAAGATGGAAGGGTTAAAGAATTTTGCAAAATTTGAGTTTCGCATAACGGTAAATTAAGACACCGTATGCCAAAAATATATATTTATTGTATATATACTTTTAAAGCTAATGAAAGTAGTAATCGTTTGGCGTTTTCAAAATGAAGATATACCTTATACAACTTGTGCTATAACAATTTGAATATAGAGCGTTTTTGAACCTTTGGGGAGCTGTAGCTCCGTAACGGGTGGGGCTACAAAAAAAAGTTATTAAAAATAAAATTAATATTTTTGTGAGATCTATCAGCAGTTAAAATTTCATAGCTCTATTGCAAAAAAAATGTGGGGATCTAAAAGTTAGGTGTTCGAGAGCTACCCTAAGGCTTGGTCCAAACTCAACCAAAAAAAATAGGGAACCTACAAATTACGCCTAAAATATTTTGTGTAAGTTTCAAGATTCTAGCTTTCTTAGTTTTTGAGTTAGCGTGCTGACGGACGGACGGACGGACATGGCTCAAAAGTCTTAGAATTTTTTTCTGATCCGATCCATACCTTTGAAGGTATATCTAGCTCGCTTATTTCGAGGTGTTACAAACGGAGGAGTAATTTTATTATACCCGATCCTATCGTACGGGTATAAAAATTTATATTATCGCTTTAAAAGGGCAAAAAAAAAAAGAAGGAGGAAAAAAATTTAAATTATAAGGGGTGTGAAAATATGTCAAGAGAAAAAAGGCTTACATGGTCAATTTAATTCATCGTTTACTTAACAACAGTATAATGAGATCCAAATAATATCTTTTAACAATAATGTAAAATTTAAGCAAATTTCTTTAGTTTAACTCAACGATGAAAAAGGATTCATTTTTGATATCATCTTAAAACAATTAAATAATAAATTTCAGGAGCATCTGAAGCAGATAGAAGTTTTTGATAAGAGTTGAAAATTAAGTTTGGAAAGTGAATATATCGAACTCTGTTTTTTAAAGTTAAAGAAAATTCTATAGCAAAATAGGAAACACTTAAAACATAAAACTGCTATAGGAAACGCTTAAAACATAAAACTGCTAAAATATATTACAAGTACCTATACATTATATATATATTTAATTATTTATACTAACATATGAACCAATGAGCTCAGTTTTTACTAAAGATTTTATATCTAGTAACATTTTGATAGATAAAATATTAGTTAACCTTAAAAATGAGTTTCGCATATAATTTGAACTTCAGAACTCAGCAAATAAAGCTTTTTGATCTGTTTTTTTTTTTTTTTTTTATTTTAAATAAGAAGATATTGTAAACAGTTAATACAAAATATTTTGTGACTTGCTGGAGAAATTTACTTAGTAATAGATTTTCTGCAACATCCTTAGAAATTTTAAATGCTAAATAAGATTATCAAAAGAAATCTAATTGGAAAATTCATAAAGAAAATAGAGAATATTGTGGTTGAAAAACTAACTACAGTTAGCTTAACAGAACAGAACTTTTAGGATTGTATACAGAACTTTAACAGAGTTAAGACAGTTAAGTTCAATAGTAGTTTAACTTTTAGAGTTGCATATAAAAAGTACATTAAAATGACGATAAATGAAAAAAAAATTCTTGAAAATTTAAAAAAAAATATAATAGAAAAATATAAAACAAAAATCGATGCAATTATATTTACGAATAAATTAATACCACAGAACCTTTTTTTTTTTTATTTTCATTCCAGTTTTATACTTTGTAATTTGAATAATGGGTAAAAATCTGCAATCGATAGTGAATTGTAGAAAAAATGAATTTTTATAATTAATTAAATCGAAACGTTTTTAATTGTATTTATTATTTTTTTTTACTTGTTTTTTATTTATAGTAAATCTGAATAAATTTCGAATAAGATTGTTTTAATTTTTTAATAAAAAATTGTGGTTTGTGTTTTAGTGGTTTTTTTTTACTATTTTTAATATTGAACTTGGAGATTTTTTTAAAAAATTTCATAGACAACCGATATACGATATTGTTTAGTAGTATCGTAATTTAATTGACCAATAATAATAATTTTTTAAACATAGTTTTTAATTTTCGAAATTTATTATTGAATTTAATTCGTTTTGTGGTCTATGATTTAAAAAATAAAACAAAAAAGGAAATTATTTAATTTATTCCTCATGACAATTATTATCAAAAAAAATAAAATTTTCAAATTTCTACAAAATTTATACAAAATTTATTTTTATTGTTTTATATTAATTATATTGTGTATATTATTTATTTATTCTATTTTAAATTTTAATATAAATGCCTGCCAGTAAAATTTTATTATTATTTATATTTTATATTTTTCTGTTTTGACTATTTTAAAAAATAGCTACAAGGTTCTTGCTTGCATTTTATTTTATTTATATAATATTTATCGCACAATTTAAAATTGAAAACTATATAGCTATACCGACATAATTATCCTCATTAGTTAGTTTGGGAAAAAAATCTCTGTGAAATTTGGGATGTAATCTAATTGACTCTGTAACTTAAAAATAAAGGATTTTTTATGGCGAAAGGAGTTTTTATGGCGGTAAAACTTGGTTTCAGTATCAGTAATACTTATAAGCTGTAAGCCTTGATGAATAAGTGCCTCATAATAATATGTCGCTGACTAAACAGAATAACGAATGAAGATATCTCTGGATACCAACCCGTATAGAACCCATAACACATTAAATCAATGCTCAGGAAATTAAAATTTATAGGCCATACGCTTAGAAAATTAAAACCAAGCATAGGCGAAAATAGGCTTAGAATGGAACCCTCACACCACAAGAAGACACGGTCTGAGGGTTCTAACAATACATGGTGCATAATGCACCTATGCACCTAAAACTGGCTAAATGAACCATCTCATGCGATAACATTAAAATATCAGCAACAAAAATCAAGTGAGATGGAAGTATGAAGTGGAAACTCCATGCTCCCAAGAGGAGTAAAACAAAAAAAGAAGTCTGTAAAGATAATTTCCAAACTTCATTTGATTCACTTAGAATTAAAATGATATTTTAAGAAAATATTATTAAAAAATGTTATCAGCGCTATCAGTTTCTTAATATTTAATTAATTCATCATAATTTTAAGTTTAACTATAAATAAACTAGAAATTTTTAAAGTAGTTATAAGGTTAAAAAGTATCTAATTAAAATATAAAACTAATAAAAGCTTTAAAATATTTATATATAAACCTTTCAAATATTTAAAATTTCAAATTAAACTGTAATACATTTTCTTAAGTATATATTTAAAAACTTTAACATTAAAATTCCTTAAAATAAAACACAAAACTATTCAAAAAAAAAATAAATGAAATTTTTCAAATATTTGTTTTTTTTTTTTTATTAACAAAACTCAAAATAAAAAAGAATTTATAAATAATATTTTTTCTTTCTTTTATACCCAATTTACAACCAATTCAAATGAACTTCAGTTTTTTAATGCATTTTACAATCAAAACAATATTCAACTTCCGGTTCCTGCAATCTTAAAATAAACAAAAATAAACAATCTTTATATCTATTCTGAAATTAAACATTTAACTTTTTTGTTTTTGAATAAAACAAATATAAAAACTTTAACAATTACTTATTTTTCAAAATTAACAAAAAGTAAACTTTTCTAATTTAAAATAAAAGAAAAAAAAAATATCTTCCTAAAAATAGATTCATTTCATAATAAATAAAACACAGTTTCATTGACGTTTTCTTTGATATTAGAATACGAGGGTAACACTAAAAATGATTGTTGTTATCATTTCATATGCTGATTATTTTCTATATATAGAACATGTTTTTATCCGTATGATTTTCAAAACATTTAGAATGATTTAAACTTTGACTTAAAGAGTTCAAAATATATTTTGATTTTTCTATAGTCTAGCAGAATTAATTTTTATGTTTTTAGTTAAATACATTTAATAGTTTGTGCACAAAGGGTAGATGTCGGATAAGGGTCAATTTTTTGCTCCCGCAAAATTAGATATTATTTGAATATGAATCATCTACAAACTAAATTATAAAGTGTTTGAAAAAATATTTCCGGTTGTATTAAATAGAGCATTATTTGATCTAGACTTTAAAGTTTAAATATTTGAATTGAAATTTTTTTTGTCAAAGGTGAAACTAAAGTATACAAATTAATTAAATTCAAAACATGGACGCTTAACCTAACAACTATACAAAATCAATTAAGCTCAATTATCTTGAAAACTATTGTGCTTCTTCTCGTTTCTCGTAATATTTACTGCTCTATTTCCTGCTTATTCTATAACATTTTGTATTGTTAGTATTTGAAATTAATTATTTTCGAAAAAGGTAAGCTAAAACAAATGCAAAAACTGCCAAAATGAAAAGAAGCATAATTGTTCTCCTTATTTTGCTTAGGTTTTCTTATTTAAATCGCTCTTAAATTGAGCAGAATCTGATCAAGTTAAAATTCTGATCAAAAATTTTTAGTACGTTATTCGTATTCGTACCTATAAATATAATTATATACAGACACCTAAACTAATAAATTCTAAATAAATGAAAATTAGAAATATATAGGAAGAGAAATAAGAAAATTTACAACATTTTTACTGGTTACTTCCGGTTAAACTTAAATATTTTCAATTCCTAGGACGTAGACCGTTCTGTTTTTATCGTGGGAATATAAAAAAAAGAAAAAACTAGAAAAAAAACTTTATTTGTAAATTGAGTTTTCCTTTTATATTTAATTTTTGTTGTTTTAGTTGTTTATTTTCTTTAACAGCTTTAACCCACCGTTCTCAATTCCAACTCAAATAAAGAAAAAAAAGTTTTCAAAAGAACTGTTAAAGTTTTTTTTTTTTTTTTCAACATTTTCGTACCAAGTGCTGTTCAAGAAAACTTGAAAGTTTTCTATAAGTCCTTGTATTTTTTTTTATTTAATATTTTTTTTTTTATTTTCACTCTTTTTTATTATATTTTTTCTCTCTTTCATTCTCTTTTATTTTACGTGTTTTTTGTCTTTGGTTTTTATTTTTATATTTACATATTTTTGTGCTATAGTTCAATCGACCAATACAAGTATCAAATCCACTCAAAACTTAACAGTTCTTTATTTATTTTACTGTTAACTATTAACTGTTTTTTATTGTAAAGTTCTCGTTTTGGAAATAAAAAAATATGAAACGTATATAACTGTCAATGTTATTGTAGAGCAAAACGCGATAACAACAAAAACAACAACAACAACAACACTAAAATGAAACCTAATTCATTTTCAATAATTTTATTTTTAAATAGTGTGTAGTAGAAAGAGAAAAGAAGAAAAAATATAGGTATTAGAAAAAGAAAAAAATTTTAAAGGGTATTAGAATAGGAAAAGATGGAGGAAAAACATGTAGAAATGGAGTTAATATGAAAATACTGGAAATTTGTTGGATATATTTTTTTATATATTAACACAGTTTTATCTGATTTTTTACCATTAATAAAGTAACGGTTTTATGTTTAAGAAAAGAAAAATGAGTAAAAAAGAGAAAGAAGAAAAGTAAAAAAAAAAAAAAAAATAAAGGCAAGGTAAAGGCAAGGTAAAGAAATATGAGAGAAAAAACAGAAAAAAAATTTAAAATTGTGAAACAAAGTAAAATAAGAAAAAAAAAAGAAAAAAATATTAAGAAAAAAATAAAAATACTTTAAAATTCTATCAAAAGAAGGAATACGAAAGAGATACGATAAAAATTTAATGAAAAATAAAAAAAAAAAGGATTCATCACAGGATGATGAAAATTTTATAATTATTTATTTTTATTGAAAAAGAAAAAAAGAAGTATGGGAAATTCATTTTTTTTGTGGACATTTTAGTAAATTAATTTTTTTTTTCTTTAAGATACAAATTTTTTTATCAAAAAAATAAAAGTAATCATCTTTTTTTGATATTTATATAAAAATTTACATGTCTATGTTTTAAGGATTTAAGTTTTTTTTTATTTAATGTTTAGCAAATATTTTTTATGTTTATATTCTTGCGAAGTCAGTATTTTCTCTTTTTTTTTTAATAATCATCGTACTGCGTACATATATTTAGATATGTTATTAAAATAATGTCTCAAGGTTTTTATTATGATTGAAATATGTAATATATGTAAAGTTATATATTAATATTTATATACATTAATAAATTGGAAAAGATCATGGATACCTATTAATAAGATGACGATACATTTATGTAAAGTCTTGGTAAATTTTGTTTTTTTTTCTCATTAAAACCGAATTAGAATGTAAAAATAAAAAAAAAATTCATATATAAAGGAATGAAATGAAAAATTTAAAGAAATTTAAAATTAGTGATATTATTGTTTAATATTCATATATAACAGACTTTTATAAACAAAATGCATAACATACAAAACATAAGCAAAATATTAAAGAAAGGTTATTATAGTTTTAAAATCAAAAGTTTTGCTTAGAAAATATTTTATTTTCGCTGACAATTATGATTATCTTACAATATTATTCTTATTAGGAACTATATTATCTACTAACATCTTGTACCTCGAGTACCTCCCACACAACTCCTAAGACCAAACAAGCATATCTTCGAAATTAATAAATATATAAACTTGAAATTTGATATAAGAATGTTCTACTCTGTTGATGTCTCCAAAATTTGAGATGAAATGGGGTGGTGGTCCGCGCGCCTTCACACACTTCCCAAGACCTAACAAGCATATTTTCGAATTTAATAAAGATAGAAATCTGAAATTTTGTACAAAGGTTGTAAAAGCATTTATTTTTTTAGCTTAGTTATATTAAATACCTAACTAAAATAACTTATGGATTTTTAATTTAATTTGAATTTTTTAGGTGTAGGGTATAAATAAGTCGGTTGCATCGACTTACTGTTAATTTTACTTGTTATCTTGACAGTTGAACCCGCAAAATATGAGTATCCTTAATATTAAGTATATAATTTTAATTGACAAATTTAAAAATAAACAAAAATATAATGATCTTTAAATTTAATAAAATGTCGCTAATTTCTTTTTGCCAACCTCAACCAATTTTATGTTTTATATGAATGTGTTTTAAGTTTAATTACAAACGTATGGCAGCTGCCTAGAGCAAGAATTTTGGTGTTTGTCGCATTTATGGTCACAGGATCAACAGAAGGAATTTGGAGGAGAAGAAATAACGGTGAACTGATGTGGACTTAGTTAAAAAAGTATTGAACTCAGGCGACTTGAATGGCTCGGCCGCGTACAACGTATTGTCCCAAATAATGCAGCAAAAAGACTTTTAGAATCTAAACTTTTTGGTGTAAGACGTCGAGGACGGCCGAACTTTTTTTTGAAATAATGAACATTTGCGGATATAATAAAGTTTCACATCTCCAACTGGAGAGAAACTACCTGGAATCATGAAATATGGAAGAATCACAATAAATCAGAATAAAAATTAAAATCTGTTAATTCCACTCTGAAGGATGATAATAATAATATACTGAACAGAAGAATATCACAGGAGAAAGGGTCGATGCAAATTGCAAGTACAAGAATTTAATATTATTCTTTTAGTTTTATTAAATTCAGCAAACCTATATAATATTATATATTTTCCTATCATTATTTACACAAGTTCCTCTGCATTATAATAACAGCGAAACTGTATTGAATTGAAGAAATTTGGCACAAACTATAGAAAAATTTGATAACAATCTCTAATAATAATAATGTATACCTTTTAAAATACCCTTTTTAGATTGCATAAGGATTAGAAGGAAATATTTTAATGAAAACATAAAAACCTATAGACTGTAACACATAATATGTGTTTGAAAAAATTCAAAACTTAATGAAATTGTGTGATATGCAAGTTATGCAAAGTGCTTCAATATGTTTATACCACAATCTCACAATCTTACATTATATATGTGTATACTTGTAAAGCACGATAAAAATAATGCCGAAACATGTATGAAAAAATTCATTAGGCTAATTTTAACATAATATATACTTACTTAGTTTCGAATATTAATAAAAAAAATAAAACTTTTATTATATCAAGACAATTTCACTTCAGAATTTATATTAAATTTTAAAAATTTAAATATCTCAAAAGTATTATTTGTGTTAAAATTCTACTTATGCTTGGGTATAAGTTTATTTCTACGACAATAACAAAATAATAATTTGTAATACTTTTAATAAAAAAATAAAAAACAAAAACAAATTTTTAATGAAAAATTCTAACATTTTATATTTTCAAAAAAAAACAAAAAAATTTAATTCGAATTTAACTTGTAAATTAAAAGGACGCCAAGGAATCTTCAATTTGTTATTGTATATATATAATGGCAATATAAACGTTATTAAATTTTAGGAATATTTTTTGTAATATTATGAAATTCGTTTTATTAATAAAAATTTCTTGTTTCTTTAATTTTTTTATTTTTTTTTTTTCTTGTCGTTTTTCTTTATTTATTTTGGATCAGGATTTTTTTTTTTGTAAAGAATCGAGGATAAATTTCTATGTTTATTTTTAATAATTGCCTAAAGAAAATGATATTTTTTTGTGTTGTTTGTTTGATATTTTTAATACCGTTATATTATTTTTTATAAATAATAAAAATATTTGTAAAGTTATTTTGTTAACCAATACAAAAAAAAAAAAAAAAACAAAAACCATTTTATTGATTTTTTTTTTTTTATTATAATGGTTATTTTTTGTTTGTTTGTTTGATTTTTAAATGGAACTAAAACAAAATAACCTTGGGACTCGATTCTATATATACTTAGTTTGAAATTTTAAGATATTCTAAAATATTATTTTAATTTTTCAGTTGATTTGAAAATTTTTTAGGTATTAAATTTCAATTATTAATAACATTTTTGGCTGAATCGTTAATATGTAAAAATTTTGCGTAATTTTTTAATTACGAACACGGTAATTTTGTAAATGGCTCTGAAAAAAGCGTGTACCTAACTCTGATTTTCTTATCAACGCTAAAATCCCTATTTATTGTTAAGTGGTTTGTTGTGAAAAGTATTAGTTTTCAAGTGAGTTATTTGACAAATAAACTATGTACATATATGTAATATTGTTATTATGCTAAAATTGAATTTGTGAAATAAGAAATTACTAGTATTCGCCCGCCCCTCGATATTCGAGGTGTTTTAATTAGCAATTACAATACAATATATACAGTATAGTTTCTTTATGATTTTATTTAAAATATAAAAATTTTCAATAATTAAAGCCTTTATGAATTTAAAATTTCTTTGCAAATGATATTTTTTGTAAAAACACGATTATTATTATCTTTTAGAAGTTGCCCTTGATTTATTGAGTATTGGAAACTCAATATATACCTATTATATGTGTATATATTATAAGAAGCCTAATATGCTAAATCATTGAGTAAAAGGGTTTTAAATGTCTATCAATACAGATTAAATATTATGATGATATTATGATATGTAAGAATTTATTTCGTTTAAAATATAAAAAAAAAAACAAAAAAAAACACAGAACAGAATCGAACTTGCAAAAACAAAAAGCAACTATTAATAACTCCACACTCTACCGCTATTCTAAACACTAAACTAAAATTATAATGTTTATATTCAGTTATATTGTGAAATTCCTACTCCTACCATACAACCAATATTTTAAAATTTTTAATCGAAAAGAAAAATAAAACAAAAATTTAACGAAATCAAAGAGCGTCTTTTTTGAATATGTATAATATAGGTATAGATTATACATACTATTTGATACATATGTATATACTTTACATGGGATTTTTATAAAAATGGAAAATTATTAATGAAAATCAGAAAATTTTGGAAAAATATTAATTTTGTAAGATGGCTGTACTGAATATTTATCATTTAAAAAGAAAAAAATGAAAGTTGGTTGGTAAATCATTGAGTAAAAGGGTTTTAAATGTCTGTCATTTACAGATTAAATATTATGATGCCAAATTTCATTATGCTAAATGGGAGTTTGGCATATTAGGTTTTATAAAGAAGGCCGCTTTTATATACCGACATTAATATAATATGTTTATCTCTAAATTATCATAAGAGTATGTTTGAGATAATATAAAATTATAATCAAAAAATAATTTTAATATACCATTTAGAAAAATATTAAATTAGAGGGTGAAATTTTATATTTGCTACGAGATTTTAAATCTAATTCATTTCAACTTTATTAAATTTTATAAAATCCAGAATATTTAAAAATTACATAATTACTTTCGATTGGGTCGAAAATTTTTATTTCATAATTTAAATGAAACATTGTCATAAAATTTATTTAAATAATTTTTGAAATAATTTAGAAAATTTTTTTAAGTAGTTACCTAATTTTTGTACTTTAAAATTCAATTGGCAAGAAAAAGTGGAGTTTTCATCATTATTGATTTTTAAACAAAAATTTTAATTTTGGACCATATTCATCATATATGAGATATTCATCCATAGTCATTCATCCAGTTATTTTACCAGATTTTGGATATTATCCAGTCTTTTTAATGTTTAATATATTTTTGTTTTTAAATACTCTACATAATAATGCCAAATACGTTTTAAGGACATTTATTTTGATTGCATTTTTTTTTAATGTTTCTGTTTTATAAAATTTAAAATTTTTGTTTTGGTTTCTTAAAATACATAAAAAATCTTTAAATAAGCTCTAAATATAAGATAAAAATAATTATATAAAATAAGTTTCATAGTTGCAAGCAGTTGTCTATAAAAGTGTATATTTTTCACTTCTTTAGATCAAGAAGTGGATTTTTAAACTGAAATTAAAATTTTTAAAGTTTAATAAAAATCCTAAATAAAAAAAAAAATCAAAGCCCATTAATAAAACAAGCTTGAAAGATAATAACAAAAATTTATTTGTTGATATCTTTTTGTTTCAAGAATTACAAGATCTATAAAATAAAATAACAAATGCTGGAGTAGAAATAAGTTATTGGATCGGTAACGAATTTAGGAAACATTTAGTAATATTTATATAACGATCCTCTAACAGTAGATTCAAATTAAAATATTTTTTAAATCTCTAAAAAAGCAATTACAATAATGAAGATATCAAAGTTTTCTCGACTTTTTGATTCTAGTTGTTAAAAATCAGATACTACACGGTATGGCTTAAATATTCTAAAGATACGAAAACATTTTCTTTTTTTTTTCAATTGATTTAAAGAGAATCAATGAAAACATCTTTTTAATACAGCAGTTTATCATTAAATAATTGATTTATACCATTTTTTTTTTATGAGATACAATATTAAAACTTAAAGTAAAATAATCAAAAAGTTTTCGGATTCATTTAATATACAAATTGCTGTTGTACATGTTTTAAAATTTTACAAAATATTTCTCTGATAAAAAACAATACAGTATTGGTCTTGCCAAAAACAAAAAAGAAAAAAGTGGCTAAAGCAGATAAAAAAGATAATTTAATTTTTTCTTCTTTTCCGAATTAAAGTGTATAGGGAAGTAGAGTTATAAGTATAGCTTCTCAATTAATTAAAAAAAATATTTTATTGCATAAAATGTCATTGTGTTAACAGATTTTTTTTTTTATTAAAAATTTTGCGCAATATTAAACTATTAAGAGAATCTCTCCTCCAATATAGATAGGGAATGAAAAATTGCATCAAAAAAAAAAATTAAAAAAATTTAAATTAACTTTAACTTAAGTTTGATAAAAAACAAACGAATAAGTGCAGTATTTTTTTTTCTCGCAAGTTTTGTCTTCTTTTTAATGAAGATTTATGAACTTTTTTTTTTAATATTCGCAAGAAATTTTAAGTTATATGAATGTGTATATTATATAAAATGTAAGTATATAAAATAAATTGGATTTAAGTGGAAAATTTATCTAAAATTCTACTTGGCATTGATATCCACTTACAATATTGTACAGAATTAAATTAAGAGTAATTGGATCAAGACTGAATGGAAGGAAATAATTTTTTGAAAATAATTTTCGCAAAAAAAAAAAAAACAAAAAAAAAAAAGTAAATGGGTTTAATGACGTTATTTTTATGGCAAAAAAAAAAAAACAAAAACTTAAACATTTTTTTTTACTTCTAAAAATCAAAGATATTTTTTTCAGATTTATTTTTTAATTTTAAGTTTCAGAGAAATTTTAAACTTATATATATAATAAATTATATACTAAAAAAAAAAAAATTTGAGTCAGATTTAATAAAACTATATTAATTGGACATTTTGCCCTTTATTATGAAAAATGTATGAATATCTGATGCATAACGTATCTATATAATATAAATATGCATGTCTATATTCGAACTTTTTTACGTAGTCATTTTAAGTTAAATGAATACAACAGAAATGTAAAAAGACGATAATATACAAACTGAATAACAATAGTAAAGAAATCGATTATATTAAATTGAATCCTCTTAAAATTTTAGAATTTTAGAATTTCTATTCTTTGTCATCAAAATTTGTTATTACAGCAACATGTTACGGAAGTTTTCACATTTTCTAAATTTGTTAATGTTTTTAACCAAAAAATGTTCATATAATTTTTATGTACTTTGATGTAAATATATTATAAACCTAGATATTTCACACTAGATAGAATGGTTCTCATTTATTATCTAAACATTGTTATGCCTTACATTTTAAATTTTATTTTTCTTCTTGTTGAGTGGATAAATGAAATAAAACTGTTTAGAATGCCATGAAATGTACGTTTTAGACTGCCATTCTCAAAATCTTTGAACGGCTTAGAAAAATATATTCTATAAATTAATTTTAAACATCATAACAAAAATATCTCAGTATATACTTTGAATAATTGAGAACTTCCAATTAAAAGTCAACTAACATCTATAAACAGAAGTTTGTCTTAATGTGCAATCAAACTGTAAGAAATTATTCGAAGAGATGAATAAGCTGCATATTTTGATTTATTTCGATGTATGGAATCGAAGGAAAAAAAATTGGACAATAGCTTTAAAAACAAAATAATCCCAATGCATCTTGAGCACGGTACAGAAAATGAGACATGAGGTCGATTGCATTAAACTGAGCTTAGGCTGAATTAAACTGTGCTTGAACTCAAATATCGTTTTTTCAAACCAAAACTACGCTTGAACTTTTATTTTCGTTTGAAAAAATGATATTTGAGTTGAAGCTCAGTTTTATGCATTCGACCCATTGTTTGTCAAAAAAATACGATACTGATACAGGGTTTATTTAAAAGGAATCATTTTGTAATAAGTTAAGATTTTGAATCATCGTTTCTTTGGTCAAAAATTTGCGTTTGATGTTGTCTTCCGTCTTGTTTATTAAAAAAAAAAATTTTTTTTAATAAGTATAATATTTAATTTCATCATTATTTTTAATTACACGAATCAAAAAAATGAAAGTAATGAAATTTTTCAACATATTATGAATTACATTAATTGTCATTACGATACTTTTTTTATTTTTCTAGTCATTAAAATTTTCACGTTTTCTACTCTAAATTTCTACTCTTGATAATTTTCCCTCTACTCATATTTTGTTCCAATTGATAATTTTTAAGTGATTATGAGTGACATTATATGTATAGGTTTGTCTACTCTAAAGTAATATAAAACTTAAAAACCATCATTTTCTTTTTGACATATTGTTTTAATTGATGAGATTTCATTGCTTATAATTATGTTAAAAGAAAATGGAAATTATTATGTGGTTACTACTATCTAAACTTAACTAAGAAATAATTAAAAAAAAAAAAAAAATTACATTAATTTCATTTTCTTTTATAGTATCATTTTACATAATCATTTGTTATAGTTTAAATAATTTCTTTTTTTTTTTTTTCACATAATATATTTTCATTATTATGGTAAAATGTAATATGATTACATTTCCTCAATGTTATTTCAAAGTACTTTGAAAGCTATTGAACTCTGAACTTAATGTAAAACGTCATTATTTCTTTTCAGATATTTTCAAGAAAAAAATTTTTCAATTTTACAGGAAAATTTTTTATTATCATTAATGAAAATTTAGTTATCTTCCATTTTCTTTTAATTCATTAGGCAATAATTTTTTTTTTATATTTTCAAGTTATAATACATGTAATATGGAATTTTTTTTTAACTTAATTGATAATTGGATGTCCTTTGAACGTATATTTAAAAAAATAATAATTTATCACTCACTATCAGTTCAAGTTTAAATTTCAGATTCATTCATAAATTAACCAAATTTTTATTAAGTAACTCTTTTTTCGTTAAATCATCGTTAAATTAAAAGAATCGTTTTTCTTTGGATGATTCATCAGAATCAGACTTGATAATAGAAAGCTTACCGAATCAATCCTCGCATATAGAATCACTTGGAATTTTAAAAACAAGAGCTGATTAACATCAATTTGCAACTAGTTTTAGCTAAAGAATGAAAAATTGTGCAAGATCTGCATTATAATATTTAAAACCTCTTTTATTATCAAAATAAATTTTATAGATTATTTACTTTAAACCCGTTTTGTTCAAAAGTCTTATAATTTACCTGAAGTCTTTTCAATTTTCCTTTAACAATTTTAAATTGACAAAAATATACAGATTTAATTTAAGATTAAGTAATTCTTAGAACACTTTTAAATTATTCGTAAATATCAACTTAAAATTTTGTATGTTCTTTAAAAGCAGTCAAGTTTCATGGTTTATAATTCATTAAAAGTTCCTAAATCAAACGAGATATGATACTATGGTACCTTAACAAGTCATCACTTATGTAATACAATACACAAAGAAACAAAAAAAATATAACCTAAGGACTAATTTTACGAAAAGCTTGCCATTAGCTCTAGTAAGTTATAGAATCAACGTTGTCTAAGAAATAAAAGACAAGCAAATCCGAAACCTTGTTCTGTGAGAATCATGACGATTTATAGCACAAAACATATTGGTTAAATACAATTTTAATAACTGTGAAAATGTCAAGATCCACCAGCATCGGATTTTTTAAATTTATTTCCCAGTATATTTATGCAATATGATAAGGTTTACAACATTTTATATCTAAACGTAGATTTTTTTAAAGATTTATATTTATCACATTTATCGTTTCTAAATAGGGTTCGTCAACCTATAATAAAAAGTAATAAAGTTCGTTGACTTTTTAACTCAAGTTTATGGCTAAGAGTTTACTTTAACTTTTTACATAAATATTTTTTTTAATTTCTTTTAATTTTAATAAAATAAAAATATACTATTTTAATTGGTTCTTAATTATCACGCATATTGAAATAATTTATTCAAAATGAATGGATCCTTATAAAATAAGAAGGCTCACTTCAACAATTTTTTTTTTTGAAATCGATCAGAAAAAATTAGTTCCATATGTATTAATCAAATATAATTAAATTTGATTTTTGAAACATTTCTAAAAATAGGCTAATAATAAGTTTTACATTGTCCTTCCTATCTTTTCACAATACTTTTTGTTTTGAATTAGTGCAATGAAATTTTTTTTTATACGAGTACTATATAGAATTCAAATACTGCATTATTTTAGTTCATTTTTCAAAAAAAAATTAAAAAGATCTACTTATTGTAAATTTACTGTGTCCGTTCGTCTGTCCTTTTGTTTAAAACTTCTACACCGTTTAAGATATACAACAATACAATTTTAATCATTGATACATTTCAAAAAAAAAAAATTAATGTTGAGGGACAACTTTGTTATATAGTCCCCCCCCCATTGCTGAGCAAGAGTGTCTCACAAAGTTTGAAAAAACCCCTATTTTCAAATCTACATAATATATCTCAGATTCTGGCTAAAATTTTACCTTTTTAAAAACGCCAATCGCATAAATGACTGAAAATTTTATATAAATCATAATAAATCAATGTCAAAACATACAATTTCAAGCATTTAGTATTTTAATTTACCGTTAAGTGAAAAGAAGATTTTGTTTCCATAATAATATCTTTGGAACGATTACAGTTCGAATCCAAAAATTTTAAGAAAAGATAAATGATAAAAGATAAGTTTTAGAAATATTTTTTATACCGCTCCTGGTTTAAAGCTATTAAGGGTCAAAAATTTAAAATTTGCTATTTTCAGGCAGCTTTAACTTAGACAGACCTGTACAAATTTTGTCAAAGTAAGATATAAACAATAGCACTACAATATTATATTTTTGCATGTGTTAACAGATTTACTTAATTATAAAGAGTTTCCTTAAAACTAAAAATTGCATTGTCTTTGGCATTTTCCAAAATTTTTTCTTATAACTACTTGTATAAATTTCTAAGAGAAATAACAAAATTTTAGTCACAATTTTAAATTGTAGTCTTTTCAATAAGGTCCATTTTAAAAAAATTTTATTTTTACATTATGCTTTGTACCATTAAATTGCTAACAATAGAAAATTTTATAAATCAAAACAATTTTAAAATATTTCTTGGGGGGGTTCTGTTTCAAAACTTAAGCATAACCAGCAATCGAAACTTTTTTTAAGATTTCTGACTAAAGAATGTTTACTTAGCTTTTGCAATATGATCTTTTAAGCTAGAACTTTTTAATTAAGGATCATAGAAAATATAAGGATACGCTTTTTAGATTCCCAATATTAGTATTTGTATTTCCTCCAATTAGGAAGTTAAAAGGAGGCTAAGAACTGAAAATATGCGATATTAAAAAAAATATTACGTTTTGAACTGTGAGGCTTTAGAAAAGCCTTAATTCTACATATTACGTTGTCCAATACTTTAATTTAAAAAAAAGGGAAATGTTAATTTAATAATTGTTAATGAAATGTTAAAAATTTCAATTCATTATTAGGTTTCAATCGTACCATTATTAAATTTCAATTTTAGAATTTTAATACATATTTCTTTAATCATTCATATTCTCTTTATATGACACCAATTATAATTTCAGAATTCAGTAATTTTTTATTAAAAAAATTTTTAATTTAACTAAATTCCTAATTGAATTTAATTATCAACTGGAAAATAATTAAAAACTTATAATTTTATTATGAAAATTTTAAAATTTTCTCAAACGAGTCATTCCATAAAACTATAATTACACATACATACATACTTATATAAATATGAAATTTTTACATTATAAATTGTTTTGAATTAATTATATTGCAACAAACAAAATATTATTGAATACAACAACAACAATATTTAAAAAAAAAAAAAAAAGAATCACAGAAGAACAGAAATTATGGAAAAACGTGGAAATTAGATCACACTTTCACTTCTTTTATATTTGTTTAAAAATCTGTAAAGCGCAGCTAAGTTTACTATTTTTGTTTATATTTCTATTAACAATTGTATAAAATTTTGTATATATAATGAACAAAAAAAAAATAAATAAAACAAAAATTATTATTATTATTATTATATAGGTAGGTACATATTATATTTTAATTTAAATGAAATGTACAAGCATTAATTTAAAAGAGGCATAAAAGCAGATCTCATTTTATATTTTAGTACACAGCATGTATCCAGTATCAACTTAAAGAATCAAAACAAAGGTTATACTGCAGTTTTATATTACATAATATTTTATTAGTATAACTATTGTGTATTATTATCAGTGGTGGGCACTCATTCATTTATACAAAGAGCATACATATTTCTGGAAAAGATCCTATATGTATTTCATTTTAGTGAGAAGGAATTTTTTTTAGACATTAATCACTGCTGCCATAAGCCATAACAAAAAGTGTAATAATTAAAAAAAAATTTTTTTTGTCATTTTTAATCAAAAAATATAAACAACAAAAAATACGTTGGTTGTGTGTTTATAGATTTGCAAAAGGCATTTGACTGCGTCGATCACAAAATTTTATTACTTAAATTACTTAAATCTCATTTGAATTTTAATTATCACCAAGTGAAATTCTTTGAATCCTATTTGCAAAATCGAAAACCGATGGTGCGCATTAATAATAATTATAGTTATGAAAAGGTTGTGTACAAAGGGGTTCCTCAGGGTTCCATACTTGGACCGGATCTTTCCAAGATGTATATAGATGATTTATCTCGTTTAAATCTAAAAGGGAGGATTCAATTATATGCAGATGATGCAGTACTAAAATACGCTAATGAGAGTGAACAAAGTATTATTTTGTCTATTCAAAGTGACCTTGCTATGATCGAAGAATGGTTAACTAAAAATCGGTTAAAACTAAATATTAAAAAAACCAAAATAATGTTTTTTTGAAAATAAAATGTGGGATAATATTAATAGCCTTACAGAAACGAGAGTATTGAAATTGTTAAAGAATTCAATTATCTTGGTTTACTAATAGATAGTAAATTAAACTGGAGCAGTTATATTGACTATATAATAAAACATATAACGCCTTATATTTTTGTTATTAGTAGAATGAGAAACTTTTTGTCACACAAGGCTTTATTTATGATTTATGCTTCTTATATAAAATCAATAATTTCGTATCTCAACCCAATTTGGAGTAATGCTCCACAAATCTATATGAATAAACTAGATATAATTCATAAAAAATGTATAAAAGTAATTCATAGATTCCCCATATACCATCTAACAAGTTTGTTGTATTCAAACCAATATGTAAGCCTTGAAAGAATTTGCAGGCTTGAACTATACTTACTAGCTTTTAAAATTGTAAATAACAAAATTAAACATAACTTTATTCTGGATCGAATGATTGACATACATAATTACAACACTCGCAATAAGGCAAATTTTTATCTAACGTTATTTAGAACAGATAACCAAAAAAAAAACTGTTTATATAACTGTTTAAAGGTTTATAATGAACTTCCGCAAAACCTTAAGATTATTGATAATTTACTTTTTTTTAAACACAAAATAAGAATATTATTGAAAATATATATTATATTTATTTTTATATGGAAATGGATTGTTTTTTTTTAATGATATTATGGGAATGAATTAGTATTTAATTTAAGAATTAGTTTTAGTATAGTATTAGTATTTAATTTAAAGAATAAGCAAAAATAAATAATGAAATTGATATTTAGTTGTAACAAAACAAACCTATTATGTTTAGTAGATTAACAAAACAAAATAAATTTATATTTTAAAATTTTATACGACCATACGCTTAGGCTAAGGTCTTGAAAAAAAAAAGGAAATCTTAAATGTCCTCGATTTTATACTTATTAACAAATACTTATCGACTTAAGTAAAATAATTAATCTCTTGGAACTGATAACAGATGGGGCAAAATAATAGATAATGGCAATCTTTTAGTCTTAAATTTTTTCATAATATTATAAATGGCTACACGCACATAATGGATGTTTAAGTAAAAATATAGATATAAAAATCCAGTTAATGATGTAGTGGTTAAGACACCGGTCTTTCATACCAAAGGTTGCGGGTTCAAACCCCAGCTGGGTCATATAGATTAATAAAAATAATATTAGATTTTGCTTATAGTATATATAATTAGTAGAATTAAAAATAAAAATAATTAAATTAAAAATAAGTATAATATATCTTATAAATTATAATTAATATCATTATTGTAATAGCTATATAATAAAATAATAATAATAAACCATAATTCTTGTAATAATAAAACATAATTCTTGTTCTTATATAATAGATGGAATAAAATTAAAAAAAACATCTTTCTTGTACAACAGCTACAGCCGAATAATCAACGGCTTAGCGAAATTAATGATTCACGAAACTGAAACTTAGTCAAAAATACATCCAAAGATTAATAATAAATAATACAAAAGACTTTTAAAATAAACAAGGTAGCAAAAAAAAATATTATAAATTTTCATATGTTATAAACCTAAAAAGCTAACCTAAATTATGATTACGGTTACGTCCCTACTTATATATAAAATTTCCATTACTGCGCATACTAAAAATGCATTCACAATATTATTATGCATACACAAGTACATAATATAATATTTTGTGTGTTTGAATGCATGTTAATATTATAGTGATGCAATAAATTTTTTTTTTTTTTACTTTGTTTGCTATCATTGCAATTTTATATTAACTTGATGACTATTTTGTGACGATTTGAATGTAGGTATAGCAGCACATTTTCACTTAATAAAAACCTTAAGTGCTATAAAATTACATTCATAAAAAAAAAATAAAAATAAATAAATAAAACATATGCTTATAGTTATATCTTTGTTTATTTTTGTTAGGTATAACTGTTATAATGATGGTTAGTTAAAAAACGATTTTATTTACATGGATTTTTAAATTTTTTTTTTATTTTGTATTTTTAAATCTCATGAAATATTTCAAAATTTTTTTTTTTTTTTTTTAAATAATGCTGTAGAACATGAAGTTTTTCTATTGTATAAAATAACTTTAGTGGATATCTTTTTACAAACAAAAGTAAATCTAGATTTTTAAAATAGTCCACTTAGATTTTTAATGTGCGAATAATTTAATTAAATTGATGGCATCATAATGAATGTTTACATTTAAATTATTTGAATTTTATGGATTTTGTTTGTTTTTTTTTTTTTTTTGTTTTTATGAAATTGAATTTTACGAAATTTTGTAAAATAATTAAGTTGGTTTTATTTTAAAAATACATATATTAAATTGCTTTTTTTTTTTTATCTATTTGTAAATTCCTAGATGAAAGATTATTATATTATATTTAGTTGGAAGATTTTTAATTAATTCGAGAATTAATAGGATATGTCATTTGAAAATATTCTAGACTCTAGAGAGCAAAAAAAAAAATAAAATAAATCATGAATGAATGAAAAACTCAATAATGAAAATGTTTAATGAAAAAGATATTAAAAAATAAATAAAATTTAAAAAAAAAGATTTAAACTTTATCTAAAATGAAATAACTGTTATAACTTATAAGTATTAGAAAACGCAGATTTCTTAATTCTTACATAAGACATACATAACGACCTGTATGTCAAATTTTTGGTTTAAATAAATTTGTGTACTTAAATTTGTAAATAAATGCCAAATTAAAAATTAATAACAAAAAGTAAATTAATTTAAGGTGTAAAAATATTTCTTGCTAAAGCCAAAGCGCTAATTATGGGGCACTGATTTGTAGGAACCCTTGCATACTCCAGACAGGATATTACTTCAGTTTATATAGCATATAACATATATAGTGTAGATGTTGGAAAGAAGAAGAGATGGATAGAGTCTTCAACTATAAGGGATCTTATAACACCAACTATAAAGAGTCTCTAGGTATAAGGGTGAAATTGAAAGTTTGGCGATTCTCTATGTTTATAGACGTAAATGAATTGGAGAACTAATTTTATTTTTAAACTCTAGCGGAAAAGTTATGAAATGCTATTGACAACAAAAATACGAGTGAATTGTATCAAAGTCACATCTTGTCTGTGCTATTTGTACTTTGAAGATAGGTAATAAGCAATCCAATCCAACCAAATTAAACTCAAAACAAATTGTTAATGCCAAAATTACACATTTCTTTCTATTTCTTAGTAACATATTAATGCATTTACTTTCATTTCTGAAATCTTAAATTTTTTTTAGGTTATACAGTTGTTTTCTCTTAGACAGCTTCTTCTTTATTTTAAAGAATACTTATTAATTTTTAAAGTTGGAATATTTTAAATTTAAGATTTACTTTTCCGACTGTAGATTTCTCTCATTCATAATTCTACAAACTTTACAGGTTTTCCTCGTAATCTTCAGGTTCATCTGTTATATATATATATATACATATAGATTTAAGCAACGAATGATCAAAATAATTTTATTTGATCTTTACAAGAAACTGAAACTTCCATTATAAACAAAGGTCATATATTATGTTGTGCCGGCTATTGCATATACGATTAATATAATTTGGTAATTATACTTAATAATCAAACGATTCGAAATTTTTAACGTACAATGTAGCAATAAAATTATTTATTTTTTTTAAAAATATTCATTAATCAGAATCATTAAATACAGCTGTTGCAACTTTTGTTAAAATTAATATCCGTTCCATTTTATTGATTGTACCCCATGTCGTGAAAAATCATGAAAAACAAATCAAAAACAAAAAAAAAATTTTCATTAATATTTTGCCTTTTCATTGACCTATCTTTAATGGTACACATTATCATAATTTTGTTATTATTCTACTGACGAGCAAATTGAAGAAAATCAGAAATTAAATTATGTCCTTGACACTATCTAAATGTATTAAATATGTACGAGTATGTGTATATATGCTTTTAAATGTATGTGCTTATTATTACAATTTATTAATGGAACATCATTCTTTCATTTGCGTTAACAACGAAAATAGAAAATATCATATAGAATATACCAAAAAAACAAATATATATATATATGTATTATGACAGTGATAAAGTAGTAGTTGTTACTGCTGTTGAACCTTGTTTATAGCAATTAAATCAAACAACACGCAAAACTTAATTATATTGCATAAAAAGCACCAACAAAAAAAAAAAAAAATGGAAGAAAGTTAAACAAAAATAAAGAAAAAGATAATTTGTATCACACCTTGTGTGTTATGTATTTAATATATGTTAATATTAATATAACTATGTTAACTATGTTATATTAATATGTTACTATTAATATATGAAATATAGAAGTGTTATATCCCTTTTAGGCTTATTAGGTTAAGGTTAAATTAGAAAAGAAAACTAGAAATAAAAAACTTAATCTAAAAATGAAATATAAAAAATGAAATTAAAATATTAGAAATGTTATAGTAGTTGCTAAAAATTAAAAATAGAAATATAAAAGTTATTATATAATAGAAATTATTTTATGTATCCTTTAAGATATGCATGTGTTTAATTTTTTGAAAAAACTGTTTTTAATTTGCATGATTTAATTAGGATTTGTATCTTTAAAATGATGAAAAAATGAAAATTTTCTTCAAAATTTTAAATACTTAATCATTAATATTTTTTAATGCTCCAAAATAAATAAATACGATTTGCTAGTACAACTTTTGTTTTTCTGCAGTTTTGCTTTTCTAAATGGAATAGTTTATTAGTTTTTCCATCAAATATCCTTATCAATACAACTACAATTCTTCACAAGCTTCACTTTAGTCCTCCTGAACTTTCACTTTCAGTAAAAATTGATTACATCTGAAGTTCCTTTCTATTTTAATATTTACTGAGTTTTGAACCACCAGTAAATGTCATTAATTATTATCTGACTTCTTATACTTAATTGTATTTTTCTTAAAATTTTGTAATTGTCATCGTTTTAGAGTCGATTATAATTATTTGGTAATTTTGTTGAACAGAATGGATTGCTCCTGATTTTGAGACACAATCACCCCTATACCTTATTTCTTATAATATCTTTTATACTATAATCTATATAATAATATTATTTTGACTTTAATACATTTTATAATTTTAATTTAAAATTACCTTTTTTTTTTTTATTTTTCAGGTGAGTTTGAGACTATATTAAAGCTTATAAAATAGAAACAGGAAAACTGGTCAGTAACAAATCGTGAAAATTGACATATAGCTTGTCATTAAATAATTATATATAAGTGTTATCAATATTACGGTAAATCCTGTATAAAATATATTTTTCAACTGTTTTTTTTTTTTGTATAATTTATACAAACCCTTACAATTAATTGCAATATTAGTAACAAATTAAAAACCAAAATAAAATTTTCAAAAAAAAAAAAAAGATAACATCCCTAAAAGTTTTAGTAAAAAAATGTAACAACATTTTTAACAAAAAAATTTAATAAAACCTTTCCACATATATATTTTTTTCTAAGAAACATAATGAACTCCTTTTTCTCTTAATTTATTTAAATTGTATTTGCAATGTATAAAAACATCTCGTTTACATAAAAATTTATTTTGTGTTTTCTGCTGAAGTATATCTTCTTTCATTTTACCCATTCAAGTTACAAGTTTTCTTTTTTTTTTTTTTACAAGTAACACTGCACCATTTATTGTAGTTACAAATTGTACTTAAATATACCAAAATATTCTCTTCTTCAATTTAGAAAATGAATTTTAATCCCATTTATCATTTGTATATAGATATGTATATACTATGCAATATTATTTTACTAAAATTTACTATATATATATATATATATGACTAAAATCATTTACTACAATATTATAATAAAAATAAAACAAAAATAAAGAAGGGCACTCAACTAAAAGAGTATTTTCAAAATCTCCTTAGGGAATATTCTGGATATTTTTATTATATATTTTTTTGATTTTTGTTTTTTTTTCTATTTTCTGTTTTTTTTTTTAACCAAAACCAAAATAATATGATCTAAAAACATAAAAAGTCAACTTACTTAAATTCTAACGAAAAAAGAAAAAAAAAAAAAAATAAAACTAAATTACGGCAAAATAAATATCAGATAAGATACGGAAGTATTTACAATTGGCAATACTTGGAACAAGAAAGAAAATAACAGTAAATTATATACATAAATAGAAATCTAACTAAGCTAACAATCATTTCATTATTGACTTACCGTTTACTTTAATTTACCATATATTTAATATTCTCTTTACCTACCCCTGAAAAATAAAATATTTTTTTTGCTTTTCTTTTTACTTTCGTTCTTTTCAATGTTTTCGTTGATATCTTTGCAAATATAATTTTGCGTTTATTTCTATCTCTTTCGATATTTTCGCTCATTCTATTTTGTTTCTCATTTTCTAATATTTTTTGTTACAATTTCAGATCATTGAATTTCTTTTAATTTTAGTTAAAATTTTAATACAGTGTTAGCAAGAGTTGATAAAAATAATTTTAAATTAGGAAGAGGATGAAATAAAAAGAATCTGAAAAAATGAAATAAATTTCTGTACAATTTAATTGTATAAATTTTCAGAATACGTTCTAAGTTTTATATTTCTATTAGATGAAAATAACCTGGAAAAGTTAAAATTAATTTTTTTTTTATATTTTGTATTTTTGAAAACTTATTTTAAATACAAAAATTTATTTAAAAATTATTTTTTATTTTTCATATTATCTTCTATTTTATTAGCACTAATTAGCATCTGTCTTAGCTTATAAAGTTGTTCGTGTTGGTTTTCTTTTTATATAATTTGTTATTTGTAATCCATGACTATTGAAAGATTTGTAAACTGCATTTAAGCAAAACCTATTTAATAAAATATCTCGTTTTATATCTGGTTACTAATTATAACAACTTATCTGTTTATCATAACGTACTAATCATTTTCACCAGGTTTTGTAATAATATGTTTATGCATTTAGGTTATTATCTGCGCAATATTCTTTTCCATATAACAAGGGTGGTTGTATTGGTATTTTCGTTATATCATTAACTTGCTTTGTTCGTTTATAGAAATTCACTTGTAGGCACAATGACATCAGAATACATAAAACAATCCATCAAGTACAACCTGATGTATTTGCGCCATAATATTATATTTACAATGAGCGTTTATATATGCAGAATTTAGAGCTATGATAAGGTAATTATTTACATTTTAGAGGATAAAATGATATAGTCCTTATATGAAAGGAAAAAGGAGAAGCAAACATCTTGTAAGATTTTGAAGTGAAGCAAAAATCTAAGCTTATAAGCTACTTACCCACCTAGAAATAAGTATTTAGAAAAGGTTAGATTCTCAAAATCTCAATCACAAAATCCTAAAAATTTTTTGATTTTGTAATTTTAAAATTTTGAAATTATGGATTATGATTTTTAAGTTTTGTAATTTTTGTAATTTTATAACTTTGGGACTTTGAGAAATTGGATTTCAGAATGATCCCGTTAAAAAAAGCGTGCTATGCTTATTTAAATCAGCTACAATATGTACATATTTGTTTTTGTTGAAAGCTATTTTTGAGCGATATTTGTCTATAAGTACTGTTCATTGAAGAATCATTACATCTACAGAAAATTTATTGGAGAATTGAAGGATCTTTTGTTTTTTTTTTAAATGAATCCTTTTACCATATTCATATAACTATAACATAAAAATATAAATTTAATTTTGCTTTCAAAACTAAAATACAATAAACTTATATTTGGCAGAAAGTTTGTCTGCAGAAAGTAGGAAAGAGATTAGAAGCTATTAAAACTAAAAGGATTGTCTCAGTTGACTATAGGTATGTAAATATAAAATGAATTTAATATAACTTTACTTATAAATATATGTACATATATTATATCAATTGAATTGAATTTAAATTTTGTTATAGTGACAACACTAAACAAAAACAAAAAAAAAAAACATATATTCTGTACTGTGACTGTGTTAACAAAATAAAAAATGACGTTGAATTAAGATAAAAACAAATAACAACAATAATATATAATAAATTCATTTTTATTTTTTTTTAAATCGAATTCAAAGATTTTCAATTTTATTTTTTATTTTTTCTTTTATCCTTAATGTATATTTTTATACCTACCAGTTGTTTATTTTTCCTAAACTACAGTTATTCTAAATATAATGTAACTGTGTCTGTTGTTTTGTGTTATGTATATTTAAGGGTAAAAATAAAAACAAAAGCCCCTGAAGGATATTATTCTTTTTCACAGCATTTGACAGATTTAAGAAAATAAAAATAAAAAACAAAAACAAAATGAGATAAAAAAAAAAAATTGAATTTTATTTCATTTGAATAAACATTGAGGCAAACAAAACACAAAGTATAATATTTCAAGATAAAATGACATAAAACACAAGAAATATGCATACATTTATAACATTTTCCAGGTTCGACATAAAAAGGTGTCAGCCCTACAGGAAAATCTACAATGAGGCGTTTTATCATATAAAAAAAAAACAAGAAAAACAAAATAATAATATAAAACCACAGTAATCTGTCATGTAAATGTAACACAAAACAAAAAAAAATATTTTATTTTTTTTTACTTTGACAAATTTGAATGTCACTCATTCAATTGTTTGTAAATTTTATTAACTATTTGTCTCTACTTCAGAATTAATAGTTAATAAGGATTACATTAAACATATTTTTAGATGATATGAATACAATGATTATCTTTCCAAAATATGGAAAGTGAAATATGATGTCATTTCTGTATGAAATAAAGAATACGTATGTGAATTCATCTACTAACGCTTTCTACAGGTATTATATGTACTTACTCAGTTATTATGAAGAGACATATTTTCCATTTTAGTCCAGATTTCAATTAACATTAACTATAGTATTGCTGATTGTGGTCTTCTATGGATAAATATCTAAATTTTATTTTTGCTATTTATTTATACCTGTTAACTGACATTATTATATTCTATAATTAATCAGTTTCAAAATTTTGCAAAAATTTATACCATCTAAATGCGTTCCAGTATATTTTTTAATTTTTTGAAATAATTTTAAGTAACATTTTCCATTTTACAAAAAAAAAAAATTGCCTACATCTTTATAAAATCCTAAAATTTGGCAACACTGTTCTATTAAAACTTAATCAAAATAATAATAACAAAAATTTAATATCACATCTTATTGTAAAATTAAAATTAGTGCAAGTCGTAGTAGATTTCTTTTATTTGTAAATCGAAAAACAAATTTAAATTAATTTCAATTTAGATGAACGGAAAATTTTGAATTAATATTTCCTATATCCAATTGGATCTAATTTAATTATTTAGAAAAATACAAACAAAAATAAATCTATACCCTAAAACACACTATAAACCTATAAAACAGAAAAATCCAACTGACAGTTTAAAAATTATGGTGTAACACTCTAAATAATATTACTTACAACTCTTTAGCTTCAGTTTAAGTTTTAATTGATATTTCTGAATAGATTTTTCTTGAATAGTGGTTTGACAAATTATCAATTTATATCTCTTTTTCATATTCGGAGGGACTGAAATACGTAGAGGCATTGAAGGAACATGCATGTCGTTATGATACAAGAATGATACATATGATATTTTCTTGCATATTCGCAAAGCACAAATTTTACGTTTTCTTTTCTTCTGTTTATTAAACTTTCCAATTTTGGTAAAAAAACGTTATTATAACTACGGTAAAAATTTTTCTTTTATATCCTATAGCTAATTTTCAATTTCTTATTATATAGATTTGAATTACAATTCACTATAAATAATTCATTCATTATTCATCAGTTGACATAACTTAATTCTATATCTGTACATTATTATATAATACATAAGACATATATTATATATAAATATATATTATATAATATAATTCCATCACTTTGAACATATTTTTTTTCCCTTAAATTTAATCGAATAAAGAGTGAATGATTGATGGTGTGTACATTGTCAATTTTTAGCCTGAAAATATCAACTGACAATTGTAATTGAATTATATGTTTCAATTCTTCAATTGTACAAATTTATTTGGTATTTTTGTAGTTGCTGTTGTTGTTCTGAACGAAATTAAGTGCCTTCTACAGAAATTTTTATAAGTAAACAAAAAAGAAATGAAGAACAAAAAAAAAAAAGAGTGACATAGTTTTGAAGCTTCACCATTTTAAAATTGGAAATAAAAAAAAAATAAAAAAATAAGTAAATTAAAATTGTAACCATTAACATATTATTAGAATTAAATTTTTGTGATTAATGTATTGTTACATTATTTGGTTATTTTTTTAGTATCTAAATACAATAAGGAATAGTATTTATTTTCATGTTTATTAACCCCCCACATTGACAATTAGTTAAAACGGATTAGATAAAATTTTCTTTAAAATTTTTTATTCAAATCAATCTATTAAAATTTTTTTTTTTATATTATATCGTCAAGATGTAAATATTTGCCGATATTTTTAGGATCCTTTTGCCTTTAGCATGTGGGCCATCTCGGTACAAGTATTCAATTATAATTATATTTAATATTTTGTTTACATTATTTTATTATATTCTATATATTATTTTTGACCTGACCGGGATTTGAAACAGAGACCTTTCGCCTGAAAGACCGGTGACTTAAGCACTGCACCATTGGTCAGATAGCATTAAAATTGTTTATTTTAAAATATTCCGCCTAAATGTATGCAACCAATTTTTTTGGAAAAAAAAAGAATTTTCAATATTTTAACTTTGAAGCAAATGGGATATTAACGAAGGACCCCACTTATTAAAACAAAACTACAAAATATAGTGTATGCTACAAAATATAGTGTAAAGTACATAATATATAAATACTATATTAATTAATACAATAATACCTACAATACAATAAGGCTTAGCAGCACAGAGTCTTAGCAATATTGCCTAATTATATGTAATAAGGTGTAATTTTAAATAAATAATACCGAAATAAAGAGCTGGGGGATTGAGTTCTTAAACATCATATGTATCAAAAAAAAAAAAAACAGAATAAAATGCTGTACAGCTTACAAACTTTTTGAAAAAAAACAAAAATAACCGAAACAATCAATACAAATCCCCATTGACCAAAATGTAAATGTAACAGTTCAATTTAATAATACTATATTTAATTCTATTTAATCCAAAAATAAATGAGTGAAAGTAAACAATTAAATAAAAATAAAACATCATATTTATTTAATTATTTTTTGTTTAAAAAAATTAAAATAAATTTTCGGTCAGTTGCTAAATTTGTTAATTATTTGCAATTAAGAATTTTTCATCTTTACAAAAAAAAAACAAAAACAAAAATAGATTAGACATTAAAATTGGAATTCCAATGAATCAAAAAAAAAAAAAAAGAAGAAGACAAGAAGAAGAACAAAAAAGGCCCATAATTTTTCATATATTTTTTTTTTATATTACCTTTTAGTATAATTTATTCGGAATTTATACCAAAAGTATTTGAACATTAAAAATTTAAGTAAAATATAATTAAAGAATATTAAATAAATTGTGGGCAGATATTTATTGTACAAAAAAATGCTATTAACCAACACTGTTGTTTGAATAATATAAAAAGATCCTATTAAACTAACAATGTAAGAAAAATAAGTTTGTTTCGATGAATATTTTCTTTTTTATTTTGGTTCAGTAGGGTGGGTTAGTAGCTTTTAGTAGGTGAAACATTCGAAAAATGGTTTCTATTATATAGGACTTAATTGGAACAATCATACCACATGTGGGAAATTTTTATAAAATGGTACTGAGTTGGTATAAGAGTGTTTGAATATGTGAAAAAAAGAAAGACGAAAGAATTCTGAGCGGTTTTTTTTAAATGAAAGTTAGATATTTTAAGTTTAAGTCTTTAAATTAAAATAATTTTTTTATTTTATCAAAGGTCTGTTCGATAAACTATTAGAATCATAAACCATATTAAAGAAATTATCAAAAACCATATTATTATCAATCTCAAGGTTTTATTTTAATTTTTAAAAGAGTAGTTTTTGAAAGATCGGTATAACTGTTTTTAATACTCCCACTATTTTTTTTTTTTTTTTTCATTCCTTTTCTTTATGAAAATTAAATTTAAATTCAAGTTAAAATAAAAGAAAAAAAAAAAAAGTTTATTTTTTTTTTCGCTTCTTTTAAAGAATAATTTCTTTATTATATTTTTGTTTTATTTTTTTGATTTTTTTTGAATGAAAAATGGTACGCAAAATTTATACTGCCATTTGTACTCATTTAATAGGTATGCGTTGGAAAATAATGCATTAAAAATTCGACATTAAAGAAAAAAAAAATTATTTTTTTTTTTCGTATTTTCAATTTACATAAATTCCATATTTTTCATTCAAATTCTGATGTATTTTTATGGATTTTTTTTTTATTTTTATTATTTAAATGAATTTTATTTCTAAAATTAAAATAATAAAAATAAACAAAAAAGAGAAAAAACTGAAATATAGAATTTTTTAAGACTTTAAACTTTAATTTAAATAGAATTATTTATAAATGATAAATTGATGTAATTATAATATTCATAAAAATACTTAAAAAAAAAAATTTGTAATAAATTTTAAAATTTTAAGTTACTGTAGTGTGTATAGAATATTAAAAAAAAATGAAATAAAGGGATATAATAATAAGATCAAATCAAAAATTATATTTTTGAATTAAATAATGATTGACTGCCATATTTTTGTTGAGAATGAAGTAAAGGTGAATAAAACTTTTTTAAGTTAAAGCAACACAAACAGTAAATGGATTCTATTATGATTAGAACTGGACAACTAAATAGTAAAATAAATAGTTTTCGGCGTATTATTGCTTGACCTCTCTGTTATTTCTTGATCTGTGATTCTGTGCATGTTTTTTTTTTTTGCCCTTGATGTCAGTAATCTTGGGTTTCGTTATTTTATAAGATTTTGTTTTTTGAGTTTTTAACAAGTAAGCATTAGTAGATATTTCATTTACGATATCAGTTCAGTTCAGATTTCTTATATGTTCTAGCTGTCTTCCTGACTTAGTCATATATTGGTTGGCAATTTGGGATATTCTTTGAAAGAATTTGATTTTTTAAATTGATTATTTGAGTGGTGAAACATTTTTCTAGCATTTTATTTTGTGCATTCATTTGATATTAATTATAAATGCCATTAGCATTATTATAAAAATTTATAAAAGAAATAATTTAGTGAATAAAAATAAATATATAAAGGTTAGTAATTTTCATAACAAATTCCACATTTTTTTATTTTACTCCCTGTCAAGCTGAAAGAAGGCAGCTTTAATACGAATCAACAACAAAATTTTGTAAATTTATTTCTTACAAGATTTCTAAATTCTTATTATGTAGTTTTTATTTTTAATCCAAAAGTCAACTGATTTTCTACTACAAAATTAACAAAAAAAAAAAAGAATATCCAAAACAAAAACCATTTAAGTCATATACAAAAAGTGTAAATAAGATTTTCTTATATAATTTAACATAATGTTTGAGAAATTTAAAACTTAATAAAAGAATTTATTTAAATTTTCTTAAGCGTTTTGTGTTTTTTTTTTTGCTTTGAAGGAAAATAACATGAATGTCCATAATATAACGCCAACAATATAATAATCGTAACCATAATTATGTCCAATCAGAGCACACCTATAACTTAATATTTTTTAGCACATTTCCAAAAAAATTTTGAAAAAATGTGCTTATTAGTTTCACTCTGTCCGTCCGTCCGTCCGTCTGTTTACAAAACTTCTACACCGTTAAAGATAGAGAAAAAAATTTTAACCATAGGTAGGTCTCATAAAAAAAATAATTTTGTGGAACAACTTTTTCATGTAGCCCCCCCCATTACGGAGCTACAGTCCCTCAAACTTTGAAAAAGCCCTATTTTTAAATGCATATATCTTATGTTCTGCTTAAGATTTTTTCAATCTGAAAACGTCATTCGACAGGTATTTCTTTTATCTTTGTAAATTAATATCAAAATTATACAATTTTTTTAAATTTAGTATTTAAATTTACCGTTATGTGAAAACCAAATTTTGCATGATTTTTCTACTTTCATAACTCCGGTACGCTTTTAGATAGAGCCTTGAAATTTTGGGGCAAGAAAGAACCTTTAGAATTAGTATAAGTTTGCTCAGAAAATTTGTTTGGACCACCCCCTGTATATGAGCTATTAGGGCTTAAAAATTGAAAATTTGCTATTTTTAGACACCTGTAACTTAGGCACCTGTACAAATTTTTCTTCGGCAAGACATGAAAATTAAAGGTTTAATAATATATTTTTACGTGTATTAACGGCTTTTCTTAGTTATATAGGATTCCGGACTTATGGCCCCTCAAAATTTCAAAAATGTCCTATTTTCACATTTTTTCTTATTACATGAAATTTTCAAATTTTTGTGTAAGTCACACTTCTGAACAGTTTGTATTGAGTTTTGGAAATGTGCGCTTTTAAAAACCGTTGGTTTACATTCTACCTTGTTTTATTCTTTATTCAATTTTATTATTAAATTTGATATTCAATTTTGGATTTTAAGTTATTATGTAAAATTTTGTTTAAAAAAAAAGTTTTTTTTTTTTTTTATTTCTTAAATTCATATTATTTGACCATATATGGCAACCCTGTTAAATAATAGATATATGTATACTGATTTCATACATATAGAGGAGATTAGAATAAATTTATTTAAATTGTCATTTTAAATTAGAGAATGGTTAAAACAACTTTGTTGACAACTTAACTAAACAAAAATAAAATAATTTAAATTTTTTTATTCGTTTTTGTTTTTTTTTTTTTTTTTTTTTTAATCCAGCAGCAGTGAGGAAAAATATATTTTCAGCGATTTTCGATTATTTTAATTTTGTTTTTGTTATTGTTATTTTATACTTATATGAAAATAATTTTGGTTTGTTTTGGTTTTTTTCTTTTATAATTATTTCTGTTCATTGTTGGTGGTGGGATGTTTCGTTATTTTTATTTGTAACCAAATACTTATTTGTGTTTTTTTTTTTTTTTTTTGGTTTTAAATGCAAATTAGTGAATTTTATTTTTGTTTTTGTTGGATTTAAATTTTTTTTTTTATTGTGGAATTTTTATTATGTGCAAAGTTTAAATATATAGATTTTTGTTGTTATACAGTTTGGTCTAATTTTTTTTTTTTTTTTTTTGGGTTTTAATTTTTTTAAATATATCGTGTTTTTTGTATAAAATTTAAAAATAACTAGAAAAGTTTTTATGGTATTTTATTTTAATTATACTGAAATTGTATATAAATTTACAGTTGGAAAATTCGAAGAAAAATTTTAAAGGATATAATTGAAAGCATAATCATTGGAAATTTAATTTGATTAAAAGTTATCAACATAATATCAAAATCATTTAAATTTAGGTAAAATTTTTAGTTTATTTGTTTTAAATAAAACAAAATATAGGAAATATTAAAAGGTGACTAATTGAATTAAATCTTACATATATAATTTTACAAAAATTATATTGGTTTTTTGGTAAGGCCATAATAGTTTTTTTGGTACGTAATTTAAAAAAGAACTTGCACACAATATAATAAATTAGTCATTATTTTATTACAAAATCTATATTAATTTTAATAGGTATAATAAGCAGAGTGAGTAATTTTACTTTAAATTATCAGAAAATAAATTTTTATATAAAAGCTGCTTCCTGTTAAAGGATATTGAAAAAAATATTAATACCCCTACTTTTCAAATATTTTAAAAACGTTTTTTAGTTTTAACTCTAAAAATCATTTTATTAATTATTAATTTTTTTTACATATGTAATTTTTTTTTTTTTTTTTGAATTTATGAACAGATGACATCCTCCGGAAAACAAACATTTTTACTTTTTTCAATTAATTGGCGTGTTTAGCAAAATGTTCAAAAATATAATATTTTAATATAGAAGAAAATCAAACAACCAAATCCAAATCAATTTCCTTTCACTTCAATCAATATCTAATTAAAAATTAATCAAATTTCACATAAAAGGTTTTATAATTTATGAATTAATAAGAATAATTTTAGAATGTATAAGATTACTTTTAATAATTTATGAATTTTGGTATGTAGATATGGCTGAGATGGAATTATAAATATTATATTCGATTTATAATATTATTAGACATAGTCTTAAATTGTTATATCAAAAGGAGATTAAAATAAATTTGACGTAAATTATCATGTTGTTTTTTATAACAACTAAATAATTTGTTATTGAGAAGTCTTTAATTTTCAAACCTCAATCTAGTGTATAATTTTAACATTATGCTACGAATAAGAAATTCAATTCACTAAAGTCCTAATAACTTTAAATATAGCAGTTATTGGTTTAAGCATCATAATCATAATGTACAGTATTATTTCTTTAAAACGCTTTAAACATATCCAGTTTAACGTTTTTCTGAAAATACCCGAAATACAATATTCTCAAAATATTATACCATTCATTTATAACGATATGACAATGAAATTCTTTAGATGCACTTCCCTTCGTTTTCAAAGAGAAAGCTTTATGTTCCTCAGATAATAAATTAACACTAAAATATCGCACAAAAATATTACAAAAAATCCGTCTATAAATTTAGAGAGTTAAAATTTTTTATTAAGTATTTTTAATTAAGTTTTCTATGTGAAGCATGTATATAAAGTAAACCTTTTAAATAGCGACAACGCCCGGTTATTTTGCAACTTCGTACAATGAAAAAAAAAAACAAAAATAATCAACACTTTTAAGAATTTCAAGTGGCGCGTTTGACATTAATGAGCTTTAACGTTACTTTGCAAATTTTATAAACGCTCCTAAATAACAATACAAATCTCACAAATTGTTAGAGCTACTCAAACCGTTATGGTCCCAAAAAATAGGTTTTTACTTTTTTTTACTTTTTTAAATTTTTTTTGTAAAAATTTCATATAACGGTACTTTTTTTTTGAACAAGTTTTTCCCCAAATGATTAGTCACTGATACCTTTCTTATGAAGAAATTCTAAAATAAAATATAAATGTTATAGTATTTAAGTTACTAAACTAGTTCAAATGCCTATACAATACTCATTTTGAGTCCATCAATTGTCAATTTTTATCTTTCATTCAAAACTTATCATCCCAATTCTATTATGCTTTATATCAATTATGCTTTAAACAAAATAATATGCACCTGTTAATTTTTTATACCAAAATTACAAATAAATCAATTATTAGAAAACAAACACATGAAAATAAAACCTACTTATTATATTCCCACTTTTTTTTAAAATTTAATAATTGTTTTTATCCTATACATATACTTTTAGTTTGTTTATTATGTCAGGAGATTAAAAATATTTTTTAGGAGGAAAAATTATTCTAATGGAAAATGGAAATGAAAAATTTCCTATTTTTAGTTTTTTTTTCCAGCCTAAAATTTGATACAATCAAAAGTAATTAATATTTTTTTTAAAAATTTTTTTTTTTTTTTTAATTATTTGAATTTGTAGATTTTTCTAAAAATTTTCTAAGTATTTCAAGGTTATATTTAAATTTATAAACTATGTACTTCAAGTAAGAAGATAAAAAGAGATAGAAATAAAAAATATCATTTAAATTTGTTATTAAATGTTTTAGAATGAATGAATTCCCCTTTTTTTCATTTATTTTTATAAACATTTTGTTTCGTATATAGGTACAATTTATTTGAGGTGAAAAAATATTTTAATTTATAATTTTGATTTTTTTAAAACTTATATTTTTTTAATTTATTTTTGTTTATTTAGTTAAATCTATTTAAAATTAATTATATTTTTTTTTTATCTAATATTTTGATTGTGTGTTTGGTTCTAATTGGATATGGTGTTCTTAATCTTTATTATTACATATACAAAATGTTATTAAATTAATAAAATAATAAAATAATAAGGTTTTATATGCTAATTAAATTTTTTTATGATTTGTGTCTTTAATTCAATAATTGGTTGTCCAACACAGTTAATGTGATTATAGATTTTATAAGGGCATAAAATTTATTTAGTCTTTTTTACAATGATATACGTCCACAAAAAGGGACAAGAAGACAGCAGGAAATATAGAGTCAAAAAGCCAGTAACTGAAACTGCAACGTACAATACAATTTACAAACATGCAATACAAGACAAGTAATCGAAAAAACCAAGGGTTTTCAAAAAAAGCACCTTTTCAAAATTAAAAAATATTCCATAAAAAGCCTGGAGTAAAGAGTAGATATATTGAAAAATAAATTTATAAGAATATAAATTATGTATTTTATTAATACAAATTATAATAATAATGAAAACAATAAGCAAAAATTGAGAAAAATCAAATTTATTATTTATTTATTTATGTAATATTATTGCATATAATAAATAAATTTACAATAATTTTTTGGCCGATTGCCTTAAAGGCATGTGGGCCGTCTTTTATATACTATATTATATACTAAATATTAAAATTATTATACACTAGATATTATAAATTTACTTAACTACATTATATTGAATATTAAATATTAAAATATAATGATACTATACTATTTATTTTTTATTTATATTTTCTCCCAAATTTGGTGGTGTTTTAGCAGTGCAATTAATTTACCGAGACTGACCTTGTCATTCTTTGCTAAAATTTCCATCGGTGACACTCTTTCATTTGCCCAAAAGATCGTTGTTTCGCTGCAGTTGTTGTTGTTTCGGTAATATGTGCTTGATGGTTAGCGTGTTGTTGCAGAAACGGCAGATTGAGGGATCTTCTCCGCTGAAGAGGTGTTTGTGGGTATATAAAGTGCAACCTATTCTAACTGTGGATATCCTTATTGCTATATCTCGGTTTTCAGTGCCTATTAAGCTAGATGCATTTGCATTCGGACTGTGTAACTTTCTGAAAGATGTTGAGTTGTCCCATACTTGTTGCCTATTTTTGGATGTACACTGCAATCTACTGGCCATTGTATATGATCTAGGAATAATTAGTTTCGTTGGGCGTATTGTTGCAACTTTTTCCTCTTTCTGCTATTTCGTTTCCTTTGAATTCAACGTGGCCTGGAATCCAGCAGATTTGTACTTTGCCTTTACTTTTAATTACTTCATTCCTTATCAGCGTTGTGGTTTGTGAGTTATTGTTATTGTTTTTAATAGCTTTTACGAGAATTAGGCAGTCCGTATATATTATGGATTGGTAGTTTATAAAACCAGTTATCGTTTTGACGTTTTCATAGACATTGAGCTATGATTATATAAAACACAAGTTGTATGGCAGCTACTCAAACCAGTCGGTCGAGTTTTTTAATTTTCAGTAGAATATCTGGCATTTGCATAAAAATTACATGATTTACTTTTTATATGCATTACTTTTAATCTATCATTATTTTTATAGTATCGTACGGACGGATGGATGCAAGTACATTCATCAGTTAAATAAACTAACAAAATCGATCCTTAGCTAGAATATATATATTATACTTTTTAATATCTATCTTGTTTGCTGATGTCCCAAGTTAACTGTTCAGTTTGGAAGCGGTACAAAATCTCGTTTTTATACCCGTACGATAGGATCGGGTATAATAAAATTACTCCTCCGTTTGTAACACCTCGAAATAAGCGAGCTAGATATACCTTCAAAGGTATGGATCGGATCAGAAAAAAATTCTAAGACTTTTGAGCCATGTCCGTCCGTCCGTCCGTCCGTCCGTCAGCACGCTAACTCAAAAACTAAGAAAGCTAGAATCTTGAAATTTACACAAAATATTCTGGGAGTAATTTGTAGGTTCCCTATTTTTTTTGGTGAGTTTGGACCAAGCCTTAGGGTAGCTCTCAAACACCTAACTTTTAGATCCCCACATTTTTTTTGCAATAGAGCTATGAAATTTTAACTACTGATAGATCTTACAAAAATATTAATTTTATTTTTAATAACTTTTTTTTGTAGCCCCACCCGTTACGGAGCTATAGCTCCCCAAAGGTTCAAAAAAGCTCTATATTTAAATTGTTATAGCACAAGTTGTATAAGGTATATCTTCATTTTGAAAACGCCCAACGATTACTACTTTTGTTAGCTTTAAAAGTATATATACAATAAATATATATTTGTGGCATACGGTGTCTTAATTTACCGTTATGTGAAACTCAAATTTTGCAAAATCCTTCAACCCATCTATCTTCTAAACGGAGTTGGAAACTTGAAATTTTGACAGAAGTTAGATCTTTGAAAATAAGTATGAGTCATTTCAAAAATTTTGTATCACCCCCCGTTTAGGAGCTGTAAGGGGTCAAAAACTGAAAATTTCCTATTTTTAAACACCTGTAACTTGAACACCTGTTAAAAATTTTTTAAAGTAATACATAAAAATTAAAGCTTCAACATTATATTCTTATTTCTGTTAACAACTTTTTTTAATAATATAGGGTTACTTTATAATTGACGAAAGTGTTACTTGATTTTTTCAAATTTTCTAACAAATTTCTTCAACAAATTTTTTGCGTTTGTTTTACTCGATAATTTGAAATTGTTGAGGATATAATGCGTAGTACATAAAAATGTAAATAAATAAACAACATAACGGTTGCTTGAAGAATTTTTATTTATATGATATTGTTATACATACATATTTATATAATATCATGTTCGCTAGTGAATGAATGATAAGAGTATATATGTATATTATATAGCGCCGTATTTACATACATATATGTATTTTATTGTACTTATAAGAAATTATTCTGTCAATGGAATATTTAAATATTATATAATATAATATTTAAAATTATATTTACTATTTTGTACTAAGTAAATTTAATATACATTTACCGCTTAGTATTAAATGGTATTATAAAATATTTGAAAAAGTTTTGGATTGATAATCGTTATGTGAAAGGTTAGAATCTGCTTTTGAAGAATGTACATATAAACATATAGTTTGAATATATGTACAACCCATTGTTCTAGAAATTATAAAATTCACCCAAATTATTTTAAAATACTAAAATATTAAAAAAATAATATTGTGAGCAGAGTGACAGGCTGTGAACATACTAACGGTTCTTACGGGTATCTAAGAGTTGACAAAGGCAACTGTATTCTTCCTCGTTTTTTTTTTAAATCTCTTTTTTTTCAAATCTCCTTCAAAAAAAAATTAATTTGAAACAATTAAATTTTCAAAAAAACGAGATTTTCAAAAAAATTGTAAAAACGTGATTTTATTCACCTAGATTTTGTCAAACGAGATTTTGTAAAAACGAGATTTTGATAAACGAGATTTTGTACCAGACCCATTAAGTTTAACTTAAAGATATCACTGTTCTATATAAATTTGAATAAACATTTCTTTCGCAAAAGAGTAAAAACTAAAAATAAATTAAATCCTTATAAATAAATAGTTGTTTTTTTTTTTTTGTTTTTAATAAAATGAACTTAAAAACAAATAATGTTTCAGACATTAAATAAAAGTTTTGAAATTTTATTAAATTCATCGTTTCATCTTCCAATGCCATTTAATTTTTCACTGTGTTATAAAAAATGGCTGCAAAAGAGTTTGAGTTTATTTTAAAAAGTTTTTAAACAAATATATATATATATATATATACTTCAAAGAATTTGGTTCTGTAATTTGATTCTCTATATATCAACTTTATAACACTTTTATATTTAATATTTTAATATTCAATTAATGTTTGTAAAAAAAAAAAAAAAATGTACCTAATCAAATAAACGATTCTTTCAAAATAAAAAAACAAAAAAACAATTTAGATGTTGCTTTTATATTTTATTAAGTACCAAAAATAATTAAGATTTCATGATACTTTTACTCTTTTATTTATTTTAAACTTTTGGTTTTTAATTATTATTTCGTCTTAAATAATTTGCATTGAAAAAAAAAAAAATAATTTAATTACTTTAAAAAGAACAACAACAAAAAAAACCGATTGAAAAATTTTTTTTAACATTATTCACAGCTTTTACAAAAAAAAAACGAACTTATTCCTTTCTATTTTTTTTTTAAATAAACCTTACAATCTTTATTTATTACCGGATGAATCACTGCTCTTACCAATTTTTCTTACAAAAATAAATATTAAATTTAAAAACAAATAAACTTTTCGTAATAAATAACTAATTATAAAACAGTTAAACACAAAAGAAAAAAAAAAAAAAAATTAACCTTTTTTTTTATTTTCCCAATATTTTATTTAAACATTTCAACATTTTCCCTTTATTTATAATTTCTTTACAACCCTCAGTTAATAATTTTCGATTCAGAAAAAAAACTTCAAAATACCATAATTTTAACTTTAACTCTTTTATTTCCTTATTAATTATCATCTGTTCTATATAATTCTAATTAAAAGAAATTAAATTGTTATAAATTGTTAAAAAATTAACAATAAAAAATTTTCAATAAAAATAAAAAAAATTGAAGAACTCAGTCCAGTCAATTAGCCAAAAACAATAACAATTTCTCATATATTTAAAAATTAAAAAAACCCTCAGGACTTGAAAAAAATAGAATTAAAATAAAAATAAAATGGTTATAATTTATAAATTATTGGTAATTGGATAATGGTCGAATAATTAAATTAACAAGTTGATTATTCAGTACTATAGTATCTTTTATTTTAGTCCAAAGTTTGGACTCCAAACTATAGATATATTATTGTCAGAGAAAATTATTTGAAGATACTTTTTTGTTTTTTAGTTAATAAGTATCTTAAATATTTTCTTTTTATTCTTTTTATTTTTTATTATTTTTTAAAAATAATATTTAAGTATCTTAAATATTATTTTTAAAAAAATTCTAGAATAGTTAGACATTATAGTACAAAAGTATTATAATGAAGTAAATTTAATTTGAAAATATTTTATTGAAAATTATTTCAGTTATTGCCCTCTTTACTTCCACACTAGAAAATTGTTAAAATGTCTTTTAAATCAGTGCTAGATCAGCAAATTCGAACCGAAAACTGTCTTTTCATAAAAGCACTTTATTGAGGTCGTGTATCTAATAGGATCATTAGAATTCTGTATATTAAAATTCCTAGTCTAGTAATTTCTAGTCTATAAAATTTCCTTTTCTTTCTCTAACAACGGATTTTTATTATATTATGAATTTTTCATTTATTAGTTATTAACAGGTTTGTTCCCTTGTTATATCTAATTTATTAAACTCTTAATGCAATTTGTAGTTGCGATTTTGTAGTTTAGATGAAATACAGGTTATTTTAATTATACACAGGTATTTATTTTTTACCCTTGTAATTACACTCTGGAAAAGGATCACGATTTTTAAAATCAGTCATCCCCCTACGAAATAACAACAACCCAAACATTTTTTAATAATTTGAAGAATTTTATGTAGAAATAAATGCAATCCTATTATTTACCAGAAAGTCCAATAATCACCAGATGAATGTAAGTTATAATATTTGTCTGTCTTTTCTTTGCTTTAATCGCTACAAATTTAAAATTACTACAATCACATCCACTGTGCTCATTTCATGTTGTTGTATTAATTGTATTCTTCATTTCAAAAATATATAAGTATCTGTACAGAATGTCTTATATCATCCCAGTATATTACTTTTTAGTATAATACAAATTTCTTAGAAAACAATTTTCCAGGACATAATAAATGATCAGTTGTCATTTATTTGGTTATGTCAAATATATTTTTAATTTATTTATAACGGAAATGACTCATTAGTAACTTGTTGAATTTGTTTTTTTTTTTGCTCATCCCAGCATATTTTTATTCTGAAAAGCACCTGATTTTCTCCATCTGCGAAATTCCTTCTATATATATATATATATATATATATAATATTTATTATCTTTTTAAAAATTTATTCATCATTTTGTATCCCTTTTTTTTCTATCATTGTTTTTCATTTTATTCCCCTTTTTTTTAGTACCATTAAGTTGATACTATGATAAATGAGAAAGGATCGAAAACATAAAACTGATATCAGCAACAGTTATTTATTTTTCTTCATTCCTTTAATTTTTTTTTATCTATGTATTCCTTGTTTGTTTTTCCCTTGTCTTATTTTTCTCATAATGTTATGTTTTATGACTTACACATACATTCGTTTTTCAATTTAATAATAGGATACAAGATGGTGTTTGAATCGGTTTAGGTTTTTGTTTTTTTTTTTTAAATTTTATTGAAACTTTATTATCGTTAGCGGTTTGCCGCTATACAACTTTACAGTCATTTAGAGTTTTAGTTTTAATGGGTTTTTTATTTTTTTCTCAGTTTTGCATTCAAAATTTAAAATAATGGAAAATATATTAAAATTTGAAAGACGAGAGATATTTAAGTGAATGTAAAACATTTAACTGTTAAGTTTTTTTTAAAGAGATTCTATAAATTTTGTTACAACAAAAAAAAAAAAAAAAACAAAGAAAGAATTCGCTAATGGAAAAAAATTTAATGAAAGAGATTATGAAGTATATTTTTTTTTTTTGTAATTAAAATTTTTTAAAGAACAATGAAATATTTTATCATAATTTGATATTCATTCGAAAAAAAAAATAATTTGAATGCGAATTTACTGAGAAATTTCTTTCTGTAAACGAATTGGTGAATTTAATAATTAAACTTTATTTCATAATTTAAAGGTTAAATTAATTTTAAAAAAAAAACCAGAAAGAGGAAAACACAACTCTAGGATAGCCGCATTCACTCATAGGTTATGCCATTATACCATTACTATAAAATTTAATAATATTTTACAAAATTTGAGATTTTTAATTAAATTAAGTCTCGAGATATATTGATATAACTTTTTGAGGTGTCGAACGCCCAAAAAAAACTAAAGTAATTGCCATAAAACTTGATCATCTTTTAGAAAATTTCAGATCCTAACTTTATTAAATTTTACTAAGATTTGAAAATATAAATTTCTCAACTGCCCGAACCTGTTGCGTTAGACTAACCAAATTTTTCAGATATTGTTGGCATAAAACTCAACTTTTTTTCACAAAATTTCATATACCGAGCTTTAAAAGATATACTTAGTTATTCTCATACAAAAAGGGAGTCATATATTGCGCCTTCTTTAAACCTACGATCGAATGTGCTCAATTTCAATATCAAAACTAACAATTTCATAAAGATGGTAAAAATTTCTAATTTTTATTTTTTATCACCGGATCGACGTACAAGGCTTAATAGCTTGGAATTCGACTCTGAGGTGGAGCGTATCTATATCATCTCTTAAAGATGTAACAAACATAATGATAAATGTGTTATACTCTGAAACTACCTTGTAAATGTTATAAAAAAGAAAACAATGAGGAGAAATTATTTTAGAGAATATTTAATAGATACTAAAATGATCAAGTTACAGTTAAATATAATTTTTTATTAAAATAAATTGTAAAGTCTTTTAAACATTTTGGAGTCTACAAGTACGAAACGAGGGGCTACAAGTGCAAATTTCTACACCGTAGAAATTCCTAGGTGGTTTAAAAAACTAATTATGGAAACTCAATTATTGTGAGAACATGCATGATAAAATGTGGAACATGCTTCCTTCCAATATTTTCCCATCTGATCATCATCCATTATATATAATTCGCAACTTTTCAAAAAATATCTGTACAGATTTACTTCTAATTTACCCATCAACCCTTCCTTATTGTACTATTTTTCTCCAATTCCTCTCCCCAGTGCCCAATCCTATAATAACTTTGTATAAAGGAATCCTTTCCTAGTCGTTGGGTAGCGTGTAAAAAAAACAGTAAACGTTTTAAATGAAATTCGGTTTATTTTACATTTTAATTGAAAAAAAAAAAAAAAATTAGATACTTTTTTTAATATTTTAGATACGTGAATACTTTCACCTTGGGAAATATTTAGTTCCATTTTAAAATTTAGAAAATCGATTATTTTTAACAAACTTTTAAGATTTTTATACTCATATTTTTGACATGTATTCCTAAAAGTAATTTTACTCTTTGTCTTTCTACCTTACAAAACAAAAACATAAGAGATTTAGATTTCGGTTCAAAATAAATTAAAATTAAATTTGGTTCCAATTTTGTTTAATAATTGGAAATACAATCGATTTCAAATCATTTAAATAAGAACTATTTCATCTATTTGACATTAAAAAGATATTTTTAAAATTAAATTTTGAAAGTTTAACCTCTGAGTAGACAATGAAAATTTTGATCCTTGTTTAATTTTATTATGCTAAATCTGACATTAAAAATATCATCTATACCATGTAGTACAATTGTTGTATCATGTAATACAACTGTTAAGATTTTATTTAAATTTGAAAAAAAATTTCAAATTTTGGTTATCCGCCATTCGATAATTAAAAATTTGTGGTAAATTTTAAACTTGTTTTACATAATTTTTCAAAATATTTTCAATATGTAATTAATAATTTAAAAATAATGTTCAACTGCTTTCATTTGCTTTGTTTTGTTTTTATTTTTAATAGAAAAAAAAATTTAACATTTTTAATAAATCATTTTTTAAAATGATGCGGTTTTTTTTTTTTTGATATGACAATTGTAATAAAAATAAATATTATATTTATTATAAATTTAATTCTCCCTCTATTAAAGCAAATTTAATATTTTTAGTATACAAAAAAAAAATTTTTAATCCCAAAATGTTTTGTATTTTGATTTTAATTACTGGTAGCTGAAAAGGATTCATTTTCACAATGGGTAACCTTAAGGGTGAACTTGAAATTTTAAAATGAAAATTTATATTTTTAAATTTGAAATTTATGAAATTAAGAAAATCTATTTGGACCATTACTGTTATTGGACTATTTTTGTTGGACCAAATTTGTCTAAGATGAATAAAAATATATTAATAAATAAATAATAAGCTAATAAATTATTTTAAGAATCTTTAACTCACATGGATAATGGATAAATTTTTACTTAATTTTAACTTTAGGGTATTCGCAATTTTTTTTGATTTTACTTTGATTTAGAGAAGAATTCTATATCTTTTCATACTTGTCAAAAATGTTATTCTCATCTGAAAATTTTATTTGTTTTTTTAAAGTTTTGTAAAAATAGTCCGTAAGCTGCCCTTAGATTAACATTTACTCAATTTTAACATTTGGAAATCTCAATTTATTTGCTTTTACTGACATTTTCATTTTATAACTTTTGGTATTTGACAGATATGTTATTTTCTGCGAAATATATTTATACATACTTTTATTCTGAATTTTGAAAGATATGAGTGTTATAACTTCAGTACAAATCTCTAAATTTTACATGCAAATGTAATCAAATGCAACCTATAAGTACAAATGTAATCTATGCAATCAAATTTCTTTAACATTACGTTACTTACAAACTTGGTGAAAATTCCACAAAAATAATTCATTGGTAAATTTTTTTGAGAATAACATTAAGGTTAAACACGTTTTGATTCATTATAGATATAAATTTAGTTTTGAAATGGCATTCTGTAAAAGATATGTTTCAATTCTAATAATTTGTAAATGAAAAACTTTTATTTGACTGCTGTGTAAGACCTCATGATTATTATTACCTCTTTATTTTACATTATTCCGTTTTAAATTAAAAAGTATAGGAATCTTAAGAAAAATTGCATTTACGCAATCTAGTAAACCAAAGCTCCCAACACTAAACAAAAAATCATAGTAAATAATTAAACCAATATAAGGCTTTATTTTTGTACTTTTATATTAGCGGATACTTTACCTTAAATTTTACTTTTATCAATTTTAAGCACTATTCGATTTTATTTACTAACATTCGAGACAATTTTCTTTTAGTAGAATAACTTAAGCTTGTAACTGTAAAAATCATTTTAAAAATACAAAGCTTAAATTTAAATATGTATCAGTTGTGGTTGAGTTATATTTAAAATTATGCATAAATTTTCTCTCTTATTTTCTTCTTTCATTATATATTTTTTTGTTATACCCAAAAACATAAAAATAAAAGTGACAAAAAAAAAATAAAAAAAAATCAAACACAGTAACAAAATAATATTTAAAAAGTCATAAGGCAATCTATACATTTGTATTTATAACTATACTCATTTTTATATACAAATGTTGTTACCATTGTTCAGTTAAATACAACATATTATATTAACAATTAAATACAACATATTATACAACATATTATACAAATATTTCATTTTTGTGTGTTACCAGATGTTCAATTTCAAGTAATCCTGTAAAAATATATTCGATCGAGTTAGAATTAAAATGTTTTAGGATGATTATCATTTAGATTTTAAGAATTATTAAAAAGAAATTTTAGAAAAACGGCTACATTGTGAACAAACGACTTTCTACTACATTTTGAGCAAAAGTAATAAAAACTTCATATGTAATAATACTTTGTTATTAGAAGACCTAATTATAATATTTTGAAAAATATTTGAAATTAAGCATCTATTCAAAATTCTGAAGTGTCAAAGTCATACAAATTTATAGATTGTTTTCTAATAGTTAATACCTATTAGGAGATGTAATTGTTGACTTTGCTACTTACCCTAGTCGAATATAACAGATTTTGTTAATGTGTATATATGATTTAACAATATCTTTTAATTCATTTTTTACAACTCACAGAAATAGTTTTTAAAACTATATTTAAATAAAGTATTGCAAACTTTGAAAAATTATTTGAAGTTGCTTAGATAGTTTAACACTACATTTACATACTTATAAGTCCAGTAGTATTGAATAAGCGAAATATTCCAATAACCAGATTTACATTTTACATTAACTTAACTCCAATTTTAAAAATTATTCTTACTAATTCTTCAAATGTTTTATTTTACATACATATTTGTAATTTTTTTAGTTACTTGCTTTTTATGTTTAATTTGTAAATTGATTTAGTTATAAGCCAAGCGACTATGCTGTTTTTGTATTGGTGTTTAATCCTGCATAGCAATTTTTATTATTTGTAATAATTCTTTATCATATATATTTTATAAATGTTTACTAATCCTTGTCCTAAGCACTCCCATTAACAAATTTCCTCTCCTTATTGTAATCCTCCGGTTCCGTCATTTCGTTTGATGTCTTTTTTTGTTTGAATATGATATTAATTGTCAAGGAACTTACCTTGATTGATTACCTTGCATATGACATTCGGTTATATGCAAAAAAATAATAATAATAGAATGAACACTCTCCGCGTGCGGGTAGGGAGGGGAATTGGTCGTGGGACTTATTATTACCATAAGTCCATAAGACTTTTTATAGTCTTAAATAAATTAAAATACTAATAATGACTTGTAATTATGTCAATTTGAAATGTATCCACATATTTATTTTGAAAAGGTTTAAAAAATTAAACCATATAAAATGGAAAATTAATTGATTTTTAAAATCACTACTAATATAACCTATCATTTGTCTGATAAAAATCAAATTATCTAAATTTGTCTTAGAGTTTTTCTTAGGTCCAATTTCTTTTCGACATATAAGCTAATAGAGTGACCAGACATACTTTGTACAATTTTTTTTTAGGTTTTTTTTGGAATAGCATTTATTTACTCGTATATTAATTGCGATGAACTCAATTCCAAATATATCATTGCAGAAGCAACCAAATATTTTAGAAACTTTATTAGCTGATCACGAGTACCTAAAGCTAATTAATTAAAAGCTAATCTTGTTAAAATGGTAAATTCATTTACGGACAATTTTATGAATACTAAATTAGAATGATATTAATTATTATGTTATTTAATGTGTGTGTGTAATAATGTTTTTGATATGATTTAATTCTTTATTCAAAATTTTTCTATATAATTAACATCTGGCAAGTCTTTAATTTACTGTACTTTAAAATTATTTTTATTTATAAAATGAAATTACAGAAGGATATTCTTTTTTACGCAAAACTCATAGTAAAAGTCATTGTAATGATAATGATGATTTGTTCTCATTTCAATTTTAGTTTTTCTTTTTCTTAATTGCTTAAAAGCTTTTGGAAATTTTCAATTATCATATTATCCAGAAATGGTCAAAGAATCCTTTTTTGGGTGACTGTTATATATATATATATATATATATATATAGAATCTATTATATATGGGTTATGAAGTAGTTTTAATGCCAAATAACAGAGATAAAATAATGATTTTTAGTTTTCTTTATTTTTATGTATATGTACAACAAAAAGTTAACGAGTATTGGGTCTCATCTGATCTGATGATGTTGTTGATGAAGATGAAGATGAATTTACATTTATTTGATTCCAAAAAAAAAAAAATCAAAAAAAAAAAATATCCTAAGAAAAAAGTTTTGTTTTTTGCAGCTATTATCATTCATTTTCTATCTTGTTCTGATAAAAACTTTTTTTCTTTTTTGTTCAATTCCTAATTGTTCCAGAAAAATAGTTTGCAAATTTTATATTTATTATTGTTATATTCCAGAAAAGTTTTATAAATGTCCTATATTTTCATACAAATTTTTGTTTTTCATTTTCCTTTTTGTGATTTATAAAAATTTAATTTTTTGAATTTTTTTTGTTTTTAAAAAAAGTTTTATTTAATTTTTTCTTTATAAACATTTGTATATATGCATATTTATGTATATATCTGAGAGTTTAATTAAAGAGATCCTTAAATTTACAGATTATATATAATATTATATTAAGATATCGTATCTATAGAAATAATTATGATAGCAATTATTATAATATGATTTTATGATAGTTTAATTATCCTGAATAACAAAAACTATTGAAACCACAATTAAAAATAAAATAAATCTGTATATCAGTTTTTATTTTAAAAAGAAATTAAGGATACAATTTAAATGTATAGTTAAGAAGAAAAAAAAGATAAATTTTAAGAATAATTTTAAGAAATTTTGGGGTTACAATATAAAATAAAATAAGAAAAGTTATCTTTTAATAAAATAATATTGAATTGATGTAACATCAGGTATTAACAATTTCCAAATTAAATCAAGTGTAATCTTTATAATTTTCTTTTATGTATGTTATATCCTGTATCCCGCAAACTGAACTTTACGTTTGTATTAAAGGTTCCAACTTCCTAATCAAAGATCCTAAGTTTGGATTAAAATTATTTTATTGGTTAAAGTTAGTTTAAATAGTTTTGATTGGTTAAAGCTCAGGAATATCCGGAAGAATTACATGCATTTCTTCGCTTGTTAATTTTTGAAGTTTACCACCGCCCCTCGTAATTAAAACAAAAGACTAAACAAGAAAAAAGCTTAAAATACGCTGCAATACTTTTAAATATTTATTTTTTAGTTTTCAATTTATAAAATTAGAAGATCTAAAAGATTTAAGAGCTTTCATACCTCTTTAAAATTTGTTATAAATATGTATTACGGCTCATACAGTATTATATCTTTCAAAATTAGTTTACATTAAAGATTTTAAACATCACTATAAAACTTATTAATATAAAATTTTTTCTTAAAAATCATTTACAATATTTATGGTATATTAACAAAATTTTAAACTTGAAAAACTTTTCCTATATTTTTTCATCAACATCAATATCTAAAACACCAAAAACTCATTTAAAACTTAAAAATTGGTTAAAAATTAGAGCAAAAAAAGGAAATTTTTCCTCTTTTCTTCTACTCAAAACAATTTAAAATTTTAATGGTTAAATTTTTTTATATTATTATTTTTATTAAAAATGGACTCCTTATATTCCCAAATAATTTCGAAACATTATAAAAATTAAATAGTAAAAAAAAAAAAAAATAATAAACAGGAAGAAAAATCAACAAATAAAAAAATATTTTCAGTTTTAAAAATAAAAAAAAATTTCAATTTTAATTTGTGCTCAGCCTCGATATTCTCTGAAGCAAGAAAACTAAAATTATTTTTTAATTTATATTTTTTAAATCAAAACGTTAAATGAAAATAAAGAAATAAAATATTCTTATTATTGTTAATATTATTTTTTTTTTGTTTTTGTTTTTGTTTTCTTTTTTGGTGCCCTAAAATCCTTGAAACGAAAACTCTATTTTAACTCTTATTTTATTCTTTTTAAATGTTGACGATTACATTTTTGCTAATATTAAATTGATTTTTTTCGTTTATAATAAATATTACAATTTTTTTTATTATAGTGATTTTTGAATCCTGGCTTTTCAATCAACTTTTTCTTTTTGAATTTTGTTTTTGGCCTTATCCTGTATTGATGTAGACATGAAACTTCTTATGAATTAATTTCAGCTTAGTTTCACTAAATCAACTTTTAACTTAAGTATTATAAAATGTTAATGTCATTGTTGAACCTCTGCACACTATATTCTATATTAAAGATTCGTCCTACTGGATATAAACTGCTGCAGCTGTATCTTTTTTGTTCGAGAATTTAATTGTTGAGAGTTAAAGAAATAGTTTAGGGCTCACTCATCTTATTTCACCGTGGAATGATTAATAATTTTTAGAACAATTTGAATCTACCATCACTTTTGTTATAGCCAGACCTGTGGCAGAACTGCCGAATTTTGCAATTATTCAATTAATGTAAATTACCGACGATTTTCTTTTTAATGTTGTTTTTTTTGAGGATTAGTTAACTAACTTTGTATAAATCATTATGAGGCATTTGGGTTTCTAAATGCCACTATACCTCATAATTACAATACCTCATAATTACATACAAAACACCACATTTGTTTTTCTTTTTTCATTTAAGTAAAACTTTTTCATACGAAAATATTAAGTGTAGTTTTAGTTTATAATTAAAATGCGTTTTTATCAAAACTCAACTTTTAAATGAATTCCTGTAATACCTAATTTTTATATTTTTTTGTAAATATATACTTGTATGTAGATACTTATATTTATATTTATATAGTTGAATACCTATATTTGTTTTAATTTTTTTAACATTTCTTTTAAATAAAAAAAAAAAAATCTTTTAATTTGTTTTTATTTACAGGCAAATCATTTTTAATATGTAAATGATGCTTTTGCCCTCAGGTCATACTATTACCAGTAATGACCAACAGCCATCAAATCTGGGCAATGGTAGTATAGTTGGAGGTAATAATATTGATTATGGTACAATAACAGTAACAAATACAGTAGTAGCGACAAACGCAACAACAACTTCATCAATATCAAATGCAACTGGGACAATACAAACAAATTCTGGTGTTATTACAGCACCAACAGGCACTATTATGCCATCTGTCATTATGACAGCAACAGCTGTATCAACAAATAATATTGTTAATAATGGACAATATATGACAGTAACTGGTAATGGAACAGCTACAATAATTAATTCATCAACAATAAATTCAAATAATTTAGCTGATAATAATAGTGTTGTTGCTGCTGTTGCTAATAATTCAAAAATAGCAACAACAAATTCTGTAAATACAATACAATCCGTTAAAACTGCAACAGCTGCAACAAATACATATAATATAGATTTAACAAAACATTTAGATGTACTACAGGATGCATTAAAAGATGGTTGGACAGTTCATTGTGGTAAAGAAGGACGTTTATATTATTGCAAGTAAGTTAAAAAGAGTTTTATTATTTTATTATATGTATAAATGTATATGCATACATATTATATATTACTTAATAATAAATTTATAGTGACATTGATATTTCAAAAAATATGTACATAAGTTCATACATTTAAATTGAAATAAAAATAAATTAAAGATTGATGGAAAAATGGTACAAAAAAAAAAAAAAAATGAATGAAGTAAAAATCCCGTTAAAAATTTTTTTTTTAAATGTTGTCCCAGAAATAGTTTTAATTTTTCTTTTAATATAATACAATTTTTTTTTTATGCATGGTTTTACGTTTAGTTCTGAAAAAGAAAGAAATAAAACAAAAAAAAAAAACCAAACGATCCAAAAAAAGATATTTTCAATTTTGTTTGTGTTTTCTTACAACTATATAATATACTAAGTTTTATATTTAGGATTTCGTACTTGCAGTTTTAGTATTACTTAGTATTACATTGTTTTGTGTCAAGAATCAAGGATTTTTCAAAACTATATTAAAAAATTTTTCTTATATATTAAAAATCGACTTTCTTTATATCTTTGATGCCACAAATATTCTTCAATCTTTCCTGATGTTTTTTGTGCATCTATTTTCTAGTTATCTGTTTTTATATTGTTTTTTTAGGTGCTGGTGTTTGATGTTTGGAACTTCGTCTCTACAATGCTACTCCGTTCCGTATCTTTTTTTTTTTAATTTCTTACACCAGGCTTCATTATATCTTCTTCGATAGCCAGAAATTTTTAATCTATGTCCTACAAAAATCTTTTTAAATGAATTAAAATTTTTTGTTTGCTACACACAAAATGTAGTTTTCATCATTATCAAATTTTTTCATTCTCTTGGATGCACAGTTCATTAACAAAATCTTCTTCACTGAAATCTATTGTGTGTCAGCGTTTTAGTTTAGTTTTAAGTGTTCCCATATTTGTGTTGCACATATTTACTCCCATTGGTAAGGTTTGTCGCTACGTAATAAATTGTAACATTCCCTGATTCAAATGTTTTTCGAATAAATTCAAACTTAAAATATAAAAATTAAAGTTTATAGCAAATAATGTATAAAATATTGTTTCATGGTGTCTAATTTAAATTAGAAAATATTAAAGATACATATTATAATATAGTTTGTTATTTTATTTGCTTTGCTGTAATATTAAAAAAAAAAATTTTAAAACGAAAATAAAAAGTTATATCTTAGCAACAATATACTGTCATCATCACAATCTACACCCACATAGTAAACACTTTTTTTTCAAAAAAAAAAAAAAAAAGTAAAAAACAAAAATGGGAGATCCTTACAAAATAAGTATGCAAAACTTTTCCTTATATTTTAATTTCTGTTGATGTTTCTTTTGTTGTTCTTTTTCTTTTTGTTTTTTTTTTTTTGTTTCATTTTAATTTTCATTTATTTTTCATTTTGCTTTTAATGTTGATTTTAGTTTCAGTTTTTTTTTGTTTTTTTGAATATTTGAAACGAAAAGTTTTTAATTGTGATTTCTGACCCATTAAAAAGTTTCCTGAAAGATGAATTGTGTTATAATATATAATTTTGTTTTTTTCTTTTTCTTTTTCTAATTTTTCATTTTTTTTCTTTTTTGAATTATGGAATTGAAACTATTCTGTTTTTAGCACATTTCCAAAAAATTTTTGAAAAAATGTGCTTATTAGTTTCACTCTGTCCGTCCGTCCGTCCGTCTGTTTACAAAACTTCTACACCGTTAAAGATAGAGAAAACAAATTTTAACCATAGGTAGGTCTCATAAAAAAAATAATTTTGTGGAACAACTTTTTCATGTAGCCCCCCCCCCCATTACGGAGCTACAGCCCCTCAAACTTTGAAAAAGCCCTATTTTTAAATGCATATATCTTATGTTCTGCTTAAGATTTTTTCAATCTGAAAACGTCATTCGACAGGTATTTCTTTTATCTTTGTAAATTAATATCAAAATTATACAATTTTTTTAAATTTAGTATTTAAATTTACCGTTATGTGAAAACCAAATTTTGCATGATTTTTCTACTTTCATAACTCCGGCACGCTTCTAGATAGAAGCTTGAAATTTTGAGGCAAGAAAGAACTTTTAGAATTAGTATAAGTTTTCTCAGAAAATTTTTTGGTAACACCCCTTTTTTAAGAGTTATTACGCCTCAAAAATTGAAAATTTGCTATTTTTAGACACCTGTAACTTAGGCACCTGTACAAATTTTTCTTCGGCAAGACATGAAAATTAAAGGTTTAATAATATATGTTTACGTGTGTTAACGGCTTTTCTTAGTTATATAGGATTCCGGACTTATGGCCCTTCAAAATTTCAAAAATGTCCTATTTTCACGTTTTTTCTTATTACATGAAATTTTCAAATTTTTGTGTAAGTAACACTTCTAAACAGTTTGTATCGAGTTTTGGAAATGTGCGCTTTTAAAAACCGTTGGTTTACATTCTACCTTGTTTTTTTTTTTGTTGACTTTTATTCCATATTGTTCATATTTTAAAATGTTCATCTTTCCTAAAAATAATGAAATGAAGAAATATGAATGAAAAGTATATTTTCATTGTATATTTGTATATATATAATATCAAAAGACAGTAAAAGCAATGAAAAGAAAGGAGTCAACTGATAAAGGAAACAAATAAAGAATTCTTAATAACAAGAGAACTGAATATTTTCGTAAGTCGTTTATTTTTTTTTTTTTTTTGTTTATTTTTAAAAATGAAAATTTTTTTATTTCTTTGGTTTGTATAGGTACTGATACCTTCCCTTTTTCTTCTCTTTCTATTATCATTTTTAAAACAAAGAAATCAGTTATGAAATTTTTTCAAAATATTCAAAAAAAAAATAAAATTCCAAATGGAAATAATATAATGCACTTTTGAATTTAGTTTTCGTTTTTTTTTTTTGTCGAATTTTCCAATATTTATCTATAGAAATTCCTTTTTTTGTTTTTTTTTTTTGTTTTTTAAGAATTACTTTGTGCATTTTGATGATAATAAAAAGAATCTAAGGCATTGAATTTTCATAAATTTGATTGAAAAATTTTTAAATCAAATGTGAAATATACGATAAAAAATTTTTAATAAAAACATAAAAGAAAATATTTTTGAAGATTATATCAATATTGAATGAATTTAAAAGCATAATATAAACATAATATTTTTTTGTACTTCAACATACTGATTCGATTTTTAGTTTTTAGTTAAAATTAGAGATGTTTTATGATGCTCACAAAAGAAGTTTGTTTTTAGATAATTTTATTAAAAGATAGGTAACAATTAAAATCACAATTTACTGGAAAACAATTTATATTTTCACGTCCTTATTAAGATTTTATTAATGTTTCAAGGTTTTTAGGATATAAGAATGCACGTCACTAATTTGATTTTATAATCAAAAAAAAAAAAAAAAATTGTTTGATAGAATCAGTTGTAATTTTTTTTTTTTTAAGAAAATTTAAAACTTAAACTCAAATTAAAAGTCCTGTTCTTGTGACCAATGTAAAATGAAATTTCATATTGGTTACAGAAGAAAATTTGCACAAAATAAAAATAAAACCTTTCATACTTAACATACATTTTTAATATGAACAGTGATATGAGGATTTTATTTTTTTTATAAAATCAAAAATTTTTTTTTTTTGGTCATTTATACTAAAATTTTCAATGTTCAAATTTATTCTATTTCTCGTTTTTATATTGACCATAACTAAATACTCATAGTTCTATATACAATGTTATTTATAACCTAAAGTGACCATGTATTTTATGCTGAAATCCGAGACCAGTTCTAATAAATATAAAAAAAAGCTTAACACATTCCTCAGGACATAATTTTCTTAGTTTATTTAATTGTTCCCAATTAAAATATGATAGATCTTTCATTTTATTCATTTAATGAACATCAAAAATAAAATTAACAAAAAAATAAAATTATTATTCTTTTTATTTTTAATTACAAGAAATAAACTTTATAAAAATAAACTAATAATAATATTGCATAAATTTAAGCTTTTCACTTTTGTTTTGTACACTTCAACTTTTTAAACTGAAATAGCAATTATAGAAATAGATTTTTTTAAGTACCTAGCAAAGTAAATTCGCTAAAAACTTATGACATACTTGAATTAAAACAGTTGAATTTTTGAATTTAAATAATTGTTACCAGTTAAACCAAAGCAGTATTATTTAATTGGAAAAGTTACTTTACAAATAAATAGCAATAATAAAGTAAGATGTACAATACGAGACACTTTCCGGGACAATTTTCAATGCAGAACATACGATTTAAATCCGGTAAAGTCCTGCATAATACGGGACGTCTGGTCAGTTTATTATAACCTGTTTTTTTTTTAAACTTTTATTACTTAAATTTGTATAATTAGTAAACTTTTGTTTTTTTTTCCCAAACTCTCCCAATCTTAATATACTCCTAAAAAATTTTAATTAATTTTGATTTTATAATTATTATTTTTTTTATTTATCTTTTAAATCAATCACAAAATTCAAAATTATAAATTTGCAAAAAATCGAATAACGATTTATTAAATTCAGCATATCTCATCTTTTCTGATAAAAAACAAAAATAATGAAAACAAAAAAAAATTTTAATTAATTTTTGTAATAACCCCCCTAAAAACATCCTATTTCTCCCAGAAACATCCTATGTTTTTTTTGGATATTTTTATCTTAAATTTTTTTCAAATCAATAAAATTTATCTCCTGTTTTTTTTTTTGTTGACCTCGAACTGTTTATATCTTTTTTTGCAATCATCAATCATAATAATTGTCAGAATACTTAATTAATTTTTCCACTTACAAAATAATTCAAAAAAAAAAACAAAAAACACACAAAAATAAAAATAAACATTAAAATTATTTAACACAAATTCATTTTTCTATTTTCGTCTTAAATTCCAATATTTTATTAATTTAATTTTTGGGATTTTCATTTTCTATAATGGAATCATAGTATTTACGAACAAAAAATGTATTTATATATGTATATAAAAAAACAAAATCTATATAATCTTTTACTATTATATAAAAATATTCTTCCATGTAAAAAAAAGAAAAAAAACAAAAAAATCTTAAATTTCTATACTCAGCATTCTTTATATTTTCAGCTACACTCATAAATATCGAAATTTAAACTATTTACGTCATCATTTCTATATTTTCCATTAATTTTTTAGTTTATTTTTTGTTTTTGGTAATCTGGCAATAACAGTGTAAAACAACAACAAAAACAAATAATTTAATCTCATGGTCATAATCAATATGCCCTATGGCCTATTTTTAATATAATATTTCTTTTTTTTTTTCTTTTATTAGTATTTTTAAATTGTATTCTGTTCTTTTCTTTTCACTAAATGCTTAACATTTCACTTTAATTTGTTAAAAGTTTAAATTAAAAAAAAAAAAACAAAAACAGAAAAAATATTGTTACTGTTGCTTGCCACTCAAGTGCTGCCACTGGTTGTCAATGTTTCACCGCCTTTCTATATATACCTATACCTACTTATAATATGTTTAAATTAATTTTAGATATGATGAGTGATTTATAGTCTTTTTAATATGTATTTACGGCACAAGAATATTTTTGGGTGGACTTTTAATAGTTTTTTTTTGTTTTATTGCTGATTACAACAAATTGATTAACATAACATTTACAGTAAAATTCATTTTAAGTTTATAATAATTTAAAAAAAAATGTTCATATGATTTGATTGAAATTTTCAGACGAAAAACTTAATGATATCAACATAATAAAACATTGAAAATTATTCTTAAATCAATTTTTTACCTTTTCTTTTTCTTTTTTATTTAATATCAAGACTTTAAATGATGGTGTTGAATTTTATTAATATTATAAATTTATTTTACTAATATATACATATTAATAAGTGTTTTTATTATTAATCGATGAAAATGGAGAAAAAATATCAACTGCTTGAATCAAAACGACGTAAATCGAAAAATATTATTTTAATAAATATTTTTCATTTTTATGATAATTTGAGATAATAAAATATTAGAGATAAATGGCCAGAGTTGAAAAAAAAAATGATGAACAGTATAATTTTCAATTGATTTTAAATTAAGGCATTTCAAATCAATATTTTCGGCGTATTCACTGTATTATAATTATACCATAATCACTACAACTCAATATATTAACAAATTAATTAATTTACACTCAATTGTGTAATTATAGTTTGTGTCTAATGTTAATATTTTTCTCAAATGTATTTTATATTTAAATATTATATTTTAGTTACATTATTTTTAGTTTATATATATATAGTATATATATACATATGTATAACACAATTTTTTGTTTATTTACATTAATTACCTAAAAACATTACCACTCACTTAATATTTCTCAAGATGTAAACACTGGTACTTAGGCGGTGTCATTGTCATGAAATTTTTAAATATAATTAATATCTACAACTTTTTGTCTATTTAAATAATTATAGTATTATTTATAAAAAAAAAAACAAATTATAAAAGAGTTAAAGTAACAATTTATTCACTTCTTAATTACTCACGTCTGACCACTGGTGCAGTGTATAATTAGCCGGTCTTTCAGGCGACAGGTCTTGGATCAAACGCCGGTGAAGTCAAATTGTACAAAATTTAATAATAATAATGTAAAAAATATAAATAGTATATTTATAATTTAATATTTGTAACGTGAAAAGGAAAAGTTGATTTATTTCTTCATCAAATTATCAAAAAAACAAAAAAAAATTAGTGCAATTACATATTGTGTTGCATGGTAATTTTCGCTTTTTTGGACTGTATAATTAAATATTGTTAAAGTACCTGTTAAGTGGTAACTGTATATTAAATTTATAATTTTTTATTCGCATTGTTTTAAGATAAAATATCATTATTAAGAGTCGTTTTTTTAGAGACTGATATTTTTTTTTAGTTTATTGCCCTGCCATATAAATATGACAAGGAAATTACACATAGCCTTTCCTTTTCAGGCTTTTCTGTAAATGTCGTAAGGAGGAATTATTCTTACGACGTGTATGGGATTCGAACACACATTCTTTCGGTGTTTACAGCATATTTTTTTTTTTTTATGCATTTCTCTGCCACATGAATGTGGACAGAAAATTACACAGTCTTTCCTGTTCAGGCGTGGCTGTATATGTCGTAAGGGGTAATTATTCTTACGGCGAGTGTATGATTCGAACTCACGCTCCCTTGGTATTTACAGCGTATTTTATACGCTCTATAGGCCACCAAGGCCCATGACTGATATTAGATTTACCTAAACTTAAAACTTATATCAAACTGAAAACTTTCCTTTTGAGTCCTTATCGATATATAGTCTAATCTAATTCAAAATTAAATACAAAAACAAAATAATGAAGATTTTTTAATATTATTAATTAAAGTTACGGCAATTATGATGGTTTATGATACTCTCATAAAGTTCAAAGTTCTTTATAGGAATCTTTGAAATTTGTTTTATTTCATTCAAAATAACTCAAATTGTGGTAATTTTTTTTTTTCATTTTCTGTTATTTAAAGTTTTGTCTTCAAAAGTTTTTTTTTTTAAAAACCACATAAAACTCCTAATTATGTTTTTATAGGGACGCACACACATATTTTTTGAATGTTTTAATTTTTATAACTAATTACTAAAAATATAAATTTTTTTTCCCAATCATTAGAGCATTGGTTTGTTTTAAAAGAATCTTTTTTCTCAAAAAGAATTTTGAAGAAAAAAAAATATTTTAATTAGTACCTAACTGAAAAGTCTTTAAAATACTTTGTCAAAATATTTCAAATATTCGTTTTTAGAAATTAGTAAATAGTTTCTTAATTTTTAATATTCATTAAGATTAAAGAATTATGAACTTAGTGATTTTTTTTATGGGCTTCAACTTTTTATGCCTTTTTCTTTTGATATAATTTTAAATTTTAAGTATCTCTATAGATTTTTAGTATAATTCAGTAAAAATTTTGTGATGGTAGTAAAATTTAATGAATTTAAATTTAAAAATACTATATTAGTATATTTACAATAAATAAAGATAAATTTCATAACTTCTGAATGAATTCTAAAGTTTCTTTTGATTTAAGCCTATGATTTATAATTAAAATATTAAATATAATATAATAGATGTAACTCTTGTAATTTGAGTTCTAAAAATAAAAATACTATACAAAAGATTAGGTTATTTGGCAACTTGTCAATATATGAAGAAGAAAAGTTCGTAGAAATCATAATAGGTTTAATTAATAGGGTTAAGTAAAACATTAACTAAAAATGCTTTATTTAAAAAAAAACAATGCGTTTAATTAAAAAAAAAAACCTTCCTGTGGAATGAAGTAGTTTGTCTTCAAAAGCAGCGTTTACTGACTTCACGAATATATAAGTTATTTTGACTCAATGCAATATTGTAATATGTGCAATTTACAAATTTTGCTATTTTCAAATTTGAATTTAATGCAGAGGTTACCATGGTTTTTATAACACATTTGCTTAAACATTTTTGCTCAACTCTTTTTCTTAAACTAGAAAAAGTAGTTACTGCAATTATGTTAATTAAATATAGGGGTCGGTCTATTCGTTAAAAAATCGAAAAAAAAATGCCGAATTAAAAATTTTTTTTTTTTAATTTTACTTTCAATTATTTTGGTAAAAGCAGTTGTTTTTTGATACCCACACTTTCGATACCCATGCATTTTAAACACACGGTATTTTAATTTAATTAAAATTAAATTTAAATTAAAAATAAAAATGTAAACCCAAACAATTGAATGAAACACTTATTTTATAACCAAATTTAAAATACTTTCTAGTAATTTTTTACACCTACACCTAATAGTTCTGTCCATACATCTTTTCTAAACAAATTGTTCTAAATTTTGATTTTGTTACTTTAACTATATAAAATCTTTCCTAATAATTTATGTGGATAAATATTTTGAACATATAAAATAGTTGATTTTTTTTCTTCCAATAACAAAATGAAACCCAGTGGCTTAATAATTGTAATAAATGTTAACTTTCATATAAATACACAATCGATGATTGCACATCTTCAGAGGTTTACTAACAATGTTTAAAAAAAAATTACATTAAAAACAATAAAATTATGAATAGTTCAATCATCTTATGATTTCTTAACCTCTAAAACTAGCATAGGGTGACAATAAGTTTTTTCCATCCACGATGATCATTTAAAATTCTCTTAAGTTATCGTCTTAAAGTTTGTGGTTCACACTTTGCTTCGATTTATCTTTTATGTTCGTCCCGATTATTCTATATGAATTAAGCATCCTGCATGTATTCTGTTCTCAAGATTATTTACTGATTCGAATCTGAAATTTTCTGACCATTTTCAAGTTAACTGTGCTAAAATAAGAGTTTTAGTTAAAATCTATCTTTTGGCGAAATTTAAAAATTATGAAATCTATTCTCAACATAATATTTACATTTTATTTTTTTTTTTTATCATATGTAAAGTAAAAAATAAAATTTATTTTTTTTATCCTGATTTTTTTATACTAAGTATTTTTTATATACTAATATTTTTTTTACTTTCTTGAAAATTATTTAAATAATTATACCTATACGAATATTTACATAATAATTACAAATTTCATACTAAAAATAAGAAACAAAACTTGATAAACATCTTCAGGACATTAAATTTTTTTTTGTTTCTTTCTACTTTATTTATAAATGATTTTTTTTTTACTGTTATTTTTCTTTATTTAGATTTTCTTGAATATTTTTAATTGAAAATATCTATTCTTATTTTTATTAAGAAAATAAATTAATCAAGCAAAACTTACACGTTCGAACTTTGAGTATTTTCGAAAGCTACTACAGAAAAATTTCAGAGGAATGAGCAAAAAGCTTTTATTTATCCAATGACAGAAAATTAAAATTTAAAAACTCGTAATGAATATTTAAACGGTAATATGGATTCAAAAGTTCTAAAAATATAGGATATGCCTAAAGTGTTTTATCCTTTTTTATTTCAAAAAAAATTCAAGATATTTTTTCTACTGTTTGTATCCCTATTTTATAATTAAAATGCCATATTTTAATAGCAATTAATTTGTTAACAACATACTGACATATTTCAACATACCGTAAATAAAATTTAAGTTTTGAAGACAAATTTTTAAAATGCTTTGACTAAAATTCCATGACATTCTGTTATTAATCTGTTTTAATACATGTTTTCTAATTTTTATAATTTTTGCACAAACTACTTAGAATCGTAATTGTCATATAAATATCGTAAGTAAATGTAATTTCTGTACTTTTAAACACAAGATAACAATTAAAGGTCCGCATTAATAGAAGTTTGGGGTAAACATTTATTCGATATTTATGTTAAATATACTTGGATATACTGGACTTAAATATACAATTATACGTTTACGGCCATCAATGCTTTTTGTTAAGTTTTATTTTGAAGTTTCAGTGTTTTTAAAATGTTCTCAATTTTTACAAAATATTCAATTTTTATAAAAAATACATATATCATCTGGTTAATACCCCAGTGCACAACTAGTTTGAAAAACTAAGTATTTTGATCCTTAATTAATTGTTATACAAAATTTAACTCTCCAAAATTTCTGAAAGTTTTCAATGAAATAAGATAACATCTCGTAAATTAATTTATAACTAATTTAAATTTATAATAATGTAATCTTTATAAAATTTAATAAATTATGTTCTTATTTCAATATTTATCTTCATATTTCTTTAAACATTATCAGAAAATATTAAATTTTTTAATTGTGTATACATACTTGTATTATAATATACCGTTTCTTCTCCTTGTAATACCATATTCAGGATACAGTAACATTGTATTAGAATATACCTACAATAATATAAATATGTATTATGTTTAATTTAGAAATTAAGTAATTTAGAAATTTTCTAAAAAATATTTCCTAAACATCGTCCAATTTATTTTAAATTTCAATTAATAAAAAGGAAAATATTTTTCGATTTACATTTTTTTGAATTGCATCTAAAATCTAGGGGATAGTGTCATAATTCCAAAAAAAAAAATTCCAAAGTTACAAAATTCCAAAATATTGAAAAAAAAAATCCACAACATAAAATATATTTTTTGGGATTGACGATAAAGTTTTTTTAGCAAGCTTTCAAACATCAAACTTTAAAAATTTGATTAGTGAGTGTGTCTCTACCCCAAAATGAAAGCGGGAATTTACTTTGGTATTAAAATATATTGAATGAAGAAGAATTTTAAAGTTAGTTACAAAATCAGAACTACACGCCTTTTACAGAATATGTATAAATGTAAATATGTGAGATTCTGAATTAGGGGGAATTTTAAAGTTGAAATCAAAATCAGAATTATACGTCTTCCAGAATATGTTTATATATGTATGTATATGTGTGTATATATGTGTGTATATGTATAAGTGAGATTCTAAATTAGAAGAGATTTCATAGTTGGTTCCAAAATTAGTGTTTCAATAATTTATTTAGCTAGAGTTTTGGGACGGCAACCCCAACTTTATTCAATATATTGTTGTTGAAATATGTATGTAAAAAAAAGAAATAGATGGGATTTTATTGTTGATTACAAAATCAGTGTCATTTGTTTAGGGTGGTTTGAGGGTGGTAGACCCCCTATTTTAAATGCCTTGTTATTGAATGTTGAAATGTGTATCTAAAAAGATGTTAGGAACAATTTAACAGTTATAAAATCATAGAGTCTCAATAATTTGTTTAGCTGGTGTTTTTAGCGCTATTTAAAATGCTTGCCATTAAATTTTGAATTTTGAAATTTTTTTGTGGAATTTTTCTTTTTGGAATTTTTTTTTTTGGGTTTTTTTTTCTGGAATTATGTAAATGGTGTTTTGGAAATGGAGTTTTTTTTTTGAATTTCGTATCCAACCCAAAATCTAGTCTAAAATCCGAATTGAGATCAGAACGAATTTAAATTTTTTTTTTTGTATTGCATGTTTTAATGTCTTTTTTGATAAAGAAATTTAGCTATCTATCGTCTTTTTTTGTTTTCTTTGTTCTGAAAATAATTTATAATCTGATATAATTTTTTTTTAAATATTAAATATTTATTTTTGGAATTATAAAATATTGTTATGCATAGATACTCATAGTAAACATAATATACATATATATATAAATCTGAATTAATAACATGAAAGTATATATAAGAATTTCCGGTAACTGAATTTTCATGTATATTTTATTTAAGAAACCGGATATTTCTATCATTTTCATAAAATACTTTTAATTTTATTTTAGTAAATTTTTGTTTTACTTGTTTTTTTTTATATTTTGGTTTTTTTTTTTTGTTTTTGATAATAAAATTCATTTTCTCTAAGAAATTATATTATAAAATGAAAAATATAAAAAACAATATTATTGTTCGAGTCTCGAAAAGTTTAAAAACAAAAAAGAGAAAGAAAACTTTTCTCTTAATTCACTTTATCTATTTTTGCTTTGAACTTTCGTCTTTAAAAAATGTTTAGTTAATTTTTGCAAAAAATAAAAAAAAAATAATTTTTTAATTTTTTTTTTGTTTCTTTTTAAATCTAATTTTATGTTATGACATAATACGAACAACGGAGTCACATATTGACCCTACGAATAAATTTAATTATGTCAGCGATCCCTAAATAAAAATGGACTAAAAAAGTTTTGTTTTTGATTGGGGTTCAAGTAAAATTATTTATTTAATAATAATAATAATTTTTAAAAACTTTGAAAACTTTTTCTTTTTATTTTTAGCACATTTCCAAAAAAATTTAAAGAAAATGTGCTTATTAGTTTCACTCTGTCCGTCCGTCCGTCTGTTTACAAAACTTCTACACCGTTAAAGATAGAGAAAAAAAATTTTAACCATGGGTAGGTCTCATAAAACAAATAATTTTGTGGAACAATTTTCTCATGTAGCCCCATCCATTACGGAACTATAGCCCCTCAAACTTTGAAAAAGCCCTATTTTTAAATGCATATATCTTATGTTCTGCTTAAGATTTTTTCAATCTGAAAAGGTCATTCGACAGGTATTTTTTTAACTTTGTAAATTAATATCAAAATTATACAATTTTTTTAAATTTAGTATTTAAATTTACCGTTATGTGAAAACCAAATATTGCATTATTTTTCTACTTTGATAACTCCGGCACGCTTTTAGATAGAGGCTTGAAATTTTGAGGCAAGAAAGAACTTTTAGAATTAGTATAAGTTTGCTCAGAAAATTTTTTCGGACTACCCCCTGTTTATGATCTATTAGGGCTTAAAATTTGAAAATTTGCTATTTTTAAACACCTGTAACTTAGGAACCTGTACACATTTTACTTCAGCAAGATATAAAAATTAAAGCTACAGTAATATATTTTTACGTGTGTTAAAGGTTTATTTTAGTTATAAAGGGTTCCAAAGTTGCAGCTCTTCAAAATTGCGAAAAAGCCCCATTTTCAGATATATATATCTCAAGCTCTGCGTAATAGTTTTACAATCTAAAACCGCCAGTAGATCGAAAATTTTATTATCTATATAAAACAATATCAAAATTATGTAATATTTTGTAATTTACTATTTAAATTTACTGTTATGTGAAAACCACATTTTGCATGAAATTTCTTTCCTCATAACTCCGGCTAATTTTAGACACCTGTAACTTAGGCACCTGTAAAAATTTTTCTTCGGCAAGACATGAAAATTATAGGTTCAATAATATATTTTTACGTGTGTTAACGGCTTTTCTTATTTATATAGAATTCTGGACTTACAGCCCCTCAAAATTTCAAAAATGTCCTATTTTCACATTTTTTGTTATTACACGAAATTTTCAAATTTTTCTGCAAGTCACAATTCTAAACAGTTTGTATTGAGTTTTGAAAATATGCGCTTTTAAAAACTGTTGGTTTACATTCTACCTTGTTTCTTTTAATGTCTGGTGTTTTCAATACATTTTTTCTTTAAAATTTATAATATTCCTGCAAGTTTGGTTTTATTGTTAATAATATTAACGTAGATAAGCAGCTTGAAACGGGTTATCAGTATAGAACGGGTTAAAACTATAGAATTTTGATCAAATTTTAGATTGAGTTGTTTTAATTACTACTTAAATTTAACTTGAAGAGTAATAATAGAGGAATAATTTAATATAGTACAAAGGAAGTTCATAAAATATACAAATGCCTAGAGTTGTCTGCAATGATTTTAAATTTGGTTTATAATTATTGTACAAATAAAAAAGAAATAATTTATATTCATAATGTCATTGAAATCATTCATCCAAAACTTCTCCGCCATAAAAAGTTCTAGCTTTTTTTCTTTCAGTAGATTTTTTGTTTCGAATTTAAAAAAAAAATTGTCATACACTTTTCTTTTTCATTTAGAATTTTTATCAAATGTACATGTACTTTTCCAAATTTTAGTCATGATAATAAAAAAAGAGTGGTAAATGTAATCTGCAAACGTAAAAATCGATATGGTGTGTGTCTCCGATTGATTTCACTGGAATTTCACAAATAAGCAATTTATATATCAGAAAATTGAAGTGTTATTTTATTATACACAAAACCGACGGCATTACAAATATTACATACGCGTATATGCAATAAGAAATTCAGGAAGGTAACAAACTATATATTTAATAAATCAGTAAATTATCTAATTAAAAAAATGAAACATTATGAAATGTGAAACTTGAAATGAAACCATAGAAGTACAAAATCAAGAGTAGTAGTTGATTAACTAACACTCAAATTTCTTCTTAAAGTGATTGATTGAAAAAATTTTGATCAAAATGGTTTTAGAAAACCCCGGATTTTTTTTTTTTTTTTTTTTAGTGTATTCCCCTGTCAACATTAATGTGGCAAGGAAATTACATAGCCTTTTCTTTTCAGGCGTGGCTGCAAAATGTTGTAAGGAGGAATCATTTTTACGACAATTCCTCGGTATTACGAACGTATTTTTATAAGCTCTTATCCACTAGGCCATCGAGGCCTCTAACAAGAAGTTAGAATTTTTGTTCTTTTTATGGTCTACCCAAAATACCTTGATTTCAGCCTACTACTTATGTAATATAAATATGTTATGCGTAATCTATATGCAATTTAAATTACCTATATATATGTAATGTAATTTAAATACAATACGAAATACAATACAAATGCATAAATAAGCCAACTATTATTATTTAAGTAACGATTGCAAGTTTCATCTACAGTCACACAAAAAAAATATAAAACTTTTTCAGATTTATAAATTTTTTTTTATTTAAAAAGTAAAAACGATTTTCATAAATTATTTCGGGATAATAAATAAATCTAAAAGATAATAAACAAATGACATTTTTGGATATTATTATTAACATTTAAATTAAAAAAAAATTTTTTTTTAATTTCTTTTTGGCATATTAAAATAAAATGGCAAATTTTTTTTAGGATATTTACAAACTGATGCGGAAAAGTTAAGAATATTTGAATTATTTTATTAGAAGTTTAAAACGAACGAATCTTTTAGTCATTGAATTTTTTTTGTTTTCGGTTAACAAAATAATTTATTAAAATTTGAAAACAAGTCAAACTAAGGTCAAACTGAACAAAAATTTTATTTAAATTTTAAAATACAAAATCTTCTGATCAATTGTTTTTACCTTTAAAGGAAAATAAATTGAAAATAGAAAAAAAATTAATCAGAAGCTTAAGTAAGAAAAACTTAAGAGGAGAACTTAACTTAAGAAAAGAATAAAACATTTTCTTTTTTCAATTATAAATAACTATTAATCTATAAATACATGGAAAAGATTGGGTTCATGAATTTATAAAACAAATTATGATAAACCTAAAATAAATTAAATACTTATACAACAAAGAAATACAAACTGTATGCTTATTTTAGATTTTAATTATAAGTACGTTAAGGATCGTTTACTCAGCACCGGTGGGTAAATATTAATTTCATTTATACTAACTACCTGTGAATAGAATAAAACTGTAACTAATGTTTCTTTTCATGTTAATCACATATACGTTGAGGCTGAAAGTGTCATTTTAAAGACTATCTAATATGTATTTTAAAATTTTAGGCATTTGAAATTCAGTTCTAAAACCGTGTCGTAATTGATAACTTTTTACTTGCTGTAAAATAAGTTGAAAAAATTTTACTGGGGTCGCGAAAAAATAAAAAATTTAGTGTGCCAAAACATTCAAAATTTTGACAGGATTATTCAAGTTTGTCAACATAATTTAATTTAATTGATTTAAAATTAAAAATTAATAGAAAATTATAAAATTATTTTTCAATGCTCATAGAAAGAGATCAATAGAAATTGAAGCAACGAAATTCTTTACAAATTTATTATTATAGCCTTATATAAAACTGAAGGAAAAAGTTGTAAGGTAGAATTTACACTGCCTTGCTTTTTATACCCTACACCTAAAGTATAGGGTATATTAACTTTGGTATGGTGTTTGTAACCACCAAAAGGAAGCGAGTTAGGTATAGACATGTATATATATTCCGAATCAGGATCACCGCCGGAGTCGATTTAGCGATGTCCGTCCGTCCGTACGCACGATAACTCAAAAAATAATGATGCTATCTTGATGAAATTTATATAGTAGGTTACTAATTATGAAAGAAAGACTAAGTTCGAATCTGGACAAAATCCGTCCATGGGTTCGGATTCTGGAAGCTTCCGAATGATTCCGGAGCAAACGAGATTATCTCCAAAAGCAACAAAGATAGAACCTTCAAATTTTGTACAATGATGTTTCTTCCCGTTCGATTTATGTCTCTGAAATTTAAGAGGATTTGGTCCATGGGTTTGGGTTTTGGAAGCTTCCAAACGAGCACCAGAGCAAATGAGATTATCTCCAAAACCAACAAAGATAGAACCTTTAAATTTTGTACAATGATGTTCCTTCCCGTTCGATTTATGTCTCTGAAATTTAAGAGGATTTGGTCCATGGGTTTGGATTTGGAAGCTTCCGAACGAGCACCAGAGCAAATGAGATTATCTCCAAAACCAACAAAGATATAACCTTTAAATTTGGCAGGGTGGTGTTCTTTCATGTTTTATTTAAGTCTCTGAAATGTGAGAAGATTTGGTCCAATAGTTCGGGTTTTGGAAGCTTCCGAACGAGCCCCAGAGCAAACGAGATTATCTCCAAAACCAATAAAGATAGAACCTTTAAATTTTTTATAATGATGTTTCTTCCAGTTTGATTTATGTCTCTAAAATTTAAGAGGATGTGGTCCATGGGTTTGGATTTTGGAAGCTTCCGAACGAGTCCCAAAGCAAATGAGATTATCTCCAAAAACAACAAATATATAACCTTTAAATTTGGCCGAATGGTGTTTTTTCATGTTTGATGTAGGTCTCTGAAATTTGAGAGGATTTGGCCATGGGTTTAAATTTGAAAGAGTTTGAACCGTGGATTCGAATTTTGGAAGCTTCCGAACGAGCCGCAGAGCAAATGAGATTATATCCAATACGAACAAAGGTAGAACCTTTGAATTTGGTACAATGGTGTTCTTTCGTGTTTGATTTATGTCTCTGAAATTTAAGAGGATTTGGTCCATGGGTTTGGTTTTGGAAGCTTCCGAACGAGCCCCAGAGCAAATGAGACTATCGCCAAAACCAATAAAGATATAACCTTTACTTTTGGCAGAATGGTGTTCTTTCATGTATGATTTAGGCCTCTGAAATTTGAGAAGATTTGGTCCTTGGGTTCGGATTTTGAAAGCTTCCGAACGAGCCTCAGAGCAAATGATATTATCTCCAAATGCAACAAAGATATAACCTTTAAATTAGGCAGAATGGTGTTCCTTCATGTTTGATTTATGTTTCTGAAATTTGTGAGGATTTGGTCCATGGGTTCAAATCTTGGAAGCTTTCGGACGAGCCCCAGAGCAAACGAGTATATCTCCACAACCAACAAAGATAGAACTTTTATTTTTAGTACAAAGGTGTTCTGTTATGTTTCCTTTTCTGTAAAATTGGAAACTGACATTTGAAAGAATTTGAACCATGGGTTCGTATTTTGGAAACTTCCGGACGAGCACAAGAGCAACGAGCATATCTCCAAAACCAACAAAAGCCTTAAAAAAACCTTTAAATTTAATAGAATGGTGTTCTGGCAAGTTTTCTTTATGTTCCTGAGATGGATTCGATGAATTCGAGTGGCAATTCGGGTAGCTGACACAAACCTCCCAAGGACTACCAATCTTCGAAAATAATTAAGATAGAAACTTAAAATTTTATACAAGGGTGTCAAGCATATCCCAAGCGGATGCCTCTTTTACGTTCTTGAAATTCGAGTTGAATAAGACAGAAAAGGGAAGAAGTTCAAGCAGCTGCCAAAAACACTTATGGATTTTTAATTTAATTCGAATTATTCAGGTGTAGGGTATTAATAAGTCGGTTGCATCGACTTACTGTTACATTTACTTGTTTTTATTTAGCAGATCTTAATTTATATATTTAATCTATTAAGCATTTATAATATCTAATGTCAAAATTTTGCCTAACCCATATGGCCCATATAGTTAGGCATAATTTTGACATAGATATTTACCACACTTTAGTCAAAATTTTACTTAAGTAAGTGAAAATTTTATTTTCCTGAATTGAATTTTATCGATTCGCACGACATGGCCTAAAAAACTATGCGTTTGAAATTAAGATAAATGTTAAAAATTTAAATTAAATTAAACACTTTCATCAAATTAATTTTTGAAATGATGAAAAATGTTATTGAAATTTTCCAATGTAATTCTAATGCTTTATATAAATTTTGACTGACCACTGAAATCTCAATTATTTCCGAAATAAATTTATTCCTTTTTCAGTTTAATTTTTTTTTATTTATAACATTAATCTATTGATGTATTTAATTATAAAAGCATTTTAATGGCCACAACACAAAACTCAGGGCTTGGATAGAAAATATTTCCCGTTACGTGTATCAAACAGATTTATACAAAATGTTGTAAACTATAATTAAGAAACTACGCAAACAAATAATGTCCTGGCAGACAACCGTAATCTGAACACGTTTATGAAAATGTTTTTCTCACCAAATAATATTAACAATAATTTTAAAAATTTAGAATCTTTTCAAGGTATAATGAATTTACTAAGTACACATATTCTTTATTGTTGTACTTAAATTTCGGCATGAAACATTATAATTTAAAGTAAAACTAATAACTGTACTCTTAATATAAACTATTTGAAACTTTTGAATAATATTTTATATTGAAACCAACAATATTATTAAATAAAATCATAATTTTTTTTTAACATGAAAACTTTTCAAAAATTTTTAATAAAATATTTCAAGAAAAGTATTCAAAATATTTTGGAAAAGAGTTAAAAATCAAGTATAAAAGTGGGATAATTAATTGCAAAACGTTCTAAAAATAAAACTTTTTTTATTTTCGCTGAAGGTTGAAAATTTAAAACTTCAATTTTTAATTAAGGTTGTTGCTTTTTTTTTTTTTTTTTTTTACTTTTATAGTTTTATGTAATATTTATATTTGTATTGTGTCTTTGAAAATTCATTCGTGAATGAGGCAAACTAAATGAGGCAACACAACACACAGGAAGTGTTATAACATTGACAAAAAATGAAAATTTTTGCTCTAATTCCTTTTTAAAGAAACATCTGTAACGCAACGTATCGTATATTTTACAATCTGTTTTTACTATCTATCTTTTCAGATTATTAAAGATTTTCCTGTTATTTTTGAATTTTTTTTTTTTTTTTTTTTGTTTTGTATAATTATTGAGAATGTAAGACAAACAGCAACAGTATAAATTAATATTTCATGTATTTTTTGTAGGTTAACCTACTACTTTCAATGTTTATATTTTTCCTGTTTTTCTTTTATATAAAAAGGATTTTCAATATTAAATATCATATTTTTGAATAACGAATTTCCTTCTATTTTTTTTGTGTATCTTTTTTAACAAACAATTTTCATTATGTAGGGTAACCTCTCCATTAATTGTTCTGTTTATTTATTCAAAAAGAAATATATGAAATATTTAATGATACTTTTATAGTTAAATGTTGTTATTTTATTAAATGCTTCTTATCCTTTTTATGTTAAACAAAAAATAAACTGTTACATTTACCTTCTTCAAAAATTGACAGGTATTTATGTAACTTATAATATATTATTTATAAAAAGTAAATCAGAAACAACGTCTATTTTAAATGTTGTTTTCTTATCTAAACGTTCGTGTATATTTTTAAAACATTATGACTTGTAGAAGTAAGTACTCGTAATAATCCGACCCGTTTAATTTTGTTTAAGCAAAATTTTTTCAAATTTTGCAAAAATGATTTCATCTATTTATTCAATATAATTATAAATTTCATTTCATTTTAATTAAATCATAGATTATTACGACAAAAAGCCAATTGTTATACTGATGAAATAAAAGTTTATTACCAATACTTTAACTACTAAACACAATCTCTGTGTTTTAACGAAACAATTTGTTAAGGTACTATAAGAACTATTGTACTGTTTGGTCAAAGGATGATTTTATTAAAGAATAAAAATTAATTTAAACTTAATAGAAAAATGTGGAACGAAGATGTTAATGTTCTTCTTAAACCAAGTGAAATTTACAACTATTAAAATCTCTAATCTCTAACATGCCAATAATTGAAAGTATTAGCCTGCTAATTGAAATAAAAAATGGAAAATTTTTTCATTTCATCTTCATTTCCTGTTTTTTCAAATCTATTTTCGCTTTAACGGATTGAAATAGTTTTTTTTTTTTTTTTGTTTATTTAAAAAATAATTTTTAATAGTTTTTCGCATAACAAAAATAGAAGCAAATAAATATAAAACATAGATCCTTTACATTAGTTATAAGTTTATAGTTATGTTGCGCGTTCAAGATCAGAAAAAAATTTTGTTTTTCAAAAAAATTACATTAAAGTGCACAAACAGCTTGCGGCAAACAGTAAAAAAAAAAGCAACAACAAAAACAGTTAAGGAAAACATAACACGAACAAATTACGTGTCCTCTTTTTTTAATGCAAAATAATTTCTTAAAATAAAATTCAGGAACAAATCGGGGTTGAGGAAAGAAAATATATTTTGAACAAAATGTAATATTTTTTAAAAATAAAAATAGAAGAAAAAGAATGCGGTAAATAAATGTAACTGTAAATTGATATGCATATACTTATCCTTTTTTAAATAACTACTCGCTAATGTAGTGTATAGTGTTTCTACAAATCATTTTTTTTTTCTTTTTCTTGTTTTTTATTTTATATGTTATCACGTTTTCCCCTTTCATTATAATTTTCTCTATCTTCCTTTTCTTTTTTTTTTTTACTTCTGTAAACATTTCTTTTCAATTTAAGAGAAAATTTTAAATAGTACTATATAACTGTAAAAGGTATATATGTTATAAAACGTGATAAGGATGTGTTGCATCATATTTGTTTTTATTTTATACAATTCTTGTAACGTACAATAATTTTTGGATAACATGTTGATTTTGGAATTTGGTTAACATGAAAGTTAAATGCATCATCTAAAAATAACCAAAAGTTTTCACTATATATCTGAATATTTCTAAAAAAAGTTTATGAAATAAATAAAATAGAATTGCCGATATTCCCTATAACCTTTTTTGAAACACTTCGATTGCATCATTTCAATGATATTTACTTAATAAAATATTATATACGATATGCGTATGATATGCATATTTATCTAAGTGTTATCCCTCTAAATCTCTCACTTTTGTAAATGTATTATATTACTTGAAGGTTTTTAAGCTTGAATTTATACCTCAAATCTTAGATTTACTAAAGTCATATTTGATATGCAACTCAATTTTATTATTTTTTAAAACAAGAATTAAGATACTATCTCTAGATAACAAACAACTATGCAAATTAAGTAAGAATCAAAAAAATTTTTTTTTTTTTGATTTATCCCTATAATTGTTTTGTTAAACTACTATAAATATTTATAGTTCTAATTTTAATGAAGGAACATGAAGTTGTTTGTTATCAGTTTATTGTGCAATTCAATGTATATAGGGTAAGATATGGAAAACTCAAAAGAAAATTATTTCGCGACATAAGATAGCTTTTAATGTAAAATCGTGATGCATTACAGTAATTTTTCTGTTTTTTTTTTTTTGTTTTTAAGAAGATAATATCAAGGATTAAAAAATAATAATCATAATAATAAAATAAAAAAAAGCAGTGAAAATAAAAAAAGAAAAATTTTTATTGCTAGAAGCAATATTTGAAAATTTTATATTTTTCATAAAAAAAAGTTTTTTTTCCATGTAATACGGAATTTTCTTTTTGTTTTTATTTTTGCAAAATAAAGAAAATTGATAGTTAGTAAAAAAGAAAAAAAAAATGTTTGCATATTTTTTTTTCTTTTTGTATCTTGGTATACCGTATCATTATTTTCTTTACCTACTTTATATGCAATTTATAATATTCTGGAATTTTATATTTTAATTGAATTACTTTTGAAATTCAATTTGTTCAATTGAATGCATATTATATGCATATTATTGAATAAACTTAATATATGTTTTATATTTTTATTCAGAATAAAATCAAATTAAAATATTAAATCCTTTAAAAGAATCTGATTGAGTAGATTAATTAAATTATAATACAAATCTTTTGTAATGAAAAAATTAACAATTTTTAAAGATTATTATAAGATTAAAGAAAATTTTGAAATTTTATTTTTTGATTTCGCACAAATTTATTTTATATATAGGTTGAATCTAACTAACATAATATAATCTTCAAAGGAAACAGACTTTATTTTGAACATTATCGTTTTAATAATCATTAAAAGAATGCATAATAATTAAAACTAAATGATATGTAATTAGGTCTATAATAAAACAGGTTAGAACATTTCTCGGATAAATCTGTTGAAATTGAAATAAAATCAAAAAAAAAACATGAATTTCGCTTTTATTTCAGGTAACCTTTAATCAATGAAAAAATTATTTGATGAGATTTTGGAGCACGAGATATTAATTCGCGAGATTTCGAGACTCTGCCTCATAAAACAATATTGGGTTTATTATAAAGTCAAAACGAATAGGTATATGAAAATGACACTTGACACTTAAAATAAAAATATATAAAAAATTGAAACTTGATAGAAACAAAAGAGTGTAATTAATATACAGGGTAGTCTACCAGTAATATACCCTACCAATTTTCAAGAAAATCCATAAAAAAATAATTCGTTGATGATATAACCAAATGATTCGCTTTTTCACCTATCGTTTGAAAACAAAACTTTATATCTAGCAATATCTATTATAAAGGACATGATCAATTTTTAATTATAGGTAAAACAATAAATTATAGGTAAGTAAAGGATATACTCCGAATCTATAGAAGACTCAAAAAAACTACCTATTGTTTATGGTAGTTTTTTTTTAGTCTTTTAACATTTGGAGTAGTTCTTTTTTTTTTTTTTTAATTTTAAACTTTTTCTTTACATATTATATTATTTTCCAATACAAGTGTATAGAATTATATATAAAAATTTCTTTATTATGGTTTTGCAAGCTTATTGGAAAATTAAATTTGATTTTTTACTTAAGTTTTCATTTTCCCTTTATTTTAGTGTATGATAAATGTCTCAGTTTTTTTTTTTTTGTGATGAATATATTTAAACACTTATATGTTTTCTATAATCAAAAGTTTGCCAGAATTAAATTTTAAAAATTTTTTCTAAAGAAATTCTGATAAATTTAAAATAAGATAAACTTACTTACCCATATTTTGATTAATGAGTCCTCAAAATGGAAAACCAAACTAACCTACATTTATTACAAATATATATTATGTTCATATAAAATATTTTTGGTTTTGTTCTAGATATTATATTTAAACCATACTGGTTTACATATTTTTTTAACCATATTTTTTTTTCTTATTTTAGAAATCAAAGTCAAAAATTTGAAATAATAACTTTTAAAAATGTCATGGAAACGAAACGAAAACAAAACAATCCAAAAGAAATTCTTTAAAATTAAAAACAAAAATTTTTCTTTCTTGAACAAAAACAAATAATTTTTATTTTAGATTTATTTATGAATTCCAGATTTTTTATTCCCTTAAGCATTTCGACCTAATTTCAATCATTTAAATCGACTGACTACCATTCAATTTTTAAATATATCCTATTGGGATCAAAATTGTCCCATTTTTCGTATTTTCTTGTCTTTACTTTTATTATCCTTTTAAAGTTTATTTTTATTTTTGTTTTATTGCCTTAAGTGACCATTTACATTTAAATCTATGTTTTATATCCTACAAAATAAAACAGAACACTTATTGTTTAGGATATTCATTTTCCATATTTTTTTCTTGAATTTCCATTTTAGTTTTTAATTTAAATTTTTTGTTTTTGTTATAAATTGTTTTTTCACATTTTGACACTTCCTTTTTTTTTTTTCGTTATTTTATTTTTAGGGAAAAAAATATGAAAATCCATAAAATAAAAAAAATCCTTTTATTTGTTATGCTATTAGGATATTTTATGTGACATTTTTTAAATTTTAAAACTCACAATAGCCGTAATAAAAAAATCGCAGTATTGTCAAAGTGTTGAATTTTAGCACTATTTGAGATTTTAAAAAAATTGCGTAATAAAAATCAGCCTTATAGAAGGCATAATATGGTCTTAGTTAAGAAAATGTTTGTAATCACAAACGCCTTATCTCCAGATAACTCGACAAGAATAAAACATGACAATAAACAATTCTCATTATGCTTAAGTTTTTAAACGATTAAATGTAATGCGAAATATGAATTAAAGTTCAATATATCAAAATCAAAGGTTAGATAATTTTATAGATTAGGTAGGTTTATAGGTTTTATAGGTTTATAGGTTAATATAGGTTAGATAAGCAAAAGTCTTATAACCAACACTAAATCTTAGTTCCAATTAATTAATTATTTCAGTTTAAATTAAGCTCTTTCAATTTTATATTGAGAACCGAAATACATAAAAGTTATAAACTTGCTTAGGCCAATTTAAATTTTTAAAAAACTTTTGTTTTATGTTTCACACATAATAAAATTTCATAGAACTTATCTTTAAAGTAATGGAAAACATTTTCAACATACATACATAAAAAGAAAAACCGAAAGTCATAACTTAATTTTGTCGGCTGGAAATGGATATTGAAATTACAAAATTTTTAAAACGATTTTTTCATCGTTTTCAGTCGGTTTTTAACGATTTTAAGTATATTTTCGTTAAAACGTTTTTTTTCTGTTTCATAATCATAAAATATTTGACATTCAGAAACTTTTCTTAGTGGAATAATATAGCTCATTCATGTTAACTTAAAATTAGCCCTACTGACTAGAACAGTAAAAACAAGAAATTTAGGTTCACTAGAGATTAAGTCTTATTAAAACCTATAAACAAAACAAAAATTGCTACCAAATTACCACAGTATTTTAAAATGTACAATAATTAAATAAATTATCGTAAATACATCGGGAAAACTGCTAAAACTTTGTCTTATAGACAAAACATTTAGATATGCTGTTAAAACTTTCTTATATTTACATAATCTTCTATGACTTCATGTTTGCATATTTTTTAATATCAACACAATTAACTTTTTATTCTATTTTAACATTTTCAATTATATACAAATATAAAAAAAGTTACCTTTTAAAATTAAATTCTTTTAATTTTCGAAAAATCAATTCCCGATTTATATTTTTATTTTTACAAATAAAATAGAAGTTGAGGCGCTTGTATTTATTTTATTTTTAATATTTTGCAGGAATATAAAAAAATATATAGAAAAAAATTTTGCTATAAAAAAAAGATTTTTTGGTTAGTTTGATAAAAAATTAAATGTAGTTAGAGAGCACAATATGTGCACAGGATCAATCATTTTAGTTCAGTGATTTGTTTTTTTTTTTTTATTTCTTGTTAGTATGGAATAGAAATTTGTAATTGAATTTATTTGTCTGTTTTTGTTTTATAGTTTATCCGAAAAATGTAAAAATTTTAAAAATATCTTCTCTAGAAACATCTGAATTTAACTGATGCTAAAATGCTTAAAACAATCTTATCACCATTACAGCCACTATCTGTTACTTGATTTAAATATCGCAATCAAATTATGATTTGATTCAAAAATGACGACTTAAAATAAATGAGGCTAGGACCAATAACTTTCACCAAGGTAGCTTAGAAAAAATAAATGTCGGAAAATTTGTTGCATTTGTTGGAACCATTCATATTGGAACATTAATTTTGCTTCATCATTCGAAGTAAAATATTTGTGTACATCTGATAACTGTATACCTTCAACGAACAAACTCATTAAGAAAATGCAAGCTGCTAAATTACAAAATAAAACGTCTTAACCCGATTTTAGTATTCATTTTTGTATTCGATTCAAAATTATTGGTACTGGAACAAATTTGCCGGATAACAAAAATACAGAACACTGTCACAATAAAATGACAATGACAATATTATTAATTTGAGATATTTTTATAGTTCACTTATATCAATTATTTTAATGTTTATAGCACTTATCAAATTTTAAGACATTCATCTTAAATATTTAATTTAATTTTATAAAAATCTCTTCTACAGAAAAATATAATTTAATACCCAACTTTTGTGGTAAATATTTCATAAAATCAGCAGGCATGTGAACATCAAAAATTAACATTAAAATTCACAGTAGTATAATTTTGTTTATTTAATTTGAAAAATGGATTTTTATTTAAAAAAAAAAAAACAAAATAACTTCTAAATTTTATTTTAATTCCTCAAATTGTATATTAACGAATTTTTGATTATAATATTTATAATGCGAGGTCTAACGATTTTTCTTGAATGTTAAATAGAAATTAATCTAAAATGATTTGTGAAAACCAAATAGACAGTGTAAGAATCGGACATTTCCAAAATAACATATATGTTGCTACTTTTAAATAAGTAATGAATATATACTTGCAAAATCATCATAAGTTAATAATTTAAAACATCTTTGCAATGAATATAAAATAGGGCAATTTATATTCAGCTGGGTAAATATGGCTAATGTGGTTTTAACCAAAAGAAATGTCTACTCTTAAGGATTTCATTCCAATAAAGAAAAGCCTTTTCAAAAAGAACCTTGATTATGTTGTTTCAATTACTCTGATTCAATTACTCTAAAAGGAAAACTTATACAGTGAATCATCATATATTTAAAGATTATAGACATTAAAACTTATAAAACACGCAACTATAAAAAAAAATATAAATAATTGTAGTTGGTTCAACATCTAACCTTGTGAATTTTATTTTAATTTTAACTAGGTAGTAAAATATAAAACTAAATTCAAAAATATTTTTTAGATGCCATAATAGAAAATAATAGGAAATGAAAAAAAAAAATACCATTCATATTGGAAATTGATGCCATTTACAAAATAAAACAAATAAAAAAATGTTGCCTATCTCTTATACAAAAAAAAAAAAAATTCAATATTTTAAAAATGTCTTTCTTTCCTTTTATTAATCTTTTTTTACTTCATTTTTGATCCTTCTCTAACACTACATAAAACAAAATTAAGAGTTGACAAAATAAAAAAATTACTCCATTTTGTAAATATATTGGTTTTACCGTTACAAAATAGTTAAAAAAACGAAAGAATGAATAAATCAAATAAAAAATAATAACAATATACAAACAAAATAAAAGGAAAGAGAAAAAAATAAAAAAAGAGAAAAAAGGAAAAAGAAAAATGTTATTTTTGATATATTTGAAACAAATATGTGAAATAATAATGTGAAAGAGACAAAGAATTTTTAAATTATAGAAAATATGCTCAAAAAAAAATAAAATAACTGTTTATTATTTTGAAATTATTTATTTTATCCATTTTTGCGTTTTTGATTAAAAAATTTCAAATGACCTCTACTTAAAATCTCAATGGAACGGTTGTTATATAGTATATTTATTTAAATCTGATCTGATCTGATAAAAGTTACAAAGCTTGTTAAATATCGATAATTTAGGAGTCTGTGCTCTACCACCATATAAGTAACAACATGAGCAAATAATTTATTAAATTAGGAGCAATAACGAATTCCGGTAGTGTAAAAGCCATACATAATGATACGAAAAAATACGAATCAAACCGTTAACTTTGACTATTATTTGTATCAAAAACTTCGGCATCAGGAACAAGCCCACTTGACATGGTAAACAGCGGGAATTAATTGCAATCGATGATTTTTATTATATGATATATCACTATACAGAAAAGAATTGAAGGAAAACTCGTATATTAAGTGTGTAATATTACATCTTTACTTAATAGTATTTTCAATTAAATTGCTTAGGGAAAAAACTGAAAAATTTTATTACTTTCTGTTATTTATTACATTTTTTAACTTATCTGGTTTTTTTTTTCTTTTTGTTTTTATTAAATGAATTTTCGATGAAATACGCAAAATATTGAAAATTTAATATACGATCTGAATTTCGTGACTTAAATAATATATGTAGTAAAAAAAACAAGGAAGAGTGTAGGATTGTAATTGAATGTGTCAAGTCTAGTATATCCGCAGAAATATAATATATCGAATTTAATCATCTTCCACAAAATTTCAGATATTTGACTTAATTAAGTACTGAATAAATATTGAAGTTGTATGATAGATATACGACCCCTTGCGCCAAATTAACCAAATTTTACAAAAGTGGTTGCAATAAAACTTGCCCATCTTTTACAAAATTTTAGATGTCTTGATATGTGGAGATAAATTTAGCAGTTTAAAAGCTAACCGAACTTGTTCCGTTAGACCAATCTTGCTAGAGAATTCGTTGATTTATTCGTTCATAAAACATAATTTATTTACGGGAAATTTCAGATATCCAGTTACCAGACACTGATGAGTTATAAATATATATATTTAAAAATGAGTTGTGTGGCAATTAGTTAAACTTTCAGGTCAAATTTATTCATTTCCAATAGCAAAAAGTCTATTTAAATAATAAGATAAGTAATAAGATAGTAAAAATTTCAGAGCCTTGTAGCTTCATTGTTTTTTGAGTTATAGTGTGATCGAACAGACAAACGAACGCCGCAAAGTTACATCGAGTATCGACTAAGAGAGGAAGAATATATCCGTTTCTATATCTATCTCTCTTTTTTTAATGATAATAATGATAAATGATAATGATAAATTTATTATATCCTTAGAATTATGTTTGCAGATCAGGTATAAAAATATATACTTTGAAATGAAACAAAAAATTTGTTATATTATTGATTCAACATTTTAAATATGCAAACTTTTAAAATCTTAAAGTTTTAAAGGACTATTTATAATTTCAAAATTTCAACATTCGAATTTTCCAATTTAATTGATAAATTTTCCTTATTCATAATTATAAAAAATAAAATATTGTACTGAGGAATTAAGTAAAACTAATTCGTCTTTTAATAGCACAATAATAGAGGCTAAATATTAGTTTTACCTTTTCTTTTCTAAAATGTTTTAAAAAAATTGTAATTAATATTAAAAATTACTACAATTTTTGTTTGAATATAAAATGTTTTTTTTTTTCAATCATACTTCAACTATATTCTTTAATAAGTAGGTATCTATAGTCTGTAGTACGATTCAGATCATCTTTTTAGAATATGTTTTTTTAATTTAATACGCTCTTACGCTCTTACACACTAGGCCACTGAGGTCCTCAAAAAACATTTTCTTCTACTCTAATGAAATGAGTTTTTTATTTCCTATGTATCTACATATATAAGAAACTCTTATTTCTGTCAAATTTTAGATTAGGCGAAATAAATATTAAAACTGCAACAAGTATATATTTAAAATATTTTCCAACTACAGAACAATACAATTCGCCATAAGTTTGGTGGTGTATTATAAAATTTTTTCGAACAGGTACCTATTGACTTTTTCGAACTGGAACAAGAATTAATTTTTTCTATAACGTAAAGTACGTAGTTATCAATTTAAAAAACTTTGAAAGCAGTTCTTATATGAAAAAAAGTTTTATTTTATTGGTAAAGATAATTAAAACAATTATAGAGCCATAATTATATAAAGGCTATGTTTTTGACATTATTATATACACGAAACATTATTTTCTCTTTGTAAATATTAACATATAAATAATGTTGTTCTCAATGAAACTAACTTTTCCTTGTACATTACATACGAGCAAATAAAAAATAGAAATTTCATCCAATTTTATTTATTTTATCTTTTTTTATTTTTAGCAAAGTCAAAAGAAGATGAAATTAATTGAATTTCATCAAATTAAGCTCTCACTGTTTTATTTATTTATTTATTTATATTAATATTACCAATCATATAAGATAATGTAACATTACTGTACATCGGCTACTAAAGCCATTATAGGTCGAATACTATTGTTAATTTATAGAGTTATATTTATTATTTTACACTATATTTGATAGCAAGAGAATTTGTTAAGAAAAACTTCTTTTTCAGTAATTTTTGTTACAATGGTGGTACCTGTGCAGAATTTTAACCCGTACTCCGTCGGTTAAAAATCCACGTTCTTAACTAACATTCCACCGAGGCACGTAACCATTCTCTAATTTTATTTATTTATTTATATTAATATTACATACATTAATGTAGTGCAATATTATTGAACCATCGGCTACTAAGGCCATTATAGGTTTTTATACTATTATTAAATTATATACTAATATTATTTATTTTGTTTATATTATATACTATATATTTACGTTATATTTGGTCGTAAGGGGGGTATGTAAAAAAAAAAACTTACGACCTGTGCAGGGATCGAACCCACACTCCTTCGGTTAATACGCCACACGCCTACCCACTAGGCTACCGAAGCTCCACCATTCTCTAAATTAAACCAATATGTAAAAACTAAGGCATTGCATACTTATAGGATGCTACTTTTTAAATTGAGAAGTATATTTCCTCTAATTATGTCACAAAAAAAGGGTACTTTGACTACAACTAAAATTTCGTTTTATATTTTTCAATTTTCACTAAATAATAGATAAAATAAAATAAAAAAATAAGAACCAAAAAAAAAAATATAAAAAAATAATGTCATAAATTTCCATCATGACTGGCTGCAGGTCTTTTACCTTTTATAAAAATTTATTTGTTTGTTTTTTTTAATTTTTTTAAATTGTTTTAGTGTTTTTATTTATTTCAATAACATCCTTTCTTTTTGTTATTTTTTTTCCAATTTTTGTTTTTAAATCCAATCTATCGTACTAACAATATTTAACATTTTAACATTAAATGTAAAATAAACAAAAAAAAATGCATATACATGCGCGTAGATATTTATGTTAGTATTTATTTGTATAAAATATATATTTTAAAGATAAAAATTTGAAAGGATCAAATATGATATTATTACATATTTACTATATTTATATATCTTTATAATATCACGTAAATCATCATTTATATAAAATTAATAATGAGTAATGCAATATTGTGTAGCGATTGATTAAAAATGTTTTATTTAATTTTGTCTGTTGATGTCTGCAACTACAGGTCTGCAACTTACATAATATTTGTAAAAATATATATTTTTGATGATATCAAAAACATCTTTTACACCTATTTTTCTTTAATAGATATATGTATAATATTTGTTAAAATAATATCTGCATATGTATTAGTTGCAATGATAAATGATTGTGGTGTTATTTTTTGTTTTTTTTTTTTTTTTTGAGGAAGCAAATATTGTCCTGTGATATAAAATGAACAGATCCATTAACTAGTCTATCTAATAAATAAAGAAAAAAAGATATTTTTGACATCCTTGTACTCTATTCTTTTGTTTTTGCTGTTGTTGGTTTTAATATAATAATAAAATAAATATGATATGATTAAAAAAGAAAATGTTGTAAGTTTTGAAATTACAATGAGTTTTGCTGTCTATTAACTGAATTGAATTTAAAATAAACTTGGTATTCAAAGTGATTTAAAACGAATAAATAACAATTTCGTTAATTTTCCATTAATTAATTATGTAAAATGCTTAAGATTGTCAAAACATAAGTCCTTCAAGCGAAGTATTTGCATGGTAAAACCTTTCGTAAATATTTAATTGACTTTGGAATTCTTTTGGAATTCTGGTTATAATTTCTACTACATAGAAATTATGTGCGCAAACAATTTTATTTCAAAATTTTTCAAAGATTATTATTACCTTCTTTAGGCTCTTTTGTTTTTTTTTTTTTTTAGTGTCTTCCTCTGCCACATAAATGTGATAAAGAAATTACACAGTTTGAGTGATTTAAAACATTACAAAAAAAAAAGTTAAATTTAAAAGAAATAATTTCATTTTTGTTAAATTAAATTTAATTTATTTCTTTTAATTTAATTAATTTAAAACATTAATTGAAATTTATAAACAACTTAATTGAATAAGTTAAAAAGCATTTAAATTTTTATGTAATATAATATAATCATTTTAATTGAATTATTACATAAAAACATTAAAAAAACTATAATAATTTTTTTTTTTAAATATTTTGACCTTTTTATTAAGTGAAGCAATTAAATTTTTGTAAAATATAAAAACTAATTTGATTAAATAAAAAAAGTCACGTTTACATTCAGATTTAGTGAAACGAAAATTAAACTGAATATTACCAGAATATTAACTTAGTAAGTAATTATAAAATTCAATAATTAGTAAAGTATATAATTAACCTAGTTAATAGATTTACAATTCGATGTTATTAATTTTTTAATATTATTTAGTAATTTCCTGTCCACATTTATGTGGCAGAGCACTAAAACAAAAAAAAATGCACTAAAACAAAAAAAAAAACAAAAAATTTTATTTAGTAAATTTAAATATTAAAATTTTCATTAAATGGTATAATGCATTTTTTATTACAATAATTTATTAGGTTTTCACTTTGAAAGTTTCTCCCTTTTTATTTTATGTTCACCTCCTTATCAAATTCCTTCATTATTTTATTTAATTAGATGATTTTTATCTTAGTCCTTATTAATCTAAAAACATATTAATATTGATCTGTGTTTATTCCTTTAACTGACTTTATAAAAATTTTAACTTGTGAAGTGATTTGGATACGTTAAAACATTTTAATACTAACAACAACACTAATACAAAATATATATATACTCTAAAATACATAAGTAAATAAAAAAGAAATAAAATACTCTAATATACCTATGTAAATAAAATATGTATATGTAGTTAAGGGTTTTGATAATTTTAAATATGAAAAAAATTTACCACCTCACTTTTATTTTGAAGGAGAGTAAAATAAAAAATTGTTGCGGCGGTAATATATGCAGATCTGATTTATTCCCCCTTTAATCGCTTTTACCTTTTGTGTATTATGAATATGAATATATCTAAGAATAACGTAAAATTCGAGCTCAAAAAACAACATGATTCAAACAAAAGCAATTCTTTTCATTGCTACAAAAGGTTCAATTTACAAACAACAATCATGCAATTTCAGTAAAATGTAAAGATCCGATTTTTTAAAATTTCTTGAAATAAAACAAAAATATTTATATAAAATCATACTCGAATAGTCATACTTTTATCATACTTTTTCTTACAAAAAAAAAAAAAAATATTTCGTTATTTCAAAAATTTTTTTTATAATTTATTGAATATTGCGGTGAGGTCATAATTCAAAAAAAAAAAATTCTATGTTTTTTATATTATGACCTCACCGCACAAATAAAACTACTTTCTAAGATTAAATTTTGGATTTTAAGATTCGTGTTTTTTTTTATATTTGCATTTATGCCCAAAAATATTTTTCTATATATTTTTATCATCAGTTTTTATTTTAAAACGTTTATTTTTTTGTAAGACACCGTCGTGTACCAGATTTTTTCTCTTCCTTTAAATTAAATTTCTTCAATATTATGGATTAAAAAATAAAACTTTTATAAAGATAAAATTATTTTCTAAAAATATAGTTCTAATATTTTTGATACATTCCATTTAAACTCATCGAACATCAAAAAAAATTACAATAACCTACAAAATAAGTTTAGTTTTAATTTTATATTTGATTTTTTTTGCTACTAAACCCTTAAATTTATTTTTATAACAAAAACAAAAAAAAAACTTTTTTTATAATTTGAAAATTCTGATGTTTTTTTTTTTTTATTTTTTTCTTTACCATTTCTATTATTCATTTCCTTTCGTTTTCTTTTGCAATTTAAAAATATGAGAGTGATAAATAAATTAAAGTAGTTAATTTTTAAACCTAGGATTAAATAAAAGCCATTGTTTTTAAATTCTTTATAACCAAATTGCAGATGAATGATATATACGTGCTATTACAATAAAAACCTTTATAACACTCAAGATTTAAACTATTTATAATCCAACAAATTCAAAAGACTATCCGTTATATACCCCTAAGGATTCCATTTCAACCAACAAAAGGATATATTTCGAATTAACAAGAGACATTTAAATCTGATGATTAAATGTTGTTATAAAGGTCAAAACATTACCAAAGCCAAAAATAAATTGTAACTGTAAAAGTTATGTTTTGTGATTCAAGGACATAATCTTTTTAGAGATCAAAAAATAGTTTCGCCATTTTGTCAAATTATAAAAAAAAAAAATCAAATTTTAATACTTAAATCGACAGACGATTCAGCTTTGGAATAGAACTTATAAATCTTTAAAAGCATGTGTAACTACTTTTATAAAATAACTTAACATATCACCCTATATTAAGAACAATAAATTTATTGTGTTCTTTAATACTTCAATTGACCAATGACATGGCATACAAATTAGAGTAAAATACTTTAGTTTTTGTTTTTTATTTTTATGGCCTGGCCTGATTTCTATTCACAATAGTCACGAATAGTATCCTTTTTTTTTATTTTGTGTTTCCTTTCCAATAAAAATGAATAAAATTTTTTTTTGTCATATAAGCAAATTTTTGTCCTTTTCTAGGACTTCAAATGATTGTTTAAAATTTATTCAAAAAAAAAATAAAAAAAATGGATTGTTTTTATTGAATGCTTCATTTCATCTTAAAAATTGTTATAAAATATAAGTTAAATTACGTTATGCAAAGGTAACCAAAATAAAATAAAGTATTTCAAGTTATTGTTTTTTGCAAATTTTTTTAATAAAAATTCCATTTTTAAATTTTATTTTTTTATTTTTGATATTTTAAATTTCCATTTAAAAAAAACTGATGGTAAATTGACCTGTAGTTACATAAAGAAACTAATCAAAAGGAAAATTTTATAATATATTGATTACTATTATAACTGAGGGCTGATTTTTCCTTTATTTTTTTTATATTTTATGAATTTTAAAAATTAGCTTAGTTTGCTTTTAAATTTAAATTTACTTCAGAAATTTTGTATAAAAAGAATAATGTTTTGAAATAAAAAAAAAATTGTTAAACATTTATTACAAAATGAATCAAATTACAGAAAAGCAATAAATTGCATATTTAAGAACAAAAAAAAAAAATAATAAACAATGGTTTTAATTTTTTGTAATAAAAATTATTATAAATAAACTTATTTAGTCAAATGAAAAATGATTTGAATATTATTACATAACAATAACTTTCATATGAGTATATTTAAGCTTCACATTTCACTCACTAAACAATTCTTCATTAAATAAAGTAGTTACCCATGCAGTGAAATTTACAATATTCCAAGCCTAAAATATAATTTGCAAAAATATGATGGAATTCTCTATGATAGATTATTCTAAATTTTAACTCTATACTAGCAATAGCAAATATATTTGGTCTGATCTGACCTAAACGAAAATATCTCGAAAATATTATTTTATGTTCAATTTTTTTGTATCGTGTTCACATTTATTGTTTCTAAATATGAAATTCAATATGACTGGCAGTGGCAACCATAGCAGAAGTTTTATAGGAATCAGTGAACCAGTTAACTTTTAAATATTTTTAAACTTTACTAAAGTCAAACATTTTATTCTTTTTTTTGGAAAAGAAAAATTGGATTATTTTTTTCATCTTTTTTTTTTTTCTTAATAAATATTAAATTTATTAAGAGATTTGATACATAGACATGATAGAGCAATTTTATCAAAATTTTATAAGTGTTTCGTTCTACAACCTTACTTGGACTCTAGGCTTTGTAATGTTGTATTACATAGTCAACTTCGGCTTTAAAATTTTAAATTAGTCTTATTCTTATTGAAAGCTCTTTTAAAAGTTACAATGTTGACATGTTATCATGTCAATATATCAAATCTCTTAATAAATTTAATATAATTTAAGTGAAAAAGTACAACGAAGGTATCATTTTCTAACCAGAAAAATTTTTATAAAAAAGAAAAAAATAATTAATTTTTTCTTTTCAAAAAATAAAAAATTAATAGTGGTTATAAGTATGGCAAAATAAAAAAAATTACCGATTTGTCTTATACTTCGCAGATAATTTTCATAAAATTTCATATTTAACTATTATAAGACTAATCGAAATTTTAAACCAGGAGTTATACTTAGGCAATACAACATCACAAGGGAGCGAGTCACAATCCTGCACGCCAAAATCGACCTGCGACAAAATCTTGATTTTTTTTTTTTATCTTGCATTACAAAATCTATCTTACTAAAATCTTTCATTACAAAATCTTTCACGGACAAAATCTTGCAAATTATTTTTAAAGGAATAGATTGTAGCTTTGTTTTTAAAGTATGTATAAACAAATAGTTAAGGAGGACTTTGGAGTTCGACTCAAAAGTATGGTTATTCGCCTTTTACAGAATATATATATATATGTATAATAGGTGTAAATGATTTAACAACTTTTACAACAGGACACTTATGTATATATATATGTATATGTGATTTAACAACTTTTACAACAGGACATTTCGCAACTTGGACACTTAATGTATATCAGATTGTGCTTTAGGAGGGATTTTGGAGTTGGATTCAAAAGCAGGGTTGCCGTTTTTTCCAGAATATTTATATATAAGAATATGTGACATTCTGAATTACATGCAAGATTTTGTCCTAGTAGATTGTGGAAAACACTAAAATGTAGATCAAACATTTTGTTGAATATTCTTATAACGACCCATTTCTAATTATTTGACGTTTGAAAAATGTTTAAAATTTGAGGAAAATCATTTAATATACAGATTTGCTCAAAAACCGCATTTTAAAATGACACGTGGTTATTATTAATTAACGTTTGAAATGTGGAAATTTTAACTTTGATCGTCGAAAAACTTCCCCAAATTTTAATTATTTTTTTAATTTTTTTTTTTATCTTTTTAGTTATTTCATTATAAAGATTTTTAAAATTATTAATTTGTACTTTGTGAAGTGCTTTCTATAGCACTCTTTAGCAAATACTGTTACGTTTAACAACGATTCAGATGTTACGACTAAAATTATTTTCAAAATTCTTGTGTGGAAAATCTTAATTAAATTTTCAAACAAATGTCAAAAAAAACTCTAGAGCTAAAATTTTAAAATCTCTAAAGTAAAAAAATCGTATTAAAAGCTTTTGCAATTTTTAGATAATAAAAACAAAATATTAATAATTTACATATAGACAGCGAAACTAAGTAATTTAATTAAAAATTTTTAAAACCAAATTATCAATTAACATGAGGAACATATTTCAATTCCTTAAGAACCTTATCATCTAATCTATAATTTTATTATATATGTACAGTATAATATTATCTTTTAATATACTTTTTGTTAACTGGATATTCTTATATTTAGAAAAAATGAAAAAATGAAAAAATCTTGAAACTTTATTAAAAATATTGTTTAAAAATGAATTTCTTAACCTCACATTTTTTTCGCCTAAACATCAAAAACAAAAAAAAAAAAAACCGATAGAAACTTATTCTTGTCAATTGAAATTCTTTCCAATTTAACTGAAAACAAAAGCATTTTTCATTCAACTTTTCTAATTTTCACTTAACTTAAACCAAATTACATAACAATTCTCAATTTTTCACTTTTTTGTTTTTGTACTTTTCCCATTACTCGTCAACATCTACAAAATTAAATTTTTCTACAAAAACAAAAAAATATATCAAAAAAATGGCTTATTTATTTAAGGGATGAAAAAAATAATTTTATTTAATTATTTTGTTAAAAAAATAAATGAAAACAAAATATAAAACTCATTTCAACTCTCTTTACCACTTACATATTACTCAAATGCCATCGTTGCTATCTTCATATATTTTGTTTTTATTAACCGTAATTTTAAACAAACAACCACCAACACTAACACTAGCAAAACACCATTCACCACCATTATCCAGAAAATAAACTGTAAAACAATTTTCAATTTTGAACCAAAAAAAAAAAAACACAAAGAAAAAAAAACCGAACAATCATTCAAAATACTCATTTCATCCTTACCGTCAACATGATGATGAAAACTTTTTGTAAAAGCCATAACCTCAAAACAAAAAACAAAAAATCAAAAAAAAAAATACGCGAAATTAAAAACATAACGAAAAAAAAAAAAATGGCTGCAATATTTCAAGTTCATGTACGTGATGAGACCCAATTACCAGAGGTTTTGAATAAACCATGAAAAATTTCAAACCACCATTAAAAAAAAAAAATAATCAACAAAACAAAATTAACCTTCCATCTTATTTCACCCCTACTCTACGGTTTTATTTGAGGAAATACCGTTTTACACTACACCATATGGTGAATGGAATATTTTTTTTGTTTGTATTGGATTTTCTTTTTTGCTTATATTTTTATTTGTTCAAACATATGCTGCCACTTTTTAACATCACAAACAGTTTAAAATTCGCGAACTTAACAAAAAAAAAAGAAAAATAATAATAAAAATAAATAAATATAAGAAAAAAATTTAGGGGAACGTATAGCATCGTAATACTAAAGGGTCTATGATAATGTTGTTTTCGTTTTTGTTGTTCTTATTATCATCATTTGATGCCATTGTTGATGAGTAATTTCCGCTTCAAATTTTAACTTTTTATATGGTACTTTATTTTACTGTTAAATTTTTGGTTTTTTGTTTTTTTCATTTAATGGGGTGGCAGATGAGGTTTTTAGTTATGATATTTTTTTTCATGTTTGTTTTTGTTTGTTTAATTTTGCTTTGATTCACATTTCTTGTGGTAGTCATACATTTCAATTTTTTGGAAAATTTTAGATTATTTGGAAATATAAAACACAAAATAATGATTTAAATGTATTAAATTAAATTAAAAATTTCAAAAATTTTAATTTCAAATACAAATTAATGTTCTTTAAATAAATATGGTTTATAAACGATTTGTTCTTTGCAACGATAGTTATTTCCGAATCAACTTCTGATTTAGTGACAATATGTTACATTTTGTTTCCATCAATTTATCTACAATCCTACAATATTTTTACCTTTCAATAGATAGTATACCTTGAACATACAGAGAATTAAATATATTCACATATAGAATATTCGAAACAGAACTGCCTTTTGAACTATGACTACTTTGTCATGAAAGATGATATTTTCATAAGATCTGCAAAAGGTTTTAAAGATTATCTAAAGGTCTGTAATAGGTTCACAGTCTTTAGATAATCTTTTCAATCTTAATTTAAATTTTATACTGAATTTTTTTGAACAAAACTCAAAGTTATTAATAAAAACGCTATGACAAATCGTCCATTAGCATTTCTAATAAAGATGTGAAATCGAACCAACATTTTAAGGTTATTATAGAACCAAATGCATTAAAACTGAGCTTGAACTCAAAATTTCATATTTTCAAATAAAATCTATACCTGAATTCGTAATTCTTTTTTTAAAATATGAAGTTTGAGTTCAAGTTCAGTAATATGCATTCAACTCATAGTATCATTAATCATTATAATTGAAAATTCGAATTGGGGGCCTCGGTGGCCTAGTGGGTAAGAGCGTATAAAATACGCTGTAGACACCAAGGGAGTGTGGGTTCGAATCCCACACACGTCGTAAGAGTTATTCCCCCTTACGACATCTACACGCACGCTTGAACAGGAAAGGCTGTGTAATTTCCTGGTCCACATTTATGTGGCAGAGAAATGCATTAAAAAAAAAATATTGAATTTTAAAATTGTAGAAAAAACTTAAGTATTGCCCTTATAGCATGCTTTTAATTTGATTTTTATTATCAAAATTTTAAAATTGGTATTTAATTTTATTTTATATTATGTCAAATAAACTGTAATTTATTATTTTTTTACTTTAGTATCACATCACTTCCGGAGCCAAACATTTACTCCCTACACTGATTTCTGTCACATATTAACATCATCAAAATTTTTAATGATATTTTGTATCACATTTCAAAAATTTTATATAGTTTTTATTTTACATTTATTTTTTTTATTTTTCATTTATATGGGGTAGGAAAATAATTTACAGTTACATGAAATATGAATTGCACGTTTACCACCTTTTTATATTAAAGGTGGTTTAATTTTGCAAGAGGTGTTTATATAAACAATAAAGTTTGATTTGATGACATGAACATTGTTTTTTTTTTTTTTTGTTTTTGGATGGTTGATGAGAAAATGAATTCTTGTCATGTGCTGCAAGTAAAAAAAAAACATGTTATTATATGTGTACATTGTATTTTTAAATGATTACAGTTTTTATATTAAGTTTGTGGTATTCCACTGCTTTTGTATAAAATATTATATTTTATTAATCAAAATTTGAAATTTCATTAGTATTAAACAAGTACCTATTGTAGTTTATCAAACATTTTCAATTATTTTAAAATTTTTTGATTTTAATAAACGAAATTGGAATTATTACTAATTAAATTTCAATTTTTCATTTGAACCAAAGTTAATTTCATTATAGTAAGTGTGTGAGGTTAATTAGTTTGACCTTTATCACAGTAAATCAATTTATTCAATATTTCATTTTATTTTTTCACAGAAATGCCAATTAGAATTTTTTATGTGAAACAGAAAGTTTGTTTTTGTTATTCTCGAAATATTTTAAAACAACAAGGTGAATAGAAGTGTAAAAGAAAATTCGATGTTCCGGAACGAAGTCCTATTAAAGGTATCTCTCTTCTCTAAACTATTAATATCAGTTTAAATTTAGCAGACATTTTTTTTTTCTTTTTAAAAGAATTCTATACTTTTTTTTAAAATTACTTGGAATACTGTGATGGGATAAGTTTTTATTGCATTTCGAATTCAATTCTGGCACCTTAATCTTTAGTTTTGATAGTTTTTTTAATCCATGTATCAAATATTAAGTAAATTGTTTTTTTATTATTTACACTAATTTTCAAAAACAGATAAAAGTATTTTAAATATAATTTGCTAATTTAAATCTAATTGGGGCAGTTTAAATGGTTCAGTTAAAAAATTTTCATTGCTATTATACTGCTTGACAATTTCTGAAAATTAATTTTAAATACTCAGTTTCCTTGACGTCTTTCTAATATTTTAAACCCATACTTGGTGAAAATCCATACTGGATGTAGTTGAATAAAGATCAAATTTTTGGATGCTTTTAAACGATTTTTTGGGTCAGAATTTTTTAAAATTTCCATTTTCACACATTTGGAAATTTGGCACTTTTAAAAATTTTTTTTAAAAACAGGATACAAAAAATGAATTGTAAATTTTTTAAATCATTTTCTAAACTTAGATAGATTTTCATAAAATTGAAAAAATGTTCACTTCATTTTTGTTAATTTTCTTGGTAAGAAAATGTAATAAGAGTGACAATTTTCATGATGCAATATTAACAATGTAAAGAACAACTTTTAGAAGTAAATTTAATAATTTTTTACGTTTAATTAACGTAAAATTAACGTTAAATGGTCATTGAAAATAATTACCACTTCCACGAAAAAACATACTTATAAAATTTCATAACTATTATAGGAAAAGAAAATAAAAAATAAATAAAAATAGAATCAATTAGAAGAATTTTTTTTTTTTTTTTTAAATAACTATTATTTTTTTAATAGTTAGTTTTCTATAATAATAACCACAATTATTACATTATTATCGTTATTATAAAATCAAAAACTTAAAAAGAGAAAAAGTTAACAATTTTATTTAAGTGTAATCGCATGTGGCTCATTAAATGGCAGCACATTAATATAAAAAAAAAAAGACCCATTTTAACATTTCAAAAATGTTGATAAAAAATTTTATTTTTATTTTCTATTTAATACTTTTCCTCTTTTCTTCTTTCCTACTCTTTAATTCTAAATTAATAATAGCAATGAAGATTTTTTTCTTTTATAAAATTACAGTTTAGTTTACTTTTAATTTTTAGCACATTTCCAAAAATATTTTGAAAAAATGGGCTTATTAGTTTCACTCTGTCCGTCCGTCTGTTTACAAAACTTCTACACCGTTAAAGATAGAGAAAAACAATTAACCATGGGTTAACCATGGGTAGGTCTCATAAAAAAAATAATTTTGTGGAACAACTTTTTCATGTAGCCACATCCATTACGGAGCTGTAGCCCTCAAACTTTGAAAAAGCCCTATTTTTAAATACATATATCTTATGTTCTGCTTAAGATTTTTTCAATCTGAAAACGTCATTTGATAGTTATTTTTTTTAACTTTATAAATTATTATCAAAATTATACAATTTTTTTGAATTTAGTATTTAAATTTACCGTTATGTCAAAACCAAATTTTGCATTATTTTTCTACTTTGATAACTCCGGCACGCTTTTTGATAGAGGCTTGAAATTTTGAGGGAAGAAAGAACTTTTAAAATTAGTATAAGTTTGCTCAGAAAATTTTTTTGGACCACTCCCTATTTATAAGCTATCAGGGCTCAAAAATTGAAAATTTGCTATTTTTAAACACCTTTTACTTCGGAAAGATATAAAAATTAAAGCTACAGTAATATATTTTTACGTGTGTTAACGGTTTTTCTTAGTTATATAGGGTTCTGGACTTACAGTCCCTCAAAACTCCAGAAAAGTCTTATTTTCACATATTTTCTTATTACAAAAAATTTCTTAAATTTTATGTGTAAGTCACAATTCTAAACAGTTTTTATTATCTTTTGGAAATGTGCACTTTTAAAAACCGTTGGTTTATATTCTATCTTGTTTTTCTCTCTATTAAATGCAACTATTAAATGCAACTATTAAATACCATTACATATAAAGGAAACTGGTAAGATTTCTTAAGTCCTTAAATACTACCCACATACATATACTATACAAATATACAATATACATAATATAAGAGGACATACCTCTTGGTAAGGTCAGTATATCAAAAATAGTTTCAGTAAAAATTATTATTTTCTTGTTGTTGCTGTTGTTGTGGTTGCAATAATGCCATAACTGATGCCATTCTTAACTAAATACATACTATAATGTTAAACGTATATTTCCTGTTTGAAAACTTAAAATTATTCTTGTTTTATTTAAGATGCTCTAGGAATGCATTCTTTAGAAGTATTATTATTTTCTTCATTAATTTTTTTCAAAGTTTTTTAATAAGCTTTTCCATTGCTCTGCACAACAAGAAGTAAAAACAAACAAAGAAAAAAGAACAAGAAAATGTTTTTCCTGTCATTAAAATTAAAAATCGAAAAAATAAAATTAATGAAGGAAATGTACGTTGTACCGGACAATTTAGAAAATATAATGTACAAAGAAATTGCTATTTATTTATATTATATAATTATTTGTTATAAAATGAAAGAAACGCTAAATATGTAACTTATATAAATATAAAAATAATTTAAATAGAAATGTTTGTTTTTCTTTATGTAAAATGTTACCATAATACAGACGATTTACAAATTTTTATTAAATAATGTTTTATATCATATAGATCTTGATTTTCGTCTAATATTTTTAATTGCCTGAAGTACGCAGAAAATTTAAACTTATTGCGTCTGGCAATTATTAAACCCATAACCTTTAATCTTTGCGAAATAGTGCACTATAATACACTTAAACCCTTAATAAAATACAAGGTTCTAATTTAAAAACGTTTTTGCCTACTATATAAAGAAAAAACAACTGACAGAAGCAAATATCCGAAACTATATATCTTATTGAAAATGAATTTAATTGAATTTCAATTATCATTTGCTCAAATATGTCGAAATTTAAATCAACGCACGAAAATGCTGTAACTTGCAAGTAAATCAGATATCTTTAACGTTACCATTTACGACAAACATTCTTCTCAAAATTTTCTAATCTTAAAAATTGAATTTCGAAAGGAATACTAAAATTAAGACTTATTTGTAACAGCATACAACACAATATCCTTATATATTAATTTTTATTTCTTTTTATTAATTTTTCTTCCTTTTTTCAATTAATAGTTTCGTTTCATTTTTCATTTATCAAAACAAAAAAGCAGTTTGAAAAATCCTTAAAAGAAGGAAATATGATTTTTTTTTTTTAATTTTTAAATTTTCAAAAATATAATGTTCGGAAAAATGTTTGAAAAAATTTTATTTAAAAGTTTTTTTATAATCCTTGAACAAAAAAAAAATGTGATTTGACATTTCTGTAAAAAAGAATTTTTGTTACCAAATATGTCAAAGTTAATGTCAAATATAATAGTTAATAAATGTTGTACCATTATCCTTCGAAGTAAATTTATAAAAATAAAAAAATAAAGAATTTATAAAATCAAAACGTCGAAGTATTACAAAAATATTAAAAATTAAAAAAAGAAAACATTCTTTCGTCGCCAAATAAAATTATATCATAGAAAATTTAAACAATTTTAATTCAGTAGTTTCAAAAAATATTACAAATTTAAATGAAAGTCTTAAATTTTTGAAACTGAGTTCAGAACTAATTGAATTCATTGCGGAAATGTTTTGTTTTGGGTTTTGTATTGAAACAGTTAATTTTTTGAATCACGGTACTTTGAAGTTTTAAATATATCTATGATTTAATAGTATGTACTACACTAAATTTGTTATCCTTTTCCCCTCTCTTTTTGTTGTTTTTTGAACATAAAAGTTCAGAAAAGGATAAGAAGCATTTTTTGTATTTCTGAAGCTTTAGAAATGCAAACAAATTGCAAACAATCAAAAAAATTTCTCCGCGACGTTATTAATAAAAAATTTAAAATGATAATTTTAAATGATTTGATGATATTTTTTCTTACTAATAAATGGTATATATCTAATAACTGCCATTGCCAACAGAAGATATCTTCAAAGATATCTTAGTGATAAAAGATTATAAAAAAGTAACTTTGCATCCTCTGGAGTAATTTTTCATAAAATCCGTAGCTTTGATTGGAAAAACATTGATAAACAGGAGGTGTACCATTTAACTTTAGAGATAATAATAGAATCTTTTCAAGAATAGTACATTAAATAAATCTAAATGTTATGCATATACTTACCATCCTAACATAACTTATTAATATATTATGTTTTCATAATTTGTTGTTACTAATAGTAGATTTTTACTATGATTTAAACATCAATAAATTAAGTCATGCTGAAAACAAAAATCACATCTTGTCCTTAATTTAATTGAGGTTTTATTTAAATTTCTTTTAATTATTTAATTAAAAAGAAATTTGCACAGTTTAAGTGAAATCCTCACTTAAATTTTAATTTTTAAACAATGAATGAAAAAATTTATTGTGATTCTTTTGATCAAATATAACACTGAAATAATAAAAAAGTTTATAAAACACTTGTCTGAGCATAAAATGATATTTAAATAAAGTCCCATGAAAATCAAATATTTAATTATTTTATTATTATAGTTAAAATTTTTAACAAAAACCAAAATACCTTCAGCTTTCTGAATTTGATGTAATTCAATCTAAATTCAACCTGGAATCTTAAAATATTATTTTTTTTTGTTTTCAAAAAAAAAAAAAAAATTTCCCTTAAATCTTTTAAAGTTCTTTCCGCAGAAACACAAAAAGGTAAAAATGAAAAAAAGAAAAAAACCTTTCTAAGAAAAATGTAAAAATAAGAGTCCACAATAATTTTAATGGCATTTTATTGTGATCTTCTTAGAATTTGGGTAATCATTTATATATGATTCATGTGATATTTTTATTTTTTCAATCAAATTCTTAAGAAATTCCTAAATAATAATTCTTTAATATTATTCTTCTTCAATATTTTTTTGCAAATTTGTGGAAATTGAAAAAAATTCATTTGGATTAAATAAAACTTTTGAAGATGTGAGACTAATTCTTTAACTCTGTTGACATATTTTTTATTTTAATTCAAAAATTTTCATTTATTTTCAGAAAAAAAAATTTTTATTTAAAATCAATTTTTAATAAAAATCTTTATGTTAAAGTTAGGATTTATTAGGACTATGTTAAAATTAGGATTTATTAAGACTATGTTAAAAAAATTAAGATTTATTAGGTTGAAGAAAAATTGTACCTTTTTCTATACATACAATTTTTTTTTACTTTTATAATAAATATGTAATAAGAATTTTCTTATTGATATAATTTATATCTAATTTTCCCTAAAAATGAGATATAAAAGAAAGGTAAATGTATTAATGTTATAGAATATGTAGATAGAATAGTATAGAAAAGCTGCAACTAATAAATATACGTCGTTTAGTAATAATATTTATTAATGAAAGCCTTTTAATTAAAAAGAGGTTTTCAAAATCCCTTCAACTCTGTATAAAAGATATGAGCGGAAAACACATTGTAATTTTCACTTTTTCTGAATATAGTATTTTTTTTTTTTGTAATTATAAAAAACAGGTTTAAAATTTAAATACACGTTTTGAAAATAAATTATTTTTAAAAATTTGTTTTTCTAATTGTAAATGCATGTGACAATTTTTTTTATCTCTGAAAAATTACTTGAAAAATTAGCATCCTAAATGTATGCAATTTTATGTACAACAAAATATAATTCCAATTTGAATTCCAAGGGGGCTTCGGTAGCCTAGTAGGTAGGCGTGTGGCGTATTAACCGAAGGAGTGTGGGTTCGATCCCTGCGCAGGTCCTAAGGGTTTTTTTTTACATACCCCCCTTACGACCAAATATAATGTAAATATATAGCTTATAATATAAACAAAATAAATAATATTAGTATATAATTTAATAATAGTATAAAAACCTATAATGGCCTTGGTAGCCGATGGTTCAATAATATTGCATTACATTTATGTATGTAATATTAATATAAATAAATAAATAAATAAAGTTATGTAAAAATAGACCCAAAACAAATATTTATTCCGGCAGCTTAAGTGATATTACCGTAAAAATAAAAGAAATAAAACAATATAATATATACATACAGTAGACTAAATAAGTACCGCATTACGAAATTGGTAAGAGTAGAGTTTTTATTGAGTTAAAAATCTCACACCTCATACTGGGTCACACGATAGCGACAAAAAATTTCTTTTGAGACAACATACCCCTTCTTATATAACAAATACGAAAGTACTCCTTCAATAATTACTCCTCCAATAGTACTCCTTCAAGAAGCAATAAACTAGATGCACCGCACCATCTTTAATCACATCTAAAGAACAATTTATATTATTTAAAAAGGAAACCTAATTAAATAAACTAAAATATGTAATCATTTTATAAGATTTAAAAGAAAAATAAATAAGATCAGCCCAAAATGACCTTAAAAGCTGAGGTTATTACTAATATTAGGTAGTTTATTGCAATATATATTTGAATAAATAAATAATATTACTATATAAAATATATTTATATTTTAATCTATATATGTATATATCTATATATGTATTTTAATCTATATATGTAAATAAAATAAATAATAAAATATATTTTTTTCTGAAGTAATTTGTATGAGTCTTTTTCTGTTTTATTTAATAAATTAAGATATTATTCTATTACATTTTATTTTTTATTATTAATTTTAATTGAATAAGAAACAATTTTGTATATACAAGAATATAAAAGTAATAAAAGTAACATGAATATAGAAATAGTAAAAATATAAGTATGTATATAAAAGATGACAGTAAAAAGATATGTACTAAAACTATGTTGTAACCTCTTTAACAATTTTCTTTTTTTTTTTTTTGTTTTATTCAAGCATTTTTATTTTCAATTATTTAAAATAAGTTCATCAGGTTAATTAAAAATCATATATATAATAATATTATATTATATTAAAATTGTGTCATTTTAATTTATTATATTTTTATTTAATTGAATATGAACATATTAAGTAAAAATAAAACTAAATAAAACAAGAAAGTATATCTAAAATCAAAGGTTTTAAAAATGCACATTCCCAAAATTTTATTGTAAAGTATTTTATGTTTAGAATTTGAAATAAAAGAAACGAAATTTATTATAACTGCAAGAAGATTTGGTATAACAAAGTATAAATATTCTTTGCTAAGAATCCAATTTTGAATCAATTTACTCATGTACGTCTGTCCGTCGTTCCGTACGCACGATAATTCAAAAAATAAAGTATCTAAGATTTTGATTTAGATATGTCACTTTTACTATGTCACTTTTATAAAATTATTAGTTTCGCTACTTAAATTACTTAAAACACTGAACAAGTTCCAGGGGTGCGTCCCATTATGTACCATATAACTTTCTTCTTTAGGTATCAGAAATTTTGTGCAAAGAAATCAATGATGCCAAAAACTTTCACAATATTCAATTGAGTTAGAGCAATAACTTCCGGTAGCTGTCATAAAACTCATTTTTTTTACTTTTCTCGCAATAACTTCTATGAAGTTTTGGTTCAGGGAAACAAGTTCAAATAGTAATGTTATATAACTTCAACAAGTTCAAACAGTAATGTTATAAAAATTCACATAAATTTTATAGAAAAAGCTTATATTATATTCGCTCGGTTCGGGTATCCTAAAATTAACACATTCTACTGATCTACTTTACATTCATCCTAATTTTTTTATTAACTCTATGTCTAGAAAAAAAAGAACATTTTTTTGAATTTTATTTTATTTTATTAGTTATTAGCTATAGATATTCAAATATAATATGTACGAAATTTTCATTTGCTCTATAATAATTAACACCTTTATAAGAAAATGAGTGGTATATAACAAAATTTGACAGGGGTGCTTGTATATTAAATATATTTGTTTATATTTTAAATATATTTGTTTACATTTTAAATTTAAATTAAAAATTAATTATAGGATAATTTAAAATAGGTATTTTTAAATATGAAAATAATTAACTGAAGAATTAATAGAGTTTTTACAAATATCTCGTGTTGAACAACAACTATAATATCTAGTATTGAGAGTCTAGGAACTTCGTTATTTTTTCTTTTGCTTAAATCCAGTACTTACTCAAATTTACAAAGAACTACACTCTATCGATTTTAGAATTTTTTAACAATTTTTTTAATAATTGAATATTTCTTCATTCTCTAACTACTCACAGATTAATGGCCGATATTTGTTTTGTCCACCAGGTAATTACTGGCAACGTATTAGACTATAGTGTTTATCACCACAAGGTATATAAATTTATTTAATCTTAAATCTATTGAACTGTTTAATATCCATATCATAGAACTGATTATTGGCGAAATAATCCAATTACAAGAATGTTACGAGAGCTTAACTCATTTTCTTCTTATTTCAACATCAATAATAGTTAATCTGTACTAAAAACCATACTTTACCCTACTCTAAGATCAAACCATTAGCAAGAATTATTTTCTAAAATTATTTTTAATTTATTACTAATTTAATTATTTACTAACATTAAATTCTTAAATAATTTATTATTAGTTTACTTCTTACTAACCATAGCATATACTAACTCATTTAAATGATGACGATGCTTTATTTAACTGATAGCCTCGAAATCACTATGACAATGTATTATAATGTTTGACCTAACTATTCGTCTTATAATATAAATCTTATCTACTCTTTTTTTTTTTTGTATTATCCTGATTTTATATGAAGCTTATTATCAAAATAATCCTGTCCGGCAATTTTTTTTTCAAATAGAATTACGTTGCATAGGTAACTAGCCTAGTATCTATAGGTAGTAGATACCATACAATTTAAAAAAAAAAAAAAAAACTACAATACTTTTCAATACTTTCCAAAACGACAATTCATCTGAAAGGACTTGTGACTAAATAAATACATATATTCTATATTTAAATAATTTAATTTTTTAATTATTCTTTTTAATTTTTTTTTGTTCTTTTTATAGGAAATTATTAAAATACGTATTTTAATATTTATACAACGTATGTATTGTTAAAAGAGACACATGCTAATGCATATTTTGTGCTAAGAAAACATTTATTTTAAAATGTTTTATTATTTTGCAGAAAATATATTTTAATGGCAATTACTATTATTATTTACTTATACTATATATATATATAATATAAGAATATATACATATGTATATAACTTCGAAAAGCATTTCATTTCATTCTTATTTCGGTTATTAATACCGAACACATCTAATCAAAAATGTTCTTAAATCTTTAACATACTTTATTTTTAATATCAACTTCATTATAAATTTGAATCTTAAATAAAACTGAGTGTTAATATGACAAACAAGTACATAATATATGTATATATAGAAACTATAAGAGTACCAAGAAAAAGATATAGAATACTAGATACATTGCATTTTTCAAAAATAATAAAAATCAAAAAAAAAAAACAACAAAAAAGTGAAAAATTTACGTTATAAATTCGTTCCATTTTCTTGTTGATTTTCATCATATTTATTTATTTTTTTTAATTTGCTTCTTTTTTTTTTTTTTGTTGCACCACATGTGCTCTAATTATTTTTAATATCAAAAGCAATTAAAATTTATATCTTTCATTTCACTTTTTTTTTTTTTTTTTTTTTAATTTATCTATTTTTGTTTTTTATTTTTTTTTACTATTTTAAACTCTTCAAAATAGATTTTTTTTTTTAATTCAATGTTCTTTTCTTTCTCACTTTTTACAGTCATATAACACATTCAGCCGGATGGTTACCACCATGCGAAAATTGGGGACCAAATGAAGAATTACCATATGGTTGGGAGAAGGCAATTGATGCCAAAGGTCGTTCATATTTTATTAAGTGAGTATAAAATAAAATTAATATATATGTATATATACATATATACAAATATATATATATATATATATACATATATATATATATATATATATATATATATATATATATATACATATATAAAAAGAAAATATGAAAGTTAATTAATAATAAGATAATAAAAAATTAAAGAATTAAAAGGAAAAAAATTTTTTTTTTTATTTCAGATAAAAAATGAATTTTTTTCTTTTATTAAACAAATTAAATTTAATTACTTGAAAAATAACTTTTAAAGAAAATATATACACTTGTGTGCAAAAAATAATTATTATTCAAAATAAAAAATGTACCTATATAAATTATTATATATAGAAAATAAAGGGTAATAGCTTTTAAGCTAGTATAATTTTAAACTGTTTAAGAAAGAATATAAGGTAAAATTCATTTAATCATTGTGATCATGATTACTATCTTTTTTACTAATTTTTTCGAATCGATCAATTATTGTTTATTACTACCTATCTACTTGAAAGTGATACGGAATGATAAAGCTGTAAAGTTGAATCTTATCTTTTCAATTCATTAGTTTTTATATTCCACGGTGCTATACTAAACACAATTAAAGAGGGACAAAGTGCAGACCCTCCAATGGCATCAAATTATTCCGAGCATAATTGAATCAGTGTACAAAAATCAGGATATTACAAATGAATATAACGATTTAATTGTGAGAGAAAAATGTGATAAAGTGTCGAAAAAGCTTCATTCAACTTTATTTTTAATTGTTTTGGGTAATTTTACTCTAACATTGGTTACCAAGCTAAGTCATATCCTATGATGGAAAGTAAAATAACTGTTTATATTCCAAAAGTGTTTCAGAATGTTAAGGATCCAGAAATATACCTACAATATGTTTCTGTGTTGTAATTCAATAATATCTAAGTATACCTAGCTATCTAAAAGATATTTCAATTTAGTTAAACTTCAGTGAAATAAAATGTTTTTTTTTTCAATAAATAAAAAATGTTTTATTCTAGTTGAACTATCTTTCAGTTCCTTCTGTTTGTGCCAAATGCTTACTTTTGTCAATATTTATTTTATTATTTGATCAAACAGATAAGAATAGGTGACTGGAAGCTGATTAACTTAGATTACAATATTGGATGTGTATGTGTACTGTGTACTGTGTATTTTCACATCTTTTCTTTTGGGTTTTAATAGGATTTTTCTTATTCCCAAAATGACAAAGTAAAGTTTTGCATTGTTCTGATTGTAATGTTCTATTAAATTTATATTCTTTATTGATTATATTCTTTCTTAAATAATGATGCTGTATAGCTATCTTGATTCTCTACTTTATGTACTTACTTACTCAAGATTACAGTTCTGCACTCGACTTTTTTACATAAATGGCAGCCAGGTTCTCTAAAGAGTATGTATTTGGTTACATTTCTCACAATATTTCGATTAACAGTTAAAAGGAACCCTATCAGAATAATATGTAAATAAAAATCCTTAACTGTTTTATTTATTTATTTGGAAACTGTACTAAAAAATTTTGCAAAGGAAGTTTTATAATTAAATGGCAGAAAAATTAAATTAATTTTCATTTTTTTTTAATATTTAAACAAATATTAAAAATTAAAATTAGTTTACAAGAAAGCACTAATAAAACAGTTACCTGATATTTTTACATTTTATTAAAAAAAAAAATAACATAAATTAAGGAGTTAAATTTAATGTGCATACAAATTTAATTTGATACTAAAGATACATAAATTTACTTCACATTTTTAACACCTTCAAAATAAATTTGTTAACACAAGTTTTTTTTTCTTTTTTTTTTTATAATTCTTAAGGAAAAATGTTGTTAAAAGTAAATAATTGTGTAAAGTAATTTTCTATATAATTAAAGAGGTGTTCATATAATTTTATAATTTTTATGTTTTTAAAGTCATTTAATAGACATACAGGAATGATAAAAATTATGTTGAATTTCTTTAAAAATTGTGTTACAATTTATATCATTTTAACTGAAATTGAAAACTTTTGAAAAATTATTGCACAGCTCTGACTGACTGCTACAGATTGGATACTTTTATATAAATTCAAATAAAGTAGAATTTTAATCCCTATTAACACTAACGCAGTAAAAAATTAGTTCAAAACTTATCAAAAATGTAGCTTTTATTAAGGTCGCTTCAAATTATATGAATTTTACATCAGACATGGCTGAATAAAGGTAGAAGAAAAACAGACAAATCGAGATTTTTCCATAACGTTTTTATTTTCTGCAGCCACAACTATCCAACAATTTTGACAGTTGTTTTAAGTAAATGTCATAAACAAAAAAAAATGGTTTTAGTTTTAATAAATTTATTTTACAAAATACTCGAAAATTAGTAATGAATAACATAAATGATGAACAAGAAATTATTTTGGCTGCCTCTTTGCTAATTATAGGAATAATCTGCAACCAATGAAAAATGCATATAAAATGTCACATTTTATTACAATTAGAAAACCGGGCGCAAAATAAAATATACATTTGTAATTTTCCGACATCTTAAAAATTCATTCTTATTTCATTCACACAATTTGTTTTTAAATGAACACGCTGACGTTAGTGTTTTAAATGTAAAATATATATAGTCTGAAGCGAACTTTAATAGTAGTAGCAAAATCTCTATTAAAAGAGCGAAAAAAATTTGATGAATGAAATGAAAATAGCTTTTCACTGATTTAAGTATATGTTTTTGTTCTTTCAAATAAGATTACATTATTTTTCTAATCTTATATTTTAAGTTGTACTACTAGTCCAGAGTCATAATACTAATTAAATATGTGTCCAACTATTTTAAAAGTTTTAGAAAGATATAATGCGCTCATTCTTATTTGTACATTTTCTATATTATTATATTTTGAAACCACCTTTCTTTCAAATTGTTGGAAAATTTGTTCGGTAGTAAGCTTTTAATATTTATTATTCTAGAGAATGCTACAATATACCAAATTTCGGACTATTGTTTTTGAAGGAACGAATATTCTCGTTCTCCTAAACTTCTTCATTTTTCCATTACTTTGCTGTAAACCTAAAAAGCAATATATTTCAATAATTTCTTTCGAAAAACAACAATTTATGGAAAATATATATTTTGCATTGCAGCATATCTTATACGAAACCTTTAAATAAAAATATTGTTTAAATCTAAAAGGGAAAACAATGCCTCCCTTTAAACATTCTTCACCTTTTTATTGCGAAAATATCATACATATTACTTAATGTAAAATTCAATATAATTTAATATCAATTTAAAAATTTTAAAATATTGAAACAACTACTTATTAGGTAAAATGTATAATGGTTTGCTAAAATTACCATAATTATGATCCTAATAAATAAATGAACAAATCTGTTAAAATTAATATAAACAATATCAAACCGAAAATCATTATTTAATTATGTATAATTAATTGATAATAATATACATTTAATTGAATATCACATAAAATATACCATTTAATTATATTTTTGAACAAAAGTTACCATCAGATAAAAGCTGTCATAAAAATTTAAAGATATTTTAAAATCTTATGTTTTATTGGTTAGTTTTCAATTAGTATAGAATATTTTTATTTAGATTTACAAATAATAATTTTTTGGGTTTAAATTTTCTTTTATTTTATATCCTTATAGAATATCCTTATCTTATAAAATCTAAAAACCAAATACATAACCAATTATATGCGGTAGTTTTTAAATAATAATATAATTTGATCAATTTAAAATTACATGTACTGTAACACAATAATATCTAATACAAAATCAAAATCTATTTAAAACATATTATCTTAAGCTTCAAATTAAATTAAGCCTCATCAATTATCATTGTCTTTATAAACAATTAGTCAAATTTGATTAGATTTTATGTTTTGAGGTTTAATATAAACAATTTCAATAATTATCTTAAATCAAATTTTATTTAAAGTGAGGAAAATTATACAGTTGATTGTGTCAACTCTATGATGACCGCACGAATATAAATGATGCTGATATTCTAAATATATTTGTACATTACATTTTGCATTGAATTTCAGTATTAAGTACCGAGATATTTTTATGTAAATTTTAAACTTGTATGACAGATATCGAACCGTTACCCCGAATCAACCAAATTTCAAAGAAATTATTGCGATAAAACTTGATCATCTTTTACAAAATTTTAGATGTCTAGCTTTATTAAGTACTGAGATATAAATTTTGGCGCTACCCGACCTTATAGCATTAAACTAATAAAATTTTGCCAAAGTTAAAAACATAAAACCTAAACTTCATTTCATAAAATTTCAAATACGTAGTTTCCATTGACACCGAGTTATTTTCATAAAAAAAAAAAAGTTTTATGGCAGATAGTTGAACCAGCCGGTCAAATTTTCTCAATTTCATTTGCGAAACTAACAATTTTATAAATATTATATAAAATGATAGAAATTTCAGAATCCTGATTACATGTGCAAATCGACTCAAAATTCTATCCTAAGCAATCTTAATATTTCTTCATACCTATCTCGTCTGCTTAAAGATATCAGAAACATAATCGTAAAATTGTTATATCCTCGAAGCATGTTAATATGGGTATGAAAATGCCTGCATTTAATACAACAATATTAAATCTTAAATGCTTATTTTACCTTTTGGTTAATTAACTTTCTTAAATTATTTATATTCAATAGTTAAATAAATACTTAAAATATTCTGGTTTTACTTAATTTTTTATTTCAAAGAAAAGAAAATTTATTTTTTTTTTTTAATATGAGATAATTCATTGTATATAAAGTGTGACGATAAAATATATCAACAAAGTCGTCAAAATGATTTCCTTCGTGTGAAAATTTAATGAATTTTCATCACGGGATGACGCTGAGGCACTTTTTTTTTAATTTCTCTTTAATATTTGAAATATTGTGATTCTATCTGATTTAAGGCTTTTTTTAAAAGTATATATTAGATATCACAAATAAAGTTTTTTCTTATAAATTACAACATAAGCGTGACTGCGGTTGACTTAATATTTTTTTTTTTACTTCTAACGTTATATAGTTTTTCAGACATTTAAATTACTTTTTTTATCAAATGGAAGGAAATTTAAAACCATTTTCGATTTAGGAAAACCTTCAACCTACCAACAAACCATACCACAAATTTTAGCGGATAAGTAACAATACTTATAAAATTTTAATTTAAGTCAAAAACCTTCTATATATAAGTTATCAAACTGTTTAATCTTATATAATATGCTTAAAAATATTCCAAAAATATAAATTTATGTTGACGTGTATATTTTTATATCATAAAAGGAAGAATTAGGATTCAATTGAAAAACGTATGGTATTGTTGAGTTGTGTGTGTATTCGTGCAGAAATATAATATAATCTGATAGTATAAAATAAAAAATTGTTGATAAGTTTTATACTATAGCATATTCTAATCTTTTATTAACAATAAAACTGATATCAAATTAATATTCTAAAATCTTAACACTAAAAATATCCTGTTCCATGCACATGAAATTGATTTTTTTATTTTTTAAATCCTTTTTTTCATGACTACATATAAATCAGAATTGAACATTAATTAACTTATCTGTTATAAAAGAAAACATATAATGTTGAAAACAATATATATTAAGTATTTAATAGAGTTTATAATCCGATTTTCTAAAACATTATTTTGTTTTCATTTGTATTTTATATAGTCATTTAAATAAAACATCAACATATGAAGCACCAGATTATTCAAGATGGAATGACGAATCACCACCTGAACCCCGTTCAGTAACATTATACAGAAGCCCAACAATGGGTTTTGGTTTTGTAGCTGGAAGTGAACGACCTGTAATTGTAAGATTTGTTACAGAAGGTGGACCCAGTGTTAGCAAGGTATGGATTATTTTTTATTTATTTTTTTTTTTTGTTAAGGAATGTGACATTTGATAAAATTCAATAAATAATAGGACCTTATGTTAAAAAGTATTTATAAACTAAAAAAATTAAAACTATATTTAGTAAATAGTTAAAAGAATGAGTAGAGTACCATTATTAATTAAATAATCAAAATTAAATTGTTTATAACAAATTATAAATAAATTTTCAATATGTATATGATTTTAATATACATAAATACATCTATTTAAAACACAACAAATAATTTAAAAATTTTAAGGCGATAATTTTAAGGTGATTAAGCAATATTTTTGATAGTTTTCTTGGAAATATTTTATAACATGACTATCAGATTAATTAAATATATAATTTCAAATAAAAATTTGTTTTATTTGACACGCAATACTGTCGTGGGTGTTAATAATCTCTTAAGAATCCAAATTAAATAACAAAAAATAAGATTTTAGACATATTTTATAATAAGTTTATAAAAAAAATTTTAAAAAAATTAATTATATAAATCTTTTCATATGTTGAAATCTTTTAATGACATTTAATTTATGTCCATATTAAATATCTCTCAAATATAATTCATAATTACTTATGCACCTACACTAACCTAGGTTGGCACCTACCTAAATTTACTTTAAAATCGTCATCCTAAAAATATGCAATTATTAGTAAAGATTTTGATTTATATTAAAACTGCCTTAGTCATTGTGGGCCTTGGTAGCCGACGGCTTGTCGAATATTGCGTGATTCAATATAATTGCGTAATATCCAAATAAGTAAATAGATACATAAAATAAATAACTCTGCATAGGGCCTCGGTGGTGGAAAGGTTAAATTACGTGGCTTATTAATCGAAAGAGTAATGGTTCAAATTAAGTCCAAAATATATCTAAATTGTAAAAGATTCTACTTCTGCATCTTATTTCTGATATATAAATTTTTAAAAATTTATGTCATGAAGTATTTGGTAATAATTTACTAATTTTAATTAATAAATAAAGAAAACAAAAAAGCATTTTTAATTGGAAGCAAAATTACTGAAAAAGGTTGCCCAACAAATCATTTTTGTGATCAAATATATAATGTAATAAACAAAATAAACAAAAATACTGTATAAATATTAATCACATTACCTATTTAATCTTTAAGGACCTTAACAACTAAAAGTGTCAGTAATATTATTATTGAATAATCCTTGGTAATCCTAAAATAATGTTTAATAAATAAATAAATTTTGAGTTTATATACTATTGTTTTATCGTAGAAATATAATTGTTAAGAAATGACATTAAATCTCATTATTTTATTATATTTGAAAGTATGGTATAAGTATTCATAAAAATGTGGGGGTTTAACGCATTCAACAAAAATTAATCATTAATATTATGCAAATACAGTTAAATATGTTTGAAATATTAAATTTACCACTTTATTCATATTCTCATTAATAAAATTTCATAATTATTTTGTATTATACTTATTGGTATAACTAATTGGTTGCTGGTATCTGAGTATAATAGAAGTCAAAAAAAAAAAACTATTTTTTTATGACATTTTAATACTTATGAAATTTTGTTAAACGCTGTGGTAAATAAATATTATCTGTTATATAAATATTAAATATTTTTAAATTATAAAATAATATGTTTTTTTTATTTTTACTTATAATATATATAGATACAGAAAAAGACATCTAGACATAGACATTATGATTGTTTTATTATTGTGTATGTCTCTTATCATAAGAAAACTAAAATGAAAAGCTTTTATTTTATTTTTCCAAAAAGAAAAAAATAAACAAAATTCCTTTATATATCAAAATATTTTTTTGGTCCTTTTTTTTTTTTTTTTTGTTATTGTATATTATATTTCTAGTCTTTTTAGTAATCCTATTTTATTAATAGGATTATCCTTTAATGGGATTTGATGAAAAGAATGAAAATTTTTTCTATGCTTTGTATTTTTTTCTTTTCAAAAATGAAAAAGACAAAAAATTATACGAAATTTAATTTATGCTTCATACCCTGGTATAAAGGAATTTATACTCATCACATCAAAAAGAAAAAAATAAAAATTTATATAATATAAGAGATAAAAAGATCGAGACAGAAAAGAAAAACCTCAGTACCACATAGTGTTTATCATTTTTTTTTTTGAATGTTATAAACATAGTATTTTTTTTTTTTTGAAAGATATAAACTTTCAACAAGCATTTATATTCAAATCATTATTTGGAAGTACTTCAGATTGAGATTTTCTACAAAATGAAAAATGAATGAATATATTTGGAACTTTTCAGTTTTTTCCTAAAAATTACATCTACGATCTACCATCAATCCCAATAAAAAAAATTCTAGTTCAATGCATTTGGTAATGCATTTTAACTTATCTAGTTAAAATTTTTTATTCAAACTCCTCTTAAGTATAGGTTTTTACTAGATTTATTGATCTTGCTCTTATAACTGCAATTATTTTTCTCTCCCCCCAGGTAGAAACGGTTTCTTTTTAGGAGTATTTTATTATTTTATTGGGTAAAATAAAGTTATTGTTCTTCGACTGCTATTGCATAGTCCGATATATGTCGCGGCAGTTTCAATTTTCACTATGATGATAATCTTTTAGAACTGGGTCATAAGAACATAATATATTTATTATTTTATAGTGTCAGCGCGATAACCCAAAAACTTTAGCCATTAAATTCAAATAAAATATTTAGGTTCTCTATTAATTTTGGTTTAAATCCGAAATCATCTTCGATCTTCACTAATTTAGCAGACTACCTTTTTTTAAATTCAAGCAGTTTTCTTTCATAATATTCGACACATAAATTTTCCATAAGTGGAAAAAATTTATTAACATTAATATAAATATTATGTATATCTGAATGAATAAACTAAACTAAACAATTTTTCCAAAAAAAGCAAACAAAAATCTGATGTTTATTAGAAAATTGGTTTAAATCATTTTATTCATGTTTTAGACATTAAATGAATTAAAATAATGAAAACTCCAGAAAATTATATTTTAAGCAAAGTGGTAGTCTATATTTTAACACTTACGGGTACATACATATATTTAATAGTTGACATCAGTAACTGCATTCTACCTAGTTTTATAATTAAAAAACTTGGAGTAAACTCTAATGATTATTATAGTTAGCAGGATCACTTACTTTTTTTCCAAGAAATTCATTTTATATCATATCTACTAAAAAGTTTACTTTTAGAATATGTACATAACATTCTTAATTTTTTTTAAATGTAGTATTCCATTGTATATAGTTCTTTAAAAAACGCTTTCAACATTTTTATTTTGATTTATAAATACATTGAATACATTGAAAACATTTTTTATATATGTAAAAAGGATCTTCTCATTGTTAAAATTAAATAATAGTTTTCAATGTATTCAAATTTAATTTATCCATCTTCTAACGTATTTATTTATTTTATTATTATTTTACTTAGTTGTATTAACTTAACATTGTATTTGTGTTTAAATGACTTAAGGATAATAAATTTTATTAAAACCGCGTTAAATAACAAAAAAGGATATTCACATCATATAACACACCTAAAATAATAATAATAAAAAAAAAAAACAATTAACAAAAAGACATAGAAGAAAGAGAGAAAAAACAGAGAATGGTAATTTTAAATTTAGTTTGGAATGAAAAATCTCAAAGGAATCACAAAATGCTCATAGAATAAATGAAAAACTGTTTTTTTTTTTATTTTTCATTTTCCGCGTTGTTTCTCGACATTTAAATATTGTAAAGTGGGTGTTTAAATAAATTTTAACAGGATAAAGAGATAAAATTTAGTTGTAGTGTAATTAATCCTGATTTAATTTTATTTTTTTATTATTTTTGTTGTTGTTTTTTTCTGGTTTTTTATTTTTTTTTTAAATAGTTTTAAAAGCTCCTTCAACTTTATAATGTTATAACCCTCGCGAAGAAATTATGTATAAAAAAAAAAATGGAATATAATAAAGCTGATTTTTGTTTTTAATTTCATGTGGAAAATAAAATGTTTAGTGGTTTTCTTTATTTACAAATATGTTTTTATTGATTACTTGTAATTAAAAGTTTTTATTTGATTATTTAATTATATTTTTTTTTTCGGCAGAAGGTTATATTCTTTAAAAGATACCATGAAAACCTAAACCACTGGCTACAGTGTAGAATTTGTACCTACTAACTTAAACTAACTTTACACCTTAGCTATTATAGTTCAAACTATAATAAAAGCACCCCTACTGCAGATCATTGCTCAACAATATTGAAAAAACAGGAAAGAAAAAGAAAATTTTTATTTTAAATTATGGAAGTATGAGTTTAATTGAGAATTCTAACAGATGAAGCGTGACTCTTTCCTTGAATATTTTCAGACATCTAATGGTAATGTATTCCATTAATTAAGAGGTGAAAACGAAGAGTAAATTCCTATATTTCATGGTTCTAGATATAGGATTGCTTGTAGTTTCGTTATGAATTTTTAGTACAACATGAAATGTTAGCCTGAATATATTTATAGAAAAGACAAGTAGCTCCTACATTTCAACAATAACTTTTAATCATCAATGACTGACGTTAAGAATTGTATAATTTTAAAATCATCAATGACTGTAACAACTCTTTTTTATGTCTTCTCCAGATACTCAGTATATACTGCAGACCGAAGTACTGAACGAACAAACGATAATTTGAGAGTTATACTCACTTCTTGGTGGCATGTACTTTCTGTATTATAGAAGGAGCTCGGAAGATGTAAAGTATTTCTAAATGTTTTATAAAAATCCTAAAGAGATCGCCTACGATTTTTAAGAACTCAGAGTTTTTAAATTTACATTTCCAAATACAAATATTTCGTAGAATGGTTTTTGATATATTCTCGCAGCGTATAGGAGCTCAAAAAAAAGCTGCGACACTCCAAATAAATTATAGTTAAATATATAAAGTTTCTTGTGTTAAAAATAGAATTAATTTAAGTTTAAAATAATTAAATTTCATAAACAATAAGGAAGTTAATAATTAAGGATGTTAATATTTACTTTAGGCATTTAATACGACATTTTGAGGGATTCAATACAAATAAAAGAGGTATTTGTAAAGGAATGTTACAATGAACTAATATAAAAATAATTTTTCGAATTCGAATTTAATATAACAAAAAATATAGCAAACAATTTATCAAATAAAATATATTTTTAGTTTAATTAGAATTAATAGTTTTCATTTTTAAAACCATATAAATTGTTTGTTCTAATTGCAATCTATTCGAAATGGTACCTACCTAAATATCATAAAATTTATCACATTAAGAAAATAAAATACTATGGAAAATGAAAATAGATATTTGAAAAACCATTTAAAAATTATTTAAGCTTAAATAATCACATTAAAATAACTCAATAATCAATTACAGGTAAAAACAAACTTGAATTCTAAAAAATAATACTATCATATTTTAAATTATATTTAAGATACTATATATACTTAATTAAACTCCTTTCAATAAACCCACTTTATAATAACCAAAATATATTTGAAAATCTTATAAAGTAATTCAAAGAAAACTCATCAGTATTTATTTGAAATGGTGAAAAAAACAAAACACAATTAATTTTAAATTAAACTAATCCTATTTAATGCTTTAATAAACTAATTAAATAAATAATAAATTATTTATTTACATAATATATACATGTATATTTTCAATGTCATCCCTTTAACTTTAAAACTTTATTATTAAAATTATTATAGTTTTCTTTACAACATGTTTATTTTTTTTTCACTCGAAATGTTTTCATTTAATAAATAAAAAAAAAAAATAAAAGTAAAAAAACCCTTAAGAACATTATTATATTTCCAAGGTTTTTTCATTAATCCTGTAAATTACATTTTAATATATTATTAAAAAAAAAAAAAACTAATAAAAAACAGCACAGCACGCACACAATTTACCTGAATCCTTGTAAATTCTGTTTTCCATTATACTTCAAGTATCTGTGATATCTTTTGTACTATGAAGCTAATTTATTTATCAAACATGTATACCTACTGTTATTGTTTATTCGTTTAAAATGGAAAAATTTATTTGACTAAAGTACTTTTATATAATAATTTTCTTATAAAATTCAATCGATCATTTGTTTTAAATAAAAAATTTAAATTTCAATATTTACTTAGGCTTTAAAATTTTCCTATTCAATATTAAAAATTTTAAAATGAATGCTATATTAATTGTTTATTAAATCTGAACTATATACACATACGTTCTAATAAATTTATTAACAGATTTATGATTTTATTTCAACAATTAAAGATGCGCCAAATTTTAAAGGAAAAGTTCAAATTTAAATAGTTGTGGTTTTATATACAAATACTGCAGGTAAGGCGCGCACAAACATGAGTGCATTAGACATACATTTTTTAATTAAACTTTTGTTTTAGTTAATAAATAATAAGGATACATATAAAACAATAAGGATAATGAATTGACTAATGTTCAATCCTTCAATTTGATCTATTTCAAAGTTTGCATATAAGAATAAGAGTGGCATAAAAAGCATAAAAATTTAAATTATAATTTATAAGAATATGAAAATAAAGAAATGATTATTGATAAATAAAACATATATTATAAATTAAAATATCATGCAAGGTCTTAAATTTAACTTTTCTGAGATAAAATTTAAAAAAATAATAAAACTTAAATTGTTTTTTTAATTTTTTTTTTAGCTAACTCATTGCTTAAGAAGCATATGATATTCTAGAATTAATTTTACATTCATTTTAATGCAACATTAATTTCCTTAATCCATTTATTACTCTACTCGATTTTGTCTTTAAAAGGAAAACAAAACGAAAGACAAATCCTCTTAAAATAATTGTACTTTACCTATTCTACTATCAATATAAACTATATTAACTTATCATAACAATAAAACCTTTAAATAATCCAACATTCCTTAAAAAATTATTTCCTATAGTTTGTGAACCTTATCTTTTTATATATAACCACTATTAAATTTTAAATTAAATGTTTAAATGTTTACTTTAATTTTTGTTTTTTTTATTCATTATCCTTATTTTTTTTTTTTTTTTTAATTTTAACATAACTCATTTTTCTTTTTTTTTTTTTTGTTTATTTTTGTATTTATATTGTTTTAATAAACTAAAATTACTTTAAAAAAGAAAATTTCCAGTTAGTTTCTAATAATAATAAAGAAAGAAAGAAAGAGACAAAAAAAATTAAAACAAATAAAATTAAAGTCACAAAAACAAAAAAAAAAAACAAAAATTGCAACATACAAAAAAAAAACGATCAAAAATAAAAGAAAAATTGTACACAAACCGTTAAATTGTTTTGTACCTTTATTGCAAACAAACGTTATAACGTAATGGGTACAGTTTCTAACAAAGTTACAAAATAAAGGAGAAAAAAGAGAGAATAACACAATTATTATACGTTAGAATAAAAACAAAAAAAAAAAAAAATGTAAAATAAAAAGAGAAGAGAATATAACTAATAATAATAATAATGTTTAAATAATTTTACCGTTATAAGCTATAGTTATAAGCTTAAACAAAAAAAAAACGAAAAAAAAACCATTATTTTCAATTCCATTTTTTCTTTTTTTTTTATCCTTGCTAAGTGTATATGTATATAGTTGTATAATATATTTTTTAGTTTAGTTAGCTGTAACTGTTTTTTAGCGACCCCATACAATTATGTATAAGGTAGGTATTGTTTTCATACTAAAAATTTGTGCCCGAGATTTTGGAAAATATGTACTACTCCGGTGTGGAGAAGGGCTGTAAAAAAATTTTTAGCATGATGTCCGTCTGTGTGTGTGGGTGTGGGTAAGTTTGTAGGCATGTGTACAGCTTAAACGACTGAGCAGAATTTTTTGCAATTTCATATTTAAAGTTTTGACGTAAATATCTCGGATTGATAAGCTTTTGGAGCAAATCGGACAACCACAAGTGTCAGTTTGTAAGTGTACTTTTAAGTTTTTTACGAATATTTCGTAACAAAAAAATTTTATGAGGAAAATTATTAAGAAAAAGTTGTTACACAAGTGAAGAGCAATAACTTTGCCATAGAACATTTTTTGATCCCACTACCTTTAACTTTTATTTAATTTTTTTTCTAAGTCCAAATTTCATACATATAGCACGCCATATGAATTTATATGAATAATTTTTTTTGTTTTTTTTTTATATCTCTAAAAATTTACATACATATGTATGTGCTTATATGCATATTATTCTATTGTTGATGACATAAAATTAAAACGGTAGAATTTTTGTTAGCAGATTCAATATTAATCTTATGTTTGTTTTGTATTTGTTTACAGTTTTTATTATTTTTTACTTTTAATATTTTTCAATGAAAAAAAAAACATGTACCTACATTACATAATAATGGAAATGGATGTATGAATGAATGCACATATATTTTTACGATTTCATTTCATTATTATTGTTATTGAATAAAACAAAATGTTGTTAAATTATTAGAAGTTATTTTGCTTTAATATAAATTATTATGTAAAAAATATATAAGTTTTGGCATTGTAATTTTCGCGTAGTGGTGGTCGGTCCTGTGGTGGAGACGGCTGATTTTTTGTTTTTGTAACTGAAATATTTTTCTTCTTTATTTTGCTTAGCCTCCTGTTACTGTCATTTTTATTGAATAGTTTTTTGATGGTGAATGAATGAGTGAGTGAGTGAAAGAATGAGATTCTTATAAGCGTTTTACTTTTATGATGCAATTTAAGTTGTTTATATGAATGGTTGAATATATTAACAGGATAATGAAAAAAGAGAAGGAAAGAAAAACGAAAAATAAAATTACTTTCATATAATCTTCAATTATTTTCTAAAGTGGATAAGAAAAATAAAAGGAAAAATGTTTTACATTGAAGACCAAATATTGAACAGATTTAAAAGTTCCTTTTACAGTTAGTCCAAAATAGATTATAAGAATATTAAAAAAAATATTTTTTTTTTTTTGAAGATTAGAAATATAGTAGAAATATTTTAAATTTAATGTTTTAGGACTTGAAATAGGGTAATTCCTTGGATTTTAAGAACAAATACAGATATTCAGGTGTACCTCGGGCAAACTTATTTTTTTAATGTAATAATTCGTCTATATAAAAAAAGTTCTTTGAATCAATCTGAATCAATCAGACAAAAAGTTCTGATTTTTCGTTATATGTTAAATAAGTGAACTAAAAAAAGAGCAGAATAAATGTAAATTTGAAAGAAATACGATAAGTTTCAATGAAAGAAAAAAAATTTCTTATTGAAAAGCTTCCATATTGTCTTAATAAATCATACTTTTTTCTTTACATAATAAAAGTTTGAAGACTCAAACTCTTTTTTTTTTTTTTAATGCATTTCTCTGCCACATAAATGTGGATAGGAAATTACACAGCCTTCCCTGTTCAGGCGTGGCTGTAAATGGCGTAAGGGGAAATAACTCTTACGTCATGTGTGGGATTCGAACCCACACTCCCTCGGTGTTTACAGCGTATTTTATACGCTCTTACCCACTAGGCCACTGAGGCCCCAGCTCTTTTTAATTGTGTTATTATGAACTCAATCTCTTATTACAACTAATATTATTGGCAAGTGTTAATACAATACAATTTTTGCCCATCATCTTCTTATTATTTTCTCAACATTTTACTCTTAGCTGCTTGAAACATCATATCTACTTAAAAAGAAAAAAAGCTGAAAGTAGTTAATTTCGGTTTAAAAGTATAGTTATTTTCTAATTTTAATTTTTTTTTTTTTATAAAAACAAAAACACTATTATTTATTCTTATTCAAAGTTTATGAAGTGTTTTTGAAAATTTAATTTGAGGTACGCTCATTTTCTGTGTTTCCTTTTCTGTAATGGAAACTCATTTAATTTTTTTTTTTTTAATTTTTCTCAAGCAAAGAAAAACGAGGAAGAGTGCAGTAGAGTAGACTGTGTCAACTCTGGGATACCCGTATGAACGTAATATATCCTGTTTCTATAAAACTTGATCATCTTTTAAAAACATTCAGAGTTTTAGTACCGAACTACAGAGATATATTTATGTAAATTGTGGAGTTGTATGATAGCTACCCGAATCTATTGCGCCTAGCTTCATTAAGTTCCAAGAAATGCAAAAAGCCTGAACCGGCTGCTTTAGACCATTCAAATTTTACAAAAGTTTTTGGCATGCAACTCGACACTTTTTCACTAAATTTCAGATAGATAGCTTCAATAGACACTGAGTTATTTTCATTTAAAAAGAGAAGTTGTATGGCAACTATCCGAACCTGTCATATCATCACAACAAAATTTTACAGAAGTTGTTGCCATAAAACTCGATCATCATTTGCAAAATTTCAGATACCTAGATTGAATAGACACTGGGTTATTTCCATTTAAAGAAAGAAGTTGTATGGCAGCTACTCGAACGTGGCGGCCGAAAATGCTGGAGTTAAATAGCAAAACTAACAATTTTGTAAAAGTGACGTAAAAAAAATTTCAGCCTCCTAACTCCTTTATTTTTTGAGTTATCGTGCGGACGGACACTGAGTTATTTTCATTTAAAAAGAGAAGTTGTATGGCAGCTACCCGAAGCCGTCGCACCACCACAACCAAATTTTGCAGAAGTTGTTGCCATAAAACTTGATCATCATTCGCAAAATTGCAGATACCTAGATTGAACAGACACTGGGTTATTTCCATTTAAAGAAAGACGTTGTATGGCAGCTACTCGAACCCGGCGGCCGAAAATGCTGGAGTTAAATAGCAAAACTAACAATTTTACAAAAGTAACGTAAAAAAAATTTCAGCCTCCTAGCTCCTCTATTTTTTGAGTTATAGTGCGGACGGACACTGAGTTCTTTCATTTAAAAAGAGATTTTGTATGGCAGCTACCCGAACCCGTCAGACCACCACAACCAAATTTTGTAGAAGTTGTTGCCATAAAACTTGATCATCATTCGCAAAATTGCAGATACCTAGATTGAACAGACACTGGGTTATTTCCATTTAAAGAAAGACGTTGTATGGCAGCTACTCGAATCCGGCGGCCGAAAATGCTGGAGTTAAATAGCAAAACTAACAATTTTACAAAAGTAACGTAAAAAAATTTTCAGCCTCCTAGCTCCTCTATTTTTTGAGTTATAGTGCGGACGGACACTGAGTTCTTTCATTTAAAAAGAGATTTTGTATGGCAGCTACCCGAACCCGTCACACCACCACAACCAAATTTTGTAGAAGTTGTTGCCATAAAACTTGATCATCATTCGCAAAATTGCAGATACCTAGATTGAACAGACACTGGGTTATTTCCATTTAAAGAAAGACGTTGTATGGCAGCTACTCGAATCCGGCGGCCGAAAATGCTGGAGTTAAATAGCAAAACTAACAATTTTACAAAAGTAACGTAAAAAAATTTTCAGCCTCCTAGCTCCTCTATTTTTTGAGTTATAGTGCGGACGGACACTGAGTTCTTTCATTTAAAAAGAGATTTTGTATGGCAGCTACCCGAACCCGTCACACCACCACAACCAAATTTTGTAGAAGTTGTTGCCGTAAAACTTGATCATCATTTGCAAGATTTCAGACGACTAGCTTTATTAACTTCCAAGAGGTGCAAGAAGCCTGAACCGGCTGTTCTAGGCCAAACAAATTTTACAAAAGTTGTTGGCATATAACTCGACACTTCTTTACTAAATTTCAGATTCCTAGCTTCAATAAACACTGAGTTATTCTCATTTAACCGGATAAGTTGTATGGCAGCTACCCGAACCCGCCGCACCACCACAACCAAATTTTACAAAAGTTGTTGCCATAAAACTTGATCATCATTTGCAAAATTTCAGACGCCTAGCTTCATTAGGTTCCAAGAGGTGCAAGAAGTCTGGACCGGCTGCTCTAGACCAACCAAATTTTAAAAAAGTTGTTGGCATGTAACTCGACACCTCTTTACTAAATTTCAGATTCCTAGCTTCAATAAACACTGAGTTATTCTCATTTAAACGGAGAAGTTGTATGGCAGCTACCCGAACCCGCTGCACCAGCACAACCAAATTTTACAGAAGTTGTTGCCATAAAACTTGATCATCATTTGCAAAATTTCAGAAACCTAGCTTGAATAGATACTGAGTTATTTCTATATAAAGATAGAAGTTGTATGGCAGCTACTCGAACCCGCCGACCGAAAATGTTGGATTTAAATAGCAAAACTAACAATTTTGCAAAAGTGACGTAAAAAAAATTTCAGCCCCCTAGCTCCTTTATTTTTTGAGTTATCGTGCGGACGGACGGACGGACGGACGGACGGACGGACGGACGGACGGACGTACATGGCTTAATCGACTCAGAATTCGATTCTGAGCCGATCCATACCTTTGACACTATATCTAGCTCGACTCCTTTAAGGTGTCACAAACGTAATGGCAAATTTATTATACCCTTGAACATAGTTCATACGGGTATAAAAAACCAAAAAAAAAACAAAAAAGAAGAAAAATGGAAAAACGATTTTATTTTAATAGATGGTGAAAGTTTATTCAAAATTGTGTTGAGAATAAAATTAGCATGTAAATAAATTTTATAATTGGAATATTTTAAAACTAATTTCCAGTATAAAAACAAATAATGTGCTCGTATTATTTTTTTTTTTCCACAACTATAGGATATGATTAAATTAAAAAACCTTAAATTTATGGTAATTATAAATTTTGTTACTGAAAATCACGTTTAACATATATAATATAGAATTATAGATATACAATATATAGTTTGACTTAATACTAGTACTTATTCGTTAGTTAGTAATATTATAATATTTAAAATATCGTAATAATCTAATTAGTGGATTGGATTCGTGCTAATGCAAAAAGATAATAAACAATAATCAAAGAAATTAAAAAATGTTAGATAAATCTCTTTTGCATTCTCTAAACATTGCATATGATAATAAAAGGTATTAAATACCTTAGGTTTAATACCTATAGGTTATAGGTTAGGTTTTCAAAAATAAATTTTCTTTTGCCTTTTAATTTATAAAATATATAAAATACCCAAATAAATAAATACTAATACTAAATACTAAACTTATCTGTTTGTTAGGCATATTTAAAAGATATTAATTTTTTTTTTTTTTTTTCAAGTTTTGGAAATAAACTGAAGTAAAATTTTATTGATTTTTTAGATTTAAGTAACGTGTTACTTTTTATGACTATCAATTCTCTCTTGTCTTCGCAACCTGTATTTTATGTGTTCTCGGCTTTTTTATATTCCGTATTATATTCTCCAAGTACCGATACAACGCACTTCTTCAATTTTGATGTTGTTATTATAGTGATTAATGTATTATCCTCTTTATTTATATTGAATACATTTATATACATTTTGTTTTCCTTGAGGTGATTTTGAGGCCGATTATTTTTTCTTCTTTTGTAAGATCATTGATCTTAGTTTGCATTAATCTTTGTTAAATTATAGTATAAATCACAGTTTGGAAGTTTTTGCTTTAAACATCTTACCTCCTTAAAATATTCAATAATTTTAAAAATAAGTTAAACAGTTGGTCTTAGGAAATATAAATTCAAAATAGGAGGTGAGGTTAGTGATAATAAACCAAGGTAAGTGAATAATAAACCAAATTAAAATATCCTTCAAGAATGAGTCTTATAAGTATAACTAACGATTTTAGATTTTATGACTAACGGTCACGCTTAATGGCTTAAAGCTGAAGATGGTTTTTCATAAATTATAACTTGTAACTTTTCATGGGTATACAGTAAGAAGTTGAAAATTTGTAAATGAGTGGCTTTCTCTGTTTTACTTTATTATAGTATGTATTAAATTATCAGGGCTACCCAAAAGTATTGTAAAGTTAAACATTTTTTCAAAAAAGTAAGATCTTTCTTTCTGCTTCAGATAGGCTAATTATTTATAAATCCTTCATCAGACCTAGAATGGAGTACGATGCACACATTTACGCAAGAGCTCCACAGCATTGTAATACCTGGATAAAATTCAAAACAGAAAAATTCGTTTAATAAACAATCCCGTTAATATCTCAACTCTGTCTCTACTATATCATCGACATAGTATTGGAACACTTATCCTATTTTCTAGATTCTAAGTGTTCCATCGGTGCCATCGGATAAGATTTGGCATCGGAATCTGTTCAGCAAAATTAAAAGCCTTAATACCTTCTTTTTATATCTGACGTTAAATGTAAGAATAACATCAACATCTTTGTTCTAAACACTCTTAACGTTCGATAACTTTCCATATTCCCAAATTTCCTTTCCCAACTTTCCATTTTTCCCAAATGTACTGTTTGGTGTGAAAAATAGGAATTAAGCAATAAGACTTAATTCCTATTTTTCAGTACATTCCATAGGTTCTAAACTAATATTTCGTTTAAAAGCGATGTGGTGTTTGATTGATCCAAGACTACCAAAAGGATTTCGTCTGTTGATTTCATTTCTGTTTTGCAAAAAAAGAAAAGAAAAAATTCGATAAGCTTTGGATGAATACAGTATATATTAGGTGAATATAGGAGTAAAATATTATTAAGAAGAAAAATAACTGAAATTGCAAAATGCAATATGCTGATATACCTTAATTTTTTAAGAATACTTTTAGATTTTGTGTAATGAGCTCTAAATAAAGAATGAATGATCTTTGGAAGATAACTTTTATTCAAAAGAATCAACATTTGAATAGAACTGAAGCAGATTTGAAAACTAACAGTTTACTTAAGATAGAGGAAAATGCGTAAAGAAAGGATACTGTGAACTTGGAAAACCATAAATTCCACTCAGTTACTATTAGAACATAATAATGCTTTTTGTTTTCAAAGATAATGTTTCTACTCATGTGTAATATTATTAAATAAAAAAACATAAACGAAAAAAAAAACAAATTTATTAGAAATTTCTGAGTTATTCCCTTATATAATATTTTTAAATATAAAAATTTGCTAATCCAACCATTTTTTTACCTAAATAATTTTCTTCTAGTCCTTTTTATTGCACCTATTGCTAAGTATGTTTTGTAAAATTCCTCTATGTTGAATTAAGTTTAAATGTGCCCCTTTTAGTTCCCTCTAATTAAATTTCATACGGAATTATCTTTAAAATTTAATTTTTATCTCTTAAAGCATTAGTTTATTATTTTTGTTTTCAACTATACGTCTAACTTTAAAGTAATTCTCATAAATTTGCTTAATTAAGAAACTAAAGTCAAAAAAAATGAAAAGAAAAAGAAAGCGTTTAATCTGGTTTAATATAAATCATGTTTACAAAAACTCTAATTTTAACATCATTTAATATTTTGTGTAAAACTAAAAAAAAAAAAAATTTCATTAATTTTTTTATATTTTAAATATTTCTTTAAATATCTTTAATTATAAAAATTTATTTCCTCAAATTTTCAAGCACTCACATTTGTTTTCAACATGTCATAATGCCAGAAATTTAATTTAAAATTAAACAAAAGGAATCTCCTGTTTTGTTTAGCTTTCATTCACGTGTAAGAGAACAGAACTTTGAAATGATGATGAAAGAAATGTTAAATTTCGTTTCGCTTTTTTAATTTTTTTTTTTTTTTTTTTGAACTGCAACAGCAACACCCTTTTATCCCACTTTTTTTCTTTTTTTTTTTTTGTTCAATTTAAATGTGCTGGTTTTCAGTAACAAAAGCCAAAAAAAAAAAGAAAATATTACAAAGAAAAAGAAAAGAGAAGAAAACAAAAAACAAACAATTTATTCTATTTTTTTTTAAGGATTTTCTTAAAAATTTTTACGCCTTGATTTTGTAAAGAATGAAAGGAGCAAAAAAATCCAAATAAAGGATTTTAACATACTATGGTTATATGGCTACAGCATATACCCAAGGCGTCATGATCTCTTCATGAATTTTTTTTTTTTGTTTGTTTTCTTTTCTTTTATAAAGCATCACATTTAATGCCACGATACGTAGCAGTATAGGGTTTTGTATAATAGGAATGGATTTGAGGCTACACTAGAATGTGAAAAAGATTTCTAAATGATTAGAAAGAAGATAATGGGTATTTTTTCATTTGTAGGAAATTGGAAATGATAAAGTGTGTTAGGATTGCCAAATTATAAATTATTGTTTTATTTTTTAGAAAATTATAAAATTGCTTGAATTCTCTTTGGGTGTGAAGGTATGAATTATCCAATTTGATACATTTTTTAATATTTTATATTCAATTTACTTATATTGGCATTATATAAATGAACATGAAGTGACATGATTAGTACATTAAAAATCTAAAACAATTGAGAGCTTCTCACAAAACACAAGAAATTAAATTAAAACTGCAGAAATTATAGTAATTTACTGGGCCTGTAGATATATCATATAAGTTGTTTTTTTTTTTAAATAGAAGTTATATGGCATAAAATTTAGATGATATTTGTTAAATAAATATTGATTTTTATATATGTTTAAAAAACAATAAAAAAAGATCACTAAAAACAGCATTGTATAAGAATCCTAGAGGAAAACATAATCTCCATTATTTATTAAAGAACATTCAAAAAACCGTAAATCATAAAATGTAACACAAGTCATATATATAAGGGAAACTTCATGTACTTATTTTAAAATAGAGTATAAATAACAAAAACAAAAAAAAAAACAACAAACAATTTTAAACACATCAGGTAACTCTAATTTCATAAAAAGATTAGAGAGGACCAGTAAAATGAAAAAACAAAAAAAAAATATTGTAAATATTTAATTTTCTAAAAAGGGTTCTGGGAAATTTTTACAATGTTTTAAGAACCTGCAATCTTTTTCTCGTTTAGAAATGAAACAAAACAAAAAAAAGGGATTTTCTTTGGTTTTATTTAAATGTAATTGTTTTTCTTGCCTGCTCCTGCTCCTTCCTCTGTTGTTGCTCCTTCTGATGTTACAGTTGTTGTTGTTGTTGTTGTTATTGTGATCAATGATTTTTCAGCATTTTATTTTAAAAATACTGCTGTTAAAATAAAAGATATTATTTGCTGCTGATGTTTTCTTAATGTTGTTGTTGCATTTACAAAATATTTTGTTTGATTTTGATACAAAATTAATGAAAATATTTATTGGAATACAGCTGGGAAGATATTAAATGTTAAAGTTGTTGAGTTGTTAAATTTTTCTTTTAGATATATATTTTTTTTTTTCATTTATTTTATTTGGGTTTTTTTTTTTATTGAAAGGGTAAAAAAAAAGCATAAGTTAAAAATCATTTGAAATGAAAATTTTGAGGTATTTTCTAAAGATAGAAATAAAAAAAATATATTGCAGATGGGGGATTATATCATTTGATGAGTGGAATTATGCGTTAAAAAAAGCAAAAAATAATACCACAAATTGAAAAATAAAAAATGAAAGAAATCTAATATTAATGTCAGAAAATAGAAGTTTTAAAATAAAATAAAATGAAAAAAAATCAGCTGTCTCCACCACAGGACCGACCGCCACTACACAAAAAGTACAATGCCAAAATTTATAGATTTTTTACATAATAATTTATATCAAAGCAAAATAACTTCTAATAATTTAATAACATTTTGTTTTATTCAATAAAAATAATTATATGCAATGAAATCGTAAAAATATATGTACATTCATTCATACATCCATTTATTATTATTATTATTATTGTAATGTAGATACATGATTTTTTTTTCATTCAAAAAATAATATTAAAAGTAAAAAATAATAAAAACTGTAAACAAATACAAAACAAACATAAGATTAATATTAAATCTGCTAACAAAAATTTTACCGTTTTAATTTTATGTCATCAACAAATGAATAATATGCATTGGCATAGATATAAGTACATACATATGTATGTATAAAAATTTTTAGAGATATAAAAAAAAAACAAAAAAAATTGTTCATATAAATTCATATGGAGTGTTACGTATGAAATTTGGACTTAGAAAAAAAATTAAATAAAAGTTAAAGTTAATCGTATCAAAAAATGTTCTATGGCAAAGTCGTTCCTCTTTACTTGTGTAACAACTTTTTCTTAATAATTTTTCTCACAAAATTTTTCTATTACGAAATATTCGTAAAAAACTTAAAAAGTACACTAGTAAACTACCACTTTCGGTTGTCCGATTTGCTCCGAAAGCTTATCAACCCGAGATATTTACGTCAAAACCTTAAATATGAAATTTCAAAAAATTCCGCTCAGTCGTTTAAGCTGTATACGTGCCCACAGACATACCCACACACGCACTCACACACACACACACACACAGACGGGCATCATGCTGAAAAATTTTTACAGCCTTCTCCACACCGGAGTAGTGCATTTTTGCGAAAGTCTCGGGTACAAATTTTTAGTATGAAAACAATACCTACCTTATACATTAATGTATGCGGTCGGTAAAAATATATATATATTATAGGGTTTTATAGATATGAATTGAAAAATACTTGAATTGAAATTTTTGATTGTTTTCCTGTCACTTGTTTTGCTGTGTTATATCGAAATTTTTGTACACATACTCACAAAAATGTATATAGTATTAGATTTACCCTTCTTTAGATTGAACATCATTAAACTAAAAAGTTTAATTCAATTTTCAAAAAAAAAAAAAAAAAATTACTTTAAAAAGTAATAAGTTTTCTCTATTAACAACATTTATCTCTCATAGTACATAAAATTATTTTTTTAAAGTAGCATTAGTATTTTATTTTGATCAATAAGTTTAAACTTTACTCAAAAGATGATGAGTTTAAAATTTACCTTTTTTTGGACTGTACTTTTTCTCTTTTTCTTAATTTATTCGGCTGCCACATAATTAATGTAAGAAAGGGTTAGTTCTCAAGAATAGTTTGTTAGATTTATCTAGGTTATTGACATTTTATGTGTCATCATGGGATAATACAAAATATGAACATATTGGGTTTATTTAAAATTAATCGAATTTTATAATTGCATAACGCTATTTCGCTAAAGCTTTTCCTTTTCAGGTGTGGTTTTAAATGTGGCAAGGAATAATTATTTTTACGACGTTTATGAAATTCGAATCCACACTCTCTCAGTGTTTACAGCATTTGCCTAACTAGGCCACCGTGGGCACCAGCCTGTACTAAAGCACATACATTTTAGTGAAAAAACTTTAAATATCATAATATTATTTGGCAGTTTTAATTTTCATTCATAAAAGCAGATACTTGGTAAATAAATTATGTAGATTGGAAATAATTTTAAAAGTTTTACGATAATGTTTACATTATTATGCTTATATTAACAAAACTATGTTTTTTGATTTTATATCTTGTCTCCTTCTTTTTATTCTGCAAACAATATTCGATTCGACATTAGTGTTTCTCTATTGGCTAGTATCAGTATTGATTCCCATATATTATCATTATTAACTCATAATATCATTAGTATAGATTGAATTTCCTATTAGTCTCCTATTAGTTTTCTTCATTCATTTTACTTTTCTTCTATAGTTTTTTCTTATACAACTCACTATTACAGTACAGGTCATATTTTGGTCAGAAGAAAAAACGATTGTGCTAAATGTTTCTTAAATAAAGAATGAAATCAAAAACCAATCAATGAATTCCTTAGAATTATTTTTATTAATTCTACTTTTAGAACAATTTAATATATACAAAAAAAGAAAAAAAAAATTTTTTAAAAAAAAAACTTGATCCATAACACCTCACTATATTGTAGTCTTGAAAATACAATTAGGGTTAAAATGAAAATATAAAATACATATATACATACAGATAGTTTATACTTCCTTGTTTTTGTTTTTGTAAAAAGTTTTCCTTATTTTTGGGTCACTAAACTTTTTTTTCTCATACTTTAAATTATGACAATTTAATGCTAACAACAATGAACACAGCCAAAGCAATAATGAAATATTTAAACGGATAATAAATAAAGGTCAAATTTAGCGAATAAAAAAACACATAAATATAAATAAAATGGGGTAAAAAAAATTCAGAAAATATTTAATTTAAACACAAAAAGTTTTTTTTTTTCAAATTCCTGTTCTTGATATTCTCTGCTTTTAAATAGAAAAGAACAACATTTCCGTCCGCCCTTTTTTTTTAAATAAATTTTTAAAAAAAAAAACAAAACTGCGAAAGAAAAACTTTTTCCCAAAATAAAATTTATTTTTTTCTTACCGTGCATCAAAACTTACGCACCATGCCCCAAAATCGGCTTGACATACAAAAAAAAAATTCTTTCAAAATTCATTATTTCAAAAACAAAAGAAGAACCATATTTTTTTCCTTTTTTTTAACCCTTTTCTTCATATCCGCCCTTGAAAGTTAAATCCTTGAAACCAGTTTTGAAAGTAAAAAAAAGGATTAAAAATCATCAGAAATTGAGTTAAAAGTTTGAGTACATATAAATGAAGCGGATAAATACATCGAAAAAATGTCTCATCCTTTAAAAAATGACTTGATGTACAAAAAAAAAAGAACAAATTAAAAACAACAAAACCATGAAAATAAATAGGAAGAAAAATAAGGAAAACGACGTTTTTTTCAAAGATTTTATCTTTTTCTTTCAATTCTTTTTTGCTATTTTTCATATCAAAAATTATTTATTTATTCGTTGGTAAGACTTCAATGTTGTATACAAAGGGGAAAAAAATTGATACGAAAAAATTTATAAGATTTTGACAATATGGAAAATTGTCATCAGTTAAAATATGCTCGTATATTGATTTTTCTTCAAAATTCATTTTATTTACAATTTACAATAAAAAAATGTAGCAGAAAAGATTCTCTGGTTGTCAAACTTTCACATTAATTTTGTTAATGTTTCCTTTATTTTTAATTAATACAAAACTTTTACAAATTTTAGGAGATCTAGAGATAACATAGTCAGTATATTATCATCAAAATGTTAGTAGTGATTATTATACCCTTCACTAGCGTTAAATTGTCTAGACAATCCCCAAATTTCCAAATATTTTAGCTAGTTCTTTATATAAAAATTATACACAGAAATATGCTGTAAGTTAATAGCATAAACTAAATTTTTTTAGTTTTTTATATAAAACCCTCTACAGGCATTTTGTTCAGAATAAAGTTTTTTGTATACCATTCCTATGCCTTGGTTACCATAATTCTGTGTCCATTTATTTAATGAATAAGTAGTATAACAATTCTTTATTTAAAATATCATAATTATATAAAAGATTTAATTTTTTTAATTAATTTTTGTTAAAACTAGCCTAATTTCTTAAAAAATATTTGTTACTGCAAAAATCAAAAATATTTATAACATTAACCTAAGGTCATTTTAACAACATCTTTGTGATTCATATTCATAATACATCAAAAACTGATTCGCACACTTCTAAAAAAGTTTAAAGTACATGCTTTGCTTAAGTAATTTTAATTAAATAAACATTAGGAAACAAAAATTTAGCAAAACCTAATCATACAATTAATAACTCAAAATCATACAGAAAAATCGTATCATTACTGATATCATTTTGTTGTCACATGTTAAAGAAACTTTCTATAGGCGATTTATAACAAAGAACAAAAATTCAAAAATATCTTTTTTTCCTATAAAAAAGAAAAATTATTAAACAAATTTTAACTTCTATATACGAATTTTCTAGAGATATGCCTAATAACAATACGACTAAATCTATATTTTTTCTTAATATTATTTGATTAAAAAAATACTAAAAACGGAATATAATTTCAGCATTTCTTAAAATAAACATTTAATAAAACAATTTCACATCAAGACAGTTTAAAATCAAAGAAAAACAATTACAAAGTAAAATAAAGAAATAAAAATTCCTCCTATTTTTTAAATCGAAACAAAAAAAAAAAAAAAAAATCGAATTAAAAAGAGAAACGTTAACATTTCATAAAAAGGATATAGGATATCATTAACAAACCTTTGTTAAATATTTCGCATTATCTACCATATAATAACCAAAAAAAAAAAATTTAATATCCTTCTGAAATTTTGTTTAAATTTAGATTCCATATACTGTTATATAAATACATACAAATGTAATATAATATAAATACATATGTATTATGAAAAAATTGATTTGATTTTAAGGACGTTCTCCGAAAAAAAACCCATTAATATTAAACAGGGATGGTCATACATTAAAAAGTGAAAATAGAAATAAATGACAATATATTTTAGTTTTTTTTTTTTTGTGCAGGCCACTAACCTTTTCTAGTCATTGTATAAAAAAAAAATGTTATTCTTTTTTATTTGCGCCAATTCAAAAAATCGATTTAATTTTTTTTTTAAATAAAGGTCACAATATTTTTTTATATTAAATTTTTTGTTTAGAATAAAAAGAACTGTATATTGCTGAAAAAATAAATAGAAAACATAAAAATTGTTAGTCTTTTTAAGTTTTTTATATAACTATATTAAGTTGTCTATTTAAAAATAATATGTATAGTTCTTTCTAACAGTTACAAAAAAAAACTTAATACAATATAATATATTATGTATTTATGAGTTAAATTATAATTTAATATCAAATGGAAATACAATTGATTTACTTTATGATTACTGTATCAATCATGTTATTTGAAATATTTCAAGAAAGTTTAAAAAAGAAAAAAAAGTATTTAATAATAATTAATTTAAAATTAAAAATTTCAAAGAATCTTTAGTTTTATTGCAATTAATAGGTTTTTTTCATATTTTTAAGTTTCAAAATTTATCATAATTTGGTTTTCCTAAAAATAATAGACAAACAGTTTAAAAGCCACTGAACCAATAATTATAAGTGATGAATAATTAATTAAAAGCATCCTAAAAGTATGCAATATTTTTTTAAACAAAGTGTATTTGATAATAATTACTATTCCAGAGGCTTCGGTAGCCTAGTGGGTAGGCGTGTGGCGTATTAACCGAAGGAGTGTGGGTTCGATCCCTGCACAGGTCGTAAGTGTTTTTTTCTTCAGACCCCCCTTACGACCAAATATAATGTAAATATATAGTATATAATATAAACAAAATAAATAATATTAATATATAATTAATAATAGTATAAAAACCTATAATGGCCTTGGTAGCCGATGGTTCAATAATATTGCATTACATTTATGTATGTAATATTAATATAAATAAATAAATAAATACATATTCAAGAAATTCCATATAATAATATATTATCCACATTACATATCATTCATCCGCAATTTAAATAATATTATCAAATTTTATAAATGACTAAAAATTAATTAAAATTAAATAAAATGTTTATTCTTTTTTTTTCATTCTGAGAATCACTAAAAACTAATTTTCCATTTTATTTGCAATATTATTTCTATATCCACAATGTTTAATTTATATTAAATTTAAGACTTTTAAAACTAAATTCCTAATTTGTGTTAATTTTATTTAAATCATTAAAGAACAATATTTAAAATCATTTTATGAAATTTTTTCTCATTTCAAATTTGTTTATTATTTATATTATAATATGTCCCGACAGATTTTATTAAACTATTGAATTATTTGATTAAAATCTTCAAAAAATTTTGTACAATGTTGATACAATGTTGATGTTCATTAGAATAAATATGTATTTGTTTCTTTTATATATTAAGTTAAAGTTGAAAAATTTTAAAATTAAACTTTTAAACATGTATGTATACTTATAATATACTTATAATATAATATAAAAATATTTTTTTAATAAACTCTTATTATTAGAACAAAAAAATGTATGATATTTATTTAAAAGACCCCATTTCACATTTCGTTTTATATTTCCCACTGGAATAAATTCCTATAATTTTTTTTTTTTTTTCTCTTTCTTAACAATTTTTGTTTTTCTCAATTTTTTTCTAATTTTTTCTATTTCTTTTCCCATTTTCATCTTAGCTTTTCCTTATTTTTTTAATTTTTTTTAAATTTTATACAAAAATTGTCTTCACTACCAATTTTCTATTTTTTACTGTACAAGGTACAGTTGTATGCTTTGATAATATGCAAGTTGTATGTTAAAAATAAAAAAAACTACATGCATGGTACAAAATGTTTTTATCTACAGTATCTGAAAATTCAGTTAAATAGTCTAAATACTTTTCTTTATGATCAAAAAAATTCGGACAGTGAATTTTATTTTATTTACTAAATTTCATTTTATTTACTAGATATGTCTAAAAATATATGAACATTTCTTTGATAATTAAAACTTCCAAAAATATACATATTGTGTATAATCATTTAAGTTATTCATATTTCCATTTTAGTAAAACAAATATTCTTATTTAGAAGCTCAATTAATTCACCATAATAAATTATATGCACCTACATCTAGCTGTAAATCTGTAGTTTCGTACCCTTAAAAAAAAATATATAAATATTTATTATTCATTAAGTAATATTTTCAATTTCATACAAAATATTTTATTCATAATCTTAAACAAGTCACCATAAATTGATTATTGAGTGATTAGTAAAAGTGTCAAATTAATCAAGCAAACTGTAATATGGACTCAGAAATACTTTATCTTCTTAAAATTTCCCCATTATAATTATTTTAACAAAATTTCTTTTATGAATAATAATTTTTCGAATTTACCAACGAAGTTATCCTTCACTTTTTACCATATCACAACATTTTACCACAAACTATTATATATATTTATTGCCTTCGAGTAGATACGTTATATATCTATTATTTTTTCATCATCTCAATATTTTTTGTTCAGTTTATTATTAAAATTCTTTTCTAATATTTATTTTCCCCATAAAATTAAAAACAAAAAATCTGAAATATAATAGAATTGTGCAGATTAGTGTCTACATGTATGCATTTAGTAAAATAATTCTGTCTATTTAGGAGACTTAATCAAAATCTAAATAAAAATAAACCTAACTTTAAAAAAGAATACAAAAAAAAAAAAAAAACAAAGTAAAATTTTTTTGTAGGAAAAATATTTTCTTACATCCATTGTTTTTGTTTATTTTAAATTAGAGCAATAACATAACTAAATTTTAAACCCCTTGTTTTGTTATCCGGGGAAGAAATATCTATTTCAGTGAATCTTTACTTAAAAAAAACAAAAACAAAAACCAAAAAAAAAAACACCTACTACAACATATATAACAAACATAACAATAACAAATTCAAAAAAGGACTTTATTATGCAAATTGGTTACACATGCTTATTTAAAGACCGGTCCCATGTGCATAATATTCAAAAGAAAAACAAAAAGAAAAACAAAAAGGAAAAAAAAACACAAATGAGAAAAAAAAAATTATTTTTTTTTTGTCTCTAGGATATGGAAATGATGTCATTTTTATCCCATACATACAATATATAATATGAAATATTTACTAGGATCGTATCCTTGTTACAAAATTAAATTTTTATCATTTAAGAAAAATTTTGTTTTTGTTTTAGTTTTTTATGACAAAACACAAAAAAAAAAAAAAAAAATAGGGGCCAATGAACGGAATCTTAGATGGGTGGCAGTTGTTTTAAATTTTAAATTAAGACTTTGTTATGTCTGTCAAATGTTTTGTATAAATACTCGTTAAACTAAGAAATTGTTACTGATTAAAAACAGTTTTGTAACTACAGAAAAAAAAGTATAAATGTTGGGTGGAAGACTAACATGTTATAATGCATTTAAATTTAATAAAATTACGAAAAATCATATTTAAAAGGGAAATAATATTAATTTAATTTATTTAAATATGCATATATGAATAATATTTTCTTATGGAATATTTAACACTTTATTCAATAACTGAAGAATATTAAAATACAATTAACATAATATTATAATTTGTCTTTATTTTCACTCCTACACGGAGTAGTTATAGAGCATCCACTTAGAAAATTACTATTCATATTAGACTAAGGTTCAATTAATTAAATCATTCATAATTTTTATTAAACCATTGATTATTAGACTGTACGTATTGTAGAAGATTATAAAACTAAATAATCTATTTCAGCTCCATATCTTATACAAGAATTAGTAATTTACGATTTAGACTATTACGATATAAACTTTTTTACGACATAAACTTATTATGATATAAATTATACTTCAGTTGAATATGATATCATTATGGTTTGATCTCAAGACTTTTGGATTGAAAGATCGATAACTTAATTACCAATCCAATATAGTCAGATACAATTGACATAATATGTGAAAATAAATTTTAATATTGGAATGGCACTATTACAGTTGTTATAAAAGGATGTGAGTACATTTAAACAATTTTTAAAATCTAGTAAATGTAAAAGTTTTTGTTAGCTGAAGGTACAATAAATGATGCTAGTAGAATGCAACTAGTTTTAACACAGTAAAATTCTGACTAAACTAAATCAAATTTTAAATATTTTTTTAATTTAATTTTTTTTTTTAGTTTTCCTTTTAAATATTGTCAGTGATTTGATACACAAAAAATACTTTAAATACTTTATTTATCTTTAAATACTTTAACATAAAAGTATTGTTCTGGAAAGTTATTTATAAAAATTTTAATAAGTATAACAAAAAAAAAAGAAAATTGTCATGTTATCCTTTCATTATTATGATGCCATAAGAAAATTGCAACTAAAATTTAAATTCATGTTAAAAGGAGATGAAATTGAAAATATATATATCAAACCAATATCAATATTTTTTTTTTAATAAAAAAAAAAACAAAACATATTACCGTCATCTTTGTGGGAAAATATTTTAATATTCTTATTAAGTATTAAAGGAATTTTCATGTTTATTTAAAAATAAAAAAATATTTCTTGAAACAAAAATTATTTAGAGAATACAAAATATTTCTTTTTTAATTCTTAAAACGTTAATACTCAAACGATTGTTTATTCTTCTTTCTGTTTCCTTTCGGAGTAAAACCATATCAGTTGTTAAATTTTTAGCATTTCTTTTTTATCTTCTAAGAACAGATTTCTTTGTGTATGAACATTTTTTTGTTGTTCTCCTTAAGATTTATCTTCATGTATTTGGCTTTAAGAAGCTTAGATTATTGCTTGTTTAATGATAATGTTTCTTGGAACCTTTATTACATTATTAACATTTAATATACTACGCAGATATAAATCAACATACTGAAACGTAATTTCAGAGAACCAACGTAAAAAATTTCCTAAAAAATATTTTCTTCCCTCAACAATGGGTCAATTATATATTTAATGCATATAAATTATTATACTAATGCATTAACTAATACTAATTAATTGCAATGATTTCTTTTCATTATTCTCACATTTAATAGGTTTTTAAACCAATTCTTCACCTTGACATCACCTTGCAAAACTGTCAAGACTAAAGGATAATTTGACGTTTAACTAAAGACTGTGCTTTGACTGTACAGCTTTAAAACTTTAATTACAAATTAGTATAAGAATTAAATAAAGAATTTTTGATATTTAAAAAAAATCCAATTTCAAAAAATTCCATGATAATTTTACATTTTTCAGTTATTCCTTGCACATAATTGACCTTGAAATATTTATGACCACATGATCGATAATATTTTATTTATTTGAATGTCCAAATACTTAGAAAAAATCCGTAAATGAAAAATTACATAACGATAATGCATATTTCTTTCGAAAATGTTTTGCTAATTCTAAGCAGACATCTCTTTTAATTATTAAGGTTTGTGTCTCCTCTAAAAATTTCTGATGACAATTAAACATCAATTTTTGATATTGCAGAAAAATTATTATTTTTTTTTTAATTAAAAATATAATTTTTCTTATAACTAATCATCCAATAAAGAAATTGGTTAAATTTTCAAGTATTTGATATTATAATATACAATTATTTCATATAATATAGATGAAATTTTTGTAAAATAAATTAATTTAATCATAATATAATTACTCGCTCTTATATTAATTTATATTTTATATATTTTTAATTTCAGTTGCAACCTGGTGATCAAATATTAGCTGTAAATGATGAAGATGTTAAAGAAGCACAACGTGATCATGTTATACAATTAGTTAGGTCATGTGAAACTCAAGTAAAATTATTAGTATGTCAACCGGCACGAACTGTTGCCGGCCCTGGTCGAAAATCAACATTATTATCTGCTGGTAAACGTGCAAAATTACGCACACGGCCTAGTAGAGTTCGATTTGCAGAAAGTGTTTGTGTTAATGGAGCACCACTATTTCCGGTAAGTACCGTTATATAAATATTTGAAAATCTATACATTTAAATCAAAAGAAATATAATTTTATTTCTGGCTGGAAAAAAATGAATTTTCGTAGTGATATACCAAGTACATACTTGTAAAACATAATGTTGCTTATAAATGTGTAAAAAATATGCGTGCATTTGTTATTATTAGCAGTGACATGGGACTTTTTTTTATATCTATTTTTGTATATGATAGGCATTTGGTTATCATAAACAAATAGTTTTAATAATTATATAAATTCATAAAATAAATATATTAATTAATAATAGATTAAAATCTATTTAAAACGAGGAAGAATACAGTTGACTTTGTCAACTCTTAGATACCCGTACGAACCGTTAGTATGTTCACAGCCTGTCACTCTGCTTACAATATTATTTTTTTAATATTTTAGTATTTTAAAACAATTTGGGTGAATTTTATAATTTCTAGAACTATGGGTTGTACATATGTTCAAACTACATGTTTATATGTACATTCTTCAAAAGCAGATTCTAACCTTCCACATAACTATTATCAATCCAAAACTTTTTCAAATATTCTATAGTACCATTTAATACTAAGCGGTAAATGTATATTAAATTTACTAAGTACAAAACAGTTAATATAATTTTAAATATTATATTATATTATATTTAAATATTCCATTGACAGAATAATTTCTTATAAGTACAATAAAATACATATATGTATGTAAATACGGCGCTATATAATATACATCTATACTCTTATCATTCATGCACTAGTGACATATACGATATGTAAATAAACATGATATTATATAAGTATGTATATATATCAATATCATATAAATAAAAATTCTTCAAGCAACCGTTATGTTGTTTATTTATTTACATTTTTATGTACTACGCATTATATCCTCAACAATTTCAAATTATCGAGTAAAACAATATGCAAAAAAAATTCGTTAAAGAAATTTGTTAGAAAATTTGAAAAAATCAAGTAACACTTTCGTCAATTATAAAGTAACCCTATATTATTAAAAAATGTTGTTAACAGAAATAGAAATATAATGTTGGAGCTTTAATTTTTGTGTATTACTTCAAAAAAATTTTAACAGGTGTTCAAGTTACAGGTGTTTCAAAATAGGAAATTTTCAGTTTTTGACCCCTTACAGCTCCTAAACGGGGGGTGATACAAAAAAAATTTCTGAAATGACTCATACTAATTTTCAAAGATCTAACTTCTGTCAAAATTTCAAGTTTCCAACTTTAACCGTTTAGAAGATGGAAGGGTTAAAGGATTTTGCAAAATTTGAGTTTCGCATAACGGTAAATTAAGACACCGTATGCCACAAATATATATTTATTGTATATATACTTTTAAAGCTAATGAAAGTAGTAATCGTTTGGCGTTTTCAAAATGAAGATATACCTTATACAACCTGTGCTATAACAATTTAAATATAGAGCTTTTTTGAACCTTTGGGGAACTGTAGCTCCGTAACGGGTGGGGCTACAAAAAAAAGTTATTAAAAATAAAATTAATATTTTTGTGAGATCTATCAGTAGTTAAAATTTCATAGCTCTATTGCAAAAAAAATGTGGGGATCTAAAAGTTAGGTGTTCGAGAGCTACCCTAAAGCTTGGTCCAAACTCAACCAAAAAAAAATAGGGAACCTACAAATTACTCCCAAAATATTTTGTGTAAATTTCAAGATTCTAGCTTTCTTAGTTTTTGAGTTAGCGTGCTGACGGACGGACGGACGGACGGACGGACGGACGGACGGACATGGCTCAAAAGTCTTAGAATTTTTTTCTGATCCGATCCATACCTTTGAAGGTATATCTAGCTCGCTTATTTCGAGGTGTTACAAACGGAGGAGTAATTTTATTATACCCGATCCTATCGTACGGGTATAAAAATATACATTTCGTACTTATAATTAATTACTATCAAATACATTATCAAAGTATTTATAACAATTTATTACTAATCAAATAATAAGTGTTTTTATAAGTGAGTGTTTTTATACCCGTACGATAGGATCGGGTATAATAAAATTACTCCTCCGTTTGTAACACATCGAAATAAGCGAGCTAGATATACCTTCAAAGGTATGGATCGGATCAGAAAAAAATTCTAAGACTTTTGAGCCATGTCCGTCCGTCCGTCCGTCCGTCAGCACGCTAACTCAAAAACTAAGAAAGCTAGAATCTTGAAATTTACACAAAATATTCTTGGAGTAATTTGTAGGTTCCCTATTTTTTTTGGTTGAGTTTGGACCAAGTCTTAGGGTAGCTCTCGAACACCTAACTTTTAGATCCCCACATTTTTTTTGAAATAGAGCTATGAAATTTTAACCGCTGATAGATCTCACAAAAATATTAATTTTATTTTTTATAACTTTTTTTTGTAGCCCCACCCGTTACGGAGCTACAGCTCCCCAAAGGTTCAAAAAAGCTCTATATTTAAATTGTTATAGCACAAGTTGTATAAGGTATATCTTCATTTTGAAAACGTCAAACAATTACTACTTTTATTAGCTTTAAAAGTATATATACAATAAATATGTATTTGTGGTATACGGTGTCTTAATTTACCGTTATGTGAAACTCAGATTTTGCAAAATCCTTTAACCCTTCTATCTTCTAAACGGTTTAAGTTGGAAACTTGAAATTTTTACAGAAGTTAGATCTTTAAAAATAAGTATGAGTCATTTCAGAAATTTTTTTTGTATCACCCCCCGTTTAGGAGCTGTAAGGGGTCAAAAACTGAAAATTTCCTATTTTTAAACACCTGTAACTTGAACACCTGTTAAAATTTTTTTGAAGTAATACACAAAAATTAAAGCTCCAACATTATATTTCTATTTCTGTTAACAACATTTTTTAATAATATAGGGTTACTTTATAATTGACGAAAGTGTTACTTGATTTTTTCAAATTTTCTAACAACTTTCTTTAACGAATTTTTTTTGCATATTGTTTTACTCGATAATTTGAAATTGTTGAGGATATAATGCGTAGTATAAAAAAATGCAAATAAATAAACAACATAACGGTTGCTTGAAGAATTTTTATTTATATGATATTAATATATATACATACTTATATAATATCATGTTTATTTACATATCGTATATGTCACTAGTGAATGAATGATAAGAGTATATATGTATATTATATAGCGCCGTATTTACATACATATATGTATTTTATTGTACTTATAAGAAATTATTCTGTCAATGGAATATTTAAATATAATATAATATAATATTTAAAATTATATTTATTATTTTGTACTAAGTAAATTTAATATACATTTACCGCGTATTAAATGTTACTATAGAATATTTGAAAAAGTTTTGGATTGATAATCGTTATGTGGAAGGTTAGAATCTGCTTTAGAAGAATGTACATATAAACATATAGTTTGAATATATGTACAACCCATAAGTTCTAGAAATTATAAAATTCACCCAAATTATTTTAAAATACTAAAATATTAAAAAAATAATATTGCAGGCAGAGTGGCTGTGAACATACTAACGGTTCGTACGGGTATCTAAGAGTTGACAAAGGCAACTGTATTCTTCCTCGTTTTTTTTTTTTGATTAGTGAGTGTTTATTGAGTTATCAAATATGGTTTTGGTGCAACAAAACCTTATAAAAAAAATTATTATTTGATTACTTATAAGTGGTTTGTGCAAAAGGGCCCAGGTTATTCATTAATTATAAAATTGATGTTTTAGTTATTTTAAATTCATTATTTTGTTGTGCCCGCAAACGTATCAAGGTGCCAGCTGCCACCGGATTACTCCTAATCAATTTAGTAAAACGCTGATTTTTTGATCATCTAAAAATCAAACAGAAATTTAAATAATTTTTTAAAACTATTTGCCAAAAATAACTATGTATCTATGACATATAGATATTTATATGCATATAATATTTCATTTAATTTTAAACTGTTGCCTTTTGGATCACGTACTATAAAATATTTTGTGCATTGATGTGGAAATTAAAAAATAAACAAGGTATGAGATTTAAAATAATAAATAAATTATGTTCCACATAGAATGCTGCAATTTAAATAAAAAAAAATAAAGGTGGAGTGTTCTCCAGCAAGTGAAAACAAATATTTAGAATACAAAACTAAATATTTTAAATGAGAAAATTCTTTTTGTTAAAGGTTGTTTGATTTTTAATTCCTGGTGTTTTTTTTTTCAACATGAAAAATACCTTTACAATGCAAATTTTACAAGTACATAAAATTTTACTTACCTATAGGTCAAATCCATTTTGAAATAATGCTTAAAAATTCAGGTTTTTATTTTTTTTTGGTTCTTATATTAAATAAGAGCCATCTTTCCTTCCTTTGAACGACAAAAGTTATTTTTTAGAACGACGAAAGTTTTTATTGAATTTTATTTTATAAGAAAGTCCAACATGCAGCTTATTCGATAGGCCCAAAGCATTCCAGAAAAATAATTTTTGAAAATAAAATGTAGTGGATTGTAATTCGCAACTAAAGTATTCTCTAGTCATTTTCTTTACATACAACCACACTCAAACATACGAAGTATTCAAAATTGGTATTTTCCGTGGAAATTTAAGAAAACGAAACTTATTGGATAATATCGAAATTGAATTTTCCATAATCACCATACTTTTCTGATAGATACTACAAAAAAGATAAACAAAAAAATGTAATTTCTAAAATTAAATTATATGAATGGAATTTTTTAATTTCAGAAGGACTTCTTTATAAATAAAATCAGAAATATTTTTAAAATAAAAAATAATTAAAGTGTAGTTTTTATAAAAGTAACAGAAAATATTAGTCCCAAAAATTTCAGTTTAAATCTTTTTTTTTCACTATTTATCAAAAAAACAAAATAACAAAAAGTTGATTAAGGATTACTTTATCTACAAGATAGTATTTTTAAATTGTTAGGGCAGGAAATGTTTGTAAAGAGAAAATTTCATGATGTCGAAACTTATGTATCCGTATAATCTTAAATTAATTCTAAAAATAATAATATAAGAATATTATGTATTATGATGAATAGGTAATCTTTTGAAATTTTACTTTGTTGGATATACTAATGAATTCCCATAATAAACGAGGAAGAATACAGTTGCTTTTGTCAACTCTTAGATACCCGTACGAACCGTTAGTATGTTCACAGCCTGTCACTTTGCTTACAATATTATTTTTTTAATATTTTAGTATTTTAAAATAATTTGGGTGAATTTTATAATTTCTAGAATTATGGGTTGTACATATATTCAAACTATATGTTTATACATTCTTTAAAAGCAGATTTTAACCTTCCACATAACGATTATCAATCCAAAACTTTTTCAAATATTCTATAGTACCATTTAATACTAAGCGGTAAATGTATATTAAATTTACTTAGTACAACATAGTAAATATAATTTTAAATATTATATTATATTATATTTAAATATTCCATTGACAGAATAATTTCTTATAAGTACAATAAAATACATATATGTAAGTAAATACGGCGCTATATAATATACATATATACTCTTATCATTCATTCACTAGTGACATATACGATATGTAAATAATAAATAAACATGATATTATATAAGTATGTATATATATCAATATCATATAAATAAAAATTCTTCAAGCAACCGTTATGTTGTTTATTTATTTACATTTTTATGTACTACGCATTATATCCTCAACAATTTCAAATTATCGAGTAAAACAAAATGGAAAAAATTCGTTAAAGAAATTTGTTAGAAAATTTGAAAAAATCAAGTAACACTTTCGTCAATTATAAAGTAACCCTATATTATTAAAAAAAGTTGTTAACAGAAATAAGAGTATAATGCTGAAGCTTTAATTTTTGTGTATTACTTTAAAAAAATTTTAACAGGTGTTCAAGTTACAGGTGTTTAAAAATTGGAAATTTTCAGTTTTTGACCCCTTACAGCTCCTAAACGGGGAGTGATACAAAAAAAATTTCTGAAATGACTCATACTTATTTTCTAAGATCTAACTTCTGTCAAAATTTCAAGTTTCCAACTTAAACCGTTTAGAAGATAGAAGGGTTAAAGGATTTTGCAAAATTTAAGTTTCGCATAACGGTAAATTAAGACACCGTATGCCACAAATATATATTTATTGTATATATACTTTTAAAGCAATATACAACTTCTGCTATAACAATTTAAATATAGAGCTTTTTTGAACCTTTGGGGAGCTGTAGCTCCGTAACGGGTGGGGCTACAAAAAAAAGTTATAAAAAATAAAATTAATATTTTTGTGAGATCTATCAGCGGTTAAAATTTCATAGCTCTATTTCAAAAAAAATGTCGTGATCTAAAAGTTAGGTGTTCGAGAGCTACCCTAAGTTTTGGTCCAAACTCAACCAAAAAAAATAGGGAACCTACAAATTACTCCAAGAATATTTTGTGTAAATTTCAAGATTCTAGCTTTCTTAGTTTTTGAGTTAGCGTGCTGACGGACGGACGGACGGACGGACATGGCTCAAAAGTCTTAGAATTTTTTTCTGATCCGATCCATACCTTTGAAGGTATATCTAGCTCGCTTATTTCGAGGTGTTACAAACGGAGGAGTAATTTTAACGGAGATCCTATCGTACGGGTATAAAAACTTGTGAGTAAAATAATTAAATTAACCCAAGTTACATCAATAAATTTTTATTTCTTTATTTATAATATATTAGTTATTACCAAAGCATTTCTTAAACGAATCATAATCAGCTACAACTATCAGATCAATTATGAATAATTAAATAAATTTTTAATTAAAAGTTATTTTGAATCAAATATGGCTACGAAATAAATTTGTACTTAAAGGATAAAAAAAATTAAAATTATTATGACGGATCTGACTAATTGCCGAATAGTTATAATGGCACATAATATAATATGTATTTTCTTTTTATTTTGTAAAATAACTGCAGCCCAAGTAAAAGGTTTATTAAAAATAATAACTCAAGGAATTGAAGTTTATGTCTTATGCATGGAAGCCGTAAGAATTCTCGATATTTCTTATCTCACTTTTTATTATCCTGATTTTTCAAAATGTCAATTTTTAAATTTTCGCTTTTATAAAATATTTTAAATGCAAAATCAAGATTTCCTCTTTTTCCAAAATATATACTCGTACATATATATATCGAAGATTTTGTATTACGAGGTATTTTAAAGTTGGTTAAAAATCAGGGTTTCCAAAATATTTATTTTAATTCTAGTTTTTTTTTTTCTCAAAATTATTTTTCAACAATTTTTTTTTTCAATATTTTGTTTTTCTCTTTAAAAGAAAGTTTCATTTTTAGATTTATTTGGGCGAGATTTTAAAACATCAAGATAGGTGCGATAAGAAGCGACAAATGGTTATTATCAGAAGACTGCATTTCATTTGACTGTCTGTCACTTGACGGTATTTCATTTGTCTGTATTTACATTTGCCTGTGGTATCATTTGATTGTAATTCATTTGTATCTAGCTCTAAAATCCCACCCAAACAATATGTCTTACATACAAAGTCAAATGACACTGCAGGCAAATGAAATACATACATATGACACACTGCAAGCGACAACATATGCTCCTTCACGAAGTTGGAAGCAAGAAAACAAATGAAAGAAAATTGTATACCAATGTAATGTTTACTTTTTTAAGTTTATTAAATTGTATTCATTCCGTTTCCAATTTTCATTTCGAATTAATATAAATTTAATTTGATGAAAATATTTTCTTTAAAATTTCAAATTTTTACAATAAATTTAAATAAAAATTATACAGAAAAAAATTAATTTTTTTAATAAACTAATTAAAACATACTTAAAATATACTTCAACCAATACTTCAACTACTGCTTCAACTATAAATAAAAAAAAAAAATTTTTTTTTTGATTAGATTTTCATTTCTATATAAATTTTCTTTTTCAAAATTTTAATTAATTTAATATCTAATAAACTTATTAATTTTATATTTTTCGCTCGTGCAATAGCATTTCTGACATTTAAACCCCTGCAGACGGTAAATCTTTGGTACTAAATAAAATTCTAATTATCTCTGATACCATCATTATGGTAATGGAAATGATGCTTTTAAACTCTTATTAAGTATAAAATAAAAAACCAAATTGGTATCGCAATTAAAATTTTCAAATTTTTAGAAAATATCATAAATTTTAATAATAAAGGTTATAAAACTTTTTAAAAAAAAAAAAAAATATTTCATGTTTTTTTTCTTTTCTTTTTGACCTTTTAAATTTCATTTAATATTTCAGCTCAATTATAAAAAGTATAATTAGCAAAACTCATAATTTATTTTAATTTTTTTTATATGCTTTGCTACGGCTACATGTCATTGATACCAGTTTTCTTATTTTTTCCACAAAGAAAAATTAAAAACAATCTTAAGAAATTATCAAAATAATTTCTATTTATTAAATATACCGTTATACACTATAAATTTAACTGTATATTTTAATAAAGAAATTATCGTTAAATATTAAATGATTTGAAAATGAAAGGTGAAGAAAAATAATTACAAAAAAAAAAATAGTGTGGGAATTTGTATCCATGTTAATTTTCTAATTTCTCGATTTAATGAACTATAAAATACTCAAAATAGAAATACTTTGAATTCTTTTTTAACGCCTACTTATTATACCTTACAAATTTATTTTACTCGTACATCATTTGATTGCGAAAAAATATGTAGTTACAATATGTATAAATATAACGAATATTCTTAATTATGTATATGAGAACGTCGTTAATACTTTTAGATTTGTTTACATTTTAGCTTTATGAATAGATTTGATACATGGATTTAACATTAATCTAAAATTCAGAATATTTTTAAGATATTTTTCCTACATCAATTTTAAATTTAATCACAATTAACTCAAATATTCCAATAATTTTCTTTCAATTTTTAGTTTTTAAATTTTTTCTTAATTTTTTCTGCTAAAATTTCTATATCCTTTATTCAAATGTTTTAATATAAATTAAGTTTAATTCAAGTGACATATTTCATATTATACAGAATACATCAAGCTCTTTTAGAAATAAGAATGACAACCGCAGAAACCATCAAAAAATTTTATATTCAATCCTTGTCAGTGTAAAATGTTGCTGTAGTTCACTGTAAACAGTTTGTTTGAAATTAACTTTCTTCTCTTTACCTTATCACGACCCTCCTTAAAATAAAAATTCGAAAATGTATTTTGTCATACAATTCTCATTTAACTATTAAAATATCAAAATTAACTCTAATAGTACAGAACATCTTTTTGTATAAGAATTTCACTAAGAAATTTTTGAGAATTTATTAAGATATATTTACTTTATTTTATTTATTTTATGTTCATAAAAATTTTTTAATGTTTTGCTCTGTTAAATTATTTATAATTAAAATAATTTAATAATAACCATACCAAATTTTATGATATTTTTTAAATAACAATTTTGCATCTAAGACTAATTTTGCATTGAACTTTCGAAAATATTTTAATAATTATGTACATTTATTTTCGTATGTATCGTTTGTAAGTTTTTTAGGCATTTTAAAACTGTGTCCCGAAAAGTATTTTGAAAACCATATCCTTTAAAAAAATATCTGAATGCCAGGCATTTTATATTTTTTAATAAAAGGTAAAATCTTTGCTCCAAATATTTTCAGAGTAAAGACATTTTTCCATTTTACACTTGAAATACAAACCGTGTCAATCTAGAATTCGTCCTGTAGTAGAAACATTCTAAAAACCAGGGTTCATTGTTCTATTGTTGCCACTGAATACATTGAAAACTTTATTGTCATAGTGCTACCATTTAATAAAATATTTCCATATTGATTTGAAGTATGAACAAGTCATTTTAGATGATATAATCAATTGTGGAATGTGCTCTAGAGTTTATAAAGAAATTCTAAGAATCGCTGATCAGTGTGATAGTGCTGCCATATAACAAAACATTTTTGAATAGATGCGAAATATGAACAAAATATTTTAGACGATATAGTTAATAAAATGACGACGTGTCCTACAGCCTAAAGAAAAAATTCTGAAAAACAACTGATCACATCCTATTGTTGTTGAATTAATAGGTACAATTCATAATATGTTACTTTTCTCAAATTTTAACTAACTACTCAATTTGGTTTAAATTATTCAATCTGGTAACATTATTTTTTCCAAAGTATATTTTCGACTTCATTATAGTATGAAAAATTTCGAATTTTATTAAAAAAGTAAGAAAATAAAAAAATTCATTATCGTTCTCTTTTCAATATTGAAATATTTTTAATTTTCATTTTATAAAATACTTCAAAAATCTACTACATTTTTTCTTTGAGTAGTTTAATAGTACACATTCTTTTTAAAGAACTTCTACTTTAAAAATTTTCTAGTTTATTATTATTATTTATTTATTTATTTATTTTATTTTATTGTTTTTTATTTTTAATAAATTATATGCCATTATAAGTAAAATAAAGGAAAAAAAAAGTAGGACAAATATTTGAAATGTTTTTTTTGTTCTGTTAATATTTTCTTTTTTATATTTTTATTTAAAATTAGGATTATTTGTTTGCGCCTCAGCTAGGATATCATCATCAGAGTTATTCCTATACTACTATAGAACAAATTTCTGTTTGTTTCTGCCAATTTTTTTTATGCTCTTGTTGTTTGTTATTCACGCTGCTATGCTGCTTTCATTTCCAATTTTTAAATGTTTTTTTTTCCCCCATTCACTGTCCTGGCTTTAGATGTCCTTTTATTATTTTTATTCTTTATTATAGAGTACACAATAAAGAATAAAAATATTACACATAGTTTATGAAAAAAATTGGCCACTAGATAGCGAAAACAAAGAAATTTTCAATTTGTCCTTTAATTTTTTTTTGTTGTATTCTTTAAAATTGAAAATAAATTAAAAAAAAGAAAAAAAAATTAAATGTTGACAGTAAAATAAAATCAAAAATTTTAAAATAGAAGAAAAAGTTGTAAATTGCAAATTTTGCGTTTAAAGTAAATTTTAAAAGTAAAAAATTCAAATATATATATATTTATATATTTTTTTTTATAAAATTTTATAACTTTAATTAGAAATTGTTTCATAACTCATTGTATCAAACAAAATGTCTTAATTTACATTACGTTGAATCGGGTTCAAAATGAAGTTAATTTTGGAATGTTGGAGTGTTTCGTACATCCAAACACTACTGGACTCCTCAGTAGGTAACATGCAGTGTTGGACTACCTAGACAACTCCAACTAAAATTTTATCCACCGCAGTGCTTTATATAAAATTTTAATAAAATCAACTGCGAGATGTAAAAACAGATTAAAAATTAAAACACTACATTTTATACTTGTAGTGTAAATATTTGTAAATTTTTCTATGTAAAAATTTACTAAATCATCTGAACAAAATCTGAACAATTTTATATGATTTTCTAACAAAAATATGAAGCCTATTTCCCTCACACTTATTATTCACCCTTTTAACGATCGCATACATGTAATGTATATAAGGAAGGTATTGTATTGGCAACAAAATTTCGAACCTCAGATTTTTACATATGTATATGCATTTCCCGGGTACGAATTAAACCAAAAATTAAGGTTTTTTGGAATGTTGTCTGTCTATGTTTTTGTGTGTCTGTCGATCTGTGTGGATGAGTACAGTCCAGATTGTTGAACTAAATTTGATAAAATTTCATATTGAATATTTTGAAGTAAATATCTCGAATTAAAAACTTCTGGAAGAGATTCGTTAGCTCCAAATGCCATTTCATTATAGGACCATTTTTATACTTTTTACGATTATTTTGAAACAGAAAATTATTATGAAAAAAGTTATTAAGGGAAAGTTGTTCTTTTTTTAGAACACTTTTTGATTCGCCAAACTTTTGGATTCGTCCTTATTTTCACAAGATTTTTCTAAGTCAGTTATACTAATACGAAATTTATTTTGTATGAAAACTTTTTCTGTTTTTCTTAATTTTATAATATTGTCCATGAAATGTCCATATATAATATAGATAATATATAAAATTTAGAAATATACAGATAATATAGCTATATATATATATATATATGTTTCATATACGTATATATAATTATGTAATATAGCACTTATATAATGTAAATAATCCTATTAAAAAAACATATTAAGTGTTGTAGGGCTAAGAGATAAAAGGGAAAGAATATAAACATAATATCGCTATATGTTGACATAACATTCTAAGTAACCACATTGTTATTTATTATTTTGCAACTTACAGAACCTATTATTGAAAGACTTAAAATTTAACGAACTTAGAAATATTTTAAATTTTTAAAGAAAATTAAAAATATTTTTAAAAAAAAAAAAAAATTTCGAGCAATTTAAAAATGAAATATTTTTCTAAAAAAGAAAATACAAAACTGTTACTATATATAGAGTAACAACTCACTTACACAGATTTACTTACATTCTATTGTATTAGTTTTTCCCTTTGAATACATATTTTTTGCCTCTTTTTACAATTATTCCAATTGAAAGGAGATCGACCATTATTTCTTTAGAACCTACAAATAAATATTTTTAATTAAAAATTGTTTTTCTTTTTAATATTTTCTTCCAGAAAAAAAAAAAAAAAAATCTCAAAAGAAATAAAAAAAAAAATATTAAACAAAAAAAAATCACAATTAAAAAAAGGAAAAATAAATGAAGAATTTTTTTTGTTTTTTTGCTATTACCATCAGGAAAGAGTCTTGTGTTCAGCGTTATGAGAAATTAATTTTAGTTTAGTTAGTCGCTAACTAAAGCCTAAACAACAAACAAAAAACTATACGTTATTTGATACAGTTTCCTTTTTGCAGTTTTTGTATCAACAGATAAAACACAATGTCAATACGTTAGCGAATTTTTACTAATATTTTGGATTTTAGGTTTTCCGATTAATAATCTAAAAAATTTTATTAAAAAATTATTTTAAAATGTTTTGCTGTCTCAGATACAAAATATTTGTGCACGAAGATGGGTCAATTTTAGTAAAAAGTCCTCCAATAATAATTAACTTAAGGAACTATAAATAAAAAATGATTTCAAGACAACAGCTTTTAAAGTTACACAAATTCGAGTAATTTTCTTTGACTGCATTACAAAAATATTTAAGTCCAAATAAGAATCAATATTGTTGTTAATATAATACTCTAAAATTCATAACTTTAGAGAAAGTTTGGAATATTAAAATTTCAGTTTTCCATTTAAACTAACAATTTATCAATGCAAATACCATTCTCAAAAAATATAATTCGAATCAATCAAAGTTCTTTAAGTATAGATATTCGTCAATCTTTATCGCTATAGCATTTCTAATTGTATTTAAACAAACGTTACAACTTATTAAACCATTCCATTGGTTAATTTTTCCCTCTTGATAATGACTGAGCGATAAGATATCAATTTACTAGTGATGCTGTAGGAAATGTCCTTCACAAAAAGCAAACAACAATATCAAAAAAAAAAAACAAAAACAAAAATATTACAAAAAAAAAGAAAGTAAAAAAAAATTAAAGAAGAGAACAGAAACAGAACAAATTAATAAATAGCTATGTGGTGTTGAAAAAATTCTTGTCTTACTTTTTCTTTTCTTTTTCTGTCTTTTTCATTTTTCTTTCTTTCACTTCAGTTCAATTTCAAAGGATATTAAAAACCTCTTTACTAGCTGTTTGTGTTAATGATCAAATATCACACAAAAGTAATTAAACAACTTATATTTATAGGTAGTTATATAGTTTGTTTTTATATAAAGTAGGCAATACACTATTCAAAATATTTTTTTATAAAAGAAAACTTTTAATGAATATTATTTTTGTCGTTCTTACAATTCCTTCTTTAATATATAAGTGTCCTAAGTTTGTTAATAAAATTTTTTTATAATTTTGTTTAATACCTAGTTCAATATTATTGTATTCAGTGTCAAGAATTTAACAAAATTATTGATCTAGTGAAGGGACAAAAAAAATGGTTTTAGCATGAACTTTATTTAAAAATCTAGACCCTCGTAGATATAACTCGTAGTTCTTATTGGATATTATATTATACGTTTTTAAAATGTGCCTTTTTTACTTTAAGTGAAAGTATTTTTAACTTAACTGCAAGAATTTTCATTTTAAATGCAAGTTTTTCTTTTTAATTGCAAGTATCTTTTTATTTAGAGTAAGTTTTCGTTTTAAATTAAATGCAAAAAATTATTGTTTACTGAAGGTTATTTTAAAAAGAGTTTTGTCTGCTTGAAAATGTATTGTTTCAGTTTTATAAAAGAAAAGCTATGTATATTTCTTGTAACCTAGCTATAATGGGCCTGTATATAATAGTCTGTTGTGGCCTATAAATTGATCATATAATTATATATGAATAACTATTTATAACAAATTACGGTAAAACAAAAACTTGCATTTGAAAGGGAAATACTTGTACTTAAAGAGTAAAACTTGCACTTAAAAGGAAATTACTTTTATTTAAAAAACAAAAACTTTTAATTAAAAAGGAAATTCTTTTTCTTAAAGTAAAAAAGGTATATTTTACAAGGTTTACAAGGTATATTAAAATACTTGTATATAGGTATTATACATACACATTGTTAAAAAGATTGCTAAATTGTTTTTTAATATTTAAAACGTTAAATATTACCTTATTAAAAATGTGTGCTTTAGACAAAATAATTAATCAGAGCTTATAACATCTTACGTCACTTATAACATTAGATAACTTCTTAAATACATTTTTATACCAACACTCTTTTTACATTTAAAAAAATTATTACTTAAAATTAATTTTATACTGTGTGGTACATACAGAACTATGAATATTTAAAAAGCATAAAGTTTTATTAAAAATCAACGTGATATTTTTTTGGAATCCTTCGATTCCGATAACTGGTTAATTTTAATTAAAATGCTATATAAGATTTGGCATGATATGTTATGGAAAAAATTATAAAAGCGGTGAAAAATCATTTTTACTACATTAATAGTTCAATATATAGAACAGATCTTATATAAAATTCTTTAAAAATGCAAGTTTAAAATACTACGGTTTTCTATCTACAGAAAGGACGTTTTTAAAAATGTTTCCCATGTAAAATGAAATGGATTCAATAGCAAAGTTGATAAATCAACAAGCATAATCAACAACGATAACAATGATAATAACAATGATAAATCAACAAGCATATATATCTGATAATAGAAATTAGCCGCATTTCAAACTGAATTACTAAGACGTTAAGTAAAAAATACACTATTCTGATATGAAGAACTGTAAAAGTTATTTATCAGAATGAAATACCACTTTGAAATCACAATTCGAAATCACAAATAACGCCAATATTCGAAATTTATTTTTAATCCTTCCATTACTTTGTATTTTATAAAAGAAATTTCCGAAAATTTAGGACCAAATTTAGCAATCTACAAAAAATTGCTTAAAAAGTTTTTAAAATTTTAAAAATGAAAAGGAATTACGAGAATCATCCTATATAATAATTTCCTTATATATTTAAAATGTATGAAATATTGAAAAAGAAATGTAAAATTTAATTATTAATGTATACATTTAACTTATAGGTAATAATAATTTTTTGCTTTAAATATTGGCAAATTAATAAATTGAGTATAAAAGTTCTTAAAAATACAAATGACAAATCCAAATCAGTATTCTTTTCACCCCCCCCCCCCCCCCCTTTTTGTATTTTTTGGTATTCTAGAGCTATCACAAAGATATTTTGAAAGCATTTAATAAGAAACCCAATCTTGATGTTCATACATAATACATAGAAGCTAAGCCGTATTTTTCTGTATTACATAATATATACTTATTTTTATGAAACAATCATTAAAATGGTACTTTTGATACGTTTTTTACAAAACAATTCAAAAACGAAATCATAAATAATTTTTAAATACATTTTTTAATTACAACTATCAATATTTAATTACAAATTTCATACGGTATATCCTTTACACAAATAATTCCAAATTTAGAAAAGAACCTCTATGATTGTCTATGGACTCTTTAAATAAATAAAACAAAAAAAAACAGAATAAATAAAAACAAAACAACCAAAAAAAAAAATTTGTTTCTTAATTATGCAAGGAATTATGATACGAAATATTTTAATATTTTTTTTTTTTACATCAAAAATTAAAAGGACGAAAATATCTTTCATTTTATATTTGCTCTTCTGTCTTCTAATTTTGTTTTTTCTTTTCTCTTTCTTTTGTCCTTCTCTTATTTATTTGTTTTCTTTTTTGAAAGAAAAAGCTTACAAAAACGATTAGTGAAAATAATGGTGTTATTTATAAATTTATATAGGGGATGACTTGTAAAAATATTTTTTTATTTATATTATGTATGAACGCATTTTAATACACACATATAAATACAAAAAAAAACTAAATTATATAAGTATTATATATTATTATTTATTAATATTAATTATATTTAAAAAAAAAACATAAAACAAATATAAAAAACAAAAAAGAAAACATTTTTTCTTTAAAGAGATTTTTATCTTTTTCTTTTTGTTAGTTATTTAGTTGTTGGTGAAGTGAAAATTTGATAAAGGATTTATTAAATTGTATAGAGTTTTTCCATTTTTTTTTTTTTTTTTTGTTCAATTTTAGAAAGAAAAAACAAACGATTATAACAATTTAAAAGAAAACAAAAATATAATAACATAACTGTAATATCTTATCTAATGATCATCAAGGATTTATGAAAAGTTTTTTTTGGTCTTATGATATTCTTTTTCACTTATGATTTTTTGTCTCCTTCTGTGTTTTGTTTTTACAAAAAAAAAAAAAAAAGATTTGTAAGGAAATTATTATTTTTTCATTTCTCTTTTTGTTTGCTTCAAAAAAAGAAAAATAAAAAGAAAAATATCAGTAACACGTGCATTAAATTATACGGAAAGAAAAATTTCAATTAAATTTATATTTTGGATTTTGGTTCTAATAAACCAAAACCTCTATATTATAAAAAAAAAAGGACCTAAACTTATATTTGGTTTTATTTTCAATTATATCAAAAAACAAAAAAAAAAAAAAACTGATGAGGAAAAACTCTTAGTTAATTCCTTAATTAATTAAAATTTCTTAAAACCTTAAAATTAATAAAAAAAAAGAAACAAAAAAAAATCCTTTTGTCAGTTTTGATGACTTATTTTTTTGATAATGATATCATTTAGAATTAAACAAGATTATTTAAGGTCGTATAGTTCAACTGTAATTAATATCCTTATGGTTTATTTTTAATTGATTCCAATTTTTAATATTTCTTCAACAAAACCACTATTTCAGTTTTTTTATTTTTAATTTTATCGTAAAATTAAGAATAGATATTAAGCAATATAAAGGACTTTTAAAGATGCACATTTTGAAAAGAGATTTTCTTGAATATTTTCCTAAATTGAAAATTGTAAAAAATCAAGAGACACTTTCTTTTTAAAATATATGACCTCTCAGTTTAGTTGAGAAAATTTATCAACATGCTGAAGTATAAATTAACATTTCATATACAAATTTAAATTTAATTCATATTTACTATGTATTGTAAATTTATTTTTTTTATTCAGATTTACAAATATTTTTAAATTACGAAAATTTAATATATTCTAAGTGTTTAAGGTGATGACCCAATACTCGCGTCGCTTCTAGCGTTACTTCTAGCTTCGCGTTCTAAATAAAATAAAGGTCAAATGCTAGCGTCGCTTTCTGACCAACAACCAATATAGAATAAAAATATAAAAAAACAAAAAATGTATTGTTAACGCGAGTAAAAGTAGAAAGTTGCTCTACTCTAGCGTCGCTTTTCTATTTGGTCAAGTTCCATTTAAATCATTGTATTCTATTTAAACGTCAAAGCGTCACTAGAAGCGACGCGAGCATTGAGTCATCACCTTTAAAGTTAGAACTTTGTAATTTTGAATAGACTAGAAAAAATGGGAAAATAAGTATTGTCTCAGAAGACAATTTTTTTATTTTCTTCATTTTGGGAAGAAAATAGCAATTTTCACACATTTCATGCAAACACTTTCGAGTCCAGTACAAATTCAAAATGCAAGCAATAAATAAAAACATTTATTTAAACATGCTCGAAACGTTTTCTCTAAATAGAATCTTGGTTATATTTCCTTTTTAAATTTTCTTTTTAAATTCTAGAAAAACTAAAATTGAATGCTTCAAAACGGTATTACGGGCGAATTTACGAAAATTACCATTTCCATTTTGTTTCTCTGTTGAAAAGGAGAAAAAACAAATTTGGCCTTACTTCTTGGGGCATTATTTCCCGGAATCTATACGTTTCAATATTATTCAATATTATGCAATAAACAATTTTCATTATAACTCAAGTTATAACATAATACAAAGAAATAAAATTATAAGGATATAGCATAATTTAAGCAATATAAGCACGTACTGCATCACATATAATGATTGAATGGATATTTATTAATTTCAATTCTAATAAAAAGGACATATTCCCATACTATCTTTTTTTATATTATCCATAATATCTACATTTTTATGGCATAGTCTAACTATGATTTTTCTTAGCACTTTTCTATTCTTTCAATAATATGTGCCTCTGCTGCGGAGAGGCAGGCGTTCCGAATGGTTGAACTTTAACGTCTTAGAAAAACTGCAATTTTTATGAATAATAATTTCGCAGCCTGTAAAATTTAGAATATTATGATTTATAATGTTATTATCTCCTTAAAAATACGTTCATATTTATTAAATTAAAAGATTACATCGCCTTTCTAAGATTAGTAGATTTTTGAATAAAAATTTTATTAATATCTTATGAATATATAAAACTTTTAAGAATATTTTTCATATACTTTAAGCGAACATACACTTGATGTATAAAATGTAGTGTATGCAACAAACATATTTAGGAGAATATTGCAAACAAAATATTTACTAAAATCTTAAATCGATTTGTTTTTATTTTCGTTATTTAACTATTTATATTTTAACTTAGAATATTCTATATGTATGTCTATTACATATGCTCTATTAATTATTCTCATTTAAAATTCTTGGATTTCTTTTTTTTTTGTTTTTTTTTTGGTTTACCGCAGTGAAAATAGTTTAAATAAAAATTGAGGGTACTTTTACATTAAAAAAAGGGAGTAGTAACTTGAAGTAATGACTTAAAATTGCATTAGAATAAATGATTCCTTTATATCAACCAAGTAGAAAATTTAGGTGTACTCATATTCTTCTATGTCAAAACTTAAATGGGTTTTACACTTTTACTTTAATTTTAAAAGAAAAAATTTCAATTAGAAGAAAATATTATTATAATATGTTTTAAGGCCCTTAAAAAAATTATTCAAATATAAATTTTCGTTTTAACGAATTAAAGATATAACCTAGTTAACAAAATAAGAACGATAATTAAATGAAAAAAAAAAGAAATGTGATAATGATGATGATTATATGTCTATACAAGGTGATATTCATATTATCTACTTATTTATTTTTATATCATGTAATTTAAAACCATTCATGTTTTAATAACAAAACAGTACTACAACTTCAATTTTACGAAGTAAATTGTATAATACATTGGTTAATTAACAAAAATGTTTACTCTATAGGTAATGATGAATTAAGTATTTTTTAGGTCATTCACCTCATTGTATAGATAGACACTCAATTTAATACGAAATTATAATATCCTTAAAATTAATTATTAAAATATTTGATTTTTATTACTGCCAATATTTATACGAATTATTAGCTACATATTATTGAAAAAATACTAAGTACTTAAATTACTGTAACTGAGTTACTAGTCGTAATCAAAAGCCATTAAACTTTATCAAAGTTCACTTATGTTACCTAGGCTTTTTTTTACGTCTAAACTTGATCACATTTAATGCTATTGTGTTCAATAAATGTTATGAACTTACAAAAGTGAAAGCATGTGACTTGTATTGATATTTTCAAAAATTGATTATGCATGAGCACATATAACTTTGTTTGAACCATGATTTAATTAATTATTTGATAGCCTGTAGACTATTTTTCTCCTTCTAAAATCATTGTTATAATGAAATAATAATAACACATAAAATTGACTTTAATTTTTAAACATATGTATATAAGTAATTACTAGCTAATTTGTAAATAAATATTCTATGCATTTAAAAAAAATAAATTCAGTATTAAAAATAGAAGATTAAGAGTTAAAAGTATAAATACCAATAGGGGCAATAGGTTTTATAAGAGGCCTTAAGTTTTGAGCAAGTTTTGGATTGGTTTCCAGCCATATCTTCTAAATTTCAGCAATATTCTCCTAAATTTCTTTTGCCAATATGGAATCTTTTGCCAATATGAATATGAGTTGATTCGGGTTTGAACCTGAGATAATTTGAAGGTCAGCACTCCATTAGACAATTTCGTAACAATTTCACTATTTTTTTTTTTGTATCAGACATTTGCTTAAACCAAGCATCAGTTATGTTGTTCATTTGGTGAACTATCACAATTAACTGAAAAAAATGTACACTTACAAGGGTTAGTATGTTAGTAAATGAAGATACATAGATATTAAAAAAACTTAATACTTAATTGATTATTACCACTGTTTGTAACTCCTAGTTAATGTTAGTAATGACGTTAATGGTAATAAAAAACAAGAAAAAAACTAGCATTACAAAAAAGAAAAAAAAAGAAACTAACATGCAAGTTAAGATTAAAAATGACAGACTAATCAGACTACAAGAATTTACTACGCTCGCGTAAAGTCTGCGCCTCAGTGTTAATTTGTTAACGCTTATATCGAAGAGCTCAGACCTTGAGTTAGTCTGTCTTAATATACGCGAAATAGGCTCAAATTTGTGGTAGTCTGTAGAATGGTGTGACACATTAAAAAGCTCGACCGATCTCAAATTATTTTATATACAGATTTTCTCTATATCTTATTTGTTCACGAATAGAAGGGGGTTGATATCACCGCGAACAATCTGCTGGAGGAATATGATATCCGCCACTAGACAGCGTGACTGGAGTGAGTTCTAATTAATTAAAGAAAGTCTAGCTTCATATGGAGGAAGACGTATAGGATCAGCCCAAGCAAGGTTACGTAAAGCGAAACGAAGAAATCGTTTTTGGATCGAGTCAATACGTAAAATAAAATAATTTTATTCTTTAAATTTTTTTAAAGACTTTACTGTTTTGCCTCAAATTAAACATAAATCATATTTTTTAATTAAACTAGTAATAAATGTATATCTATATATTTATTAATAAGAATTTAAAAAGGATTAATATCTATTATCAAAATAAATGAGAGCCCGATTCCATAATTATGTTTACATTTCTCTATTATCTGATTTGATGATTTCTCTTTTAAGCTTTATGATATGATGACTTTGTTTTTTTTTTATTTTAAATCCTTCCAAAATGAAACAAAGAAATTTTAAATTACGCATCCCTAATTGGTTCAATTTAATAGGTACTCCATAATTAAGTTTAATAGAGCAAGCACACTTCGAATTATTTTTTGTGATTGAAACAAGCCTAAAATTGACGAAAATTATGTATGCTTTATTTCTCAGCTTTCTTCTGATTTACTCCTAATTTATTTGTATACATTTTTGAAATAAAAAATTTTAATCATTTTACTGTAAGTCAAAATTATAAATAATGTTTTTGTTTTTTATCTATATTACAGCCATCAGCATTTTCATTAGGTGATTTATGTGTTCCGCCAATGGCAAATGTATTAAAAGTGTTCCTAGAAAATGGTCAAACTAAGTCATTTAAATATGATGCAACAACAACAGTTCATGTAAGTTGAAATTTCGTTTTTAAAATAAAACAATTCTTATAAATTTTTAATTTTAAAATTTTATTTTTTATTTTTTACCAGGATGTTGTTACATCATTACGTGAAAAACTGTGCCTAACTGCCAGTGAACATTTTAGCCTTGTTTTAGAGCATGTTAAAAGTCTTAAAAGAAACAAATTAACATTATTAGATCCAGAGGAAACTTTAGCAAGGGTAAATATACATTTTTTTTTTTGAATATTTTGTTTATAACAAATAATAATAAATTGTTAAGGGTGGGTTTGATATTTTTCTAATATAATTCTCATAGAATTTATAGAAATTTTTTTAATAGATTCACTTTAAAACCTAAGAGGTTTCGCACTTTAAAAATGCAAAGAAAAAATATTATTAAATAATTTTTGATATTAAATTTATATTAGATGTTGTTTATTAAATTCGATACAAGTGAAACTTTAACATTTTGTTAGTCTAATTTTAAATTAAAAGGGAAAATTATCATAAAATTGTTTTTAAAAAGGAAAATCACTAAAAAGAAAAAAATAATAAATAACAATATCACTTAATTAACCAGAAATTTTCTTGATTCACTTGAGTTTTTTATTTTTCCATTTTTTTTTTTTTTTTGTTAAAAACTATTTTAGCAAAGTAAAAAATTAAACACTGTAAAATTTCATAGCATCTAAATGAATATACCATAAAATTTAAATGATTTTGTTCTCTGTTAGTTTAACTTTATAATCATTTTTGTAGAAAATAAAATAATTCCAGAAAATAAAACCACTGAGGTGTTCATAGAGAATAAAAATGCACAATTTAGTTACATATGTATACCAAGTATATAAAAAGAATTAAGTAGTTTTAATCATCATACTAAGAAAATTTTTTTCTTTACTTTTTTTTTTTTGTTATCTATATGTAAAATTAAAATAAAATGGTGCTATTCATAGCACCTTATATATAAGATAGATTCATTTTTATGCAGACACATTTTGGCTTTTATGGTTACCACTTTGACAAAAAGACCAGAAAAACCACAGAGAAAAATAAAAGATTTTTTTTTGTTTTTTTAAATAATTTAAAAAGATTTTATATAAATTGTTTCAACAAACAAAACAAAACAAAAAGAAGAACTAGAAGATTCAAAGTGGTGTTTATTTGAATTTTTTTTTTTTTTTACATTGCATTTGAGCAATAAAGTAATTAAAAAAAATAACAATCTTAAAATTTGTTTTATTTGTTTAATGAATTCAACGAAATGGAAATATTAACAGAAAAAAAAAGATAAAGAGATTACTAAAGACAAAGAATAAAAACCTAAGTTATTTAAATGTGACTGAATTCGTTAAAATTAATTAAAATTAAAATATTTGTTAAAAAATGTACATAATATTCCTTTTATAATCTTTCAATTCAACAAGGAGAAAAACGATAATTATTACTACAAAATACTTTTTTTTTTAATAAATGTTTAAGGATTAATATAATAGCTGATTTTAAGTTGGTTTTATATTAATTATATAACAGTTTCAAGTTTAAACCAAAATAATATCAAAAAGTAGTAAGAAAGATTAAAAGTTTAAATTTTTTATTTTTGAATGAAATTATAGATGAATTTTTTTAGGATTTTAATTTTTTTGCAGCACAGAAAAAAATTTTTAATAAAATCCATATCTAAATTTTAATATTTTTATTCATTATTCATCTTAACAATTAGATAAAATTTATATTTAAAGATATTTGTTTATATCTTATTTTAAAATAAACAAAACTATACTACACCTTAGTATACGCCTGAAGGTATGCAATATTTCAACATTCTGTTATCTAAGAAAGGAAATTTGTTTTATGGTTTTTTGCTCAAGGGATTTATTGCCCCTGAGCATTTTATATTTCTTGATAAAAATGGTTATATTCAAAACCAAAATCAGTCCCTATATTATTTCATTATAATAGACGGGCCACATGTAAATCAACAGAATATAACCCGGGCAATATTAACGGAGTAAATTTGAAATATGACATGTTTATACCCGATAAAGACAAAAAAATAAAAAGAGATTATTGGTGGTTGGATAACACACATTCATCAGAAGTTAGTATTAGAACTACAAATTAGGTTTTAATTTAGGCTAAGTAACTCAATTTAGGATAAGTAGGGTAAGGCATAGGTTAAGTTGTTTTTATTGTAATAGATTAAATATTGATTTTTCTAACCGAATTTTTGCAATATAAAAAAAGAAGATTAAAACATTATTTTGATACAAAAATTATTTAGAAAATTAAATTAAGAATTAGACACATAACTAACATAAAAATTAAAGATTAATTTAAATGTTAATATAAAAACAAAAGACAAGCAAAAATGCCGTTTTTTATAAACTTTTTCTAGGCTAAGATATATTTAAGATTGTATTTAATAGGTATAAATAAAAGGTTATTAATAAAAAAAAAAAATGTTTTATGGTTTTCTAATCTCATGATACATTTTCTTTTATCATATATAACTGTATACAGTGAATAAAAATTTTTTTAAGTTATAATTCTAATTTTTCCTTGAATCATAAAAATTATTTAACAAAAGATATTCAAAGCAATAAATATCTTAAAACCTCAATATTTTAAATAAAAAAAAATGTTTTCAACAATATAAAATTTTCTGTTCAGCAAACTTTAAATTCTACATTACATTTTTAAACTAAAATAAAATAAAACAAAATAAAATTTTAACAATCATTGCAATTTTTATTTAATTTTTTCTCTTTTATTAAATTATATTTTTAGATAGCAGCACGTCCTGGTGCTCATAAATTACGTTGCCTTTTTCGTGTTACTTTTGTTCCAGTTTCAGCTGCTGAATTAGCTCAAAGAGATTTAAATGCTCTAGATTATTTATATATGCAATGTTGTAATGATGTTACACAAGAACGTTTTGCACCAGAATTACAACCAGAAGTTGCATTAAGATTAGCTGCTTTACATATACATCAACATGCATTAGCAAATAATGTTTCACCAGCAAAATTAACTGTAAAAATTGTTGAGTAAGTTATAATTTCACATGCAGATACTTAATATATAATAATATAGTATATACATATACATATTATATTGTATAATATGTATGATAATATAAAAAGTAAATACTAAAATGAAAGTTGACACAGAAAGTGACAAAATTATTTTTTTTTTATTTAAATAAGAATATGATAAGGATATAAAATTCTTGATTATTATATTGAAAATGACAGTACAGTTATGGTTAAAAGATTCTTTATTAAATATTATTATTAGAAATTTAAAATTTGTTAATACAGTTGCAATACTGATCAATAATGTGACAAAGCAATTATTGAACTGACAAAGATTACATTTAAATGCCAAAGATTTCAAAAAATGCAAATTTAAAAAAAAATTGATTCTTCAGTAGTTATATCTTCAATCGAACGAAAAAAAAAGATCTAAGTTAAAATAAACATAGACACTTATTTTCGATCATTTTATTGTGAATAACATAAAGTAAAACCCAAATTGGAGGAATGTACCGTTACTTTATTGTATAGTAACCGTATATTTCTTATTTTAAAAATAAATTTTGTTTGGTATATAAAATAATGTTATAGAAAGTGACTAATAGAACAGTTTCAATTTCAACTTTCAATTCAAAAAAGAAAATAAAAAGAAAATGCGCTTATACTCTTAAGGATAAAGAATTTAATCATTTTAGTATCATTCGTTACATTTATACAAAATTTTAAAAATTAACTTAAAACCTATTTCAATATTTAGATCATTTGCCTAATTTACTGCATTTATCACATATTATTATTTGTTAAAAAAAAACCTTAAAAAACCTTAGTCATTTATAATGACATAACCGTAACTGTATTGTTCATATAAGAATATAACATTTATTTTAAGAATTTTAACAAAAGAAACAAGAAACTCAACCTTTAATTTTTATTTTTTAATATATAGAAACTGCTGAATTTTCTGTTTTAAATAAATTTGTCATTTTTAAGGAACAAAAAAAAAAAATAAGAAAAAGAAAACACATAGAACAATGTGCTAATTAGAGAAAAAGGTTTCCTTTTATTCTTAAAATCCTTTTGAAAAAGGATAATTATTTTCGACACTTTTTTTCTCTTTTTGTTTTGTTATAAACTGCTGCTATTTTTGCCTAATTTTAAACTCATCTTAAACTTGTTGAAATTTTTTTCATCCATTCTATTATATTATAGCCTAATAAATGATAATTGAAATTTGAGTTTAATTTTTTTTTAGTTTAAAAAAAAAAAAAGAATAGGATTAAGAGTAACGTTTATTATTAAAAATTTAATATATTTTTGTTTTTTCTTTTTTATTTTATTCTATATAGACGAGAATTTGGTTTGGAACGTTTTGTGCCTTCGTCATTAGTAGAAGGAATGAAACGTAAAGAATTAAGACGATTAATATCACATTTTCTAAAATTAAATTCACAAATGACAGGATCATCATCAAAAATGTTAACACAATTACAGGTATGTTAAATTAAAAAATATTTTTTTTTTTTTTTTTTGTATGGTTTCATTTTCGTGATTGGATATAAGCTATTTAATTTTTATAAATGAAAAGTAATATATGGATATAGAAATAATTTTATTTTCATTCGTTAGAAAAAGAAATTAAAAATGACAGGTAAAATTTCTATTAAACGTATATGTATATATAAATTGATTTCTTCAGAATCTACAATCCTTTAAATTAATATTATTTTTAATTCCTTCTTATTTGAATCTAACATGTTTGTATTTCACAGTAGTTTATATTTATATGAATGAAATAGCCCGTAATCCATCCTAAATGACACAGAAATAAATCATTTTTTCCCACAATGTTCCAAATAAGTTATCTATAGAAAAATAAAGGCCACTTCGGTTTATGTGGTCATCTTTTTTGATATGGTGTTGGTAAAGCCAATGGCACAATTAAATACAATAAACTCTTTAAAGTAAAATCATTATTCTATATCTTTTTAATCCGTCCACATTAATACATTTCTTAAAATATACAAATTACATAGCATATTGCAATATTACAAGACCATCGGCTATATTAAAATCAATCATTATGGGTCGAATACCATTATTAATTTATACATTAATATTATTTATTTTATATCCACATTATATTTGGTAGCAAAGAATTTTTCTTCAATTAAATAAAATTTGTTACCTGTGAGGGATTTCAACCCGCATTCCCTCGGTTAATATGCCATGGACTTAATCACTTGACCACCGAGATCCCAGAATGAATATAAAATGGCGATTAATGTATTAAAAATTCTGATTTTGAATAGCCATATCGAAAAAGTGATGAAGGATATTTTAGTCTTTAAAAAAATAATTGATGAAAATAAATTATATGGCACAACTTACATATATAAAATGCATAGGTATTATGCATCAGATATATCTAACAGATATATGACGGAAATTATCTATATCATGTAATGTAATAAAAAAATATTATGTAAGACAAGACAATTGAAAAATCATGACCAAAAACGAAGAGTAAAAACTAAGACCCTATGTACGACTAATAATACCTGATCGAACTAATAACAACTGATCAAAAAAATTCAAAATGAACATTTATTTCTTTGCACATTTTTCATTTTATTTTTACATTTTTACCATTAATGAAAATGTATTGAACCATTTATGATTGGTTGACAATTTCTATATCATAATAAAATTTGAAATTTATTCTATAACATGTCGAAATATCATTTTAAATTTATTTTCCATTATCGTTTACATTTGATATCGAAGCAATTCTAACAATATGAACAAAAAAGTTGATTTAAGAGCTCAGTTAAATTTTTAACAGTATTAATTTTTATGGATTTTGTTCTTGGAGATTTGGTTTCAAGGAATTTTTTTTTTTGAGTTTTGTTTTTGGAGATTTTATTTTTGGATGTTTTGTTTTGTGAATTTTAGCTTCGCGATTTTATTACCAACCTGATGGAAATTATATACATAAAACTTATTTTAAATTTATTTGTTTCTAGTTTAAATCTAACTTATAGGGAGCGATATATTAATTGCAATACATAAAATAATTTTTACAGATCATTTTTCACCTTTAGATTATATCATACTGACAGATCTGTCGACAACACTAAAGATATAACGCATTTACCTTAAAATACAACAACCATCTTAAACAATTAATATCATAATATAACAGAAAAATTATGTAGGAAATCTAAGAATTTATCTAGAACACTAAAAACTTCATTAGCGAAAGATTTATAAACCAAACATTACTATTTAGGAAACATATCAAAAGTTTAAACGGATGTATTGTAAAATAGGGTTCACGATTGTCCCAGAAAAACAATATATTATTATCCATATAATTCTATTCTAAACCACATAAAGATTTATGGAATTTGTCATACATTTATTGAATTACAGTAGACTGAGAAGACTTAAAAGAACTAAACAAATCGAATTATCAAAATAATGAAAACACGTTTAATCTTTAATTTAATTCAAAATAATTGAAGGAAAAAAAAGTAATCGAAACTCAACATTAAGTGAAGTATACCCAATACAAACTGAATGTATTATAAATAAAATTATACAAGTTTAATATAACCCAAAATTAATACAATAAATTAAATGAAATACCAAAATTACCAAAATTATATATAAATTTCTACTACTGATACTACTTTATATAAATTTAGTACCAAAATTATCAAATTTCTACTACTGTCATTCTCCCATTTATGTATTTAATTACATTTTATAAATATTTGCTATTATAAACTATATTAAAGTTAAAAATTATATAAAAAATATTTATTACAAGATGTCCTTATTATCTTTTTATTCTTTTTATTTAATTTATTTTAATGGATTAATTCTCTCTAATTAATTTTAATGCGACAAATTGACAATGTCGCACAAATGAAAATTATATAAAATCATTAAATTTATTCAACAATTTTAAAATTCTTAATGTTAAAAATATTCATTTTATTTATTACAAATTCGTAAAAACTTTATTAATTTTACAATTATTTTACACAAAAAAAAAAAAAACAACGCAATCTACTGTGAATTTAATATAGAGTTTCCTTTGTATCTAAAAAAAGTGCTATATATAGCATAACCGTATATAAATTAAAATTTTCCATTTAAATTTGTAAAAGTTTTGGATTCATGCAGAGTCATGATTTGATTTTCTTTAAAAGAACATTTTTTTTTTTTTTTTACTAAAAATTGAAAGAAAAACAACGAATTTTCTTAAAATTAATTTAAAAACAAATAAGAATTTTCCATATTCACATGTGTCGTATATGCATATATGTATATACATAAATGGCATATATATATACATTTATATTTATAAAAACTTTAACAATTAATTCATTTATGAAAATTTTCTTTTCCTGTTTTTAAACATCCAACAGAATATAATTTTTACACAAAAATAATTTTTAAAAATAATCATTTTAAATATTTTTAAACAGAATTTTTACTTTAAAATAAATTATACATAAATATGTTTTTCTATTTCATTTAAATTTTAGTTTACATTTATTGAATACAAAATTCATAATAAAGATTGTAAAAGAAAATCGTTAAGAAAATTGGAAAGAAGTTCAAGAATTTTATAAACTTTTTTGTTTCATATTAATTTAAAATAACAATTAATTAAAATTAATTAAAACTTTTTGATAACCTTTTCTAGTGAACCATCTTTTAAAAATCGATATATTCTTGAAACATGATGGAAATTTGAAAGAAATTTGTCATTTAATAAAAATTCTCAGAATATCAGGATTATCAGGAAAATTCATACATATACATATACCTTTATATAATATTAAAGATTTCTTACCTAACTTTTGTTGGTAATGTATATGTGAACGATTACACGAATTTTGAAAAGAACATTAACATCTTTCTTCAAAATAACTCTCCATATTTTCCTCTTCATCCTTCATTATCCTAATTACCTCAAATCCAATTTATGCTTTCCACATCCTTATCTTCAAAACCAAACTGTACATTATGTTATGTATTAAAGGAGCCATCCTAAAGTTTGGTTTTAAACTGAGTGGTTTTAATTGGTTAAAGTTCAAAACTATCCAGAGAAACCTTCTGCAGTCCCTTTGATTGACTTTCTATGTTTTACACCGTCCCTCTTAAAAAAAGCATATTTTCTTCTTTTTTTTTTATTCCAAAACCACTAACTAGGAATATGATCCTTTGTACTTGAAGTAGTTGTGATTATATGGTATGGGATAGGGATGGAACAAATAAGAATAACGGGGAGTTAAAGAATAACTTTGAGAAGAATCTGTTGAGATTCTTGCAGTTCTAACAATAAACGAATTGCTATAACCAGTAGAGTACCACTTAGATAGTTCCACATAGTTGGAATGCGCATTTGCTGCCCCTCTTCTGGAGCGTTGGAACGGTTTAACAGGAGGCATCAGTGATTTTATTTCAACTGAGCAAGTGACATTAAGTGCCATTACTTACAAGCAAGGACGGATCCTTGTGGAACCCCAGCATTTATTTGAAATACGTGTGACGTGTATCCGTCGACCAGTACACGAATGCAACGATTCGAAAAACAGTCTTTGATCCATTTGCATAAAGACATAGAGCTTGATATTTGTTCAACAGAGCGGCGTGCCATAATCGATCAAAAGCTTTCGAAATATCAAGACCAACAACAGTACGCTCACGAGAGTAGTGAATACTGCTGTAAAGTTTACCACTGAGGTATGTCATAAGATCACCAGTGGATTGATTGCTTCTAAAACAGTATTGGCAATCATGTAAGATACCCCTATCGTCTAAATATTTCTTGAGGTTACAGTTGATAATAGTTTCCATAACTTTGGAAATGATCGAAATGATAGCTATTAATTTAATTATTATTTCTTAAAAGATTTTTTTTAGTTATTTGGGATACGTAATATTGAAGTGTATTGTATTCAGTAATCGGCAAAAATATGATCTCATAGACAACATTTTTAAATTTCATAAATTAAAATTATTTTTTCCATTACCAAGTATATGATTCATTTTTATTTATAAAACAAAAGAAAATTATTTTAAACTTTTCAGTGAATTTAATAAAAGCATTCACTTTGAAAAATTTTTAAATATATTTTTTGATTTATTTTGAATAGTATTTTTTTTTTATATTCATAAAAGTTACAACTAATTTTACTGAGTAGAATGAAAGAATGATTTAATTTTAAGTTTAATAATGTTTTATTAGTTATAAACAAAGCAAACTAAACATCACTAACAGAAAAAGAGATATTAAATAGACTAAAAATTTTGATTACTAAACATGATAGGTGTACGTCCTATTTTAAGTAATAATTTTAAATTTTAAATATTCATAAATATGTAAAACTACTCCGAATTTCTCTTTACATTTTTTAGCAGTTATGGTAGACAAATATAGAGTTTAAATTACAAATGTTCAATGCTCTTGTTGCATGGTCTAAAAGAAAATGCAACATTTTCAATCTCAACATAGACTTTCACTAAACAAATTATTATGCAAAGCATAATCTTAAAATTGTATATTATTATTTTGAATACTTATATTAATTTTTAACAAAATATTTTTCTGTTAGGTAAAAAACAAAGAACATAAAAAAGAACTAAATATTAATTGTTTTCGTTATTTATTTTTGAATGCGTATCATTTGTCTGTATTTAATTTTCCTGTATTAATTTGACTGGATTTCAGTAGGCCAATTTCATTAGTAATGATTTTTGCTTATTGTTTTCTTATACACCTTTTAATTTAAATTTTATTTTTAAATAAAATATTTATATACACATATAAAAGTAGCGACGCTTAGTACAGAACCGTGAAGAAAAAAATGATTTTTGTCAAAAAGCAGAAAATACTCGTCTAAATTTGTTCATTGAACTGGATCTAAAACATATAATTAAGAAGGATTTTCGAGCCGGTTACAAACTCAGGGTCTCAATCATTTGCTTAGCAGGAGTTTGGGGCGACAGTCTCCATTTGTTGTTGAAATATGTGTGTAAAACATACAATGAAAGAGGATCTTACAGTTAATTACAAATTAAATCCAGTCAAATGAAAGACAGTCAAATGATAAAATAAATATAGATTTGATTGTATTTTAGATCCTTTCGATCCTTTTGATATTTTTTGGTTAATTAAAAATTAAATTTATTGTTTCAATAAAAAAAAAAGTTTTGTATTTAAAAGTTTATATAAAATTTAATTAATTTTAAAAAAATCTTTATTAAATCTATTTTTTTATTAAAAAAATGTTTTCAATAATTTTTTTTTTTATTTTACTACACAAATAATACAAAAGCATTCTCCATTTGACTTTTTCGTATATATTTATATATATATATATATATATATATATATATATATAAATACTTATGTATCTCAATTTAGTATTTATTTATTTATTTATATTAATATTACAAACCACATAGCTAGGATATTGCAATATTAAAAAACCATCCGCTACTAAGGCTATTATAAGTCGAATACTATTATTAAATTATACACTAATCTTCTATTATATAAAAGTCGTAAACGTTTGCAATTAACATTTTTCATAGCAAAAACTAATACTGCACATAACAGAAAAAAAGGATAAAAAAATTGAAAATTTATATAGGGTTGGCTACGTACCTAATCCTGAAAATTAAAAACCCGAAAACAAAATCCCCAAATTACGAAATCCCGAAAAATCAAAATCCCGCATAGACATATATATATATACATAAATATTTCGGAAAAGGGGAATACTTTGATTTTGAATCCAACTATTAATACTTACAGTATGTCCACACCATATTAAATTTTCACATTTCCATATGAAAAATAATTAATTTTCAAAACACCGCATACAAAAGTATTCAATTTTGACATTGCACTTAAAAAATAGTGAATTTTATACGAATTTAGACATTTTTATTGAAAAAAAAATTATTTTTGAAGGAACCCCCCACTACAAAATTTTTCTTTAGTTTTCTTGATTTATTGTTATCTAGATTTTTACGTTTATTTAAATTTATTCTTAGTTAAGTATTCTCACTGATAAAGAAAACATAGTACTCAAAAAACGCTTCTAAGATAAATAAAAAACTATATTACAACAGAAAGATATTTATTTTTATTTCATTAATAAGCGACAAAAAACCAATTGGAAACAAATTTCTTGATTACTAAGATACCAGTATTATTATCAATATTATTTCTAGATTACCAGACTGGCGTATGCGTATGCCGAGTTTATCTAGTATTATTTATTATAGTTATATTATATATTATAAATTTACGCTATATATGATAGCAAGGGGAACTTGTTTTCAATTAATAAAACTTGCTACCTGTGCATGATTTTAACTTGCACTGCTTCGGTTAATAAGCCACGTGCTTGACCACCAGGAAACCGAGGCCCCTCAATTTAGTAGTTATAATAAACACAACATATTATATATTAATTATTAATAAATAACAAAATTTATATAAAAATTAGTTAAAATGTTTATTTAAAATTAAATTATCTTTAATTCACTTTATTCCTAAATGTAAAGCCATTTTTCTTTAAGACACCAAATTTAATTAACGTCGCTGTTAATATATATATATATACAGACACAACATAAGAACACAAATGAATTACTGGGTTACAAGCTTGTATTTTATTTGACTGTATGTCAGTTGACTGTATGCCTTTGCCTGTATTATAATTTGGCTGCATTATCATTTGACTGTATTTCATTTGACACGCTCCTAACAAAAAAACATCTCAAAAATTTAATAAATTATTCGACTCAATAAAGTCCAAATTTAGTCGAAATTCATTAAAATATCAAAGTCGTTTTTTCAATTTATTAATCATACAATTCTATTATATTACATTTTTTGTTATGCAAATTAAACTTTATTTTTTTTAGTACATTTGGTTATTACATGCTCTTTTTATTAAAAAATTCAATTAACAAGTCTTAACATATTTTTACTCATTGAAAACTTTCATTTTAGGAAGAAGAACCCATTTTAGATTTTCCGAGTCTTAATCATGATAAGATAACAATTCCTTTTCTACCATATTGCCACATACATTATATGATGAAGAAAAAAACTAACAAATGATTTTTAAAACAAAAAAAAAACCGTAATTTGATTATTTTGTGTCTAAAACAAAAAAAAAATTTTTACACCTAATTTTAGAATAAAATTTATTTAAAAATTTTTAAAAATTTAAAATATTTAATTAAAATGGAAAAAAATATCAATGAAATCAATTAGATTAAATAACACAATGTTTAGCACATTTTTCAAAAAATATTTGAAAAATTTGCTTATTAGATTCACTCCGATATTCATTTGAGCGTCCGCCTGTTTACAAAACTTCTGCATCATTTAGAACAGAACTATAACTTTTTTATGTACGATAGTTCTAGCATTTTAAAATTTGAAAAAGCATTATTTTCAAATGAGTATGAATCAGGTTCTGCTTAAGATTTTTTCAATAAAAAAAAACATAATGGCAAGATTTCAAAATCAATATCAAAATTATACAATTTTTTAAAATTTAGTATTTAAATTTACCGCTATGTAAAAACAAAATTTTAGATAGACTCTTTAATTTTTGAAATAAAAAAAATCTTTCAGAATTAACATAAGTTACATTAGAAAAATTTTTTGTATCACCCCGTGTTTAGGTGCTACTAAGGGTTCAAAAATTTAAAATTTTCTATTTTTAGACACCTGTTTAACTCAGGCAACTGTACAAAATAAAATATAAAAATTAAAGGTCCAAAAAACAAAGGGGTTTTTGTTTGATTGTTATTTCTATAATGATTTTATATCATATGTTATGTTGTTCAAATTTTTATTGAACTACAAAAAAAAAAAAAGATCATTATCAGCTTTTCTTAGTTGTGTATAGGATTGCCTTAAAATTGAAGAAAGTGTACACTTTGTGTAAGATAGATTTATTTTAAACGGTTTGTATTGTATTTTGAAAAATGTACGCCATTAAAAGCCCTTGGATTTTATTCTGCCTTGTTAAAATATAAAAACGCTAATGTTGTTTTTTGTTTTTCAAAATTAAAAAAAAAAAAATACAAACTGTTAAAAACAAATACTTTGAAGTAATTTTTACAATAATTAAACTTTAAAAGGAGTTTTTGTTGTTTGAGCTTGCACATTTTACTTGTAAATAATTTAAATTGTTATTAGTTTAACAAGCTGGTAATAAAATAAACCACGATTAAAATCAACGATTTTTTTTTTTTTTGATTATATCATGTTAATTTGTTAGATAAATTTCATCCAGTACATTTTTTACAGAAATTTCCTAATCGTATTTTTGCTATTTCATTTTGCGCAAAAGAAAAGTATCTCTTTTTAAAGTAAAAATTAACGAAAATTTCTAATTTATTGCATCTAATATGATTGGTTAATTTGTCAACATTTATACAAAGGTAAATTTAATCAATTTTATTAATTGCCATTTCAATTAAATCTTATGTCACCTATATGAAAGAAAAAAAAACATTTTTAAACAATTTTCTTTCTTATTTTTAATGGTCTTAATTTATAAAATTCACTCATCCAATCAATTCAATTGAAACAAATAGAATGAGAAAATAATTTTTCGAACGATTAAACAACATTTACCAGGTAACAAAAGAACCAAAAATATATATATATATGTATATTATACATATAAATTGGTAATCGTAAAAAAATGTCTGACACGGAAAAATTATTTGTTAAATTTAAAAATTATCACATTAATTGGATCATTTTTTGACATTTTATTGATAATCCATATCATTTATTTTAACATTTTATTTTTTATATGGGCAAAATTCTGCAACTATATATATAATTTTCCATTAATAATATTTAATTGTATAACAAAATTATTTTCTGATTTTAACTGCCGATACTAATTTAAAATTGTCCCTCATTAACATAACATTTGTTGTACTATTTTTGTATTCCATTCGAATAATTTTTACTTGGTTTTCTTTTTTTTAAATAAAATTAAAAATGCTTGCTTATTTTCAATAATATTATGCTAAAAATCATTTGAATGAATATTAACCCTTAACAGTGTTTTTTAATTAAAGTAATAAAATCACTTCAAAACTGAAATGAACTCAAACTTCTTTTGACTGAACTGAAATATATTCTGGTAAATGAAAATTGGGTATACTTTACTTTAGATACATTGTCCTATCTTTTTTAAAAATTTACTGAGAAATACCTTGGATCACGTGATGAAACGCTATGTGGGCTCAACTAAGAGATGAGGGCACTAAGCGCTTTAAACAATCTCTTTGGAAATTAATGAGAATAACTTACTTAAAGAGTCGTAGCATCCACATTTCTGGCGCTACGGACCACTGGCAAGGATTAAATGAAAAGCCTGAAAATTTCGTGTATAATGAAAATACCATGTATGTTATAAGATATTAAACGGTTTTAATACAGGGTGTTTAAGAAGCCTGAGAAGAAGAATAAATTTAAAAAATAACTATGGTTTTTATTGAATTAAATAAAAAATATCGATATGACCGTACATTTTTTATGACGTTATTAGCTCTCCTCTTTCCAAAATGGTTCCAATAACTCTTCTACCTAGTATTGAAGCCCTTAGTGTCCCTATCGCTTAGTTGGACCCATAAAGGGTTTCATCAAGCGATTTAAGGTATCTTTTAGTAATGTTTGAAAAGGAATCAACAATGTACCTAAAGTAAACTAATCCTGAAAATTGAATAGAATGAAAATTTTAACTAACTAATGAAAAATATATAACATCTACAAAATAGTTACATACATATGTATATTTTATTTACTTTAATTTATTTGAAAGGTAGACTTCCAAGTCATAAGAGTAATAAACCATAAAAAGTAGAACCATTAAACGAAAATTTATTACAGAAAAAATAAATAAATAATCTGAGATTTTTTTAATGCATTTTATATTGGCTGTGTAATGTGTTCTTTTGATTCGGTTCAAGGTCTAGGTCAGTCGTTTAATATGAATATAAAATGACAATTCAAAACCCACATAATTATCTGGATTTTATGGTTTTATCTTTGTTTACTCGTTTTAGTAATGCCATTCGTTATACAGCTATTATTAAACTCATTAAGAGTATAAATAAGGTTAAAATGAACTACAAAAAATTATCTGTAATAACAAAAAGTATTTATATAATTTTACAGTTAAAAATGTTGACTATTTTTGTTTTTATTTTTAATTAAATTAAAATTAATTGAGGGAAACTTTATTTTTCTTCTTAAATTTTTTTTTTATCGAAAAAATTCCAATAAGTACGAAGAAAACTTTTTTAATGCAAAAAAAATGTGGTAATAAAGAAAAAATCTGAATTGAAACAATAAAAAAAACAAAAAACTCTGACCTAAGTTAATCTTTATTATGATGATAATCAACAATAATATCAGTTGAATTGTTTCTTTGGGTCGTGTGTAGGTGATAACCCTAATTAAGAATCTATAATTAATTTTAATCTATAGACCAGGCAATATTTATTTTGTTTCGCACACTGAAACTGTCAGCATATTTATATACAATTGAATTTAACAAACAATCCAATTAATTCACATACTCTGTATTATTTCAAATACCACTATTCTTCATACCATTCTTCTTCTCATCCTTTTTTACCATTTTCTTATATACATATAAGCATATTTAAATATATATATATTTACGTTATATATTTTTATTCATTTTCTTATTTGTATATTTTGTACGACTCATTTAGCAAAGAATTGAATTCTGGTTATTTAACCATAAAACTGAAAAAAAAAAGAAGAAAAATAATAATAAAAATTCTGATTATAACAATGACAGCTTATATTCAGATCAAATGAAAATAACAAAAAAAAAAACAGAAAAAAGAAAAAAAAATAACAGTTAAAATAAATGAAAATAAAAAGAATATAACGGAAATGATTAATTGAAATTGATTATTTTCAGGCAAAAATTCATTATCTTGACATCATTTCTGGATTACCAAGTTATGGTGCAAAATGTTTTAGTACAAGTCAAAGAGAGGGCATGGAACGTGTATTATTAATTAGCCCTAGATTTGGTTTAAGTCAAATAGCTGGCGTACGTAATTCTGTGGTAAGTATTTTTATATATTATATAATATTATTTAGTTTTATAATTTATTAGTTACTATCATATAATATCCTAAAAAATATTTAAAATACACAGTTCAATATATTGAAAACTTTAAAAAAAAAATTAGAAAAGTCAAATACATCACCTTAAGATTTTTGTTTAAAACTAAAGTTTTTTATATTCTGACATAAAACAAAACTTAATGTAAAATTCTAAAAAGGGGATTCCTACGTCATAAAATGACTTACACAATAACAGAAACTCTGGCAATTACAAAAAAAAAATATTTAAAAATGTACTAGTTCTCCTAAAAAACCAATATAGCATTGAGATCTATTTTAAATTGAGATTATTTAGAATTCAATACAGACTGGCTAAAAATGTAGTATTTGTTAATAGATGGGAGTACCACAGCAAATCCCAAAAACATAATTCCAAAATTACAAAATCCCAAAAATTCAATATTTCAAATTTGAAAATCTCAAACTATAAAATTCCAAAAATTAAAATCCCAAAACTTCAAAATAGATTATATATGTAAATAAAATAAATAAGATTTGAATTTTAGAGTTGATCACAAAATCAGGGTTTCAATAATTAGCTTAACGAAGGTTTGGAGTGGCAGCCCAAATAATTTTAAATTTTTTGCTTTTAAAATATGTATGTAAAAAATAATTAACAGGGATTTTATAGTTGGTTACAAAATGAAAATCATGCCCTTCTAGAATATGTACGTATAGGTATATGAATATGGAAAATTTTTAATTAGGAGGAATTCACGATTTATTTTTTTGTTTATTATTTTTGGGTTTTTTTTTTTTTAATTTTTTTTCAAGATTTTTTTGGGGATCCCTTTTTTCAAGATATCGATGGAGATCCCGAAAAAATATTTAAAATTTTTGATTTTTTATATTGCGATTTTGAAATTTCGAATTTTTGAGTTTTGGGATTTTGAATTTAGGAATTTTGTAATTAGAATTTTTTAATTGGGATTTCGTTACAAACCTCGTTATCATTTAAAAATTGGTTCTAATATTTAAGAAAAAACACTTTGAACATGTAATCGTAATGAAATACCTAAATTTTTCTAATTATTTATCAATTTTTTTGTGTTTTTTTTTCTGCATTTTGAAGTGTACATTCTTTTAAAAATTAATTTCGTATTAATATTTCTTTTGGCAAAAATAGTGAATCAATAGTAATAACTAAATTTTCTTAACCCTGTGGAGAAAATTGGTTTTCTCAAATTTTTAAATATATTTTATTTTTGTGATTAGCATCAGATATTCTTTTTATACTTGTGTAAAAGTGAGAACTTCTGATTTCAATACTCCTATTTAGTTTAAAATAATCGAGATTATTCATAAGGTGCTGCAAAATTAGTGCTAAATACTGCAAAATGTAATAAGCGAAATTAAAACAAGCTAAAATTTCATAGAAAGAAATACAGTTACAAAGATTTTTGAGATTATTGACTTTTTAAATAAAATTAAAAGCTCCATAAAATATGCAATAATAACTGATAAACCATTTAAAACATTTTATTTAGGTTTAATAATTACACAACCATACGGTATTTAACCCCTCTTTTCACATTATTTGTATATTTTCCATTTATTTTGAGATCTCTTATAATATAATATACTGTACCAAAAATAATAATATTTTGGTCTGGGAGGACTATTTTGTCCAAAGGCCTGTAATTACAGTATTACAAACAGTAGAATTAAATGCATTCTATTTAATTATATTTCTTCGAAAACCTACTCGTATATGTTTTCTTGAATTATTAAAGTTTCATGTGTTTTATTAATTTAAAAAAAAAATTCTGTCAAAAGTTTTCAAAAATAAGCATAAAATAAAATAAAACTCATTGTTAAAACTTAAATCGTTAAGAAGGTACCAACTATATAAATTGAATCGAATCTTTCTAATTCTATTTTTCTAAATTTTCTTTTTTATATCACAAAAATTTATTTTAAAAATGTAAGAACATTAAATAAATTAAATAAAATTGTAACATAATTCGCGTTCTATTAAATTTAATTAGACTTTCATGAATTTTCAAAGACAAAACAAAAAAAACAAAACTTCAAAAGAAACTTTAAATTTAAAATGTAATTTCTATGAAACCTAAAAATCATTCATATTTTCAATTCAAAGAACCCTAAAAATATAACATTTACAATTTTTTTCTTTTTATTATTTCTTATAAATTTAATCCAATATTATGATATTAAATCTAACATTCCTTTACTTGAACAAAAACAAATTTTTTTCCTTTGAAAATAAATACACAGTAAACATATTTATACTAAATTGTAATTTAAAAGCGTTACAAACTACAATTTATATCACTCTTTAATGGGTCCTACAAAAAATGACAAAAAAAAAAAGAAACTTTAACAAGTCATTTTCAGTCAAAAGGAAACTTTTATTTTGTTTGTTTTTAAAAAAAAAAAAAAAAATAAGAAATAAAGGAGAAAAAATATATTGAGGGTGGAAAAAAAAAATTGTTCAAAGTCATATCTAATATTGATTTTATTTCCAGTCGGATAATTTTGCAGAAATGACTTTTAATTTTTTTTTTCTTTTATTTTTTTTTTCCTTATTTTTTTTTTTTTTTAATCTTAAAATCTTCAATTACCAAATGACCACTTAACATCTCTATTACGTTACAAGTCACTTTTCACTGAATCGTTTATTCTTTTATTTTATAATTGCTCTATTTATTATTCACTATTACAGTATACTCACAGTATACATACATGTATATATATATATGTATAATATATTGTACAGTATACTTTTTAAGGGTACTTCAGTAACACAATTTTGCCTCAAAGTGACTAAACAACTTCAATTCAGTCTAAGTAATAAAAGCAAAAAAAAATTCAATGAGTTTTACTTCAATTATTTGAAAGCATTAGAAACAACATAAAACTATTAAACATCAAAAGATAAGAAAAAAAAAAAACAAAAAAAAAGTTCATATTTTTAATATACAGATAAAATATTGACATTAATACAATATTTATTGGAATTTATTAAGAGTATTTATATTATATTTTTTTTAACAATTCTCTTACTACAAAAAAGCTGGTTAAAAGCAAAAAAAACACAATAAAAATAAAAAAATAAATGTTAAGTTTATCTTTGATTTATAGGATTTTTAATTAAAGATATCCTTATATCAAACAGTTCCATGTTAAAATTTTAAAGATGTTACGATATTGAAAAAAAAAACAAACGAACTTAAACACAATTTAACGTTGTGTATAGAAAAATGTTCAACAAAACGACTTGAATTTTTTTAAGAACTAACTTCAAAAAAATTCTAATTAAATATTAAATGATGTAACAAAATATAATCTTTTAAATCTATATTTTATCTATATTTATAAATATATAAAAAATATTCTAGAAAAAAATTATCAATAGAATAAAGGATCAGTTTTCATAGGAACGTAAAATAACGTAAAATATCTTAGTAAAAAATATTTAAACACAGAAATTTTAAATTTCCCCTAACCTTTATAATATTACGGCTCTAACTTATAAATAAATCAGTTATATAAATTTTTGCAGCACAATCAATGATTATAAAGGTTTAAAGAAAATTAGGCAAAGCTGTTGGATAAACTTCCACAGAGGGGTGACTAGCTATTAAAATTACGTCATCTTATAACGATACTTTATATCTCCAAGTTTCCGAAGATATTCCATTAGGATTAATGCTGCCATCTAATGGCCAAAAAATGCATTACAAAATTTTCTGTTACCGTTATATTTTTGCCCTACGATATTTCTTTAAAAATCATCATGAAATGCAAATATATTTTTAAAATGTAAAATTTTTACTCATTAAATTTTTCTCACTTCACATTCAAAATAAATTTCATAAATAATCTCATCATTTTAATCAGAATAATGCTCAGGAATCGAGTGGAGAAAAATTTTAAGTCACTTCAACAATTTTTCAATTATGTACTTAAAAATCAACTTAGAAGTGTAAGAAACTATTTATTTAAAAATGTAGATATTACATACTATGAAAATTATTATGTTATTCATGATTACCTATTTATTAGCTATATACGTAATATTTTAATTTCAAATCTATAAAATATATTCTAAAAATTTTAAATTTCTTTACTAATAATCAAAATACACAAAATTAAGTACACCTAATTTATCTTTAAATTTTATTGTCAAATATTTCACATATAATTAAAATGATAATGACATTTATAAAATTAATTGGTAATTTAAACAACAAAATTGAATTATAATTTAAAAATTTTTACTTTCATTTCAAAAATGTTTTCAAATATACTTACATATATTAGTAAAAAGAAATTTAATACATATATTATGTCCTTTAAATACAAGTACATATTATATATATATACGAGTATATAAAAAATGAATATCCATATATGTACTATAATAAGTAAAAATTTAATTTATCTTTATATACATACATTTTGTTTTGTCAAAATATTTACGATACCGTTAATTACAAACATTTATTTTAATAAAAAAAAAAATCAAAAAACAAAAATATCAACTTTAATTTTATGTCACTGACATTAAACAGCAAATCTGTGAAACAATGACCTTAATTCATTTAATAATGGGATTAATATTAATAGAAAATACATACATATTATTTTGAAGTATGTAAATGTGTGTATATATAAGTCTTGATATGTAAATAAATAAACAAAAAGTTTGATTTTTTGTTTATGCATATATGGTATGTCTATATTTCTTTTTTTTTTAATTGTACATGAAAGGTTTATTCTTCATAATTTGAATTAACGTTTATTTCTAATTAAAGTAAACAAGACTACCAAAATTTTTTATACCTTATCTACTTCAAACACAACAAAAACCTTTATAATTCTAATTTTTAGTGCTATTAACACTAAAATAATTTATAATTTAAAAAGAATATATATAATAGGGCTTTTGAATTATTCTCTTTTAAAATTGCATATGGATGCAGAATGACAAATTGGTAAGCATGTTCAAAAATAAAATAACAAAGTCTCTATTGATGAAAATGGCAAAGTCTTTATTACTATTGTTCTATATATAAAATAATTACAACTTCTGCCATAATCACAAATTCTAAATACACAAAATAATAAACCCCTTCCTTTAGCTCTTGATTGTTTTTTTTTTGTTTTTTTTCCTTACTTTTCTTGAGAGCATAAAGCTATCACTTGAAACCTTCAACTCATAAGCTTCGGCTCGGCTCTAAAATGGTTTTCAATTACTAAATGATTTTTATGCCCAAATAACTGTTTTTTTTTTTTAAATTAAAACGGTAACACAATTACTCTTTAACAACATAAATATATATTTTAGCCTAACTATGTCACTCATTGTATTTTCATTCAATTGTCATTTTTTATTTATTTTTTGTTGTTGTCCCGATTATTTTATGTAAATAAAATACATGTCAGTAAAAATAAAATATAAATAAAGTTAAATTAAATAAGCATATTTTTTATCGTTATCTTCAATTGCAGTATGATTTAAATATATAGAATACAATTCCTCGATGACCTAGAGCTTTTAATATTTATCTTTCAGACGGTTTTTGTCAAAATTTTTATACTGTTTATTTCTTGAATTGAAATGTTTGTCAATGAAATTTAATTGAAAAGTGCCGCAGTGCCGCACTTAACCACGTTTGATCACCGTTGTTTTGAATCTAATACACTCGATGGACGTACAAGGAAAGCTAAAGTTAGCAAAAATTTACTTATTAGTTTCACTGATTAGCCCGTCCATCCATCTATTTGTTTACAAAACTTCTATACCGTTAACCTAAAATTTAAGGTTGTAAAACAACTTTTTTATGTACTCCAATCATTACGTATAGCATATATACGCTCAAAGTTTCAAAAGGCCCTCTTTTCAGATGTATATACCTCAGCGTCTGCTTAACATTTTTTCAATCTAAAAATCCCAACTACCAGCACAATTAATATCAAAATTAAACAATTTTTTTAGTATTTAAATTTACTGTTGAAAACAAAATTTTGCTTCATATCTCCTCAACGCAGAATTATTGGAAGTTACCTCAGACAATTTTTTTGTGCCACCTCTAAGAGCTATTAGGTGACAAAAATTTAAAATTTGCTATTTTTAGACATCTGTCTAAGTTGAAATATGTTCAAATTTTTTCAAAGTAAAACTCAATAATTACAGCTTTAACACCATTATTTTTACATTACATTTTTAACAACTCCCTTTACATGGGGTTTCCTTAAAATTGAAGAAAGTGTCTCTTAATTTTTCTCAAATTAAATTCTTTTGATTGTCTTTCATAAAATCTGCTCCTATGGAAACCTTTGGTTTTACATTTTACCTTATTTTTTTTCTTTTTTGTAAATATGAAATTTTCTAGAGAAAACAAATAAGTTGGAAAATATTTGAGTTTTTTTTTTTCAATTTTCGAGTTTGAGTTTTTTTCCCCTGTATAAATAAACCACAACGACAAGATTAATTGTTAAAAGTCTGAATAATTTATATACGGATATATTTTAATATTAAGAACATAAAATATATTTTTAGTATAATATTTATTTCACTATTTTTTTTTTTATTTCTACTCCCACAATAAAAAATAATTATTAATCACAATATCCTGAGAGAATCGTAGATAGTATCCTTTTTTTGAAAGTAAAAGTATGAAATCGTCATAATTTATAATATGTCTGTTGTGCATTAAAATAGAAAATAGCTTTTAGAAAATTACCTTTTAGTATATAAAAGGACTTATAATACAATTTTATATATATATATATATATATGAATTTGTACACTTGAACCGAAAATAAGTTAAGTTTTCGGGTCAAAGTTTATATGTATATGGTTGGGAATTATTCAAATTTAATTATTATTTTGTGTATCCACAGTTCCGGAAAAAAATTATGTTCTTAAACAAAAAATCATTATATTATATATATATATATATATAGATATATATATATATATCTGAAATACTTAAGTAATGATTCTTATACACAATTAAAGTTAATACAGAAGCTGCAGTCTACGGTACATTTTTTTTTATATATTATGATAAATGACTGGTTTAAAGGACAGTAAGGTTAATTGTCATAAGATAGCATATGATGCTGATGTTTTTTTGGTTAAGTATCAATATAAGCTCCTGCGATTGAAAATTCGATTATATTACTATCCTTGAATTAACCATTCTTAAACTTACCCTATCTTGATTTGGCTTAGGACCATAAATCGTTTATTTATATACATATCTGCACACCTTTGTCCTAATACCGAATTATTAATAGAAATTAAATACATATTGTTGTATTATTTAAAAACTTCCTACATTTTTGCAAAAGACTGTCATTCAAATATTATTATTAATTTATAAATAATATTATAGAAAAAGTTTCGTTACCATTTTTTAGGATTAATAACTCAAAAATATTGGAAATTATAATTAATAACTCATGTCATAAATAAAAATAAAATAATTAATTAATTTTTTCTTTATTTATTTTTCTTATACAGCCACAACCAATTTGTTCAATTGAAGAATTACTTCGAGTAGTTGTACATCGTGAGGATGACATAACTTGTACGGTTCATGTTCAAATGGCAGAAGATCGAATGATTAAATTTTCAATGGAAGATCGTGATGCATGTGAATTTTCACTTGTATTAGCTGGTTACTTTAAATTATTAACAGGTAATTTAAAATTTTTATTTTTTGAATTTCCACCACTTATAAACATTTTCTTTTAATTTTTTATGACTCAACAATTGTTTTTTTTGGTTTTTGTTATTTTTCAATAAAGTTTAATAAATTATTTCACTATAATTAATAAAAAAAAATATTTCTTTAGGTGGAAAAGACCTTCATGTTGACCGTGAACGGGAAAAATATGATGACGATAATGCTCCAGCATATTTATCACAACATACTGTTTTTCCAGCTAAATGGAGTTATATACTACCATTCCATAATCGAGCACATAATGTTAGTTTCTTAGTTCCACCACCCTATCATTCATTACAGGAAATTTCTGTAACAAAAGATGAAAGTATCATTAGTGGTATGATTAATCATTGTGATCGCAATATGAATACAGCGACAATACCAAATAATAATCATCAACAACTGCAGAAACAACAACAACAACATAATCAATTAACTAAAGTAGATATTGGTACAAGTACCATTAATAATGGTGGTAATAATAGTGGTGGTATTGGACATAATATAATGTCAACAAATTCAAATCATTTTGCTGCTGTTGAAAGTAGAATGCTTATATCTGATGATTTTGGTTTAGATTTACATAGTGTTATGGCTATGGAATTATTAGAAGAAGCAGCAAAAGATTGTACAAATGGTGGTGGTGGTAGTAGTAGTGCCAGTAGTAGTACTAATAGTTATAGTATGAGTTCAAGAACTGGCAATGGTTATGTTGAAGCTAAAAATGAAGAAGTTTTAAGAAGAGTACAAGAAATGCAAAAAATGGTTGAAAGTTCTGAACAATATTTAAATGAACATGGTGAATTAATACATGAATACGAAATAAAAAATAGTAGTTTAAGACAACCATGGAATAGTACATCATTAGAATTGGATAGTGATTGTGAAAGTTTAAATAGTAGTAAGGTTTCATCAAATGAAGATGCACCACCTCCAGGTGCATTAAAACATAGTGATTCTCTAATACTGTTAGCTGAAGCAATTAATCAAGATTTAAGTGGTATAACAAAAGGTTTAAATTCAATAGGTGGTTTAGGTAATAATACAACAAATAATAGTAATGGTGGTGCTAATAATGATTTTACAAATAATACAAATAATAGTAATAATAGTGTAAGTAAATTTAATAATCAAATAAATAATGTTAGTTCAAATCAACCGTCACCCAAAGTGACACCAAAACCAACAAGAAAAATTAATGGATTAAGTCAACTGTTAAGTGAATTACAATCATTAGGTAATGATTGTTCACAATCTGAATCAGATTCTGAATCAGTTCACACACCAAGTCAGTCACCAACTATTATTAAACGTAATGTAACATTTGGACCAATTCCTGTACAACAAAATGGTGGCCATAAAAAGGTAAATCAAATTCGTACCAGTTTTGGTTTACATAGTCCTGATAGTTCAGTTCTAGATTCGAAAGATAGCAATTTAAGAGATTATTTAAGGCAATTAAAAGAATTTTCTAAAGCTGATATTAAAGAAGTAGATCATACTGATTTGGCAGCTAAAAAACTTTCTGAACTTTACGGATTTGATATTAGTGAGGATACTTTTATTGAAACTGATCCAGACTTAATAGATTTACGAGCTATTCCACCTCCCCAAACACCAGATGAGCTAGATTCAGCCTTTACAATATTAAATAATGCACCAAAAGGGTTTGGTGATTCAGGAAACAAATCCGAAGATGAAGGCGATTTAGATCAATTTCTAGCTAAAGTCATTGTTGCACCACCAACTCAAAAAGCCACTCCCGCTAAAGAACTTACACCCGAAGAAATAATGTCTTTCATAATTCCACCACCACCTAATTTAGAAGAACTTGAGAAACGTAAAAGCCTAGAGCTTAATTTAAGTAACGGAAGCCCCGAATTTCTGGTAAAAACAAAAAACTCTCAAGTAGTTAGCGATAAAAATATTAATAATAGTTATTATAGTAATTATAATCAAAATAAATATTCCAAAGAAAGTCTCTATAGTAATTCCAATAATGTAAATTCAAATCGAACCATCAACGGTCAAACAAATAATATTAAAGCTTTAAAAGAAAATGGAAATTCTAATCATGTTATTGAATATTCAACTGTTGAACGAAAAGGTGCATTTTCATGTTGCACAAAGTCTAAAAAAGAAGAAGAACAATTACAAACTCCATCAGATAGTTCAACTTCAACATCAAATTGTAGTTCTAGTACAGATTTTTTAAGTTCAAAACAAAATTCCAATCAAAATGATGATAATAAATTTTCCTTACCACCAAGAAGATGTCCACATCAAACAATCTATAGTCCACCAGCTAGACCGCCTAAAAGCACAGACCTAAATAGTAAAATATCAAATTCACCAATAAAACGAATAACATTTAGTCCAGATTTAAAACGTATTGAACCTGTTCTCTCACAAACTCCACCACCAATTTTACCACCTAGATTAGATGGTGGTTTTTCATCACCACCATCATCATCTTCAGCATCTCCAACAATGTCACCACTTGGAATACCTCCAAAAAAACCTCCGCTTCCACCGATTGCTGTTAAACCAATACTACGAAATCCTCAACCTTTACCAAAACCTAATTTAGCAAATATTAGTTCACCAATTAAAATAATTGGAACTGGATCACCACATTTACAACGCAATTTAAACGCATATCGAGATCATTGTGGATCGCCAACATCCAGCTCACCAACAACTAGTCTAAGTAGTATGTCACCAATTCCACAACCCCGATTAAATGGACATTATCGATCAAATAGTGATTGTCCACCAGTTTGTTTAAAAAATCCTAGTGCTGACAATAAACCACAATTATCATTATTGTGTTCACCACAAATGTCACGAAAACAACAATTAAACGAAAATAATAATTTAAGTGGAGCTGGCGGAATTGAATATCAAACAACAACGATAACACGTAATGGTTATGTTGTTAGCGGTGAATCATTATTAGCTAAAACTGATATTGCTATGGCTGGGCTACTTGTTAAATTAGATCATGTTGCTGCTCAATGTACTGCTGCTCAATCTGCTGGTGGTGGTGCTAATATTGATGAACAAAAATTCGAAAAAGCTCGTGAAGAATTAACTGAACAAACTTTAAATTTAGTAACAGCTAGTAAATTATTAGTTGTAGCAATGTCTGATCCAACATTATCATCATTACCAGAACATTTGACATCATGTTTAACGGCAATTCGACGTATTACAGAATTAACACAAGATATGACACGACATACATCATCACCATTACAAACAAGAAATATTGTATTAAAAGTACATGATGTTACATCAAGTTTTCGTGAATTAGCTGGAGTTCAAATTGGACTTTTAGGTGCTGGACAATTAGCATTACAAGCTGAATGTTTAGCTGGAGTTTTAACAACACTGTTAAGAAGTTTACGTGTATTTTCACCGTAATTTCAAAAAGAAATAAAAGAATTTTCTCATTTATTATATAAATACAAAATTATTGAGAAATTTATTTTATTTCAATATCTAAGGTAAGTGAAAAATGATTTTAAAATTTTTGTTTTTTTCTATATTTAAAATTTAATTTCTTTAAAAATTTTTAACATTAAAAAAATAACCTATAAAAAGATTAACTTACGATGTAACATAGAATATGATATCAGCTTATATAAAACGCCCTGTAAAATATACTCAAGATTCTTTTCTTTCTGAGTTTAAGCATATTTTCAATTTAAGCAATAAAAATATTTTATTTATTTATTAAACCTTTAAGTTAAATTTGCATGTTAAATTTAATAAAATTTATCTCAATTTATTTAGTGCCAATTAAAAATAAATTTTATATAAAATTTTTTTGATAAGATATGAATGAACCCATAATAACGATTTTTAAATTTTATATAAAAGTTTGCTCGTATAATAATAAAATAATGTTATCCTTTTTTATATTATGTATTAATAAATTAAAATTAAATGATTATTAAATTAAAATTTATTACAACAATTAATGTTATAGAATCGTTTTTTTTTTTTGTCGTTTTACTTCATCCAATTTTATATTTAGTTAATCAATAAAATGACCATCAATCAATTTTAACAATAACCTTATGTTAATGTGATATTTTTTTTTAATACTTGTATATTATTTCTAATAGGTTTAGATGAAATTAAGAGATATATTAATTTAACTGTTAACAACAATATACCTATTTAATCCCAAAATAATAACGGTTAATTTTCATTAAATACCGTTCTATGCCATAAAGCATTTCTCTTCGTAAAATTAATTTCATTTACATGAAGAAGAAAATTATTTTAGTATTAGCCGATGTAATGTTTTAGAAAAAAAAAGAAAAACACAACAATTCACATTCCATTTTTTTTCCATTAAGAAAAACATTTAATATAATTCATTTCAAATTCATTATTAATATTTCATATTAAAGAAAAAAAAAAATAATAATAATACTAAAAAAATTTTTTCTTTCTATAATTTTTTTTTTTTTTTTTTATTAAGGGATAAAAGTAATAAAATATTCTTTATGTAACGCCATATGATGATTATGACGATTTCTGTGTGTAACAAACATATACCTACATTCAAACGTATAATATATATTATATATATCATATAATATTTTAATATACATATATATTTTGCAATTACATTAAAACATAACTACACACAATATATAATAATTTATATTATATTATTATGTATATATGTATAAAATTATTTCTTAATTTTTTTTTTCCCCCATTCTTATTATCTCTTATCCTTTTGTTTATTTCAAATTCGAATAAATTTATAAAATCATTCTTCATTTCATTTCTGTTGTTAAATATCATTTTAGTATTTTTTTTTTTTTTATACCACACTTTATCGTCCACCATAACCATTCAATTTTTTTTTTTTTTTTTTTTTTGGTATTCTACCCACATTTCGAAAGGAATTAAATGTTGTTGGGATTTTATGATGAAAATTATAATAACCGAAATAAAATGATCAACAACAAATGTTATATATATATATATATAGTTATTTACATAATATACTTTTATAAACATATACAGTACAGTTAAAAACAATGGCATCTTCTGAAAAAATAATAATTTTTTTTTAATAATGAAATTTTTCAAAAAAAAAAAAAAAAATTTCTAAAACTAAATTAAACCACCACTGTATATGAGTTATATATAAATTATATTATATATTTCTAATAAATAAATTATTTCCGTAAAAATAAAAATGCACTGGTAAGCAATTTTATTTTTAAGAATTGTTCGTCCTTTAACACTACTAAACTCTTCAGTCGGCATGTACTGAAATCTACTGTGTTAAATTATTTAGATAGCTTCAAGTTTAAACTTTCGATTTACGTAAATGAGATTTTTGGAAAATCATGGTGTGGAATATAAAATAAAAAGCAAAAATTAAAAGGTAAAAAAAAATTTTTTTTCAAAATCCAAACTAAACCATCATTGTATGGGTTTTACTCGTTTTTAATAAATAAGTTTTTTTAATTTTAATACGTTCAGTTCTAATGTTTCCCCGATGAATACTGTACGTTTCTTTCTCTAGAGTCTATAATCTAATGAAGCACTGATAAATGCAATCATAAAATTTTATTGAAAATTAAAATAAAATTTTATTTACTTAATTAAAAATTTAATTAAAATTTTTTTTTAACTTTCTTGAAATAAGGATTTCCTTATTATTTTAACTATGTATATATATACAGCACTCTATATAATTATATAGAAATTTGAGTTAATGCAGTGAGTTATAATATGATATTTCAAATTTTCCTCTGCAGTATATCCATCCATTACAACTATACAAATATATATTTGGATAAAATCTATATTAAAAATTTCTAATCACATTGACCCTTTCTGTATAGTAAGAAAATTATTAGAATTAGATACAGAAAATAATTTGAATATAATCAATACTTTTTAAGTAATTTTTAACAAAGATTTAGATATTTGTGAGTTATATAAGATGAATTGAAATTGTTTATCTTATGTTAGGTATTGGTACCTTTTTTTTGATTAAAAACAACATTAAAACTTTTTATTTTTAGAATAGATAGTTTGAATGATTTTAAATAAATTTTTAAAGAATTTTGAAGAGTCTAAACCTAACTCGGATGAAATTTATCATTCAACATATTGATGTCAAGGCTGAATTTCTTAAAAGTAATTTATATAACCTTATAATTATACCTCACATCTGAAGAGAAAAGAGTTCATTAATCTTTGCAATATGATTAAAAATAAATATATATTTCTATTTATCTTAGTAAAAATGTGGATTTATCTATTGGAATAAATTTCATAGTCACTAGTCATATAATAGCCAGTATTATGATGTTCACACACTATCTGTAAAATGAATGAAAAATCTTGTAACTGAGTATGACAATTTTATCTTTCATAAACAGTTAAATGAAATTGTTTAAGAGAAATGATCACAAATATAAAAAATCAGCTGTCTTCACCACAGGACGACCACTATTATACGAAAAGTATAATTCCAAAATTCATATATTTTCTACATAATAATTTATATCAAAGCAAAATAACTTCTAATAATTTAACAGCATTTTGTTTTAATCAATACCAATAATAAGCAATGAAATCGTAAAAATATATATGCATTCATTCATACATCCATTTACATCATATGTAATGTATATGATTTTTTTTTCATTCAAAAATATTAGAAGTAAAAAATAATAAAAACTGTAAACAAATACAAAACCAACATAATATTAATATTAAATCTGCTAACAAAAATTTTACCGTTTAAATTTTACGTCATCAAGTCATCAAGAAAAGAATAATATGCATAGATTCATAAATTTTTAGAGATATAAAAAATAAAAACCAAAAAAATTTATTCATATAAATTCATATGGCGTGTTACAATAATATGTATGAAATTTGAACTTAGAAAAAAAATTAAATAAATATTAAGAAATATTCGTAAAAACTTTAAATAGACACTAGTAAACTACTACTTCTGTTCGTCCGATTTGTTCCATAAGTTTATCAATCCGAGATATTTACGTTAAATACTTAAATATGAAATTTCAAAAATTCCGCTCAGTCTTTTAGGCTTTCCACGTGTCCACACATACCCACAAACATACACACACACACACATATACACACATACCGAGACATCACGCTAAAAAAAAAAAATTACAGCTTTCTATGCACCGGAGTAGTGCATATTTGCCAAAATCCAGGATACAAATTTTTAGTATGAAAACAATACCTGCCTTATACATATGTATGCTGTCGGTAAAAATTTTAGAGAAGATCGAATCAACAAAAAATTACTGACAGAAGAATTTTGTAGTTTAAGATTCTTGTGATTATTGGTTTTATTGGTTCGAAAAGACCTTTTATAAAATATTCTATAACCGCGTATCAGTTGAACGTAAGAAATTTAATGTAATGATACAGTGACTATTTAAAATTTAGAAAATGCTTTGTAAATAGTTATTAATACGGCTAAAAACTGCTAATTTTTTTTTGATACAGATGCTTACAATTTTGAACAGTACTTTAAAAATAATGAACTTTTTATTATTTATTACAGCATTTTTTTTTTATTCTCTAGCACAACAACAAACAAACAATATAATAGTAATATATTTTATGAAATATACAAAAAAAACATTGAAAAAATTAAATCATTACTAAGTGCACCATATTTTTATTTATTGAAACCGTCATCCTGAATTGAACATCCTTTTACATCTTTTCACTTCAAAAATAAAATCCTTAAAAAAAAAATTAAATACTAAATAAAAGAGCAAAAATTATATGAAAAGGAATTTTAGCTTGCGCCTCAATAATTAAGGATAATAAATTAAATATTAAAATAAATAATAAAAGATGATACCATAAGTATATTACATATTATATACAAACGTGATTACGACATAGTCAAAAGCAAAAATTTAATTTATTAACAATAAAATCTCAAAAAAAAAAAAAAACTAAACTATTTTGTCGTTATCTTAGTAGCAGTGTTTTATTTTAAATATTATATATAAACGTCGAAGTTTTTTTTATTCTTTTTTTGTTGATTTCTATATTTTAATTTAGGGTTTGTTCTCTCTTTGTACATTATATTCAAGGTTTCCGATTTATAATTTTCTTTGTTTTTTGGAATTTTTTTGTGACATTCGACTTGGTTGATTTTGCCCTGCCCGACTCTTTCGATATTTTTTGAACAAAGAATTTTTACCTCTTATTATCAAATAAGCCAACTTAAATTAAACTATTCGATCCCATTTTAATAAAAAAAAAACCTTCTTTAAGTGTGAATCTACTTTCTTTTTATCTTTAAACTTCGCCCGCACAAAGCAAGTGCTTGTCATTAACATTTCGGTTTTGCTGGTGCGATTTTTAATCACTTATTTCAAATTACTTTAATCACTTATATCACTTATAAAAAATATTCTTGTTATAATAAAACTCGAAGCGATGTTTCCTTGTCTCCATGATGTTCAGCTAGAAAAGATACAGACAGACAAAATTAAAACAATATTTTCAATATTTACAACTAAAGAATAAAGCTTAAAGAAATGCAAAATGTGCTGAAAAAGCAACAAAATTAGCATCAAAAAAATGTATTTAGATAAAGTGTAAAAATTGACAATAAGACAAGAACAAAAAGCAAAAAAACACAATTTAATAAATAAATTAGATTTATTTTGAATGATTGATATTAAAAAAATTTTACAACCGGAAATAATTATTTTTCAAAATGATAGAAGGATATTAAATTGAAATATATTTTTAACCAAAGTATTAGTATCATAATCTGGCTCCAGTTTATTATGTGATTATGATTTCACTTCAATTTATTTTAATTGTGCAATTTTCCAAATAATAAATCTAAATACAGAAATTCGAATTATATACCTAATATTATTATAAAATTGCATACATTTAGGATGACAATTTTATATCAAATCAAATGTATATTTGAGGAATGTATTAAGACAATTTTGAAGATATTAAATGAAAAGAATACTTATTTTTTTAATTTTAAGACTGACTGATTTTATATAATTAGATATTAATTTATGGTACCATAACAATAATTTTAAAAATAGCTATTAAAACAGATTAGTTATTAGATTAAGTAAATATTCAAATTTATATTATATGAAAGTTGGTAAAATTTATTATTCAAAAGAAAATTAAAAATAATATGATTAATAATTCTTCAAATCCAATTTTATCTTCATCCATCCGACTTCCCACTTTTGTATCCATCCATTTCACTTTCAATACCTATCTCATCTTTACTAGCCACTATACTGCGTAAGCGATTAGGTATCATCATTCTCAGACGGAGGTAAAATTAGTAAGCAAAAAATCTTAAACTACCAAGAGTGCAAGGGTTTTCTTGCTATTTTTGAGAACTCCCAACTTCCTTAAGAAAGTCACAAAAAAAAAAAAAAAATGTTTGGCATTGGCTACTTCAATTTTAAAACTCCAAAAATATCTGCGTTTATACGGTATATTGCGTTTATAAGGTATTTAAGGTATTTTAGTGCAGAATTATTTAAAGTTTTCAAATTACACCTTCTTCATTGTTCTACATTTTGAGTGCATAACATTTCACTATTTTTAAGGCTAGATATTTTATAATATTTATTACTTTAAATGTCCTGCCAATGATTTGTATACATTTTACTTTTATTCATATTCAATTAACATCTTAATGTTATCCACTCTATATCCGTACAACAATACTTTTTTTACTTTCATAATATTGTAAAGTTTGTTCTTTAGTTTTGCCGATAAATTTTAATTAATACGGATATCAACTTTGAATTTAAGCTACGTTTTATTTAAACAGTTCCGATTATTTAGTTCAAATATTATAAAAATGAATCTTCTAACGAATATAATTTTTTAGATGCATAAAAAAAACTTATAGGAATTCTATTATCAACCTTAATTACTACTCTTATATTTTTTGTGTAAAATATATAGGTATGTAATCTTTTATAAAATTTTATGCACTTTAATTGAAGTTTTAGGTTATATTACAAAGTATTGGCATAACTATAGTATAACTTAAAATCTTACAATTATATAGATAATAATTTAAATCACTGTGGGACAAAAATACAACTTATTTAATTCTGTGATAAATTACATTTAAAAAGGTGACTAACAAAGATCGATTGCACGTTACATCCATATTTTTATTTTACTAATTTAACGAAAACAATTCATACATATTATATGGATGTAGATATACATCTGTGAGAATTACAAAGAAATACAAAGCTTAACGGTTTTTTAGCACATTTCCAAAAAAAATTTGAAAAAATGTGCTTATTAGTTTCACTCTGTCCCCGTCCGTCCGTCTCTTTACAAAACTTTTACACCGTTAAAGATAGAGAAAAAAAAATTAACCATGGGTAGGTCTCATAAAAAAAATAATTTTGTGGAACAACTTTTTCATGTAACCCCATCCATTACGGAGCTATAGCCCCTTAAACTTTGAAAAAGCCCTATTTTTAAATGCATATATTTAATTTATTTTTAAATGCATATATAATTTTGAGGCAAGAAAAAACTTTGAGAATTAGTATAAGTTTGTTCAGAAAATTTTTTTGGGTCACCCCCTGTTTATGAGCTATTGCGGCTCAAAAATTGAAAATTTGCTATTTTTAAACACGTGTAACTTAGGAACCTGTACACATTTTACTTCGAAAAGATGTAAAAGTTAAAGCTACAGTAATATATTTTAACGTGTGTTAAAGGTTTATTTTAGTTACATAGGGTTACAGAGTTACACCTCTTCAAAATTGCGAAAAAGATGTATATATTTTCGGATGTATATATCTCAGGCTCTGCGTAATAGCTTTGCAATCTAAAACAACCAGAAGACCGGAAATTTTATTATCTACATAAAGCAATATTAAAATTATACAATATTTTGTAATTTACTATTTAATTTTACCGTTATGTGAAAACCACATTTTGCATGAAATTTCTTTTTGCATAACTCCGGCACGTTTTCAGATAAGAATCTGAAATTTTGAGACAAGAAAGAACTTTTAGAATTAGTATAAGTTTCCTTAGAAAATTTGTTTGCACCCTCTGTTTAAGAGGTATTAGGGCTGAAAAATTGAAAATTTCTTAGTTATAAAGGGTTCCGAACTTACAGCCTCTTAAAATTTCAAAAAAAGTGTTTTATTTCACATATTTTCTTATTACAAAAAATTTTTAAAATTTTGAAAATTTTATGCAAGTCACAATTCTAAACCGTTTGTATTATGTTTTGGAAATGTGCGCTTTTAAAAACCGTTGGTTTACATTCTACCTTGTTTTAAATGTATTTCTTTGAATGTTAATAAATAATTCTGTGTTAAAAGTGTTCATTTTTACGCTCTTTAATTTTTGCAGGTAATTTAAAATTTCTTTTTCTTTGACAAAAAATGTTTGTTCATTTTGATTTTTTAGTTTTTTTTTTTTGTTAATAAATTAGCCGCAATTTTATCTGACTTCCCTTTTTCTCTTTGCTATTCATATCCATCTATTGAAATACATTTATTAGGTTTTGTATCTTTTTCTATATAAAACATTAAATTATTGAAAAAACTGACATCATATAAATCTTAATGGTTTTATCTTATCAGAAAAACCAAACCTTTTCAAGGTTGCCGATTAAAGTTTCTTATGCTTTTTTCTTTTGTTATGAAAAATGAAAATCGATTTTTCCTAAAAAAAAAAAACCAAACACCATCCAAAACAAAAGAAAATTTTCTGTTTGCACAAAACAAACCAATGTGAACCTAAATCAAGGTAAAAAAAAGCAAAAATAAAAGAAACAAAATATTAGAAAAGGTGAAAGAAATAAATCTTTAAACTTCTTTTTTCCTGAAAATTTATTTATGTTGTTTTTATTTGTGTTTTTTGACATATTGATTGACATTTAAAAAACATTTTCTTTAGAATTCATCTTCCAAAAATTCCACCCAAGTATATCACACTCCAATACTCAGTTCTCGGAAGAATTAAAGTATGACAGCTTCTTAAAATATTCGTTTTTCCATCTTCATTTGAACATAACTCAACAAAACTAAAGTAAAACAAACAAAAAAAAAAAAAAAACATCTATATAAAAAGAAAAATTGTTATTTTCTTTAGAATTATGTTTTTTACATTTAAAATAAATGTCACAAATGGATATAAAAACACCACGAGTTGGTATTTTTGTTTCTTATAAACAATAAACTCAACGTTAACTTTGTAGTCACAAGCAGTTTTTTTCCTTACTTGATATGTCTTTTAAAATCATTCATTTTATTAAAGTTTTCACATTTCTGTTCAAAAAATGTTTCAAATTAACTCAAATTAAATATCATTGGAACTCAATAGTAAAAACAGTTTATTATTAATCATATGATTTTTATTTATATATAAATAAACATTTTTTTACAACTCACCTTAATCGCAAAAAAAAAAACTAACATTAAAATAGATTTATTTATTGACCCAAACATTATCCAATTTTGTAAATTAATATTTTTTATTGTATGTCCATCAAAAAATACTTTTCAAAGCAAAATTTAAAATAATTCTTTAATATTTTTAATTGTAAAAATCAAAGTCAAGAACCTCCCATTAAATGTTTTTCTAATTACTTTTGTATTAGTATTCAAGGATAAATAATCATAAATTCCTTAAGTTGCTTTTTAAACACACCCTATACTTCTATATATAACGTTTCGATTTTATTAAAAAAATCTAAATAGCTTTACAGTAAAGTTAATATTATGAAGTCGGTCCTTTAAAGCAAATATTAAAAATAAAATATTTTTACATTCTATCTCATTCTTACTTTCTTTATCTCTTTTTTTTTTTTATCTATAATTTCGTATCATATTATCTTCAAACAATAAAATTACACTGATGATCCCTATGAAATTATGTGATTTCTTTTGTATGTATGTATTCATTCTATAGATATATTTTAAAATGTACAGTAAAGAACAAAATAAGTTTAATATATTATTATTAAAAATTCTAAGAAACGGAATTTTTTATTTATTTATTAATATTAATATCTAATCATATAGAATAATGTAATATTAGAAAATCATTGACTAGTAAGGCTATTTCAAAAATTATAAGATTATTTAAAAAATTTATAAAATTTAATAAAATTTATTATTTTTACTAAAAGAAAAATTGTCTAATCATTCGTGTCTTTTACACTAAATGTTAATCAGTCATAGAATTCATTTGTTTGAAAAGAATTTTCATTTATTGTTAACTAGCAGAGTACCCGGCGTTGCCCGGAGTACTTTATTGGCTTTATGAAATAAAAATTATTAACTTTTGTTTCTGCGTTAATATAATTTAATTAATATAGTTAACTTATTACTATGCATTTACAGATGCTGGTAGTTTATATTCTATTTTTATTAGATTTAGTTAAATTGAATAAACAGAGCCAAGAATTAGAGACAATTCTTCAAATTTTTTAAAGGAATCAATACTCTATTGAGTACACAATGACGGCGAAGTGAATTTCAATTATGACCATAATGTAGTACATTTGTTTTCGTAAGTAATGTCACTTCATGTTTTTGTGAATTATCCTTTTAAGCACATTTTGAAAAATTTGTTATTAGGTTCGCTCTGTCCCTCCGTCTGTTTTCCAAACTTATATATTCGTTAATATGCGTTAATACCGAAACATAAAATCGTATTTAAATTATAAAAGACCATAATGTAATCAATTTTTTTTTGTAAGTAATGTCACTTCATGTTTTGGTGAATTATCTTTTTAAGCACATTTTGAAAAATTTGTTATTAAGTTCGCTCTGTCCCTCCGTCTGTTAAAACTCATATACTGTTTAATAAAGAGCAATGAAATATTAACTATGCATAGGTCTCTTAAAAGAGTAATCTTGTAGAACAACGTTTTTATATACCCTCACCGTTGGAAATCCTACAGCACCGACAGCTCTTCAAATTTTGAAAAAACTTCTTTTTAAATGCGTACATTTCAGGTTCTGTTTAACATATTTTCAATATAAAAAATACATGATTGTTTTTTACCTTTATAAATCAACCGGAATTTTTTTACGGTTACTTTTTCTAATTATGTTTTTAAATTGATTGGTTAAAAATATGTGTAAAAATTGTGTATGGATAAGAATGTAAGGTTTTCAGTTCTTTAAATATGTATGTACTCATTTTTGATTAAATACTATACAGAAATGTGAAAATGTTTTCTAATTTAATTGATTATGTCTAAAGTATTTTTAAATTTACGCAATTATACATACTATATGTACATATTTCAATGATATTTTATGGGAAATATGTTATACACATGCATCTTATATAGGTAGACCACATGTAAAGACCACATGTAAGTAATGCATTTCTGAATGATGACATCATGATTGTTTAATACAGGAGATTGTTTCTGCTTTTTAACAACGGCGGAAAATGTTATGTTGTTAAGACTTAAACACAGTATTCTTAAGATACTTAATAAGGTTACTTTAATTACTGTTCTATATTAGAAATTTGCATTAAAAGGTTTTTATGGAATATTAAAAACAGTATAGATAAAAGTAAAGAGTGTTGAAAATATCTTTTTAATAATAATAATAATAATAATACAAAAAATTAGGCACAATACTTTTAATAGGTGCTCGTGCGGAAATGGGCTAACAACAAACAAAATGTTAACAAACATTTTGTCATAGGCTTTATTTGGAACCATAACTTCATCCTGCCAAATTAGACACAAATTAGAATTTTTTTTGACGGTTTATCCTGCCGAATTGTGTTAACGTATCACAACAAAATTTATTGAATGAGTTTGTGTGCCAAAGTGCAATACTTGTGCAAATTTTCAATTGGTCAAATCGTTTAAGCACAACAACAAAAAATGAGACACTTTATGGCCTGAAGCCTGATGGGTTAATGTATCGTAACCAAATCAACTCAGAAAGCTTTTGTTATAAAGACCTACACTTTTGTAAATTTTCAACTCAATTGGTAAAACGGTTTAAGTGCGACAACAAAGAAATTAAAAATTTTTATTGAGCCCTGGTGCCGAAACGGGTTAATGGATCGTAACCAAATCTCCTCAGTGAGCTCCTGTGGTAAAGAACTACACTTTTGTAAATTTTCAAATCAATTGGCAAAACCGTTTAAGCGCGACAACAAAGAAACTGAAAAACTTCATTGAGTCCTGGTGCCGAAAGGGGTTAATGGATCGTAACCAAATCTACTAAGTGAGCTCCTGCGGTAAAGAGCTACACTTTGATAAATTTTTAGCTCAATTGGCCAAACAGTTTAAGTGCGACAACTAAGTAAAGTACAAAATTCCACTGACCCCTGGTGCCGAAACGGGTTAATGGATCGAAACCAAATCAACTCAGTGAGCTCCTGTGGTAAAGAGCTACACTATTGTAAAATTTCAACTCAATTGGTCAAACCGTTTTAGCAGAACAACAGAAAAATTTAATGAACTTTGTTCGGCTCTCGTGCCCAAACGGGTTACCGGATCTTCATAAAAATTTGTCACAGGCTTTTTTTCAGACCATAAAACCACCATACAAAATTGGACAAAAATCGGAAACAAAAAATTTTTTGGAAGCCCGCCGGGTCGAATCCGGATAACATATTGAATCCAAATTTCTTTGGCACCCGTCCAATGCTAGGAAGAACATTTGTACAAATTTTCAACTCAATCGATCAAACCGTTTAGGCAGGACAACGAAAAAAACGAAACGGCTTTAAATGGCTCTCGGGCCGCAATGGGTTAATGAACCGAAACGCAATATAGCCTATAACACTTTCCGGGGTCGTAGGAACGTTCCTGCAAAATTTGGTTGCAATCGGACTGGTAGTTTTTACGTGAAAAGGGCACAAACAAACAAACAAACAAACAAACAGAATTTCTTCCTTATTTATTAGATTAATTGCCTTGCACATTTAAACAGGTCGGTGTCCGATATACTCAATTTTTTTCCCAAACATTTCATTTCGTATTACTTTCGGCTTAAATTACAATAACAAAAAATATAAATTTTTACCAATTTTTTTTTTTATTATATCTTTACATAAAAAGTTTATATTTTCTCATTATTCTCAAGTTTTGTTTTTCGCTTATTTAGATTGTTAGGTAAGTTCGTCAGTTAATAGCACATCAGCTTTAATTTTTTATACCTTTTAGTTTTTAGCCTGAAAAAAAAAACAGTTTTTTAGGTTTAGATAAGTTGATGAAAAATATATTTTAATCTAAAATGTCAATTAAGTGTATTGTAGAAGGTTGTTTGAATTTGTTCTCGTGATGAATCGGGAAATAATATTTACCGCAAAATTTTTTCAATTTCTCAAAAAACTTTATTAAAAAATATTAAATGGTTTGAACGCGAGACCTTTCGCCTAAAAGACCGGTGACTTACGCACTGCGCCATTGGTCAGATGTTTTTTAATTGATCTACCTGTTCTAGATATTTATTTTTTACTATGTGCCAAAAAATTTTTGAAAAACTTATTTAAAAAAAAAATAATATTTTTTTAGTGTTCTGAATTTTGATAAAACTCGCAGTGAAAGCATTGAGATAGTAATTTCATAGAATTATGAATAAAGAAGTTAAAGTTTTTTAATGCGGCTCTAGATATAGATTAATTTTGCTCTTCCATATAGGTATATTAAATTTAGTTTAAATCTTTCCAGAAATAATTATTTTGAAAAGTAAATTCTCCATATGATTTACACATAATTTAAAAATTATTTTTACTCAGATTTTTGAGTATACCAAGCACCAGCCTAATAAATGTCCATAGTAATGATAGATTGATAAAAACATTAACTCCTAAAATTATGATAGAATTAATGAGAATTATTATACTTTAAGAGAGAAGATGAAGAAGATGAGTTTAAAAATTATTACCGATTTTAATAAATTACAATTCGTAAAAACTTACAGCTTATTCAAATACAATTTAAACAAAACGGCAACTTGTACATACATCGGACATTTTCAAGTATCAAAATATTATCGAAAATGTTTTGTTGTTTTATTTTTATTTTTGTTTTGTTTAAAATGTTGAAAGAGCTCTTTATATAAAATATTTAAGATTTGACTAAGAGAAAATTACAATATTATTTTTTTTTTCCTAAGGGAGGTGGGAATCTTCCAAAGACACCAAGAATTTTCCCCTTGGTAGTGTCAGATTCTTAAGGACTAAACCCACCTTCCTCTTTAGCCAATATAATGAGATGAAACCCTTATCTGCGAATGCAGTATATTGGCTAGGGAATAGGGATAGGAAAGAATAGGAAATGGATTCGGAAATATTGAATTGGGAGTGAGACTGTAAAGAAACAATGAATCCGCCTATTATTATTACTATTTTGCTAACAGTGACTAAAGCCGTCACAACAGTTACAACGTTACAACATGTAGTAGTAGTATATAGTACTTACATGAGGTAATTATTGAAGGCAACCCCCACTGTTACAGTAGCTACTACTATTATTAGTATTAGTATTTTTAGTAATATTATTATTATTTTACTACAGAGTGAGCGCCATCATTGCATTACAACGTGCAGCAGTATATAACACCTTACTTACATGATATAACCAAAGTTAGCTCCACTGCAGTAGCTATTATTATTATTACTATTATTATTATTATTATAATTATTGTTATTATTACTATTACTATTGTTATTATTACTATTACTATTATTATTATTATTATTATTATTATTACTATTGTTATTATTTTACTACAGAGTCAGCGCCATCCGTAGATTACAACGAGCAGCAGTATATAACACCTTACTTGCATGATATAACCAAAGATAGCCCCACTGGAGCAGCTATTATTATTATTATTACTATTATTATTATTATTATTATTATTATTATTATTATTATTATTATTATTATTATTATAATTATTGTTATTATTACTATTATTATTATTAATATTATCTTGTTATTATCACTACTATTAATTATACGATATACATTATTACGATATAAAAGTACTACATATTTTTTATTTATGACCTGACCGGGGTTTCAACCCAAGACCCTTCGATTGAAAGGTTGGCGACTTAACCACTACACCATGAGTCAGATAAACTTTACTTTAAAACTTTTTTCAACTTAATGATCAAAATGTCAGTTTCTACAAAGTTGAAGAAAACAATACCAAACGCTGAATACAAAAATCGCACCATTAAAAACAAAAACAAATCCGGGTTATAGTCCTGACTGTAATATTCAGATTAGATTTTAATTGAACAGGCAAAATGTTAACCAAAACCCTCTTATTTAAAATCTTTATTCAAAAAAACTTTTTTTTAAATAAGTACAATTTAAGTGAGTTGCTTAAAAAGAAAAAAAGCAGAAAGCGAAACAAATTTTTATTGTATGCTTAAAAATATTATTTAAAACTAACAGAACTTTTTCCGAGACAATCATATAATATAATAGTATTTAAATGATAATCTAGAATTCTCTGGGATAATTTTATTAAAAATAAGTCATTAAATTATCAAATCAATAACAATAATTTTAAATAATTCGATATTAAATAAAAATAGTTTTAAATTATTTTAAAACTAAATTTTTGCCCATCACTATATATATATACATTAATATTTGTTTACTATCTATTGTGTATCAAAATAACCTTTATGACATGCTATTTGATATCTTTTTAATATCTTCTTTCTCTTTCTACTCAATAGATAATATTTTTCTACAAAGCTATATTAATATATACATACAGAATATGTATATAATATACATATATGAATAAAACGATGGTTATTTAGATATGAAGATAGAATGGGACACAAATATAATTTTAAGGTATGGGATGGTAAATTCTTAAGAAAACCAAATAATAAATTTTGTTAGTTTTTGGTTTTTACTTAATTTTTGTTGATTTTTCTAAAAATTTTTGATTCTTTATGAGATTTCTATTCCGATTATATTTTTAGCTTCTTAAAAGATGAAAAAAAAAAGTTTGTGTTCATTTCTAATGGATCAAAAAACAACAAATAAAGTGTAGAAATGTTATCCCAACTCATTAGTGAAAGTGTTAATAGAAAATATTTTTCTAAATTCTTTATTTACCCATGTCCTTATACATATGTATATATTTTTTATATATTTTTATGTATATAAATGTATAACTTTAGAAACATATATACGTAGAATAAATGTATGTCATTAGACAGAGTGCTAATGTGTTGAATCAATTCTTTCACAAAGTTTAAAAATGAACGATAGAATAGTGGATCTTATTAGTAGTAAAGGGATTATTTTGACGCTTTTAAATGAAACTTTATAGAATAGTAATAAAAATAGGGTGAAATTTTTGAAAGAAATAATCATCGAGTAGTAGAAAATTATTATACAATGTTAAAAAAAAAGTATAGGATTAAAAGGTTATTTTCTTTTAATCTATTCAGGGAAAACTACCCGATCGATATTATGAATAGAGAACAAACATTTTATTTCTGATTTGTTTTTTTTTTATATAATTTAAGTAAAATTAATTTATTCTTATTAAAAAATAATAATAAAAAAAATTTTAAAAAACAGCTTTTTTTGAACTAAAAAGTAGAAAATAAATTTTTAATTGCGAATTTTTCTGTAATTTTCTAAATTATTTGTTACAATGGAAGTTTCTTTAAAAAATGTATCTTAATATAACATTTACATATGTAATGTACCATACAGCTCGTGAAATTAATATAAAAGCTGGTGGCAATATATTCAAAATTTAAGTTTATAGTTATGCGTTTAATGCCAGATTGATCATTGCAATCGCATTATAACATAACATTATATACAACGTATATATAACGTACTACAGAATCGTATTATAACATAATCGAATTCTAATATACTTACATCGTATGTAAATCAAAAATCTATTACTCTTATTAACGTAAATTCCTACATACAACAAACAAATATTTAAAAATGGAAAAAGAAAAATGTATAAACTAAATGTATAAAATTGTCTATAGCTAATTAAAAGGCAACAACCAAACAAACACTCAATTTCATATTTTTATTTTACACTGTAATAATTTTGTTAAAAAATCTGTAATATCTTTGTATGAAAATTTTATTTTGCTATTTTAGTTAACTTCCCTACTGTTTTTTTGTATTATTATTTTAGAATCATGTATTGTGTCCAAACTGTGTCCAAAGTTTCAAGCCTCTACCTCAACGGGAAGTGTGTTAAAATAACTTACAAGATTCCACGATTCCTTTAACCACGAGTAAGTTTAATAAAAGCTGTTAAAAACAAGACGATTTTATAACCTTTATACTCAAACAATTTCGAGAATTAGGATAAAGAGAATCATCATACAATTAAATAAAAGATTGGTGAAAGATGGTTAAAAAAATTAACAAAAAAATGTTTTAAAAAACTTATGTAACTTGTGTGTCATTATGGAATACCACAATATATCTTAAGCTTAATTTTAATATGCTGTTGTATTTAGTTTTCGAGTACACAGACACAATCGGCTCAATAGCTATAAAAATATTAAAATTAGGTATTCATTCTTTATTCAATCCTATTAACAAAATTTGAAAAATATTTTAATATTACGATATTTTTGTTTTTTCATAAAAGATGACGCATTTATTTTTAAATAATAATTTTCCTTTAAAATATTATTTTTCTAAAGGTACCATAAAACAAAATTACCTAGGAAAAAAACTATAATAGTTTCTTATGGAAACTGTAACCTTTGATTTGAAATCACATTATCGAAACCAGAAAAAAAATATTGTTCCAGTTAATCTAGTTTTCAGTTACTTTTACAGTAAATCTCCGTTCCGCATTGATTTGAATCCAAATCCCCTATAAATATTACAATTTGTTAAGGAAATAATTAAATCTTTAAAAAATTTCATACTTTAGGAGTTACATAATTTTCCACTATCAAAAATCTTGTAAGATTTACTATGTGCTATATTCTTATTCTAGTACTCTATGACCTTGAAGACATAATATAATATACATTTGCAACATACATATATATATTTCAAAAGCAAGGATGAAAAATCCTTATCAAAATTCTTTAAATTCGATTAAACATTGATAAAAAATTTATTTTTTCCTCTATTTTTTTAAAACATTCATATATAGCTATTTTTCATATTATCTTAAAGTTTTTAATTTTTTTTTCTTTTATAAGTAAAATTTTCTGCATTAACACCTTAAAGTGTTAACTGTATATACTTTTTTATTTTCTTTTTATTTTCTTAAAGAAAAGTTACTTATGATACATGAATATAAAAAATATTGAAAACCACCAAAAAAAAATATATTTTTTTCTTTTTCTTTGAAACTCTTAATAACATCATTAGGCTTCCATTATTTACCCTTCAAAAACCAAAAAAAAATAAACCCTTAGTATTATAATTTATACTAAAATGCGACAGCTTTTAATACTAACAAAAAAAATAAATAAATAAATAACCAAACCAAAAGTGAATAGGGAAACCAATCTGTTTTATAGTTTGTTAGTGATATTTATAGAAGTGTTGATAGTATAAAAAAATATATTATGTTTAATAACTTAACCCGTCCATATAATATGCCTCGCATTAACACCTACTATATGACTTCATATGTATTAAATAGATTTTGATATTGAAAGTGCGTGTGAGTTTTATTTTTGTTTTTTTTTTTGTTGGTTTTCATTTTTCATTCCTGATTTTTTTTATTTTCTTGTAATCGTTAAAGAGAAAAAAAAATTGAACTCAATTGAATAACTCTGAAACTGAAAGAATAACTTTTTTTTTCTTTTATTTTTTTCTTTGCGGTTTGTTTTTTTTTTTCTTTATATTTTTGTTGATTTTTTGCCATGAAAAGTTTGATGAGTTTTCATGGGTTTTATATTTTTATGCCAATTTTTTTTTTTGTTTTTGTTTACTTCTAAGATTTAGTCATGCTATTGAAAATTACGATAAAAAAAAATTCAATCAAAAATGTTAAAGTTCGCAATTTGAATTTTTTTTTTTTATTTTAAAATCTTAAGTCTTAAGAGTAAAACTTGGGCCATCATTTCTTAAAATTTATGAAAATTATGAAATGTGAATCGATGTTTATTAAATTAGCTGATTATGATTCGAAATTATTTCTTTTTAATTTTATTTTTGGAAAAAGCTCTTTACCTGTATAGAAAATATTTTTTTTATATATGTAGAAAAATAAAAATGCACCTTTAATTTTATAACGCCTTAAATCGAAGAATATTTTTAATATTGCTAATTTTTCGAAGTATTTTGAAACATTATCAAGTAAATTCACTTTCATATTACCGGGTAGAGTACAGTTTTTTTTAAACAATTAGAATATCAAAGGATAGATGAAGTCGAAATTAGCAAAAAAAAAAATTTCTGTCTGTGTGTCTTTTCTAACTTTATTCAAGATAATGGTTATACTAGATTGGTTTTGTAAAATAATTTATATTTTGTATTTTATTTTTATGTTACAGATATAAAATTGCTCGGTTCAAGATCAAATTTCATGTCCAATTCTGAATATTCGTTAGTTTGAAGCCTATTAATTTTAAAGTACAAAGTCTCATAAATTTTAAATTTTCATTTTTAACAACTTTAATTTTTTCATCAAAATCAATTTTAAAAACTATTATATTATCGTAATTTAATATTGTCATATGTTTTATTATATTTCTCACCATTTTTAAGATATTTCAACATTAAATTATTGCATACTCATTAGTTTACAGCATTTTAATTAATGGGAAATGGTACTGATGATTTGATATTGTGGAGAATATGAGGGGGAAGTGAAACATATTTATATTAAACTGTTTTAAAAATCGCCACCATTAAAATCATTTATAATAAAATTTATGTTATTTTTAAGTAAAGTACGACCAGAGGATGTAACAAAATGTAACAAAAATTATAATTTAATTTTATTAATAATCTTGATTAACTTTTAAACTAACACAGCCTCAGCTAATATAAAGTATATTAAGGTATCAGGTAATATAAAATTAAGGAAAAAATACTAAGGACTTAAATTAAGCCTGTTGTGAAACTTTGACTTCCACTATTTTTAGAACTGTTAAGTTAAAAAGTCGAATTCTAAAAAATAATTTGTTCGTTTAAGGTTAATTAAGCCGTATTTATTTTTTTTTATGACTTCAATATTTCAAATTACAGTTTATGATTACCTTTTCATCATAATCATTAGACGTTTCATTCAGTAATACATTAGACGTGTGCTAAAAATGAACTTTTGAAATCTATCTTAATTGTAACTTCTTTTTTTTATTATGAAGTCTACTGTTAGAGTGTACCAAGATTACCAAATTTTTTTTCAAGCGTAAAAATAATACAAGAGAAATTTCTTTCCCAAATTTCACCACATAAATATTATATACGTTAGCGACACCACTAAAATTATCCTTAAAAATAAATAACAATGAAAAACAAAATATCTTGTAAAAAAGATTGTGCAAAATCAATTTTGATGGCACAAATTGATGATATGGTGATTTAATCGAAAAGTTGATCTGCCATTTTTTTTTTTTTTTTTCATTCAATTTATGATTTTTTAGTTGTTTAGTATTTTTCTTTATTTATCAGTTAATCTTTTTTTCTTTTTTTTTTTTTTGCCTGTACAAAATGCACAACAAAAAAAGAGGCTTTGAAAAAAATAAAAAAAATTAAATGAAGAGAATAAAAAGAAAGAATTTTTTTCTTGCCTGTATTTTTAATAAAAATTCAAAACAATATCTTTTCAATTTTATATCTTTGCAAAAGCTTAAGAATCGATCAATTTGACTGGAAAATTTGAATTGAAAATTAGACTAGCTTAAATGAAATCTAGTTACGAAATTATACGTAAAGTAAAAAAATTTCGTTTAAGCTCATCAAATAACTGAAAAAGTTCAAATTTACATGTAAGATTACTGACCTAACAGAATGTTTTTTTTTTAAGTTTCACATTTCAGTGAACTCAACAGCGAAATTTCAATAAACGTAATAATTTGTGTACAAATTTTAAAATATCGTCCTTTAAAAAGAAAACTGGAATTTTCACTTTAATTCCGTTTTCAATAATCAATGCTTTAATCATTGATTTTCACAGAAAAAGTCTTTAGACGTAAAGAGATTTTCCTAATTTTTTTTTCTATGTTCAATTTAAAAAAAGGAAAAAACTTTTCTCTGCATCATGGAAACAAAAAAATGATTTGAAAATTTGTATAAATGATAAAAGAAGATTAAACAAACTTAATTTGATTGACTTAAAAAAGTATATACTTTTTATATTATTCTTTACTTATTTTTTTTAATTATCATTTTCATCATTAAAATACTATTTATTGGAAATTTAAATTTATTTTTTTTATACATGTTTCCATTTATTTGAAAATTATATGGATTGAAGTTTTTTAAATTTTGTAACAATATTTTGCTACTTGCACGTGTATATTTTTAGTTAGAATTATGAATAAACACTTACTTAATAAGTTACTATGAAAAAAGGATTTCATACTTCACACAGAAAACATTTTTCATTTTCAACAGAAATTCAGTATTGAAAGAAAATTATTATATAATTATTTTTAAAGTTTAAAGTTTTAAAACAAAATAAAATTGAGGAATAGTGCAGGACAGTAGACTGTGTCAACTCTGGGATACGCGTATGAACGTAATATATACTGGTTTTATAAAACTTGATCATCTTTTACAAAATTCTCGATGTTTTGGTATCGCCGTTAAGTACCAAGATATATTTATGTAAATTTTGGAATTATATAACACCTAACCGGACTTTTTGCACCTGCACTACCAAATTTTACAGAAGTTACTGCTCTGCAACCTTATCGTCTTTTATAAGATTTCAGATGCCTAGCTTCATTAACTTCCAAGATCTGCAAGTTACCTGAACCTGCTGCTCTAGCATAATCAAATTTTACAGGAGTTGTAAGGTTAGAACTCGACACCTTTTCACGAAATTTCGGATTCCTAACTACAGATGCCTAACTTCAATACACTCGAACTTATTTTCATTTAAAAAGAGAAGTTGTGTGGCAGGTACCTGAAGCTGTTGCACCAGCACAACCAAATTTTACAAAAGTTATTGTCATAAAACTTGATTTTGAAAATTTGAAAAATTTCAGATGCCTAGCTTCATTAACTTCCAAGATGTGCAAGCTACTTGAACCGGCTGCTCTAGACCAACCAAATTTTATAAAATTATTGGCATGTATCTCGACACCTGTTCGCAAAATTTCAGACACCTAGCTTCAATAGACAATGAGTTATTTTCATTTAAAAAGAAAAGTTGTATGGCAGCTACCCGAACCTGTCCCACCATCACAACCAATTTTATAGATGTTGTTAGCCTGTAATTCGACACCATTTAGCAAAAGTTCAGATACCTAGCTTCAATAGATACTGAGTTAATTCCATATAAAGAAAGTGGTTGTATGGCAGCTAGTCGAACTCGGTGGCCGAAAACGCTGAATTTAAATAGTGAAACTCACAATTTAGCAAAAGTGACGTAAAATTTCAGCCTCCTACCTTCTTTATTTTTTGAATTATCGTGCGGACAGACGGACGGACGTACATTGCTTAATCAACTCAGAATTCGATTCTGAGCCGATTCATACCTTTGGCACTATATCTAGCTCGACTCCGTTAAGGTGTCACAAACGTAATGGCAAATTTATTATACCCTTGAACATTGTTCATACGGGTATAATTAATATTTTTTTTGTTTACAAAGAGGACACTTTTATTTTTTTTTTATTTCTTAGTAACTCTTTTTTTTCTTTTCTTTTCACCAAACTATTTCAGTAAGCTTTTTTAAGCTATTTAAGACTTTATAGTTGTTATGATATAAATGCATTTCACACTGAAACATGTATTGTTTTACAACTAAATCCAGTCAGATATTTTAAACTAAGAAAAAAGCTCCTAAGTATAGGCTATATCCGTGACCAATAGGTCAAAAAGTTTAAGAAAAATTTAAATATATTCCGTCTTTTTGATCAACTGTATGTCCAGAATGTAGTCCAATTTCATGTTATTCGAATTCTGAGGTTATTTTTTGTAAAACTACTTCCACCACTAAATCAGCTATAGCAAGATTGTTCTATATTAAACATTTTTCAAATTAATAATACCCAGACCTTTTTATAAGCTTTATAGAACAATTATATCGCAATAAATTTTAAACTAAAAAAAAAAATACTAAATTAAAAATTTCATCACAAACACATCATAGTATTATATTCCCGTTCTATTTCCCGTTTCACATTCCCTTAGCGAACATATGGCTTTCACAAAACCTCTTCAATTTTCCCTATCTTGCGCCAATCTTTTCACTTCCGCCGCTAAGATTTTGCACTATTCTTTATCTCTTTTTGGCCACTTTGTTTCCAAGTTGCTCCAGGTCTTGCAACATTGCTTGTGCCCTGAAATTTCCAGTCTAATGTTTAACGTGCGACCGATATTTTTGAGCGTCTGAGCATATGATCGATTCATCTGCATTTCATTCTTCGTATTTTGGTTTCGATCGGGTCACGACTTAATAATACCCATAATTCTTCGTTGTGTATTTTTCTTTGCCAGAAAATTCTACATGTTATTCTTAGACACTTTATTGGTGAATTCCTGTAATTTCTGAACGTAGGTAAGAGAAGTTGAAAAAATTTTAAAAACTTAAATTACCTTTTGACAAAATTAGATTGTTAAAATATTTTTTTTAAAATGGAAAACATAAATAGTTAAACTAAAAACAAGTTCATAATTTTTTTAATCGAAAAGAAAAGCTTGGAAAACAGAAATAAAAAATAAGCAAGATCTTCAGTTCTCAGTTCTTCAGTTCAGTTCAAAACATTATACTGTAAAAGTTGTATATTTTTCTATAAATATTTTAATTACAACCCCTCTTCTAAAATTAAAAATGTTCTGACAACATTTAAATACTCGTAGAGCAGATTATTTACCAAATCAATAAATAACTAAGTATATAACATCTCGCTCATCAAAGCCGTCTATGATTTATCTTATTTTTAACACAACACAAAATAATGTATATAAAAATTGTAAAAGATATTTTAATTATTTTAAATTGGATAGTTTTATTAGTAATTTATTGAAGTAATCGATTGAAAATATCCAATACTAAGGTACTTTTTATTCAATTGACACAAAATTTTATTGTCTGATATGTTTATTTTTCCTTAATTGATTTTAAAACAAATATTTTTTAACTCATTTAGACAAAACTACAAAATTTGAAAATATATTCTTTTTAGTTTGTCGCTGTCCATTTATTCGTTCCTTATATATTTACCAATTTTCTAAAATTTTTGAGACCAAGTACTGAAAATAACCTAAGATATAATATCTCACTTAAAAATTCATTTCATGAAAGAATTTTTATAGAGCCGGCATTAGTTCCAAAGCTACAGCTCCCCAAAGTCGGAAGTAGTGCTATATCCGCAATATGATTTATAAAATCTAATCATAATTTTTAATTTCTGCCGAATATTTTTCTTTTTGAAAACACCAAATTACAATAAACCTCCTAAACTTTATTAATTAGGACTTTTTATTGCAATTTGCTATTTAAATTTAATGGGGTATGTAAAACAGAAAATTTGTAAAATTTCCGATTTTTTATCCCATAGTTTTGAAATTTTAGAATTTTTGATATAATTGTGTTGGAAATATGGTCCTTTAAAATTCATTGTTTTTACATAGTACTTTGTTCTTTTTAATTTAAACTTTAATATTTTAGTTGGATACTTTTTTCAATCTCTATAAAATTTAAATATGTCCTCAAGGTCTTTAATTAAAATTATATTGCAATATACATATTGTATTAACATCAATAAAAACAATAAAAAAAAAACAACATTTTTTTTTTGATCCATATTTAATTGTAGTTAATACTGTGTAAATCCATTTTATTAAAATTAAATATTTTTAATTATAATAAAATAAATATTATAAAATAAATTGAATTAATTAATTTTGAAAAATCTGTGGATTGTCACTTTAATATTAACTTTGATTTTAATTTATGATACTATTTATGATATTTTTTACCAGATTACCCATATATATTTATTTTATTGCTCAAAGGATTAAAAAACAAAAATCGGTAAATGAACAGATTTATTATATTTATATAAATATTATTAAATTCATTACCATGGTTTAAAATAAATAATATCTACAATTTTTTAAATGTTTTGTTTAATTAAGTATTAATAACCTTAAGCCAAAAGTTAATCAAAAGATGCAATTCATAATTATGATCAATAAAACTTTTCTTTTTTTTTTTTTTTTGATTTGGTAAATTTAATATATTATCCTTACCAATACATGCAAATCAAAAATTATATATTATTTTATATTCGTGTAAATGTACAGCTTCAGGAAAATTTAGAATACGATTTGGTAGCTCAATTTTAAGAAAAATCCATATACTTACGAAAAATCATTATACGCATATGTTACAAGATTCCTGTTTATATAAATTTTTATAGGTGTATATAAGTTTTTTAATTTCTGACTTTTTCTTTAACTGTACGGAGTATAAACCTTTTGAAATTATTTATGCTTACATTCACAGATATGCACTACACGTTATACTAAAAACGTAATTTTTTTGTGAGAATTATTCATGATGAAAATTTAATCGTTTTAGTTTAAAAGTAATGGAGCCACTGTAAAAAGACAGTCGAAAAAATGAGTAGACAAATAAAAAAAAAAGTGATTGCTAGGGCCTAACTAATTTGTTTACAAAAGATCTATTAATTACGAATGGTTTTAACTTTAAAATGCTGTAATAGGCTATACTTTACTTTAGCTATTTTGTCAGATACTTTTTAAACTTTGCACAAACATATGATCAGGCATAATATAAACATATTCTGTCGTGGTTCGAGTTGGCGATAACCTTATTAAATAGGTTAAATAATACTTCAAAATTTACTTTTACACTTCATATTTTTTAGTATATCTCATGAAGTATCGATTGATTTACCAATATAATTTAATAAAATTAACCCTTAATAATCTAAATAAAAAAAATTTCAAAATTTTTTTCTAACATAAAAATGGAAATTGTAAAATCATAATTTTTTTAAATTTAAAAATTAATAATTTCCTAAAACAAATACAAAAATATTTTTTTTACAACCATACACCTAAAAATGGATGAAAAGAAAAGGGATTTATTTTTTTATTTAAACCACAAAAGAATTATCTTAAAATTTTATATAACGCAATCATTTTTAGATCATCTCCTCAGTATTTTTGGTTTTTTTTTTTTCATTTATAGAATTTACAACTCAACACATTTTTGATTTAAAACCAAAATAATTCTAATGATTTTAACATTACAGTGTTGGTAAAAGAAAGCTTTTCAATTTTATCATATAGTTTTTTTATCAACTTTATTTTAGAAATTATAGTAAAAAAAATCAACAAAAACAAAACACTCTAGCAAGAGAGTACAAAACACAAAATCCGTCATAACATCCTTTCCGAAAAATTTTCAATTCATGGAAGAACCGAAAACATCTGCCATTAAATATATCTCAACTTATATTTTAAAGATAGAAAATATTTTAGTAATGTAGACGTCTACACTTCAAAAGGTTCTTTTATGCGATATATATATATTTTTTTTTTTAATTAATCTTTATTTTGATCCTTTTTTACAATCTTAAAATTAACTTAGCCAATAAAAAAGAGTTTGAAAAAAAAACAGCTCTTAATATAATTTGCTATTAACATTTAAATTTGGAACAATTCAATCTATAAAATATTATTTATATATTTATTTATATTAATATTACAAATCACAATAGGATATTGCAATATTATTACAAGACCATCGGCTACTACATTATAGGTCGAATACTAAATATTATTTATTTTGTTTATATTATATACATATTTTATATTTACGCTATATTTGGTAGCAAGGGAGATTTGTTTTCAATTAATAAAACTTGCTACCTATGCAGAATTTGAACCCGCATTCCCTTTGTTAATAAGCCACGTGCTTAACCACTAGGCCCCTTATACAATATATTACAATGAACCCCCCTATAAACACCAATTGAGCAATTGGGCTAATTTTATCTTAGATAATTGCATAGTTTTAGGCGAAACATATTTTTATTTGAAACACATTTTAATTATTTCAAGTTTTAATATGATTATTTTTTAATTTTAAAGTTTCGCAATAGAAATATTTCCAACCGATCAAAAGACAATTAATGCAATAAAAAACAACACAACTTTACCAAATTAATCCTTAACCTTAATACGTATTGTTTTAGCAGAATACTCAAATCCTGATGACCAAATAATGCTAACAAGTATTTTCACCTATTCAACCACTAATCTTTCGTTTATATTCTTGTATTATTGTCTACACTGTTTGTGAAATAAACAAACAATTAGGAAACAATATTTTGTTTTTTTTTCTTCTTTTGAGTGTCACTAACAAAAGAAAAACTTCAAAGTTTCTTAAGAAGGACACCAAAAAAAAAAAAAAAATTAATTTTATAATTTTTATTCAAACTTCATATTTTTTTCTTTTTTTTCGTTAATTCCACGCTATCAACTAAATTTGTTTCTTTTTTATTTTTTGTTTTTTTGTTTCTTTTGTTTTTTAAGGAAATTGTAGAAAAATTGTGAACTTTTTATTTGAAAAATTTTTTTTGTTGAATATTTTAAAATTAAAAAGTTTTTTCATTTTCACTTTATATTTGATGTTAAACGTTTTATATCTTCTTTTTGTTTTGTTTTTATTATTTTAACAAAATTGTCATTCTAACCAAAAAGATATGTAGATATATAAAACTTTTAAAACAAAAATTTTGTTCATTTCATGTTTCAATTCGTATTCAAAATGATTGTTACAAATTAATTCATAAAATTGTAAATTTTAAAAAACTTTTCAAAATCTTTTAAGATCACTTAAAATTAGGCTATTTTACTAGAAAAATATATATTCAATGGTCTCAGAAAAATCTTTTCAAAGTTATCATAGAAAAAACATAATGCCAGAATAAAAAAAAAAAAAAATTTTTTCAGGATTTGTGTAAAATTTAAATTTTAAATATGTATTGTTAAATTATCACCAAAATGGTATTTTAAAAATTTTTTAAAGCAAAATTTTTTTTTGTTGATTTCTGTGGCAACAAAATAAAAAGGTTTCCCATTGTAAAATAAATTGGTTTTGGTTTTATAAAAAAAATTTGTTAACCTTGTGATAAAGTTATCAAATTGACAAAATGAAATGAATCATAAAAATATTAAAAATGTGTGAAAAGATTTTTGTTAAATTTCAAATTAAAAAGTTAAAGATTGCGATTTATTTTATTTATTCATTCTTTTATTTCTTAAAAAGAGATATATATTAGCTGATATAGAGTATGTTATTTCTTATTTTATTTAAATTTCAATTCAAAAATTCAATAGTGTTTCAAAAATTGTTTGTACAAGTTCCGACTTTTTTGCATATCTTTAATATTTTTTTTTTTTATTATTTTTTCATTATTATAAAAATACGATTTTTAAAAATTAAGTTATTTAAAACTAATGAATATAAGTAAAATATGTTATTAAACAATACACTATAAGCAGAACAGCATTAATAATAAATAAAGATATTATCTGAAAGATACCAATATATTATTAATAAGGATAATATAAAATAATTTTCATACAAATAAATTTTAATTAAAGAAAATAAATCTACTTTAACAATTATCCTTTTAGCACATTTTTCAAAAAAAAAAAAAATTGAAACATTTGTTTCTTAGTTTCACTCTGTCCGTTCGCCTGTCTGTTTACAAAATTTCTACACTGTTAAAGATAGATCAATGAAACTACGGGTAGATCTTATAAAAAAAAAATTAATGTTATAGAAACTATCTCAGATTCTGCTTAAAATTATTTTCAATATAAAAATGCCGAAATTTTCTTCACTTTATAAATCAATATTTTTTTTTTCCGCTACATAAAATTATTCAATTTTTAACAATTTAGTATTTATATTTACCTTTAACTGAAGACAAAATTTTTGTAAAATTTTGCTTCCTTCATAATTCTGGTATACTTTTAATTGAATTTGAATTCGAAAATTTCGTCAGTGTTTTAACATGTGAAGTAAACAACAAAAAAGTATTTGATTTCTTAGTTGTTGAATTGTTTTCAAATGCCATTTCAAAGACCATTGCTTTAGGTCTAAATCTAGATCTAAACTGATTTGATTATCTTTTGTTGAAAATGTGCGCCTTTAAAAATACCTTTGGTTTTATATTCTGGCTTGTTTTTTTTTTTTTGTTTTATTCATCAAATTTCAACACAATTTTTATTAATTCTGTGAATTTTTGAATGATTGAATAAATAATAATCGGAAAATGGATATCAAATTTAATAAATTGCATAATTCAAAATATTTTTTTGATAAATTAAATTATTTATTTATATTAAAAAATATTTGGTTTCCTGAATTCAATTGGATTATAAAAATTTATGAAATGAAATAACAAAAGATAAACAATAATAAATTATCAAATTTTAAATTTTCTAAAAACAAACCATTAAAAACTAATTCATCAGAAATGAAAATATGATAAGTTTAAAAAGGATGATTTAAATAACGTATAAATATTGTAATTATATATATATATATATGTTTATTATTGTAAAGGTATCTATTATTAATCAATCTTAAAAATTAAAAATTTAAATTCTTTTAATTCCGCATTCCCAACCATTGACATTTCTAATTATTATACAATTAATGTTTAAGGTTCCATCTGCTAGTAAATAAAACTGATTTATCTTTTGAGCATTTTTATACCCGTACGATAGGATCGGGTATAATAAAATTACTCCTTCGTTTGTAACACCTCGAAATAAGCGAGCTAGATATACCTTCAAAGGTATGGATCGGATCAGAAAAAAATTCTAAGACTTTTGAGCCATGTCCGTCCGTCCGTCCGTCCGTCAGCACGCTAACTCAAAAACTAAGAAAGCTAGAATTTTGAAATTTACACAAAATATTCTGGGAGTAATTTGTAGGTTCCCTATTTTTTTTGGTTGAGTTTGGACCAAGCCTTAGGGTAGCTCTCGAACACCTAACTTTTAGATCCCTACATTTTTTTTGCAATAGAGCTATGAAATTTTAACAGCTGATAGATCTCACAAAAATATTAATTTTATTTTTAATAACTTTTTTTTGTAGCCCCACCCGTTACGGAGCTACAGCTCCCCAAAGGTTCAAAAAAGCTCTATATTTAAATTGTTATAGCACAAGTTGTATAAGGTATATCTTCATTTTGAAAACGCCAAACGATTACTACTTTTATTAGCTTTTGACATACGGTGTCTTAATTTACCGTTATGCGAAACTCAAATTTTGCAAAATCCTTTAACCCTTCTATCTTCTAAACGGTTTAAGTTGGAAACTTCAAATTTTTACAGAAGTTAGATCTTTAAAAATAAGTATGAGTCAGATATACAGTATTTCAGAAATTTTTTTTGTATCACCCCCCGTTTAGGAGCTGTAAGGGGTCAAAAACTGAAAATTTCCTATTTTTAAACACCTGTAACTTGAACACCTGTTAAAATTTTTTTGAAGTAATACACAAAAATTAAAGCTTCAACATTATACTTTTATTTCAGTTAACAACTTTTTTTAATAATATAGGGTTACTTTATAATTGACGAAAGTGTTACTTGATTTTTTCAAATTTTCTAACAAATTTCTTTAACGAATTTTTTCCATTTTGTTTTACTCGATAATTTGAAATTGTTGAGGATAAAATGCGTAGTATAAAAAAATGTAAATAAATAAACAACATAACGGTTGCTTGAAGAATTTTTATTTATATGATATTAATATATATACATACTTATATAATATCATGTTTATTTACATATCGTATATGTCACTAGTGAATGAATGATAAGAGTATATATGTATATTATATAGCGCCGTATTTACATACATATATGTATTGTATTGTACTTATAAGAAATTATTCTGTCAATGGAATATTTAAATATAATATAATATAATATTTAAAATTATATTTACTATTTTGTACTAAGTAAATTTAATATACATTTACCGCTTAGTATTAAATGGTACTATAGAATATTTGAAAAAGTTTTGGATTGATAATCGTTATGTGGAAGGTTAAAATCTGCTTTTGAAGAATGTACATATAAACATATAGTTTGAATATATGTACAACCCATAGTTCTAGAAATTATAAAATTCACCCAAATTATTTTAAAATTATAAATAAAATATTAAAAAAATAATATTGTAAGCAGAGTGACAGGCTGTGAACATACTAACGGTTCGTACGGGTATCTAAGAGTTGACAAAGGCAACTGTATTCTTCCTCGTTTTTTTTAGTTTAGTTTTTAAACTCCATTTTTTTTTTTTGTTCTAATTAAATATCTTTAAAATCCTCCTACTATTCCACCACTTAGTGGATGTAGTACCACCTAGTACCACCTAGTACCACCTAAATAAAATTGATTTAAATAAAGTAATTTTTAGTTATTTCAACAGATGAACCTATCGAAAATAACACAAACCATTTTTGAAAAATATATATATATTTTTTTTTCAACAATCTTACATATATGTTTTATTTGTAATAATATATGTTTCAGCAGTTAAGGAAATCAATAAAATTAAATATTTTCAAATAATAAATAATAATACTTTGTATTATTCATATTATTTGTACAAAACTGCCTTTTTTATTTAACATCCAATTTCTAAGTCTTCTTTAATTTAATTTTCTTTTTTTCATTAAAATTTTGTATCCTTTTATGCTTGTTATGTTTGTTTATTTGTAAAATTCAATTTTTGAAACCTTATAGAAAGTTCGTTTTTTCCATTTATTTTCATTGTGATCAATTTTTCTTGTTTTCTTTTTTTTTTTATTAAAAATTAATACAATAATATATAAAAGTTTTCTATTTTTATCGATGAAATTTTTAGAGGATATCAAAACATAAATTATGAATAATGTAGAGGAAAACAAAACTCATATATAAGTATTATGTACCTATTTTTGATCGAATCTTATATTAAAGTTTTAGGTATACATATATACTTTGCTGTATTGATTATTATGATTAACATTCCATTGAAGACGATACCCAGTTTTAATAATTTATCAATTTTCTAAAATTTTCTAAAGTATTTTTCTTTTAATTTATATATTTTAGAAGTTAGAAGTTTTTTGAAGTAATGGTAAAGTTCTGCTCTCTTTTGTTGTTTTTTTTTTTTTTTTTTTTCAAATATTTAAATATCAACTAATAAAATATCTGCTTTTTGCCAATTTCATTTTCAGTTTATAGAATAGGTATTCACTTTGTTTCGTATAGTAAAAGAAATCTGCTGACTCTATATAATAAATAGCTATAATAATTCTTTAACAATGTCAAAGTTATAAAGGATGAAATAAATTTACTAACACATTTAATATTTTGTATAAAGGTTTTCAATTAAAATTTAGTTTTTATAGATTTAATCGAAAAAATTTAGTATCTATCCATTGGTATTTCATTGTATATTGGTATATCCATGTATATGGTATTTTAAATACAAATAACAAATCTTAATTAAAAGTTTATTTTATTAACTTAATAAAGTTTTGTACCACATAAATAAACATAACTAAATAATTTTCTAAATTTTCTTTAATTGTGGAAATAAAATTTTTGTTTTTTAATTTATTTCATAACAAAATCACATTATCATAACCTTAAACCTTATTGTTGTTTATTTTCTTACATAATACTTTGTAGCATATGCAAAAAGAGCTTCAATTTCCATGGAAAATGTGTGGAATAATGCTTTTTTTTTGTATTAAATTAATTTTTTTTTTTCTATTGTGTGTTAAAATTAAACCACCAACGTCTTCTTGGAAAAAAAAAATTAACTCAATATAAAAACCAAAAAGTTATATTTGTATCTCTGCAGTTATATACAATTATCGTCTTCCTTATTTAATAAATTCTGTGAATAACATAAATTTACATATTGTTGATTTTAATTAATTCCTTTTCTTCAATTAATCAATTTTCAAAAATTTTAATTTCCTGACAACTCATCGTGTTAAAATCGATTAAAGACACGAACCAATCTTTAATATTATATTATGTATTTTTTAAATAATAGACACAAACCAATTACATATTACCTTTAACTTTTCAATCTTTATGACTAATATTTTCCAAAAAAACTACAGTATATATTTAATTAAATTTCAAAAACCACTTTATTTATAAATAAAGGAATAATAAAAATATAAATTAGAATTTTTCAAAAATCAACTAGAATTTACCATACTTACGTTATTTATGACTGATCACCGTGGGCCAAGTAAAGATGCGAATTTTATTGTTGATACCATATATGTAAAAAAATATAATCTTTAATGATCATTAAAAGAATTTAAAGAGGAAAAAAAAAACAGCATAGAGCTATAATAGTTATTTTTATAATCAAATAATACCTTATAATACGTGTATAAAAATTTGTTTTTTATAAGTTTCGTCAAAGAAAAAAAATTTAACCAAATTCCTTCCAAAGAAGAATAGTCTTCAACTAAAAATATCTTTCCTTGTAATATAGCATGCAAAAAATCATAATATTTTTTTTTTTTTACACTCTAAAAAAATTTCCAGTACTTGTATTGCAATATGAAACGGTTGACTTAAGTTAAATTTTATGAAGGATTTAGGAGGGTATAGGAAGAAGTATAGGAAGTATAAGAAGAAGTATAGGATTTAGGAGGAGGGTATAGAAAGAAAATAGGATATTAAGGTAGAGTTGGAGGTTGGAATACTTGATTCAGATAGAAATCATTTATACTAGATCGAAATGCTTTATAATAGAAAATGGAATATTTTAAGATAGTTGGAGAATATTAAGGACACGAGTTTCCAAAACTAATTTTAAACCACGCAGATATCACTTCAAAACTGTTCTTTCGCAAGCTTATATAAGTTTATATTTTAATTTAAACGCATTTTAACAGGTTAATTTAGATTTTGTTTTTTAGCTCATTGCTTGAATATAAATAACTTTTATAAATACATTATTATGGTATTTAGATTTTTACTTTAGAGTTATATGAAAAGAAATCAAACTTATTTACATTTATATGAATATTTCTACCACATTTTTTTTTTTAAAGTGTACCAACATTTATATTAAGATTAAATAGATATTAAAAAAAAAAATTGCAAAATCAGCAATGGTCAACAGACTTTTAAAAATGATTATAAAGCATTATTTTTTTCTACATTTTTCCAAATGCATTTAAAGTCCTGAAAAAAGAATTTTTATTAATATCATAAATGGTTACTGCTGCTTGTAATATTTATTTATCTATTGCTATATGAATTTTTATATTATAAAATATATTAGTCATAAAAAATAATTGATATTTTAAAAAAAAAGACTGCTAAAATTTACTACAACTTCATTATTCAATGATTTATTACGTGAAATATAATCAATATTAAATATTGGTTTTTTTCTATACATCAGACTCTTGTCTGACATAGAAAAAAACTCAGTATTGACATAATTTAATTTAATTTTTTTCATTATTTAAAATAATAACTTTAAACTTTATCAATTATTTATTTTTGTCCATAATATGATATTATCATCCTTACAAAAACAATCAATAAAAAAATAATATAATCAAACATCGAAACATAACGAAATAATAAAGACTTCTGCTTAAATTAATTAAATATTTCGTACCCATTGTAATTTAATTGGTTCCGTATTAGACTAATTTTTAAAAAATTTCTAAGTAGTATATTCGACAAATGTTTTTAATTAATCTATATGACCCAGTCGACGTTTAAATTCGAGACTTTTAAATAATGAAAAATTCGGTATATCTTAATCACTACGCCATTGACTGAATTGCGTTTTAGTTTTGTACAATAGCTACAGCCCAGTAAACAACGACTTAATGAAAATAATGATTATAGAAACTGAAATTTATGATCCTATGCTTCTTATAGAATTGAAACTGACCTATGCTTCTTATAGGAGTGGAAAGCAGGAAAAAAAATATTCAAAAAAATAGATAACAATCAAAAATAAGTACGAAAAATATCAAGCTTAGTATTGAAAAATACTTTATAGCGTCCTATCCTAGCACATATTAAATGCAGTATGCTTCTCAGAGTACTGTTCCATAGTAATAAATCTATCGATAGGATCTACTGATATCTATCGATAGGATCGATAGGATCTAGTGACATATTTTCTTTTAAGAAATCAAAAAGAGAAAATAGAATGAGTTCAGATTATTCTCAATATTCTAAATCAGAACCTAATCAAAGCATTTATTGAGTTATAAAATGAAGAGCATAGTATGAAAAAAAACTTAGGGAAGCAAATGAATCGAAGACATAAAAAAAAAAAAATGGATAAGCAGAATATGGTGGAACTCAGGAAAAAGAAAAAATTTTAAAACAAAGTGAAATTTTTAATGCTGTTCATTCGATCTTCTATAGTATTGTAAATATTTGCTTGAAGCTTTTAATATTTAAAGATGTCTTTTAAGTGTTCTTTTCTTTCTAGTTTTTTAAATTTCTTTATTCTATGATATTAAAGTTAGAACAATTTTTAGGACCAAAAAATAATCTTTGTTTTTAATAGAATTTTTTACTATATTACTATAAATTTTATTTATCTGGTAATTATTTCGTTATTGTGACACCACTGAAATCATGATCCAACATTGTCAGCTTCTCAATCGTCTAGGGGCAACTTGAAATAAAACCTACGTTATTTCATAATGAAATATGACCGCAATTCTTTTGAAACAACTCAAAACGAAATAAGTCCGCAAAATGCCTGTGTAAGCAACTTGTTGTTACAGGCATCTTCATATTAAATTTGAAATACACATATATATATATATATATATTGTTACTAAAAAAACATAATAATTTAAAAATGAAAAAATGTATATATCTGTTACATAATTTGAGTTTAATTAATTAAATAAAAATAAAAATCACCATTTTTTTTTAATTTTAAATGAAATATATTCTCAATTTGAAGAAGATAAAAAGTCCTCAAATTTAAAATTAGATTTATAGATAGAAGTATGTAATGAAAATTACAAAATATACATAAAGCAAATTTAACAAAAAATCCATTGTAATTCATAATCTCGCATAATGTACATAATTATAAATATTTTGGATGAAGGATAAATCCTATTTTTTGTTTTCTAAGCCTAATATATATACCAATTAATGGTATATAATATGATATGTATGAAAAAAAAAATTAAGAGGAATTTTAGAGTTGTTTACAAAATCAGGGTTTCAATAATTAGTTTAGCTGAGGTTTGGAGGTTCAACCAAAATCAAAGGTTCAAGCTAGAAAAAAAAATAATTAGGAGAGATTACAAAATCAAGATTATATGATTCACGCATTGTGGGCATCTACACGATTTGTGGGCTTATTTCATAATGAAAAAATGAAATAACTCCGCAAAATAGAAATGAAATAAATCGGCACAAAGTGAAATAATTTCGCATAAAAACAAAAAAAAAACAAAAAAATATTTAAGGAATTAGTTCAATCTTGAACTGCGGGGTTTTTTCTTAAGGAATTATTTAATTGTGTCTCCTCTAATATGTATCTGTTCAACTATACAACTTTATTAACAATTTAAATTATTAAAATCTTTAAAGATACATAAAACAATTCTACTACTAAAAAATGAATTTTTCTAAAAATTTTTTTTAAATTTTTTACTTTTATAAACTAATTTTTTACTTTTTTTTCTTTATTTTTTTTTTACAGCTGTTTTACACAACAATTGCAGTCTAAACCAATTCATACTGATTTAAAAAAAAAAAAACAAAATAATATGGTGAATATAAAAAAGCTACACAAACAAAAAAAAAAAAACAAAAGAAACAAAAAAATAAATAATAAAATAAAAAAATATTCAAAGCTAAATTTAATAACATTAGAAATCCTAGTTATAATCCTAGTTATAATAAGAAAAACAAATATAACCATATTTAAAATATTTTGTTAATAATTATTATTAATTTAAATAAGTAAAGTTTTTTGTATTATAAAACGAATAATTAAATAAATAGAAAAAAAATAAAAATTAGAACCATTTTTTATATATAAATTTATTATTATATATTATATACATACCAATTTATTATATTAATTATTAATTTTATATTATTATTCTTTTTTGTTATCCTTTTTTTTTATTTTTATATTAACCAAAGTGATTTGTTAAATTATCAAAAAAATAAAATAAAAAACTAATGTTAAATTAAAAATTTTATAAAATTAAATTATTAAAAATGTAACAAAAATTCTATTACTAAAATGCGATTATTATTGAAAAAATTATACATTTGTTGAATAATAATGTATCTTATATAATTATTTTCTAATACAATTTAAGATCCATTATAAGACAATAGAGATTGAGAAAAAAAAAAGAAAAAGCAATTAAATTCTAGTACATGGAAAAAATTTCTGAATTACTCAATAATTCTGAAAAGCAAAAAAAAGGATTTTTCACCGATTTTTCCAAATTTATACAAATTATTCAACATGTCGATTTTATGTTTTTTTAATAATTTACAACATTGTATTATTCTTCTTTTTCAAAAAAAAAAAATATTTTCAATAAAAATTATTTTTCAACAAATTAAGAGTTTTTTTTTTCTATTCTTTTTATTATTAGTACCTACATTTGTATACATATTTTGTTTTATCTTAATAAAAAAATAAATGAAAAAATTTAAATGAAAAAAAATATTATAATAAAATAGAGTTACAAGTACCTGTATAAATAATTATTAGATTTTTATAGGTACTCCTATTAAATAATTATAGAATGTTAATAATTTTTGGATATTAATTCTAACATTTCAAATCATACGTTTTATATTTTTTTTTATGAAAATACACAATTTTTATATAAAATTTAATATTTTTCTTTGAATAGTTAAAACAACTAATATTGCATAAGTTTAGGATGAATTTTTTTTTGTTTTAGTTTATTCTCATGCCACATAAATGTGGAAAGGAAATTTTCAGACCTGGCTGTAAAGGTTATAAGTGGGAATTATTCTTACGACGTGTGTAGGGTTTGAACCCACACTACCTCGGTGTTTACGGCGTATTGTTCGCTCTTATCCACGGACTTATCCACTAGGACACCTAGATCCCCGGAATGAATTTAAAAATTGATTTAATTTACATATTTGATTTATTTATTTTCTCTTTAAATTTATATATAATTTGATTTAATTAAATTGAAATTATTTAATTTGATTATTTGAAACTTGGATAAATTATAAAATTAAACCAAACCAGTTAATTTACTTACTTTATATCCTTTAATTAACACACATACAATCATCATTGTTTCATATAAGATATACGATTTTTAGGATACTCTAATGAATTTCAATATCTATCATTGAAGATTTATTTTTTTTTTTAATAACTTTTAGATAAAAACGACGAAATTGAGGGCCTTTAATTATCAATTTAATAACGTATTAAGATTTTCATTTATATCCTGTGTATTATTGTACACTTGTTTGTGCTGTAAATAAAATGTATTATTCTTAATTCACTTTTATATTTTGTAATCTAAAAAACCACAAATAGATTTCAATTAAATTTATTTAAAATCATAAAACAAACAACATTTTAAGACTAATTAAGAGATCAAAATACCAATACCAATTTCTATTTAGTTTTATATAACAATTTTTTTTTTTTTTTTATTTAATTTAATTTATTTTCTACTTTTTAAACCAAATATAGTGTATAATATAAATATTTGTTTATTTATTTTATTTTTATTTTTTTTTTTTGTTCTTTTTTTATGTTTTCAATTACAAAACTAAAAACAATTTTTTATTATATAAAATATAAAAAAAAAAAAAATCAAAAATTTAATCTTTACTATACAAAATATAGTGTATATTTGAATATAACTTAAAACAGTGTTAAAAGAGTTCTGTACTTAAATTGCACACGCAAAAGTAATCATACTATAAAAACCATAAAAAACCATAAAAAAATATATATATAAAAGTATTAATGTTAAATAAAAATAATAAATAACAGAAACAAAAAAAAAAAAAAACAAATTATATGTATAACAATAAATTAATAGAAAAAAGGCTTATAACAAAATAAATAAACAAAAGAAAAAAAAAAGAAAATTATTTTCAAAACTAAATAAATTACAACAAAAGAATTTTATATACATATACAATAATATATATATATGCATTAAAACAGAAACCATGTAAAACTAAATAACCATTTATTAAAAATTACAATATTTATTAAAAAAAAAAAGACAATGTTGAAACAAAATAAATTAAATAAAATAAAATAAAACAAAAAAAAAAAGAAAATTGAAACAATGTGAGTAATTAGTGAAAATAAAAATTGATTTTAAAATATTTAAAAAAAAAACAAACAAAGGAATGAAATTATGTAAAAATTCAAATACAAAACATTATCAATATTATATTGTATACATATACAGTAAGATTTCGTAAAAATAAGGTGCACTGACAGAACACCTGAGGAAATAAAGTCCGTGGGCGTTAATTCCTTTTTGAATTGAAATTAAAGCACATAATAAAAAGAAATTAAAATCCGCAGACTTTAATTCCTTTTGAATTGACCCACACTATTATTTTGTTATTATAAAAGAAGATAGTAATAGAATATGTAGAGCAAACTTCTTGGGGTATCCTCTTATTCCAGAATATTTACTAACATGTATATGTTCGAGATTCTGAATTGGGAGGGATTTTAGAGTTGCTTACAAAATCAGGGTTATATTTTTTTCCAAAATATGTATATAAGTAATACTCCTAGGGGTTTTTGGAAGGGATTTTAGAAATGAATCCAAAATCAGGATTATACGCCTTTTACAGGATATTTAGATATATGCATATGTGAGTTAAATTCGGAGGATTATATACATATTTTGGAAAAAACCGTATAACCATGATTTTGTAAAGAACTCTAAAATCTCTCCTAATTCAGAAACTCGCATATTCATATATCAAAATATTCTGTAAAAGGCGTATAATTCTGATTTTGAATTAAATTCTAAAATCACTAACACAATCCCTGAGACCTTAATAATGAGCCAAAAGTCCCTTGGTACCTCTTGCTCATTGAAGTGAATCAAAAGTCCCAATCGGGCTTTTAACCATGAGACTTCTGACATGTCATCATATAAATCCAGTCAAATTAAAAACAGACTCATAATAGTAATCTTTGTGTTACTCAGTGGGCTTTAATTATTTTTCGAAATGGACTTAAAGCCCACGATCTAGTGGAATTAAGATCCGTGGGCTTTAATCCTTTTTTGAAAAGGATTTAAAGCCCACGGGCATTAATTCCAAAAGCCCCGCAGGCTTTTTTTCCTCGGGCGTTCTGTCACTACACTTAAAATTATACTTCATACATAATATCGAGAATTAAAATTCTGTATATTAACCCTGTATATTAACCCTAAAATTTACAATACAATTATTCTGACCACATTTACATTTCTAGATAGTATAATTTTTCTAAAAGTATTTAAATTTTTGAATATTCATAAAAACATTTTACAAATATTTTTATAAATTTTATTTATTAATGGTCTTTACCCTTTCAAACTTTTCATTGATTACATACATGTAATGATAAGGAAGGTATTGTGATGACATCAAAATTTCAAAACTTAAATTTTTGAATGTATGCATTTCTCCGGTACCTACGTAGAAACCTGAATTAAGTGATTTTGGTTTGGTGCCTGTTTGTCTGTGTGTCTCTCTGTGTATCTGGCTGTGTGTTTGTCCGTCTGTGGACACATGTACAGCGCAAATGGAATGTACAGCTAAAGTAACCCTATTAAAAAAACAAATATTAAGTTTTCCTGTTCGTGCCATATGTTCTGTGATGAACATAAATAAGAAAAAAAATGTCCTTACAAGTTCAAAGAGATCAAAGTTTAACAAATTTAAAGAAATTTAAGAATTCAAATATTATGAGTATGAGTATATGAGTACGAAATTTGTCAAAATAAAACACCACAACTATGGAGACCTATCCTCTATTATTTATTAGAATAGAACAAAAACAAAAAAGGTAATTCAAAATCATATGAACATGTGATTTTTATGACACGCTAATGTTGCAAATTTCAATCATTGAAGTTATTCAACAAAACTTTTTTAGCTAAAAACGACAAAATATTGAGGGCTTTTAATGATCAATCTACGTCAGCAACTTTCTCAATTGCAATAGATTTCAATTTGATACGTTATATTACACATTATGATTCTTAGTTAATGTTTTTAAATATCGAGCCTAATACTACTAGCTAAACTCTAAATAACTGTAACTTTATGCCATTTTAATACCAGTGACCAATGATGTAAATGAAATTGTATATAAGAATGATTCGTCATATTAAATTAAAATCAATTGTTAATAAGTTTAACTTTGTCCGTCCGTCCATTCATCTGTTTACAAAACTTCTACACCGTTTAGCTAGAGCAATGAAATTTTAATCGTGAATGTGTCTCGTAAAAAAAATGATTGATAACAAAGCTACATCTCCTCAAAATTTAAAAAAAGTCCTATTTTCAAATATATATATTTTTTTTTTAATGCATTTCTCTGCCACATAAATGTGGACACGAAATTACACAGTCTTTCCTGTTCAGGCGTGGCTGTAAATGTCGTAAGGGGGAATAACTCTTACGACGTGTGTGAGATTCTAACCCACACTCCCTCAGTGTTTACAGCGTATTTTATTCACTCTTGCCACTGAGCCCCCTGAACCTTTTCAAATATATATATCTCATATGGTTCTACTTAACATTTTTTATAAATCAATAGTAAAATTATACAAATTCATATCATTTTTAAATGAAACTTTGAAATTTTGCGGAAAGAAGATTTTTGAGAATAAACATAAGTTACCTAACATATTAACATAATTTTTTTTGTATCCCCATTTTTAGGGGTTATTATGTGTCAAAAATTTAAAATTTTCTATTTTCAAACCCATGAAACTTAAGCACCTGTAATCATTTCATTTTCGAGATAGATTTTATTTTCCTTAATATTTAAGGCGGTTCAAGTAAATTTTTAAATAAAAATATCTGCATAATATAAAATTTGGAAATCTTACTGTACTTTCGAATTTATAATATAAAATAATTCATTTCCTCTTACATACTAATGCACACATATTGCAATTGATTTTCTTGTAACTATTATTTTATTTATTTTACAATAATATGCTTTTATTTTTGAAATTTATATAACAAAAATTTTTTTCAAAAACAAAATTTAATTAAATAAAAATATAAATTTAATAATAATAAAAAGTTAAGTCGAATCATTTTAAAATTTTTATTAAATCATAATTTTTTTTAATATATTTTTGAAAAAAAAAATATTTACATTTAAATTTAGAATATCAAAAAGACGCTATTTCATATTTAAATCTATATCAAACCTTTATATACCTTTCTTCATATCACTATTAAATAGCAAGTCTGATATTATGTTATATTTGTTTTAAATTTATATCATTCTAGACTTTAATATTGAACATATCTGAAAAATAAACTTAAAAAAAAAAACCTTTCTTTAAACATATCTAGCCTTAAACATATCTAAGCTTTCTACATTTCTCAGTTTATTGCAAAATCTACATCTTATGGAATATTTCAATATGATTATTAGTATGTAATATATTAAGATCTGAGGCATTAATAACAATTTTATTTTTATTTCACTATACAAATAAGCCTCTAAGATAAACCCAAATCCATTAAATGTGTCAGTTTCACATTTTCAAAATTTAATTCAATAATACATTTATATTAGAATGTATATTTACAACTTTTTCTTTTTAATTTCAAAGCGAAACACCAAAATTCATATATATTTTATATAATATCCAACAATTAATATAATTTACTTTTTTTAAATAAAAACTTATACTTTATTTACATACAAAAAGAAAACTATATGTTACATTTAAATATTATAATATACATTATTTATAATAAATTATACAAAAATTTATATACATAATACATGTATGTATATAATACATTAAATTTTTTTTTAAATTGTTATATTATTATATCATATTTAATATGAATTTAATTCAAAAAAAAATAAATAAAACAGTCATTTAACATTAAAAATTTTTAATATTAACAAAAATTAATAAAATTAATAAAAATTTGTTTTCTAATCGAAAAATATACAAAATTTAATTAATTATGTATTTATTATTTAGTAAACGATAAAAAATTATATTATAAATATATATATATATATATAAATTTTTTTTTCTACACACTTTTTATATATATATATATTTTTTTTCTACATTAATTAATTAATTTATTATATAATAATATGTAAATAAAAAATTTATAAACATTTTCAGATTAATAAAAATTTTATTTTTTTTTTAAATTGATACGATTTTTAAAAAATCGTAAATTATTTTTTGAATATCACATTTATATTTTTCAATTAAATTCAATTTAAAACAAAAAAAAAAACATCCTTCATTATATTAATCTGTAAAATGTTAAATAATATTCAAAATTTATAAATTAGATTATTATATATTATCCAATTAATATTAGAATTATATTATAAAAAATAATAATTAATAATTAAATGAAAAATTTCTTTTTATACTGACCAATTCCAAAAAACCACAAAAAAAAAAGATATGAAAAGAAGCAAATCAAATTGCGATAATTTTATATAAAAAAGGAACAAAATTAATAAAAAAAAAAAAAAATAATTTTAATTAATTCGAAATAACATTACAAAATTTAAGACAAAAAAAAAACCAATTAAATTGTAATATTTGTTTTTCTCTATGATAAATTTTTAATTAATTGATAAGAAATCGATAAGCTTTAAAATTATTAATTTAAATAATATTAATTATGTTTTTAATTTTCTTTCGTTTTAATATTTGTAAATAAATTTTTTTTATTTGTTTGTTTTTTCTTTTTTATTTTACTATCTAATAGCACTAATATTAATATAATATTGATAAAAATAAATAATATGTTAATTATAAAAATCTATAGTTATATTTATTATAAAGTTTGTTAAAATAAAGAAAAAATAAGAAAAATTTATTAATCATATTAATTCTCTAAAAATAAAATATTAATATTAATTTTTCACATTAAGAAAAAATTGAATTATTTCGAAATTTTTCAAATGTATAAATTGAAATACTATATTAATTTTTTTTTTATTATTATTATTATTATTAAAGAATTAAAAGATTTATATAAATGAGAAAATTCTCTTTAAAAAAAAAAATAATAAAAAACTTAAAATAAAAAATTTCCATAAAATATTAATATAAAAAAAAACACAAAACTAAAAAATGTATTAAAATTTATTGTGTTAACATCAAAATAATTAAAAAGAAAACAACTTGTTCACATATCTCTTCAATTAATATATAATATAAAATATTTAAACTTTTTACTCGTTACTATTTATATTTATTATAAATTATTATTGTTTTTCCTTTTGTTATATTGTAAAAATTTTATAATTGAAAAATAAATAAATAAAATCCGAAATTAATTGTTATTAATAAAAATATCAATTAATATTTATTTCTCTAAGAAAAATAAATATCAAAATATTTTCTTTTTTTTTTTATCTTAGCACCTTATTATATTCAAAATGTTTCAAATTATCATAGGTTTGCTAATATCTAAAAATTCTATAGATGTTACTACAACTAAGAAAAAGACGACTGAAGAATGTCTTCAGTGAAATATTTTTCGAGTTATTCAATCAGTTAAGCATTCAAATTGACATGAGAATATCAAAAATAACATAACTATACGTTAACAAAGATGTAAATCTTATTAATCCTACATCTTGTTTCCTAAATACTTATCCTAATTTGTTATTAATTTCCAAATCAAATAAAATTAAAAATAATTTATTCCTTTTAGCAAAACATTACCAGCTCACTATCAATTACATACAACTAATTGCATTAAAAAATTTCAAAAATATCATATAATATTATAAAATATAATATAAATATTTCAAAAATATAAAAAATAAAAAAAAAATTATTTATATGAAATATATTAAAACTACAACATGAAACAATAATTAATTAATTGTCACTTAAAAAAAAAAAAACAAAATATTTATTAATAATTTCAAAAACAAGAAAAAGAAAAAAACAATACATTATTTAAAAAAAAAAAAATATACAAATAGGAACCAAATATAAATCATTATCAAAAATATAACAAAAAAATTAAATTTAAAATTAATAAATATTTAAAAAAAAAAATATTTTGAGAAATTTCTATAAATAAAAATTCTCAACATTAAAATTGAAAACTATGAAAAAAAATTAAAACAAAATGGAAATATATTAAAATAAATATCTTTAAAAATGTATAAAAATTATTAAAAAAAAAATAAAAACATTAGTTCAGAATGAAGAATTCAAAAATATTAAATAATTTAAAAAATAATTAAAAAAAAAAAATAAAAAAATTAATATAGGTTAGTATAAATTATATAATGAGAAAAAAAATTAAAAAATTAAACCAAAAAAAAAAAACAAAACAAAAAAATTAAACAAACATCAAAAATTGATTCTTGATAATAAAAACATTATTAACAAAAAAAAAACAAAGTGTTCTTATTTACAAATGTTTATATAAAAAATGGAATTTACAGATTGCTCTATTTTATAAATATTGAGAATACCGTAATTTACAGTTGAAAAATTGTAAAAAAACTGTTATTATTGACAAATTGTCAAATTTTTGTTTGACAGAGATAATTACATATATTTTGTTGTGACGCTTGTGTTGAAAGAAAAAAAAACTACAATTCAACAAAATGTATCAAGTTATAACATTAAAAGAACTGTGATACTAAAACACTTAGACAAAAAGGAACAATACTAAACAAAATAAAATTAAAATGCTAGTCTTTGGCATGGAGATTGTTCAAAATAGAAAATACAGAGTTAAAATAATAAATAGTCGTAAAACTAAATGAAAATTTCAAATAAAATGTCATATTAGAAAATTTAGAAAATTATAACGAACTTTTTCATTTTACAATACTATAAAAGCTATAGATTTTGTAAAAAACGAGTAATACATTATTGATAGTGGACGTTACATTATTAATTTTAATTTTCGAAGAACATATATAACGCAACTGAACATAGCGCAAAAATACTTAAGACGTAAAAACCACACTTTTTCATTAGATAACAATATTTCAACTCTTACTAATATATATAGAGTTTTCAATAATATAAGTTTCGTAATTAGAAAATTTTGTTGAACTTTGTATGAAAGATTGATACCATGGAAAAATCTAAGATACCATTTCCTGTAAAAGTTAATGAAATTTATTGTAATGTTAATTATATTAACAGTATATTTTAAGTTTTCATCTGTTCTACAATAATTTGCTAAAGTAGTAGTATTCTAGAAATGTGTCGTCACACATAACTTAGCTAAAATAAGTAAATCAATATTTTCAAAAATTTTATCGTATACAGGATGTTGGAGAATCTGACAGCATAACTTCAGAGAGTAATAGAAAAAGTCTATTTTTCTATTTTAAAGAAAATAGAAGTCTATTTTTAGCCGTTACTGAGATAATGTGGCCTAAAAATGATGTCTTTTCTAAAATACCTTGCATAGTTTTTAGCGTATTTCCAAATAAATTTTGAAAAAATGTGCCTATCAGTTTCACTCTGTCCGTCTCTCCGTCCGTCTTTTTACAAAACTTCTACACCGTTAAAGTTAGAGAAAACAAATTTACCATGGGTAGGTCTCATAAAAAAATTAATTTTGTGGAACAACTTTTCATGTAGCCCCATTCATTAGATAGCTGCAGCGCCTTTAACTTTGAAAAAAGGAACTGCAGCGTCTTTTGGTTTACATTCTGCTTTGTTTACTTATAATTTTAAAACCATAACACATAGATATAAAAGAAAATATTTGTACCATTTTTTGAAGCTCAATAAATTATCTTTCTAATGCAATATCAATTTTTTTAATAAAAGTTATACGCTCTAAATTCAAATATTATTGTATTTTAAGCCCTTTTACTAAGCTCTTCCAATACTCCGTTATTACTCCGTTATTAACTTAAAGATTTACTCCGTTACTACTCCGGAAAATACTCCGTTATTAACTTAAAGATTTTTTTTATAAGAAAATAGTCTTAGAATAATCTACAACTTCTGCCATTTTTCAGCTACAGCGTTGTGTGACAGTGAAAATGTGCAGCATATATAAATAAGCAAACCTATTTTTCCTAATATCAAAAATTAATCAGGTACCTAATTGTTTTTTTTTTACCTTATTGTAAAATAAACCTTGTTATCTGGAGACTCAAAAATTATAATTTTTGATGGGAAAAATAGCTATTAATAGAAAAAAAAATTTAATTTTAAAAGATTTGTTAAAACAATTTTATAAATATATATTTTCATAATTTTCAATAATTTTCATAATATTGGGTACAAAATAATTAATTAAAATTTTTATAAATTTGACCAACATTAACAAAACTTTCGAAAAATCGGGCATAACTAAACTTTCGGATAAAGTAAGTAAGTTTATTATATTAAACTTTAAACTTCCCTAAAACTTAATATAATATGTACTAATAAATTAACTATAAATTCATATGATTATTAATTATACCCGTACGATAGGATCGGGTATAATAAAATTACTCCTCCGTTTGTAACACCTCGAAATAAGCGAGCTAGATATACCTTCAAAGGTATGGATCGGATCAGGAAAAAATTCTAAGACTTTTGAGCCATGTCCGTCCGTTCGTCCGTCCGTCCGTCAGCACGCTAATTCAAAAACTAAGAAAGCTAGAATCTTGAAATTTACACAAAAAATTCTAGGAGTAATTTGTAGGTTCCCTATTTTTTTTAGTTGAGTTTGGACCAGGCCTTAGGATAGCTCTCGAACACCTAACTTTTAGATCCCCACACTTTTTTTGGAATAGAGCTATGAAATTTTAACCGCTGATAGATCTCATAAAAATATTAATTTTATTTTGAATAACTTTTTTTTGTAGCCCCACCCGTTACGGAGCTACAGCTCCCCAAAGGTTCAAAAAAGCTCTATATTTAAATTGTTATAGCACAAGTTGTATAAAGTATATCTTCATTTTAAAAACGCCAAACGATTACTACTTTTATTAACTTTAAAAGTATATATACAATAAATATATATTTGTGGCATACGGTGTCTTAATTTACCGTTATGTGAAACTCAAATTTTGCAAAATCCTTCAACCCTGCTATCTTCTAAACGGTTTAAGTTGGAAACTTGAAATTTTGACAGAAGTTAGATCTTTGAAAATAAGTATGAGTCATTTCAAAAATTTTTTTTGTATCACCCCCGTTTAGGAGCTGTAAGGAGTCAAAAACTGAAAATTTCCTATTTTTAAACACCTGTAACTTGAACACCTGTTAGAATTTTTTTGAAGTAATACACAAAAATTAAAGCTTCAACATTATACTCTTATTTCTGTTAACAACTTTTTTTAATAATATAGGGTTACTTTATAATTGGCGAAAGTATTACTTGATTTTTTCAAATTTTCTAACAAATTTCTTCAACAAATTTTTTGCATTTGTTTTATTCGATAATTTGAAATTGTTGAGGATATAATGCGTAGTACATAAAAATGTAAATAAATAAACAACATAACGGTTGCTTGAAGAATTTTTATTTATATGATATTGATATACATACATACTTATATAATATCATGTTTATTTACATATCGTATATGTCACTAGTGAATGAATGATAAGAGTATATATGTATATTATATAGCGCCGTATTTACATACATATATTATGTATTTTATTGTACTTATAAGAAATTATTCTGTCAATGGAATATTTAAATATAATATAATATAATATTTAAAATTATATTTACTATTTTGTACTAAGTAAATTTAATATACATTTACCGCTTAGTATTAAATGGTACTATAGAATATTTGAAAAAGTTTTGGATTGATAATCGTTATGTGAAAGGTTAGAATCTGCTTTTGAAGAATGTGTAAACCTATAGTTTGAATATATATGTACAACCCATAGTTCTAGAAATTATAAAATTCACCCAAATTATTTTAAAATACTAAAATATTAAAAAAATAATATTGTGAGCAGAGTGACAGGCTGTTAACATACTAACGGTTCGTACGGGTATCTAAGAGTTGACAAAGGCAACTGTATTCTTCCTCGTTTTTACCCAAAATGAAACTTTTTAATATTAAACTTTATGATTTCAAAAATATTATATAGTTGTTACTATATATATAATACCAAATCTACAAGACTTCATTTTTATACCCGTACGATAGGATCGGGTATAATAAAATTACTCCTCCGTTTGTAACACCTCGAAATAAGCGAGCTAGATATACCTTCAAAGGTATGGATCGGATCAGAAAAAAATTCTAAGACTTTTGAGCCACGTCTGTTCGTCCGTCAGCACGCTAACTCAAAAACTAAGAAAGCTAGAATCTTGAAATTTACACAAAATATTCTAGGAGTAATTTGTAGGTTCCCTATTTTTTTTGGTTGAGTTTCGACCAAAACTTAGGGTAGCTCTCGAACACCTAACTTTTAGATCCCCACATTTTTTTTGAAATATAGCTATGAAATTTTAACCGCTGATAGATCTCACAAAAATATTAATTTTATTTTTAATAACTTTTTTTTGTAGCCCCACCCGCTACGGAGCTACAGCTCCCCAAAGGTTCAAAAAAGCTCTATATTTAAATTGTTATAGCACAAGTTGTATACAGTAAATCTTCATTTTGAAAACGCCAAACGATTACTACTTTCATTAACTTTAAAAGTATATATACAATAAATATATATTTGTGGCATACGGTGTCTTAATTTACCGTTATGCGAAACTCAAATTTTGCAAAATCCTTTAACCCTTCTATCTTCTAAACGCTTTAAGTTAGAAACTTGAAATTTTGACAGAAATTAGATCTTTGAAAATAAGTATGAGTTATTTCAGAAATTTTTTTTGTATCACTCCCCGTTTAGGAGCTGTAAGGGGTCAAAAACTGAAAATTTCCTATTTTTAAACACATGTAACTTGAACAAAAATTTTTTTGAAGTAATACACAAAAATTAAAGCTTCAACATTATACTTTTATTTCTGTTAACAACTTTTTTTAATAATATAGGCTTACTTTATAATTGACGAAAGTATTACTTGATTTTTTCAAATTTTCTAACAAATTTCTTCAACAAATTTTTTGCATTTGTTTTACTCGATAATTTGAAATTTTTGAAGATATAATACGTAGTACAAAAAATTGTAAGTAAATAAACAACATAACGGTTGCTTGAAGAATTTTTATTTATATGATATTGATATATATACATACTTATATAATATTATGTTTATTTACATATCGTATATGTCACTAGTAAATGAATGATAATAGTATAGCTGTATATTATATAGCGCCGTATTGACATACATATATGTATTTTATTGTACTTATAAGAAATTATTCTGTCAATGGAATATTTAAATATAATATAATATAATATTTAAAATTATATTTACTATTTTGTACTAAGTAAATTTAATATACATTTACCGCTTAGTATTAAATGGTACTATAGAATATTTGAAAAAGTTTTGGATTGATAATCGTTATGTGAAAGGTTAGAATCTGCTTTTGAAGAATGTACATATAAACATATAATTTGAATATATGTACAACCCATAGTTCTAGAAATTATAAAATTCACTCAAATTATTTTAAAATACTAAAATATTAAAAAAATAATATTGTAAGCAGAGTGACAGGCTGTGAACATACTAACGGTTCGTATGGGTATCTAAGAGTTGACAAAGGCAACTGTATTCTTCTTCGTTGGTACCATATTTAACGATTTAAATACATAATATTGCAACTTTATAGGTAAAATTTAAAAATTTTTAAACTTAATTTAAGTTTTTCAAATATCAATATAACTGCGAATAACCTTAAAAAAAATTGTGTGGTATAACAATTGAAGCTTATTAAGAAGTACATAAAACATTGTTGTATTTATTTCAAAAATTCTTTATATGAAATTAATTCAATACAATGTTGAAAAATAAAATGAACAACAACTTTTTTTCACTTCAATTCATTTGTAAAAGAAATAAATACATAAATAAATAGAAAAGAATTTTAGTGATTTTATATATTGTTCAAAATAAAATCAAAGAAATATAAAAATACCCGATTTTAGATATATGTATACATATATGTAAGAAAATAAACAATAGGTAAATACATTTGATAAAAATAAAGTTTAAAATTGAACATAGTTTACATAATATATACATAAGATAAGGTAAGTTATAGAAATCATTCCTAGGAAAATTAGTTGAGTTATACATTGCATTCTATGAGTCGTTAGTGTAAAATCTTAATTTAATTAATCATTAGTGTATTGTAGTATTTGGTTGACTATAACCAAAGGGTGAAATACATTAAAGTGAGCTTAAACTTAAATATAATTTTTTCAAACAAAATCTACGTATTCTAGCATAACTTTTCTTTGATAAATTGGATTTAGTGTTCAAGTTCAATTTTATGCAACCGATCCAATACGTTACAAACTCTTTAAGATACCTTTTTTACTTTAACTGAAGACATTTTTACTTTAAATAAAGACATTTTACTTCATTGAAGATTTTTTACTTCAAGTGAAGAAATTTTTACTTTTAATGAAGATTTTTTACTTTAAATGAATATATTTATAATAAAAATTAAAGTAAAAAATTACATGTAATATACATAAATATATAATGTACATATACATATATATTTGGTCCAAATATATATAGGTATGCATTACATAAATTAAATATATTTATATATTAAATATTTAAATCCATAAATGACTCAAGTAAAAAATTTTCATTTAAAATAAAAATGTATTCACTTAAAGTAAAAAATATGCACTTAAAGTAAAAATGTGTTCACTTAAAGTAAAACAGTCTTCTGTTAACAGTAAAAAAGCTATATCTCTTAAGAATTGTGTACCAAACCCAGTTTTCAGTAGCCCCAGATAATAAAATATTAATTATTACAAAATAACCATAGTATTTTATGAACTCATCAACTTTAATAAATTAAACCAAATATATATTGTTGTAAAATAAGTATATTATGCATTTATACTTCTAAAACACATGCGCTATTAGACTACATATTATCATTTTGCAGAGTACCAACATTATATTTATGTTAAAAAAAAAAACGAACATCTGGGATCATAATTAGATTTGACAAAACGTTATTATAATAATTGTTTAAAAAAAATAATTTTAAATTATTAACTATATGATACCATTACCAATATCAAATTTAAATAAACGAATTAATTTATGAATATAAATTTAATATGCATAAAATTAAAAAAAAAACAAAATCTGTGAAAAGCAACATTTATTCATGTAGAAGTAAAACAACCAACACAAGTACTAAAAATTTTTGAATAAACAATTCAATTCAATATTTTTATTATTTATTACCCTGCATTACTCTGCATTAGTCTAAAAAAAAAGAAATATGAAATAAATATAATATAGGTACATTAAATATAACAGTGGTGGTAAAAAATTAAGTATAGTCATAATTAATATTAATCTGAACATATGACTAAACTTATGTTTATTTGACATATAATAAACTATATGTTAATTGTCCAGTTTGTATCCGGATTTGATACAAAACTCAATTTTTTACTCAAATATTATTATTCCTTAAATATTACAGTATTGCATTAAAAGAATTGGTTAAAGTTAACTTGGTAATTAAAGTATAAATTCAGTTCTATCGAATGTATGGTACATTATTAAGATATATATACTTATATATAAATAATACCAATAATTAAAATATTAACATATAACCAGTATAAACAAATTAATATTAAAATATTTATAATCAAATTTGATTTAAACATATAACTTACTGTCAAAAAATATATAACATAAATTATATTAACAAAACATAAATAAATAAATTGCAATAATAAAAATCCAAGCTCTTATGTTTGTGATTTCGTTTGTCGTACACTCCTATATAAATTTTTACGAAAAAATTACATATAGATATATGTCCCAGGTACCAACTAATTCAGATCATAAGATCTTGTAGCAGTAAAAATGCTCTGCGATCTACTTTTTAAAAAAATACGCCTAAACGTAGGCAATATATTAAAATACAAGTAAATTGTAGTATATTGTAAATATAAGTTAGGGGCCTCGGTGGCCTAGTGGTTAAGCATGTGACTTATTAACAGAGGGAGTCTGGGTTCAAATCGTGCACAGGTAGCAAACATTGTGTGATGAAATTATTACATGTCATATAGCATATATTATATATGTTTCAAACATATGTTTGCAACACACATAAAAAAGAAAACTAAAAAAGTCAAAATTAATATCAATCAATGCAAAATAGAAAACTTATAAGGTAACAATATAAAAGGAGGGAAATGTGTGTCAAAGAAAAGATCAAAGAGACAAGAGACAATTGATGGATTTATCCGTGAGTAAAAATATTTTATGCAGTTTAAAAAATACCCTAAGTAAAACCCTCACAACTTTCTTCTATAATTTTATCACTCACTGTAGTCTATTCTAAAATTCTATATTCTACTAACAAAAAAAAATAAAAAATGGATCGTATTATATTTCGAAATTCACCAATAGAAAATTTACGGTTTCAGAATGCATTTGGCATAATAATAGTTGGATTTTACTTTTTTTTTTCTTGTATATTATTGTATTGAAATACGTAAGTAAGCAATTCTTTGTTAAGTTTTTAGTTTCACGAAAGAGAATAAACAACAAATTTTTTGAAGAATACAAAGAATTTTAAAGAAATAAGAAATAACTTCAAAATAAGACAAGACTTGTAAAAATATTTAAAATTTTCTTCGAATATGGAATAAAAGAATAGTTCTTTTCTTTTTTTTTTGTGCAGAAAATGCATTCCTTTTAATAGAAGTGGGTTTTTAGAATTTTCTATTTAGGTCTGTTGATTTGTTCTTTTTTTTTAAAACTTTATTTTTATAATCATAAGTATTGGTATTGTCATTCAATTTCATTCAATTGTAAAAAAAAAAAAAATTTATTTATTATTTATGTCACGTGTTAGAATGCAAGAATTTATTCTATTTTAGTAATCAATTTAAATAAGTCTTAATTTTAAACAATAAATCAATAAGGCATAATATGTATTAGCAAAGGTTTACAAAGGTGTAACCATTTTAAATTAACTTTTAATTTAAGGTAAAACCTTAATTAATTATAAAAATTGTCATACACTCGCTTAAAATATAATTTTGGAGATTAAATTTTTGCAAAAATAATTACAAAAGTAAATTATGTTTAAAAATTTTACTCGTCCGAAAATTCTAAGTTTCTAGTTTAGGTATAGACATTTCTCCGTCTTTCGAAAACTGGAGTGCGCCTACTCTTGTGATAGTATAACAGCATTTTCTCACAAAATTAATTTTTTTATGAGATGTAAACATGGTTAAAATATCATTGTTTATCCGACGTTCAGCACCTTTTTATCCGAATTATAAGCTAACTTATTAACTTAAAAATTTAAAAGAATTAGTTAAATTAAATGATATACCTATGACGCAAACACACAATGTAAAATATCTTAAAATACATTTAGACTGGCCAGTAAATTGGAACAACATATTGTACACAAAAACAAACAGCTATAAGGTTAAAAATAATTAAATGTTACTGATATTCAGCAAAAAATTCGAATTATCATTATAATAGAAATTACTGATATACATGACCTATTATAAAATTTGGATAGTCTTACGAAATGAAACTTTAATGAAACTTCGGACTGACATTAATATTTATGGAGTAAGCAAGATGTATACAAAAGCAAATTCTTAAAATTCAATTCTTTAAAGAGAATGAAAATCCAGACGGAATGCATAAAACAACAACTAATTTTTTTTAAGATAAAAAAAACATACTTAGCTTGTAAATCTAAATTTAATAAACATAACAACAAGTGTTATTATTTTTAAACTGATATTCAGTTAAATATCCTAAATCATTGCAATTCAAACTAAACTCTTATCATAACTACAAATTAATAACGAAATTAATTAAATCACGTCAAAATTTCGTATCCTCTTCAATCCTTTTAGAGCTATTTTCTGAGTATTTAAAATATTAATAAGATTTTCAATTAATCGTCTTTGATAACCAGACCTAACCCTTACATTAAACCCAATTTTCCTAATAAATTTTCTAGCTAACAAGAGCTTATAAATACTTTTTATAAAACTTACCTTTAATCGAAAAATAATCACAGAGTTTTGGCATATTTTGGGATATGACTATACATATGAAAATTATGAGCTTTAGTTATTTTTGACAACTGAACAGTTACACTAAACTATAATATTCTTTGATAATTCTAAATTTTCTCAAATGTAACTCATATCTTCATTGTCTTCAATTCAAAAATTAAAATTATCTTCTTCAAATCCATCTTAAAATTTTAATCCATCTTAAAATTCTATTTTTCTTAACAAAAAATTACAAAATACATATATAATTCAATAGTAACCTTTTTAGCACATTTCCAAAAAAATTTTGAAAAAATGTGCTTATTAGTTTCACTCTGTCCGTCCGTCCGTCCGTCCGTCCGTCCGTCTGTTTACAAAACTTCTACACCGTTAAAGATAGAGAAAAAAAATTTTAACCATAGGTAGGTCTTATAAAAAAAATAATTTTGTGGAACAACTTTTTCATGTAGCCCCCCCCATTACGGAGCTACACCCCCTCAAACTTTGAAAAAGCCCTATTTTTAAATGCATATATCTTATGTTCTGCTTAAGATTTTTTCAATCTGAAAACGTCATTCGACAGGTATTTCTTTTATCTTTGTAAATTAATATCAAAATTATACAATTTTTTTAAATTTAGTATTTAAATTTACCGTTATGTGAAAACCAAATTTTGCATGATTTTTCTACTTTCATAACTCCGACACGCTTCTAGATACAAGCTTGAAATTTTGAGGCAAGAAAGAACTTTTAGAATTAGTATAAGTTTGCTCAGAAAATTTTTTCGGACCACCCCCTGTTTATGAGCTATTAGGGCTTAAAAATTGAAAATTTGCTATTTTTAAACACCTGTAACTTAGGAACCTGCACACATTTTACTTCTGCAAGATGTAAAAATTAAAGCTACAATAATATATTTTTACGTGTGTGAAAGGTTTATTTTAATTGTAAAGGGTTCCAAAGTTGCAGCTCTTCAAAATTGTAAAAAAGCCCCATTTTCAGATGTATATATCTCGGGCTCTGCGTAATAGTTTTGCAATCTAAAACCGGCAGAAGATCGAAAATTTTATTATCTATATGAAACAATATCAAAATTATGTAATATTATGTAATTTACGATTTAAATTTACCGTTATGTGAAAACCACATTTTGCATGAAATTTCTTTTTTCATAACTCCGGCACCCCTTTAGATAGGAACCTGAAATTTTGAGACAAGAAAGAACTTTTAGAATTAGTATAAGTTTCCTCAGAAAATTTTTTGGTAACGCCCCCTCTTTAAGAGTTATTACTCCTCAAAAATTGAAAATTTGCTATTTTTAGACACCTGTAACTTAGGCACCTGTAAAAATTTTTCTTCGGCAAGACATGAAAATGAAAGCTACAATAATATATTTTTACGTGTGTGAAAGGTTTATTTTAGTTGTAAAGGGTTCCAAAGCTGCAGCTCTTCAAAATTGTAAAAAAGCTCCATTTTCAGATGTATATATCTCGGGCTTTGCGTAATAGTTTTGCAATCTAAAACCGGTAGAAGATCGAAAATTTTATTATCTATATAAAACAATATCAAAATTATGTAATATTTTGTAATTTACGATTTAAATTTACCGTTATGTGAAAACCACATTTTGCATGAAATTTCTTTTTTCATAACTCCGGCACCCCTTTAGATAGGAACCTGAAATTTTGAGACAAGAAAGAACTTTTAGAATTAGTATAAGTTTCCTCAGAAAATTTTTTAGTAACGCCCCCTATTTAAGAGTTATTACGCCTCAAAAATTGAAAATTTGCTATTTTTAGACACCTGTAACTTAGGCACCTGTAAAAACTTTTCTTCGGCAAGACATAAAAATTAAAGCTAATAATATATTTTTACGTGTGTTAACAGCTTTTCTTAGTTATATAGGATTCCGGACTTACGGCCCCTCAAAATCTCAAAAATGTCCTATTTTCAAGTTTTTTCTTATTACATGAAATTTTCAAATTTTTGTGTAAGTCACACTTCTAAACAATTTGTATTGAGTTTTGGAAATGTGCGCTTTTAAAAACCGTTGGTTTACATTCTACCTTGTTTTAATTAAAAAACAAACTAACAGAAAACAAAACCCAAGCTAAAACAATAGATCCTTATAATTTTGGATATGTTTTTTTAAATAAAAAAAAAATGTTTTATTAAATCATAAAACTATTATTTTAATTATCGTTAAAAAAAATGATTATTTTTTTTTTTTTTTTCATATTTATTATAATGAAAAACATTAATTACATCTACCAACTCGCAGGTAGTTCATTAAACTTTAATTAAAATTGTTACTTTGGAAAAAAAGAAAAAAACAAATCCTCAAAAGCTTAAAAATAAAAAAACTAATACTAGTAAGAAGATTGCAAAGAAAAGTATATCAATTTCACTTTATTTAGGTCTCATTTTTTTTTTACCAACACAATAAATAAAAAGAAAGATTTCCCTGAAAATATCTTAAAAAAGATAACCTGGATACAAAAATAAAAACAATCATTGTATCAAATTACGTCACTTAACAGTGACTTAAAATTACACCAAAGAAAGAGTGGGAAGACAAAAGAAAACTTGTGCAAATTAATCACAATAATCCTCTAACAAATCCTAAGAAAGTTTTTTTTTTTGTACATACAAATAATGTTTTAAGTAGTGAAGAAGGGACGGAAGGAGGGTAGAATAAAACTGAACAATAAGAAAGTAAAAACAACAAATGAAATCAAAAGAAAAAACAAAACTTAAGAAAAATGAAAAACAAAATTTTAGTAGTAGAAATTTTTTTCGCTATAAAGTCAAGTGAAAAACACTTGAAAAATTACGGTACACACTTAAATAAGTCCTTTTTTTTATGTTTAAATTTTTTTTTTCGTTTTTGTTTTATATTTTTTTAGTGTTAACAATTTTTAATAGTATTTTATTGTAAAACATTGAAAAAATTAAATTAAATAAATTGAAAGAAATGAAAATTACTCTGAAAGACAGTTGAAAAAAACATTTACTACCTAATTGTCTAAAAATAATCAAGATATAAAAACTTAAATAAATATAAAATATGTTGTAACAACACAATTATTTTTTTAGGTTTTAAGATAACACAATTTGGAGTCATATGAGGGTGAAACTGAAATTTAAATAAGTAACGATTTCTCTCTTCAAAATTTAAAACTTAATAATACTAATTTAGTTTGAACCATTTACTTTTGACTACCGTTGTATATATTATCCATCTCTATTTAATTGACTAAGAACATTATTAAATATAAAAAATTAACATGTTAATCCTGAAGGATTATTTTATTTTTTTCAAGTACTACCGAATACAATATAATAAGCGAGTGAACCAGTTTGTCCTTCGTAAGTGCGGCAGGAATCGAATAAATTTTTAAAAAATTCTATTCAACCAATGGAAATTGTGAGAATCGAACAAATCATTTTTAGTTTAAATCACATTTTTTTTTATTGTCATATTTTTAATTATTGGGCAAGAGCGTATGAAATACGTTGTAAACGCCGAGGAAATGTGTTCCCCCTTACGACATTTACAGCCACGCCTGATAAGAAAAGACTATATAATTTACTTATCACATTTATGTGGCAGGGCAATTTTAACTTCATTCAAAAAAAAAAAAATCTTTTTAATTCAATTAATTTTCTTTAAATGTCAAACGTACAGTCCTTTAAATGAGAAACGTACAGCAAAAACACGAAATTCTTAAACAAAAAGATGGAAAAACTTAAGTAAATATAGTAATTAATCAAGTAAAATATTTTATACCAATGAAAAGCGAAAAAATAAAATTTTAAAAACAACAGATTTAAACAACTCAAAATCGTATGTAGTGTAGACTATGATTAAATTTCACCTACTCAGATTTACATTTGAAATTAAAAGGATTGAAACCGTTTAATATACACGCAGCACTTATACCCAAAAACTACATATAAAGATTACAACTTGAAAGTGATTAAAGATTACACTCTAAATAACACACGAAGATGACTTGAAAAAGGATTAGTTTAAAAACTAAAAAAAGTAAATTGTAAGACATGAGAAGATAAAAGAAATGTTCCAAAACAGTATAAATGAAACGTTTTTAAATGATGATGTTATGCTCTTCATCAGATGTTATTGGCTAAAAATTTCAATATAAAATTGAGGAGATTCCCAATAAGAAGAAGTAAATGTTTTAACCACCGAAAATAGAAAACAGTTTTACATTTAAATTTTATGCCTTAACAGTTCTTGAAAACTGTAAATATTAAATAACAGTAATAGTTTATTTTATATACTAAACTGTTAATTTCGAAATCTAATTAATTTATAGTTGAAAACCTTACATTTTTACTATTTTACTATAAAGACCTGCAAACCTAAACAAAAACTATAAAGAGTATAAAGAGTTTTCTTCGATCTTTCCTTCTCGTTTTATATTTCTATACATATTTTCATTTTAGAAAAATTGTAACAAAATTTTGTTTTTTATTTTGATTTTTATAATGATGACAAAAGAAGGGCAGAACTCTCTAATAAAAAATAGAAAAGCAAAACAAGAACAAAACAAGAGAAAACCAAAACTAAAAGAAAGGAAAGACACAGACAAATGACTTTAAATTTCATTTATATACCTTTTGCTTTAATTCACCTAAAAAACCTTAAATTTTTTTAAAGCTGGTATAATATGACTGTATATCAAAAGGATGGTACTCAATGTTTAAAGGGCAAAGTACTTTGTTGCAAAAAATACATAAAGCTCACATAGAAATGAATATCTAACAATTCAACAGCCCAATGACACAAAAAGAAAAGGAGAACTGATATGGTTTTTTTACTTATACATACTTGTATTTCAAAAGTAAAACAACCGAAGGAAAAAATGAATCTAATTTTCTTCCTCACTAATTGGGGACAAACTAATTTTTTTTGGATTTTATTTCTTTTTTTAATTTGTTTGTTAACTTTAAAAAATTGTCTTCTTTAATTACAATATAAAGTTTACATTTATTGTGTCATATATTACACAGGTATGAGAAAAAATGGTAACATTTAAAATGTAATACTTAAATATAATGAAAATTTTTCTAATATTATTTATTTGATCATCAAATTAAATCTAGGATTCAATCTTATACATTTTCCAAGATTTTTAAGATTACATTTTCACATTAATAACTAAAAATGCAAAGTTTTCTATTTTTGTTGATGGCAACTGAAAAATTAACTTTTAAGGTAAGTGGATTAGGTAAATACTGAATAAATTTTGACCATTTTCTAACTATAAAATAAAGTTCTAACAACATTGTATTAAAAATTAATTTTTTATTAAAGTATCTTTTAATTATAAAAATATTTTCCTCCCTGTAATTGTTAGCAGTAATTCAAATAAAAACTCTTTAGTTAATTTTATTTTATTTTACAGAAACTATATTTTGGCAATAAGGGGAAATTGGTGGATTCGTTTTTTTTTCAAAAATGTGCTCTTTAGTGAAAAGAGTGTGGTCTAATATAATTCTACAAATCTTCCTCTCTAGTGTTCATTTGTTTCAAACATTATATGATGGTAGATTAGGAGTTAGTCGACGGAAGGGATTTGAGTTAAATTATTTACTTCGTTTTTCATTCAGAAAACACATTTTTCAAGAGATGGCTGGAGATTTAAAGTTTCGCAATTAATTTCACTTTTTAAATATTGAAGTATCTAGAAGATATTACTACTGAACAACCAGGTATCAGTCGCTATATAGAACTACGCTATTTAGAACTTTATCGAAGGAGAAGCCCAAACTTGAAAAAATGTTTGCTGCGAAGTTGAATGGGGCGTGTGTATTTTATTTTTATTCAAGGCTACAAGTTTGTTTAGAGGTTGAAAAGTATTGCTATATTACCTGTATATAAATTTAGTAGCAATTGGATTTAGTTGAGAAGCCTGTCTCTACCATAAAACTGTTGATATTGTTTGTTCTAAGAGGACCTAGGATGAAACTTACGGGTCTATAACATTTTACTAAAAAAAGGGGCCTCGGTGGCCGAGGGAGTGTGGGTTCGATTGTCACACACGTCGTAAGAGTTATTCCCCTATTAGCATGGATTTTAGAGCTGGTAAGAAAATCAGAGTACTTACTTACCTATATATAAATACATACTTTTCCGAATATATACATATATGCATACGCGGAATTCTAATTATCATATATCTTAGGTTAGTAAATATACGCATTCTGGAAAAAGAGGAAACCCACTCTGATTTAGAATTTAACTCTAAAGACCCTTCTAACTCAGAATCTGTCATTTAGATACATACATAAAAATATTCTGGAAAAAGAGATTTTTGTAAATAAAGGGAAAATGTTCGAGATTTTTTTTTTCAGGATTTTTTAGATCGGGATTTATTTTTTCAGCAAAGTGTCATACACCCTAAACTTGCTGATTGGTTGTATTTCTATTTTCGATATAAGTGTTTGACTACATTTAACAAAAGTTTGTATAAACATCTTGTGTTCAATTTCTTCCCTTTCAAACGAACCTAAATTATTCCTTTAAGTTTATTTTTTTTTTTTTACTTTTATTTGCAATTTAAAAATTCTTATATTTTTTATCCTAAAAAAGTTTACAAAATAGATATTTTTCTTTTTTTTATTAATATAAAGATTAACATGTAAAATATAGTATTTTGTTTGTTAAATTTCATCTATATTTTAATTCTTTTATAATATTATTATTCCTTTTAGTCTGTACAGCTACAGAGTTATATATTTGGTCGCAAAGGGAATTGGTAAGAAAAACTTGTTTAGTAATTTTCCTTCCAATTAAAAAATATCCCTAATGTAGGATTTAAACTGACCCTATCGGTTAAAAAGTCACGCATTTCCTGAGTTAATAACTCCCATGTTTATTCGACTACAACTTTAGCATTTCTTAGGTTACTCACAAACATCAAACAAAATTTTAATTTTGATTGCATACTTTTAGGCGAACAGTTTTTATACATTTGTAATATTATTACATACAACTTTGTTTGCAATAAAGAAAACCAAAAATAAAAGTAAAACATAATATTATCATCTAAAATTTTAAGTATTTTCTTTAAAATTTAAATGTGTTAAGTTTGAAAAGAATCTTTAATATGTATCTCATGTAGTAATCATAAAAAATCTAATACAATTTATACATTTGCCAAAACTTTCGTATTAAATAGAAATATTTTTCCCCTATAATTAAAAATTTTTATTAAATGTTCTGAAAATATATGAATTAAAACTAGAAAAAAAAAATTATACATAATAGTTCATTTCATAAAAAACTAAGAAAAGGGTTCAATACACGAATATCTAAAGATTTTTCCTTTTTATTTTTACACCTCATAAAATTCAATCAATTCATAAAAGTTGAAGTTTATTGCTAGGAAAAACCTAAAGAAAAAAATTTTAAGTCATAATAAACGTAAAAATAAAATAAAAAATTGAATTTATGACAATTAAAAGAAAAAATGTTTTTTTTTTCAAAAATAAGTGTAGGATAAACTTATTATTTTACAACAAATTTAAAATAAAGAAAATCGAATTAAAAAAAACAAGATTTTAACAAAAATAAAAGTGGTAAAGTTAAGATATTTTCGATATTTTTTAATAATTTTATGTTTTTACATGTAAATACAAAAAACATATAAACGTTTTACCTTATAAAGTTTGAATTAAATTTAAATTTTTTTTTATACCTCTCTACTTTAAATATTTTGTTTATAAAAACTTTTTAGAATTTCAAATAAATGTTTTGAAAAACTTTAATTTTCTTAAAAATGAATTTCAAATGATTTTGAGGTTAACTTTTGTTTATAACAATATCTAACAAAATCAATTGAACGAAAAAATCTTTAACAGAAAAATCCATTGTTTTAATAGATATTGATGTTTCTTTTTAATCACAAGCATAAATCAGAACAACAAAACAAATAAATATATTGTCACTCAAACTTTGAAATCACAAAATTATTTTAACTTTGTAATAAGATAAAATTTTTAAGATCTACTATTCATTAGGTGATTGTAACTTTTCATTCACAGCATAATATAACTTTTATTATAAGTAATCACAAGGCTCTAGGTCCCTAGTATACCTTGAAAAAGTAGGAGAACCTAGACGGTCAAAATTGGTGTTAAGTTTTCCTAGATTTATATCACGATGATACCACTCTAACGGAACAATCTATTCAAGCTTCTCAAATCCATGCCAGAGTAAATATAAATCTTAGAAAAATAAGCTAAAGAGATATTTCCATCTTTTTCTTGACAAACTGGACATCTGAAGAGAAAGTACTCCACGCTCTCTATAGCGTCAATTCCTCTGCAAAATCTTTAGTTAAGATCCTTACGTAAATCTAAATTTTCAGCATGTCTACCAATAAGATAATAAACTGGAAAAACACGAACTAATTGTCTTGTTTCAAGTCTAGAGAGACAAACAAAGTATACATTCGGATCTTTTTAAGCTCAAATCGGACCTCATGGCTCAATTGTACTGTAAGTCGTTCCTGCAATTCACATCTAACAGAATATAAGAGTTTAAAGTTGAACAAAGTCCCATCACTTATTGCATTGTTCAAAATGTATTTAATTCAATCTTATTTAAAATGTTTAAATATGAACTAAGAGTATGAGGTATCGAGATTTTTTATATTCAATCATTTTTCCTTTCATTATATTTAGTGTCCTATTAGATGTAAGAAATAGGACATTAAATCGTTGGTTTAAGCGTTGGAGGAAACTTTTGAACAAATTAAGTTACAATTTTGTCATAACCTTTACCATTTTTATGATAATTCAATATTAATTTGGTACAAATGTTAATTCTTCTTTTTTTCATTATCCGACCTTAATTTTTTTTTAATGATTTCATATAATATTTTCAAATTCTTTTCGGTTTTGATCAGTTTAAAGACAAAGATTCAAAAATTTGTAAAATTTTATTATTCTAAGAAAAACAAGGTAGAATGTAAACCAACGGTTTTTAAAAGCGCACATTTCCAAAACTCAATACAAACTGTTTAGAAGTGTGACTTACACAAAAATTTGAAAATTTCATGTAATAAGAAAAAATTTGAAAATAGGACATTTTTGAGATTTTGAAGGGCCGTAAGTCCGGAATCCTATATAACTAAGAAAAGCTGTTAACACACGTAAAAATATATTATTGAAGCTTTAATTTTTATGTCTTGCCGAAGAAAAATTTTTACAGGTGCCTAAGTTACAGGTGTCTAAAAATAGCAAATTTTCAATTTTTGAGGCGTAATAACTCTTAAAGAGGGGGCGTTACCAAAAAATTTTCTGAGGAAACTTATACTAATTCTAAAAGTTCTTTCTTGTCTCAAAATTTCAGGTTCCTATCTAAAGGGGTGCCGGAGTTATGAAAAAAGAAATTTCATGCAAAATGTGGTTTTCACATAACGGTAAATTTAAATCGTAAATTACAAAATATTACATAATTTTGATATTGTTTTATATAGATAATAAAATTTTCGATCTTCTGCCGGTTTTAGATTGCAAAACTATTACGCAGAGCCCGAGATATATACATCTGAAAATGGGGCTTTTTAACAATTTTGAAGAGCTGCAACTTTGGAACCCTTTACAACTAAAATAAACCTTTCACACACGTAAAAATGTATTATTGTAGCTTTAATTTTCATGTGTTGCCGAAGAAAAATTTTTACAGGTGCCTAAGTTACAGGTGTCTAAAAATAGCAAATTTTAAATTTTTGAGGCGTAATAACTCTTAAAGAGGGGGCGTTACCAAAAAATTTTCTGAGGAAACTTATACTAATTCTAAAAGTTCTTTCTTGTCTCAAAATTTCAGGTTCCTATCTAAAGGGGTGCCGGAGTTATGAAAAAAGAAATTTCATGCAAAATGTGGTTTTCACATAACGGTAAATTTAAATAGTAAATTACAAAATATTACATAATTTTGATATTGTTTTATATAGATAATAAAATTTTCGATCTTCTGGCGGTTTTAGATTGCAAAACTATTACGCAAAGCCCGAGATATATACATCTGAAAATGGGGCTTTTTTACAATTTTGAAGAGCTGCAGCTTTGGAACCCTTTACAACTAAAATAAACCTTTCACACACGTAAAAATATATTATTGTAGCTTTAATTTTCATGTGTTGCCGAAGAAAAATTTTTACAGGTGCCTAAGTTACAGGTGTCTAAAAATAGCAAATTTTAAATTTTTGAGGCGTAATAACTCTTAAAGAGGGGGCGTTACCAAAAAATTTTCTGAGGAAACTTATACTAATTCTAAAAGTTCTTTCTTGTCTCAAAATTTCAGGTTCCTATCTAAAGGGGTGCCGGAGTTATGAAAAAAGAAATTTCATGCAAAATGTGGTTTTCACATAACGGTAAATTTAAATCGTAAATTACAAAATATTACATAATTTTGATATTGTTTTATATAGATAATAAAATTTTCGATCTTCTGCCGGTTTTAGATTGCAAAACTATTACGCAGAGCCCGAGATATATACATCTGAAAATGGGGCTTTTTAACAATTTTGAAGAGCTGCAACTTTGGAACCCTTTACAACTAAAATAAACCTTTCACACACGTAAAAATATATTATTGTAGCTTTAATTTTTACATCTTGCAGAAGTAAAATGTGTGCAGGTTCCTAAGTTACAGGTGTTTAAAAATATCAAATTTTCTATTTTTAAGCCCTAATAGCTCATAAACAGGGGGTGGTCCGAAAAAATTTTCTGAGCAAACTTATACTAATTCTAAAAGTTCTTTCTTGTCTCAAAATTTCAAGCTTCTATCTAGAAGCGTGCCGGAGTTATGAAAGTAGAAAAATCATGCAAAATTTGGTTTTCACATAACGGTAAATTTAAATACTAAATTTAAAAATATTGTATAATTTTGATATTAATTTACAAAGATAAAAGAAATACCTGTCGAATGACGTTTTCAGATTGAAAAAATCTTAAGCAGAACATAAAATATATGCATTTAAAAATAGGACTTTTTCAAAGTTTGAGGGGGTGTAGCTCCGTAATGAGGGGGGCTTCATGAAAAAGTTGTTCCACAAAATTATTTTTTTTATGAGACCTACCTATGGTTAAAATTTTTTTTCTCTATCTTTAACGGTGTAGAAGTTTTGTAAACAGACGGACGGACGGACGGACGGACGGACGGACGGACGGACGGACGGACAGAGTGAAACTAATAAGCACATTTTTTCAAAATTTTTTTGGAAATGTGCTAAAAACTCTAAATTACAAAATTCTTTCTTTTTAAAAATCCCATAGTTTAAAATTTCTTTACAATTTATTATTAAAAAAGTAATCAATTACAATAATATATTTACAAAAAAACTCTTCTGTTAACAATCAATATGCTAACATTATATCTAACTTGAACTTTATTGTATCGATGTTTCCAATAAATTACACTTACTTGAATCTTGTTACTTGTACCCCAAGTTTTTTTTTATTGGCAGTATATTTTTGTACAACGCAAACGATTAAAATAAAAAAACGCCTCCCTCGTGCAAAATTTAAATACTCTGTTAAGTCATCCAGTTATCCTCTTACTTTTTTGTTTTTCTCTCAATATTTAACACGATTTCAATACACTTTAAGACAATTTTTATATAAATCATAATGTATTATTTTTTAGCCCGTAATTTTTTTTTTTTTATGTAAAGTTAAATCAATGTTAAACTAAAGGTTTTCAAAAATTTGAATAAAAAAATAAAAGTTCAAAAGAGCTCTTCTACATGATTGTAGTTAAAAAATAAAAAGTTATAGAGAAAATAAAAATCCTTTAAAATTAATCGACCGCGAAAGTTTTTTTTACTTCTTTCATTCTTATAGTTCCACCAATTTCTCGTTTGTATTTTGGTTATTGAAAATGTGTGGTAGATACCATTATAAAATCAATAAATTTTCCGTTTTTTGCAAAAAAGTAGACAAACTAGACATTTTTTTTTTTTTTTTGTTTGAAAGTGAATAAAATAAAGAAAAATCACAATAAAAAAATTGCATTTTAAGTAGTTTTAAAATTATGAAAAATTTAAACATAAAAAAAAATTTAAAACTGTGATGATCAATTAGGTCTAGGATTAATAAGCTGACAAAAGAGACATTTTTTTGTTATTTTTTGTATGAATTATAGTAAGAAAGTTTTCCTGATACAATTTGCATATCAATTAACACTTGAATTTCATGTAAGTAAAATTAAAATTCAACAAAAAGTTTAATATTTTGTGTCCTTATAATTGAAATATTTGATTTTTTTGTAAAACTGTTTATTAAATAAGTTAAATTAAAAATTTTAATATAATTTTAGGTAATTGGTAGTTTTTTAGTGAAAATTGAATTTTAATCTACAATTAAATTTTCAAAAATGTGTAATGATTAAGTTAATTATAGCTGTATAACATTTATACAAAAGTAAACGCTCACATAAGTAAATTTTTTAAACAAAATAACGAGAAAAATTTGGTTACAAGACTTTATGCCATAAAGAGAAAAAAAATTTTCATGTCTTTTTAAATAGGCATCCTTGATATTGAATCTTGAAATAACGTAAAAAGTATCAATTTTTTTCAATTTCGTTCAAAATGACGCCTTGAAATTCCACAATTTTTACTTTATTTGAAAACTTCATAAAAAAAAAAAAAATTTCATAAATTGAAAACAAGTTCTCTAAAGGCCGTTTTACACTATATGGATTTAGAATTAAATTTTCATTTGATCGACTCAAAAGTCGACTCAAAAATAATTATACACTTGTAATAATACTTATCCATCCCGATGCATTTTTCTTTCTTAATAAAAATTATTTATTATTTTAAAAGGATTTTGAATATTTACAACACTCTATTCTTTTTTTAGCAGGCTTAATACCTAATACCTATATAATACCAAATCTAGTAAATAAATTTTTATTCAGTATTGCTAATAATAGCACAAATATTTTACCAATTTAAAAAGGTAAAAATTACATCATAAAGTGTCAGTCGAATGAAAATTTGTAATGATGAAAATGGAAATATAACTGTCAGCCATACAATAGGATTCTTAACACATGATTTGCTATATTTTATATCGTAATTCAATTCCTTTTTTATAAGTACGAGTTTGGTACCACTGAATTAAAACAAATAATTTTTCATATAATATTTTTTTTTAAATTTTGAAAAGTTTATTTATTAGTTTCGCTCTGTCAGTCTGTTTACAAATATTCTGCACCATTTCAAATGGAGCATTGAAATTTTAACAATGAATTGATCTTATTACAAAATGAATATTGTGGAACAGCTTTTTTATATAGCCTTATTCATTACGGAGGTACAGCCCTTCAAAATTGGTAAATTTTGAAATGATATTTATCATATTTTGAAACCATATTTTCAAATGTTCATACCCGAAGCTTTAAAATTTTCTAAGCTTTATAAATATATATATATATTTTTTAAGCTTTATAAATATAGTATCAAAAGATGTACTATGGTTTTTGGATAGCTTTCAAAATTTCAATTTAATCAAAATTATGCTATTAGAGATTTTCAGAAACTTATGAATTATCTACAGAATATAATTAAGTGAAGTAAAATATCAAAAAAAAAAGATCGCATTAAAATCTCATTCATTAAAATTTAATTATCCTTAACAAGATGGTCTAATTATATGATTAACCGAAACAGAAAAAAGGACTAAATGATATATAAAACAAATTTTATGTAAAAATTCAAATAAAAAAACCCTTTTTGTTTTGCTATTTTAAAAAATTCATTGTGTTTTTTCTTTTTTTTTTTAAATAATTTGTAGCATTTATAATAATTTTAGATTTTTATTTTGTAATAACTTCATAACTTTCCCCTAAACCTTTATTGGAAGTGATGATAGTAATTTTTCTTTATATAGTGTGAAAAATATTCAACAACTGAGTTAGAGTCACATTCTGTTCATTCGATTGAACAAATCCGAATAGAATATTTAAAAATGAAAAGACAAAAAATTAATAAAAATAATTTAAGATATAAAAAATATACGTTTCGTTTCTGAAATCCTATATAACCATTGAAATACTATACAAATAAAATATAAAAGAAAATCAATTTATTTGGTGAAGATTTATTTTATAGTATAATGTTAAATTTCGAAATTTTGTAAAAACCATTAAAGAGCATTATGTTTCTCCCAAAAATTTAAACAAAAAAACCAACAATGAATGTTTTTTATTACTCTGACATCGTCAAGAACAATTTTATGCTCCGTTCTATGTTAAATTACTTCTATATTATATGAAGTATAATTCGTTTATATAATATACTCTATTTATAATCTTAAAAACAATTCCCTAATAATAAAAGATAATTATTTAAAAATAAAGTATATTAAATTGTATAGATAAAATTTAATGATCCATAAAGAGAACAAAAAAAAAATTAAAAATATGAATAAATAAATTTTTCTTAAATTATTAATTTGCATAAAATTCTCTTATGGTCATAATTAATACTGTTTTTAATTTAATATTAAATTATTTTGAAAATGACAAAAAGAATAATGACTAAACATTAATTTGCAGACTTAAAGTTTTTGAAATGATGTTCAATTCATTAAATACTTATTTATTTTTTATATTTATGTTTTAGTTTAATCAGTTTGGGATAAGGGGCTTCTTAAAACTAAGTATAAGAAGCCTTGATTGCCTATTGAGTAAGAACGTATAACATACACTATTATAAACACGAGCGTATAAACACCGTGTAAGTGTGGGTTAGAATCCTACACCTCACATCTGGAAAAAAAAGTTTGTGTAATTTTCTTTTCATAATTATGCGACAGGAGAATAAACTAGACACAAAACCAAAAACATGGGATACACCTATCTTTAAAATACAATGACAATTTTTAAATTAATCAGTTAAAAATCTTAGAAATTTTTTACAAACTTATTATTTACTCAGGTGAGAAGACCAAGAGCCAGATTTAAATCATCACTTTAATAAAGGCAATTTAATGCTAAAAGGATATAATGTGTGTTAAATTACTTCAGCTCAAAATATGGACACAAACTGACGATATTTATTCCAAAAATGTTTTTAAAAAAATCAGAACTCGTAGTTCTAAATAAGATGTGAAAGAATCTTTAAAATATAATACTGAAAAACTGGAAAATTACACGAGTAATTTACATAATCATATCGAAATCGAATTGATCGAAGACTAAAACACTATAGATCCTTATACAAAAGGTTAAAGAAGGCATGTCTGGCAATTATTATGTTTCATGTTGTTCATTCTTGTGCACGTTAGTCTTGAATACATTTTTTACATAGCTTTGGTTACCGAAAAAGGGAATAAATATCGGAAAACACTTAAACAAATAAAAATATTAAAGTTTTTACAATAGACTAAATATAACATCAAAAATCACTTTAATGCTAAATCTACTACTAGAAATCACCCGAAAGTAGTTAATATTTTTTTAGACAAAATGGTACGATTTAAAACAATAAAACCAAACTCACTCTCTTACTATACTTTACTTTACTTAGTTTGCAAAGTAAATCATAAATAGTCAATAAATCTTAAGTTAGATTATAAAATAAATGATTCCTTCCTTATTATTAAACAAAATATTAATAAAATCATTAATAGGTTAAAAATTAAAGTTCATTAATTTATAAATAAAAAAACATCTTCAAATCATGAATTTAAAAAGTCTAAATAATTAATAAAAATAACATTAAATAAAATATACATATGTCCTTTAACTTATGTAGAAAATATGTATTGAAAAACACAAGTTAATTCAAAATTATTGTACCATACCATAATAAAATATATATTAAAAATGCATTAATTTTGATTCATAATTAATATTTTTAATAAATTTTTAATATTCACGTTTGAATTTCGATGGTTTTCCTACGAGAGGGGCGTATTTTCATTGCTGTGAAGTTTTAATTTAATTCTATACTTTGTTTTCTTTTTTCTAAATTATTTGGTTTCAATTTTGTGAAGGTAGAACTAAATTATAGGTAAAAAAATAGGTAAGCCCTCATATATTTTAAAAAATGAAAATAGCCCCCAACGCCAGTTATACAATTTTAGAGTTGTTTCAATATACCCGATCACTTATTTAAAAGAAAACCATCAAGAATCGAACATCCTGTATAGGTATATAAATATTATTTAATTTTAATATTTAATTATAACTTTATTTCAATAATAAAACATTTAATTTTCTAATAAAAAGATTTAAATGAAATTAAATGTTCTATAATAAATATCTTGATGATTTTCAATCAAATAACTATCATTACCATTAAAATAAACAAAATAATAATAACTATTAGTTTTGATCCTTTTCAACTGAATTATTATTCACTTATGGTATACTGATTTTATTTCCTTTACCTACATATACATTTTTATATATGTATAGTACAGATACTTAGCACAAACTGTTTGCAAAGAATTTTGAAAAGAAATACAAGAAAAATCAATGTTTAGTTTATGTTTATTACTTATAATAAGTATTCTATTAATAGATTCGCTTTCTCCATAATTAGTCCTATGATTACTGATTTTGAATAAATGAAAGATTGGACGCATTGAATATATCTAATGATTATAACACTATAGAAATAAAAATATAGATTTTATATTATCCTTGACAATCTTTGCAATGAAAATGATATCAAAAACCTCTCTTCTAAAATTTAATTTCCACAAATCAACTATGGCCAACATCCGAAAGAAAAAGGACCCATTATATTGTTATTGCCATTATTGTAAGATTGGTATTACAAGACATGTATTCAATTTAAAAAACATAAGGATCTAAAAATTTTAATATGATTTGTTCGTTTTTATAAACTAATTTAATAATTTACTTAAATTACTATAGCTTTTAATTAAATTAACCTATTAGAAAAAATTTATTTTCTTTAAAAAAATCTTTAACTAATTACAATTTAAATTCTTTATATGACAAGAATGCTTTTTACTATATAGTAATAATCAGTATTTTTAAATACCTACTTTAGAGAACTACAAAAATCACTTTCCCTTTTTGTTTTATTTTTTAATTTTAATTAAAAATATAATAAAATTTTAGGTACACTTAATTCTAATAATGTATAATCATAAGTAGTTTAAGTCCTTTGGAAATAAACAACATTTGCAATATGCAATTAACAGTAGAGTGGAGAATTAAAAACTTAACACACATCAGTATCTGAATAATATAGGATATGCTTGTATGCATATAATTTTTATAATATTTTGTATTGAAAATCCAATGTTTCAACAATATTAAATCAAAAGAACTTAAATTTAAATACTGTTATTTTATTATTAAAATGCAATAACGTGGGTTAAATTTTAGTTAGTTGTTTATTATTAGAAGCATCAATTATAGAACTATACGCGATATTTGTTATTTGTGGATTAATCCTTTAATTAATTTGTAATTATTTTTACAGTAAAAACAAAGAAAGGTGTAAAGTTGATTGTGTTAATTCTGGGATACCTGTTAGGCATTAATACATTTAGTTAAAATAAAATTTAATTAACTTTTAAAACGTTTCAGATATCCAACTTAAGTGCCAAGATATGACAGCTACCCGAACTTATTGCGCCAAGCCAATGAAATCTCACTGAAATTAAATATTATAAAACATAAAATTTGATCATATTTTTAGACAGTTTTAGATGTCTAGCCATCTAGATGCCAAATTATGACAGATACCCGAACCTGTTCAGACAAGCGAACGAAATCTCACAGAAGTTAAAATATCTAGAAATAAATTAAATACCAAAATATGAGGATATAATTGGTGTAGTTGTATGAAAGCTACCCAAACCTTTTGTGTAAGGTCAACAAAATTTTCCTAAATTTGACCAGAATCAAAATTCCAGCTCCATTATTTTTAAGTTATTGTGCGAACGAACGGACTAAGTAACAAAGAAACATACGGACGTGAATATATAAATCGACTCAAATTCCAACCCTGAGCAAGAATATATAAATATCTACTTTTCCATATTTATCAACTCTTCTTTACAATGTCACAAATGTAATAATAAATTTATTAAACTCTTAAAACAATGTTGAGTATAATACGGACTTTTTTTATTTCAATACAATTAGAGTAAACCATGGAATTCTATTCCATTTTTAAAAGGGAAGAGATTTTCTTTACCAAATAACTCTCTTTTAATTTTGAAAATTTTAAGTAAAAGATTTGGTATTACTCTTTTTAAATATGTGAATTAAATAATCTTAAAATAAAGCAGAAAAAATATTTTTTGAGAATTTATAATGCGATCTTGTATCCTGATATCCTAATGTCCTGTTCTAATATACGATGTGAATACATATATTTAACACCATATTAATCTGAAAGTTGTATTTTTAATTAAAATTTCAATATGTATTAAATAATATAAAATCAACAATAGAAAGGGTAACTTTAGCACGTTTTTCTTTTAATTTTTTTTTTTACTTTTAATCTTGAAAATCTTTCTTAATGAAACGTTCATTAAACTCATCATCATTATCATTATCAATATCAATAAGTAACATTATATTTTCTGTTCATTAGATGCACCATCATTAAATGCACATATTATTATTTTACTTAAAACTTAAAAAGTACATCATCATCAGTCAGAAATTCACACGTATGCTATATATATATATATATATATATATTGTACTACATGAGATTATTCTCACCTTAAATAATGATAACAACTACAAAAATAACAATGCATTTTATTACAAAATATTTATTTACTCCTTTAATTTTTTTTTTTTTACAAAACGAAAGGTATACCCGTACAGTTGTATTCTTAATAATAAGCCCTTTAAAATTATACTCTTTTGACTTTAGAAATCATATTTTAATTGCTCAAATTTAGGATGATATATTATTTTGTAAAAGTTAATAAACTTCAATAATGGTATTTAAAAATTGATTAGAAAGTTTTTATTATTTGTAAAAGACCAAAATTTTGCTTTAAAACTGAAATATGAAAAATGTTATCGAAGCTAAAATCTTCAAAAATATTCCTTCAATAATTTGGAGCAATCAAAAATGTGATTTCTAGAGCCACAACTTCCAAATTTTAAAGGATACTGTTATGGATTTGAACACAACTGTAGACCTTTTAATTCAATATTTATCTATATAAAGGCACATATTCTCTTATATTTCTCTAGAGGATAAAATGTTTATATGAGTACTTAAATTTAATCACAATAATTCTTAAAAGTATGATAAAAAATAAAAGACTTAAAATAGAATGGGATTAGACAGAGATAGAGTTATCATAAAAATAAAAATAGAATAACTGTTATAAATTTAATTTAACATAATCATAATTGCACAAATCATCCGGTGTTTCCTTTTGTCTATATAGAATTTTTAATTTTTCTTTTTTGTTTTTTTTTGTATCTCTTTCTTCTTTTTTACTCTTTCCGTATTGCTTTTTTTCGTTTTCGTTATCATTTTTTTTCCTTAGAATTATTTTGTTTTTTTACTTTATATTACTTACGCCCATCTTTCAGTCTAGAGTAGCTTTATAGATAACGATATCATAACAACAATTCTATAACGATGATGATGATTGTTATGATGTTTCTAAGATGATTATGTGATACATTTATCCTTCTACATTTTTTATTCAATGCTGTTTTATCTACGTTTTTAGCACATTTCCAAAAAAAATTTGAAAAAATATGCCTATTAATTTCACTCTGTTCGTCCGTTCGTTCGTCCTTCAGTTTGTCCGTCCGTTTGTTTACAAATCTTCTACACCGTTAAAGATAGAGAAAAAAAAATTTAGCCATGGGCAGATCTCATAAAAAAATTAATGTTGTAGAACAACTTTTTCATGTAGCCGTAGCTGTTTTAATTTTTTTTGTTTCGCCCCCTGTTTAAGAACTATTATTGCTCAAAAATTTATTTTTAAACCCCTGTAACTTAGGCACCCGTACACATTTTCTTCGGCATGATAATTAATGTTCCAGTAATATATTTTTACATGTGTTAACAGTTTCGTTTAGTTGTATGGGGTTACGAAGTTACAGCTCCTCAAAATAAAAGCCCTATTTTCAAAAGTATATATCTCTGGTTTTGACTAGTAGTTTTTCAATCTAAAAAAGGTAGAAGACCGGAAATTTTTGGATGTGTGCGCTTTTAAAAACAGTTGGTTTTCATTCTGCCTTGTTTTATTTTATTTTAATGATGTTGATGATGAATTAAATACATGTTTATTAGAATTTACAATATTAAAAATTTTAAAATTTAAAACTACTGCTAAAAATACAATTGCCAAATGCCAACATACTTTTTTATTATTGTACATAATTAGCTATGATTAGCTAATCCTAATGTAAATAAAAAATCTATATCGCATAAAAGTATCTACTAAATTCTTAAATTATTGAACTAAAATGAAAGATGAACGTATAAAAAAAACTAAAATATGATCAACTGCGGCTTCTCTTCAGTTGTCGAATAATCTTATGATCGAAATCATAAATATAATAACAATACTTATCTAATACAAACAAGTTTTATTTCATGATCAAATGCTTACTCAAAATATCGTAAAGAAGATAAGTCGACTCCAGTTTTGTTTTTTCTTTCACAACGAAAATATCAATTGGAGCAATCGCCCATAAACTCTTCATTAGTTCAGATTTCAGAACTGAAAAGGCTTTCCATTGCTTTAATATTTCAAATTTAATTTGCGTACACTTTATTAATTTTTAAAAATAAGAACTTGCTTAATCTGAAGTCAGCGTTATAAAAAACAGTAGACCTTATTTTGTTCAAATTAAAATAAATTAATTTTAATGTGTTTGTTGTAAAGTGTGAAATTAATCAAAAAAGAAAGTTTTAAAAATAAAATTTTCCTGAAATATTTTTCAAACTTGATGACTATACATATATAATATAATAATAAAAGTTAATGAAAAATAACTTTCAAAGAATGAAGTATACATACTGACAAACTGACTAAAAAATTATTTTGAAATATCAAAAATTATTTTTATTTAACATAGAATAATTTTTAATCTCAGGATTATTTTTTTTTTATTTTATTTGACGGAATATTTATGATAACGATGACTTTGATAAAAATAAAGAGAATATAAATAAATAAAATGATGAATATAATGAACACAATATATAATGATAATTCTTTTATTTAAAAAAAAAAAATATGGCAGAAAAATTATAAACAAAGAGTATTAAAGTAAAAATAAAATTATAATTTAAACATTAAATAAAAAAAAACAACAATACATTAAAATGAAAAATTTCAATTAAATAAAATAAAAAAGAAAATATAATTTAATTTAATTTAACACTCTTACAAAATTCAAGGTGTCTTATAGAAATTCCCTTAAAATATAGTCTTTTGAATAAAATATTTAAAAACAATTGTCGCGAAAAGTATTTTTTTTGATTTGAGAAAACTCAATTATACTAAACAGTGTTTCATTAAACCTTGGAATGATCTTTATTCATCATTATTTCTTATTTTAGCACATTTAAAAAAAAAAATTGAAAAGTTTGCTTATTAGTTTTACACTGGTCGTCCACCTATTCATCTGCATCGATAGATCTTTCTGATTACAGAGGTATTGCGCCTCAAACGAAATAAAAAGACCTAATTTCAAATGTATATATATTTAAGTTCTGCTTTACATTTTTTCAATGTAAAAACGTCAAAGGACACCATATTTTTGTAATGTTATAAGTCAATATTAAAATTATAGAATTTTTTGCAATTTAGTTTTTAAATAGCCGTCAATTTATGAAAATAAAATTTTGAAATATTTTGATTCCTTCATAACTCTAACACACTTTTAAATAAAATCTTGAAGTTTCAAAAGATGAACTTTAGAATTAGCATAAGTTTGTTCAGAAAATTGTTTTGTATTTCCTCTCACCTCTGTTTAAAAGCTACTAGATGTCAAAAATTGAAAATTAGCTATTTTTAGCACATTTCCAAAAAAATTTTGAAAAAATGTGCTTATTAGTTTCACTCTGTCCATCCGTCCGTCCGTCTGTTTACAAAACTTCTACACCCTTAAAGATAGAGAAAAGAAATTTTAACCATGGGTAGGTTTCATATATTTTTCAATAATTTTGTGGAACAACTTTTTCATGTAGCCCCATCCATTACGGAGCTACAGCCCCTCAAACTTTGAAAAAGCTCTATTTTTAAATGCATATATCTTATGTTTCAAACTGAAAACGTCATGCGACAGGTATTTCTTTTATCTTTGTAAATTAATATCAAAATTATACAATTTTTTTAACTTTAGTATTTAAATTTACCGTTATGTGAAAAACAGATTTTGCATGATTTTTCTACTTTTATAACTCCGACACGCTTTTAGATAGAAGCTTGAAATTTTGAGGCAAGAAAGAACTTTTAGAATTAGTATAAGTTTGCTCAGAAAAATTTTTTATGAGCTATTAGGGCTCAAAAATTGAAAATTTGCTATTTGTAAACACTTGTAACTTAGGAACCTGTACACATTTTACTTCGGCAAGATATAAAAATTAAAACTACAGTTATATATTTTAACGTGTGTTAAAGGTTTATTTTAGTTATATAGGGTTTCAGAGTTACAGCTCTTCAAAATTACGAAAAAACTCCATTTTCAGATGTATATATCTCAGGCTCTGCGTAATAGTTTTGCAATCTAAAATCGCCAGAAGACCGGAAATTTTTATCTACATAAAGTAATATTATCTATTATCTATATCTATTATTATCTATCTTTATCTACATAAAGAAATTATCTACATAAAGTAATATTAAAATTATGCAATATTTTATAATTTACTATTTAAATTTATCGTTATGTGGAAACCACATTTTGTATGAAATTTCTTTTTTCATAACTCCGTTAGGCCTTTACATAAGAACCTGAAATTTTGAGAGTAGAAAGAACTTTTAGAATTAGTATAAGTTTCCCTAGAAAATTTTTTTGCGCCACTCTCTGTTTAAGAAGTATTAGGAAAAATTGAAAATTTGCTATTTTTAGGCACCTGCAACTTAAGCACCTGTACACATTTTTCTTCGGCAAGACATAACAATTAAAGTTCAAGTAATATATTTTTACGTGTGTTAACGGCTTTTCTTAGTTATATAGGATTCCGGACTTACGGCCCCTCAAAATTTCAAAAATGTCCTATTTTCACATTTTTTCTTATTACATGAAATTTTCAAATTTTTGTGTAAGTCACACTTCTAAACAGTTTGTATGGTATTTTGGAAATGTGCGCTTTTAAAAACCGTTGGTTTACATTCTACTTTGTTTTTGTATGTATATAAAACACAAATTTTGATTGGTCTAAATTTTTCTGCAGGTCACAATATTCTTAAATGCCTTTTTTTCCCTTTTGTGCGCTTTTAAATGTGTCCTTTAAAATCCTGAATAAAAGAAAAATAAATAAAATATTTTTCTAACTACTACAACAGATCTAAGAAATATGAATATGAGTGTCGAGCAGCTTCTTAATGCTTATTCTTTTAGGAATATTTATATCCTAAATTTACAAAAAAGAATTAAATGTTAATTCAAAATTATAGAGTGTAAATTATTAAAATTTTTAATTATATATTCTCTGATTATAAAATATGTAGTAATGTTATACTAAAAAATTAAAACCTAAAACATTGGGACGAATACAACGTCGGTTGAATGCATAAAACGGAATTTAAATTTATACTTACTTTTCATCAAAAACTGCACCTGAACTCCTAGTTTTTGTTTGAAAAAATGACATTTGAGGTGAGGGGTCATATGACATACCACCGACATTTGAGTTCAAGTTCAGGTATATGCATTCGAAATAGTAAGCCAACTAAAATTAATTGGTGACTTGCTGTTCAAGGTGTCATCGAGGCGTCAAATCGTATATGTGTTTTTTTAAGATCTGCTTCTCATATTTTATGCCATGAAATTGAGGTTTTTTTGACTTTTTAGTCTACATTAATGTTGTTGTAGTCTTTCAGCCATTTTATCCCCTTTGATTGTAAGAGATTCATCGATTGTACTAGTAGTTTTATTTTAATTTTTTTAGGATATCATGACTGTCTCAATAATAATAAATAATAAGAAAACGTGTTATAGTGCTAAACAGATTTAGTCTTCAATTACATATTAAAACTTAATAAATTTTTAAAATATCAAAACTGCAAAGTTAAATTTTATGGGATATTATTATAATATAACAATAGCTTCTTTTTTTTCTTTTATATTTTACTATTAATAAAATATAATAATGATTTAATTTAATTTATAATAATTTTTATTTTTCTAATATTTTTAAAATATTTTCATAATAAATCAGTAGAGTTTCCTTTGACATAATCTTACAATATTATTTTTGGTTTTTTTCTTAATTCTCTTTTAAATCTAAAAATATTTTCCCATAAATTTTAATTTTTTTCTTCTCTGTACCTTAAAAAGTTCCTATTTCAAATCTAAAAGTAAAATAAAAACAAAAACTTCTGAAAAGTCCCTCATTTCTATCCTATTTGTTATGTGCTGTTACGCATAAGAAATTATTAAATTTCATGCTTGTTTGTCTATTTAACGATTTTTTTTTTTGTTTCGCTTTTTATTATTTCTTTTTTGTTCATTTTTTTTTTTTATTGTTGTAAATGTCGGTTTTTCACAATTGTTACCTCATCCTGATTTACATTAAATTATTGTAAAATACCTTTAAAATAGAATGAAAATAAAATCAACAGACAATAACAGCTGTATATGTGAGTCTAGGACAACTATAACACATGAGCTGAAACAGGAAAATAACAGAACATAATATCACATATTAAAAATATATAAGTTCTGAAAGACATAAATAAATATCAGTGTTACCAGACTGTGTAATATAAATAATTATAAAAAAAAATTATAACTAAATAGATACACCTATACATATTTCATATTCAACATCATTATAATAAATAAGCTATTGTGAAAATTTTAAGAAATGAGGAGAAAGTAAATTATGGATTTTTTTAACCAAAACAACAAAATAGCAAAAAAAAAAGTTCTCAAAATGTCTTTTATTGCAAATTTATGAAGCTGAACAAAGGAAATTATAGTAATAATAAGAAAAAAAAAAAGAAAATATGGGATAACTTTAACCAAAATACCGTAAAGGGTTTCTTTTTTTTTTATTCAACCATAACCAATTAAATTTTCCATGAAATACATGTGTTATCATTGGTTGGTATGAGTGATGGCTTCTATATGTTCATCGAATTTGAAAGAAAAAAAAAAAACAAAAATAAAATTCTTTTGACAAACTATTCTTCATGGTTTTGGTTGTATCGACTGTTATTATTTTATTTTAGTGCTTTTTAGTCAGACGATCCCTGAATTGATTTTAAGGATATCAGATAGATTTAAAATCGTGTTTTGTAATATTATAAGACTTATATTATTATTATTTGTAAGACATAAAAATTCTGAGCTATTTCTTTTTAACTTTAATTTTGTTAATTTATTATTCTTACCAGACTATGATTTTATTATTCTTACCACGTCAGGCTTAAATTTTAACAGATAACATTTTTCGCTGTTTTTTATATAACTTAAGTCATACAACTACGTAACACAGCTTCTAACTAAATCAAATATCATATTATCACCTTCAACTTATGAACTAGTCCTAATGTTTATCAATTATTTAAGGATTAAATATCTCTCTTAAGCTTTTACTTATATAATAGAAATCCATTATAAACATATTTACGATATTTTTCTCATCTTAATTTATAGATATAATATTTAATTTATTCTAGGTTTCAATAATAAAAATGTAATGGAATGTTATTCGAAAATAATGATACATACGGAATAAAATAAAATAATAATTTTCTAATTTCCAGTAATATAGTCATGGTTAAAATATAAAAATTTATAAGGAAATTTACAATAGACTATAGGGCGAAAGAACACTGAAATTTTACTCTTACTGTCTGACCTAAATAAGAATGTACGACGCATAACGTCTGTCTAAATGAATTCATGTAGATACATTTTATATGAAAATAACCAAAATACGCTACATCTATATGCTGAACATTCGAATTGCCGTTGTTTCATAATGCATAATACTATCCAAGTACAAAATAAATAAATAAACATTAACATAGATTAACTAAAGTTTTTTGGGCTATTTTTTTATTTATTCATTTGGTTGCTGGATTGAACATTAGGATACAGTTAATTTTTTTCTATAGTTTATGGAAACGGAAAGTTGCACACTGAAAATTTACAGAAAATTTAAAATGGAAAGTTTAATTGAAATTTTAAATTTCAAAATTACTTTAAATGCGTTAATTCAAACGATTATTTAAAATTAAAAGCGGCATTTAAATTTTTGCCTAAAATTCAAGTAAGTCATAAAACTACGTAACACAGCTTCTAACTAAATCAAATATCATATTATCACCTTTAAATACAAAAATGAATATTTTTTTTACTCAAAAATAATTGAATTTTTTTTAGTTCTAGATCAATATTTCTACCAAAATACTGGAGCAGAACGAATATCTGGCATCAGATTTGAAATGATTTCAAATAATTTTTTATAGAATTTTATCTTTATTCTTATATATTTTTTGTTTTATTTCTTTTCTTCCTCATGCTGCTTTAGAGACATAGGGCTTCCACAATCCCACGCTATTTTATTCGGTTTTGTGTTGTCGATTTTACTTGTGCCCATGGCCAATGTGTTTTTAGATTTACCTACTTTTTCTTTTCTCTAAGAGTTTCACTGTAATGCTTGTTTAACAATCATATGTGGTCTCTCCATCTATATTTTTTTCTTCTAATTTACGTACAAAGAGATTCTTGCCGACACTTGTTAATGAACATGTTAATATATGGTGTTCATTTATTAGTCAAGTTTCACCATCATATAGGAGTCGAATATATGATTTTTGTAGTCTTTTAGTATTTGTATCCGTTAGTGATACCAACCCAATTTATAGTACTTTGACCAAAAATTATTTATGTCTAAAATCTAAAAATGTTTTTCTTGAACACACTCTTTTATAAAAAAATTTACTCTTAATACCATAACCAATGAAAAATATATATTTATAATGGAAAATAAACTATTAATAATATAAAGTTTTCAAGAAAATATTGTTATTAACTAATTATTTAAATATCGTATCAAGTTGGTATTCAAAATTATTTTTAATTTTAATAAATACTTTAAATTACTTTTAGACATCTTTATGCTAATAAAACTTTTCAATTTTGGATAAGTTTTTTTTTTTACCTTAATTTAAGTATTTTTATTAGTAGGTTTTCCTCACAACGCAACTAACTATTCATTTGATTTTTTGATTAACCCTGATTTTTTTTTTTTTAGTTTAATGTGTTTATTAAAATTAGAAAAATTCAATCGAGTATTATTCCAAAACTTTCTTAAGTCAAATTACTTTGGCAATGGGAATTGGTTTCCAAAGATTTGTGGATTTTATTTCTTAAGTCTGTCAGTTCCACCATATAGTTATGGATAATATCAGTGTGACTTCAAAATTACATTTCACATTGTAAGATGTTATAGAAGCTATCTAGAAGACGAAGGCGCATGTTATTGAATTATAGGCATACTTTTTTTTAAATTTTGTATGCAATCTAAAATAGTCATAAACAGTTTAAAAGTTCAAGTGAAAATTGTACAGTTAAACTCGTTTTACATAGAAACATGCACAAAAGTTAGTCAAGTCAAGTCATTTCAAAATAAAATAATTAGCAATGCACATAAATATTTCTTTAGTCAGTATATGGTACTTTGGCTTATTAAAATTGGCTTAAAAAGTTGGCTTTAATTTGAATTTAATGAAAATAATAAAAGTTCATCTAGAATTTTTTCTAACAACATAATACTTAAACCAAATCTATTTTATACATTTTTACTTTTTAAAAAGTTTTCAAACAAAAAAAAAACCCTCAAAATATTAAGAAATTATGGAAAATATTAGACTTGACAAATACATTTTTGATAACTGTATTTAGAAACAAAAAATAAAATGTGTAAAAAAAACCATTAATGAAGAATTCAAAAATGAGAACTTTCTAATCTAATAACCTAAATATTCTTAAAATTTCCTTTTTATGATTATCTTTTCATAATTTTAATTTAAATATACTTATTTATATTGAAAACCTTTTCAGAAATAAGGGATTAAATCCCAATTTCCTAAATAATAAAGAAAATATTTCTTAATATAAAAGTTTTATTTTATGTGTTTTTTTTTTTGTTTTTTTTTTTTTGATAAAACTTTTCACACTGTAACACTTTTAAAATTAATTTTGAAGAACAAAAGAGTTTTTCTATTTTCCAAAAAAAAAATTTTATTTAAATTTTCGTTATTTGTTTGTTTTTTTCTTTTTTTGCCCCCTCTATTTTGTTATATTTTTTTTTTTTTTTTGTTTTCTTTAGAAAATGCATTTATTGAGATTTAAATATTTATCAGTTTGCTTGCAGGAAAACTTTAGTAAAATTAAAATAAAACCCAAATACACCAAAAGAAAAACACAAACATAAATAAAGAAAGAAAATTAAATACAGGAAACTTTTTATTCATTTAAAAAAAATAAAAATAAAATAAAAATTTAATTTACTCATTGAAGAGGAAATTTTAAGGATAATTGAGGAAGTGAAAATTTTTAAATTTTTATTATGCAATAATAAAAGGAAACTGAATATAAAGATAACAAAGTTTGTTTAATCGGACTTTTATAAGATATTAAAGAAAATAGAAATAAAATATTTATTAAAAGACAAGATATTTCCTGTTACTACATGTTTTTGGTGTTCATCTTATCCCTTTTCTTTTTTAGGTATTCCATAACCTTAAACCAGTATTTAAGCAAATACAGAATTTTAATTATTTTATTTAAATCCAATTTCATTTCTAAATCATCATTTAGCCAATTGTTTTTCTAAAAATATCTTATATAATACTAAAACTAAAACAATACCATAATAAATCTTGACTTCTAAAAATAAGTAAAATGCATAACAGCCCTGTGAGTATCTAAAGCCTTATCCTTAATAGGTTTCAATTATTTTTACTTTTATCATTTTTAAAATTTAATCTTTAAATGTATACAGTAGAAATTGTATTAGAGGTCAAAACAAAATTAAGCTATTTTGAATTGGAGTAATTTATTACAGTGTAAATTACTGAAAAAATTAATTTTAATGTAAAATTGAATATTTTCAAAATCTGAACTATACCTAGTTGAATTAATTAATTATATATTGACTAATAATACTAAACCCAAAAAGCCATAAAATGACTTCAGTATTATTATATAATATGTATATAAAATTTCTTATTATACGTTTGATTTTCCTCTTTATCTTCTATCGACTCAATATTTTTTCATAAGGTAATTATAACCTTAAACATTTTGAAATAGATTTTTTTATAAAATGGATTAAATTGTCGAGAAGCAAAACAAAAAGAGCAATAAACTAAACTTATTGTTTTTAAATTGATGTATTCAGAAATAAAAAATAGTCACAATTCACCTTAAAATTGAAAATTAATCTTGCCTACCATCTCTTAACATTGTCAGTACAATAAAAATTTGAATTCAAAACGTGCAATGAAATTTTCAAAAACACCTAAAAAACTGAACGTTAATTTTCATTTTCGAAAATTTTATTTGCAGTACGAACTTGCAATTCACTTTCGAACACTGTTTAATACGCAGATATACATCTGTCAAATTAACATATCATAAATGGCAATGAATCATTAGAAAATATAATCTTAAAATAAATTAAATGGATTTATAGGGTATCATAAATGAAATAACTCAACCATATTAATATTTAAGTAGGTAAAAATAATGTTATAAATTTAATCCAATATGTAGAATAAATATAAAATTTATGAATAAAAATGAAAATTTCAGAAAAGGATTAAATTTATTTTTTTTTTACAGAAAACTGAAGAAATATTCCACTTTCTCAAATAAATTTCAACAAAAATTTTATTATCTATTTATCATACTATATATATACATAATAAATGGGTTACTAAAACTTTTCAGAAAATTTATATAATAATTAAAAAAGGTTATTTATTTAAAGTAGAAAATTTATTTAATATTTTATTACCATTGAAGAGAGAAAAAAATAATAAAAAAAAAATGATTTCTATATACGAATAGTAAAATTAATCATTTAAAATCTTTATACCATATTATATAGAAACAAATTTTTTAAAATAAATTAATAAAAATTGATTAAAGATTTTTCGATTGAATTGAAGATAATTATTTTCAAATTTTATTATATAGTTGGATTTATTTAGAAAATAGTAAAGTAATTTAGAAAAAAATCATAATACACTTTCTTAAATTTTAAATAAACGATATATAACATTACAATAAAAAAATTGATTTTATAAATAAAAATAAAATAAAATTAATATTTGATTTTATAAATACTAATAACCTCTCAGCTAAAAAGTTCCTAGTTCAACCTATATTCCTAGTATCACTTGGTTAAAATCTTTGATGGTTTATAACACATTACCGTAAAATATAGAAATTAATGTAAGAAGAGCCATCTTTGGTTATATCATACAAGTAAGGTGTTATATACTGCTGCACGTTGTAATCCACTGATGGCGCTGACTCTGTGGTAAAATAATAATAATATTAATAAGAATATTAATACCAATAATAACAGACGCAGATTAACAATACAGTGACAGTGGGGGTTGCCTTCAATAATTACCTCATGTAGTAATATATATACTACTACTACATGTTGTAACTGTTGTGTACGGCTTTAGTCACTGATAGCAAAATAATGATAATAGGCGGATTCATTGTTGCGTTACAGTCCCACTCCAAATTCAATGTTTCCGTATCCATTTTGCTATCCTTTCCTATCCCTACTCCCTAGCCAATATACTGCGTTCGCTGGTAAGGGTTTCATCCTAACATATTGGCTAAAGGGGGAGGTGGGTTTAGTCAGTAAGAACCTGACACTACCAAGGGGTAATTCTTGGTTTCTTTGGAAGATTCCCACCTCCCTTAGGAAAAAAAAAAAAAAGTATCCTATCTACGAAAAATGTGCTCTAGTATTCAAGTTCCAGTTGTCTAAATAACAACAAATATCTTTTTCACAAATCGGTTAATTTTTTTTTAAAATCAAATTGCTAAACTTATATTACTTAAAAAGAATAGTTTTACAAAATTATAATAAATAATGAATACATAATTGAATATGATAGAATGACAAAATTTTATAATAAATAAAGTTTTGTTAACAGATGGACGAATGAATGAACAGAATAAAATTAATTACCACATTTTTTTCCAACAAAAATCTAAAAATTAAGAAAATACATGATACAACGAAAATAATATATTTCTAATAATTTTTTTGGAAATAAATTTTTCACGTTCCCCCCAAAATTTATTTGTTTGAATTGCTAAATATATTTACAAATTTCTAAAAAAGAAATAAACAAAGAATTCTATAGGAGAGGGTGGTTTATTTCTCAAAATAACAGTGTTTAAAGTTTTTTCTATAGATATATACATATATAAACTAGCTGTATACTACAGTTATCTCGAAAACTCTTACTCCAAGAATTTTTTGTTTGTTTCAACATGCCCTTTCTACGTTCAACGTTTGTTTCAACATTCTGGTCTATGTTAAATATATAGTGGGACACAATGTATACTTATATACAGACAAAATAACTTAAAAATATCAATTAATTGAATAAATCAAAAATATTACTTATAATCAAACTAAAGTGATAAATCATTTTATGCAGAATTTTTGAAAATATTTCTATAAGTCAGAGCAGGGTCCTATTGTACCCAACCATTCATCACTAATCAAATAATCATTTTTTTGTTAAATTTTTGCTTTTTGTTAAATTTGATTATAACTTAATAAAGTTTTGATTCATAAAAAACACTCACTTATCAAAAAAAAATTATTATTTGATTCGTGATAAATGGTTGGTGCAATAGGGCCCAGAATATAATAATTATTTGAATAAGTGACAGTGATCGATAAATTTAATATTTTTGAATTCAGAGATAGGTTGTGCAAGTATCTAGCTATGCTTTGAGATTATTTAATTTTGTTTTTGTGGATAAAATCTAGTCATACTAAAAAAAGTTTGTCTTTTTTACAATTTCGTAAAAAGCCGTAAGTTAAAATGGTTATAACTTCAAGTTCTTCTGCATATTTTTTGAATATGAAAAATTGTCATATGTCATATTTGCTTTTGAATTTAATTTATATAATTATATGTTAGAATTTTTTTTTACTATATTAGAATTTTACATTCATATATTTAAATTTAAAAATTTTTAAAGATATTTTAAATGTAATTTAACCAAATGAATTAAGAGACTTATTTAGAATTTTACTTTTCCATCAAAAGGAACATTTTACTTTGTTAGAAAAGTAATAAATTAATCAATTTTTAATCAAAGATCCCATGATTTGTGAATGATCATTGATCATAAATGAATTTGATTTTTTTTTCCACAGTTGTATATTTTATACTCAATTCGATGATTCGATGTATACTGGTCACTATATTTTTTTTAAAAGATTATCATTATTTTGATTACAAACATTTAATCAAGCTCTCTTTATTTCCTCAATAGCTTCGTCTCAAAAAGATGAAAGCAAAAAACGAAACATAAAATAAAAAATAAAGTGAAAACTTTTTTAAAAGAGTTTAATTTTGATTTTGTAAAAAAAGTGTGTAAAATAAATTTCAAGAACGATATTTGCATCTTGATATAAATAATAATTTTCTTTAAAATTTCTTAAAATTCTGTAAACTCTTTCAGAAAATTTAAAAAATATTTTTTTCTTTTTTATATTATTATAATCTTTTTTATAAATACTACTATTTATTTTTGATATAGCACCAAACTATTATCTAACCCACTAGAATATATAACCCATTTTCTATGTAACCAATAGTTTGGTAATATAAAAAATAGAAAATATATATGTTTAATCAACTATAGAAGGATATAGCTTTTGCATAAATAAAAGTTTTTAAAAATGAAATACAGAAAATATAATATATAGACAAAACTATGTGTTGATACAAAAACATATAGAATATATCGACAACTTATGTATTCTATCAATCAAATTCTATCATGAATAGGGCCAATATGTGTACCTAATTCATTTTCAAAATTAAACAAGTCAGCTGTTACTGAAATTAAATACAAAAACTTTTTTTTGATTTTTTTCTAATTACGCAACATTCCGAAATTTCATTGTTTAAATGCGTACCACTTTTCGATGTTTTTGTATTTATTATTTGTTTGATAAGTCTGTTACTGTTGTCTATTTGTATATTTCTAATCTATTCGAATCTTATTTTAAAATGCTAGAATTGTAGAACAGATCTTCAAAATTCATAAATAATAATACTAAAGCCTTATTATACTCACTAATTTTCTCGATTAGTTAATAGTGTGTTATATGAATTTCTCTTAACAAACATGGTGTAATAATTTTAATTCAGTCTGTAAAATCTTGCCATATAAAATTGCCACAATGTTATTTTATACAAAGTTAAAGTAAAAATAATTTTACATTAAGAATCATACATTTTAATATATACATATATATCATAATAAAAACTTACATACCATATTATTATATTTATTTTAATATCATCCCAACAATGATGAATGTATTTTATAAAAACAGAATTTTTTTTTTTATTATTTTGGTAAAAATATTTTCCTAGCAATGAAAAGTTTTTGTTTTCTTGAATTAATTAACACTTGTTATTCACATATCCATTCATTTTAACTTTAAAAAAAGTACATATAAAAAATTATTATACATTATAAATATGTGGATGTGTATAAACACATTATATGCAAGAAACAATAATACAAAGAAAAATTTTGTAGAAAATTGAGACAGAATAAGAAAAAATAATGAAAGAAAAATTTTTACAAATTATAATAATTCATAAAAATTTTCCATTCTAAATAAAATTTTATGCAGTTTGTCAGTATTAAAAGACTTCCAATTACTAAAAAATTAATTTACTATTTTTTTTTTTTTGAAAATTTAACAAAAAAATTAACAAAATTTTTGAATTTTAAATGGATCACCCCCGATCTTTTAAAAACAAAAATTTAGTAAAAAAATCTTAAAATGTAAAAAATTTTTGGGATAAAATATTGAAAAAACAAATTTGGAAAAAAAATCTTTTTAAGATAAAATCTGGACCAGCAGAAAAACAATAACTATATATATATTCTGTTTCAATAAAATTAAATCAGCTTTTAAAAAATTTAAGATATCTAATATTAAATATTTTAAAATTATACGTCAAACCAGCCAAATTTACAGAAATTGTTACTATAAAACTTGATCATCTCTTACAAAATTGCAAATGTCTTTGGACAAAAAATCCAGTTTAAATATAGACACTGAGCTCTGCTTATATAGAAAAATCAGTTATATGACAACAACCCAAATCCGTTGCTCTATAGAATTCAATCCTGAGCAAGAATATATTTAATTCTCCATATCTATGTTGTCTCTCTTAAGGTGTCACCAAGGTAATGATAAATTAGAATGATAAAAATTTTATACACTTAGATCTCTCTTCGCAAAACAAAACAACACAAAATGTGGGTACAAACAAAAAATTTTGAAAAAATTTTCTTGGAAAAATTTTAAATTCACCACATTTTGTAGGGCTTCGGTGGCCTAGTGGGTAAGAACAGAAACACCGAGGGAGTGTGAGTTCGAGTACAGTATTTACAGCCATGCCTAAAAAGGAAAAGATGTGCAATTTCCTTGTCACATTTATGTCGCAGGGAAATAAACTAACAAAAAAAAAGCACATTTTGCATTTAAATTTTTTTGTTTTAATTTAAATTACGTTTGAAACCCTCACTTTTGAAATTCTACACTAAATTCTCTTATAGTATTTAATAAAAAACCAAAAATAAAATAAAAGTAAGGCCTAAATTACAAAATTCGCTTCCTGTTTTGAATTTAGTTTCTATTTGGAAATGGTATAAAGTCAATTTGGCTTAATACATTTGACTTTATTTCAGGTCATCATAGATCACTAGTAAAGAAAACCAGCTTGAATTTTATTTCTGACCTTTTTAGATACGTCAATAATGTAATTAATATACAAATAATTTTTCTAAGTTTTACCTAAATTTAGATGTAAAATTGTTATTCAACAAAAAAATTCAATTTTTCATTATTTTTAAATGATGATCTTTACGATATGTAAGGGTACAAAAACTTTTGGTCGATTTTACAAGAAAATTTATCTTTTTTTTTTCGCTGTTTTTTGTTTTTGTAAAGCATATATCGATTATAATCACTAATAGATCTATTCATTTCATATTATTAGAGGATTCAAAAAAAAAAAACATGTAACAGAAAAAGTGATTGAATCCCAAGCTCATTACGATAAGAAAGAAACTAAATTCTAAAAATTTTTATTATCTTTAATCATAAATTATTTTGAATTGAATTTTCTAAATCTCATATGGTAAAGGCAAAAAGCATAATATCATCAATACTATCAATCGTAATAATTAGATATTATAAATAAGCAAACCATGTATCGAAAACTTTACTTATAAACAACAAAATTTCAAAATTAACCAAACAGTTACTTAGATATTTTTAAGTTATTTCTTACATATATTTTCTGGAACCACGGTATCCTATTGGTTATATTCCTGAAGTATAACTCTTGCGGATTCAATTTGATAAATTGATAAATTAATTTTTGCATTTTAACTACTATATCTATTAAGGCCAAATGTACCAACACCAATTGCAGTTCCTGTCATAATCGATAGAAAATGCTAGCCATCGTTTTCCTGTCATATTGCGTGTGGCATGAAAATTTTCTCAAATAAATAAATAAAACAATTGTTAAATGGTTGAATCACTTTCCGTAAATGAAAAAGAAACTAACTACAAATATTTGTAAATAAATTAATATTATACTTAACTATTTAAATTAAAATCATATATTATTTTCTAATGCACTAAATAATTTAAATATTTAAATTTTCATACAATAATTAAAATTATTAATATTCAATCAACCATCATTTAAAAAGAAAAAAATTTAATATTTATATATGAAAAAATATGAAATTAATTACATAATATTATTTGGCCTCAAAAACCTTTTAAACGAAATTATCAATTAAATATTATTATATGTTGATATGATTGTAACACTTAATTTTAAATCTAATAAAATATTAATTGAATATCCGAATACAAATATTTATCGTAAAATTACAAAGAATAAAATAATTTACCGTATCTACTTATTGCAAATAAATTTCTTTCATCATCATACATAACTAAAATATATGTATATATACATTTTATATATGGATTTATATACATTAAAAATATAGAATATATACCTACATTAAGGATACATCATATATTATTTTATTCCTAAAAAATCCTTCAAATATATCCAATCTTTTATTGACGATAAAAATTCAAATAAAAAGATTAAATATATATATATAATATTTAATATATATATATATATATATAAATAAATTTCTGTATTACTCGTATATTCAATACATATCCAATTTCACCACATTATAATAATTCCAGTTCTCAAAATCATATCAATTCAAAATATTAAAATATGTTCTTGAAAATTATAGGATATTAAATTTAAAATTTTCAACTTACAGCAAAAATAAAAAATGTTTATTCTATAATAAAAGTTTTTTTTTTATGTTTGAAATAAAATTTGTTCAGTTTACTTGTATTAAAAAACTAATGATGGCGTTTTAAAATAAAAGAAAGTTTATAATATAGGAAGTTAAAGCTCGACCAAAGAATGGAAAACTTGTCTGTAATTCTTTTTATTGTCCATTTATGATTACAATTCCAACACAAAAAAAATCCTAAAATGGTTATTTAAATGTGAATAAAGCCTTAAGGTTTTATTATTCTAGACAGTATTATTTTTTACTGACAGTATCAGTATTATCTTCTAAGAATAAGTTTGTTTTATTATTATTGAAAATCAGGAAAATTTGTTTACCGGGGGTTTTACGCCTCACACTATTTTTAAGTATTTTGTTGTTGAAATATGGATGTCAAAAACAATTAGAAGGAATTTTATACTTTGTTACAAAAACATTTAACCTAAAGTTGATATTTGACATTTTCTTATGAATGCTGCTAATTTCTACAAAAATTTGTAAAACGTTAAAAAAAATAAAGTACAAAATCTGTATAGGTTATAAACGAAACAATTTTTAAATCTCTATAATTTGAAATAAAATTTGTAAAAAGGACTCATAAAAATGTTAAGAAATTTTTTTATTTTTTTTTTATTATTATTATTATTATTATTATTATTAGTCTTGAATCGATCACATTGAATTCAATATTTTGAATTGGATCATGTAAATAGTTCAATTTCACATTAAAATGCACAAAATTATAAAATTATGGAAAAAAAAATTTTTATTTTTTTTTGAAATACTAACCAATAGCATGCCCTATAACATAATTCCGGATTTTTCAAAGTGTTTGAAATCAGACATTATTGAAATATCTGTGAAAGACAGAATATATTAAAAGATAAAAGTTTTATGTTTTTTTTTTTTTTTTTTTGAAATTGAACTAAATTTTAAAATGAAAATATAATTTGACTATATCTTTTTTCTATATTTAATTCGTATCTTTTCTTCATATATGTTGAGATTTTTATATTTTTTAATTTTAAAACAAATCTATAGCTAAATATTTATCTATAGATGAAATTTTCATCCAAAAATAGTTATGATGAAAATAAAGAATATTTTTTCTATATAATATATCCTTTTTAAAATAATTTTTATCCATTTTTTTTTTTTATTCCGTAGATTTTATATGAGATTGACAATTGCATTCTTCTTTCTACAAATATTTTCGATTTATCCTAGAATATTTTTTCTTTTTCAATTACTTGAATTTTTATTGAAAATTGTTTTTTTATGAATATATAAAAAAAAAATGTCCTTCTTTAAACATTTATGATGTATTAGAACTGAAAATTAATCAAGGTAGAATTTAAAATAAGACTTTTAAGAATTCAGATTATAATATGATATCTACAAAAAAAAAAAAAAAAAAATTAATAAAGCACAACAATACTTTTAGACTGTAGTACGAGTATAAGAAGAAGCCTACCTGTAAAAAACAGAGGCTTATCTTGTAAAAAATAGAACAAATAAAAAGGACCAACAAAATTATATGTAGATAAATGATTACTTCAATTTTTACCTTTATGGTATAGTTTTGCTATGTCGACACCAGACAACAACAGAGAAGAATAGTCGGATGGTGAAACTATACAAAGGTGAATCTACTATACGCAAAAGAGTCCTAAAAATATCAACAGATATTTATATCTGGACGATATAATATATGTAAAAAAAAAAAAAAATTTTAATAAAATGGAGAGACAAATTTTTCTTTTTGCATTCAATTTTTAAGCCATATTTTTTTTTTTTTTAGGATTTTCTCCTTACAAATGGACATAAGAAAAAAAAACGAATTTATTTTCATGACAAATAGTACAAATACTAAAAAACAAAATACTAAAATTACAATTAAGTTTTTTTTTTTAAATTTTGATAATTTTTTTTCTTTTCTAAATAGTTTTTAAACTGAAAACTCTTTTGATATATTGTTATATAATAAAAAAAAAAAAAACTATTATACTGCAGATTATTTTCAAAAAGAAAATTAATTGGCCTTATTAAATACTTATCAAAAATGCTAAATCCTTTCTATTTTTATTTAAGAAAATATTTAATTTTTTTGATTTTGAATTATAAACAAAATTTATATTTGATAAAATTATTTTTCCTCATGAATTTTTATTTTATGTTTAATAAAAGATTATGTAATCATTATCAAAGTCATAGTCAATATTAAAGTTTAAAAGATTTATTCAAAATAAAAATTAGTTTAAAATACAATCATTCTATTGCTATTTCAGTTAAATTCATGGCATAAAAATGAAAGATATAGGAAAAATTAAAATAGGATTGTAATATGTAAATAATATTAAAGATGATTTAGAACTTAATATGACAGTTCTTTAACAGTCAATTTATGAGAGTTACATTCTTAAAATTCTTTTAAACTTTTAAGAGAGAACCTTTGGTTTCATTTTGCTATAAGAACGGATTGCCACACAATTTTAAATAGTATATCCCAACAAGACAAAATATTTTAACATTTTTTTCAAGATGGCTTTTAAAGAAAAATTTTGTCATTTACCAAAACACATTAAAAATCGTTTAGAATATTATGAATAATATTCGTAATTTCTGAAATTTGCTAGAATTTTATTGATAAGAAAAAATTATAAAAAATCTCAAGATACTTTCTACAATTTTAAGAAAACCTTATATAATTAAGAAAAATCATTAATGTAAAATTAATTCATGTAAAATTATAATTTTGAGTTCTGCATTTTATTTTGAAAAGTTTTGTAGAAGTATCTAAGTTATAGGTGTCTAAAAATAGCAAATTTTCTATTTTTATCTCCAATAGTAATTAAACATTGGAGGTATAAAACAATTTTATCTGGTAACTTATGCTAATTCTGAAAGATGCTTCTTTTCTCAAAAGATTCAAATTTCAAGGTTCTAAATTAAAGTATGCCGAAGATATGAAGGAAGCAAACTTTTGTAAAATGATCTCTTCTCACATGACGGTAAATTTAAACAGTAAATTGCAAAAATTTATTTGTCTAATGATTTAGAAAGCTAAGAAAATGACTAATACTTTAGCATTTTTAGATTGAAAAAGTGTTAAGCAGCACTTGATCTATACACAATATTGAAAATAGAGCTTTTTTAAGATTCGAAGAGCTGTATATCTGTAATGGGCGAAGTACATAAGGAAAACGTAAAAGTTGTCCAACAACATCTATTTTTTTAAATAACTTATCCATGGTTAAAATTTCATTGTTCTATCTTCAATGGTGTAGAAGTTTTATAAACAGATGGGCGGACGGACAGAGTAAAACTAATAAGTAAATTTTACAATTTTTTTTTTAAATATGCTAAAAAGCTTAATATTCACAAATTCACCGCTATTTATATTATCCAATTTATAAAACTTTAACAATATCTCTCACTTCTTATTTATTCTCAGCCAAACTTTTTTATTACTTGAACCAAAATACACATTCCTTATGATAGCTTTTTTTTTTTTTCCTAAGGGAGGTGGAAATCTTCCAAAGACACAAAGAATTTCCCCCTTGGTAGTGTCAGATTCTTACTGACTAAACCCACCTCCCCCTTTAGCCAATATAATGGGATGACCCCTTACCAGCGAACGCAGTATATTGGCTAGGGAGTAGGAATAGGAAAGGATAGGAAATGGATACGGAAACATTGAATTGGGAGTGGGACTGTAAGGAAACAATGAATCCGCCTATTATTATTACTATTTTGCTAACAGTGACTAAAGCCGACACAACAGTTACAACATGTAATAGTAGTATATAGTAGTACTACATGAGGTAATTATTGAAGGCAACCCCCACTGTCACTGTAGCGGTTACTATTATTGGTATTAGTATTCTTATTCTTATTAATATTATTATTATTTTACTACAGAATCACTGCCATCCGTGGATTACAACGTGCAGCAGTATATAACACCTTACTTGCATGATATAACCAAATATAGCCCTACTGTAGCAGCTATTATTATTATTACTATTATTATTACTATTATTATAATTATTGTTATTATTACTATTACTATTATTAATATTATTAATGTTATTATTACTACTATTAATTATACGATATACATTATTACGATATAAAAGTACTACATATTTTTAATTATTTATGAGCTGACCTGGGTTTGAACCCAAGAACCTTCGATTGAAAGGTTGGCGACTTAACCACTGCGCCATGAGTCAGATACAATTTTTTTATTCACTCTTTTATCAAAACATAATTTTTAAACTAACTTTTTTTAAATTTAACAAAAACTTCTACTGTATTTTTATTTCACTAAGATTTATTATTTTTTTATTATCTATTTTGTTATTCTTTTGTAATATATATTTAATTTTATTTAATCTACTTAATCAATTGAAACTTATTTACTTACTCTTTATTCTTATTTTTAATTGATTCAATGAACATGTCGTATAATTTATTGTATTTTACACATAAATTGACACATAAATATTTACATACTAATAATTATTCAATAGAAATACAAATAATTTAAGAGATTAAAAAAAAAAAATTTAAATTAAATACAAATAAATTTTCAAATTCTATTCAATTTCAATTGAATTCAAATTGGACATAGTGTTCCTACATAAATAATAAAAAAAAAAATTCCTTTTTTTAAGTCAATAAATTCTCAATTTCTCTTACTCCTTATTTCTTTTTTGTTTTTCATTAACATAATAAATTTAATTAAAAAAAATCAAATCTTTAACTAGATTTTGGAATTACCTTGGTCAGATATTTTTGGATAGATCAATAAAATATTCGAATTTCATCAAAAGTCTTCCTGTCATATAATAATTCTTCATTTTTTTTTTTTTTGCGAGAGTAATTGGGAATCTCGAAGGACACCAACGGGATCAACACGCAAATTCTTTTTCATAGAAAATTCTCTTTTGAAGTTGAACTAAATGCCACCTGACTGTTAAATTAAACATTAGGTACCTATTGTATAATGTGTACACTGTTTGGTTTAGGGATTTGGGAAAATGGGAATAGAAGAATTGGAATAAAGGAAATTGAGAAATATAGAAGATTATTGAATGTTGGAAGGATTATTTAGAACAAATATGTTGAATTAAGTTTTTTCGAATTGCGGTTTCTGATGGATTCTCTACTCAGGCTTCTCTTATATAAAGAATGAAAATTACAAAACCATTTTAGAGAGTATACTAAAGGTAACAAAAAGTAGAAAAAAAGGTTCGATTAGAAAAAGAATATAACATTAGATCTATTGCACAGTATTTTTCCACTTCAAGTTGTTTTAAAAAAATCAAAATCGTCTATCCCAATTTATGCTATACAGATTTGTTCGTCTTTATCTGTAAATATAAGTTACAAATTAGTTTTAAAGTTATTTAAAAAATCGGAATTTTAAAACAATGCATTTTATTATTTGAATATAAAACAAAAAGAATTCCAAGAAAATTACTTTTAAATATTTTTATAAGTTTCATATAAAGGTAAAAGAATTTCATCTATTTTCAATGATATAAAAAATGTGGTGGATCAGATGCGATCATTTAACTGCCCAATAAATTCAAGTATTTTTAAATATAATCGAAAAAGTTTATAACTTAAAATTACAATAAAATCAAAAACAACATGAACAAAATGATTTCCTTTTTTTCTTCTTTTAAATTATTTATTTTCATTTGTTTTTCTTCTTGTTTATATTAATTATTCATAGAAAATTTATTAGACAATTCACGTACTATTCATACTCATTCGAATTCACAGTCACCGCACCAACCAACTAAAATCAATAAATAATTTTTTTCTTTTTTCAATTAAACCTGAAACTAAACAATTTTTTCTTTTTAAATTGAATGAATAGAAATGATGACATACCACCAACACCATGTTTTCTCCTATAATGACGTCAACACTTTTTATTTCAATCATACTTAAAATTTTTAATTTTTTTTTCTTTTTGATAGCAAAACCAAAAATTATTTCGGAGAAAAAAAGTTTAAAGAAAGTAGTTAGTATTGAATAAATTCATACTTGAATAAACATAGGAAAAGTAAAATAAAATAAAAAAAACTTCATCTAATTTCTATATACCTAACCAATCATTTACAATTTTGCTCCTTAAATATTAGCTACATTATCTACCTGTACTTTTTCTATATTCATTTTCATTTTCAACTTGTAGTTAATATTTCTTTTATATATAGTACATATATATAGTTAATAAAATAGCACTTTTCAAATTCTTTAAAAGATTGGTACTGATATTAAATACTACTAACAATATTGAAAAACGAATCACTTATACTATAGATACATAATATATTTATATTAAAGTACTTTAAACCAATTTATATAACAAAGGCTTGAGGATAGTAAAATGAAAAAAAAAAAAATGTTTTTAACAAAAGCTTATTAAAAGCTCATAAATAATGTAAAACACGTTTGATTTCATTATTTCTCTTCTTCACAATTTCCGATTTTTATGAATTTATACCTCTCCCTCTTATTTTGGTTATTTTTGTGGTTTCTATTTATTTTGCACAATAACACCATCTTTTAAAAAATTCAAAACCTATCATTCGTGGTAAGAAGTCAACCAAGAAACAAACAATCAACCAAACCTCCCTCTAGGATTTTTTTATACACTCATATTCACCACAAAACGCGAACAATTTTTTTTATTGCTATTTTCATTTGGTTTTATATTGGTATTTTATATTGTATTATGTATTTATTTGTATAAAATATAATGTACTCGTACATATACACAATTTATTCTTTAGGTGAAATGAAAATGAACCAAATAGAAAAAATTATTTTATACGTTTATTTTAGATTCAATGTATTCACCAATACTTTAAGGGACTAATAATAATCCATCTAAAATACTTTTAATAGAAGGATGGAATATGTATAGTCTTGATCAGCTTTTAAATACAATACAAGCTCAAGTAAGAAATTTTCAAATTAAAAATACACAATCTAAAATCGACATTTAATTAAAAAAATTTCCAGAGGTTCGGATTTTCTTTTTGAAATTTAAAGTAACTTTGGAACTATCTTACCTTCTGTATACATATAAGGTACTAAAATAATTCATAATTACAAATCCCAGCGACATTTAATCTCTCGGAAAATGAACACTTCGATTCCAATCTGAAGTTTTCAATGAAAAGTTTTGTATGCTGGTGAACTGAATATGTCTGATATGGAACTAAATCAAAAGTTAAGTTGGTTGAACCATATTCTTTTCATCTTCCGATCGTCTTAACATTTATAAAACATATATAAGACCAAAGATGGGGTACAACGAACCCATTTAGGTGGAAGCCGACAAAACGACATTGAGATTTCTTCGACAACGAGATTAAAAGTCTGATGGCTCCATTTCAAACCTTGGAAAGAGAGGAAAGGGAGTGTCTGTATCCATCTCTATGTAGTTAAAATTTCTGAAGTATAGTTCAAAAGTCTTGGTTCGTACTTTAGGTTATGGCCATTTTCCAATACAATATACTAAGTATACGCAAGAAAAGCGCAAGAATATAAATATCTATATTTTAGTAGTCAGTGATGTATCCTGAATAAAAATAAAATAAAAAGCTTATAAATAAATAGCTTATTATAACTTATATTTCCGATCATTGTACTTTTTTGTATCAAAAAATATCAGGGGAAAATATACTTGAAAAAATTGATTTAAACAAGAGGTAATGATGTAAGACTTTTGGTAAGTGTATTTGTGTTCGATGGTATTCAAAACAAAAAGAAATTTCTCTAACCATAATTTAAAAAAAAATTATTCGAGAAATTTGTAAAATAATTTACAAAATTGCGATAACAAAATTGCGATCTTTCAATTTATAAGTGAATTGAAGCAGTAAGAAATTGATTGGGTTTTTTCCAAGGTGTAAATTATTTACAGCAAATTTAAAATTTAAGATATAATGGAATAATTTTTATTTCCGTTTCATATAAAATCATTTTTTTCTAGCTCAATATAATCATCATAAATCATATCCGATTGTATACTACTGAAACTTATTGATGTTTTTACAAATATATTGCTGCTTACCATCATTTTGTGTACCTTGTGGCTTTGAAATGAAAAAATGTTAAGTTAAGACAGTAGACAGAATATAAATTTGTTGTAACAAATGAAGTTCTTTTACTTTTCGGAAACTTGAACCGAAAAAGATATGAAAAAATCATACAATGAAGAAAAATTTTACCAAGTATGTAATTTGTAATTAAATATCTGAATGACCGATATATTTATTTAAATCCCATTTGAAGATACCATGAGCATACATTTTAATTTATAATAGAATTTCGAATTCTGATTTTCTTTTTAATGTAATATCCATTTCTTAATTACATATAGATAGAAAATTTGGAGTTAGGGAAAATAATTAGCTTTATTTATTTTTTTTATAATAGTTTAAGAACTTTTTTGCAAGTTCTTAAACTATCTTAAAAATGAAACATCTGTTAAATGTTATGTAGGTAATTTTTAATAAACTGGTAAACTTGAAACAATTATTTGATATGCGTTATATAGAACAAATCAAATCATACATAAAAAAAATTAGTCTCCTACAGATATGCAAATATTTCTAAATATATAAATATAACAATTCTTATACCAAATTAACCTGCCTGTGGAGGCCTCGTTGGTCTAGTGATTAAGCGCGTGGCCTATTAACAGAGTGAGTGCGGGTTAAAATCCTGCAAAGGTAGGTAGTTTTATTAATTGAAAACAAATCCCGCTTGCTACCAAATATAACGTAAATATAAAATGTATAATATAAACAAAATAAATAATATTAGTGTATAATTTAATAATAGTATTCGACCTATAATTTCCTTAGTAGCCGATGGTTTTGTAATATTGCAATATCCTATTTTGATTTGTAATACTAATATAAATAAATAAATAAAAAAAAACCTGCCTTTGTGTGAGACCTATAATATCCTTTATAGTAGTGGTAATATTTATATAAATAAAGTAGATAAATAGGAAAGACTTCAGGCCTTTTTTTTATTCTTTATTTAGATCTTATATATATAACTTACAAAAAAAATTTTTAAAATATCCGTTAACTGATAGACTTCAGGGCTTTAAATACCTAGTTGCTAAGCTTAACGCTTTCACAGTAGCAATTTTTAATTGAAAGAAAAAATAACTGAAAATATAAGACAAACTTTTTTTATCATCAAATATAGTGTGAATATATAATATATATATGTACTTATAACCTATATGTATTTAAGTTAGAGCCATAGTAGCCGATGATTTTGTATTATCTCTTATATCTGATTTGTAATATAAACACATAAATAAGTAAAAACAAAGTTTTAATAGAATTTGAAGAGAAAAATTCTAAAATTAGTGCTTATTGTTTTTTTAGAACTTTTTTGGCTAAGAAACTTATTTAAGACTATATTTATTGGAGCGTCGCTTTGCTATGAAAAGCTTTTAACACAAGAAAGATGTAATACCAATTAGTGTTTTAAACTACACTAATACTCCAATTAGTGTAATACTTTTAGTGTTTGTTTCTCAAAATTACAGATTACTACCATTAATTATTAGGAAGATACACGGGATCAAAGTTTACTAAAAATTATTTTTATATAAATGGCAAATTTCAAACCGCTCAATCTATATAGTGGGTCTAATATTACTTATTTTCCGAGCCTTTCATCTATTACTGAACATTTTATCTATTAATAAACATAAAATAAAATGAAAATAATATTTTGCACTTTCTACATAATCAAAGTGGAAATTTTACGTATTATCTAATGCCTATTTAGGTAGGTATAGCCTGCAGATAAACACTTATCGCAGTTTAACCCCGTTATGATATCCTGGATCAGTGTTTATGCTAATTAAACAATTGAGAAACAACTGAAATTAAACAATTATAAAGTACTGTAAAAAAAATGAAAGATTGATTCCTCTGCCTCTTCATCTATGTGGCTTCTGTAAAAATCACATGAGGGAAGTCCCAGCCTTTTAGCATATCTGCCTACCAGTTAATGTTCCGTTAAAACCCCTAGTACATTACATATATTGCGGCGATTTAGGAAAAAGAGTTTAGTTGATAGTTTAACATCTATTATAGGCCAAGTTTGTTTGGCCATAGCGTAAGAATTAATAGAGAAGCACCTGCGATTTATGAGTGTATTGGCTTTTTGCTCGGCCCAATTTACAAATTGTGATAGGAATCCTGAGATTCTCCTTTTCTTGGAGAATTTAGAGGTTTGTACCGCTCCTGGTGAGTTTCTCAGCTCAGCAATTTCCAATGAAGCCCCTGTGTTCAAAAGTTGATATCACAAACTTCATCCGGTTCATTTATAGATGAGGGGTTCAATTAAAGATGATATTCATTACGGACGACCGCTGAGCTAACTGAGTAGGATTTCAAGGCTTCAATAGCAGTAAGATTATCAGTGAAGATGTGAACTTTTTTAGTGCAGACCACATTTCCTTTCAGCAGATTCATTGTCTCGTTTATTTTCGCTTGAAAGACGTTGCAATGGTTCGGCAAACGAAAAGCTACATTAATGTCTAGAACATAGGAAACTTTGTTCTACTGCCAACTTTCTTGTCCAATTTGGAGCCATCTGTACATATTTTAATGGTGTCTTTGTTTAGTGGGAATTTCTTATCCCCTCAGGGAGGTCCCCTATAGGTGCTCCCTTATCCCCTATAGGTGCTGACAATTTTATTGAACGAGAGAGTAGGTACAGAGTAATCGATATTGAGTGGGTGTAATTTGTTTTTTAAGAATAGAGCAGTATCCTTTAGTGTTGGAGGTGAATTGTATGATGCGAATAATGATTAAATTTAACAAATTTTGAAACTAAAACACGTACATAAGATTCATGAAACCGGATAAAAGTAAAGATAAATTTGATAATAAAAATAATCAAAAATAGGCCGGATAAAATAACGAAATAATGTTTAGCTATAGCCCAAGTATCAAAGGAAAAACAATTATTACAGTGATGATCTTCTATAGATATATAAATGTTACTAGGTATACAAATGTAAATAAATATTTACAGTTATAATAATAATCATAATAATCTTAACAACAGTGAGTTTTAGTAATGTTATTTTATTCCTAAGTGATATCTACGTAATATTAAAGAAAATAAATAAATAAAAATGAATATGTTAGAAATGAAAAAAATAGAAAAACTCTTATAAATTATATTATGATCTTTTCCTTTAAATTTAAATTATTTCTGCTCCAGAGTTTCATAATACAATTTACAAAATATATGTAAATATACAAAAAAGAAAACTTTTTTGATCGTTTAAATTCAATTAAAAAAAAATTTTTTTTTTTTGAAAAACAAATAAATAATTGAATTACTAACAAAAATTTTGCTTTCTTTTTTGGATTATGATCAAAACTATTTAAATATTTTTAAACATTAAATTTTCTTTTATACTTTTTCTTCTTTTTGAAATAGAACAAAAATTTCCCAACTAAAATTGAATATTTTCATTGTAGAAAATTTCTAACCTTCTAACTTTTGAAAAATTTCTACAATGACAACCTTTTCAAAAATTTCTAAAATTCTATTAACGTGTCTTACAACAATCACATTCCCTAAACTATAATAATTCTATGAATTTTTTATTAACTTACAAATAAAACCTTAACTTGAATTAATCCAATTACATTGTCGAACAAAAGTAAAAGACAAAAATTTAATTCGTCTTTATTGTAATCAAAAAAAAAAAAAAAAAAATAGAAAAACTTTGTAAAGTAAAGCTAATATTAAATTAAATCAGTTTAATTCAAAGTAACTAAGTTTCACTACACTAGTATTACTTACACTTTTACTTATTAATGTTATACTGTATTCATATAAAATTACCATTTTCTTTACGCACAGTAATATAATATTTATGAGATGCATGATTTTTTAAAGAGACCATTTTAATTCCAAGTTTATGGGATTTCTTATAATACTTTAATAGTGGATAAATAGACGTATGTATATGTAAAAAATTAAAAACGCTAAAAATATAAGAGCTCATAATATATGTTAAAAAAAATTTGAACTAAGCCAAATTCCTTAAGATGACAAAACGGTATACACCAACAAAATGTTGTTATTTTAATTGGGTAAGTTGGTAGACATCCTTATTAAGTAAACAAAATGTAGAGACAAGACTGTGTTTCTCGTTGACATTTTCATTACAAACTATATAATAAAAAATCTTATATCGCTATAGATTTAGATTTTTTTTGTCACTAAAAAAGTTATAACGAAGCATGTCATGTGTTTTTCAAATTTAAATTTTTTTTTAACGAAAAAGTAGAAAAAAATCTTTACGGCGGGCAGCGGCATATACCGACAAAATTTCGTTTAAATTTCAGTTGTTGGAAATTTTGTGTGCATATCAGATCAAATGTCTTTTAACAGCAAAAAATTAAGTTTTTTTGTAAGTAAAGCGAAATTTTGAAACGATAATTTTGGGTGATAACCGCTTTTGGTAAATAATATCTAAGAAAAAAAGTTTTTTTTTTTAAATACAGACATGGTAAAAATATTGCAAGTGATGCAAAAATGACCGATTTTGACATGACCGAAGAAAAGAGAGATTTATTTAAGGATTGTTCCAGCTCTAATTATGAACTTAAGACATTCACATCTAAAGTTAATGATGATGAAGAGTATGATGAAGATCCAATTTTAAGAACCAAAATAATATAACGAGTAATATCGGCTTCTCCATTGAAAGTATATTTGTGTAACAGCAAATGCCGATTAAAAAAAACATCTTTAAAAAGCTGTCAAAAAGAACAAAAAATGCATTGCGATGAATTTGGTCAAGTACCATCAGATAAACATTTTTATCTTGAGTGTTTTTTGAAAGTACCACTGTGCACTTATGTGCAAAAACTATGTGCAATTTTTACTCCCTCTTTTGAAAAGTTACTGTCCGCGAATACCATAACCATTCATTTTTTAGATTAGACCTAGAATTAGAATTGTAATTTTTTTATTTATGACAGGATCGAAGCCTTTTAAATTAAAAATTATGTATAAAATATAATAACAAATGAATAGTATTTAGTTGAATGTGTACTTAATTAAGCACAAGCAATTTGGTACCTTTCTTTTTTATTTTCAAAACTTTTACTAGAAAAAATAATAAAACTAAGTTCTTACCATTTTCTTTCAAAAAACTATTTGCTAATAATATGTACAATACACCTATGTATATACAACGAATAATTCTGTAAATACAATTTATATTTTATGTATAAATAGAAAAGTTTCCATACCTAAAATATCATCGTTTTCTCTAAATTTCCCTATTTAAACATATATGAATACACTTAATATAAAGGTACATATAGCTATAAGTTATAAAGTATTTTTACAACATCCACATAGTAAATACTAAAGATAAGTGGGAGCGAAAGTTTTGTTTGCATTTTAATAATATAAATTCACCTGCTCGTATATGCATTTTTCAACAATGAAACAACAAGTAATAATGAAGTTAAGAAAATAAAAGGAAAAAAAATAAAAGACATAAAAAAGTTTTTGCTTCCCGATAAAAATATCAATGCACGGCAATACAGAATATATGAAAATTCCAAAAGGGATTTTCAAAATACTGAAGTAAATTTAAAATTTAAAAATAAAAAAAAAAGTAAAAACATAATTTCAAACGAAGTGACAATTTAATGGTGTATCATATTATCCTTAAAATATAATCTACAAAATCTAGGATTCATGTTTATTATTATTGATTCTGTTTTTCGGTAGATATATACTTAGACAATACTTAGAGAGGAACATATATAGTAGTATATTTACAGTTGAGTAGTATAACAGTCCAACACAATAAATTCGAAATCAAAACTACAAAAATAAGTGTAAATCTTTAACTATATGATTGCTAATAAAGCACTATTATAATATATTAGGTGTTTTTTCCACTTACATTTGCATATATAAAAAATAATATTATGTTATATGTTTCACCTATGAAACTGTTGAAAATTTTAAAAGTTCTTAATATTTTTGTACATTCAAAAAATGTTTATAATTCTATAATGCATATACAAAATACGAAAATACACTCTGAAACCTTTATTTAATTTTTTATTAATTACAGACTGAATAATACTCGAAGTTAAAGTACAGATCCTATATTAAACTCATTCCTTAACAGAGCTACATAGTTGTAAACATTAGAGAAAATAAATTGCCAATATTTGCCAAATTATAAAAATTTTAATTGACGTTAAACCACAGTTACTTACTTTCTTACGATCAAACCAATTCTAACAAAATTTTATGAAAACGTTTAATAAAACCTTGGAGTACATTAGAAAAACAATAATATATCAATTTCTTATAGTACATAAAAATTTCAGTTTACATAAACTGCAGTGAATTCAAATTCAGTTGAAATAAAAATAAAATAAATTTCCATATACACAAATCTCCAAACATATATGTAAAGATACATTATATACTTGTTCATTTGTTTTCTCTGCTTCTTCTTTTTGAATTTTGAAAAAAAAAACAAGTATCAACAGTTGCATTTTTCTTCTCCATGTTCCAATTTTATCCTTTATTTTTTACATACCGAAAACAAACTGTACTTTTTTTTTATTTATTTTTAATTTTTTTTTTTGTAAGGAATTAAATTGAAACGTGCTATATTGTAATGTAACGTTTACAGATTGATTTCCAAAGAAAAACAACAACAAAATATAATATAGATATATTGAATGATAACCATTTACAGCCTAACAGGTATGCAATCAAAATTGCATATATTACTTATATACGTACTAAGTATAGTACATACAAGTACATTGGCATTGCTTTATATTTTGTCAACACAATTTTATACGATCATCATTAGAATTCATTCAAATGAAAATAGAATAAATAAAAAAAAAAATGTTTTTCAAAATGTAAAATATATCATAGGAAATTATTTGAATCAATCCATACTTATAAAAATGAAAGTTAGATAAAATAAATTTTCATAATAATGAAAGGAACTTAGATGCTAACATAAAACATTTCTCTGATAAATTGAAGTATAATCATATATATAGATGTTTACATTTCATTGATTTCAATTTAAAAAAATTTAAAACATTACGATAGGTGCTGTTGTGATAAACTTAAGATTTGTCAAACTTAAAAAAATATATTATACAATTGAAAATTCGAGAATAAAACGAAGATTAGTATTGTGCTAAATTAAATACATTATGATATATTAAATTTTTTTTTTTGAGAAATTGAAAAATTCCATTTATTGAATAAATAAAAGCTACATTTAATTTTGACTGGAGGCATTTAAATGTTTTCTTTTTTCAGAACACATGTTTATGCCTATAATGTATCTATAAAACAACTAATATAAGAATCGTACTAATGCACCTATCGTCCGAAAGGATAATTCCGGTCACGCCATATACCCGGTCAAAACCTATGGAAATATTTAAAGCAGTATATCAAATTCACTGAAATGATCAAGGCTCTTATTTAACTTCTCGAAAAGGTACATTATAAGATCAACACTTGCGGAATCATAAAGATCAACGGCGAGTATTGTGCATCAAGAAACAAATCTATAGGATATTTAAAAACCTTTTAGTGTACAATGTGTCAATTACTTTAGAAAGAAGAGAAATTGTAGTAAAAGTTTCGGATCATTTTTATTACATTTTTTTAGGAAATGGGGATGTCTGTACATCCTTTCATTGTAATTCAAAATATTTTTCAATTATTTTGAAATAAATTAAAAAGTTATTTAAGTTATCGCGTAGCTTAATAAATTAATGTTTAATAAACTAGTAATTTATAACTTCTACGGGGGAGGCAAAGCAAAAATTAAATTTATAAAATAAAGTGCAACTAGTATTCGCCAGCCCCTCGAAATTCGAAGTGTTTTAATTAGCAATTACAATACAGTATATACAGTACAGTTTCTTTATGATTTTATTTAAAATGTAAAAATACAATTTTCAATAATTAAAGCCTTTATGAATTTAAAATTTCTTTGCAAATGATAATTTTTGTAAAAAAAACGATTATTATTATCGTTTAGAAGTTGCCCTTGATTTATTGAGTGTTGGATACTCAATATATACCTATTATATATATATATTATAAGAAGCCTAAGATGGTAAATTATTGAGTAAAAGGGTATTAAATGTCTATCAATACAGATTAAATATTATAATGATATTATGATATGTAAGAATTTATTTCGTTTAAAATATAAAAAAAAAAAAAAAAACAGAACTGAATCGAACTTGCAAGATTAAAAGCAACTATTAATAACCCCACACTCTACCGCTGTACTAAAACCTAAATTGAAATCTGAATGATTATATTCAGTTATATTCTGAAATTCCTACTCCTACCATACAACCAATGTTTTAAAATTTTTTACCGAAAAGAAAAAATAAAACAAAAATTTAACGGAATCAAAGAGCGTCTTTTTTGAATATCTATATTATAGGTATAGATTATACATACTATATGATACATATGTATATACTTTACATGGGTTTTTTATAAAAATGGAAAATTATTAATGAAAATCAGAAAATTTTGAAAAATATTAATCTAATTAAGATGGCTGTACTGAATATTTATCATTTAAAAAGAAAAAAATGAAAGTTGGTTGGTAAATCATAGAGTAAAAGGATTTTAAATGTCTGTCATTTACAGATTAAATATTATGATATATCAAAAATATTGACCATTAGAAATAAATACTGAAATCAATTTTAAAAGAAGGGCCTCTCTGGCCTATTTGGTAAGAGCACATCGAGGGAGTACGGGTTCAAATCCCATACATGTTGTAAGAATAATTCACCCTTACGACATTTACAACCACTCCCGAAACGGAAAGGCTATATGTAATTATGTGACATATATGTGGCTAAGGAATAAACTAAAAAACAAAAAGTTTAGTTCCTTTAATAATTGTAACCTAACCTTTTAACTTGTTTATATTGATTTAAAAATTCATTATAAAACAATTTTAAAAAAATAAAATACATAAAAAATTTCGAAATATAAATAAAATACAATATTTGTTAACAGCAAAAAGCTCGTAAGTTTAAAAATTAATATTTGAATTACACAAAAAAGTAAAAAAATTATTTTGTCAAGTCAAATGGGGAAATTTTTAAAATCTATTGTTACTGGACTGGATTATGAAAAAAACACGTAGAGTTCAACAGATTTAACTTAAACCAGGAACTGAAAATTTATTTCGTTCGATTTTGTTTTACCAAAGAAACCTAAATAATACGGTTTTGGTCCTTTTATTCTCAAGTACATTATTTTGATTTTGTGATAATGAAAATTAAAAACCGGTTAGAAAATACATATTTATCATTAATCATTATAAAAAACAATGCTTTTAAACAATAAAAATAATATTATATTACACTGTTAATTATTCATTATTTTACTGGTAACCTAAATTATTTATTCATTTTTAATTAGAACGGAAAATGTGGAAAAATATTTTTTTCAATTTCGGGTTACATTTGCGATCCTGAAAAAATTACGCTTAATATCGTTATTTTGGTTTTGTTTTCATTACGTTTCCAGCCCCTGATTTAAATATTACATTATACCAAAAATCAGTTATTCAGTTAGTTAAAAATCAGTATCAAAAATTTTTAACACACCGTTTGGTAAATTTATATTTTAAAGTTTTTAGCAGCCACAAGAGAAAATAAACATTCATTTCTTTACTTTTAATTTTATTATTTATTATTCCTATATGCCACATCATTTGTCAATTGGGTGTTGAAAAATTTTTAAAAGTCAGAATGCCAAAAATTTGTTTTTTTCTTTGGACACATTTTATATAAACTTTATATTTTATTTACGACAAATTTGCAAAGGTATCTAAAAATTAAATTTTTATTTTAACTACTAATAACTCTTAAACAAAGTTTAAGCAGAACTCTTAAATAGATAGTACAAAATTTCAAATTTTTCAAATTTCAATCTTAAATTTGAACGTATTTATATTTTCATAAACATTGAATCATAAATATCAAGGTTCTAAATAAAAGCATTCCAAAGATGCGGAAGAAGCTTAATCCTGCAAATTTTATTTTCACATAACGATAAATTTAAATACTAAATTACAAACGATTTTATAAATTTTTCATTGATTTATTAACCTCAAAAAAATTTTTTTTGTTTCGTTTAATGTTTTAAGATTGAAGAATTAGCAGAACTTCATATAAAACTTGAGATAACATTTAAAAATAATAAGTAAAAAAATAATTTTTAAAATACATATGCTTTTATCAAAACCGAATTCGCCCCCTAAAAAGTAGAAAATAAAATTGATTGCAAAACTTTAGCTTTTTGGATTGTTATAATATAAAAGTGAGTTGCTAGTGCAAGCATTTTGGACTGTTATAATATAAAAGTAAATTGCTGGCATAAGGTTAAATAAAAATCTGCGATATTTGAGGTTCGTGTTTCTTTTGAATGACAAATAAATAAATAAATAAACCGACAGCGACGAGTTAATGTAAAAGCATATAAAATAGAGTTTTGCCAAACTTAGACAGACTTTATCCATAACTAGTAAAGCTACATAAAAAGTTTGTTCGACAATATTTTTTAATGAGATCTATTCGTAGTTAAAATTTTATTGCTTCAACTTAAACCATATAGAAATTTTGTAAAAACAGATGAACGTTAAACTAAAAAACAGCGTTAAACTAAAAAACAAATTAAACAAAAATTTAAATGTTCTGGAAACATAAAATATCAAATCTATCGCAATTTTACCACATCAATAAATTGAAAAGCAAAATAATCTGTTAAAAAATTAGCCTACAAATTTATTCAAAAGCCTACCTTTTTAGATGGAAATATAAAATTTAAATTACCTTTCGAGATTCCTACCTCTCAATTAGGATTTGTTTAGCTCAATTGAACTGGAGAAATTTCTTATTTTGAATTAACATGCATGTGATGCTTTGATACAAATCGAAACCAAAACCTGTACAAAACAAACCTGCGATACTTTGGTACAAATCGCAGGACGCTGTACAAAAGAAGAACGAATCGATAACCCAAAATGAAATTGTTATTTTATCAAATTTTAATTGTTTAATAGATTAGGTATTTTTACTTACAACACTTTTATAAATTATTTTTATTTTTTTAATAATTTGTTATCTATAAATATTTTTATACATGATTTTAAAATATTATGATATACATATATATTGTAATATTGTAATTGACATTTAATTTAATATTGAAAATCTTAACAAATTGTGTGAATTTTAAATCTACGATTAAGTCTATCAAAACTACTCAGCATGTTCTTTAAATTTTAATAAATTATATGTAAAAACTAATTTTATATAGAAAAGAGGACATTTTAAATAAATTTTTTTTTTTTTTTTTAATTAAATTTAATAAAACTGACCACCATTATCTTTTTATTTTTTATTTGTTATTTGTAACTATCATATTTTTTCAAAAGAAAATTTTTGTACAAAAAAAAATTTAATTAAAATTCTTTCAATTATTTAAGGTACACGCAATGGATTTCAGATGAATTTTCAGATATAAGCATGGACATAAAAAAATTTACAAAGAAATAAACAACTCGTTATTTTTGAATAATTTAGTTTAATATACATATGTATATAAAATATAAATACTTTTCAGAATATAAAATATGGTGAACCAAAGGTATGCTTTTGACATGAGTGAAAGATGCAACTTTAGGGAAAATTAAATTTTTTTTTTTTTTAATTTTCTTTTTGCAAGTATGTATGTATAAGTTGTTTTTTTTTAATGAAGAATTGAAGATACAATGTATATTGAACAGTAAAACTAGTACAACCAACATTACATTTTGTATATACGTGTATAAGTGCACCTAGAAACCTACATAACATTATAAGTTTTTGTTTTTTTAACTGTTTTATATGATTTGTAGATTAATATCCTCTTTATATAGAAAATACAGTGAGCGATGAAATGATGATGTTAAAATGATGTAAAAATGAGAAAAGTTTTTGAATTATTTTTCGTCTTTTTTTTTTGTTTTTTTATTTAAAAAATTATTTATCATACATACAAATCTTTATATAACCGTAGAATAAGAGAGTAGATAATTAGAAAACTTTTTAAACCCTTTTTTTTTTTTCATTATTATTTATTTTTACTTTCCTGGAATAAAAATCGAAAAGAAAAAAAAAAAGAGTTACTGGAAAAACTTTTAAAAAATAAATATTATTTTATGTTCCTCATTCAATGATGAGTATAGTTTCAGTTAATACAAAAGAATATTGAAAAATAATTGTCTTTTCAATAAAATAATTTTTAATTATTGTTATTTTTGATATCAAAAAAATTAAATCACTCAATCACACTATTAATTAATTTTATTTTATTCTATAAAGCTTACTTCAAATGTAAAATCCCATGTAAAATTCCATATAAACTTAAAATAAAAAATTTCAGATTCATGGTATTTTCTTGGGTCTACAACTAAAGCCGGTTTACCGAAATCCAGTTTTATCAAAATCGGATTTTTTAAAATCCGGTTTTTTATTTATTTTTATTTATTGCTTTGTTAACATATTTTTAATGGGTTGGGTACGAATACTCGTATCTCAAAATCTCGTTTTCTTTTTTTGTATTTTAATTATTGAAAAAAGGCGTATAACCCTGATTTTGTACACAAATATTCGATTTCACGTCAATTCACAAAAAAATAATTGATAGAGAAAATAATAATATTTTCTAATTCATTAATTTATTACTCTAATAATATCCTAAAATTCAAAATCCCAAAATTCAAAAATCCCAAATTCTAAAATCCCAAAGCCGTTTTGTTTTCAAATATTATGCAAAGAACGTATAGATCTGAATTTCTAACCAAATCTAAAGCCGTTCCTAATTAATTTTTTTACACACATACTGTAAGTACCGCTAAACAAATTATTAAAACCCTGATTATATATCAAATCTAAGATCTCTCGTAATGCAGAATTTTGCATATATATATATATTTAAATATTTTGGAAAAAGCGGCAACCTAGATTTTGTAACCAAAAGTAAAATTCCTTCTAATTCAAAATCCTGCAGATAAACTTTTCTGTGAATTGTTCTTTCTGGTAATTGGCGGGGTACCCAAATATTCAATAAAAAAGAAATAAATATTTTAGTACATCTTCCATAATTGATTGTAAACAAATCGAAAAAACCGGATTTTTAGCAAGAACTGGGTTTTAAAAAAACCGGATTTTGATAAAACAGGATTACGGTAGATTGGATCTCGTTACGTGCGCTTATATTCTTATGTAACCGTATATTAAAATATCTAAAAGCTGCACATTTAAATAATACTATCAAAAAATTTAAAGAATTAAGTACAATGTTTAATAACAATTTTGCGAAAGCCTCGATGAGCTAGTGGTTAAGAGCGTATAAAATACGTTGTAAACACTGAGGAAGTGTGCAGTGTGCAAAAATAATTTCCGCTTGCAACATTTACAGCAATACCTGAAAAAGAAAGGCTATGTAATTTTGTTGCCACATTTATATGGCAGGGGAATAAACTAAAAAAAAAAAAATTTTTTTTTTGCTTCATCATATTTTTAAAGCATATTTGATTCTAACAATTTTCAATTTTATTCGATATCGAATTTTAATAATGGATATGATAATAAAATACGGTACGATATAAATCAGAAAATTTTCTTCAAATACACATTATATTGTTTCAAAGAGCATCTATTAAAGTACTAAATTATAATTGTGTATCAATTGTATTTGATAAAGTCTTAATTTTATTTATTATATTTCAATTAGATTGAAAAATAAAAAATAAAATATAATGGAAAATAAAAATTAAATCTTTTTATAAACAAAAATAGAAAAATTATGAGTTTGCAATCGCTGATAACTTTTATAGAAAATTACATTTAGTTTTCAAAAATATATTCCCCACTTTTTTTTTTAGTGCATTTCCCTGCCACATAAATGTAACAAATAAATTACACAGGCTTTCCTTTTCAGGCGTGGTTGTAAATGTCGTAAGGGAGAATTATTCTTACGACATGTGTGGGATTCGAACCCCACACTTCCTCGGTGTTTTTAGAGCGTATTTTATACTCTCTTACCCACTAGGCCACCGAGGCCCCATATTTCACTCTTTTAACCAAAAAAAAACAAGAGGTAGAAGGCAGCACCATTTATATTTTTATATTTTTTCTATAAAATCATCATTACTATTTAATTTGTAAATTATTTTGAATACAAAATAGAATTTTAGTTAATTTGACCAGTAATATAAAGAAAATAAAACTTTGTAATTTTAGAATATTTAAAAAATTGTGGCAAACAAAAATAATTATTCATCTATCTTTTTATTCATAAAATATAATTTACAAACATTTTTATAAGAATGGAAAATTAAAATATCTAAAAAAAATTTACTTATCAGTTTCGCTTTCCGTTCGTCCGTCTGTTTATAAAACTTACGATCTATAAAATAGAAAAATGAAATTTTAAGCATTGATAAGTCCCTTAAAAAAATAATGTTGAAGAACCACTTTTTTATATAACTCCAGCCATAGCAGTTTTTTAGTTATATATAGTTACCGAGCAACAGTCTGTTTGTTTGTTTTTATTGTCTTTTGGAAAATGTGCATTTTTAAAAACCTTTGGTTTTACATTCGTGTTTGTTTAAGTTTTGATTTGGCTTTGAGTTTAGCTAAAATTAATTCTGTTGTATGAGTATTCTTTCACAATAATACTTTGAAAAAGAAAAGATATTTCTTTTGATAAACTATAACTAAATATTCTTTTAAAACTAAATAACTATATTAAATTTTGATAATTCTTTAAAAATTGAATCTTCTAATTTTTGTTTTTCTGTAACAAAAAAACATCAAATAAAAAGTAAAATTTTAAATATTCATGAATAAATAACCTTTTTTATTTCATCATTCAAAATAAATTACATCACAGTTCATTACAGGTTTAAAATATCTTAACTTTTTTTTTAAGAAAGTAACTAAAACAAGATATATTAAATATTTCTTAACACAGTTGCATTTCATTCTCTTTACTTACCACACTTTTCTATTTGATTACACGGTAAAGTTTCTTCTAATTTTAATGCAACAATAACCAAAATGGAAACTATTAATGAAGGCAGTTACAACAACAATGAAAAAAATAATATCAGAAAAATTAATTCTAACATCAGTGGCTTTCAAATATTTACAGTTCATTTATTAAAAAATACAACGGTAATAAATACATTTGTTAAAAAATACAATACAGTGGCTCGCATGCGTAAAAATGAGCTTAAACTCTAATCTCACTTTTACAAAGAAAAATTGAACCTGAACTCGTGATTTTCAAAAAACGAGATTTGAGTTGAAGCTCCGTTTTATGCATACGAAGCAGTGTCTTAAATGTTCTATATTTCATGTAGATATATAAAAAGTAAAAGTTGTAAAAATACCTTTCTTTTTAAAATTTTTGCACAACTTGTACGAGATTTCATAATTACCGAACAGAAGTAAATAGATTTTAAACAAAAGTTTTAAAGGCACTGTCATGACTATTTTAACATTTGAAAATATTTCCCAACAAAATCTGAAAAATTTATTCATATCTTCCCTATAATACGTCTAATAAACTTCTTCTTCTCTTCCTTTTTCTTCATCTTTTCTTAAGTTTTTTTTTTACGATGTGTTGATAGCATTCTAAAATACAACTTTCTTTTAAGTTTTAAGTTTTTCTTTTTATTATTTTTAGAATCAAATAATGATGAATAAAAATGAAAATGGAAAAAAAAAAATCTGATAACTTTTTAAGAACTTTTTAAGAAATTTTTCCCTAAAAGAAAATTTGCCATCTTTGCACAGTCAATGTCGAAACTATACACATATGTACATCTGTATACACATACATATATAGTTATTAGATTGATTCGTGTGTATTCATCGGTACAAACAAACATCATTTAAATAATTTGGTTTTGATCCCATTACAATTTTACAAAGCCAAAAAAAAAAAGAAAAATCAACAAAAATTTTTTATTCAAATAAGTAGTAGTAAGAAATAGATACATTGAGAGTGATGTCCTGTCTTTTAGTTTTCATAGATAAAGTTATTGAGAAAAAAAAAATTTTTTTTTTGCTGTGTAAAAGTTTTTTAATTTCTCTGAAATTGATTCTTAAAAGAAAATTTTCTTAATGTAAAACCGGAATATGAATATTTAAATAAGAATCAGTGACAAATCGTATATAACTTGTTAAGGTACTTCGCCAAGCTGATTTTAAATTACTTTTTTAAAAAAGTTGGATAATAAGTAAAGGAAAATTGTTTGATTTCTTTGTTTTATGAAATCAAATATGAAATTTATCTTTATTTTATCTTTATCGCCTCTTTAACATTCTCATTTTTTAAACCTGTAGAACTTTTCGAAAAAATTCGAATAGAATCGGTCATTGAAGCAAAACAGTGAAATATTTTAGGCTTGCAACAATATGCTGAAAGAATATTTTTCCTTAATACATTCCTAATATGGATACCGCTTTGTCTCTGCATTAAAAGGCATTTCATTTTTGCGAAAAGAAATTTTTATTAGGAAAATACATCAATTTCAATTAGAACATGATTGAAGAATATCCTTAAGTAAAATATATAATTGTAAATGTATTTCTTATATATTGTAGAACCACAAGATAACAAGAAAGATAATTTTTAAAATAAATTTTGAAAATTACTTTAATTTAGTTACATACTCCTACCAACCACTATACATATATATTTAAATTGGAATAAAAACAATAGAAAATTTAATAATATTTAAGTTTTTTTTTTCAATTTAAGATTCCTAAATATTTTTTATTTAAAAAATTTACAGATATTTTACCATAATTTGCTTTACCAAAATATTTATAAGAATAAAAACTAATGGTAAACAAGGTAGAATGTAGACCAACGATTTTTAAAGACGCACATTTTCCTGTAGCTTGCACCAAAATTTATAATTTTTTTCTTAGAAGTTCATATACAAGAAAATAAAAAGACACTTCCTTCAAGTTTAAGGAAACCTTATATAATAAAGAAAACAATGTAAAATAAATGTTGAGTCTTTAAATTTTGCATTTTATTTAAAAAAAAGCCCCAATGGCCCTAAAACAGGTATTTTGGTATAAAAAAATTTTCTGAGACAACTTACACTAATTTTAAAAGATCTTTCTTCTCTCTTAAATTTTAAGGTTTTCATTAGTAGCATGCAGGAATTATAAAGGAAGAAAAATCTTGCAAAGTTTTGTCTTCACATAATGGTAAATTTAAATAATAAATTGCAAAACAATGCATCATTTTGATATTGTTTTATATAGGTAAACGTTTTTAGATTGAATAACTACGATGCTGAACCTGATATATACATTGGAAAAACGAGTTTTTTTCCAAATTTGAGTGACTGTAATTCTGTAACCCTATATAACTAAGAAAAGCCGTTAACACAAGTATAAAATATATATGTTAATTAAGCTTTAATTTTTATGTCTTACCGACTAAAAGTTTGTACAGGTGGCAAGTTACCGATATCTAAAAATTTTCAATTTTTGAGCGCTAATAACTCTTAAAAAGGGGGTGGTAAAATACAATTTTCTGAGGAATTCTAAAAGTTCTTTCCTTTCTCAAATATCTATCTGAAAGTATACCGAAGTTAAGAGGAAGAAAAATATTGCAAAGTTTGTTTCCACGTAACGGTAAATTTAAATACTAAATTTTAAAAAGGATGTATAACTTTTATATTGATTTATAAAGGTAAAAAAAGTCCTGTCGTATAGCATTTTTTAATTAAAAAAACGAATGGAAGGAGAGAATGAAACTAATAGGCAAATTTTTCAAAAATTTTTTAAAAAATGTGCTAAAAAGAATAAAAAAATTAAGGTAAAAGAATACATATAATGAATTTGAATTCTTGTTATAAAGACATTTCCTAAGGTGTTACTTTAAAAGAAAAATAAAATAAACACTAAGTAATTTATTTGTAAAGTAAAAATATTTTATGGTGAAAGATATAATATATTAATTAAAAAGATTTAAATAGCAGTATAAATTACAAAACGATTGCATAAATTAAAAAATAATTTTCAAATCTTATTATAAACTACACAGTAACTACAATGGAGTATTAAGATAAAGAATAATAAAAAAAATGCTCTTCTTAAAAGAACCTGAAGTATACATAATTCAAAATACAAAATAAGATTTTTGTTTAAACAGTTATCCTTAAAATATTTTATTCTTAAAAATTTTCAGACTATAAGTTAAATCAACATCGTTTTATTTTTCTAACCAGGTTATCGATTTCTTCTTAATTTCCTTCGAGGAGCTTATTTTTTATTTCCAGCTGAAATTTTCCAGCTATTTCCAGCTGAAATTTTAAATAATTCATTACTGTGGTGAATTAATCTTAAAGGCAATAAATTAGTATATAAAAAACAGATAAAAATGAAGATATGATTTACAAATGTTAAATATAAATAAATAAATTTGACTCATGATAAAAAATCCTATTGTGTTCTCACTATACATATTTTCCGATATTGTCTTAACTTTCATAAATATTACAGGACTACCTCACGCCATAGCAGTTTGCATTTTAATATAGAAAATAAAAAATAGCACTTATAAAGTAAAGAAAAGACTGTGTGGTAAATATCACTGTTCGGAAAACCCAGCTTCAAATCCCAAGAAATTTTTTTATCTGGTTTTCAATTTTCTGATTTTCTTTTTAAACTCAAACTTTAAAAATAGATTCATTTATAAAAAATTATTTAGATTTTACGTAATAAAAAGAGCAATTGAAAAATAGGATAATAACGGAGAATTTTAAAAGGTAAATTAGAAGCATACCTGTTTCAGGTACCACCCATCACTTCGATCCAATTAACGGCTATTAAGTGTTATTCACAATTCGATATATAAACATATACAAAAATTTAAACATAAAACAAAACAAATATCAATTGTAAGCAAACAATTTTATTTTATATAATTATAACTAAAGATTATATATTATATAATATGCGTAATATAAGTATTTGTTTTCTGCGCAGCAACCTATTGCCATTTTTTTATAAATTTCTTATTTGTGAAATCGTATTGAAATCGAATGTAGACACAAACCAATTTCCAATAAATCAATAATAGGCACAAACCACTCGTTAAATACTCATTTAATTCTTTTATGTTTTTATTTTTAAAAAAAAACTACATCCGTATTTAATGAAATTTCAAAAAATATTGTAAATATAGGAATGATAAAAAAAAAATTAGCATTTTACTCAAATTAGGAATTTAAAATTTTAATGAGAAATAACAGAACTGAGATTCATTGTGAGATTTTATTTCGTCATTGATTACGAGTTACAGGCTACCGCGCTAGATTTGTATTTAAGTGTTTCTACATATGTGATATTAGTTCGTATACTGTTGCACTTAGTAATTTAATATCATGTGATAAATTCTAATAATAAGATCTTATCCTCAATCTATTCCCAGTTCCCTCTCCAGTATTATTCAAGATATCATTATTCTCTCATTTTGCATTATATATCTTTTCCAAATTCTCAATTCTAAACCATTCTAAAAATAAGTGTGAAATTTATTTTAAAAAAATATTCATCTAGTCTTCTAATGTGACAAAATTAAAACAAGATTAAAACCCTTACATAAGAATTAAATTATATTTACCAAAACTTTATATTATATTTGTCCAGAAGAATAATGTGTAACAAACACAACAATTTTAAAGTATTGTGTTGGATGTGTTAAAAAAATAAAATATCCATAGCAACAATGTATACAGTATAGTCAGGGTTGTCATTGGTAGCAGAATTTAGCCAAAGCAGCGGATTTTGATATCAATTTCCAGTAGCGGATTTGAAAAAGCAACTATTATGGCGTAATTTCATGATTTTGTTAATTTCATGATATTGTAATTTATAATCATGAAAAATTTTGTTAATATTTTTAGCTTAAAAAATTTTCCCAAACTTTAATATTTTTCAGCGGCAAATTATTATTAAAAATGTTGGTTACACTTTATATGAAATAGATATAATTATTTTTTTTGTTTAAATATTTTTCTCAATAAGAGTTAAAATCCATATAATTGAAAATAATGTAAATTGCCATAATTTTAAAGTGACACAAAATATGAAATTACATTATAAAACGCAACTTTATAAAATGATGAACCCACCGATGTTTATTTTTTAGAAATTACAATGTTTATTTCATTTTTATGTTTTGTTTAAAATTTACACAATTTAAAAATCATACCGTCCATTATACCGTATCATTACGTTTCACCCTTCTTTCCCATAAGCCAGTTTTGTAGTTTTAAATTAGTTTATGGTAAAGAAGGGTAATATGATAAATTTGAGAAAACCAATGTAAACGGACGGATAAATTGAGTGCATTTTTTGCCATTCATATGTATGTAGTTAGATAAATAATTTTTAGGTGTGATTTTCAGTAGCGGAAAATTGGGTACCTTGTAGCTATGAGTAGCGGAATTTGACTAAAAGTTTCTGGAAAGAAGAAAAAAAGAAGAACAACACTATAAATTTTTATAATGTAATTTTGTTACGGGAACCCAAATGAATTTATTGGTGTGCAAGTATAATGTATTACGTATAGGGATAACTGAAATTGGAATTGTGTGTATACATTCGGATAGTGGGTATCCAAATAAATATTTTGTATGTATCTATGTATAAAATTCTTTTTGGTTTGAATTTCAAATCGTTTTTTTTTATTTTGTCTTTTTCGTGCATAATAAATTCTTATTACTATCCACTTTTTACATTAGCTTAATTTAGTTACAAAATATTTTTTTAGTGTTTTTTTCATTTCTTCTTTTTAGTACATACTGAATGTGTCTCACTCTGACACGGTAGTGTGCAGGTACTCCGTATGGAAACATAATATTTTTTTTGTATATAAATTACAAATACATAATAACTTTTTTTAGCACATTTCCAAAAAAATTTTGAAAAAATGTGCTTATTAGTTTCACTCTGTCCGTCCGTCCGTCCGTCCGTCCGTCTGTTTACAAAACTTCTACACCGTTAAAGATAGAGAAAAAAAATTTTAACCATAGGTAGGTCTTATAAAAAAAATAATTTTGTGGAACAACTTTTTCATGTAGCCCCCCCCATTACGGAGCTACACCCCCTCAAACTTTGAAAAAGCCCTATTTTTAAATGCATATATCTTATGTTCTGCTTAAGATTTTTTCAATCTGAAAACGTCATTCGACAGGTATTTCTTTTATCTTTGTAAATTAATATCAAAATTATACAATTTTTTTAAATTTAGTATTTAAATTTACCGTTATGTGAAAACCAAATTTTGCATGATTTTTCTACTTTCATAACTCCGGCACGCTTCTAGATACAAGCTTGAAATTTTGAGGCAAGAAAGAACTTTTAGAATTAGTATAAGTTTGCTCAGAAAATTTTTTCGGACCACCCCCTGTTTATGAGCTATTAGGGCTTAAAAATTGAAAATTTGCTATTTTTAAACACCTGTAACTTAGGAACCTGCACACATTTTACTTCTGCAAGATGTAAAAATTAAAGCTACAATAATATATTTTTACGTGTGTGAAAGGTTTATTTTAATTGTAAAGGGTTCCAAAGTTGCAGCTCTTCAAAATTGTAAAAAAGCCCCATTTTCAGATGTATATATCTCGGGCTCTGCGTAATAGTTTTGCAATCTAAAACCGGCAGAAGATCGAAAATTTTATTATCTATATGAAACAATATCAAAATTATGTAATATTATGTAATTTAACGATTTAAATTTACCGTTATGTGAAAACCATATTTTGCATGAAATTTCTTTTTTCATAACTCCGGCTAATTTTAGACACCTGTAACTTAGGCACCTGTAAAAATTTTTCTTCGGCAAGACATGAAAATGAAAGCTACAATAATATATTTTTACGTGTGTTAACAGCTTTTCTTAGTTATATAGGATTCCGGACTTACGGCCCCTCAAAATCTCAAAAATGTCCTATTTTCAAGTTTTTTCTTATTACATGAAATTTTCAAATTTTTGTGTAAGTCACACTTCTAAACAATTTGTATTGAGTTTTGGAAATGTGCGCTTTTAAAAACCGTTGGTTTACATTCTACCTTGTTTTTTATTTACTCCATTATTTGGCAAAGTACAAATTACACATTATTCCGAAATTGCAAAAACAAATATGTAGGTATATAAAAATAAAATCTACCATAATCAACTCCGTTATTCTATGACGGGCCAACGGCTATTATTACTATAATTAGTAAAATTTATTACCAAAAAAAAAAAAAAATTTTAAAAATAAAAATCAATTTTCTTACAAATATTTATAAAACCAATAAAACTTAAATCTTATCATCTACTACACTATTGTTTATTTAATCCTTAATACCTATTTAATTTAATCCTTAATACCTAAAACAAACATTTTTGTTAAGCTTCAAATCAATAAAATTTTATGGATTTGTTTTTTAACAATTTTTTAGTATAAAAACTTACTAGTTATATACACTTGAAATTACATAATATGAAATTATTATATAAAATGTAATTTTATATTATTCTCTCTATTTCACTAAGTAAATTCAATATCCACTGAAATTACTTTCTCATTATACATATAAAAAAATTACATACTTACGATGATTCCTTGTTTATACAAAAAAAAAAAACATACTGTATAGAAAAACCTGAATACATTCCTCAATACAAGTATATTTTCATTATCAGGGATAAAATAGTTACACCATAGTTTCATCACATAGATAAATCCATTCAAATTGATGTTTATTCAGGATTGTAAAACTTGTACAGCAGATATCAGTTTTGTTTTTCGAATTTGAAAATTTAAATTCATCTATATTTTGATGTGTAGGGATCAGCTTTTTTTTGGTAAATCTCAATTAGAATTTCTTATAGTTTTAATATAGTTTTGTATTTTTTAATTGTCATTGTTTAGTATCCTTAAAATGACTGAAATCGATTTTAGAATGTTTTCTAACTGTTGTCGCAAACACAGTGTCTAAAGCGTCTAAGCAACAGTGTTTAAAAAAATGTATGTTAAAAAATGTTATGTCTATTGTATTGTAAGCGAAAGTACGTTTTGAAGATTGGTTAAAAACAAGATATAATAAAGTAAAACGTATTTTATTTTTTCTTATATTTTTTTATGTATATTTTAAAATAATTAGGAACTTCACGAACGTTTTCTAACACTGTAATACTTTGCACAACTTAATTCAAATTTATGGCATTAATGATAGACTAATGTTGAGATTATTTTTTATGCTTCTTCAGTCCTTATAATATTACAGTCATTTTTAACGATTTTATTTTCAATTATTAAGAAGACATTTGTGAACTATAAACTACCACTAGCTTTACAAGTGGTTTACTTTTCTTTTACAATGTACTGGCTTTCAATTTTAATCCGTCCCTTGATTTAAAATAATTTATATATGTATTTAAGAACTCCTGCTTCTTTTTTTTAGATAAACGCAAGTTTTAAGTGCATTTGTGAACTATAAATTACCACAAGCTTTACAAGTGCTTTAGTTTTCTCTTACAATGTACTGGCTTTCAATTTTAATCCTTCTCTTGATTTAAAGTAATTTATATATGTATTTAAGAACTCCTGTTTCTTTTTGGTAAAAGGCTCGGCAATTCATTAATGTCTTATTAAGATAAACGCAAGTTTTAAGTTTTTAACATTTTGGTGTTTTAATCTTAACCTATTCAAAACAAAAAATATCCTTATTTTTGAAACTTGAAAATTTGTTGATTCTATTTTAATACGTCAACTAACTTTAACAGCAGACAATAATGTAGACGTCTAGGATATTAAATGTGTCATACAAAGGCAACAAAATATGAATAATAATAAAATAAAAAAAATAAAAAACATTTTTATATAATACTCTCATTACATTTCTAATTTATATTTAGTAAAATGTATGTCACAAGTGTACAAAATAAAAAATCTTTGTTAGATCCTTGAATTCGAATGAACTCAAAACTGAATTCGAATTCCATTAGAATAAATATAAAAAATATTGATTATTTTTAAAAATAAAACAAATATTTATAAATAGTACCTATTTTCAAAATTAGTTTAATATGGAATATAGATGGTTTATTAAATTATGCCACACTAACGGGTATACTAAAATTATTCTTAAAATTATTTTATATCTCTTTGTAATGCATAGAACTAGGCATGATAAAAATAGATTCAAATGTACGAATCGAAGTAGTACCAAGAATCAGTAAAACTAGAGTTATAAGAAGATCAGTAAAACTAGAGGTTATAAAATTCACCAAAAAATTTTCGAAACAATTTCCCAGGTACCCTACTGATGAATTCTGACACTTTGTATCCTTAACAAACCCTATGTAATAGTCTAAAAAGTCAGAAACATCTAACAGCACAACATGTGTTTTTTAACAGCGTCTATTATCAGACATGACAATTTTTTCCAACGAGGTAGTTTGGTCAATTTTTGCAATTAGGTCAGTTTTCTTAGGATATTATGCTGGATTCATTGTGTCAGCAAATTAGCAAATTAATTCTGCCCTGCCACGAGCGCATTTTCAATTTTAGTTCAACAATTGTTTTCTCTCTCGAAAGATGATTTAATTTTAACTTTTAATGTTTAAGTTAAAGTTTGGTCAATTTAACTTAACTAATCAAGTTTAGTAACTTTAACTTAACAAATTTTAAATAAAGTCATTTTTATAACATATACAAAACGAGGAAGAATACAGTTGCGTTTGTCAACGCTTAGATTAGATACCCGTACGAACTCCTTAGTATGTTCATAGTCTGTCATTCTGCTTATAATATTATTTTTTTACTTTTTCAGTATTTTAAAATAATTTGGGTGAATTTTATAATTTCTAGAACTATGGTTTGTACATATTCAAACTATATGTTTGTACATTCTTCAAAAGCAGATTCTAACCTTCAACATAACGATTATCAATCCAAAACTTAGCGATAAATGTATGTATTATGTAATAGTAATACTAAGCGACAAATGTATGTATATTAATTTTTATACCCGTATGAACTATGTTTAAGGGTATAATAAATTTGCCATTACGTTTGTGACACCTTAAAGGAGTCGAGCTAGATATAGTATCAAAGGTATGGATCGGCTCAGAATCGAATTCTGAGTCTATTAAGCCATGTACGTGGGTCCGTCCATCCGCACGATAACTTAAAAAATAAAGGAGCTAGGAGGCTGAAAATTTTTTTACGTCACTTTTGCAAAATTGTTAGTTTTGCTATTTAAATCCAGTATTTTCGGCCGCCGGGTTCGAGTAGCTGCCATATAACTTCTTTCTTTATATGGAAATAACTCAGTATTTGCTCAAGCTAGGTATCTGAAATTTTACAAATGATGATCAAGTTTTATGGCAACAACTTCTGTAAGATTTAGTTGTGATGGTACGACAGGTTCGGCTAGTTGCCATACAACTTCTCTTTTTAAATGAAAATAACTCAGTGTCTATTGAAGCTAGGTATCTGAAATTTAGTGAAGAGATGTCGAGTTACATGCCAAAAACTTTTGTAAAATTTGACTGGTCTAAAGCAGCCGGTTCAGGCTTCTTACACCTCTTGGACCTTAACGAAGCTAGGCGTCTAAAATCTTATAAATGATGATCAAGTTTTATGGCAACAACTTCTGTAAAATTTGGTTGTACTTGTGCAATAGATTCGGGTAGCTGTCATACAACTCCACAATTTACATAAATATATCTCTGTAGTTAACGTCGGTACTAAAATATCTGAAAGTTTTTAAAAGATAGTCAAGTTTTATAGGAACAGGGTATATTACGTTCATACGGGTGCTAGAGTTGACACTGTACACTCTACTGCACTCTTCCTCGTTTATACTAAACTTACTACAAAATACCAAATATATATTAATATTCATATTCATATATATTATTATATGTCGTATGTATATGACATTGCATTATTTCTTTAAAAATATTTCATTCATATAGAATAACTTCTTATAAATACAACAAAATACGTATGCGCCGCTATATATTATGTATAGGTACATATAATATCAATATTTTTATTATCTATACACCATTCATTCATCAGTAACATATACGATATGTAAATAAACATGATATATAAGTATGTATACCAATATCATATAAATATTAATTTTTCAAGAAACCGTTAATTTTTTATTTATTAATTTTTTTTTTTTCCTAAACAACCTACATATATATTTAATCGCCTTATTTTTCTCTATACAAAACTTTTTTAGTGAAATAACAGCCAAAAAAAGGTTTTTTTTATTCTACAGGTAACAGGTAACCTTCTACAGGTAATCTTTCTTTTTTTTATATTCTCGCGATATTTCAGGTAAAACAGGTATACATTTTCGGTTGCCGCTAAATTTTTTTTATCAGAAACATATATAAATGCAATTCATTTGCGGTTGCGGTTCAACAAATTAGCTGACTCACATGAAACTAAATTGAATTGAAAAGAAAAAAATCTTTTATTTTTTTATTATCTGTATTGCTGAGTCGACTAAACTTTTATTCTGTATCAGCAATATTCAGCATTTAGTAATGATTTTAGTTTGCCTCGCAATTCACTGTCTCTCTTTGTTTTAGACTTTTTTCTCTCAACATCCTAATTTGAAATTATTAAATAAAGTGATACCAAACCTAAGTCGAGACACAGAATACAAGGAAGTGTGCAGTAGAGTAGACTGTGTCAACTCTGAGATACCCGTATGAACGTAATATACCCTGTTCCTATAAAACTTGAGGCCATGAAGTGCAGATGAAACTAAACTATCAGGCCATGAAGTGCAGAGAGGAAAAGTTTAATAGTGGGCCAGTTTTTAACAAATTTACATGCAGTCTTATGGAAAAAATAGGAGGCCAACTATAAATCTTGAAATAACACAAAAATCATTTACTTTATTCAATTTGGTCAAAAGAGAAAATTAAAGTCGCATCTTTTTTACATATTTCATTAAAGAAAAATATTTTAAAATATAATATTTTTATTCATAAATTTATTTTGAAAGCTTCTTAAGATAAATTGCCTTAATATCGTAATAGCATACGTCGAGATTACTTTCATACTCTAAAATTTTGTACATATGCTTGCTTATATGGCTATAATCGAGACTCAAATCAATTATGAAATTATTCACACGCGTGATACGTGAGAATCGATTGCAATTCTCTCACAACTACATTCACGTGTTTTCAGTTCTTGGCCTCTTTACTTAGGGCTTGGTTTTGGTACATATTATATTTATATACATATTATGTATCTATAAAATTATTACTTTGTGTTTTTTTTTATTTTAAATTAGGTAGGTATGTAATGTATATGTATATATGTATGTAAGTTATTTTGGTTACATAATTTTTGAATTTAAGTGAGACCGAGAGGTATGTATAATAAAAAAACCGGAAAAAGTATTACATTTATAATATTATTGATGTCATAAAATGTTTTTGAAAACCTAATATTTAATATTTTTAATGAATGAAAAAATATATTTAATTGCTTTTCAAAAACAAATTATTATTTATATGAGTCGGTACGGTAAATTTTAATTATGTATGCATTTTAAATTACTTTTTAGGATCACTTTTTTTACAGCGATTCATATTTAATTTTTTAGATTTTCTTTGTGTCTGTTGAAGATATCACCTTCCTTGGAAAAGGAAACTTGATCCGTTCAAAAGTCAAGCACTTGGTGACATTTGCTCGAATTTCGAGCACTGGCGACACTAGTTTTTAATTATTGAGTAAAAAAAAGATTCAAAAAAATCGTTTAAGTAATTTGTTAGAAAAATTGAGAAAAATCAAGTCACACTTTCGTCAATTTTAAAGTAACCCTATATTATTAAGAAAAGTTGCTAACAGAAATAAAAGTATCATATTGGAGCTTTAAGCTTTATGTATTGCTTCAATAAAATTTAAACAGATGTTCAAGTTGCAGGTGTTTAAAAATAAAGAATTTTCAGTTTTTGACCCTTTATAGCTCCTAAACAGAGGGTGATACAAAAATATTTTCTGAAATGACTCATACTTATTTTGAAAGATCTAACTCCTTCTAACTCCTTTGAAAGTTTCTAACTTGAACCGTTTGGAAGCTACAAAGAGTCCAGAAGTTTTCAAAATTTAAGTTTCGCATAACGGTAAATTAAGACACCGTATGGCACAAATATATATTTATTATATATATATATTTGTAAAGCTGATAAAAGGAGTTATCATATAACGTTTTCATATTGAAGATATACCTTATAGAACTTGTGTTATAAAAATTTAAATATAGAGCTTTTTCGAACTTTGGGGGACTGCAGCTCCGTAACGGATGGGGCTACAGAAAAAAGTTGTTCCATAAAATTAATATCAATCAAAAAGTTAGTTGTTCGAGAGCTACCCGAAGTTTTGGCCGGATCTCAACCAAAAAAACTGGGGAACCTACAAATTGATCCAATAATATATTCTGTTAATTTCAAGACTCTAGCTTTCTTAGTTTTTGAGTTATCTTGCTGACGGATGGACGGACGGACAAAGCTTAATCGACTTAGAATTGAATTCTGATCAGATCCATACTTTTGAAGGTGTATCTAGCTTGTTTATTTCGAGGTGTTACAAATGGAGGAGAGTTTCTTATCGTACGGGTATAAAAATATTGTCGAAGAAGAGTGAATATCTTTTTCCGTAAATAGAAGAATTTAAAAAAAAGCACAGCAAAAATCTTCTAGAGCAATGAATCATCAGTTAGGGAATTCTGTTTTATGTGAAACTTATTTTCCTAAACAATTAGTCCAGCTATAATGCTGCCTCAATCCATAAAATTGAACTTTTTTCATGATTATTATGAATGTTTTAAATGAATTTCCCGCTGCTAACACTTCGAAACAATCATTATCAATATCACTAACATAGTTAAATTTTTATTTTACATTTTATTTGATTTATTTGCGCTAAAGTATTAAATATAGCTGCAAGCAAATTTAATTTTAACAATATTTAATATTTTTGTGTACATGCATTGAGGACAATGTACGAAAAAGTAGTAGTTATTTTAGATTATTTATACTTTGAATAGAAATCATCGTAAAAGTTTTATAAATAATCTTGAAAACCTCTTACATAGTTCCATTTTCCATTGGTTATTTGGTTCTATTTCAATATTACATATAACTTTTTTCTTTTTTTTTTAAATGAATCTTCTATATATTAGCTTTCCCCTGCCAAAGCAATATCGTAAATTAAATTAAAACTATTAAAAAAAAAAGATAAGTGGAGTATTCTCTAAAAAGTAAAACAAAAAAATTATAACAAGAATTTGCAAAAATTTTATCAGCTCTTGAAAAAAAATTTTTAATATAAACTTTCATACGACATTAAAATGCGATTTTTTATTATTATTATTTTATTATTTTTGTTTGATTTTTAGCATCATATTATATTCTTTTATTTTCTGTTATTTTCTCTTTTCTTCTCAATGTCAACGATCTCTTTGGTTCTTCTTCTTCTTCCGCATATCTTTAGTTCTATTTTTAAAATCAGATTGAATACTCTTCTGTATTCCTCTTCTTCAAATAATATTAGTTCGACATGTTTTTTTGTTATAAATTTGATCAACTTTCAATTTAAATAAAAAAAAATGAAGTGATTTAATTTTATGTGATTTTAACTTTTTAATGCAATCATTTTAAAAGTTAAGTTCAAATTTTAAAGCCTCACCTTAGAAATTAAAAAAAATTTTAAAGATTTTCGTTTTAAGCATCGTGTTACAAAATGTGCAAAAGTATTTTTTAAACAGTGGTTTTCAAATAAGTAAATACGCTCTATTTGTAATGGGATAATAAGAATCTGTAATGAAGTAATAATTATTTTGGGCAAACCTATATTTTCTCCCACTTTTCACACTTATAAGGAACATAAGACAACCGCAAAGTCATCAATATTAGAAATTTACTAATATTAGACTCAACTTCAGTTTTTTAAATTATTATTTTTACTAAACAAGCCATTAATTACTGAGATGTAGTTTATGTACAAAATTATGAAACACAAATATTTGTTCCTACTTTCTACCTTGTTATCTCTTTCTTGTTTCTTATTTTTTCCTATCTACCTTCTGTATATTTAAAATTAATTTATATTACATTTATCTTTTCTACACATTTTTGTATGTTATGCACCTAAACTGTAGCTTAGTTGGCTTGTTAACGATTCTAAAATAATGAGACACAAAGTGGTTTAGAAGCAAGATTTTTCTGGATGTTGACGAGAAAAAATTTGTTCTTTTGATTGATATAAAAACTATGTTAATGTTCACAAAATATTTCAGTAATTAAAGAAAAAGAAAATGTTCTCTTTTGTGAACTATCATTTTATCCAAAAACTTTTCAACTATTTTTAAAAAAAACTGCCGGTATGTGACTTCGCCAAGATATAATCAATTGAACTATTAAATAAATAATTTAATATTTTTATATTTCATGAACTATTACATAAATGATTTAATATTTATAATTACCCCAGTTACTGTTTCAGTACTTTTAGACTTCTGAGAATAAAACATAGTAAACCACTGACATAAGAAATACACGCGTATCTGAAAAATTATCCCATTAGAGGTTAATAAACCTTTTTATCATTTTATCATTTAAATACTAAACGTATATTGTATAAATGCAATAGCTGCTAATGATTATATGAAATGGTTTTTATAAAAAAATTTTTTAATACATTTTATAATTTTATACATATTAAACAAAAAAAAAAAAAAACCATATTTTGTTTTGGGTTTTTGATGATTATAGGATTATTGCATAAAACAACATTAAAATAAAAGAATTTAGTTGATTTTTTAAGCTCTTAATTTATTTTTTAATTTATTTTTTCAAAATTTTGTATATTTGTATACAACTTATTATTTTTTTTTTTCATAAGTGCAATAAAAATAATTAATGTTGAACATTTAAAAAAAAAATTAAATATTTATGATATTTAAAAAAAAAAACTTAAAATGATTGAAATTTCTTTAGGCATCTAAACAACTCAAATAAAAATAATAATAAAATGATACAGGAGAAAAATTCTAACTGAGAAATATTTAATTGCTTCCAAATCGTCGGTAAATACATTTACATATAAAAATATATTATATATTATAATAATATATATATGCCTGTATCCGTAAGGTTTATGTGCTTCTAACCTAGAATTTTAATAATTTTATTACTATATGTTATTTTTGAGTGAGTGTCTGCAGATAATAAATTTTTGCTTCATAAATTTTTACTTCCAAATTATTTTTAAAACCATTTATATAATAAATTTGCCTGTTTCCACAAGATCATTTATACCTAATATTTTCTTTTAAATAAATTCAAATATATGAGAAAATCAGAATTGACTCAAATATCAAATTATGATCAAATTTGATTGAGTGAGTTTAAATGGTCCATAGATTATAAATTTTCCATTAACAATTTAATCATTAATTTCCTTTAAAAAATAAACCAGTTACAAAAAATACTTAAAAATAATTTTAAATTTCATCAACATAATCTTTCACTTAAATCAAACTTATTAAAATAAAACATTAAAAAAAAAACTAAATATAATTAAAGGTCCTAATTATTCTCCATAATATTAGAAGCACATAAATATATTTTATAAATTACTTACTGTTCGTATATTATTCCTCTATAGTCTATACAAACTTTCTATTCTCTGTTAGATTCTAATTAAAGAAAAAGAAAAAAAAATGTACGCAAATAGATTTTTGTATAATTTATCTAATTATTTATGTTTTGTCCCAAAATTAACGGTCAATTAAAAATTACGATCATACATACAAATAAACATAAATATAATACAAGTATACAATAAAATATATTTATTTATGTAAATACAAGATTAAAATTTCAACATTCAATATAATATATATATATATAAATAATACTTATATATATGCATATTTATATTTTATATTATATATTTATAACATATACATATAATATATATATATATATATATAAATAAATATATATATATTAAAATATATACATATATATAAATATATATTATTGTAATTAATTCTACAATTTCTTCTCCAGGTTAAAACAAGAATACCAATTTAATTTATTCGAAAGTTTTGTTTTATTCTTCTTCTAAACACTGAGAAAAATAAAAAGGAATTTAAAGATTTTCCAAAAATACATACATACATATTTTATTTATAGAAAATTATTGAATTTTCTTGTTTGAATTTGTAATAATTTCAAACCATAGTATATGTGATGAAGTTAAGCGTTGGTACTCTGTGTAAGTTGCTGATCTAGTTTAGTTCACTAAAATAAAATTGTATTTACTCTTGCCTTTTGTAGAGATTTTTTAGTTTATTGCGCCAATTTTTTCCTAATCACATCAAAAGTATTTTACTTTGTTCCTAAAAGGAATTTTTTAAAACTCTGTAAAGAAAAATGTTTTTTTATAATTATAAAAAATTGTTTTTTTGGATTTATTGAAGCAACAAATTCTTAAGATGGGTTTACACAGAAACACTAATGTAAACATAAGGGAAAATCATTATAATAATATGATATAATATGTAGTTTTGTTCAATTGGGTTTAGTTTTTAAAAAAATTACATGTGATTGGTGTGTGTCTGTTCTTCAATATTTTTGACGATTAGTTTGTGTCTCAAATTATATTAAAAGGCAAAATCTGTCAGCAGAACTATAGTTTTACAAACAGAACTGACTGAAGACAGATATGTTATTAAAAATTATATAAATTATGTATATAATTATATACATATATGTTTGATTATAACTAGATAAGTGTTTGAAACTGAACTCTTTCGATTGGTAGGATGGTAACTTAATTATTCAATCAATTTATTCACTTTCACCATTTTGAAATCGCGAGTAACCGAATTACAAATTATGTAATATAAAAAAAAAAAATTACTATTTTTTTGAAAAGTTCTTTAAATATTTTCTCAGTGCAATACAAAAAGTTGTGTTTCTTGTTTGATATTACATTCTGTGTGTTTTTCATTTTTTTTTTTTAATTTGATTGCCATCTAACAGTACCTTACACTCAGGTTACAGGTAGTGAGAGGTTTACAACACTCTACTGTTCTGCTTTTATTTTTTTTTGTTGTTTTTTTTTATTCTTTGTGTTCTTATTATTTTTTTTTTTATAATTTCATTTATAGTTATTATTTTCTTCACTTTTCTTTATCTTTCTTTCTTTTTTTTTTTTGTTGCTTTTTATAACTATTATATTTTTTTTTTTCATTTTTATGTTCTGTTTATTTTTTTTTTTTTTCTTGTTGTTATAACTTAGTTATGACATTTTTATGCATAAAATTCTTTTACTTGGACTTTCTTGAAGTCATTCAGTTTAAAGATTTTGTTCAGATAGCATCATACCAAAAACAAAATTAAAAAAAAAAAAAAGCTTCTTAAAATAGAAAAGAAAATTCAAACTAAATCTTAAGATGAAAATATTCACAAGTAAGTCATAAACTTATATTTTACATATATAATAAAAAATATCTATAAATAAATATTTAATAGAACATAAATATTTAAGACACACATGTATGTATAAGTAAATGTTAAATATAAAAACAGTTATAAAAATTTTAAAGAAAAGCAATTTTCCCTATATATAATATGTGAATTAAAAGTTTATAATAAGGTGAATTAGATACAAAAAGAAAAAATAATAGAAAATTTGAAACCAAAGCTAATTTACATGAGTAAATTTATTATAAAATTTTAATTATTATATTAATATTAAATTTAAAATAATTAATTACTTTAATTTAGTTCAGTTTTATATAATATTTTTAAAATCAAATTAACTTTGAGTATAAAATAAAAAAATGACATAATATGTGTGTCTTTAAATTTAAATTTTGGATATATACCTTTATAGTATATAATCAAATTAAAAACTAACAGATTTTTATATAGATACAATTATTAACAGTTAATGATAATTAAATTAAAGTGGTGCAAAAGGTGAATAAACCTTAATATTGTGTATGTATGTATTTGCCATTAAAAATAGAAAATAAAACAAATTATATTATATTTAATGTTTAAGTAATAAAATGATTTTATTTATTAAATATTTTTTGCGAATTTTTAAAATTCTACTTATTTAATATTAAAATTATTTAATATTAAAAAAATAAACATTAAAAAGATCATCTTTCATCATATAAATTATAACATCGATTTTATTTAATTATTTCGATAAAAATTATTACAAAAATCGAATTTCGAGTAATTTAAAATAATCTTGATTTAATAATAAAAAAAAATTGTACATACCTATCTTATGTATCTAACCATTTCATGAATCACAGCCATATGAATTACAACAATCGGTTTTTTTTTGTAAACGAAAAAAATAAAACAGTTATGAAATGTTAAAAAAGTGTTATGAATGAAAAAATGTTAAAAATCATAATATTTTTAAATTAAAAGATTTTTGAAAAAGTTTATTTTTTAATTTTTTAAAAATAATTCATTTTATGCCATTTTACCCAAATCCGTTATATAAACTAACCGTATTTTAAAGAATAACTTTAGTTAAACCTGCGGTTGAACGTTTAGAAGAAACTGAAGATGAAATTGAAACATTTTTAATAATGAACTAATATGTTGTTGTTGCTTCTTACACCTAAGTCATGTGGACAATTGCGCACCATAAATCCATGAGACGTTTGTTTATCACAGCGCCTCATCGAGTCATTCACTAATATAAAGAAATTATATTATTTGACCTATTTTTCGAAATCGATAGTATTATTAGACCACTAATAAATTTTTAAAAAATTATTAATTATATATGATTTATGAACATGAATATTTACATGTACATGTACATTACAGAGTACACTATAGAGTATAGATATTAATCAATTATTGTAGGTTCAAAAAAATTTAACACATCTGCACATTTCTATTATACATATTGATATAATATAATTTTTTTCTCGATTTCCAGAAGTTTTCTAACTCTTAATTTACTGCTTAAAGGAAAAAACAATTTCAGATTTCAATAACCTGGATTTAAGAGAAGTGGTTATATTAAGTTATAAATTAAAAAAATTTTTAACCTAACTAACTAAAAATAAATATATTCTACATAATCTACATATTTTTTGAATTATTAAAAAAAAATACATATATAACTATCTACTACTTTCCGTCAGCCAATAAAAAAATTCAAAAAGAAAAATTAACAACTTCTTTCAAAATCACACACATTTTCTAATCAAATCACATGTTTTTTTTTTCGTTTCGTTTTTTCTTTACAAAATAGGCCACTTTGTCCATAGATTTAACTAAAATCGTGTTCTAATACACGTTACAGAGAAAGTCAAATAAAGTAATAAAAAATAGTCGTAAAAAAAAAAAATACTTTTCCAATTAAATACAAAAACAACCAATAGATAACAAAACCTTCATCAATCTTCTCTAAAACTACCTACCAATATAATATTTTTCGTGTTTCTTTTCATTTTCTACTTTTTTTATTCAATAATATTCTGAAAACGTTCTAGTTTTCAATGACAGCAGCTGGTGAGTGGTGACACCATCTAATAAATTTTGTTTGTTTTTTGTTTTTTACTTTTGTATTCCTCACACTTTGTTTTTTAATGAACTTTCGCGTAAAAAACAAAAATTAAAAATCAAAACAAATAAAAAATGTGGCAAAAAATTACGATTTGCGTATTTAATGAAAAATTAAAAAAAAAAAAAATAATTTAAAAGAACATTTTAAAATTATTAAGCTAGACTAAGGTTAAAAATAAAACTTAAATCTGGGTCAGGGACGTAACAAATCAAAGAAAAAATTATTTTTTTTTTATTATTATTTATTTTTATTATTTTTTAAAACCACAATTTCATTATTAAAAAAATTTTAAATGTCGTAAAGTTTACAAATAAAAACAAAAATAACATTTTATTGAAACAAGAAAATAATAAAGGAATAAAATTAATTAGAAATCCCACTTTCCTACTTTCATTTATGTGTTAATTCTTGGTTCTATAATTTTGAATTAACTTTAAATCAACCTCAAAAACATTATCTTCGCCTTGCACTGCCTATTCGATTTCGAATATTGGCGATTATGAAATTACTTTATACTATTGTTGATATTCTCTTCGAGTAATTTGTTGTATCTTTTGGCTTATTAAGTAATTCACACACGTAGTGTACGTTAGTCCATATTCTGATGTTTCTGAGCCATAATTTTTAATTTCTTTCTATACCGCGCCGACCATTGGATTTTGCCCTAGATTATGAGTTGTAATAATTAGTATTTAGGAATTAGGATTTCTCCTAATGTGATAAAATATTCGATTTTAATATTCGACTTTATACTTAATATTATATTTCTTCAGTTGTTAATATTTAAAGCTTAAAAAAAAAGTGAGTTTTGAACGCACAGATTTTCACTAAATAGAAAATTTCCACTTTCTTCACAATTTTGACATTCTGTTTTTACCATCACTAATTTCTTTTTTTAGATGAATTTTATGATACTTTTATATATTTATTAAACTTCTTCGTCCGATTTGCAATAAGCAGTCATTTAAACGAAACATTCCTAAAAAGCGATCCTATTTTAATAAATACAAACAATTTATTAACAGTTTTTTAAAAAATTTTATTTTTGCATTCTTTATATTAATGGCGGTAGTAAGTGATTCCAATCAAATATTTTAAATTTATATAACATAAAATACAATATAAATGTAATGAGCATATCAATTCTTCAAATTCTTCTTAAGAAATGTAGTTTATTTTAACTTGCCATTTTAAATTGAGTTAATTATGTTTTGTTTTTGTTTTCTTAGGAAGCATTTTTTTTCTATCATCATCTTTCATTAAAATTTCTTCATTAGTTACCTCTTGAACAAAAATAAATACAGAATTAATAAAATAAAACTTTTGAAAAATAACTTTTGTTCTACTGTTTTAGTATTTTGATGAATAAATTTAAAAATTTCACCACTTTATTCGAAATTATTTCTTAAAATTAATGCAAATTTCTATAGAGCCTTAACCCAGAGAGATTAGTAAATCTTTCACTTCCTACTTAAATCTTTAGTTTTTAAGCAATATTTTGTTATACGGAAACGACGATTGATTTCAAACTTTGTAGATTGATTGAAACTTTGTTCTACTGTTTTAGTATTTTGATGAATAAATTTAAAAATTTCACTAGTTTATTCGAAATTATTTCTTAACATTAATGCAAATTTCTATAGAGTCTTAACTCACAGAGAGATTAGTAAAGTTTTCACTTCCTACTTAAATCTTTAGTTTTTAAGCAATATTTTGTTATACGGAAACAACGATTGATCTCAAACTTTGTAGAAATGTTGCATAGTTTGCTAAAAAATGAGTTCGCTGGAATGATAAGGTCAACATTTCTTGGCCCGTTCCGGCACAGAATTTTGCAGAGTGCTTTAATGGCTTTAGATAATAAATTTGACAAATTTTTAAAAAGTTCTGTTAACTCATTTCAGCGTTATGACTTTTCAAAGAAATTTTCGTTTTTTCATAATCATGTCTATACTAATCGACTGTTTGATTTCAAGTTTTGTGAAAACGTAGTTCCCTACCAAAGAAGCTCACTGAACAGGATCCAGCAAATCTGTAAAAAAAAAAATATTTCCGACTCGTGCCCAATTTTTCAGGGTGTTCAATGGATTTAAAGAAAAAAATTAACAAATTTTTAGGAAGTTCCGTTAAACCGCTCCGAAGCTACAACATTTTAATTTTTTCATGATCATATCTATACTTCTCGACCCCGATTGAGTTCAAATCTTATGAAAACTGAATGAAAATTGTTTAGGAAGTTCTGTTAAACCGTTCCGGTCCGAAGGAGTTCGCCGAATTAATCGCCGGTCGGGACCCGTTAGCTCGTTCCAGAATGTGAATCTGTCAAAACAAACATTTTTCGGACTGACAAAGCTTAATCGACTAATTTTTCAACTCTGACCCGATTCATACACTTGAGTCTATATCTAATCATGCTTATTTGGAGGTGTTACAAACGGAGGAGCAATTTTAATATATCCGAGACTATCGTACAAGTACAATAAAATAATTCTTGTATAAGATAATAGATGACGCACAAATAATTGTGTTTCATAGTCTTGTATAAATACAGCTACAACTTTATATAGCTACAGCCTATTAATCAAAAGTTTAATAAAACTGGTGTTTCCAAAAACTGAAGTTTAGTTAAATGTGAGTAATAAATGACTTAGTTGATATCTTATGTTCCTTTTAGGAGTGGAAAGGAAAAAAAAAATATTTATCTTTTATATAGACTTTCATATAGACTAGTTCTCTTGGTTCAGAAAAATCTATAGTATAATTATAATAAACCACCACTTTGTGATTATAAACTTAACAAAATTTTGGCTGAATTCCGCTTCGAATTAAACAAAACTATAATTGAAGGGAGAAAGCAAAATTAATGTAATAAATATAATGTATTGCAGATGCTTAGTAAAATGTTTATCCATGATAAATGATAAAATAAAGTTGTACAATATTTTTCTGAGAAATTGTGTATATTTTGTTAAGTTTTTTTTCAATTGTTGATAAAGGAAAAAAAATATGTACTTTTAATATTTTTTTGCATATTTGAAAGATTAGAAATCTTCAATATAAAATTAATTCTTGAATAATCATGTTTCATAGTCTTTTACAATATAGCTACAACTGCTTATATTAAAACCCTTATTTCAGTAATCAAATTTTTAAAGAATGTGCATAGGTTACATAAGATATATCTAAATATAAAACTAATAATTATATTTATTTAAGTTGTATGTTTCTATAGTTTTACTTTTAGTTTTATTTAATATTGAAATATTTTTATTAAAAAATTAACATTTTTGTTTTTAAATTAATATGACTCAGTGTTCTTATTATCTTGGTATTTCATGAAATTAATCTTAACTTGATTTAAATCAACTTCAATAAAATTATACTTTTGATAGATTGTAGGTATTTCCTATACCATACCATTTTAAAAAATAAAATATTAAGCTGATTGATGGTTTTAAGTTAGTATTTAGTACTAAGCTTTTTCTACAACGCAAAATATGAAATTATAAACACACAATAAATTCTTATTTACAAAACAAAAATAATTTTTTTTTAGGTGAAACTCTTTTTAAAATAATAAAATGTATCAACACAACAAATTAAATTGTTTTATTTGAATCAAGTTTTCCTACTCCAATCTAATACCTTAAAAAAGCATACAAATAACTTAATTTTTTTCAACATTAAAAAAAATCAAAATTAATTCTTTAAGCTTATTATTTATTAGGCAGCCCTACACTAAAAATGTATTTACGCGATAGACCACGAATTTTTTGTACATTTGTGTTTGAAACTGTATGTTTTCAATTTTCCACAAACTGTTTAAAAAATATTATACATCTACTAATTAAATAAGGAAAATACCGTTAGCATTTATTGGCAACGAACAATTTTAACGATTTAACACGACTCTTTAAACAAAAACAATCTGTTAAGGTAGTTGAACAGTTTTTTTTTTTTATGCTATACCCAATATTACTTACTACTTTCTTATATTCTCTTAATTATTTTTAAATTACCTTTTTTTTATTTCTTTCAGATTTACAGTTAATATTTTGTATAATTACATTAGCATATGCCTTACCCAGGCATAAACGAGAGACTGTTGAAATTAATGAAAAAGAAGAAAAATTAGATAAAACAACTGAATCTGAAATAAAACATGACGATAAATTACCTGTTTTAGAAACACCATCTGAATTACAAACTCTTCCAGAATCAGAACAAAAACCATTAAAATCTGAAACTGATCTTAATTTAAATGAACCTAAAAATCCAAATAATTTTAATTATGCAAGTATTCAATCTCAAATTATTGCTACAAATATTCTAAAGGATAACATTGAAAATCGTGGCAATGAAGTTTTTTCACCTTTGGGTATTACAACAATTTTAGCAATACTTGCTGAAGGTTCACAAGGTGATACTTATCAAGAATTTATAAATGCTTTAGGTTATCCAGATGATAAAATGGCATTACGTGAATCATTCCGTGATATATTAAAAGCATATAAACAAAATGATTATGATTCAAATCCATCATTTAAAACATGGTTCTATATTTATCGTAATAATTCAGCTAAAGATGAATTTAAAGATATTATAAAAAAATATTATACAGCTGAGGTAAAAGAAATCGATAATATAGATTTTGATTGGGATAAACCAGATACATCTTCTTCTGTTGTAATGGAAATGCAAAAAATGGAAGAAAAAAAAAGTACTAATTTAAAATCAGGAGCATCAACATTAAATATATCCCCATCAACCGCTTCTATTAATTCTGAACAATCCGGTAATGATGAACAATCAGAAACTAATAATAAAAATAATAGTAAAGATATTATTGGTTTTGAAGATTTAAAAAAATCTGATTTCTTTGATGATGATAAACAAAAAAAAGATGAAATAACACCAGAATTATCTGAATCACAATTATTATTATCATCAACATCAGTATCATCTGAACCTGAATCAAGATCTGCATTATCAGATGAATCAAAAGAATCAAAAATATCAGTTAATACAGAAAAAAAATCTTCAGAAACGGATATTACTAATCCGAAAAAAGATGCTGATGAAATTATTTTAATTAAAGAAAAAACTGGAGTGAATGAAAATTTAAATGAAATTGATGATATTAAAGTTATTGAAATGAAAAAAGAAGCATCAAAATTTGATGTTACTGTTGATGATAAACAATATGTTGAAGTTCCAATTATAAAAGCAGAAATTGCTAAAGAAAGTGAAGAGAAACGTAAACGTGAAGAAAAAGAATCTGCCTCAGAAATAAAAGATTCATTATCATCATCAATGATATCAGAGACAACATCATCAAAAGAATCAAGTAAATCAAATGATGATGATGTTAAAAAAGATATTGCAAAAGAATCAAATATACTTGATGATGTTCTAAAGGAAATTAAAGCGGAAAAAGTTGCATTAAATGATTTTTTAAAAGAACAAACAAATAAAATGAATGATAAAATAAAATTAGATATTCCATCAGAAGAAATAAAAATAAAATCTGAAGCAGAAGTAGAAACAGCAGCAGTAATTGATGAATTAAATAAAGAAGAAAAAATTATGGAAACAATGATTTTAATGAAAGAACCTGTTAAAGAAATTGAAGTACCAATGGAAAATTCAGATAATAATCAAATTCGTAGAATTGATTTAGTTGATATAAATGATGAAGAAAATGAAACAATTAGTCAGGATGAAAAAATTGATGTATTAAGAAAGCATAATAAAGATGTTAACAATATTATTGATAATGGTAATGATAATGATAATACCGAAACTGTTGTATTTATTGAATCAAAAGAACCAGAAAAAATTACATTATCAATTAAAAAATTCGACGATGAAAATGGTGAAATTATGGAAGCTGTAGAAACACGTTTTATAAAGCAAAAGGTAAAGCATAAATATATCAATTGTTAACAAAGTTTTTGAACTTTAAACTTTTCTATGTGAAAAATATATAGTTATTTTAACAGAATTGACTCTTGCTTTGTTTTTTTTTTATTATAGCTTGAACCACGTTCTCTTCTTAAAAAAGATGATGTTACATCAGCATTAAGTGCTAATTCGATAACAGGACGTGAAAACCCATCAAAAACTAAAATGCTTCTATTTAATGGTTTATATTATAGAGGAAATTGGGCACATCCATTTATGGAATTAAGATGTGATATAACGGAAACATTTAATACAGCTGATGGTAAATCAATACCAATTAAAATGATGAAGACTCGTGGTAGTTTTAGAATGGCTAAATTAGAATCATTAGATAGTGATGCACTTGAATTACCATATGAGGTATAATAAATTTTTTAAAAATATTCTTAAATTTATTTTTGTAGTTATTTAATTACAATATACATATAATTTTTAAAATATAATTTTTAGAATGAACGTTTCTCATTTGTTGTCATTGTACCAAAACAAAATGATGGTTTAGATAAATTAATTGAAAAACTTCAACCAGTTGATTTGCAATTGCTTCAATCACGTTTAACTGATACATTAACAACAATTAATTTACCAAAATTCGAAATTGAGCAAACATCTAGATCAGAAAAAACAATGAAACGTCTTGGTATTAATAAAATTTTCTCACCGTATACATCAAATATGGGAAAAATATCAGATGAACCAGGTTTACATGTTGAAGAAATTGTACAACATGTTAATTTAAGAGTTGATGAAGGTGCTGCATCTGAAAATGCTTTATCAGCATCAAATTCACTTGGTCGAAAAATGTTAGAAGAAGAAGAAAAACAAAAAATTAAAATTAATGAAGAAGATGATGAAAAACATTTTGATGTAAATCGGCCATTCTTATATTTTGTTATGGATCGTTCTAGTAATTTTGTAATTGCTGCTGGTAAATTATTAGAACCACAAATAAGAGAAGAATTTGGATTTGAATCTTAAAAAAGCTAATTTAAATAAAAATGATAATTATAGTTTGGTAAAAATAAGTGAAAAGAAAAAGAAATCAATTTAAATAATGCATTTAAATAATTTATATTTAATCTGTTAGATGATGTTATCATGTCTAGCATAAATCATAATATAAATTTTGCTGGAAAAAAAAACAAAACTTTTAAAAATGACAATAATAAAATAATGTGTTTTTTATATGGAAAATTAATTTTGTTAGATATAGAATTTTTAGACTGTAGTTATTTATTCAATTTAAGTAAGCTAAGATTTCTAATAAGAAAATAAACAAATAAAATTTTTATAAGAATCAATTTGTGTATTATTATACCCTACACATTAAGTTAGGGTATATTAACTTTGGTATGGTGTTTGTAACCACTAAAAGGAAGTGAGTTAGGTATAGACATGTATATATATTCTGAATCAGGATCACCGCCTGAGTCGATTTAGCGATGTCCGTCCGTCCGTCCGTCCGTACGCACGATAACTCAAAAACTAATGATGCTATCTTGATCAAATTTATACTGTAGGTTAACAATGGCTAAGGTAAGGCGGGGATTGTAAATGGGCGAAATCGCACCATGCGTTCGAGTACCTCCCATACAACTCCCAAAACCTAATACGCATATTTTCGAAATTAATAAAGATAAAAACTTAAAATTTTGTACGAGGGTGTGTTTTTCTGAATCCCTGATATTCCCAAAATTTGAGATGAATTGGAGTGGTTGTTGGGGTACCTCCCATACAAATCCCAAAACCGAACAAGCATATATTCGAAATTAATAAAGATAGAAACTTAAAATTAGGTACTAGGGTGTTGTTTCCTGAATCCCTGATTTGTCCAAAATTTGAGATGAATTGGAGGAGCTGTTCGGGTACCTCCCATACAACTCCCAAAACCGAACATGCATATCTTCGAAATTAATAAAGATAGGAACTTCAAATTTGATACGAGGGTGCTGTTTCCTAAATCCCTCATTTGCCTAAAATTTGAGATGAATTGGAGAGGTCGTTCGGGTACCTCTCATACAACTCCCAAAACCGAACAAGCATATATTCGAAATTAATAAAGATAGAAATTTCAAATTTGGGTCTAGAGTTTTGTTTCCTGAATCCCTGATTTGTCCAAAATTTGAGATGAATTGGAGGGGCTGTTCGGGTACCTCCCATACAACTCCCAAAACTGAACATGCATATCTTCGAAATTAATAAAGATAGCAACTTCAAATTTGATACGAAGGTGCTGTTTCCTAAATCCCTGATTTGCCTAAAATTTGAGATGAATTGGAGTGGTCGTTCGGGTACCTCCCATACAACTCCCAAAACCGAACAAGCATATCTTCGAAATTAATAAAGATAGAAACCTCAAATTTGGTACTAGGGTGTTGTTTCCTGAATCCCTGATTTGTCCAAAATTTAAGATGAATTAGAATGGTTGTTCGGGTATCTGCCACACAACTCCTAAGACCAAACAAGCATATCTTCGAAATTAATAAATATATAAACTTGAAATTTGATATAAGAATATCCTACCCTGTTGATGTCTCTAAAATTTGAGATGAATTGGGGTGGTGGTCCGTGTGCCTTCACACACAAGACCTAACAAGCATATTTTCGAATTTAATAAAGATAGAAATCTGAAATTTTATACAAAGGTTGTAAAAGCATTTATTTTTTTAGCTTAGTTATATTAAATACCTAACTAAAATAACTTATGGATTTTTAATTTAATTTGAATTTTTTAGGTGTAGGGTATAAATAAGTCGGTTGCATCGACTTACTGTTACTTTTACTTGTTTTCTAATACATAATTGCAAATTTTTCAAAGATATACATATTACCGTTCTGTTTTTTGCATATTAAATAGAAATACATATATTATAAGAAAATGGATGAGTTTACAAAAATACATTTCCTGCAGAGAAACACAAATGTTATACTTTAAAAAATTTTCAATTTGAATAAAAGTAAAATGTTTTATAAGTATGCTGTGTGAAACTTGAAAACAAACTATTACAGTATCTTAAAATTAAAGTAGTACATACATATATCAATCAAAGTGTTTTTAACGGCACACATTTCGCAAATCATTGTTATTATTCGAAATTGTTTTCGCATTCAGAATTTACAAATTATTTACATGAAAACTTTAGTTTTTCTTAGGAATTTTTCTTCAAAAAATATTCTGAAAAATTTCTTATATTTTAAGAAAACTTTTTAGATTGAATAAAAGAAAACTTTTGCACATTTAAAAATAAAATGTCTGAATTTTAATTTTTGCAGCTTTCTTTTCATATTCAAAGTGTGTGAAATGGTATATTTTCAATTACAGCAATAGTACCGCAAGAAATAACTCCACAAAAAACAAACGAAATAACCTCCAAAAAATTTGTTCTTGAAGTAATCCCCTATATCCAAAAAAATATAATGAAATAATCGCCCAAAAATTTATGGATTATTTCATTATTTTGAGGTTTTATTTCATTCTCTATATTTGCGGCCCTATTTCATATGAAATAATTTCCTAAAATAAATTAAATTTGCAAATGAAATAATCTACTAATTAAAGTAAAGTACTACTACCTATATCTACCTTTATACCTATACATACAAAACAAAAAAAAATAAAGTTGAACATTTTGTTTCTTCTTTTACACTATACATATTTCAACATCAAAGGATTTGAAATAGTGAGGGCTGTTACTCCCAAATCCATGCTAAACAAATTATTGTAATCTTGATTTTGGAACCAACTCAGAAATCCATCCTAATTCGGAATCTCACATATACATACATATATCTTCACATAATATACACATATACATGTATATCTCCAATTTTTCTAAAAATATTTCGAAATTTTTAAATTTGGGAAAATTTTGAGTTTTGATTTTCGAAATTTTGTTGTTGTTAAATGTACTTATTTAGCCCTTAATTAATATATGTTATTTAACTTTTCTTGTAGTATATAACATTTTAAAAGAATTTTGGGGATTATTGCATTTTAATTTGGAGTATTATTTCATAATGAAATAATCTCCCATTTTTTTGGGTGTTATTTCATTTTTTAAATATCTTTCTCCTTAAACATTTAATTTTTTTGCTTTAAGCTTTTAGAAGATATAAAAAATAATTTCACAAAATAAATAATATTTACCTAAAATTCTTTGGTGGAACTTGAAGCTTTTATTTGAAAATTTTTCCAAAATCTTTTAATTTTACTATTGGTTTTATTATAACAGTATTACGAAAAAGAATTGCTTCACATATATGTACATTCACCTTGAGTAAGCATACCTTGCAATAATCGATTATAAGGTTAAATTGTTTCTGAACATTTAATATTATTTGCGCAACGTTATTGCCAGCAGCATAAATAATTAGATCGTCGTCGAATGCTATAGAAAAATTGGAACCCATTAAGTTTTTAAGTAGCTCCAACAATTCTGTTAAATAGAATTGGTGGCTATTGTAAACTTATTGTCGGATATCATATCCATAATTAATCTTACCAGATGGTTTGGAAATCTGTAGTTTAATAACTTCTATATTAAATCGTCGAACCAAATACTATTAAATACCTTTTCTAAATCTATAAGACACGCGCCTGCACATTCATTTTTATTTATATACCAGCATATATCTGATGTTAGCTTATTAAATGCTCCGTTTATGTCTGAAACCAAATTGATTTTCAGGCAGCAGCTGGTTTTTATTAACCAATTTCACTATTTTGTGATTAATTATAGTTTCATAAACCTTACTAATGTTTGGCAAAAGAATTATTGTTCGGTAATTGTTGGGATTGGTAGAATCTTTACCCGGTTTCTTTAGCATAACAATTTTTGCCACTTTCCATATTTTTGGAAAATAGCAGTAGTTTAATGCATTATTAAATAATATTACATATTATGACTTAAACAGATAGATTTTTTTATAACCTCATTTGGTATATGTTATCTATGTCCGCAGAAATTTTGTTTTTTAAGTTCTTAAATTTACAGTAGAGTTCATTAAAATTTGTAAAATAGCTGTTGTTATTTAGCGTATTGAAAGAAGTATTTGTATTGTCAATTGTAAAAAGCGTAGCATTATTTTGTTTTTGATCTTGATCTAGGATGTTAAAATTTTGTATTTTTTCGCGTATGTTTTCATGAAATTTACTGGTATTTGGAAATGTGATATCATAGCTTTTTTCTAAGCATGTACTAAATATTTTGCAGATATCATCTTCCTGGTACACTTTATATTTTTTGGTATTGGTTTTTTTGAATTTTGTATGGTCTGTATTGTTCTTTATCAATACATTCAAGTTGTTGTTGGCAATGTGTAAGTATTTTATGCTACGGTTCTGTTCTTCTCGAAAAAGTTTCTTTATTTCTAGAAATTAACCTTTCCTTTTCAGGTGTAGTTGTGTTACAAGCATTAAATTTGGAATTATATTTTGTTTACATTATTACATTTTAAATTGATATTTTTTGATATGATCGAGGATTAAATCCAAAGCCTTCCGTCTAAAAGATCAGCGACTTACGCACTTCACATCTTTGACCATAGATAGAATTTAGATGATTAGAATGGCAATAATATTTAATTGAGCAAACGATGGCTTTTTAAAAAGCAGATTTAAACTGTCTTCAAATAAGTGACCAATTGTTATCTTATAATTATTATTAATCTTATTACATATTTATAAAATTAGTAAACAAAAAAACTATCAACAAAATACAAAATACGTATATACTTATGATAATATTTAAATACAAATTGTAAAATTCATAAAAAATAAAATGTTTTTATTTCAATTTTTATTTTTACATCTTTATCCCGATAGCATTGATTAATTTGTCTTAAAATCGCAAAATATCATTTAAAATATCAATAATCTTATTAATAATAAAAAAAAAAAATATTTTTTTTTTTCAAATTTAAAATAATTTATTAGCATGTAGTACATTATTCACGGAACATCACATGTACATATAACTATAAACAGACTTGACACGATCAAGTTTCATTTGCGAATTTTATTAATAACTATTAATTTTTGAAAATTTAATACTATTGATTTTTTATTTATTTATCGAGCATTTTAAGTAATTTCGAATTCCTAAGTTAAATAGAAATTTTTTTTTTTTTTTTGTATAAATATTTATTTAAATATATATATATATATATATACATATATTTAAATACTTTATTTTATCAGTTATTATTATTATCTATATTTTGATCAGTCTACATAGCAAAATTTTTCACTCTTTATTATATAAGTAAACAATAACACTATACATATTACTACATATTACTAAGTTAAAAGTTATATTATTATACATAGTATGTTATATATATATATATAGTTATCTAGATAAAGTTAAATTAAATTTTTTTATTATTTATGAAAAAAAATTACCATAAAAAAAACTTGATTTTGAAAAGAAGATAAAATATTGTTTTGAATAATCGTTTATTCAAGAATCGAAAACCTAAGCATTTAAACGAGTAATGAATAAATATATAAGATATTTTTGCTGCAAAATATTTGCAAAGTAAAATATTTGATAATTTTTACACATAGAATTAAGATCACAGCAATTTATAACAACTCGAATGCAGAAAATTTTAATCGATCGTGTCACACCAACAATACAATTTTAATAAAGCAAAACAAAATTAAATTGAACTTTTTTCCAAATAAATCTAGTTTTATTGAATTTTCTTCTAAATTTTAATTTAATTCTACTAAAATAATATATCCAAAATGTTAAAATTATCACTAGAATTTATGATTTATGATTTTATTATTTATGTTTTTAATCCTTATATATGTCATTGAGACGGAATACTATACCGACATCTTGAAAAAAGAAATATCCAATATACAAAAAACTGAATAAAAACAATCTCAAAATCAAAAAACATTTTATTTAAAAATTTTGAAGAAAAAAATTTCATCCAATATGTTTCACTATTCCTTCAAGATTCACAATGTTGAAAATTTGTTCCTTGACATAAAACTGACAAATAGTTTAATAGAGAATCAATATTTTGTCAAGAGTATCATTAAGATCATAATATCAAAATGGTTTTAAAAGATAAGTTCGCTTAGGTTTAAAATCAAAAAATATTAAACCATTGTATTCTCCAACTTTATGTTCTTCTGTTATTATTTGCAGAAAGCTTTCGAAGGACATAAAATAATTTTGAATCGTGGCATTCCAGGCAAAAAATATTGGTTTATATTGATATTTATAAATTGTTACTAGAAATCCCTAAATTACGCAAATAATTTCAGTTCAAGTTTCAGTTATTTTGTCCGAAATTAAAATTGGAAGGGCACAAAAAAAAGCAAAACAGTAGCAGTAGACAACTATATTAAAAAAAGAAATAAATTTAACAAAAAATATTGCAAAGGAAAGAAAAAAGATCATATGTAAGCTTTGGAAAAAAGAAGTAGCAATGAAAATTAGCTTATAATTAATTAATTATCTGTATTTTAATTATATTATGAAAACTTTTTTTTATTTATATTATTTATACTATGTCAACTCTGGGATATCCGTATGAACGTAATACACGCTGTTTCCATAAAACTTAATCACCAGCACAACCAAATTTTACAAAAGTAACTCAATGTTACTCAACATCTTTTCAGATAACAAACTTCAATAGACACTGAGTTATTTTCTTTTAAAAAGATAAGTTGTATGGCAGCTATCCGAACGTGTTGCACCAGCAATACGTTCCCGAACCTATTGCAACAACGTACGTTCATACGGGAATAAACATGTTATTAGAAATCTTGAAATAAAATCTGTTTTCTATGAAAATTTCAAAATTTTTTTTAGATTTTAATCAAAAGAGATTCTTTAATTTTAGATTTTTTCTTCTTTTGAAGATTATTTTTTTGCAAAAAACCATATGACGCTTATTGAGACTTTTGTGATGAATGTGACAAAATATATTATTATATAAAAATTCTTATTATTCATTTTTACTTTCTAATTTTTTTTTTTGTAAACATATTTTTTTATATATATTTATTTATATAAAAATATATAATATATATAAGCTTTTGAAAATAACAACAATCAGACAGATTAACAGGTGTATAAAGTGAAGCTAAACTAATTTTTTCTTCTCAAAAAAAAATTTTTTTCTTAAACATGTTTTCTCGAATAACATATGATTCATTAAATTTCACCTAAACAATACGACTAAAGTCCTCTTAATTCTATATATTAGCATTTCCAAATATTGTACCACAACATTTATATTATTAAAATATTTATATTTAAATTTAATCGATCATATATTAAATTAATAAAATATTCATGCGAATTAACGCTAGAATTAACAAACGTCACAAATAAATTTGAATTATCGTCAGAAGAATTTATCGCAGGAAATAATAGAGATTTGACAAGAAATTTCTTGTCGTTAGTTCATAAATTATTCCTAAAATTAATAGTAAACCACAAAAAATATTTTTAACTTTAGTTCACTTTTTTTTTTGGTATTTTTTTGGGTTCTCTGGTCTTTCAGTCAAAAAGTTTCAGGTCGAAACGCCGCTCAGGTCAAAATATAATAATATATTATTATACAAAATATAATAATATAATGTCAACAATATAAATAATATAATTATAATTTAATACTTGTACCCCAACTACACCTGAAAAGAAATGATTGATTTATTCCTTCCTCAAACTGTATGTGGTGGGGAAACCAAAATCAAACCATAACAAAAAAAACACTTGGGGGTCATGCGAGGCGAGGTTCAATAAAATACAAGGTTCAATAAATTATTTAATGTGGGCTTTGCGAACAGAAACCCCATTCAAAAAATTAAGTTTTTCCTATTTTAATAAATATGTATAGAAAAAGAATAAGGTTTTAATGAAAGATAATTTTCAAGAAAAGAAGAAGAAGGAGAATAAGGAAACATGAATTCGAAGTATATATGTTACAATTTAACCCACAACAACACCTTTTTCTACTTTTAAATTTACCTCTACCCGAAAGTTCACCGGTAAATCTTTGGCCTTCACTTCTAATACTTCTGTTAGCTGTACTGTCTCTAAGAAATTAATAATTTGTAAAGGATTTATTGTTGGCAATTCATTATTAGCAGAGCGATATGGTTTTAGATACACATATCTTGGTCGGAATAAGACGCCGCAGTTTTTGAATAAGTGTTTCATACTTATACTGTATCTCATGCAAAATAATTTCGCCGTCTGTTTATTATAATCTGAGATTAATTATAAGATTTATGTATATACCAGATTTATGTATTGTGATAGGTAATGAATATTTTAAGTTGTTAAGTCATAATGTTTTATAAATTTTATTTTGTGATGCAATAATTCAAAATACTTAGATTATATTACTTGTGTTGTGTATCTATAAAATATCTTTTAAAAATTTTATAATATTATATTGCCTTTATGAGTTTTAGAGTGAATTGTAGATAAGCTGTTATTTATGATGGTTTGAAAAATTCTTCTTATTACTATTACAATATGTTTAATTCATGTGCAATAAATTTTAAATTAAATTGCATCATATATTTTTAAAGTCATCCTTTTTTTGATGACATTTCCAAAAGTAAAAAAAAAAAATGTAATTTTAGTTTCACATTCTAATTTCTTCTATCCTTCTATTTATAAAACTTTTATACCATTTAAGACAAAGCAATAAAAATTAAACCATAGAGCAAACCATTAAAAAAATAATTTTGTACATGAACTTTTTTGTGTATCGACACCTGAGCCCTATAATTGTACAAAACACTTATTACTTAAGTCGGTTTATATGGTTTTAGTGTTGTAGTGATAAGTGTTTGGTGTAATAGGTCCCTGTTAAGTGATTTAAAGTAAATTAACTCTTACTAATTAATAAAAGTCTAATATAAATATTATAATTATTAAACGGTTTAAATCTAAAATTGCAGAGCTGGCCACCTCTTCATTATTCTTGAAGAAAATGAAAAAAAAGCATTTTTATTACATTTAAACATTTTAAATCTGAGCGTGAAATTATTTTTTATCCTTACCGTTTGTTCGTTTTAAATTTTCAAAGTAGTTCAATATCATCAATTTTCAAGTGCTTGTAAAATTTAGTTTTTTCTTGTAATTTGTCGGAAATCTATTGGTCAAATTATTTCAAGTATCATTAGATATACGAGTAGATCTACTTTACCACCATTATTCCCCAGCAATTGCACGACACTCTGTATTATTATACTTATAGGAATAATTGATTAAATAATTTTTAAATACATATCGATCAAAACCACATAATCCTAAAATAGTTCAATAACATAAATCAAAAAAAAAAAAAATCTAAATTTAAATGAAAAGTTTAAAGCGTTACAAATGATCTAATCAAAATGTTTTGGGTAATTCCTTAATTATAATGAGGAGTTTGTTTAATTTCTATTAGAGTCTTATATTTTTTTTTTTTTTGGATAAATTAATTTAATAGGTTTGGAAATTCAAATCAACGACTTAAGCAAGTAAATTGTACAATTTGATATATCAAATTTTGGTTATTCCAATTATATCAATAAAAAATGTTAATAAAATAATTTAAAACAAAAGCTGCTTTAATATGTAAACATTCAAAAACCAAGTTTTTAAACTAGAAACTAAAAGAATTAGAGTTCCTGATCAATATAACCAATCTTTCAAGATGGTGTGGTATATTCTTTAGTGTTGTATATTCTTTTCATTTATGATTCGTAAGTGAAAAATTTTGGAATAAGCGATTTTTTAATATAATATTATATAGCTCCTTCTTCTTGCGTCTTTAAGATTTACTTCTAGCAATTTAAATCTTCTGCAAACATGTACCATTTTTTTAACAGAATCTATTAAAGATATTTTTCCAATAAATATACATTTTGAATAAATATTTTTTTTCCAAACCTCAAAAATCATAGATCTTACATAACCATTATTTTTTTTATTCTTAGACATGAAAATTTTGTTTTTTATTAATTAAACTCTTAAAATTTAATTTAATATTTCTTTTTTGAATTTAAAATAAAGCACTTTACTGATTTATCTAATGAAAAGTTTGTAAAGATACTTCAGGCATTACTTGTTAGCTAAGGCAAATTATTAACTAATTGTATGTTGTTTGGTACTAATTATTGGCATTTTCACTTATTTTATAAGGTTTTTGAACCGAACCAGATAGTAAAAAGAGAACTATTCTGTAGAACATTCAGGGCAAAATTACACTATAAGTGAATGGATTATTTTTCGATGAAGCGCTGTAAATAATGCAATATTGCGGCTATCATCTCTGAACTGAAAAAAAATTAAAAATATAAGTTTCATTCAGAAAAAAATCATAAATGTGCATTTCTTTCTAATAAATCTTATAAAAAAATAATTATTTTTTTTTGTTTTTTTTTTTATTACATTTCTCTGCCACATAAATGTGGACAGGAAATTACACAGCCTTTCCCGTTCAGGCGTTATGTACATGTCGTAAGGGTGAATAACTCTTACGAACGTGTATTAGAACCCAAACTCCCTCGATGTTTACAGCTTATTTTATACACTCTTACCCACTAGGCCACCGAGGCCCCAACAATAATTATATTTAAATATCGAATTTAAAATTTATTAAAATAATATGTTTTTTATAAAATACAAAAATGAAAAAGTTTTTTTTTAGTAGTTATTTATGACATTCCGGAATTAAATAAATGACAGCCTCTTGTTATATTGAAAATAAAAATCTTTTCTACAAAATTATATTCAAAAATTAAAACTGACACAGGATCATTAAATTAAATAAAATTTAAAGTAATATTATGAAAATAACTATTAATCATTTGTTTCTTAAAAATAATTTAAGAAACAAAACTATAAAATTTCATAAGAATTTTTTTTAAATTTAAAGATAACAATAAAATAACTATTTATAACAATTAATTAAATAAAGTTAAACATAAATAGCAGTGTATAGAAAAAGATCAAATTTCGTTCCATTTTAATAAACTGTTTTTTTTTTTACTTTCAAAAATTTTAATCAAATTTTTTTAAAACTAAATAAATATTAAATAAATGACACATATAGAAAGCTTTTAAATTTAAAATAAAATCAAAGTGGTATTGTGCAATATAATATCGTTTGAACAAATTTAAAAACAAAAACGTTAACAACCCCAAAATATTCAACTTAATTTCAAATTTTAAATATAAACATTATAAGGAAAAAAATATATGTAGTTGTTTTTGAGAATTAAAAATCTTTTTTTTTTTTGGATTATTAAAAAAAAAACAGTATAAAGCTTTTAGATTTTGACTGCTATAACTTATAAGGTGAATTAGTTAAGTAAAATTGTACTATATTACATTACTTAACATTAAACAACGATAAAAGCTGCTAATGGTAAAAAAGTTACCGTTGATCAAAAAGCACAAACAGTATAATTGTTTCTAATTAGTTAATGCGACTTAATAAAAAAAACATTGACTTGAAAAATTTTAAATGAAATCTTTGTTAAGGGTTTATGAACTTTTTGTTTTCTTTTAAACAAGTAATTAAAAAAATTTAAATATTGATTTAAAATTAGTATTAATTTATTGATAAGACTACTTACCATATTGTTCATTATATACACCTTTATATACCTATAAAACAGTCTTTTGAAACTTTGGTTGTCTTTATCAGTAAAATAATACATTCACTTCCACTTTAAATCAAAAAAATTTGCAAACCGTTATTGATTAAAAATAATTAGAATTTATATTCGGTATACTTAATTGTTGTAGCTAAATTCGTTAGATTTAATTTACACCTGTTAGACAAAATAAATTAAAATGTTACTACCATAGTTTTTTTTTTTTTTATTTTTACTTCTTTCATTTAAGTTTACTGCAGTAACAAAATTTTAAAACAAAAACTTATCAAAAAATACTTTGGACTAAAGTGGGGGTTGCAAATGAAAAAAGTTTTAAAAACCCTGATCTAAACAAAAATTTTTTTTTTTTTATTTATTTATATCAAAAATTAATACGCTGCCTCAATATTAAAAAAAAATGTTCTTTAATTTCTATGAAAAATGAAATGAAGTTCTTTGAAGTTATTCTTTAAATTAAAATTAACTAGCTATATTTCTTATCATCTTAAATTTTATTATATTAATTTTAATATTTGTCTTAATTTTTAATATTTTCAAAGCAACCTGAATTTTTGTTTATATTTATAGTTCGGTTTTTCCAAAAGATAAACATTTAATCTACAATAACTGAAGCTTCATTTTTTTTTTTAATACATAAGTATGTATAAATATTGATGGGAATACAAACCTTCATATATAGAGAGTATATATTTTGTAATAATTTAAAATGTGTATATATTATAATTCAACCAATATGTTTATAATATCAAATTCTATGTTAAATCTTTTATACTTTAAAATTCTGTTGGGGCTTCGATGGCTAAGTGATGGCTAAGTGAGCATTTAAAATACACTGTAAAAACCGAGGCAATGTTAATTCCGAGTTAAAAACCGAGGCAATGTTGTGGCAGGAGAATAAACTAAAAAAAAAAAATTTGTTTAATATGTACCTATATTACTATTGCATGGTTATGTTTTTCTTTCATTTAAAAGTCTCAAATATAAAAAAAACTACTAGCAAACTTTTAGAGGATATTTGTGGAAAGACTTTTAACGGAAAAGATATTTGACAAAAAAATGTTTACCAAACTATTTGAATCTGATTTTGTTATGTAATTCTTGCAATAACTATAAAGTTTTTGCTGCTTTTAAATTTCGTAGTTTATAATATCATAACATCACTTTTAGTCGAAACTTATAATGCCGTTACACAGTAAGACATTAAAGTAAAATGAATTAAACGCATAAAAGTAAAAGGACGTCACATACAAACGTATTTTAGAAAATTTAAGTATTATTTTATTTTTATTTTTTTTTTTATTATAAAATGTATAGTATTTATAAGTATATAAGAAAAATCTTTTGATAAAACATTCTTTTGTAAAATGACTTTTGTCATGGCTCTAAGATGCCCAAAATACATAATAAATATTTTATTAATTCAATATATATTACATCTGAACATGTTTTTTTAAACCATAAATAAAAAAAAAAAACTATAAATAAAATCAAAAAAGATAAATTTAAGGTATCCAGCATTAATTCATTCGAAGTTTTGTATAGGTTCATAATATTTTATACAAAGAACAAAAGAGAGAAATTAGACAAATATATTTTTAAATAAAAATTATTGTTGGAAAATAAAATTAATTCGTTCAGTTTTAATAAATTTTTTTTAAATTTAATTTTCTTTTTTTAAAAACAATTTAAGAGAAGATTTTTTTACCTAATATACATCAAATCTTCTTTTAACATTTTCTTGTTATCATTAATTAACCCACTCAGTTCTTAAAGAATATCGAGGGTTCGTTATATATATTTATTAAAAGCAATAAATTTCTTTTATTTTTAATTAGCAACTGAAAAGAATCCAACAAAAAAAAAACTCAAATCCCATAATTTTTTATGTGTAATGCAAATTATATTCAAGATCAACCAGTTTAGATTAAAAAAATGTTCACTAATACAATATTATAAGGGAGAGGTACGAATGCTCGTTTCTCAAAATCTCGTTTTATCAAAATCTCGTTTTTCAAAATCTCGTTTTTCAAAATCTCGTTTCTTAAAATCTCGTTTTATCAAAATCTTGTTTTATCAAAATCTCGTTTTTTAAAATCTCGTTTTTTCAAAAATCTCGGTAAATCTCTTTTTTTTTCAGAAAATACAGAAAACATAAAAAATTGTAATTTTTAATTTTTATCGAAGAATACTTTATTTTTTTCATCCAAATTAAACAAATTTTATATTCTGTATATAAAAAAAAAAAATAAAACAGTTATAAAGAATTGTTATAAAGGAGAGATTTTAGAGTTGGTTACAAAATTAGGGTTTCAATAATTTCTTTAGCGGGAGTTTGGGGGCGGCAGCCCCCACTATTTTAAGTTAATTGTTGTTAAAATATATATATAAAAAAAATAATTTAAAGGGATTTTAGAGTTGGATTTAAAATCAGGATTGCTCCCTTTTCCAGAATATTTATATGTGTGTTTGTGCGAGATTTTGAAGTAGGAGAGATTTTAGAGTTGGTTACAAAATCAGGGTTTCAATAATTTGTTTAGCGGGGGTTTGGGGGCGGCAGCCCCCACTGTTTTAAGTTAATTGTTGTTAAAATATATATATAAAAAAAATAATTTAAAGGGATTTTAGAGTTGGATTTAAAATCTGGATTGCTCCCTTTTCCAGAATATTTATATATGTGTATGTGCGAGATTTTGAAGTAGGAGAGATTTTAGAGTTGGTTACAAAATCAGGGTTTCAATAATTTGTTTAGCGGGGGTTTGGGGGCGGCAGCCCCCCTTTATTTTAAAGTAATTGTTGTTAAAATATATATATAAAAAAAATAATTTAAAGGGATTTTAGAGTTGGATTTAAAATCAGGACTGTTCCCTTTTCCAGAATATTTATAAATAAGTATGCATATATAAATATATGTGTATATCTAATATCATATATATATACATATATATTACCATATTATTTGTATGTACTATTTTGAATGAAATGTTGAATCTTTTTTGTTAAATTTTTTTCCAAAATTTTTACAATCAATATTTTTTCAATAAATCGACAAACATTTGAAATAAAAAAATGAAAATGTAAGATAAAATTGTTAAAAATAAAGATTACCTATGATAAAAAAAAACGAGATTTTAAGAAACGAGATTTTGATAAAACGAGATTTTGATAAAACGAGATTTTAAGAAACGAGATTTTAAAAAACGAGATTTTGATAAAACGAGATTTTCAGGAACGAGATTTCGTACCCAACCCATATTATAAATTATATTTTAGTTAAAAAATACAGTCGATCTTCCACTTTGAAATATAAAAAATAATACTTACATTATATTTATTAATTAGGGCATGTAAAACATTCTTCTTTAAAAGGGATCCATATACAAAAACTTTAATATTAAAGATTTTTTTTATAAATTAAATTTAGAAAAATGAAGAGGAACATTCTTCAATTTCAAATAAACCTTATATACTTATAAAAACAACTTTTGATGTTTTCAAAGTAAGAAATTTTCAGTAAAACTTAAAAAAGTATATATAATCCCTGATTTTTTTTTTGTAGAACTAGTTTACGTCAACAAACAACAAAACATTCAGGAACTAAAATAGAATATTCGCACAGAAATTGCTCAACGTAATGCTAAATATCTTAAAAAGAGCCAACAGGATAATGGAAGCCAATTAAAGGATGTTATTTTTCAAACTTAGCTTCAAAAAAATAATAATTTACACTTTCATTTAAAAAAAAAAAAAAACCAAAAAACTCTCAAAATAAAAAAATTTAGAAGCATTTCAAATAAGTCAGCCCAAGTTGGCCATCCTATATAATAAAATTTGACGAAATATTCTAAACAACATATTATATAGTTTATAGTTGCTTATAAAATATTTAAAATTATTTTTAAAAAATAGAACCAAATGTACTAAATTTATTCATTTTTATAATTATTTATTTATTTTAATATTACAAATGATATAAGAAAGATTATTAAGACTGTTTTATTCAGTCCTAATCCAGAGAAAAAATTCAACAAAAGATTAAAACATTAAGGACGCAAAAAAGAAAGCTGAATAAGAAAGATTATTATCGGCTACTAAAGCCATAATAGGTTAAATAATTTATATTATTTTCAATTTACATTGATAGATTATATTTGAATATAAATTTAAATTGCAGCACCTAATAAGCATATATATTTGTTCAATTTGTAAAGAAATTTAAATATCTATAAGAATATGATATTTTAGATTGCGTCTTAAGTCTTTTATATAATATAGTTCTGGTTTAGTCTAATTCTCATCTAAGTACAGGTACAATTATTTATTTATTTTGCTATAGTTAAAATCATTTGGTAACACTGTTTTTTTTTATAATATAATGTCACCATTATATTTCATTTTAAACTAAAAAACAGATTTATAATACTTATACGAAATAGCAAATGAAATTAAATAATTAAATTTTAACAGGTAAGTAATAATAGATTGAATGTATGTGTATGAGAAGATTCTGCCATATGGAAATCTTAAAATTAATTCATAATAATAATTCCGGTCGATAAAATAACCGGTTTGGTTTTTTTTTTTTTATATATTTGAAATATTATTGTTACTTTAAAGTTTGAAAACTAGTAAAAAAAAAAAAAAAAAAATTTAATACGTTTAAATACAGACAATATCTATACGTAGAACTTGTTTTAATAGAAAAAATATTAAAAAAATAATATTGCTTATTATTTCTCTTTGCATTCATTACTTCTGATATGATTATTTCTTATTTATTATTGAATTAATTTTATATTTAATAAATAGTAATGCTACTTATATTTTGCGTAAAAAAAAATTTGCAAAAGAATAACAGCTATAACAAACTTATTAAATTTACACACTTTGAAAAACAATAAGATTTAAACAACTTTATAAAAAATATAAATATTATATTATAATAACATAAATAAATAAAAAAAAATTTAATCTAATATATGGCAGTAAGATATTATGGAAAATTTTAAAAAATCAAAAAAAAAATAATTAAATAATAAATTGACAGTCAATTATCACAAAAATTTTTTAAATTAAAAAATAATTTATAATAAAGTTGAACTGTGCGGTTCCTAAATAAAACCTGTTGAAACATAGAAATATGTACGTACACATTTCAAGTTCATCATATTTAGAATATACTGTAAGCTTCTTAACATAAAAAAAAATAAAAAAAAATAATAAAAATTTTAAAGAAAGTTATTTAAGAAGTTCACAACAGAAATTGTTTCAGTCGGAATAAATATTTCAAAGTAAACGTTACGAAGTTAAAAAAAAAAATTTTTTTGTTTTTTTTGTCCGATAAAAATTTTGTAAAATAATAAAATTAATATTTTTTTTTTTCTATAAACAAAAAAATTACATATATTTTATTTTTAAATATAAATATATATACAATATTATAATAAATAAAAAGATAAATTTATAAAAATGGTGAAGACTACTACAAGGACAGGTGATTAAAATCAGTTTTTTTTTCTTTTATGTTTTTTTTTTTTATTTAAGTCATATCTTTTAATGTCTTATACGCGTTTACATTTTTAATAAAATTAATAAAAAGAATTGAAAGCTTTTTTTAATATGTATATGTAAAAAAATATATATATATACATCTATATAATAATAGTATATAATACAAATTTAAATAAATAATTAAAAAAACGTGAATATTATAAAATATTTGTGGTAAAACCCAAATCTTAATTAAGTATAACGAACAAAAAACAAAAAGTTTAAATTAAAAAATCATTTTAAATGAAAAAAAAAAAACACAAAATATTAAAAAAAAAAAAAAAATATTAATTTATAATGAATTTAATATAAATAATTTATTTTTTAATTTTTTGAATTTATAACGAAATACTATTGGTGTTATTATTTTTATCTAAAATATATACATTTATATTATATATTATTTAGTATAATGCTTTCTGAACTTACTTACTTACTTACTGATTTATTTATTTAAAACAATAAATTTTATAAGTAAATATTACTTTCTGGACATAAAATGGTAAAATAAAAACTATTTAAAAATGGTAATATTATATACAATTAATAATTATTATACTCTTTGCTTGAAATAAGAGATTGGGTCTATGTAATGGTTAAATTCGTTGTCTTTTATCATAACCCTTTAAGGATTCATACAATAATAAAAAATAAAAATGAAAAATAAAATAAAAAAATTAAAGTGTTGATAAATAATCACCATGTTTCTAAATAATTGATTCATAATGCATTAGCATTTCTTGTCATATATTTAAATTGATTCATATAAATTTTTCTACATTAAATATTTTATTATTAAAATTATATGCGGAATATTTTAAAAAAGATCAAATTTCAAACAATTTTATCATAAAAGGAATATAAAATAAATCTTAGAAACTTCTTGTATATCAATACCATATTTCTGTTATACACATTTAGATCAATACATTTTTTTTATTTAAATTATCTTTTAATTTAAATAAATAATTATAAAAATACGTCAATATTTATAAGATTAAATTTTAAACCATTAATAAAATACGATATAAATATAAATACATGTATGTGTATATACACTTTTAATTCATAAATTATTAATGATGAATTATTAATATAATGAGCGAATTTCAATCAAATCAACATTTAAAAATATAATATATAAATATAAATAAAAAAAAAAACAAACTTAAGTCATTGGGTAATTCCTATTTAATCAAGAATATCTAGATTTTATTTTATATTTTTATACAATGAATCACCCTTTCCCAGCTTATTGTTTTTTTTTTTTTATTTTAATTAAAATTTTTGTGTTATTGTTATGTAGTTATTTTTTTATTATTTTTTATTATTATAAATTTAAAAGCGTCAGAAAAATATATATATTATACATATATTATTATGTATTAATTTTTGTACAGTTTCATCTAATAAAATATAAATTAAATTAAATGTATCTACAAAGATTAAAATTTTTATCAGTTGCAGTATATATACTTAATTTTTAATTCTTTTTGAAAAAAAAAATATTTATTTCCTTTAAGCTATAGAATTTTTCCAATTATCGATAACCAAACATAGAATCTAGCCTACAAAACGATTTGTTTAAGTTAAAAAATAAAAATCATCCATTTAAAATACGACTATATAGCTTAAAATTTAACTCTAATCTATTATTTTATTATTCAAATTTAATTAAAGTTTCTTTATTTTACTGGAAAAAAATACAGATAACAGAAAGAATTAAAATGTTAAATATATAGCTTAGTTTAGACAAAAAAAAAAAAAAACTAATATATATATTAAATGAATAACCCTCATTATTAAAATTGATCTTTCAATTTTATTGATATTCACCATTTTATAAAACAAATCTCTCTATAATAACTTAAAATCTAAAAAACAAAGCTTTCATTTAAAGTGTAAACAAAAAGCAAAAAACTTTCGTATAAATATTTTACAGTAAACTTCATTTATAACGAATTCACTCAAAGCAACATTTTTAAAATCATAAAGAAACTAGGGACCCTGTAACTGGCGTGTAAGTATATTTTACCGTGACATCTAAATTGCAAAAAATAGAAAATTTCTTGATTCCAAAAGAAAACAAAAAAAAATAATCATGATTCTAACCATATATATGTGCATATGTATGTTATATGTTAATGCAGATTTTGTAATAGAAAATCGTATCCAAATATGTACTTGTATTCAAAACTTAACGGAATGTCATAATATGTAGTGTGTGGCTGAAAACTACTAACTAGTTTTGTAAATAAATTACACATTTATAAGTCAATAGCGTTAGCACTTTTTAATATTTAAAATTTAGCTTAGTATGCTGTTCCCGTGGAATTTTCACAGCCTGTCATAATACATTAGTTAAAAAGAGAGAGAAATAGCCATGAAATAGTCGTGAAAATTTTATGCGGTAAATTTTCATTCTTAGGTACGCAGATCACGTGGAAAAAACTTTAATTTTTACCACCAGATTGTACTACAAGAAGACATTTTTCACACCGTTTTTCACGCTTGGGCATATAAATTGTCGTGAAATTTAACAATTCAAGCTACGTCATATCTAAAATAAAACAATTAAAAAAAAATAGCTGAGATAAACACATAATTGCAATTTTTTAAATAAAATAAATTCAAAATTATATTTTTTACAAAAAGTATAATAAAGTTTTGTTTTTTTCAAAATAATTCAAAATGCCAAAGGGTTTGATTTATTGATATTTTTGATTTATTTATATTTTTCGAATTCAACAATTATCAAAGCAAAACAATTATTTGACATTTCGGATTTGTTTTTCAGTTGTCATTTTTCACTAACAAATGTCATTACTTTATATGCCCAAATTTCATATGAATTTTTCACGTGAACAGCATACTAAGCTTAAGATTCAAAATTACATATACATGTTATTCATTGTTCAACAACAAAGTGTTAATAATCATATTCACGTAGAAATATATATAAAGAAAAATATACCTAACAAAATGTCACCCAGAAAAACCACAACTTGCATTTGATTTTTTTTTAGGTTTTTAAAATTGTTAAAATCAAGTTTTTAATCATATACTTAAAAATTTATTTATAAATACAACATAAAAAAAATTTTGTTATTCATATTTAAAATTTTTAACATGGAAAGCTTTTATAATTTCTATTTCTTTTATATTTATCATTGTTAAAAATTTTAAAAACTGGATATTTAAAAATATGTGTGAATACTTTATAGAAATAACATCCAACTTTAATACTGTATATATTAAAATAAAATACTTTGAAATAGTAGGAACTATTTTTTCAAAAGTTAAAATAATAATATTCACATTTCAAGTTTTTTATAAAAAAAAAAAAATTTTAAGAGAAAGAAAAATAAAAATTGCATTCTAAGATTCTAATTTAATATAATATAATTGTAACTTTAAGCTTTTCCTTTAAAACTAAAATAAATGATGTTATCAAATTTTAATTTAACATCTTAATTCTTAAAATATGTTCTGAACCCGACACATTTTGCCTGAGCTTGCCTTACAAACTGCACCATTGGTCACACTAAAATACCTTTATTATTATATTTCATAGACCGGTAGTTTGATTTTACTATAGGATTAAACAGTTATGTTATGTTTTAAGTATAGAGAGAGCATCTAACTTTCATTTTAATCTCAAAAAAAAAATTAATTTTTATAACATATCTATTCAAAAATTAAAATTTTAATTTACGACTATGATCATATTATTATCAATTTTAATTACAAATATTGTATAAAAACAGAAAACTGCAGATAAAATATGCATAGATAAAAAATGTCATATGTTTTATACTCGTACATAAAATTGACATTATACATTAAAATAATGTTAAAAATTGATAGAACAGTGTTAAAAATCAACTTCAAGTTTAGTTTCTTGATAAACAGCTTTCAGGGAAATGTTTTTAATCACGAAGATTAAAGCCGATTTCCACTACAATGGTATACGAGACGACGCCGTGACGACGACGTATCGTGAATTCAACATATTTTATATTCATAAACGTTTTAAATTTTTATTCATAAATTATAATATGCCAATTTTCTTATTACACGATGATGTTTTACCGGCAAAATAATAATAACGTTAAGAATGATATTTTAAATAACGTTACGTTGTCGGTATGTCATCATTGATGTCGTTGTCGCTCAGTGGCAATATATTCATATAAATTTGTAATGTACATGCAAACTGTAAAAATGCATAATGTAAATAAAAACCACGTCAATTCATCGTCACTGTTCCGTAACGTACCGTAGTAGTGGGAATCGACCTTTAAAGTTTATCAGTGCATAGTGCATAGAGGGGGAATATTCATCTGGTCTAGCTTATATATAAAAAAACAGTCATGTAAACTGTAAACGACCATATATTTCTTCTTTTTTTATTTTTTTTTTTTTGACTTTTCATTGACTTATTTTGTATCCTATAATAATCATAGGTGATAGGAGAATTCTCTAACTCAATTGTTATTCATATTAGACCTAGGTTTTTATGCCTATTAATTGTTATGCCTATTTATTTGTATCAATAGTTTCACTAACCCATTGTCTATTCTTGTGTAGTTTTTGTACAAAACTATGAATCGCCAATTTTTTGTTATTTCTAAGCCGCCTATTATTTTATTTTTATTTTATTTTATATTACCATATAATATTAATTATGTGATACAAATATACCTATATATATATATATATTTTCTTATTTAATTATGGATATATATTATATGAATCTAATATTATTTTATTTATATGATGATCTAGCCGCGGTTTGAACCCGAGGTCTTTCAAATGAAAGTGTCTTAACCATAAAACTGACTACACCATTGGCTGGATCAAAAACAATTTAATAATTAATCATACTTTCACATTAATTAACAAATTATTATATGTATTAACATTTATTGTTGCTTTTTTTTATTATAAAAATAATTATTTTTATATATTTTTATTATTTTAAATGTTTAATGCCAATAATATACTAAAACTAATATTTATTTTTTATTTAAAAAAATATGTAGGTATTTGTAATTAATTTTAATTTTTAAAATGTTTGTAAATAACTACCCGTATACCTAATAATTAATACTAAAAATATTTCTTTATCTTAAGATTAAAAATTTATTAAATCACGAATAAAAGACAAAATCAAAAAAGGATTTTTGAATCCAAGTTTTGAATATAGAAATCTTTTTTGAAAATTTTTTTTTTTTTAATTTTTGTAAAATGGTTTTTGGAAGTATTCGTTTTCGTTTCGAAAATACATATTATAATATATCTCTTATCGCTAAATAAAAAATCGTATAAGTTAAAGGGTTAATTGTGATAATACATTTATTACAAAATGTTCAAATTTTTTTTTTTTCGCAAAACAATATTTATTATAAATTGTTGTATTTTATTTTTGTAATAAATTTAATAATTTTAGTGAAAGTGATTAAAAAAATGATAAAAAAAAAAAATTTTTATACCATTATTAAATTCAGTGTTGTGACTTTAGAATCTTTCTACACTACATTTCATTTTTGTTTTTTTTTTTTTTGCAATTTTTTTTTTTTTGCATTTTAAATTTAAAAATTATCAAATGGTACGTATGATTTGTATTTTTTGTTTTTCTTTTTCTTTCTATTTACTTTTCTATATTTCTAAAGTAGTTCTTAACAATTAAAAACAATTAATTTAAAATTTTTTTTATTATCAAAGTCATAACACTGAAAACGGATAGGTATATGTATTTATAAAAGACTTTAAGATAAATTTATTTTCTTTTAGAATAATTTTTTGTGAATAAATAAAATGATTTCTTTTAATTTTGTCTCTATAATAGCTATTTTCATTTTAATAATGCATCTATTTGATTATGTCATATATTTAATGTATCATTGCAATAAATGTCCTTTAATCTGTATAAATATAAAATTTCATTTTTCTTAGTAAATTATTATACTATTATAAGTTTTTAATTTATTTTAATTTTTTCTATTAAATGTCTATAAAATGTATTTAAATAAACTAAAAATTGGCTTGAATCAAAACGGAAAAAAAACTTGTCAAGTGAACGTGAAAAGTCCAACTCTTATCGTCTTCAATTCACTTATATTAAATTTTTTTTATTAAGTATTAAGTATTTGAGATCAGATACTATATAAGAAGTGATTCATGTATGTATGTACCTATTAAAGAATGTACATTTTTAATTTTAATTAATATATTTATAGGGCCATTTTACTAATATATTTTTAAAAGGCCCAGTTTCGAGAAGAAAAGGGTCATAGCTTTCATTTGTAATATTTAGATTATTAAGAAAAAACTTAAAAATAAATGATTTTTGATAATTTTGTAATAAATACAAAACTTGTGAATAAAAATATTTATTCTTATTTTAATTTTGTATAGAAATTTTAACAATTAAATAACTCGAACAGTTTACAATAATAGAGCATTTTCGTTCCTATATAGTTAACTATTTATTTATTAACAAAATATTTAATTATAGCTTTTTTAACAAGAGTATGTTATTATTAAGAGTTTTTAAAGTAATCTATAATAAAAAATTATCAATTTAAATAACTTAATTCACTAATTTTACATTATTAATAATTTTGAAAATCCAAAAAAAAAAAAACAAAACCTTTTCCGTAATTAGAATAACACTAATAATTTATTTCTTTTCTTTTCTAATATAAAATTTTCATTTTTAATTAATAAAATAATAATATTTTTTTTTTTCTTAATATTTATTTCAGTTTGCTTTATAATATTAGTTTTAAACTTATGCAATCAAATTAATTCACAATGTGAAAGAAATCAATGTATGTGTTGTAGTTCTGGAACAATCGATTTTTACAATGCAGGAATTCTAAAAACACAGGCATGTCAACCATATAATTGTTTATGTTGCGTAAATAACAAATGGGAATGGAGAGATAGAACATTAATTGAAGTATCAACAACTAATTCACAACAACAAGCATCACAACAAAATACTAATTTAAAAACAAGATTGAATCCAACTAATAATATTGTTGAAACTCAAACAAATTTAAATTCTAACATAAATAATCAAAATGGAAATAGAAATCAAGTTCAAGATTTTACATTTAGAGGTAAAAATATCGTAATATCAATTTAAAAATTCCTCAAATATTATTAAATACCAGATATTGAAAATTAAATTGATGGAATAATACATTTTTTTTTTTTTTAAATCTTTTTAAAATACATTTTACGATCATACTTTAATTTTAGGAGCATCAAATAATCAAAGAGTTTTATCAAATGCAGATGTTCATCTACCAACAATAGAATCCAAATCAAATGGAGCTATTGTTCATCAATTTATTCCATCATTTGAAAGTAATTATAACAAACAAGATAGAAATCAACCAAATCGAAATATTCGACCATCATATAATAGAGAATCTCTTTCAAATGATGATATTCTTAATAATAACGAAAATCAGGCGATAAATTCTATAACAGATTTTAGTTTAAATCTTTTAAAAAAAATTTCAACTGATAAAAATCAAAATTTAGTTATATCACCAATATCAGTTCAATTTTTATTATTATTATTAGAAAAAGGTGCAGCTGGTCCAACAAAAACTGAATTAAAAGCTAAAATTGGTGGAACATCTGGTGAAGTTTTACGTAATATTTTAAGAAAAAATGTAGATGGATTAAAAACAGCATTAGGTATTTTCCATGATCAAAATATTGAAATCAATAGAGAATATAAACAAAAAATTGCCGGATTAGCTGAAATTGAATCGTATGATTTTATTAATTCACCACAGAACACTAAAGAAAGAATTAATAATTGGGCATCAAGGAATACCGAAGGAAAAATAACTGATTTAATTCCTCAAAGTAAGATTAAAAAAAATATATATATATTTTTTAGATAATATTAATTTTTTAATATATAAATTTATATTTTAGATTATGATTTACAGAGTGTTACTGTTGTTCTATTATCAGCTATTTATTTTCATAATACATGGAAATATAAATTTGAACCTATTAATAATCAAAAATTTCAATTAGGAAATGGTGAGTTTAGGGATATTCCATTCATGGAGTTTACACAAAATATACCATTTTATGAAATTTCTGAATATAATTGTACTGTGATAAATCTTCCTTATAAGGTAAAATATAAAAACAATTCTTATTTTAAAACTAAATAAATTTTATTTATACATACATATATATATATATATTTTTATTTAGGATGAAAAATTCTCAATGGTTTTAATAGTACCATCAAAGCAAAATTCTGGAGCAAGCAGTTATCATACTCAAACAAATTCATTGGATCAATTTATTGAAAACTTTGATAGTAGAAAATTATATGAAATTTTATCAACAACAAAAGAAAAATTCGAAAGATTTATAAAATTACAAATTCCTAAATTTAGTGTTAAATCTGAATTATCTCTTGTAGAACCATTAAAACAGGTAAACAATTTAATTAATTGTAATATGAAAATGTTATGACTTATGATTACCTTAAAATAAAACAACGTCGCTGAAAAAATACTATTTTTTAACATTTCAAAAAACAAATTATAACGAAAAATGACAATACACTTTTAATAACTGTATTTCCATTAAAAATGCATCTTTTTATTATGAAGGTATGTAGTGCTGGATTAACCTATAAGCAAACTAAACACTTATTTAGAGTATTATGATAATTTGGGTACCACAGAAATAAAACACAGATTGTTCAATCGTACACTGGCTTTAGACAATTATAAGCAACCCTAGTATTCTTGTAGTCTTCTACTTACGGGGGCTTTTCATACTATGCTATTGCATGGGTTATTTCTGAAAATGCCTGTATTCATACAAATATAAATATGTATATATATATGTACATACATGCAAATTTTCGCAAAATATCGTATGCTTTTTTTTATGACGACATTTTGACGAATATTATCAAAAATTTTACATAGCTTAACTTCAAGAGTCCATTCACAATGGCTAATGTAAAATTTTGTTTTACATTAGCCATTGTGGAATTACATATATATATATTATGTACTAATTCTGTTTTTTTTAAATCATTATAAATTTTTTAGAGTATCTTAAGTTTTTCCTTGAAAAATTTAAAAATTACATTAGTTTAAAACATTATTTAAAGATTAAAAATCTTTTGTCTGGTTATTCAAGGTTCAAACATCATAAGTCTATAGTTTAAAAGATTATTTAAAAATTAAAAATCACTTAAATTTAATAAATAGATTGTGTTTAAAAGTTTTTTTTTTTTATAAAATTTTTAGAATGAAATAAGGAAAATATTTGGTAGTGATAGTAATTTATCTGGTATTTCAACATCAAATGCTTTTGTAAGTGATATATTACAACAGGCAACATTAGATGTTGATGAAAATGGTACGATTGCTGCTGCAGCAACAAGTGCATTATTGATTCCTTTAAGTATGTTTTCTTAAAATAAAAAAAAATAAATAAATAAATACATAAAAAATCAAATATAGAATTAACATAATTTACTCTTTATATAATTTTATTTTCAGGTGCTGGTTCTAAACCTAGACCGATAACATTTACATTAGATAGACCATTTATATCAATTATTCTTGATCAAGAGAATAAAACTCCTTTATTTATTAGTAAAATAAATAATCCTGTTTTATAAATTTTCACAAAAAAATAAAATTTATAGATTTAAAATTATTTAATAATTTAATATTTTAAAAAAAAGAAAAAATCTTGATATGTTTTTATTTGTTTATCAACATAAATATTGTTTAATTAAAATTGAAAAAAAAAAAAAAAACCAAATATAATTTATATATTTGTAAATTTTGTGTTTAATTTAAACATTAAATTAATCTTAAGTCTTGAATATCTATATAATTATACAACGGTCAATCATTTTAATCTGGAATGTAAAAGAATCAAAGTAGATCATAACAATAATTACAAAAAGGGATGTATATTATAAAAATTAGTTCCATAAAACGGTTTTTCCTATATAAAACAAAAGGATCTAATACGAAAAATAATTGTCCTTAAAAAAAAGGAAAATAAAGTTTAGAACTGCGTTAAAAATAAAACTACATATATAAAAGCTAAACAAAAAGTTTTAAGATGAATATAAATAATACACGATGCTATAACGAGCACAAAATAAATTGAGATACAATAGAAAAAAACACGCAAAAAAAACGTGAATTTCGAAAAAATTAAAAAATAATCTTCAGGTGAGACATCACCTTCGTTCGCCGATAAAAAAAAAAAACGAGATTTATCTGTTATGAAAAGTAAAGTTTTTGTATAAAATTGAATATATATTTTTTTTAATTAACAATAAAAGTTTATACATATGCATATATATATTTCTAATAATTATCAAAAAACCTTAGTACCAAAAAAAAATTTTTTAATTTAAAATATAATTTAAGTAATTGTAAGTAATTTGTTCATTTGTATTTATTTTATATATAAATAATTTTATTCTATTTTTAAACAACTATATTTATTTATCAAATTATTTCTAATATATATGTATTTTTATTTTTGTTTTTTCCAGTTCTTTTAACTGTACTATTCTTAAATGTATGTAATTTAACTTTATGTCAAATACAATGCAACGGATTTTATCGTTTTTTTAATCAATGTACGCCAGTTCCAAGAAATAACTATTTTAGACAATCATTAACACAAAATAATGCAAGATCAGTTGCACCTCAAAAACAAAACAGTTACAGACCAACAGCTAATCATCAACATCAATCTTTAAGACCCCAATTACTTTCTGCTCCTTTACAACAAACATCATCACAAAGACTACAGCCATCATCAAATCGAGTATCAGCTTCACAAAGATCATTTACTGGTACAACAAATACAGGAGCCGCGTTCAGTTTAAAATTATTACAAAATATTAATGGAGCTCCTGGTAAAAATATAATTTTATCACCGATTGCAGTACAATTTTTATTAACATTATTGGAAAATGGTTCTGGTGGCAAAACAAAACTTGAATTACAAAATGTACTTGGTACAACATTTAATGAAGAAATAAATAAAGCTTTAAGAACTAATGCACCGGGACTTAAAACAGCTTTAGGAATATTTTATGATAATAATGTACCAATAAAAGATGGTTATCGGAATAAATTTTCTAAATTGGCTACAATATATCCACTTGATTTTCGTAATCCTAATTCATTAGCTAAAGTACAAATTAATCAATGGGCATCAAAAGCTACTGAAGGAAGAATTAATAATTTAATCCCAGGAAGTAATAAATATATATATATATATTTTTTTTTTATTTTATATTATAAAACTAAATATTTAATATTATTCTTTTTAGATTATGATTTATCAAGTGTTAATTTAGTACTCACATCAGCCCTTTATTTTCATAATACATGGAAATATAAATTCCAACCTATTGGTAATGAAGTATTTGTAACTGGTGAAGGTAAATCTATTCAAGCTCCATTTATGGAAATTACACAAAATATTGTTTTTTATGAAATTAATTTTAATGGAATTAATTGTGTTGTTTTAAGTCTTCCATATGAGGTAATTTTTTCTTTTTCTTAATTTTATTTTTAAATTTTGTTTTATTTTTTATTTTTGTTTTTTTTTCCCCCCTTTAGAATCCAAAATACTCAATGATTATCATAATACCACTTGAAAATATTTCATTAGAAAATGTTATACAAAATATTACTCCTACGCAATTTAATGAAATTTTAGCAACAAGTAAAGATAAATTCCCAAGATACATTAAATTAAAAATGCCAAAATTTAGTATAAAATCTAGATTATCACTTGTATATCCATTAATAAAGGTACGTAATTAATTAAATGATTTTAATATTAAATTTCATAAAAAAAAATATGATATTTCAATATTTTTATTTCGGGAATTTTAGATGCAAATAAAAGAATTATTCAGTAGTCGTAGTAATTTATCTGGTTTATCATCAGTAAATATTTATGTTAATGATATTTTACAACAATCAACATTAGATGTTGATGAAAATGGTACTGTTGCTGCATCTGCTACAGGTGGTATTGTAATACCATTAAGTGCTAATTCTAAACCACAACCATTACATGTTAAATTAGGTAAACCGTTTTTATCAATTATTATTGATCAAGAAAATAGAACACCGTTATTTATAAGTAAAATAAGTCATCCAGAGTTTTAAATTAAGAAAAAAAAAACTAAAATTAAAACCATTTTTACTATATTATGTATAAGCTATAATAGGTTTAATAAATTTTTATTTATAATAAATTGTGTTTGATTTTATTTATTTAATTTAAATTGGAAAGATTAAATGGTAATTAAAAAATAAATAATAAAAAATGTTTTCATATATTAAAATAAGTACAAGTTTACATTCAATACATAATATAATACATACATACATTTTTAGCACATTTCCAAAAAAATTTTGAAAAATGTGCTTATTAGTTTCACTCTGTGCGTGCGTCCGTCCGTCCGTCTGTTTACAAAACTTCTACACCGTTAAAGATAGAGAAAAAAAATTGGGTAGGTAGGTGTCATAAAAAAAATAATTTTGTGGAACAACTTTTTCATGTAGCCCCATCCATTACGGAGCTACAGCCCCTCAAACTTTGAAAAAGCCCTATTTTTAAATGCACATATATTATGTTCTGCTTAAGATTTTTTCAATCTGAAAACGTTATTCGACAGGTATTTTTTTTAACTTTGTAAATTAATATCAAAATTATACAATTTTGATATTAATATGATATCGATATCGATATGATATCGATTCGATTCGACGATTCGATATTACATTTGCCAAGTCAAAGGAATCATACAAATTAATTTTGTTAGGAAACCGAAATCAAATTATATAATATCGATATTATCAATAATTTTTAGAATAGTATTTGCTGTTTATACCAAATACAAAGAAGAAATGGAATAATGTTCTTATTTTCAGAAAAAAGCCATGTATGCAACTTTTTTTTATAAGCGTTATATTTTAATAATATTACAATATTTTAATAAGCCACATAAAAACAATCTTAGAAACCAGTTGATACACCAGAATCATAAAAAATAACAAAAATAATATAAAATTTTGTTCATTAGAAAATTATTAATTATTATTTTTTTAAACAATTAGAACATTAAAAAATGAGAAAATTTGGAGTATAAACTGAGATAAATAATAGAAAACATGTTTGGTTTCAACCCATTAAACAAAAAATGTATTAAAAATTACTTTTCTAAAAATTACCCTCACGGTAATACTGTTTCAAAATTTAAATATGACTACTTCAATTAATTTTGTATTTAAATGTCAAAATTGATGACATTCTTTGACATTTAAATTTTTTATTCGCGCGTCTATCCATAAATTATTTTTTTTTATGGTTTTAGTCAGAAAAATAAGAAAAATTAATGTAAATAATTAAAAAAGAAATCAATTAAAATTATTTCATATTACAAAGTATAATAAAATTTCCATTAATCTACAAAATGAGTATTTATAATGAAAATTTAGCTGTAAGTATTTCTTAATTTACCGGGGGAAGTTTTAACCTCATAATTAATACTGATAACAAATTATTTGTTTACAGAATCGGATTTTGGAATTACTTAATTACCCAATTATAGAACGTTGTAATGAATTAAGTGTCCTTTTTGAAAGATGTAGTTTAAGAGAACTGCAAGAAATTTTTCCAGCTGTAATAAATTCAATTTTTGGTATAAATAGTGGTTGTCTCGGTTGGGGTCTACGAACAATAAATAAAGAAAAATCAACATGTCCACAAATTTTCGAAACTTTATATAATTTTTTTACACCATTAGGGCCGATGTTCCGATTATGCTATAGATTACTTAATGACGCTATTAAATTTGAATTTAATATAGAAATGTTACCGGTAATTATTTTTTAAAATTCTAATTTGTTTAATTTTTAATTTTATTTATATTATAGCATAAATTAACAGAAATGCTACAAAGTGGGCATTATTCAATGTTTTATGCAGATCTATTAAATATAGATCCATTTCATAGATGCATTAACTCGTTATCCTTGAATGCATTTGACTATTATATGATTAATTTTATTATTCATGGTACATTTCCACTACATAAAATGTATCCTGCAGCACTAGAAGTACATAATGATAGAGTGAAAACAATTTATTTCTTTTTAACGGCAGAATATTTATGTTCATTTTTACCAAGTAACCCAGATGCTATTGTTATGCCATCAAATATATGCGGTACCGTTAAAGCACCACAACCAATGCCAGTTCAACAGTTACAACCAACAAGATCACCAAAATATTTAAAATTAGGACCAATATCACATTATAATGCTGCAAATCAATCAGCAGCTGCTACATTACGTTCACCAGAATCACCAAGAGCTCATTGTTGGAGATCTGAATCAGTTATGTATTTATTTATTGATGGTTGGCTTCGATATGATATTGAAGAGGCAATGGTAAAATTATTCAATAAAATTAATTTGATTTAATCAAAAATGTTTAAAAATTTATAGGAATTACCTAGTAGTGAATTTATTCGTGTTGTAAGAATATTAGTAAAACAATTACATGCATTTGGAAATTCAGCAGATCAAGATCCAACTCCAATGAGTTCCTTACGAAAAATGGCACAACCAATGATGAAACAAAGGATTTATCCATTTTTAAAAAGTATAATAGCTAGATGGCCTTTAGATAGTTCAATGTCAGTTGTCTTAGAATTGTGGTTAAGTTATATTCAACCATGGAGGTACACTTTTGACAGAAGTATAAATGGGTAATTAAAATTATAATATGTTTTATATGAAAATTATGTTTAATAAATACTTTTTTAATATTTGTAGTCAAGTTCCTACAGAAATTCCAATCAATAAATATGATAGTTTTATAGCTGAAAATTTAGCAATTTATACACAAATTTTTGTTCAAATTTTACCACGTTTTGAAAGATTAGATTTTACATCATTTCGCAATGCAGTTATGTTACATCGTTTGATAAAAGTTTTCAATCAGTCAACATTACCTGAAATATTAAATGATTGCGAACATAGATATACAAGTAGTAAATTTCCAATGAATTCTCATCAAACAAGTCCACTTAGGCAATCACCTTATTTAACGTATTACTTTTTTTAATTTAATTTAATAACTGACAATATTTTTATTATGTTAATTTTTAGCCGACCACGAAACGATACACAACGTGAATGGGACTCATTTCGTGTTGATCATTATTTAGCTGATGATGTTTATATTCCTTTATTTGGAGATAATATTAAAGGTGAAATATATCAACTTATTAAAACAGTATGTGTTGCTAAAATGTACGTTCAACAAGAAATTTGTAAAATTAACTTCCAAATAAATGAGAAAAATTCAAAATACAACTTTATAAAGCGATTAATTATGAGCTTTTTTGAAGATATTACACCAGAACAAACCAAATTACAAGATATTAAAAAAATACCAGATATTCTTAGTTTAGCTTTATCATCACTCAGCAATATGTTTGAGGTACAATTAACATAATTTTTTTCAATTTTTTTGAATTGTATTATTTTAGGTGGATATGCCAAATGTATGCATAGATCACACAGATTTAGGAGAAACAAAGTTGACACAATCTTTGAATTTCACCTTAGGAGATGATAGTGATTACTTTGATGCATCTAGAATATCCCCTTTACAGGTTTGATAATTTATTTACTTTCTAAATGCATTTTATATACTTATTTTAACATTTAGATGAAAAGAAACATTGCAAATATTAAATCAAATATTGATCCAGCATTATTGCCTATACAAAGTCATGAAAATTCGTTTCTTGTAAGATCATTACATCAGGTTTGTTGTAAAATCAATGAAAATGTAAGTAACGCATTAGTTATAAAAAATTCAAAATTATAATATTTCTTTAAATATAGTTTGGAAATGATATTCAAAAGTTATGGGATCGACCAGACTTTTGGGGTAAATTTATACGTCAATTAATATATCCTCCAATAAAAGTTCAATGGTTCGACAAATCGAAAGGTAATTTCTTTTTTTTTTATTAATTGTAATATAAATTTTTTTTCTTGTTTTAGGTATTAGTGAGTTACATGAAGATTATCTTGCTCCTCGTTTATGTTTACGATTATTTGCATCTTATAAAACAATATTTATATTAATATTAGCTTGTATAATTGGTAAAATATTTTGGAATTCGTATTTAATTGGGGTTTTACTATTAAGTTTCTTAACAATATTGTATTTATTTATAACAGCATTTTTGCCATAACATTAATTTTAATTAATTTTTTTTATACTAAAAATTTAGGTTATAAATTGTAATATTATTTTTCTATAAAATTAATATGAAAAAAAAATGCATTTTGTTTAGAATAAGTTTATATATATATTATATAAAAGTTTACTTTCATTTTTAAATTACTAAGTGGTAGAAATGTTGTTATTTGTCCGAAAAAAAACAGTAAAAAATATAAAAAAATATTTTTGTTATTTTTTTTAAATACATATATAAAAAAAAATTTGGCATAATTCTGTTTTTAATTTTTTTTTTTTGAATCTTAAATTTTATTTATATTTCTCTAACAACTAAACGAATCGGTTGATTCGGTACAGCCACCATTCTTAAAATTACCTCAACATCAGATTTATTTAAACATGATATTTCAAAAGTTTGAACAAGCTAAAAGTAAGAAAACAATTAAATATTTTATCAATAAATATATTAATATTAATCTATTTAATTTAAATTTACCTGAGATAGTAAAGAATTCATTTGATTTAAAGCAATTTTTTTACCAATACAAGATCGAATTCCCATTGCAAAAGGAATAGATGCAGTCGGATGTAAAACATTCATTAATTCACCATTCGAATTTCTAAACCATCGTTCTGGACTAACATTTAATGCATTTGGAAAACTATTTTCATCCCGACCGGATGTATAAAGTGATAATAAAACTAATGTCTTAAATAAAAATATACGTATTTTAAGCATATACAATTATTACAATTTTTTTTTTTTAATTTTAAATCTTAAAATTTACATTTTTATCAATTTTATAATCTCCTATATTTGCATCACATGCTAAAAATCTTCCAATAAATGGAGCTACAGGATATAGTCTTAATGTCTCTTTTATTAAACCTTTTATATATTGACTTTCTTCATTTAATTTTAAACAATTTAATTCTTTTCGTGCAGTATCTTGAATTTTTTCCGATTTTGTAAGTAAATAAAATGCCCATTGTGTTGAATATGCAGTCTAAAATATAATGGAAATTTGTAATACAACTTAAAAATGTAATTTTTTAAAAACGTACTGTATCTCCAGCTGCTATTATTAAATCTACGAATATTCTTCTAACATCTTCAATTGAAATTTCATATTCAATCATTTTAGCCAATAAACCATTACCATAACCAAATTCATTAATACATTTATCAATAATTTTATTACCCATATCTAAAACATCAGTTACATTTGTTTCAAATTCAGTCCAAATTTTTAATTTTAATAATTCAGCTAATTTTGGTGGAAAACTCATTAAACTGGAACTGGATTCAAAAATTTTGTGGACATTTTGTGAAAAAATTTCTATTTCTATTAAGAGTTCTTTTGAAGCTGAATCTGATAATGATCTACCAAACATTATTGATGTTAGTACTAAAAATATTGTAATAAAAAATTAAAATGATAGCATATATATCCTAAAAAAACTTTTTTTCATACCATCTATTGACCATCTATAAAGTTGAGCCTCTAAATCATTTAATTCAACAAAAGATAAAATTGACGATGATTTTTTATTACTTCTACACGATTTTTTCCACATTTCAATTAAATTATTTGTTGATTTATGAATATGTTGATTGATCCAATTACAATTACCATTCAATAAAAATTTATTCATTATTCTTCGATTCTGTAACCACTCTGGTCCATTCCTTTATTTTAAATTTATGTAAGGATAAAAGAATAAAATTAAAATAAAAGAGATCTAAATTAAAATGAATTAAAAGAAAAACAAATTTCAATTAAGAAAATCACTTTAAAGTTCTTTAGCATTCGAATTTTTTTAAAGTTTTATAGCATTTCTTTTTATACTTCTTCCCTGCGAACTATAATATTTATTACATACATAATATGTTTTGCGGTTTTATATACTGTTTGTTAGAACCATCGATCTCTAGAAATTTGCATTTAATTCAATATTTTAGGCTTTTAGTTAAGCTGTAGACTAGTAATTGTGTGCATATGTATATGTACTTTAAATTAGAAAGGTTAAAGAAGTATATGGTATTATAATATATATATACGTTATAAATCTACTAAAAGAAAATGCGAAATGTACAATGAGTAAAAACATCAAATCACTAGAAAAATGGTACAGTATGATGATTATTTCTATACAAAAATTTTTTAAAAACGAATCCAAAAAAATTAAAATATAAATATAAAGGTTGACACCTAATAAAATGCTTTAAACATGATATGGGAATCTAACAAAAAAAATTACATCTATAAATTATGGTAAGCTTATTTCGATTCTATCAAATTTAAGAAGCTGTTAAGTGCTAAATAATAATTTACTTAAATGTAGCTTTACAAATTTAAATTGGTTTTATTATATATAGTTTGATATCTCGTATCTAAACTAGGTGACTTTTTTTACGAAGGATGACGGAAAGTTCCTCAAAAGCGCTACCTACCGAAATTCCTCTAGGTAGTTTTGAACTTTAACCAACCAAAATCACATTCATAAAATCACGTTCAGTTTGCTTTGCAAGATAAAGATATAGTAGGAAAGATGTTTGGGGAATGTAGTTTCGTAAAATGTAGAACTTATAGAGGTTAAAGAAAAAAAATTTGAGAGAAATTTTAAAAAAGATGTTAATGTTCTTCTTAAATTTCGTTATATCTGAAAAAAATTGGAGCCGTTCTATTTGGCCATAATAAAATTACAAGTGATAGTTAAGATGCGCTTAAAATATTTTTGTGTTATAGGTAGATGAAAATAATAATTTAAACATAATTTATGTATATATATATATATATATATACTTACTTTATATATACTATTTATATGTATAAATACTTACATAAAAAATAAACCTCTTCGGCAATTATGTTTTTTATTATATATATTCCATGATTCTGGTAATGGATGTTTTGGATATTGTCCTTCATAATTAAATACATTTCTTATTAAATTTGGTGATGATACAAATACAGCATCTTGTGTACTACCTAATTTTTCACGAAATATTGGACCTAATTGCTCATGTCTTTTATGAATATATTTGTGTAATCTGAAATTATAATTTTGAAAAAATAATGAAAATATTATATTCAAAATAAAATATTACAAATAAAAAAATAAAATAAAATATTTTAAATTCAGTAAGGATATGTAATTCAATAAAAGCCATATTAAATACATTTTAAATGAGATTTTAATCTTTATATTTTTGTTAATTTTTTTTTCTTATAAATAATTAATTCAGATATCAGATTTAAATTTGATTCAACAGGATAGGCCTAAATTTAAAATTAGAATACATGAATAATAAATTTTTAAAATTAAAATAATCTCCAATTATTTTATTTCCATTTAAAATCATTTATATTGTTTTCTTTTTTTTGTTAAGAAAAAACAAAAAAAAAAATATTTTGAAGAAAAATAAAATATATAATCACACGTGTTAAAAACATGTGACAAAACCGATCGATATTCAATTAAAAACAATGTTTTGTTCTTTTTGCGATTAAAAATAAATATTCTAAGAATATTAAAAGAAGTACATTACAAACGAAATAAGTTGAATTTAAAATAAAATAATATTTTTTAATTAAAAAAACCAAAATTATAAAAAAAAAACAAAAATAAAAATCCGTTAAACCGGCCGAAAATTTAAATTGAATTTGTATATATTAATTTTTTTTCTTTCGTAAAAATTAAAAACTGAAATTTTTTCAATTAATTCAATGATTCATTTTATTAATTCCCAAAATTATCAAAGATGTCATATAACCAAATTAAAATTTTATTTTTCTTTTGTATAGTTGTTTTTAATTTATCATTTAATATTTTTATTATTCACGTTTTAAAATATACTTTCATTCGATACATATATATGTATATTATCATATAGTGCCCCTGTACAGTGTATACCCATAATACTGTTTGCTTTCTAAAAAGTATTTTCTTTCGATTTGCAACTTTAAATATGACTTTCTTTTATATTAAGCACTGTGTTTACTCTTTTTTGTCTCTCAATTAAAGGAAACCATCTGTAATTGGTCTTTAATTCTTGAAATGCGAATCTGCAAACTAAATTTTGTCAATTTATATTTTTGTTGTCCAACGCATGGTCCCAACAGAATGAAATTCGAAAAAAAAAGGTTATACAGAATAGTTTCTGTACCAATAAAGTTTTTATAAAATTCGTTCAATTTTTTAAACTTTAACAACAAACAGAAATAATTTTTAACCACACTTTAGGTTTTATTTAATTTAAATTTCTTCTACCGACAGTAATATACGATCTCCTTCAACGATTATACCAGCAATGCAATACAAATCTACCGATCATCTATCTATGTGAAAAAATTATTTTATTATTTTCTTCGAAACAAAATAAAAATTTTGACAAAAAATAATTTGCTTATTTAGTTGTTCGTCAGTCCGTTTATTTAAAAAACTTGTAAACCATTTACGATGGAGCAATCGATTTTTAACCATCAATAAGCATTATACGAAAATGCATTTGATTAAATAAAATTTTCATGTAGTTCCAAATCTTTGCGAAGCTACAGCTCCTGAAAGTTAGGAAAACCCTATTTTTAAATGTTTATATTTCAAGTTTTGCTTAATGTTTTAATTACATAAAAATCGCTCAATTGTGAATCCTCTTTGCATTCTCTACTAAATTTGAAAAAAATCAAATGAAATATTTTTTCTATCTAAAAACGTCAAACTATACGTAGATATTTTTTAGTTTTATAAATCAAAATAGAAAACTTCTATTAGAAGTATAAAATAAGAGAGTATAAAATACGGTGTAAACACCTTGGAATTCTCACACGTCGTAAGAATAATTCCCTCTTACGACATTAACAGTCACGCCTTAAAAGAAAAGGTTATGTAATTTCCTTGTCGCATTTATGGGACACGGGTTAAACTAAAAAAAAAAAGAAAAAAAAAAGTTTTGGTAAATTTTGGTTTCTCTAACTTTCCCCAACGATTTTAATCAAAAACTTGTAGTTTAAGAAAAGAAGGAAGAATTTTCAGAATAAGCATAAGTTATCTTATAGGAAAAAAATTTGTATTCTCCATGTTTAAGAGCTGTTAATGATTTTAAGACACCTGTGAAAATTTAGTTTTTACTTCTAATGTATATTACACAAAAATTCAAATTTCAATGTTATATTGTTTACGTCATGGTGTTAATGGCTTTTCTGAATTATATAAGATTCCTTTAAAACTGAAAAAGTTTCCTCTTGGGTTTTCACAATATTTTTTTTACATAAGAAAATACTAATTTTTAATATGTAAAAGTAATCACAATATTTCTAAAGTGTTGTTATTAACTTTTTGAAGGTCTTTTAAAGATATTTGAGATTTATAAATTTTACATTTTACATATTCAGGATCCAAAATGGTATGGTCATATTTTTATTTTTAGTTACTCGTATATCAATATTATTCAAATTTATAAAACAAATTTATTCGCAAAAAATTAATTCCTTAAAATAAACAAACACAGGTTGAAAAACTAAAAAAAACTTCACTGTATACTTAAAAATCACGAAACCAAAAAGGTAAAGCAATTTTTTATCTTTTATATTTTCAAGGGTGTAATAAATTTGTCATTACATTTATGACACCATTTGTGAAATAAGGACCGATCTAGATCAGAATCAAATTCTGAGTCGATTGAGCCATGTATGTGCCTCCGTCCATCCGCATAATAACTCAAAAAATAAAGAAGCTATACAGGATTCAAAAACGTTTACTACTTAACTTTTGTAAAGCCGTTGGTTTCGCTATTTAAATACAGCAAGTTCGGCCGGTCGCTTCGAATAGCTGCCATACAACTTTTTTATTTATATGGAAATAACTCAGTCTCTTATATAAGTATCTGTAATTTTGTGAAAAGATGTCAAGTTGCATGCTAATAACTTCTGTACAATTTGGTTGTGCTGGAGCAGCAGATTCAGGTAGCTTGCTTATATTAGAACATATTAAGCTATAGGCATCTCAAATTTTGTAAAAGGTAATTAAGTCTTAAGGCAATATCTTCTGTAAAATGTGGTTTGTTATCATACAACTCTTAATTTACATAAATATAATATCGTGGTACTAAATTAAGTAAAACATCTGACATTTTGTAAAACATAACCGTTTTATGGAAACAGTATATAGAATATCTTAGAGTTGATATAGTCTACTCTACAGCACTCCTCCTCGCTTTAATTTAAAAATAAAAAAGATTTATTAATTTTCAAATATACCATTAAATTTTTTTTGGGTTTTAAAACAAATTTAAAAAAAAAAAATACATGATATCATAAAATTTTAGACTTAACTTAATCTATATAACCTTTAAAAAATTATTTTTATATAGAAGATAATAAAAATAATAACTATTAAAAAGGATTTAAAATTTAACCATCATGTTAAATTATTAAAAATGAAGTAATATATGTTTTACTTCAGTATAAAAAAAATACCAGAAACCACTTAATTTCTGTTTCGGTAAGTAAAATTTTATTTTAAACTAATTTTAACCTATATATTTAATAAAAAAAAACCAGGATCTTCTCTTTTATATTTTATTTTAATTTCAGAAGAATAGTTTTTATTATTAGTCGTTTAAATTTTGTTTAAACCTGTACTTTTATCCTCTCTTTTTAAATTAACCTCTTCCATTATAAATATTTTAAAAACGAAGATGATAAAAATAAAAAACTATGTGTAAAAACCATTTTATCCTTTTTGTTATCTATACTATTATAAGTTATGTTATCTGAATTGTGTAAAATCACAAATATGAAGTTTCCAATATTATTTTAATAAATTTAAAAATAATGTTGTCGGTCTATTACCACTACAAAAGTAAGATCAAATGCATTTCAACATGAAAATTTATCTTTTAGCTAATTTAGCTTTTAGCTTTATGTTTTTTATTTAGCTATTCTTCAGATTAATCTAAATGAAATAAACTTAATAATCTAGAACAGTAAAATTATAGTGTACACAAACACCATTATAAAAATTTAGTCAAATATTTAATTTAATAAAAAATTGTTAAATGATACATTGGATAAAATTTGATGAAAACATTCGAATAATAATGACTCATGAAAAGGTAATATGCATAAAAAAATTGTGAGAGATTTTTTGTTCTACTTACGTTATCTATATATATATATAATTTCTGATAATAGTTACAAATACATATATTATATCCATTTTTTAATCAGTGTTTGGAAACCTTTCTGTCTTAAAATAATAATACGAAGATACGTCATTTAGAATCATTTTAACAACACAGGATGCATTCAGTTAAATAAAGCGCTATAAGTATATGGATGCATTTCAGTAACATATCATTTTATAGGTTTTTTTAACATTTCATACATTTTTATTTTATTTCAATTATTTGCGTAATATACATAAAAAAAATTGAGAAATACAATGTTAAGAATAATAAAATTTTATAATTTTAAAAAAAGTATAAAAAGTTAAATAAAAACTTTTCTTTAGTGGGTATAAGAGCATATAAAATACGCTATAAACACAGAGGGAGTGTGGGTTCGAATTCCACACACGTCGTAAGAGTTATTCCCCCTTACGACATTTACAGTCACGCCTGAACAGGAAAGACTGTGTAATTTCCTGTTCACATTTATGTGGCAGAGAAATGCATTATAAAAAAAAAAAAAAAAAAATGGTTTAAATCCGTTAAATCGCTACAATTATTATGTAGCGTTAGATTCATCTAAATGCACACGTTGTCTCATTTTTTTACTACTCTATCTTCATTTTTCATACTTTGCATATCTCAAACAATAGAAAGAAAAATTTTAAGCGAAATAATATAAAATAAAAACACAAATTATAATTAACGATCATCTATTTTTTCAAACTTTTTTTGTTTAATTTATAGATAGCTTCAAACTTTTTATTAACACCTTATTTTTATACTATATCTGTAAGCTTTTAATATTAAGCTTTTATAACAAAAAAAGAAAGACACCATACCATTATAGGTAGATATATTTTATTCAAATATTTAAAAAAAGCTTAAACCAATTCAAATTTAATTTTTGGCTGTTAAAAACTATTACCATTACAATATACCAGATTCAATCACAGAAACTATTATCAAACTTTGCTTGAGAACTGAGACAAGTAAAAAACAAAAAATTAAAAATATTTTTTTTTTCTTTAAATTTTTTATTCAATGTCAAGTTCAAAAAAATAATAAATTTTGAAATAAAATAATAAAAAATAAAAAAAAAAAAAGAAGTTTATATTTTCTTCTCTTTACTCTTTTTTATTTATTGTTATTTTTAGATTTTTCTATCTTTTGTTGATTTTTAAAAGTTTAAAAGCGTTTAAAAGCACGCAATTTTTTTTTTTTTATATCTGTTGAAAATTTTTCAAATTTATTTATTCAATTATGGTAGGAGGACATTGAACTTGTAGATTTTTATTTTATTTTTATGTTTTATTTTGTTTTTTTGTTTTTTAAGTGGCATCAATTGACTTCACTAAAATTTACATTAAATTTTTATGGCCAAATATTGCTTTTATTATAGAATGATAATTAGACCAGTGTTTAATTTTTAGATTATTAATTTTTTTTTCTTTTGTCTTCACAATTATCTTATATTCTTATGAGCTATATGAATTGATTTAAAATGTCGAATGACTAGTTGTATTACTAAATTCTTATAGCAAAAATTTTCCAACCTAGTTAAATTTCTAGTATTTGTTACAAAAAAAAAAAAAAAAAAAAAACCTGATTGACATGATTGTCTATACTTTTTGTAATAATTAAAAGTTAATTAAATATATAACCCACAGTAATCCATCTTAATGTTAAGACAATGAAATTTAATTTTTATGAAGAATATTTGTTAAAAACTACAATAAATCAATTAAAATTATCCAAAAAAAAAAAAAAAATTTCCATATAGTTAACGAAATTTTTACAGTTTAAAAAAAATTAAACTAAAATTGTTAGAATATATATATCATATCCCACATATCTTATACATAAAGGAATATATCCTCACGCTATTTACAATATTATGTATGTATATAAAAAGAAATATAAAATAACAGATTCAATATAATCTTGTTCTCGTAATTAGGAAGAAAACAACTATGGTATATAACTGTTATATTAATCAATGACAGAATATTGATCTAAAATATAAAAGATTTCAAAAACTTTAATATCAAGAATTTTACTTACATGATCATGAACTAAAGTAAAGAATGTAAAGTATAAAGTAACTAAGTAAAAAGTTTATCTAAAGTTTCATTGAAAGGGATGTATGTATTTACAATTAATGCTTTAACTCATAAAAAAAACATTATTTATTTTTTTGTAAAAAACAAAAAGCTTACTTTGATCCTCTATAATTATAACGTTGCATGAAAACAACAATATATGCATATTTATATGTGAATACGTAAATTACAAAGAGAGTAATATTTTGAAAAAATTTTATATATAATATACTTTCGATCGAAGATATATATTTACATAATATACTCTGGCAGGCAAATATTTTTATTAATAAAATAATAATATAATATGTATAATTTTTTAATCATTTTTAGTACCGCGTTTTCAACAAATTGATGAACTTTAATTATGTTTTATATCTTTTTTTTTAAATCCTTTTTAATACATCATCATCATTATCTGACTCATGGTGTAGTAATTAAGACGCCAGTCTTTTAAGTGGAGGTTCTTATGGGTTCAAACCAACCTTATAAAAACAATAAGTATAGTAATTTTATATATTAAAAATAATAATAATAGTAGAAGTAGCTTGGTTACATCATGCAAGGAAGGTGTTATATACTACTGGATGTTGTAACCCATTGAAGGTCCCATTCTGTACTAAATAATAATTATGCCTATTATTGAAAACGGTGTTTCAGTTACTGATCGAATAGACTTGAAACGCATTCGATTCGATCGAATGGTGAATAGGTATTATTGAAAACGTCGGTTACTCAAGTAATTGGTAATTATCTGTTAGCGGTAAATATTTGTTTGTTGTCAAGTGTTTGTCATGTACAATAAAAATAATAAACAATACATTTTAAAGAATAAAATCTGGTAAAATATTTAAAAAATATATTCTGTCGCTTTATATCAAAAAATTCAAGAACAAATTAGGAAAAATAATACAAGAAGAAATATAAGGAATATTGTAAAGGATATTTTTGAGTTAACTGATTGACTTCACATACATATTATGTACATGTTAAAAATTATTAAACTTTTAGGTTTATGAAAAATTTTAGACTAAATAAAGATGTGTTCAGATACGTTTTAAAAATATTGGATAGTAAATTACTAAATTACCACCAACCAGTATATCATCCGCATTTACACCAAAAACTAAATTGACTACTTGCTTACGTTTTTTGCCATTTTTATACCTTTGTACGATAAGGATCGGGTATATTAAAATTGCTCCTCCGTTTGTAACACCTCTAAATAAGCTAGCTAGATATACCTTCAAAGGTATGGATCGGATCAGAATTCAATTCTAAGTCGATTAAGCTTTGCCCGTTCGTCCGTCCGTCTGTCCGTCAGCAAGATAACTCAAAAACTAAGAAAGCTAGAGTCTTGAAATTAATACAAAATATTCTTACAACAATTTGTAGGTTCCCTATTTTTATTAGTTGATATCCGACCAAAACTTCGGGTACGTCTCGAAGACCTAACATTTAGATCACCACATTTTTTTTTAAATAGAGCCATGAAATTTTAACTGCTGATAGATATCATAAAATATTAATTTTATTTTTAACAACTTTTTTCTGTAGCCCCAACCGTTACGGAGCTACAGCTCCCCAAAGTTCAAAAAACCTCTATATTTAAATTGTTATAACACAAGTTGTATAAAGTATTACTCCTTTTATTAGCTTTAAAAATATATATACAATAAATATATACTTGTGATATACGGTGTCTTAATTTACCGACTCCTTAAAATTTAACTCCTTAAAATTCTTGACTCCTTCTATCTTCCAAACGGTTTAAGTTAGAAAATTTAAATTTTGGACCTTAAACCTTAGACCTTTGAAAATAAGTATGAGTCATTTCAGAAAATATTTTTGTATCGCCCCACTTTCGGAGCTGTATGGAGTTCAAAACTAAAAAAATCCTTTGTTTTAAACACCAGTAACTTGAACACCTGTCCAAATTTTTTCAAAGTAATATTCAAAAACTAAAGCGCCAATATTATATTTTTATTTCTATTAACAACTTTTCTTAATAATATAGGGTTATCTTAAAATTGACGAAAGTGTCATTTTCTAAATTTTTCTAACAAATTTTTTTAACGATTTTTTTGCATTTTTTTTTACTCGATAATTTAAAATTGTTGAGGATGATGCGTAGTACAAGAAAAATTAAATAAATAAAAAATATAACGCTTGCTTGAAGAATTTATATTTATATGATATTAGTATACATACTTATATAACTCATGTTTATTTACATATCGTATATGTCACTGATGAATGAATGATATATAATACATATGTATAGTATAAATTATTATACATATGCCGCTTAGTATTAAATTATACTACAGCATATTTGGAAAAGTTTTGGATTGATAATCGTTATCTGGAAGTAGGTTAGAATCTGCTTTTGAAAAATGTGTAAACATATAATTTGAATATATGTACAACCCATAGTTCTAGAAATTATAAAATTCACCCAAATTATTTTTAAATACAAAAAAATTCAAAAAATAATATTATAAGCAGAGTGACAGACTATGAACATAGTAACGGTTCGTACGGGTATCTAAGAGTTGACAAACACAACTAACAAAGACAACTGTATTCTTTATCGTTTTTCACTTAAACTGAAACAAACAGATATTCGATATTTCTAAATAATTTTGTCATATATATTTAATTTACTTTTTTTTATTATCATACTGAAACGTGGTAAAATATTGGCAAATATGAAGTATAATAATTTGTATGAAACACGTTTCGACTGCGTTTTCATTAATACCAAAAATATTTCCCGTTTCACTTTTAAAAAGCGAGATATCAGTTTCACAAATCGCAACTAAAGTGTCGTTTTCAATAATAGGCACTTAATATTATGAACTAATATACTAATAATAATAGCTATTACAGTGGCAGTAGGGGATTGCCTTCAAATATTACCTCAAGCAGGAAAGTGTATCGTCACTGAAAGCAAAATAGTGATAATAATAAGGATTCAAACTAATGTTTCCGGATCCTTACCATATCCTCTACGATCCCTATACTCCGTAGCCTATACTGCGTTAGATGTTAGGGGTTTCATCCCATTATATTAGCTATAGGGGGAGGAGTATAGATTTAGTCAGTAAGAACCTTACAATCTGGCACTAACCAAGCGGTTATTCTTGATGTTTTTAGAAGATTCCCTCCTCCTTTAGAAAAAAACAAAAATAATAATATATAGAAATTAAATGACTGTTAAAACCAATTACATATATTAAAAATGCCTTTACCTATTAATACATATATTATCATTATAGGTATGTTTATAAAATTGGACACTTCAATTTAAGAGAAAGTGAGACAAAAACGAAAGATTATACAATATATGTGTAACATGACGTATATATTATAAAGTTGTATTTGTAAAAACTATGATTTTATTCAAATATAGTAACAAATTTAACAAGTAAAAAGTATATGCAAACTAAACATGCATATGGAAAGTATGAACGAATTCTTTGCAAATGTTTTAAAATTTAAATTTTTATGTTAAAAAATGCAAAACTGCCTAATATAAAAAAAATTTAAATATAATATTTTAGCTTACTCTAAATTTCTTAATAGTTTTAGCAAAAAAATTAATTTAATATTATTTATATGAAATCTTTGAAAAGAGAAGAAAACAATATCATTCCATCAATTTTTTTATACCCGTATGAACGTAATGTTTAAGTGTTACGTTTGTGACACATTAAAAGAGCCGTACTAGACATAGAATCAAAGGTATGGCTCGGCTCAGAATGGAATTCTGAAATTTTTCGGAACTATAGGATTTTGAAATTTTTACTATACGTCACTTATATAAAATTGTTAGTTTCGCAATTTAAATCCAGTAAGTTCAGTCTTCGGGTTCGAGTAGCTAACTTTCGTTCGAGTAACAACTTTTTTCTTTATATAGAAATAACTCAGTCTGTATTGAAATTAAGTATTTGTAATTTTCTGAAAAGATATCAAGTTGTATGCCAATAACTTCTGTACAATTTGGTTGTGCTGGAGCAGCAAGTTCAGGTATAGTTTGCTTATATTAGAACATAATTAAGCTAGACATTTGAAATTTTGTAAAAGATAATCTAGTTTTATGGTAATAACTTCTGTAAAATATGGTTGGTTCGGAGGAACAAGTTAGAATATCTGTCATAAAATTTCAAAATTTACATAAATCTGTATATATCTCGGTACTTAATTAAGCAAACCACCTGAAATTTTGTGAAAGATTATCACGTTTTATGAAAACAGCATATATGTTTTATGTTCATACGGGAATCCCAGAATTGACACATTCTACTCTACAGCACTCTTCCTCATTTTTTTATATAGAAACATTAAAAGATATTTTTATGCAATTTTTAATAATTAAAGTTCTTTAAATACTCAAAATACATATTTTTCATATAATTTATAGATTTCCTTTTTCTTAGTATAATAATTGTTAACAAGAATAAAATACTAAAATAATAATTAAAATTCCTTGTTAAATTCAAACATACCTACTTTTAAAATTATTAATAGTTTTGTTATTACAATATTCCAGAATTAAAAATAAATATATTTTTCTTTTTAATAAAAAAGTGAAGAATTCATTTTAATTTTTCTTTAATTCAAAAAATAAAAATATGTTTAAATCCGGATTCAATTTGAATACATAATTACTAAAATTGATGGTATTATATATCACCTTTATTACATAATAATAACAGGTAGAAATTTTTTTTTTTAAACAAAAAAAAACCGTTATAATATCAGTTCTATACAACAGTTTGAAAATAATAATGATAAAAAAGACAAAAAAATAAAAACTAAATTAAATAAAAACGTGTTAAAAATTAATAATGAATAAAGAAGATATAATATACACGTCTTAATACCTAGTACATATAGCTAGATAGTCTATTAGTTATCCAGATTTCGTAATCTCATGTATAAGATACTATTATTTTTTTAGTGTATATAAAATTTTCATTATTTTATAGCAACATCAGACAGAACTTAATAATAATACATAATTTTGTTTTTTTTTTAATTTAATTTTAACTTTTGTTAGAATGTCCAAAAAAAAGGTAATTTGGCAAAGTAATTTTCGAATAATCAATAAGGTAAATCTTTAGAATACTTAAATAAATAAATTAATGTAGGATTAAATAGGATTGTTTCTCTATGGGATTTAAATTTTTTTACTATATGTATTTGTAAAGATATCTTTTTACAAAGCATATACGCACCAGCTTATACGGCAATGACAGTAAAACATATCCTTCTTCTGATATAAGATAACGCGTATATTTTTTGTAAAATGGCCCAACCAATTTTTTGATAAATGGGCTGAAAATGGCCCAACTTGAAATTTTTTTAATACTGTTTTCGTTAATTAGTATAAGTTTCCTCAGAGCATTTTTTGAACCATCCTTTGTTTATGAGTTATTAAGGCTCAACAATTTAAAATTTGCTATTTTTAAACACCTGTAACTTAGACACCTGTACACATTTTTCTTCAGCAAGATATAAAAATGAAAGCTCCAGCAATATATTTTTACGTGTATTAACGGTTTCTTTTAATTGTATAGGGTTACGAAGTTACAGCTTTTGAAAATTGCAAAAAAATCCTATTTTCAAATGTATATATCTCAGGGTCTGTGTAGTAGTTTTGCAATCAATAAACGCTAGAAGACCGAAAATGTTCTTACCTCTATAAAACATATCAAAATTATGCAATATTTGGTAATTTACTATTTAAATTTAACGTTACGTGAAAACCAAATTTTTCATGATATTTCTTTTTTCGTAACTCCGGCACGCTTTTAGATAGGAACTTAAAATTTTTAGACAAGAAAGAATTAGTATAAGTTTTCTCAGAAAATAAACCTGGACTCCCTGTTTAAGAGCTATTAAGGCTCATAAATTGAAAATTTCCTATTTTTAGACAGCTGTAACTTAGGCACCTGTACACATTTTTCTTCGGCAAGATATAAAAATGAAAGCTCCAGCAATATATTTTTACGTGTATTAACGGTTTTTCTTAGATATATAGAGTTCCGGACTTACAGCTCCTCCAAATTTCAAAAATGTCCTGTTTGTATTATCTTTTGGAAATGCGCGCTTTTAAAAACCGTTGGTTTACATTCTGCTTTGTTTATATTTTTATTTTGCCTAGTAGACAGTTTAATTTGAATTTGATAAATTTCGAGTTGCATTGCAAAATACGAAGCTTCCAATTTCTGCATTGACTATGCATTGACTATAATCTAAGCTCCTTAATGGTTTTTGTAACACTATAATATAAAATTTATGTAATAATTGGTTTTTGCCATATACAATTATTTTGCTTGTTTTACATTATACTCAATTTCTATTAGACAGAATTTAATAAAACAAGTAAACAATATATGTAAAAATAGAATTGATAAATAGAAGAAAGAAACAATTTAAAATTGAGTTTATAATACCTATTATAAATAATTCTGTAATTTTATAAAATTATCACATTGAATACTTTCTAAATATTTAATAAAAATTATCCTGTGCATTAATACTACATGTATATTCTATTTAATAATGATAACCTATATATTATGTATATGTATCCAATTTACTAATTAAATTTATAATATTTGCAATACTTTTTATAATGTTTATTAAAAATGTAAAAGTACCTATAAAAATTTCACTTAAAATTTAATTTTAAATTATGTTTTTTTTTTAATTTTTAACTTAAATTATACCAATATTTCGAGAAAATTAACAAAATACAAGAACTGTACTACGTGTACTAAAATTTTTAATAATCATGTACAAATTTTTAATAATCATGTATATCTATATTTAAATATTTAAAAATTGAATATTTCTTACAATTAACAATATTTTCAATAATTCCCTATAATCAATAAAAAAATTATAATATACCTATATTATAATAATAAATAGTAAATAATCACTTGTAATTAGGTACTTAATATTTAAAAAAAAAAAATCTCTTTTAAATATTATTAATAAAATTATAAAATTTTTTATTAATAGAATTAAATAACCTACATATATCTATATATGTATTATGTAATATTATATAAATTGTATTTGAAAAAATAAAAATATCAGATACAGATTATTATTATATAAATCTACTAGAACATTCTTCCTAAATGTAAAATTATTGTTTTACTTATATTCAAACCTAGGTGTACAATACCTACATAATACAAAACAAATCAACATATATCTATATCTATTATAAGTTACATTTCTAATGTTAGAATCATCATCCCCTTCTTTAAATATTTCTATTATTTAAAAGAAAAAAAAAAAAAAAGTATCTATTGGCTGAATGATGACTGTATGTGTCACTAGAATGACAAAAAAATATTCTTGAAACATTTTTATTCTTTTTTCTTTCTTATTAAATCTTTGTAGCATATTTTCCAAAATAATTTTAAAAATTTACTTATTAGTTTTACTTTCTTCGTCTGTTTTTTCAACCATCTGTTAACCAAACTTCTACACCGTTTAAGATATAGAACAATGGAATATTATAACCATGGAGAGGATTCATGTGAAAATATTAATGTTGTGGAACAATTTTTGTATGTAGTCGCACTCATTACGCAGCTACAGCCCAGTTTAATGAATGATTTCAATCTTTAAACATCAAAGGACAGAAAATTTTTTTTAGTCTTTATAAGTCAGTGTTATATACGTATGCATTTTTGCATTATGATATTTAAAATTACCGTTATGTAAAACCATGATTTTGTCAAATTTTGACTTATCGTATGGTGTCGTATTCCCAAAACGTTTTTAATTAGAAATTTGAGAATAAAGAGAGAAGTCCTTAGAAAATTATCATAAGTCATCTTAGAAAAAATGTTTTTTACTACTCACGGTTTAAGAGCTATTTGGGATCAAAAATTAAAAATTTTCCATTTAAATTTCGAAAATTTTCGAAAGAAGGACATAAAAAATAAAAGCTGCAATATTATATTTTTACATGTGTTAAGAGCTTTTAAAATTAACTTTTTTAACTGCATATATATTAATATAGTTTATTAATAATATTTTGGGGTTTCCAAAAATTGAGGAAATTTTCTATAATTTTTACGTCTACGTCTAAAATTCTATAAAATATTATAAATATATTGATGAAAAAATAACCATAATACCAAATAATTTTTTTGTGTATATTTGTTGGAAATGTACGCCTTTAAAAACGATTAATTTCACATACTGCCTTGTTTGCTTTTTAACTTAAACTTGAGCAGTAAATATTTTTAAAACATTTACATTTTTTTTTTTTTATTGCCGAATAATGCAAATTTTTAATTTCGGGTAAATCCTTAAAATTAAAGTCAAATAAATTTACGTCAAACCGTATATCATGTATTAGCAGAAAATGCAAATAAACAAAAATAAAAACGACATAAAAAGTAAATAGGAATTTGAAAGCTATATAAATTACAATTAGCTGAAAATTAGAATATATATTTAAATGTATATACAGTTAAGTGTATGATAATAAAATATTTACAACTGACTGATTACCAGCTTATTTTAAAACTTAAGATAATAGACTGATAATAACTCTGAAGGTTACGTTTTATCAATATCTTGTCCCATAATTAAACATCGAAACAAACAAAAGTAAACTGTACATAAGATTTAATAACCATATTTACCACCCAAATTAACTACATAAACACACATACATCATAGTCATAGTTCTGGTATTTTAAGGCATATTGATTTTATTCTGCAAAATCAAAGGCGTGTGGAATTATTTGATATCAAATTAATTTATTAAAAAACAATTTCAATATTATTAACTATAAAATTTGTAAAAAATTTTTTAAATATATATCTATATGTATGTACATATGTATATGGGACGTCCTCACAACAGATAAAATTAGCCTGACATTATTTAATTTTAAAAGATAATTTATTAAGATAAATTTTTTTTATTTAATTTGCAATATAGGTACACAGATGTACATACATACAAACATAATAATATTTATAATATGTCGCTTCTTTTTAATTATCATGCAAAATTCAATCTTTTAACCTAAAATTAATTAGAAGTCCAAATTAAATTTTTATTATTTTTTTTTTTAATTATTTTATTTGTTTACTTAGAATTTTCTCTCTATTTCAGATAAAATATTCGTTTTTTTTTTTTAATATAAAAAAATTTTTTTCTCAAACAATTTGAAAATAATAAATTTTATAAGAATTCTGTATTTTAAGATTCAAAAGATTAAATTGAGATAACAATTTATGAAATATCATAAGAGGGATTTTCATTTTTTTGAGGGGAATGATGATCCATTTTTTTTTCATTTTATTATTAAATATTTTTGGCAAATGGCTATTATCAGAGACTACATAGAGATGTCCAAATGGCAACAAAAAAGTTTAGATGTCGCTACAATATCGATTTTGAAATTTAATCTCATTTTCAACATGTTTTTTTAAGTTTCTTTTTAAGTCTTTTTTTTTTGTAGTCTCTGCTATTACTTAAATAGATACATAGATTAATAATAATTTTGAAATACTCAACTCAAGCTCATGGCTCAAACATAAAGGAACTACCTAATTGCTATATACTAAAGTATGTACATATACATATTATGTAGAATATAATATAAAATATAAGATATTCATCCAGAACAATAAATGCAAGACAATTTTATTCATTTTGAAAGTTTATTTTAAGCCTTAAATATATACGAGTATATTATTTGATTAAATAAATTAAATAGATAATATAATTAAATATTTTTGAATAAATTTCCCTAAATTTTAAATTTAAGATAGTCTATTCTGTCTGTAAACAAAATATTATATCCTATATCTAATTTTTATTTTAAAATTTATATATACATATATTTTTTTTCATTATTATCTTTTGTTATAAAAAAATTTTTAATAAGGTTTAAATGAAATCATGATCTATTTTTAATATACAGAGTACAGACAGAATATTTTGTCATATTTTGTTCCTATATACCTTTCATTATTTTTATTTAAAGTTTTTTCAACTAATTTATTATGTTTACATCTACACACTTGTACATAAATTTAAAGTATCAAATTTCAGGTTTCAAATTTTAGGCAGTTAAACAAAATTTCAAATGTTTCTCTTTTTAAAATCAATAATAATAAATAATAAAAAATATATATAAGCAAAAATTAAAAAAAGAAAAAAAAAAAAAAAGAATTATAATTATCAGCGTTATTAATTTAATTGAGAAATTAAAAATAAACTTTTGCAATATTTTCAAAATATTTAAAAAATTATACAAAATCAATAACATATGATTTTTTCGAGCTTCAAATTTCATTGATTTCAAATTCCTCAAGTTATTGGAAAAAAAAAAATAAAAAATACCTAATAATAATATACCTACTTAAATATGTACACATATGTACTTATATATACATACATATATATAATTTGAATTAATAATTATTATCAATGATCCTAATTTATTTTCATTTAAATGAAATTATAAACAAAAATAAATTATCTAAGCTTTTGCAAAAAATTTTTTTTTTTTTAATTATTTTTTTTGTTGTTGTGGTTTTCTTTTTTTTTTTTTTTTGTTAACTTTTCAGTGAAGTCTCATATTACAATAATACAATCACCCAATATAATAAAAATAACTATGTACATACATATATATGTATATATAAACAACAACCATTCATTTTCATGATCATATTATTATATTCATTAAACTTCGTTTTAATCATTATCAATATCACTATTTTTATTAAAACATCATCATCATCATTTACAATAATTCACAATAAAAAAAACAAAAAAAACAAAAAATAAAAAGAAAATTTTAAAATTAAAGCGCCACAAAAAATTAAACGGGTGAAAAATTAAAATAAAAACAAAAAATCTGCTATTGCAATTTCACCAATTTATTCAAATTTTTAATTGTTTTTAATTGTTTCTTTTTTTTTTTTTCGTTTTTTTTCACTTCACTTTTAATTGTAATTTTAAATGCACCTTGACTTGTTCACAGTTAAAAAAAAAACAAAAAAAAACAAAAACAATATATAAATTAATTAATTTTAATTAAAAAAAAAAAAAAAAAAAAACAAAACAAAAATTAATATCAAAATATTCAAAACTTACTGTTGTGCTGAACCTGCAGCAATAAAATCCAAATGTGTACCAAATATTGGCAAACCTTTAGCAGCTGGAATTTCATTAAATTCTAATAATTTTTTATTATTTAAAATTTTATTCAAATTATTATTCTTATTAATTTTTGTAATATTATTATCTTGTTGATACTGTTGATTTGGATAATGTTGATGATGATTTTTTTGTTTTAAATTATCATCATTAGATACTATTTTTGTTTGTATCAATGCTGCTGATTCATTTGAATTAATTTCTTGTCCTATTAAGGATGATGATCTAGTTGTTCCTGTTGCTATTGTTGTTTTTATATGAGAATTTGTTTCTTGTTTTCCTATTAAATTATTTTTTGATATTTTAATTGATGTTGATGTTGTTGCTGCTGCTGTTTTTCTTGTTGTTGTTGTTTTTGTTGCTGTTGAAGGTGATGTTGATGATGATGTTGTTGGTATTGCAATAGAATTAATTGCAATTGAACTTGCATTTCTTAATTTTGGTATTCTAATTGATATTGATGATGATGTTGATGAAGATGATGATGATGATGGTCCATTTAGTATTGATAATTTTTGAGATGATGTAGTTAAAGATTTTGATTTATTTGTTAAATTAGAATTACAAAATGTACTTTTATTCTTAACGGTTGAAAGTAAATGTTTGCATTTATTTTGTGAATTATTATGATGTTGTTGTGGATTATGATGACCGGCCGCTGTTGTTGTCATTATTAATTGACGTGCAATTTGATTAATAATTTTACATTCAAATAAATTCATTTTTTTTTTTTTTTCGTTTTTTTTACTTATTTATAATATTAAAAATATTCTTAATAAAAAATAAAAAAAAAATTAATTTTAATTTAATTAAATAATTGTTTTTTTTTTTTTTGAAATTTTTCTTATTCTTTTTGTTTTGTTTTTTTTTTTAATTTTCACTGATTTTTTTCTTTTATTTTGTTTTATTTTCCTTTTTTTTGTTATACGAATTTTAAAGTTGCTAACCCGTATCAATTGTGTTGAAGACTGAAAATGGTAAAAAAAAATTTTGATCAAAATACTCAACAACACCAAAATACGGCACAGTATGGATTGATTTCTTATAGATAGGGAAAAAATTGTTTAAGTAATTGTAATTAGCGACCGTTTTTTTTTGGTTTAATTTTTAAGTTTCCAGTATTTATTTGTTTTTTTTTTTGGATTAATAATGTGTAGGTAATAACTTTTTTTTTTCGGAATAAATACATACATACATATATTATGTCTGTACTATTGCGGTTTATATATTAATTAAATATTAAATATAATACAATTATTTTAATAATACCTTTTATTATATACAATATGTTAATGTCTATACACAATATGTTAATTGATTCTTAAAATTTATCAGGTGTTAATAACTGTAAAACTTAATACTAAATTACATTTTAAGTGGTTGTTCGGTTAAAATAAAGATTTTAAAACAATTTTTTTTTAACTATCTGTGGTACTAAATATCACATTTCAAAAAGTAAATATAATAATACTTGATGTATTTTTATTAATATTAAAGAAATCGTTTTAAAAATTATTTCATTTACTTTATCGTTAATAAGTGATTAATTAGTAGTTAAATTAGATACTATTTAATACAATATTATTTTAGATTACGAGTATTATTTAACCACATAAACAATTCGGTCGCACATTTAAAATTACGTAAATTATGAAACTTTCTAAATAACTTAATGATTCTTATTATATGAATCTATATTATTTTTATATGTCTAAATAAAATTTTAAATTTAATAATCTATAAGATAGAATTAGTTATAGAACAGTAACAGTTATATTTGATATATAAAATTATTTATTATATTTACCGTATTTTATGTAATTTAATAATAAATTTAGTCAATCTTTATTGAAAAACATTACCTTTTCTTTATTAAGTCCTCTTTTTCTAGATACAGTTAGCTCTATAGTCGTTATTTATTAAAAACACTATATTCTTTTCACAGATTTTTTTAAAAAATAAACAAAAGACTTGTTTTTGGTTACTCATAGTCATATAGATATTAATTTGAAAATAGAATAGGGAAGAAATTCTAATTGGGTTAATTTTCTAATTTAAGTTTCCTTTCAAATCATATATCAAAATTTCAGGATTTTTTTAATTTGTGAATTTTAACAGATTTTCTTATTCAAATTTTAAATAACAATATATATATATGTATAGATATTTTTGTCTATAATAATACATAATTTATTATTTAAAAGTTAAATGGATCAATTCGACTAAAATTTAAATTTTAATTCTAAGGTTCCTCTCTCTTTAAATGAATTGCTCAATATTAAATTTTAAAACTAATGTAAAGGAAAAAAAATACTTATAAAACCAGTTTATACTAGTTGTAAAACTTACTTTTAAGTCTCTGGTAATCTATTTTCGAACTGTATTTTAAATAAATATCTGTTGTATGCTCAAAAGGTTAAAAAATGTTATTCTCTAAAATATACTATATATTAAATTGGAAAAAGAATCTTTTTTTTTTTTAAATTTGTGCTTGTTAGTATTCGACAAAATATTAAGAGAGTGATTAAAAGTCAATTCAGTTATTGTTTTTTTATAAGGATTTGTGAGAATTATCTAAAGATACTATAGAAGAATGAATCCAACACAAGCCTTATTTAAAAAAAAATAATATTGTAAAATTTCCTTTAACAGACTACATCTGTATTTTATTAAATAACAATTTTCAGACAAGAAAAATATTGTGTGCTTGTTAAAAGAAGAAAATATTGAAAAGGTTAATATAAGTATAGTAGAACTGAGAGGAATGTTAATTAATGTTATTTTCGCTGCTAAGTCCATTCTGAAATAGATATACAGTAAATTGATCTATCGTGATCTTGAAGTAACTGACAGTCAACTTTAAAAAATACTAATAGTATATTTTGTTGAATTTTGTATATTGTATTACAGACATAGACTTAATATATAAATAATATACAAAAACTGAAGTAAATATATAATATTGTCAGAGAAATGAATTATAAAAACAAATTGTCAGTATTTTATATATATACATATATATATTTTTTTTGTTTTATTTATTATTTTTATTATTATTGTTATTATTGTTGTTGTTATTGTTATTGCAGTTATTGCTGTTTAATTTTTATTCATGAACGAAGACAATAAAATCTACAATAAAATTTCACTCTCCCTTTTGGCAAAAGATCATAATGCATATATTTTTACGTCTGTACATACATAAATATATATAACACTCATCTTTAAAACATGTTCTTATATATACATATGTATATTAATATACGTACATATATATTATAATATATATATACAAAGTACAAGAGACATATTGAATTCATTTAGTAAAAAAATATATTGTACATATTATATATACACATGTGTACTATTAAAATATATTAAAGAATAGGTAAGAGGATGCTGAAGATCCAACGACAAAAAAAAAATAACAAAAAAAATAAAAATCATAACAAAAACAAGTCATACAAAAAAAAAAAAGACAATTTACTCATACAATACACATGGATTTAAATTTGAATATTCCCTGGTTTTTTTAGAATCAAAAAAAAAATTTAAATAATTTGGAAAGCAAAAAAAAAAAACAAACAAAAACAAATTCTGCCCTAGTCTAGAATCTAGATTTTCTTTTAAATTCCAGAATTTCTTCTAAATCTTTTTTTTTTTCTTGTTGTTGCTGAAATTCTGATATGAAAATTTCTGAATAGATTAAAAGGAAACGATTTCGCTTTTTTTTTTTTAATTTTTTTATCGTGATTTAAAATTTTTTTTTGTTTATATTTGTTTGTCTTTTTTCTTCATCATAATTTACTGCTTATATTTTATTTGCAACATCGTCATCAAGAAATTATTTATCATTATATCAAATAAAAATTCGAAAGAAAATCATCAAAATATAAATAAAATAAAAATACTACATACATACATACTCGTATATAAGAAAAATGAAAAATCATTGATGAAAAAATGATCATTATCTTTTTCTATTGTTCTTATTTTTGTTTTGTTTTTATTATTTTTTTTTTTTTTATCGCTTCGTTATTATAATTGAATATTGATTTATCCTGGTGATTGCAATAATTGATGAAAATGATGTTCTAAGACCATAATAATATGATGTTATATAATAGTTTAATACTTTTTAATACTGAGAGAAAAATTAGTATATTTCCTTGTCTATTGCATATAAATACATTGGTATTCATAAACTTTTAAAATAATAATCATAATAATTTTCTATATTAAAAATTACCACATCGGAAATTTTTTATAATATCTTTATTGCGCTATATATTATATTAAATATTTATCATACAAGTCTGAAACTGTTTCCTTTCTCATCATCAAATCTTATCAAAAACAGAAAGAGGGGAAAAATAAATGATAATGACAGATGGCGAAATGTAAAATGTGTAAGTATATAGATATATGTATTACAATATAGTGTAACGGGAACTAATTCTAGTAAGACAGAATTAATGATAAGATAGCAGTATATACATAGCACATATTTCTTAACTTGGTATAACGAGATACATATATGATTTATCTGTTAAAATTTTTCCTTTTTTTTTTTTATTTATTTTATCTATAAAAATCTATGAAAATTTCCATAATTCAATTTTTGATAAATAAAGATAAGGGTGTAAAATTTTTATTTTATTACATTTATTATTCATTAATCATTAATAATTTTTTTTTTTAAACCTTATCTTTTTAATTCATTAGAATCATTAATTATAATATTATTTATTTATAAATTCATTGGAATGGGACTCTTTCTACATTCTCCTTTTTAACATTATTTTAAATATTTATAATAAAATATCAAGTGAATCACTTATATTTTTTTTTCTATTAAAATTCACTTTAAAACTTAATTTGACTGTTTTTTTTTTTAATTAAAAAAAAAATTACAACAACTATTACTAGAAGTCGCTAACGACAATGATAATAATCATATTGTATTTCATGTATTAAGTTACATAACATAGGGTAGACTTTTAATTTTATTTCTTGTCTTTTTTTCTTGTTCTTGTTTTTATTCTATAAATTTTGTTCTTGTTTTTTTTTTGATTATGTCTTTCATTCTGGTAAATTATTGAACAATGATAAATACTGAATGGCATAAGATAATATGTTAAATGGTTTCTAAATCAACTTAAAAGAATTGGTTAGTTTGTGCATCCTAAAATAAAAATTAAGTTTTGAAACAAAAAAAAAAAAAAAAAACAATATTATAAGGACCATTCATAGATATAAAAAATAAAGAATAGATAGATATACGATAAAATCATCAGGAAACATCTGAACTATAAAAGTGTTTAATATTATAAGGAAAATGAAGAAAAAAAAAAACCAAACAAAAATGTTAGATTTTGTATAAAAAAAAAAAAAAAAGACAAAAATAGAATTTTGTTTGAATTACGTGTTTTAAGACACGTTTACATCAGAGATCATTAGAAAATAAAATGTACATACATATTTAATATAATTTACAATAATAGATGAGTAAATATTAAAAAAATTTCAAGATCAAGTTTAAGAATATACGATATTACCTAAATATATTTTAAAGATAATATTTATTTGTAATGTTTCCGAATTTTAGAACAAACAAAGTAAATAATTTGATATTGATAGTTAGGTATGTCGTATTAATTTCTGATTGATTTCATTTTTTTATATTTATATAGAACTAGAACTAATAATAAACAATTAATTGATTATTTTTGTATATATACATCACAGTATCATTAACACTTTATTTATTTATATTAAACAAACAAGCTTATTACAAAATTTTTAGTTTCGAGATTTTTGAAATATAAATTTTTAAAACGATTTATCTTATATCGATACAAAATGTTCCCAGATAAATGTTAGTTTATTTTGTTACTCTTTTTTGTTTGACATATTATTTTATAATTTGTTTTCTTATTTATTTCTTCAATCTTTTAATTTATTAATTTTTGTTTGATATAAATGTATAAATCATTTTTAATTTTTAGCTATAGGTATTTGACCTTTATATATGTACATAAAAACTCTTTTGATAAAATGCTAATTTACGCTATAAGCGACAAGTATTATCGTATATTAAGAGCGCAAAATCAATAACACAATAATAGATAGATAAAAAAAAAGGATCTTAAATTTGATTAAATATTTATTGACAAAAATATTAAACTATCTTGTAAAAGATTAATGCGACTATATTAGGACAAGTCACCATAAGGATAAGATAACCAAATACATATATGTTTATAATATGTATAGGAAATTCAAAAATAAAACGATGAACGCAAATATTAACAAAAAAAAAAAAAATTTAAAACTGTTTAAAGTACATTCATGCATATACATGAGGTACGTAATAAAAAATAAACTTGTTCATAATAAGAAGGTCAAGGCTACAAATAATCCTTGACTATAAATTCATAATTTCTTAAAAATTAAAATTTTACGATACGAGAAAAAGCTTATTGAAATAATTTTCATTTCACTATTTTAACATAATGACCGGTGTGGTTATTAAGTTAATAACTAAAGTGTGAATGGATATTATAGACAAAATACCAATGCCAGAAAGATCAACTTAATTGAATTGTGTTTTAACAAAATCATTAATTTCAAACCTTAAAAAGAAATATAATGTGGTTTGGTTTATGAATTTAATACGTATATAGGAGTAAGAGCTCAAGAAGAAGTTTATATGTTCTTTCAATATTATGTTCTTTTATGATTTATATTATATTATATAAAGTACAATTCACAATTAGGAATATTTTAGAATTTGTGTATGATAGGAATGGTTACTGTAAAAAGAGTTGCCATATGGAGAACATTAAAAGAGAAAGGCGTACCGGCTAATAAGAGAGCTGTACGAAAACTCCGAATTGACGGTCACTCCCAACGGAAACATCAGCGAGCCCGTCCAAACTAACACCGGCGTCAAACAGGGTTGTCCACTATCACCATTACTATTTGCAATCGTCCTAGATAATATAATGCCCGAAGTTTGTAAACAAAAAAGAGGTATTACATGGAGCTTCACTTGTCACTTAAAAGACCTAAACTATACAGATGACATAGTACTGCTAGCACACAAGGTTAGCGATATGCAGTCCAAACTAGAACACCTAGAAAGGCTAACACTTAACGTAGGCCTTGCAATTAACAGCAGCAAAACTAAGGCGATGAAAATCAACAGCACCAACAACCATCTCATCATGCTGAAAACGCATCCAGTTGAATACGTCAACCGGTTCAACTATCTCGGTAGTATAATGTCTACAGATGGTGGTGCGGAGGCGGATGTGAACAACAGACTTAACAAAGCAAGGGCATCATTCGGACGATTGTACCCAGTATGGAAAAACGCCCGAATCTCAAAGAAAACAAAATTAAGGATCTTCAACGCTTGCGTGAAAACCATACTAATGTTTTCCAACACCATCATTCAAAAGATACAGGTCTTCACTAACCGCTGTCTACGCATAATCTGCAGAATATTCTGTCCGCTCAGAATAACCAACGAAGATCTATGGAGACTCACAGAAGAGGAACCCATACTGAGGTAATTAAGAAAGAAAAAATGGAGGTGGGTAGGCCACACGCTAAGGAAACACCAGTACAACATAAGTCGCATGGCCCAGGAGTGGAACCCCCAAGGAAGCAGAAGACGCGGGCGTCCAAGTAACACCTGGAGACGCACTGTAATAAACGAACTCAGCCAGTATAACCTCACATGGGAGAATGCAAAAACATCAGCAGGAAACCGTGTGAGATGGAGATGCCAAATGGAAGCCCTATGCTCCCTCGCGGATAAACAAAAAAAAAAAAAGAAATGGTTACACCCAGTTTTTTTAGTTTTTGTTTTTTGTAGAATGCTTTCTGATAACACTTTTTATTTTATTTCAAAAGTTTTATACATCCATATATGCATGTAGGTATGTATGTATTATATTTAAAAATCATTCAGAAGGTCGAATTAACAAAATTTAAAAAATACATATTATTTTAATATTATATATACATACATATATGTATGTATTCAATAAAATTAGGATTTGTCTAGGTCAGCATTTTCTAATCAAAAAATTTTTGTTTATTTTTATTTTTTTTTTTAAATATATTTTAAGAATTGAAAAATATTTAATATAAACTTACCTTAATCAATTTTTTTTATTATATTTTTAATACAAAAATAACTTATCATAATAAATTGTTAAGAAATGAAAAATAAAAAGAACAGATCAGTAACAAAACCAAAATAATATATTAACTGTCTGGTATTATAGTATTTATAAGATACATAAAGATAATATATGTATATACATATCTATCTCTATTATATTATATGCTATTCTTGAAATTTAATTTATTGTATATATAATTTTGCCGCGTTCACAGGTCGCGATCTTTATTACTTTTCCTATATAATCTAACATTTTTTTTTTTCCTTTAAACCTACATACATTTATATATATGTGCAAACATCTATATAAATAATATGTTTTAAAAAAAAAAAAACAGAAATCAAATGATATACTCCTTTCAAAAAGGTTATTGGGGATTAATGGATGGAAAAAAGATAAAAAAAAACAAAACAAAACAAAATCTTTCTCTTGCTTTTTTTTTTTGTTTTTTTGTTTGTCTTCTATTATCTTAAATTATACGAAAAAAAATTGGCTCCTCTTTACTAGTTCATTTCATCATCATCATCATAATCATCATCATCATCATCAACTATTCAATTCCATTTAATTGCAAATAGTACAAAGAAATTTTATGCATGTATAGAGATACCATATTTATGTTTAAGTTATATGATGACATGTTAAAATTTTTTTTTTTTGTTTTTCTATTTGCAATTTTTATGAATCTAATTACGATAATGTAACAAAAAAAAAATTTTTAAATGTACAAAAAAAAAAAAAAAAGAAAAAAACTGGAATAAGAAACATAATTATTACATAATTTTACATTCTAGAACAGCACCGTATTGTATTGTTTATGGCCTGGTTTATTGCGGTCTCGGTCTCTTTTTTTTTTGTTGTTGTTAAGTATGTAATAAGGAAAAAGTGAAATTTTCTACTTTACTGCGATATTTTTTTTGTTAAAGTTTTCAGATCTTTTTTTATTTAATTTTTAAATGAGCAGTGGTACAGTGACAATTTCAAATTCTCTTTTAATATTAGGATTCTAAAGATTAGAACACATCTATAATTATCAAAAAAAATATCTTTTACCATAATAGTCATTGTAGATATCATATTATAATATCATATGATTGTCTACGTTTATATGACATCATATAACTTACTTTAATAATGAGGTACAAATATACAATAGTCATAGCAATTATTCATTGTCATTTAAAAAACATTTGCCATGTCATTAGTATTATACGAGAGAAAGCTATGAATAAGTTATGACTTATAACTATTATAGTTAGTGGTGTGATTATCCTTAATCTTAATCTTTTCTCCAAATCTTCTAATTCCTTGCCTCAAAAAAGTAAACCCTAAAAATAATTTACCTTGAATACCTTCAATAGCGCTTCAATAGCACCATTCTTAAAAACGAGTAAATTAAAAATTTGATTCTGCAATTAAAGTTCCATTTAACATTAACATCTAATAGTTATGAAGCGGTTTATAAATAAATGACCGTCCGTCGCGACCTTTCATCAAGCATGTCATAATACAAAACATTATACAATTACATATTTAGTAAAGTGTTAATCTCCAAAATACATCAAGAATTCTAAGATCAAGTATTGGGAATGGAAAGTGATTAAAGTGAAAATTTATCGGAAAATATCGGAAAATTAAGTAATAAAAATATTAACTAAAATTTTTATGTTAAGGCATAATGTTGATTTTTGTGTTTTTTCCTATATTTCAGAGTATACATATATGTATGTTCTAAATATAAATATATACATTCATAGTTCTCTAATTTTAAATTAAAAATTAAAACTGAAATTAGAGCAGAATCTTCTTTACCATAAGGTGAGTATGTAAATTTCGTGTTAAAATTTTAACTTTTAAAAAAATAACTTTTAACGATAAAAAAAAGAAAATTACAAAAGAAAAATCAATTATTTTTTGTAAGCTTCATCATATATTACTATTAATTCTGATTACGATTAGATGAACATCAATGAACTGTTTAGTATACAGAGTTTGGTACATTATAACTAGACATAAATCCTTATATACCCTCAAATACAGGAAGTCAATTTTTTAATAGATGAGGCGACGATCTCTATGGTTTTTTTTTTTTGTTATTTTTGTTCTTTTTGATTATAAAAATTAGTATAATATGTATATGTACATACATATATATATTTCTTTATTTGTTTTTACATACATACTCGTATATATTCTTCGGTTATTTTGATTTTATATTGAAAGGTTTCCAGGATGTTCTTTTAACAAGAATATTAGAATTTATATTATATTATGTGGGTATACATACATGATACATATAATATATTTTTTTTAGAATAAATGAGAATTATGTTTTTATATATACATATATATTTTTTTGTTTAAACCATGGTAATTTCCAATTATAAATTAGTTATGTACGATAACCTGCAACAAAATCAAAAAAAAAAAATGAAAATAAAAATAAAAAAATGTTCAAAGCTGACGCACCTTTTTAAGAATGTTTCTTAAAAGATTTCTAAATTTACTTTTTTCGCATACATATGTTGACTTTCTTGTGCTACCTGTATCACCCTAATTTATAAAAGGTGTTTTTAAATTGTTGTATCGTTTTATAACTATACAAATTCAAAGAAAAGAAAAACAATGACTATAAATAAAAATTAATTTGTATTATTTATATTTTGTTTATTCAAAATTAAAAATTAAAAAAATTGCAATTAGTTTAACTTTTCTTTCTCTTAATAAAAAAATAATTCATTTTTCTATAATTCCTTTCAACTGTTAGCATTATTCCGAACGTTCGGAATACAATTTTCTTTTAGTATCTAAAATAAATTCGATAGTCTATAACGCATCGTTAAATTTTAAAGTATCCCCCAATGATTCCTACGTAGAATATTATAATATTTCTTAGCTAATTTCGAACAATATTTAACAATTTACATTTTTCGATTTTTTGCTGACTCTTCTTTGTGCAGATTTAAGCTTTTGTGGAATCGGGTTCGGAAATCAGTTAATTAGTTATTTTAAACATATTGCTATAAAAGAAAAGGTTTTATTTTTAAAGTGTTTCACAATTTGCTAAACATGTTTAACTCAACATAACCTCACTTTTTTTGGTTTACTTTGGAAAGTGTTTAAATAGATAGGCGTACAAAAATAATAATTAATAAAATTGTTAAAGTAGCTCTACTACACATTATTCTTTTGGGAATATCAAGAAATGGTAATAATAAATGCGCTTAATTTAAATTTTACTCAAAATAATCTTATGAATAGCAAGACCAACTGTATAATATTATCTTTTTACTCTTGTTATGACTTTTCAAGGGTCAATGATTTTTTTTGGAATATTTTTGGTTGAAAGTAAACAAAATTAGGAAAATAAAAAATATACATTTAATATGTAGATGTAGATATACCTATTATATGTATATATGTAATATACTGTATACATTTATGTACATATTAAGTACATAGAATTAAGAACATATTTTTTACACAAAAATTTCTCGCAAAACGTGATAAAATGATTGCGCGATGTTAAGTAGCTATGGCAAAAAAAAATATATATGTATATATATAATAACTAAATAAAAAATGATGATATAAACTCCCACAAAAACAAATCTTTGTTCATATATAAGAGTTTTATATTTAGTATAGGTACTTACTGTTATATTTTGTTTTCTTTTTTTATTTCTTATAAATATAAATTTATGGTTTACTTTGTTCCAGTTATTCGATAACAATTTTGCAAAATTAAGAATTATTTAAAATTTATTATTTTTAAAATTGTAAATACATACGTTATACTGGTTATACATATATGTGCATATATAATTTGAATTATATGTACCTAATTATATTATTAAATACATACAATTATATTTATGTAATTATACCAACATATACTGTAATAGTGTACTTATATAAATTTTTGTTAAATCAAAATAAAAATTATTATTAGATTTAATCTGATTTATTTTCATATAAAATTATAAATCACATTTAATTAGAAAAGGAATGTAACATTAGCAAGGTTTCCTCAAATTTCACATTTTTTAGAAATACCTAAATTTGAACTGTTTTTTAACACATATTTTCACAAAACAATAGTAGGCTTTCTTTCGTTTGACGTTATGAAACTAGATTTATATATGAAGGATTTATATATAAGTATAATTTTTTTAAGAAATGTCGATGGAAATTTTTAAAACAAAAACACAAAACACCATGAGAACGAAAATATAAAAAAAAAAAATTTAGAAGCCGAAAGTGTCGCAACAAAACAAATATTTGTTATAGATCGTTTCCCTATAAAATTTTCTGACAACTGTTTACAAAAAAAAAGTGTAAATATTATAGTTAACAGAAATATTTTTTTTTATCTCTTGGACAAACGTTTTCCATTATGTTGCGATTATTGGTACTGAATAACTTGAAGATGCATTTTTAAAATTGAACCCCGTGGATTCAAATTCAAGCATTTTGATGTATATATGCACATCTGTTTTTCGAAAAGAGTTTGTAAAAAATGTTACTGTTAACTCCTTTAGGAATAGAACATTTTTCTCTGTCATAGAATCTATTGTTTGTTTAGGGACAACAATTTAACCATTAAAATTTTTATTTTCATTTCACCAAAGGTGGTACCAATATACATGTACATGTCGTCTAATTTGGATTTATGTAATGTTTTTAAATTTTTAAACACAATTATATAATTTTTTATATATGGATACCAAATTTATTTATTAATTATTTATTTCCCCCAGTTACTGGACAAAATTTAGGGTCTTGTTCTTTTAGAATGAAACCATCGGTACAAGTATTAAATTATAATTTTTTTTTTATTTATTTCTTGTTCCAAACTTACAAACGTTTTAAATCATTATTATTTTTTTTTTTTTTTAAATATTCCTATTATTTTTTTAATTTTATTTACCTATATAATTTTTAATTTTAATATTTTAATAATTTATGTATGTTAATATAAATTTTAAATACCTACATAATTTTAAAAAAATATTTTATTCGAAATATTTGTAATTGAATTCAAAACGTACCTATAATAATTATTTTTGTTTCTATTTTGTATTATCATTTCTATTATGTTTCTATTATGTATTTGTAGTAAATTAACGGTATAAATTTAATATTTATAAAAAAATAACGGTAGGTAGGTATATATAGACGATATTTTGCATTTATAAAATTTCTTTATATTGTGAATAATAAGATAACGTCAATTTGATCATATTGTGAATAATGAAAGAGAATTGAAATAAAACATTCGTAAAATATAAACGGTATATCTACAAAACAAACTAATAAAACACAATCCACAAAGCTTTTTTATTTTTCAATAGATTCCACAAATAAAATAAACAACCACACTTACTACTCATTATTCAACTGTCAATTGTCAAAATGTCAATTATCATTTATCAAGTAATAGATTATCAGTTTTTATTTTTCAGTTTTCAGTTCTCATTCTCATTTCATGTCTCATTTCTCAATCAAATTAATCTTATTACAATCCAATCCCAAGCATACTGCATAACCCAATCCCAAACCAATTCTCATTCTCTCAATAATTATCAATTCTCTCTCAGCTCAGTCAGTTCTCCAAAATTCAAAATTTTACCTAATTCTCTTCTGTCCTCTCACAAAGAAAATATTAATATTTATTATTTAGTAAATTAGTAATCAATTTAGTTTTCACAAAACTCAACCTAAGTTAATTCTTCTTTATAAAATTTAAGTGATTAGTTTTTTTGTATTAATAACTGTATTTAACTACATTTTTTTAATTTTAATTAATTAAACTAAAAAATATTAATTTACCTTAGTTATTTTTACATTCAATAAAAAAAAAATTTAATTAAAAAAAACATTCAAACTTCCTTAAAAAAAACTCTAAAATGCTTATACAGAAAAATGAATAAATCTTTCAATGAATATTTATTTCTACAACATATTTTTCTATTTTGAAAAATGTATATATACATATGTATGTCCAATTTACTTGTATGTGTATACATAACATATGTATATTTAAATGGCATATATATAAAACTAAATTTTCACTCAAATATATTTTTGTTTAAAAAAAATTTACTCGTATTTCGTCATTAACGAAAAATCCTAGAATATTATCGTGTGTTTGTTAAATTTTGATTAAGATATACAATTTTCAATTTTTTTTGAACCAATAAAATATTTCTGGTAGATTTTTAATATACATATGTGTATATGTACGTATTATATACTATATGTATGTACTTAAATGTTCATATTTATAATCAATAATTAAAAACAATTAAATATATGTAATCAATAGCATTTTGAATCATTAATATTATCATTTAACAAAAATATTATAATATAGTAGTATGTATTTCGTTTTAATTGATTTCAATTTTTTCAAGTGTTTAGCAAATCCTGAAAACTACTTATTAGTATATTAGTCACACTCAATGAACATTTATTATATACAAATGTATGTACATAGGTACTTTTTGTATCAACATATGTACATAAATCTTAATTTTTTTAATATAAATAATTTATATAATAAATCAATTCAAAATTTAAAAACGTTAAAAGAAGCAAGTTTGGTTAAAAAGCTTATCAGAGAATTTACTCAATTTTTCTAATAAAACTTTTAAAATAAAATAAAAGTATATTTTTTTGTTGTGTGTACTGTCAACTATGTGATATCTTTTTATTTATTTATTTATTAGAGAAAAGAAAAGTTGAAATAAAATTTAAAATTGTTTAAAAATTTTTAGTATTGCTCTGGCTCTCACTGTTACCAGCTTCAGTCAACTAATATTCACGCTTCGAAAATAAAATGTTTTATCGGTACGGCACGCTAAAAAAAAAATAAAAATAAATATTAAAATTATTAAATAATAAAAAAAAAAGTAAAATTAAATTTTACCAATCACAAAATTTATATAAATTTTATGCATTTAGTTTCTACATTAAACTCAAAAATAATTAATTTTTATATTTATTTACATATATAAACTTTTAACAAAAAAAAAAAAAAATACATATAGGTCATACATTAATATATACATACATATATAATAATAATAGAAATAAAAATTGTAATAATCCTAAAACTGTGATAAAAAAATATATACCTATAATAAATTTACTTAAATTTTCGAATTAAAATAATAATTAAAACAATTAAAATATTAATTAAAACAAAATAAAAAATTAACACTTGAGATTTTTTTTTTTTTTTTATTTCATTTTCAATTTTATGGAAATTATTTACATACTCATAAATTGAAAATCTGTCAGTATGTGTTCATTATTAAAAAAAATTTTAAAAAATAAAATATGAAAAATTCTATTTTTATTCATAAAAAATAAACATAACATAAATGTTATGTAAAACATAAGTAACAACAAGAACAATAAAAATATATTATAATATATTATTAAGTATACAAATAAGAATTTTTATAATTATAAACAAAAAAGATTAAAAGTAAGTTTTTTTAAAGTTTTAGTTGAACTCTTATTATTTAAGTATAAAAAAAAGGGAAAAAAATATTTTTTTAACCTTCACCTCTTTTTTGAACTTTTATTCTTTATTCTTATTCTTATTTTATTTTATATTTTTTATATTTTCTATTCAATTCATTTTTCTATTCCATCATTATCTCTCTATACTAATATTATGCTATATACTCGTACATACATATTTATTTACAATTAGTAAAATTAAATTTTTATTTATATACCTGTATATAATGTATGTATGTATATTAGTAAAATTATCTTATTTATTGTTTATAACTTCTTAAAAAAAATTTAAATAATGCCGGTACATTTAATAAATATATATTATGGACTTATGTAGCTATACATATATTATTAATTTATTAATGATTGTATTATTTTTTACGTATCATGTACGTATATAGATAAAGTATATACATACATACATATATACACGAATAATGATTAAAAACTGCGCGCGATTAAAATAACAATTTATTATATAGAAATTAATTTTAATAAAAATAAAGAAAATTTAATAAGGCACAGTCCACAGAGCACGTTTTCTTACAACAATAACTTAATTTATAAATATAATAATATGTACATGCACATACAATAGTATTTTATAATTTATACTATTTATACAGTTGTGCTATAAATATTACATATGTATTTAGTTATTTACAAATGTTTATATTAAATTCTTTTATGTTCAAAAAATATAAATAATGTGAATGAGGAAAAGGTGTTGTAAAAAAAAAAAAAAAAGATTTATGTGATAGGTATTTTAAATTATTTTAAATGAAAACAAAATAAATTTTTTTTTTTTTGTATAAAATCATTAACCCCAAAATCATTTTCTATCTTTTTTCTTGAAAAATTTAAACAATAATGTTTAATGTTTTTTGAATATTTTAAATTTTTCGTGTACTTTAAGTTTATGTAAACATTCGACTGTATTATCAATTTTATCATAATTTAATCTGTATGAATATAATATTCGTGCATTGAGTGATCACTTAATTCATTTATGTAAATAACCTATTGTATAGCAAACAAATAATTTGAAATCTAATATTATATATTATAAGTATTAGTTAAATACAGTGTGTCCAAAAAAAGTGTTTAAAAAGGCTTGATATGAAATAATAAAATATAAAATTAATTCATTGTGAGTGCTGTTTATATTTATGAACATACAAATTTTGGAGGTGAACGCTACTTTGAAACTAATACATAAGTATATTCTTTTGGGATCTGTAATTTCTTATTTCTTTTACAATGTTGACTATTGTACAACAAAATTATATTTTTATGTACCAATCGTGTTTCTAAGCTGATACTGTAATAAATAATATAAAACATAATATATAGATATGTATAAATAATTTTCGTCAAATACCTTTCAGTAATCAGTTCTGTTTGTAATATTATCGTGGTTCCATATTCTTTCTTTTCATCAATTTCCGTTTTTTAAATATACATACCTATTCAATTTTCATCAATTCCAATTTTCTACCAAATATATTTATTTTTGTAATCGTGGTGAAATCTATTGAATTCACAAACCATTGCGATTTTATCATTTGCGGATTATACTTTACTATTGTAAAATTCAGTATAAAATTTACGATAAAAGATTAAATTAGCACTTTTCTTTAATTCGGGATAAAATGTCTAAAAGAAAAAAAGAAAGGGCTTATTTAGTTAAATAGTTTTACAACTGACCCCCGTACATAAATTATTTTTTCATTCTTTGTAACTATAAAAACGGTTTGCTCACTTCATATATCAAATCGAAACGTTGAGTTGGAGATTCTGGAAATTTCAGGAGACATTTATTTTTATTTATTTATTTCAGTTGTACTGAATTGGGCTAAGATCTATTAATATTCATTGAAGAAGCTCAAGATTCCTGTAACTAATATCGTTAGATAAAATAAAGGAGAAATACTGCTTTTATAAGCACGAATCTAAGTCTAAATAATTTTTAATTTAATTAGATTAAAGAAAGCCAAACCAGAATAATTGTCAAAAATTTTTAAATTCACCTCTCATAAAATGAATCATAAAATTAAAATAAAAATTTAACTTTTAAAATTTGAAAGGACATAATAATATAACGGTTGAAAAATATACATATACATTTTTAGAAAAAAATTTATTTATTAACAAATAAATTCTAGTAGTAAAATAAAAATTTTGACTTTTAAAAAGTAAATAATTAAATAGAATAAAAAAAATATTTACAAAGAAAATATTTAAATTTGATTATAATGTCTGATGCTTTAAGTCTGATTCAGAAGAAAAACAACAACACGTGAAAATAATTAATGAAAAAATATTTCTTTTTAAATAGTGACTTAAGAGATTTTCCAATTCTAAAATTTAACAAAAACAAAGTACGTATTACCATTTACCAGCTATTATTAACGTTGATGTACTAACGTAGTTTTTTCTTAAAAATCAATATAAGTACAAGTGCTATTATAATACATATACATACATACAATATATATTTTGCTTTTAACGTTTATAAAATTTTGCCACAAAACATTTTGTTATAGCACTAGTCAGCAATAATTTAAACAAATTGTTAAGGTTTTTTGTAAATGAATTTTTTTTTTTCAAGTCTAAACATTTTAAAACTTATACTGTACTCTTACACGCTATAATGTATTTCAACATGTCGATAACATTTTATTTTAGATTTGAAAATATTATCACTTATGACTACTTCCAGAATGATATAAGGCTATTAAAAATATCAATAGTACTTCTGAAACAATGTTATAGACAGTTAGTAGAATTTAAAGACCCGTTACAAATTTCATCGACACTTTAGATTTTGTTTTATGAATTAGTTAAAATAGTTATTCTCCAATTATTTGAGAAATCTTTGCTTAAATAATCGAATTAAGTTTGGTCGCTTTATTATATTGTATTAATAATATTTTTCATATTAATTCTGCCAAAGAAAAAGAATTTGTGCTTAAACGATTTGTGCAATTTATCAAAAGGATTAAAGGAGTTATTTAGTTTGTCTTCCTCAAGTTACATCGATTAGTACATTGTGGACATTTTATTTTTTGAGCTTGTTGTACATCACGACATTAATGCGCAATACATATTTGTGAATAGATGAAATTTATAGTTTTTAATATATTATATGTATAATAAAATCATACTACTCTATACTAATTTTAAAAAAGTTTGAATCATTTTTAAGCATTACTTGAAATGTAAAACAATTTTGGGGATACTATAAATCACCGTATAAGCTTTTGAATAATTAGAAATATATATATATATATTATAATATCTTTAATATCTATAATATCAAATATAACATCTTGTTGAACATAAATAACACTTCTATCTTATGGTTAAATAAAAATTTCAATTATTATCCACATATTTATTTTTCAAATACAAAAACTACTTTTTTTTCAAATTTTATCTTCAATTACATCTTTACTTCATAAAAATGATAGTTAATTCAATTGGTGTTTCGAAACTTTGTTAATATACATTGAGAATGCTTTCAAGTTTCAACTTAACTCCCAGAATTTTTTTCAGATATTTCTTTAATATTGCAAATTGAATGAAACTAAATTAATGACAGTTTTAAACTTTTTTGAATAGATACACTGGAAATTATTTATTTTTTAAGAGTTTACCTATACGTATATAAATTATATCAAGTACTATTTTTGAATGTTTAGTACACATTTTGATTAATTTTATTATTTTTATCTTAATTAAACTAAAAAAAAAATTTCAAAAAGATTAAAATACATACATATACATACATTATAATTTATTATTGTTCCAAATAGAAAAAAAAAAATAAATATTTTATTTAACTAAAATTAAAATTAAATTCAAATAACTGGCGAATACTAATTTTTGATATAAAACGGTTTGTATTTCGCCACAAACCATTTATTGTTATCGAGGTCAGTAATTACTTTTAAATTATTTTTTTATTATTTATCTATTATAGTTTTGTTTTGTTTTACTTATATATATTTTCACTTTTATAATTTCATTTCACTTTAGTGAATATTGTTGTTACTTAAGAATTATTTACTATAAATAAAATAAATTAAGAATTTACATTGCGTAGCGTTGTAAAAATAGGGCAATCATACGACAAAAAAACAATGTGTTTTATTTCCTCAAAAATTTTCAATTTCCATTTGTGACAATTTGAATCTATTTTTAGAATTTCGTCAATTTAGTTTTTCTTTAGAATAATGAAGAATTAAATTTAAAAATAACTTTTATTTTCATTTTACTATTACTTACTATTACATTAAAATAAATTTTTAATAATAATTAACAGTGCCGGATAATGGATATCCTGAGCCCTGAACTGGTACTAATTACGGGCATCAATAAAAAATAAAATAAACAAGAAAAGTTTATATTGATTTAAATGCAATCTGTTAATAGTTTTTTTTTTAAACTTAGGTCTTCTATAATAAGATGAAAGTATAAGTCCAAGGCTGTGCCGAGTGTTGCCTTTAAAATAAATTTTTACACTCTAATTAATCTCGATATTTAATTCTATTCTATAATTTCCTCCTTTTGAAGTAATTCAGATACTTTTTGAGAGTTTTTTTATTCGTTTTTTTTTTTTGTCAAAGATATTAAAAATGTGTGTAAAACATTTGAATATTACAAATGGATTGTTTTTCTCAAAAGAAAAACACCCAAGGCCAAAAATCCATCCATTGATTCACATTTGATCTAATATTTAAAAAATTTTTGAATGCGAACGATAAATACATAAGTATAGAAAAAAATATGTATATGTATATACATACTTATAAGACAAGATTATGAGAAGGAGGTTAAACAATAAACAATAGATAATATTACGCTACTTTAAAATTTCAAGAATTGTAAGTTGGAGTTGGCAATTAAATGTGAATTTTTCAGTAATAAAACATTAACCGCTTTTAGTGTCAATTAGAATATGTATGACGTAAAGTATTACACTTTTTCACAATTGTATTCTTACCCAGATGATTAACAAACATCTTATACACTTTTACCTAAATGGAGTAACTATATTAGTTTAGGTAACCTTTTGATAACAGGGTAAATGAACGTATGCTAAACATATGGGAGAGAAACAAGTGAAGGAATGCGTATGTACAGTTAATAAAATTTAATATGCCGCAACCTGAATTTTATAATGAAATCTGACAATTGGCAATTGATATATATATATTTTTTGTACAGAGTGATTATAAGAAAAATTTTTCATTAAAATTTATTATTATTAGCAATAATTTTTGTAACTTGTTTTTTTTTTCTTTAATTCGATATTCGAATTGATATTCGAAAGATGAATAGGGTACTATTTGCCTAAGCAGAAGAAAATGATAAGACAGTAAATGGGTGTGTTTCCAATTACATATCTTGGAAAGTTTACATCCAAAGTTTATGTTAAATTGACTTTTTTTTTATAGTTATAAAAAAAAACAAAATTTCTCAGTTAAAACATTTTAAATTAAGTTAAATTTTAAAAATACAATGTCGAAGTAAATTAAATTTTTTTAAGTAAACAGGATTTAAGAATTTAAAAAAAATTAAAACTCTTTAAAACTGAAATATGGCGAAATTAGTAAAATTTTTATTAGAATTCGGATGATGTTTCAAATTATGATAAACATTCAATTTAAAACTAAAATTTGTTTGTTTTTTTTTTTTTTTATAAAAAACTAAAATTAGACTTTGACTAATGGGAAATATAAGTAAGAAATATGGGAATTTTTTTTTTAAATATACGTACTCGTATTTAATAATTAATATTCGTGATATTTTCAATTATTTCTCAGTTTTTTTTATTGTTCTTTCCCTAAAATTTGCCATACAAATATATTTTTTCATTTTCTTGTTTATTGAATTTTATTTAAAAATAATATCTAAACAATCATCAATTAAAGATCAATACAATCAATAACTAAAAACGGATTCGTCAATAAATAAAATGTATACAATTGAAATTTCTCGAAGAAATGAATTCTTAATCATAGATCACGTAAATTAGTAATAACTTTATATTGAAAATTCCTTTAAAATTAATAAATAAATAAAAATAAATATAAATTTAACATGAAATTTTTTTGATTTCATTCATAGTTTCAATTTTTCTATTCCTTACAACTTTATTTTTTATTTTTCTACATGTAAAAAAAGCGTAACCAACTTACTAAGGCTCTTTAAGAAAATTGATAAAAATATTAAAATCATATTTTTTACATATACATATAATTTAAACTGGTTAACATACACATGTATATGTAATTAAATTACTAATAGTTGCTCTGATTTCGATAGAGCACAAACATCACAATAATCGAAGTGCCTTTATGATATACCATTTCCTCATGACATTGTGTGTGAAATTTTATTTTAAATATAGGCTGCATATAATTTAAAAAAAAAAGTAAGTTCTTTAATTTTAATTTCTAAAAGATGGTTTAAGTCTGATATATATGTAGAGAATTTTTAGTAGGCTCTAGTTAGAGTTGCATAATCATACAGACAAAGCATTATAGAGAGTACCTTTCATTTCTTCTTTTTTGAAGCTTCTGTTCTGTATGTTATGACTTATGACCAATAAAACTATCCTGTCTACATGATTTTCTACTGGTCGCGTTTTTATTTTAATACGTTCTGAATCATTTTATTCTCTACAAAAAGATAGTTCATCTATTAGGTAATAAATCTTTATAATTTTCAAACTACGGATATTAGCAATCATAAGTTAAATTACATTTATTTTTGTTTTAAAAAATTTAGAAATTTATATGGAATTTTTGTTAGTTTGAATGACTACGTATTTATCAATAAGTCCACCCAATGGTCTAGTAGTTAAAACACCGGCATTTTATTCGAAAGATGTCTGGTTCAAACGCCGGCTGCGTCATTCGATTAATAAAAAGTAATATAAATTTTTCTTATAATATATATTTAGTATAATATAATTAAATGAAAAATAAGTACATATATAAGTATATCTTATAAATTAATATCATATTGTAATAACTATATAATAAACATAATAATAAAATGATTCTTGTATAAGATAGTAGATAGCGTAGAAATATTTACGTCTCATAGTATTGTACAATAGCTACGAGTAATCAACCTCTTAGTGAAATTAATGATGCCAGAAACTGAAGCTTAGTTAAATATGAATAATAAATGCCTTTGTGGATACCCTATGCTCCTTATAGCAGTGATAAGAAAAAAATATTATCAATAAATTAACCTCCAAACAAAAAACATTGGCTGGTTCGCGAAGTGAATGTAAGCAGAGAAATAGATGGCTTTTTAAAAAATAATTATAAAAGAAAACGATCCCGAAAACTTTTTTGAAAATAAATATATGACTTCCAGCGCATATATAATTTATTATATTCTTTGCTACCCAATTCCTAAATTTTTCTGCATTAATATTATAACTTCTTAGATTATATAAATTTATAAATATATGAATATGTTTTAAATATGTTTCCCGAGGATTTTTTTTTTTTTACTTTTCCCTTAACTTCTCTGAGAAAAAAAAGTAATTGAAGAACAAACTTTTAAATTGTAGCTTGATCTTTAATAATTTTAGTGTAACCGCATTTTTCATAAATAAACTTCTCTAAACCTTAAACTTTTTAATTTTATTTAAAATTAATATTTTTTTAAATAATGTTTTAGTTAACGTTTAAAAATGAATTATCTACATTAATTTTAAATTTTATGGATATAACCTGGTTTTTAATAAAAATATATAATTTTGTAAATTTAGTATACATATTACATATTTAACTAAATACTAAAATGGCAAAGTGAAAATTTACAAAAAAAAAAAATTTTTTACGCTCTACTATTTTAGAGGAAAAAACGGAAAATTATTATATTAAAAGAAAGTTTGTAATTTAATTCAAACGTGTTATTATTAAAATGAGATTGACCTTCAAAATGCCGTCTTTTAAAATACCGACAATCAAAATCCATTTTTCAATTTAATAAACTGAAGTATTGTCATTGAATTTTTGGTTATAGATATAATGAGTATTTAGTATAATTTTAGAATTATACGTTAGGGAATATAACAATTTAAGAAACATTGCACATGTTTACAAAAAGTTTATCGTACAAGAATTTTGCCGTGATAGAAAATGGCTATTACTTCGTAGGAAAAGTCTTCCAGAAACACCATACACACGATACTTTTGACATTTAATATCGCGTCAAATTGAAAACATCACTTTAGAGTCTTGCAGAATAACAAATCATCGCGTCAGTGATATAGTGGTTAGTTATTAAATATATTATATATATATATTATTAATCGATTAGATTTAGTTGTACTCAGACAATTTCCTATTGCCAATTGTCTATATTGGAAAAAATTAAAAGAATAAGCTCAAAAATGTTTTAACTAATTTCTAATAATTAACCTTCTATTGAAGTTTAAATTCTTTAAAGTCGGTTTCGGTGTAAAATCAGTAAAACGTAACGATTAGTGGTTTTTGTGTAATTCATGCTATCATGGTCGGCAAAAATCCTCATTCCAAACCCTCCTCGTGGGTGCCGACCGGAAATAATCACTAACTAAGTGGTTAGGTACTAAGGGAAAGGTAAACTGGGTCTGTCTTTATGTATCTAATATTGACACCTCGGTTTTACTGGAACCATCGGATTGGGGTGAACCTGGGCCGGATTCAAGGTGTTATACGACCCGTGCCGATGATCAGCCTGGCTGGGGGCCCAGTCTTAAAAATAGCCCAGTCACAAACGGAGTATTCGGAGTACCTGGCGACCCTCCGAATTATTTAGCCTTACTCTATGTATACGAATCTCTGCATAGGGCGGACCTTCCTTTTCTTCGTACTCGTGGGTTCAAATATGGAACAAAATAAAAGATTCAATAATAATGAGTTAGCCGGTACTTCCCAAAAATCGGCAAGCAAAGCGACCAAACCGGGCACGAGCAATGCTAAAGAAAGTCGCAAGCTTCAGCCAAACACGGCATACAAATTGCGCCCGTCGAAGAAAGCCTTCTTTAATAGACGCTCGGCTTACAAAGTAATTGAAAGGTTGAAGTCTCTCAAGCTAGATGAATTATCAGAGGCTCAAAGGAACTCATTAGCCTGGGCCAAAAGCGTAATAGGCCAGGTTAAGCCAAAAGAAGGACAAATCCCAGTTTCATCGGAAGTTCTTATGTCCATGAGACAGAGAACACAAGATGAGCCACAGGGTAGTTTTAAAAAGGCTAGGATGTTAGGAAACAACCAGGTAAGCAAGCCGTTCAATGAAATTGCTAAAGATAGCTTAATTCTGGCAATCATTGATGAGGGCGCAGAGGATGGAGGAATTTCTCCCAGTAACTGGAAGAAGGTTGTTGTTGCTTTGAACACTACTTTCTTCCAGCTACTGGAAGAAAATCCGGGACCTCCACCCTCCTGTAGAGACGCTGGTTTGCATCAAGGCCACATCAAATTGACAGCCTGCGCCGATCAGAGATCTGTAGATCTCTACAAGCAGGCTATAGCAAGAGTAGGAAGACTATGGCCAGGTGCTAAACTAAGAGCAGTAAGCAGGGAGGAAATTCCTAGCAGGCCGAGAGCTAGGGTATGGCTTCCTAAAGAACCTGCTGAAGCAGGTACAATCATCAAAATGATGAAATTGTCAAATCCCAAGCTTCCAACGCATAATTGGATGATAGCCAAGCTCGGGGAAGTAGTAGGAGAGTCCCGGCAGGCGCTCGTCATAATCAATAAGGACTCCCTACAACCCCTAGCAAAAGCCAATGGGGTTATAAGCTACGGCTTCACGGCGGTAACGCTGAAGGTATACAAAAAGGATGAGGTGGAGGCCGCAAGAAACACCGATGAACGCCTAAGTCAAGCCCAAGAGGCAGACTCTGAGCGAACCGCCGATGTTGTTGATGCAGCTCACTCCTCATCTTTAGAAAGAGTGCACGACGTCATCAAAGTTGATTACGAAGACGACCTTCTTAGGTCCGATTCAGTTAGCTATGATAACGCCAAAAGCTACTCGATGTATTTCAAACATTAAGTTAACGCAACGGTGGTGGAGATTAAGAATGGCTCAGTTAATGAAGCTTCTCTAAAATAATCTCCATCACTCTAAGCGGCTTCCGCCGTACTTAAAATCTGCCTCAGAAAAACGGGGGTAGATATTATCTTTATCCAAGAGCCATGGGTAGCAATAAATCAGGTTCATGGACTCAAGATACCAGGCTATACGTTGTTGTATAATAAAGAGGTATGCAAACGCGCATAGAGCGTGCATACTTGCTAAAAATACTTTAAATTTAACTTTTATGTAATTACAGTGATGCTGATCTGGTCGCGGCTAGCCTAGAGCTAAAACTCACGCCTTTGGGTTGTTGCGGCGTATCTTGCTCACGACTCGCAGGATTCATTCTATCCATGCAATCTTGCAGGACTGGTTGCGAATGCTTGAAGGATGAACATTGGAGTCATCGTAATTTGCGACGCCAATGCTACCATAACATATGGGGTAGCTCGAATATCAATGAAAAAGGTGAGTCATTTTTGATTACATTTTATGTACTTGCCTAACACTAGCAGACAACCAACCTTTGCTACTAGTAATAGGCAAGAAGTCCTAGACATAACCTTAATTTCACACTTCATTTATTCTAAAATAAACTCGTGGAAAGTTTCTGATGATAATTCCTTGTCAGATCACAGATACCTTGAATTCAGTCTGGACGAAAGTCCTCCAATAAATCAGTCAATCGTAACCATACGAAAACTGATTGGAACAAATACAGAAAGCAGTTAAGGTTAGCACTTCTTTCTATCATTCCAGGAATTCCTAAAAATATCCAGGATTTAAATAGTCTAGTAAATATTTTTACTAAGGCCTGTAATAAGTCCTTAGAGCATTCATATTCCATCAATAAGCCTAGGGTAAAACCTAAATCAACTTATTGGAATGATGAATCAAAGCTCTCATGAAAGATAGTAATAAAACCAAAAAAAAAAACAAGAACAGGATTGGAGCTTTTATAAAGCGGCTCTTAGTCAGTACAAAAAGCACTTTAAAGGCAAAAAAGGGTACCTGAAGTCTATTCTGTGGAAGTATAGAAAACGTCTACGACTTATCCGACGATTCCGCATCTGGACTTAGGAAAATCCTATATGCTAATCCCATGGTCTCCAGTGTTCTTAAGAATGAGAATAGGCAAGACGCCCGTAAAAGTAGTCACATCTATGCGACAGATTTTCGACCTATAAGCATGTCATCCTTCCTTCTAAAAACCTTTAAAAAAATCATCGACATTCAATCGGCTGCAATTTGGATAAAAATCTGTTGTGAGCCTCTCAAATGCTTACTGTAAAGGGAAGTCAATAGATACTGCACTTCATATCTTGATTAGCTCGATTTAAAGATTTTTAAAGTGCAAAGAGTATACTCTAGCAGCATTTATAGATATTGAAGAAGCGTTCAATAACCTCAATCAGCAATTGTAAATGCACTCATAGGCTTAAGAGTAGAACTGGAGCTAATAACACTGATAACTAATTTACTAAATAGCAGGACCATCAGTGCTAACATAGGCAACACTTCTGTAACAAGGTTTGTGATGAGAAAGGGGATATCTCCTCTTCTTTGGATTATGGTATTAAATAAACTGCTAAAAATCCTAGAAGAGTTGGGCTGCAGAACAATTGCCTATGCGGACGATGTTGCTGTCGTTGTCAGTGGCAAGTTTCCAGATAGTCTCCGGAATGCTTTGCAACTTGCACTAAACAAAATCACAACATGGACTAAAGACTGAGGATTGTCAGTAAATCCACAGAAAACTGAACTCCTCCTTTTTACAAGGAAATGAGTTCCACAAACAAAGCAGCCCTCATTAAATGTATCCACTCTTGCTTTTAGCTATACGGCGAATTTTCTGTGCCTAACTTTTGAAAGGAAGTTAAGCTGGAAGGCTAACATCTTAGAAAGAGTAAAAAAGGCCACTATAGCACACTAAATACTCCTGCAAAAAAAGTAATTGGTAGGAAATTGTGATTAGAGCCATATATGATTTACTGGCTATATACATCCGTAATAAGATTCATTCTTATGTACGCATTTCTAGTATGGTGGAAGGCAATCGACAAGGGGTTAACTTCTTTGCGTAGTAAGACAATAGTTAGGGTTCAAAGAACTACCTCACTATGTAGTAGTGGCACTATATAATAACAACCCCTTCTACGGCATTGGATATCATACTTAATCTATTGGCTATAGAATATTATAGCAAATTTACAGTCACAAACACAGTTGTAAGATTAAAGGCTACTCCCAGCCGACCAATTTACGAGGAAGTCACTTCGATATTATAAATCAATTCAAGTCCATTCATGTTTTGGTTGACTACACAATCCCCACTTCTCCGAAAAATTCCACTTGACGAGTATACCAAGCCGTGAGAGCTGGGACTCTAAAACAGTGATGACATTCGAAGGAGTATGGTGATTCGTATGGTACATTCGAGGAGTATGAAGGAGTATGGTACATTCGATGACATTCGATGGTTGAAAAATGAACAGCAGTGTAGCCTGCGGGGTTTTCTCAGAAGATCTGAATATATCAGTCAAAATTTCCGACTACCAGAGTATTGTAGCGTTTTCAAGCGGAAATTTTAGTAATCCAAGAAGCCTGGACTCTACTGAATAGAAGCGTTTTAACTGTAAAATAAGTGTGCATACTGTCAGATAGTCAGGCGGCGTTAAAATCTCTGGAATCAACAACCTCGAAGACTGTAGTAAACTGCCGCAAATTTTCAAGGCGATGGCCAGGCAGTTTAAAATTCAGCTTTGATGGATGCCGAGTCATTCCAGGAAATAAAAAAGCTGATGAACTTGCAAGAATTGGTATAACTTTTCATTTCTACTGGATAAAACAAGACTAGGTGTACCTCAATCTAACAATATTTCACCTAAATGAAATATTGTAAATAACAAATGATTAAACTTGATTTGAAACTGAAACTCGCGCAATATCCACAAGCCAGATATGGCCCAAACCCGATTTAAGACAATATAATGATCTGCTTTACTATAGAGCCTGCAAAGGTGAAAAATGCTCCTTTATCTCCTTTGCACATACCCAGCCTTATTGGCTAAAAGAAACACTCATTGGGATAATATCTCTTCTACAACCTCAGTAATCTAGCAGCTGAAAATGTGAAGATCATTCTTCGATTTTGTAGAAAGCTCAAATTAGTTTTAACGAGTAGGATAGAAAACTTTTTATGTGGTATCACAATGGACCAATAAATGCAAAGTTGCAAATTTATTTTTGCTGCATAACATCTCTATAACAACATTTGAATTTTCTATTTTGCACATAGTAATACATAGTTATATTTTAAAAATTTTATTTTTAGCTGTAAGAAGCAATGTTTCCGAATACAATACTCAGAATATATATTCATCTACCCATTATATTTATTCATCTATTTATTATTCGAAGATGTCGTACAATAATATCCTGCAATAATACAATTCTGCAATTTTTTTCTTTTGTTTATTTCAATGACATTTAAAAAAAATTTAAGTCTAAAGGTCTAAATTATTAACCATTACTTATACACTTACATTTCATTTACAGAATGTTAATGAACAAAATTTCCAAATTAATTTTTTAAAAATTTTAATTATAAATAAATAAAAGTAAAAATAAGGATAATCCTTAGCTACAATTAAAATTAAAATAAATTGAATAACTAAAATTAAATAATTAGTAAGTATATGTACTTATTATGATATAATTTTAAGTCATTAATTTTTTATAAAAGTGATTTTTATTATAAAATTATTTTGTTAAAATTCACTTTAAAGGAGTGTCAAGTTACAATGAAATTTTTTCAAGTTCAATATTAAACAAAATTTAGAATTACTATATCACAAGTGAAAACTAATATGGCAAAATATGCAATAAAAAGAAGAGCAAGGTTTATTACCCATTCAATACTCTATATGTTATTGCTTATTATAATAATGTTCTGTAATCAAAATTCAATAAGTATTTAGTAAGTTTTTAATTCGTAAAAATAACAATGTGATATTTATTTTATAAAATACGAGTAAAAAATTAATAACGTTTATATTATGATATTCATTTGTTTGAATCTTTTGAATTAATAAATAATCAATTTAAATTAATTTAGAGATGCCAAAGATCTCAATAAATTTATTATACATAAATACATATATGTACACAGTGTATAAAATATTTATGCATTCATGATTCACTCATTTAAAAATAATTTTTTTGATCTCGTTTAAGTTTTATTTTTGTATGGGGTCAGTGTAAAACGCCCATAGTCAGTAAAGGAGTTCCTTGAGATTCGTCTGAGTAATGTCGAGCTATAACCAACCAATATCACGCCTTTTAAAACCCAACTTTAGGATGAATCTTTAATGCAATGTACCAATGTAGATAGTTTGGTTTCCACGATAAAGATATAGGAACAGTGCTTGGAGAATGGGGTTTCGAAAATTTTGGAATTATGAATAATTAAACCAGAAAATTTGTAGAAATATTTTAAAGAAAGATGTAAATATTTTAGTGAAACTTCGTTATATAGTTGGTACACATTTGAAATACCAACTTTTTATTTCTTAAAGTACGTGATGACAAATGGTTCCATATACAAGCAATGTGCACATGATAAAAAAATTTCCATTAGCTGAGGGATTACTAATACTTTGCGTAGAAGCATATATATTAGTTGTTTTGTTAATCTAGACATCTACATTATTTCTATACGAGATATGTATAAAATAAAGTTAGTGATTAAACTGTACGGTAATGGCTGAATGAAATTAACATTGGGCTAATTCTGTGATCATAAATAAAACGAACAGAACTCTTTTGTACTTTATCCAACAATTTCAGAATTGTTTGACGAACTCCACTCTAAATATGTGTATTATATATTTTCAGTCTAATAAACGTTTTATAGATATGGAGAAAATTTTATGTGCCAAATGAAAAAATTACATTTAATGGGTGAACGTATACGTATTTCGTTCACTATATTTAAGATAAATTTATTTGTATATATTCATTTTATTTGAAAGCTTTAAAATTAGTTCCACTTTAAAACTAATTGTAGTTAGAACAACTGATATAATTAATCAATATAAGAATTTATTAAATTTTTTTAAATTAATAAAAATCATGTTTATAGTGTGGTTAATGTTTTTAAGAATAAATTAGTATCACTTTAAGTATAAGTGTTATTAAGTGCACGTTAATATCAATGATATAATCTGTTATAATTCATATTATATCAAACCATAATTTAAGTTTCATGTAATAAAATTTTTTCTCAAAACAAAAATATCATTAAAATAAATCATTATTTATTGTAAAATTAATTAATTTTTAGTTTACTAATAAAATTAAAGATGTAACTATAATGGCAAAGCTTACATACTTATTTTACATACTTCATTAATTTTTATTTATTTTATTTTTATTAATTTATTTATTTATTTATATCCAGGTACTATGGTACATAAATGTACCAGGTAGCTATAACCCCAGTTTCCTGGTAGGAATGAGGGGTGTACGAGATATTATGATGTATAAAGTATTTATATACCTTTTGCGATATATGAATATTTTTTTTTTTTTTATATTATAATTATTGTACCCAGCCGGGAATCGAACCCGAGACCTCTCATTCCCTTATGAATGGGAATTTTTTACATTCATTTTTAATTTTTTTTTTTTTAATACATTTTTTACCAAACACTTCTGTCTGTTCTATGCATGGCTTTTAACTGTTCTATTTTGATTAGCCTTGGAAGATAAATTATAAGATATCCTACCTAAATGTACCTAAATTTTTTAATGAGTGTTTTTAACAAACCAAATCCAAAATCGAAAAGTTTAATCGGAAGATTCAGATAAAAATTTTAATCTATAGTAAAATATAATATTAAAGTTTAGTTCCATATTTACAATTAAACTTTATCTTATAAATTTATAAAATTATAATGTATGTACATGCATATGTATATGCCAAATAATTGAAAATTTAACTTAAAAGTAAACAAAATTAATTTATCTTTGCTTGACCTATTTAAAAATAATCTTCCATATTTATTATATATTTATGCATATGTTTATATATGCACATAACAATATTAATAATATATGTATGTATGTATATCTGTCGTCACTCTTCAGTTTTTTTGTTGTATGTTTGGTTGATTTTAGCAGTATGTAATACAGATTACTGCTACCGTTATATATAAGTACATATTATACATAATTTTCATAATGCATTTATGATTTGTGATTCGCCTATATTTCACGCAGCCTGCTCACGACTAGGTTAGCATACGTTTCATACCCTCTTACCTACAACAAATTAATTTTTGTGGAGGAGATTTTCAGTCGTGAAAAAAGTCTATGTTTTTAACCAAAAAATAGTGGTTGAACGTTCCTCTTTTTCTAATACATATAAAATAAACAAATAAAAAATTTTAGTAGGGTCACAAAAATTTGATGTAAATACGCATAACATTCTTTTTTAAATATTCAAACAAAAATAATCGAAGAAGAAACAATACAGATACATAATATGTACATACAAAATTGTAAAAAATAATAACAAAATCAGATATAAATTCAATTTCTTTTCTTCCGTTCTCTTCTTATACGTACCTCTCACATCAAATTTTATTTTAAAATGAATTTTTTTCACACACACATAGGTAAGACGGTAGAATGAGTCCACGCGAAAACGTTTTTAGTCGTTTTTTGAGGATACGAGGAATATAGACCTTGTGATTTCCATTCAGACAGAGACCTGTATTTATTCTCTAGTCTGTAGCTGTGCATTGTCTAGTCTGTATGCTGCCATTTTAATATAAATTAATTATATGTGAAAAGTGTGACATTGTTACCATAGCGATCTTAAAATTTGTAGTGAAACCTTAATATGTAAAAACTAAAATCGTTTAATTTAAAAATTTAATAATAATAAAAAAATTTTTTTTACTTTTTTTCAGAATGTTCAGATAGTACCTGCCAATAATTTACTTAAGTTATAAATATTAAAAGGGAACAATAATTTAATTTTTTTTTTACATATTTACGGATAAAAACAAAAAAAAACCAAAATGGATAGTTCTAAAAAACCTGAAAAGAAAAATCCCCGTAAAGGTGCTAATATATTTTCACAAATTTTATTTATATGGTCAATACCGTTAATGTTTCGTGGTGCACGTAATGGATTAAATACAGATGATTTGACAAAATGCCTCAAAAAAGATAAATCTGAAGATCTTGGTGATAAACTTGAAGAGTAAGTGTCTATAAAGTTTTTTTTTTTTAATTAATTTTTTATTACTTAATGTGTATTTACATAAATACTTAGGAGGTTTACATATATTATATACAATTATGTCTATGTTTATTTTAATTTCTTCTCATACAGTTTTTAATCTTATCTTTTATTTTTGTACATTTGCTTTTGCATATCTAAAAAAAAAATGCAATTTCTATTTAGAATGTATTAAAATAATTAAAATTTAAACTAAATAAAAAAAAACATATATTATATACGAAAAATTATGAAACTGTAAAGGTGAAATTGTGACCAAATGCTTAAAATGATTTTTATAATATAAATTTTAGTTTGTAAAAGAACGTGTTTTTATCACGAATTTTTTTAATCTATCGGTGATAGGCTGACAGCCCTAATTTCGAACTATCGGTGATAAGCTGACAGCCCTAAAACGATTATTGTAGCTGAAGCCATAAAAGATCTTTGGCATGAGAAAAAACACTTTTATATAAAGATTGAAGCCAAATAGGTTCAACTTCTTATAAGATGTTTTTAGTATTTTGCCAGTAAAGAAAAAATATAAATATTTTCTTTCTAGTTAGGTAATTATTCAGATGTGCTGCACATATATACATATGTATATAATACATATAAAACAATTTCAAATAATTTTTCTTCAATTATAGCTTATAAGAAGTTTCACAATAAAAAAAAGTAAATTTATTCACTATTAATATAACATTTTCTAAGCGAAACTTTTTTGAATGATAATATCACATTGCATTGCTAATAATTTATTTGTGATATTATATTTATTAAATTTATTTATTTACAGCTTAAAATTTTTTTTTTTAGTTTTTTTGAAATATTTAGTTTAATATGAATTTTGTTTTTTTTCTATTATTAAGTAAATGGTTGCAAGAAATAGAACAAGCAAATGCTAAACAACGGAAAGCAAGATTACGTAAAGCTATGCTAAGAGCATATTGGCCTGATTGTGTTGTTGACGGATTAATATGTTTATTTTATACAATTTTAAAGTAAGTTCATTTTATTTTATGTTATATGTGTATACTTAATTATAATTAACAAATTTTATCACAATATTTTTTCATTAAAATAAATTTTATTTCCAATTAATTAAGAAATTCTTTATTTTTTTTTTTTTTTAATTTTTATTATTATGATTATTTTAGATCTGCTATACCACTTATATTGGCTCAATTATTATTTAGATTTCAACAACCAGTAAATATTGTTGATCCAGTAAATACCAATCAATTAAATATAACAACAATACCATCATCACAAATGAATTTAAATCGTTCTGAACGTAGTGCATTATTTTATGATGAAGGTTTACAATATGCGACCGCTAATGAAAATTCTAATGGAATTCATAATCATATACTCAATTTTGTTCCAGATGTAAATGATAAGAGTAAGTTTTATAAGATGATGAAATTTAAATAAAATGTTAAATGATATAATTACTAAAAAATTTACATTATATACATATATATATATATACATATTTGTAATATGTATAAAAAAATATTATAAGAACAGAATATTATTTACATAAATCGATAATTTTTCTTTCCATCTACATTAAGAAAAGGAAATTAAAAGTTTATTTAATTTTTTTTTTTTTAGTTTAAATCTTTTAAAATTGCGCGCTTACAGGAAATTGAAATCATGTCAGAAATGTTATTCTTTATTATTTATACATATTTATTAAAATTATAATTAAAAAAAAAACACTAATTTACTAATTTATACATTTAATAAAATTAGTTAAAATTTAAAATATATTTTAGTTGAAAAAACAAAAATAAATATTTAAATTGCGTAGAATTTAAGTAACTTATATACACAGTAAAGTGGATAATGAAATACAATAGCTGCTGACTATATAGTTGTGAGAATTAGTATAAATCAAATCTTTTGGCAATTTTTATAACATTCTCATAATATGTACGATACTCGATTTTTATTGATGAAAGTTGAGCTAAACGTATATCAGTAATTATTAAATCTGTAAAGCAATTCAAAAGTAATAGAACGTAATATAAAACAGTTCATGTTGAGTTTCTTAAGAATTTATTTAACGATGATACAGCTCTGATGCTAGAAGTTTTGGAAACTTTTTTTTTTATTAATTTTTTTTTAGTACAATTTTAAAATTTACAAAAAAAATAATAATTACTTTCAATCTTTGAAGTCGTTTTATTACGTGTTATTTAAGGTTTAATGGCGAACTTCGATGTTCACGTATTTTATGATTCTTTTCTTAAGTCTTTGGGCGGAATTTTTAATGAAATCACATCGTACGTGATATGAGATTTATTATTAATTCATACACAACAATTTCTATATACAATCTCAAGTTCTACTTCAATATAGATAAATATAAATAAATATAAATATCAATAAACAATATAAATAAACCGGCTAATACCGATCAATTAGCCGGTTTATTTCTCTTAACTTAATACTAATTTGGAGCGATTTATTTTGACACGGTGTTAAATTAAGTTAAGTTAAGTTTTTCCAGTTAAGTTTTTCATCAAAATAGAGACTATAAATATTTAGTCAAGTATTTTCACAATATTGATGCATGTATATAGTAAGTAATCAGATATTCTTCTTCTTGAGCTCATAGATAATATTTGTTGATTTTAGCTCATCTATTTTGATCTTCCAATCTATTGTATAGTTTTATATTGTATGTAAGGAAATTTATACTTGATTTGTTGGTTCCTTTTAGGCTTCTTTGATCGATATTACAACAGAATCATACGCACAAATTCATATTTTGATTTCCATTGCAGCAGGAATGTCAGCCATGTATGTGCATTAGGTACAAAAATGCATTCAGGATACTGTCTTGTTGTACGCCTACTGGAATGGGCTACTATATTTAGACTTTTAACAATTTTTTCTTAATCAAAACAATTAACAAACCATTATATAAACTTTAGAACCAACATTAATAGGTTTAATAAAACTTACAACAGGTGATAGAATTTTTGCGTAGAGTTTATCTAAATCCAACATTTCTTAAAATTCGAAAACTTATTATGTGGCAAAAAAAAAACATTTTTACTTTATTTGTAATAAAGCTTCATTTTTAAATTTCTTTGAACCATATATTAACATTTTATATATTTAGCCATTTCGTAGTAGTAGAACGGCCTTTTCTAAAACCATGCTGTTGTTCATTAAGTTTTGTATCGATAATTAGCATAATTTTTGGCATAATTTAGATGAATTTAATAACTCAAACTTTTTTAGTTTTTAAATTATCTGGCTGACATACGGATATATAGTTATGTAAATCAACCAACACTTGAGTCTATAACTTTCAAACATGATTCTATGTGTTAAAAACAGATGAAACAATTTTAATGAACCATGTCTTTCAAACGAACTTATGTAGCCGTGTATTAGGAAACAAAGACATTTAATTTACTAATATTAACATTTTAGTATATATAATTAATATATCAATCGCTATAATCATAATAAATCTATATTTAAAAGGTTTAATTTAAATAGTTTTTAAGTTTTATTAGCCGCCAATTTTTTAGGTCAATTGATTCTTCAAACTAAAATGAAGACATGTAATCAGAAACCTTGAAAAAATAATAAATTACATAAATATAAATAAATTTTAATAAAACTACATATAAATGATTTTCATTTTATTTTATTTACTTAAATGTTACATTCTTATATTATTTTCCTTATAAAATTTTTAAATGATGCCTCTAATATTTAAAATTAGATTTACTTATCAGTTGCACATTTTTTTTTTTTTTCTGTTATGCTAATAAAATGTAACGCAATGCGATTTTAAATAATGTCAGATAGTCATAAAACTAAATAAATAAATATATAATTATTATAAATATTGTAAAGTAAAATTATCTTTGTTTTATAATATTATAAGAAGACCATTTAATAGTGAATTGAATTAATTCAATTCAAAAGAATGAAATTAAAATACGATTTACCATTTCATTATTAAGAAATTTAAAATTAAATACATATGTACATATACATATATGGAAAATGTTTGTAATGAATATGAAAGTATTTATAAACATTAAATTTTTCTGGGAAGGCATAACAATCTAAATTTTAAGTTATGTGATACGATGTTTCCTTTTCTTATTTAAATAATATTTTTAATTTCCTCAGGACAGACAAATATGTAAGCGTATTTATGTATACATATAACAATTTTAACTAGCGCTACAAACATGGTTTTTTAAGTACTGTCTTCTATAATAATTAACTGCTACAGGATATTTTTGTCTTGTTTTGTTTTTCATTTCGATGCAATTTCGGGGTTTTATAAATTATAACCAGAGACTACATTTTTGTTTGAAATTGTACACCTCTAGACTACTGCTATAAATATATAATTAACATTAAATTAAAACTTTTTTCATAAAATAAAATAATATAATTTTATATAAAACTCGACGGTTGCCATTCGATATCATCACTTCTAATTCTATTAATTCCATTGCATATAGCTCCTAAATCTATAGTTACTTTTCAGCTGATTAAGTAAAACACATTATTAAAATATTATATCCTGTAATTAAATTCCAATCTGTACTTACTTAAATCAAATTGACTTTATTCAAAATAATTTAAAAAATAATATTAATGGTATTGTATTTTTTTTTAAGATGGTGCTGGCGGACAAAATACATTAGCAAACACTATTATTAAAGACATTAATAAAACCTTAGATGAAAGTTATAATTTAAATACAAATGATTATATTGATGATGTTGAAAAAACAAATTTATCAGTTAATGAAATTGGAACAATTGAAGATTTTTTTATATATATTTGGAATGATATTTATTGGTTAACAACAATTCTTGTTCTCTCAACATTATTTGGATGCTTTTTAAATCATCATTCTGATTTAAGACAAAGACTTTTAGGTGCTCGAATGAGAATAGCATGTTGTTCATTAATTTATAGAAAAACATTACGTTTGTCAAAAAAAACTGCTGGATCAACACCAGCTGGTTATCTGATAAATTTGCTCTCTAATGATGTTGGTCGTTTAGATTATGGTTTTATTTTTGTTCATTACATATGGATATTACCAATACAATCAATTTTAATTGCATATTTAATATGGCTTAGAATTGGTTATGCAGCATTTGTTGGTGTTATCGGTTTACTATTAAAAACAATTCCAGTTCAAACAGGTTTAAGTAATTTATCATCAAAATTACGTAATAAAATTGCTCAAAGAACTGATATAAGAGTTGGTATTATGAATGAAATAGTTCAAGGAATACAAGTAATTAAAATGTATGCATGGGAGAAACCATTTCAAAAAGTTGTTGCAGAGGCAAGACGTCGTGAAATTAAACAAATTCGTTATGCATCATTTTTACGTGGTTTTTATTTAAGTACAATGGTATTTACGGAACGTTCAACATTATTTATAACAATTGTAGCTATGGTTTTTTTAAATGAACCTGTTACAGCAGATGTCGTTTTTTCTGCTGCACAATATTATAATATATTACAATTAATTGCTGCTATTTTTTATCCACTTGCTGTATCATTTGGTGCTGAAGCTTTAGTTTCAATTGATCGTATTGAAAAATATTTATTAATGGAAGATCATGATGATAAAATGATTGGCTTGGAACATAAAACTGATTTTTCAACTGTTGATAATAATTCAAAAGCAATTTTATTAAGACAAATAACGGCAAGTTGGGATCGTGGTACAAGAATAACATTAGAAGATATTAATATAGATGTTAAGAAAGGACAATTGTGTGCATTTATTGGTCCAGTTGGCGCTGGTAAAAGTTCCTTATTACAATTACTTTTAGGTGAATTACCAATTATTGATGGTACTGCTACTATACATGGTGAAATATCATATGCCTGTCAAGAGCCATGGTTATTTACTGGAACTGTTCGAAATAATATTCTCTTTGGTGAAAAATATGATAGAAAAAGATACTCTGAAGTAAAATATTAAATAATAAATAATTTTTTTTTTCAAATAAAAATTTCTATTATATTCTTTTTAGATAACAAAATCTTGTGCACTTGCAACTGATTTTGAACAACTTTCTAATGGTGATAAAACAATTGTTGGTGAACGTGGTGCTTCATTATCAGGTGGTCAACGTGCTCGTGTTAGTTTAGCACGAGCTGTATATAAATCAGCTTCAGTTTATTTACTAGATGATCCTTTAAGTGCTGTAGATGCACATGTTGGTCGTCATTTATTTGATGAAGTAATTGGCCCTAAAGGAAGATTAGCTAAAGATAAAGCTACCAGACTTTTAGTTACACATCAAGTACATTTTTTATCTGAAGCTGATTGGATTGTTATAGTAGAGAATGGAAAAGTTTCACATCAAGGAACATACAAAGATTTATGTAAAAGTGAATTAGATTTTGCAAAACTTTTAGAAAAATCGGATTCAAATTCTGAAGAAATGAGTGAAATGGAAAATGAAAATTTAGATGATGATGATGATGATATACCATATATCGATGGTGTTGCGGGTTATCAACCATTAAAACGAAGAAGTTCATCAATTAGTTCATCAAATAAAAAATCTGTAAGTTGTTTTAGTATTTAATTAAAATTATATTAATAACTAGGTGAATGGATGAAATATTCTAATTTTAACAAAAACTAAACCAATTAATATATTATATAAAATCAAAAATTGGTTTAAATAAAAAATAAAAAAATGGTGATGTTGTGAAGAATCTTTCATTTTGCTCATAAAAATCATTTAATTAAACAATACTAAAACTGAAATAACTTTATCATAATTATTATAATTTTTGCAGCCAAGCTTAGATAACAAATCAAACGTAAGTTTAAGAAAAAAAAAACAAACATTCTCATTACTTGTAAAATAATTTAAAACACTGTCTATTTCTGTAATACTAATTAATTATACACAAAGATTATGCACATACATATATGTATAGTCTTTGATTATAGTCACTATATTTCACTGTATCTGTACTTTGTATTTGTAGATTAACACTTAAAAAATAGCTTTTAATCTTTTAATATATAAAAATATACAAAAATAAAAATAAATTTATATAGTCAAGTTCTACCACAAATGAAACTGAAGATGATATGCAAGCTGCGGAAGATCAAGCTGAAGGTGGAGTTCAATTTCAAGTATGGAAAAAATATTTCTTAGCCGGTGGTACCATATTCATACTATTTTCATTGTTATTTTTCTTAATTCTATCACAAATTATAACAAGTGGTTCTGATTATTTTGTTAATATTTGGACACAACAAGAGTACTTAAGAATGAATAACAGAACAACAATTTTAACAACATATGAATGTTTGTATATTTATGGAAGTTTAATTATTGGAGTTGTTTTAGTAAGTAAACTAATAAAAAATAAAGTTATAATTAATTAAAAATTAAACATTTTAGATGACAATTTTAAGAGGTTGGTTATTTTTTAAAATATGTATGCATGCATCAAAAGTATTACATGATAGAATGTTTGGTTGTATATTACATACAACAATGAGATTTTTTGATATAAATCCATCTGGAAGAATTTTAAATCGTTTCTCAAGAGATATGGGTGCTATTGATGAATTATTACCAAGAGCTATGATGGAATTCATTCAAATAGCTTTAGTTATGTTCGGTATTTTAATATTGATAAGTGTTGTAAATCCATTATTATTAATTGCTTTAGCAATAGCTGTAATCATATATCTTTTAATATTAAAATTGTATATGCGTCCTTCACAAGATCTAAAACGTCTTGAAGGAATATGTAAGTTTTTCATATTATTGATTACAATAAATTTTTTTAAATTAAAATTTTCTTAAAAAAAAATTTAAGGTCGTAGTCCAGTTTTTTCACATCTTTCTGCAAGTTTAACTGGTATTTCAACTATTCGTGCTCGAGGTTTACAAGAAAAAGTTATTCAAGAATTTGATGGACTTCAAGATGTTCACAGCGGTGTTTGGCAATTAACTATGTCAGTTAACACCGCATTAGGATTATGGTTAGATTGTGTAAGCTGTGGATTTTTAGCATCAGTTGCATTCAGTTTTATTTTACTTTATCAAAGTAGGTTAAAAGTTCAAAATTAATAAAATTCTTCTAAATTATTTATTGAATATTTTTGTAAACACTTTTTCAGATACATTCAGTGGTAATGTTGGTTTAGCCATTTCACAAGCTATGATATTAACTGGTATGGTACAATATGGTGTACGGCAAGTTGCTGAATCAGTACAACAAATGACTAGTGTTGAACGTGTCCTTCAATATACCGAACTGGAAGAAGAAACAAAAAGTTTACAAAATCCACCAAAAGGATGGCCTAGTTTAGGAAAAGTAATTTTCAACAAAATGAGTTTAAGATATGATTTAGAAAAACCACCTGTACTTAAAAATTTAAATATTGAAATCGAACCCAGCTGGAAAGTTGGTATTGTTGGTCGAACTGGTGCTGGTAAATCATCTTTAATTGGTGCTCTATTTAGATTAGCCCCAATTGAAGGTGAAATTTTAATTGATAATGTTGAGACAGGATCAATTTCCTTATCTGAATTAAGAACTAATATTTCTATTATTCCACAAGATCCGGTATTATTTTCAGCCACCATCAGATATAACTTAGATCCATTTGTAAAATATAATGATAGTGAAATTTGGAAATCTTTAGAAGAAGTTGAATTAAAACAAGCTGTATCCGCTGATGGTTTAGATTTTATGGTAACTGAAAGAGGTAGTAATTTCAGTGTTGGTCAAAGACAATTAATTTGTTTAGCAAGAGCTATTTTACGAAATAATAAAATATTGGTATTAGATGAAGCAACAGCAAATGTTGATCCACAGTAAGAATAAATCATGTTTTTTTTATATTTAAATCAAAATACTTTTAATAATTTTTTATTTTTATATTTTAGAACTGATGCTCTTATACAAAAAACTATACGTGAAAAATTTAAACATTGTACTGTTCTTACTGTTGCACATAGATTACATACTGTAATGGATTCTGATCGAATATTAGTAATGGAAGCTGGTTCTGCCAAAGAATTTGATATTCCTCATTTATTATTACAAAATTCAATGGGAGATTTAAGACAAATGGTTGAAGCAACTGGACCTCACGATGCAGAAAATTTAAAGAAAATTGCTGAACAACATTTTGAAAAAATGAAATCTCATCAAATAGGCAATAATCATATATAAAATGTATTTACAAAATATCATAATTTTATATTTTTAAGTATTATATATACATTATGTATTTAAGTGTAAAATAAATCTATATGTATATATATCTACATTTATATTTTCACAATTAACTTAATAACTTAAGATTTTAATTTTAAATTCTAAATTAAAATTAAGAAAAAAAGAATATTTTGACATTTCATTATACATATTATTTGATAAATAATTAATTTAATTTAAAATTAAAAAAAATAACTAAAAACTACTGCTTAATTGTTTTAACGTAAACCATTTAAAAAAAATTAACATTTAATTAAGAATAAAGTGCCTTTAAATTAACAATGTACTTGTACAATGTACTTAGGATATTTTATATGTACTTTATTTAAAAGAAAACAATTTAATGATATAAAATGTTTTTTAAATACTATTTTTTAATTTTATAAATTTATTACTTACTGTTGTACTTTAAAAAATATAAAAAAAAAATTATATATTTACCTAATGTTGTAAAAATTAAAAAAAATTGTATATAAAGGAGTTTTATTTTTTTCCCCTAAAAGTACATAAACCCATTAAAGATCTTATTCATTTCATGATATTAAAATACATTTATTAATAATAACAATAACATATTATTTGTCTTTTACATTAGATACATAATAAAAATGTATGTACCAATCACTATATTAGATTTTACATCGTGCAATTTCGAAAGAGAGTAAAATGAGATGCAGTATGCAAATAAAAATGTGAATGAATTTTTAACAGAACAAGAAGCTTTAAGCTATTTTTGAAGAATGTATAATCCACCTTAATCCTTAATTGATAAAAGGGGACTGTTTTGTTTGATAAAAGGGGAAATTATTTAATAGAACTCAAAAGTCAAAACTCCTCAAAATATTTACTATACGACAGCGTGGTCTGAATATTCTGTAGATCAACTAAGACTTTATATGATTTAATTAGATTGTACTTATATCAGATTCGATCAAATTGGTCTTGTTAACAGTAAAGTGTGAATAATTTCAGCAAATCAAATGTCATAGGTTTTGCATCACTGGTTGAACTGAAAATCAAGCAAGGTTTTATATAACATTCTTTACGCATAAAATCTTTAACTTCTCTTTTTCTTTTATAGTTTAATGGTAACTTTTTTTATATAAAATATTGAACTCTAATTACACTTTTTGTTGAAATTAAACATGTTTTTCTAAAATATCTACCTACTTCTACTTACTTTTAATACTAGTTGAATTGAATATAAAAAAATTTATAAATTCATTCATATTTATTTTAAATGAAACAATATTTAAAGGTAAACACTTAGTACCGTTATTACAACTACATAATTATGGAAATTTAAGAATTTTAGATCCATATGATATCCATATCATCTTTAATTTGTACTCACTTTCCTTAAGTAATCATTTTTAGTAATCATTTTCTGGATATTTTTGACATAAAGCAAAATGAGAATTTTTTAAATGACATACCCAGGCAATCAAATACAAATTACAAATAGAATACCTACCTATATTCGTGGCCTTTATACAGAGCAAAAGTAAATTTTAAGAAAATTAAAAAAGTCAAAAGTCGTGTATCGAATTAAATTTTTTCAGTTTTTGTATTTATTTAAATGAAATTTAATTTTTATCCGTTTCGTGTTTTAAATTTTAAATATTCTTTAAATAAAAATGTTAATAAAAATAGCTGATCAATGAGGCAAGGCTTACTAAGTGGTGGTGATAATACGAACAGTCGTATAATGTACAGAGATTGGCGGACAGCTCTGTCATCGCCACCAACCTATCGTATAGGAAATCGTAGCTTTCGTTTTAATTATTATGCTGTATTTTTAGTTTTAGCAATTATATCATTAATATTTATGTTTATATATGTCAAACATGATTCTTCGAGCTCATCAGATTTTTCGTGGTCTCAACGAATAAGACCTTTATCAGTTATTCAAGATTTATATAATGCAACATACCCTTTAAGTACGCCAATATTAATACGTGGAAGTACAACATACCGAATAGGTATGGTAGCTGATTTAGATACAAATTCAAAAATTAAAGATAAAGATGAATGGAAAAGTTATATGAAAAAAGGATTTTTAAGTTATAATTCTATAAAGAAATCTGTTGTGATAACATGGGAAGAATCTGAAACAATTGAATTAAAATCAAGTTATTCATTAAAAGGTCGTGGTATGGAATTATCCGAATTAGTTACTTTTAATGGTAAATTATTAACGGTAGATGATAGAACTGGAATCATTTATGAAATCCAAAAAGAAAAAATTGTACCATGGGTAATATTACCTGATGGTGATGGTAGTATAGCAAAAGGATTTAAAGGAGAATGGGCAACTGTAAAAGATAAAACATTATATGTTGGATCTATGGGTAAAGAATGGACGACATCACAAGGTGATTTTGAAAATGAAAATCCTATGTGGGTTAAAACTGTATCTATGTATGGAGAAGTTAAGCATTTAGATTGGTCTGTATATTATAAATTAATGAGAGAACGTATTGGTATTACATGGCCTGGATATATGATTCATGAATCTGGTATGTTTTCACAAAAAAATAGAAAATGGTATTTTCTTCCAAGAAGGTGTTCACGTGAAAAGTAAGTTTTAATTTTTACAATAGTATTGAATAAGTAAATAATTTTGAAAAGCTTATTTTATCTTTTTTAGATATAACGAAACTCGTGACGAACATATGGGTTGTAATGTTTTAATTTCTGCAGATGAACATTTTACAGAAATCAAAACTACAAAAATCGATAAAATTAAACCAACGCATGGTTATTCAAGTTTTAAATTTATTCCTGGTACTGAGGATCAAATAATTGTTGCCATTAAGACAGAAGAAGTCAATGGTAAAACATCAACATTTATTTCAGTATTTGATATAAATGGGGAAATGGTCCTTGAAGAAGAAAAAGTTGCAACTGATTTAAAATATGAAGGTTTCGAATTTATTTAGAATTTATGGTAACTTGAATATAACATATTGAAAATATAACAAGAGCAATAATTAAATTATAACATTTAAAATTAAAAAAAACGAGTTTACAACTCCACATACAAATGTAGGTACCTACAAGAAAAGATGTTTATTACATAAGCATTTAATTGTTAATTCCTATTCAAAAAATTATAATGATTATATGTAACTATAAATATAATATTTAGTATTCTTACTTTAATTATTCATGATATTTAGGAAATTTTAAAATTTAATTGTGAATTTAAAAATAGAAAAATTTTGTAAATATGTTTTTTTATTTTATTGGTAGAAAAAAGTCAAAAGTAAATATATTATTTAATATGCATAAATATATATAAGTATATATATATATCTATATATAAAACATAAGAAATTACTAGTTAGTTAAAAACTTTTAACAAGTTGCTGTAAAAAAATGAAGCTAAGTAATAAAAAACAAGAGAACTTCGTGTAAATAAAATTTATTGTTCTTTCTAAACATCTGTTGACGATTCAACTCTTTTGATTAGATTAGGATCAATTCCCGCTATGATCATTTCCTCTTTTTGAATTCGTCCTTCCATTACGCGGATTTCCAATCTAAAATTAAATAGATAAATTGTAAAAGCTAAAATGTATACATATTTAATCTAAAAACCTGTCTTCATTATGATTGATGGACCAATATTCAGGTAAAAATTTAGGTTGCATTGAATGTAGAAAATGTTTTCGCCATAATCTTTCTAACTCAATTAATCCACCTAATTCATTTTGATACTTTAGAACTACTTTTAGGCCATGAGCACAGTAATTTTCAACTGATTCTCTAAAACATTAATTTTCTATTTATGACAACTTAATTTTGAAATATTATGATTTTGAACATACAATACTTCTAAATTGGCAGCATATTCTAAGAAATCGTTGTCTAATTCGGTTTTACCTGGAAAATAATTCAAAATAACTTTTTTTAACTCTTCCTGTCTAATCATGGGTATTTTACTAGAATTATATAGTAAAGCTCTAGCAGCAGATCTAATTTTTCTAAAATCAAAAGTAAAATTTTAAACAGTTAAAACAATTTATCTAAATAACTAACTTGATTTTAGGATTTTCTATAAATTTAGCTCCACCTTCTTGGAAAACAAATGGTGCTTCACAAGTCTGTGCTAACTGTTGTCTCACTTTAATATCAGAAATATTACTAACTTGATGACAATTTGGGCATAATAAAAGAACATCATGCGAGGTATGGGATTTCATAATTTCTGTATTAAATAAATTTTATTCATAATATAAAAAGAAAATATCAACAAATACCTGGAAAGTGTTTTCTATATTCCCTAGGGACAACATTTTTTCGAATAAAGGCATCTTTACTACCGCAAACCACACATTGATTTTCTTTTGGAATTTGGTAATATTTCCCTACATCACCGACAGCTCTGCCAGATGGTTCGAAATTCAATCTTACAGTAAGTGGATCCTCCTTAATTAAATCGGCAAGCTTTTGATCTAAATACCATTGCGCTTTACGACGGTCGCATGTACAAAGTAAATCACCATCTGGAGCTTCTAGCATACAATTATCGTACAGTGCTTTTGTTCTAGCAGATGTTGTAAATGTCCTCTTAGTTGTTTTGATTTTGTTACTTTGTGAAAGTAAATTATTATTTCGTAAGGAAGAAAACCTAATTAAATTATTTGCATAACTATCTTTATACGCAATATCAATAAACGGTTCAATGGAAGCTACAAATTCTTCATTTAATTTTCTTTTGAACCACGTTCCTAAAATTTCCTTAGCATAAATTTTAAAAACTTCTATAGCAACTAATGCATCTTTTGCCGCATAGTCAATTTGTCTTTCAGTTAATTGATTTGATTCCCAATTAGAACAACGGATTCGCCAGTCCTTGTCTAATTTAATATTTAAAATTGATTTTGCCATATTTGCCATCCCTTCAGGCTTTCTATTTGCTCGTAAGGCTAAAAATCTTAAGTCCAATGTACTTGAGACTCCTACACCAAAATCATGTGCTAATTTTACTCCATCATCACTTGGTACAATACCAACTTTTAAGATATTATCATCTTCTAAAATTTCCCGTAAAGTTTTTGGAATATGCCTTAATTTACATAATCTTATTAACGCACATAGTCCATTATGTGAAGCAAGTTGCAAAAGTGCGGTTGGACGCCTTGAGCCACCAACTGTAACCCATTCACAATCAAACCCTAAAACCCTGTACTGCTCACAATCTCTAAAATGTTGAGAATTAAAATAATAATCAATTTTTGTTTTAACTTACTTCTTTAAATTTCTTATAATTTGATTACAATGGTCAACATCTTCAATAATCTCAATTTTTTTATTTCTCAATGGATCTGTAATATTACAAATCGAACGAATACGATTTATTATTGATGATCTCTTACGGAATATAAAATAAAAAACACCAACACCAATACCAGCTATAATGGCAGTTGAAAACGTTTTCTTTTGGACTGCTGAGTTCGGCATTTTATTTAATCTATTTCTTTAATCCAATTCTAATATTATCAAAGATTTTCAAATTTCCCAATTTTGAATAAATGAATCATGCTATTTATTTAATTTATAACATATATGGTATAACCTGGCATTTGCATACCAAACCAACGAACCACATTAAATTTTTTGACAATTATTATGTTTACATCAGCAATATTTTGACAGTTTGTTGATATATTCCAAGCTAATAGATTGTTTACAGACTAATTGATTCCAAGCAATTCATTACATTTATTGTATTACATTTTTCATCACAGCTATCAAAAGTGTATCCGCTTATAATTTAAAATCCTTAAAGAATGTAAAAATAATTTTTTATAAGTAATCGAAAATAAATTATAGAACTTTTTGTGTGATAACTTGATTTGCGATGAACTATAAATGGATCGACGACGAACTTGCCATCCGCCATAAAATATAAATATATTTCTGATTTTCTGCCACCATAAAATTCCATTCATGCGAAGGGAAATTTCGTTGTCAAGTCTTTATTAAGTACTCTTAAGTACTTTTAACTGTTACTTTATCAAAACTTTTTTCTAATGAGTAAAGACTGATTTTCATTACAGTGATTTTTCCACGAAACTGTTAGAGCTTAGAGATAGTAGATACAAAAATGACATGTGTGTAAAAGTGAAAAGAAAACTCTAAAAAAAAAACAAAATTTTTACCTATATTCCGAAATATCGTCCATAAATTGTTTAGAGTTGGATTTTTTTATTGAATATTATTGACAATTTTTCTAAATAAACTAATAAACAAAAAAAAAATTTTAATGTACATAAAATATACTCCATATACTACTAAAAAAAAAGTAAATATTGTTTATATTTTTACAGTTTGTGCAAGAAAGTAGAAGTTTTGTGCGCGATTCCTAAAATTTAAATTTTTAAGAATAACAATTATAGGTAATATTTAATTATTAATAAAATAACAATTTACAAACAACATAGAAATAGGTTATGTAAAAATAAGTTATTTTCGCTGTCAAAATCTTGTCAAAAAAATGTTAAATACCATCATATTTGTCTCCCTCATTCTTATTGATAGAATACTGTATTTTACTTTTTCTTAGCGAGGATAAATCGCCGATCTTTTGGTAATCTATTGGAATTTTACCTAAAGAATAAATAGAAAATTAAATTACTCATTATAATTTATGGATAATGAATCAATCAAAAAGCATTACTACCAAAGTGAAACATAAAACGGTCACACTATTTTCAAAATTACAATTATCATCACATCACTGTCACTAAATGCCACTGTCAAGAAATAATAATAAAAACAAAAATAGAAGCGTATTAAAAAAAATAAATATATAATAAACGTTTTAAAAATACAATAAATTTAAATAGAATTTATTAATATAAAATGGAGGGGAAAAAAATTACATTTGGGTTTTCAAAAACCATTAAGAAACCACAGCTACAACTAAATACTAAAACAGAATCAAATAAAACTAAAGTTGAGTTAATAACTTGTCTGGAAGGTAAAGAAATAAAGCTTGTAAAGTAAGTACAACCATAGACCATACATGTATATTTTATAATTTTAAAAATATAATTCTTTATAAACTTTTTAAGTGAAAAGGAAGAAGAAAAGCCACTGGTAATTCCATTAAAGAATTCATCAAAAACATCTAATGCATTGGAAAGTTTGAAAATGCGAAAAGCAGTCTTAGAAGGAATAGAAATTGAAACTAATAATAAAGAAAAAAATAATACACCTGACATTTTAAGTGATATCAAATTGGATTCTTTAGAAAGACGAGCTATTACAGAGCTATTAGTAGAGGCACGCACAAATTTTAATGGCAGTGGTATAGAGGACACAACTTCTAAACTAACTATAGTTGTAAAACCTGAAGATTTGCCATTAGATGGTGCGAAAGAGTCAACCACGGATGATTATGAAAGTATACCTATTGATAAATTTGGTATGGCAATGTTACGAGGCATGGGTTTAAAAGAAGAAGTTATAAAGAAAAAAAGCATTGATGATGACATTCTTATACCTCGGCCAAAAGGAATGGGTTTAGGTGCAGATAAAGCTATTAAACGTCAACCTGCTCTTATTCCCCCAGAAGAAAATGAGAAATTGGAAATAAAAAAAAATGCTTGTGTTAAAATGCTGGCTGGTAAATATAAAAGTCAGTATGGAATAATCGAAGGTTTAGATGATCGTACAGGTAGAGTTGTGGTTAAATTAACTTTAGGTGGTTCAAAAGAATCTTTAGGTGAATATTTGGTACAACCAGTATCTAAAAAAGAATATCAAACTTATGGAAAAGTAATAAGTAAGCATAAATATTATTTAAAACATTTTTTTTTTGATAAAATTATCAATCAATGTTTTTCAGATTCCGCAAAATATAATGAGTACAAAAAAAAACAAAATGAAAATGAAATGAAAATATTATCAAAAGATGAGTCGCAAATTAAAAAAGAAGTCGACATTAAAGTTGAAAGTGATGTTCGAAGTTACGATAAACATAAGTCAAATAATTTCAAACCAATAAAATCTTCAAAATATTCATCGGATGATGAAGAAGTATACAAGCTAGACTTAAAAATTAAAATTGAAAAAACTGATGAAGATAAAAATAACTCTAAAGGCAATCTAAAAAATAAAGGATCAACATCACGTCATTATTCATCTGAAAGTGAAGAACATACAAAATCTTACAGTCGAAATGAACAATCAAAAAATTACAGTGATGAGAGAAATGATAATTATCGGAGTTCGAGACATTATAATAATGATGATGATTATTACAATAAAAAACATAAAAATTCAAAAAGACAGTCAAGATCTAAAGAACGTGGAAGAAATGAAAAAAGCGATTCCGACATAGATTCAAGTGTCAGTAGCCCAGAAAAACCGAGACACAAATCTTCTAAAAAATCATCGAAATCAAAGAAAAGTAAGAAAAGTAAACAAAGATATAATAGTTCATCAGAGGATGAAAAAAAGCACAAAAAGAAAACTAAAAAGAGTAGAAAATCCAGATCAAGGTCACGGTCAAGACATAGAAGATAGAGAATATAGAACATCCTAAAGAGTGTAATTTATTATTTATGTATTTAATTTTAAAAGTATAAAGAATAAAAAAGGCAAATATTTCAACAAAAATATATTTTTTAACTTTATCAGTATATAATAATGTGTAAATTTAATTTGCTTCTTACTACATTAATCTAAATTGTAATTTGATATTGTAAACTAATAGTTTCTTAAAATTATTTAAATTTAATTTCTTATTCTAAAATACAATTTTACAAAAACAATATGTATTCCTTAAAAAAAATTTCTACTTAAATTAAATATTAAAGCGTTGATTCAATTTGTTTTGATTTTTTCGGAATGTTTTTAACATTATAACCATTCTGAAAAGAAAAATTAAATTAATTTTAATGTTAATTTCAAATTAAAAATATAACTCACGGTTTCTTGAACTTTTTGATCACATATTAAATTACGTAAACAGGGTGTAATAAGAGTTTTGTCAACTTTTCTAACATCATTACGTCCAAATATTATCATACAAAGCGTAGCTACAGAAATTGTTGTAACTGCACCTAAACACGTAAACCACATATATGAAATCCGATACAATGGAAATAATTCCCTGTAAATAAAAGTTTAGGATAATAAAAAATTTTTAACCCTTTTTTTAATTTTAAAAATAAATGTATAGGTACTCTGTTTCAGATGGTATGTCTGTTATATTTCCTAAAATATCCATTGCATCAAATTTATATGTACAATTTTCAACTGAGAGTGCTTTAGTTTCATATTTTATAGCACCAGAAGCTATACCCCATTGTGCGTTTAAACTGATCCATGACATTAAAAGAACTCCTAAAATTCCACCAGTTAATGCACTCTATAATAGAAATAATGTTAACATGTTAAGACATATTTTAGAAAATTAAACTTTCTTAAAATTTGCATACGCTTCCATTGATCCATGGCATAAATATACCCAAAGTAAATATACCAAACAATGGACCATTTGTAATTGCTTCTAAACTCATTGTTAATTGTAAAACTGTTCCCATTTTTTCAACAACATATACTAAACCTAAACACAAAACACCTAATAAAACTACAACTGATCTCATAATCCAATTAACAGCTTTATCTGATAACGGTGTTTTTACATATGGCTTAAAAAAATCTTCCAATACTACAGCTGACATTGAATTTAAACAAGTTGAAAGAGAACTTAATGCTGCACTAAAAACTCCAGCTACAAATAGACCAGATAGTCCTGGTAGATCTCTTAAGATATCCATTACAAAAAGGGGTAATAGTTGATCTCTTGCTTTTGCTAGCTGTAATTAAAATTTTAAATTATAATATGAACAATTCATTTTTATTAACATAAAAACCTTAGTTGTTAATGGATCACATCCTTTATATGAAGCATATATTAATAAACCATTATAACTGCATAACATCATTAAAGTGATTACACCTACAACAAAGATAGACAAAGCATGACGACCAGCTCTTAATGAAGGCAATGACAAATACCGTTGTATCATATTTTGTGAGACAGCATTTGTTTGGGTCCAATAGAATACACCACCAATAACTTGGGACCATATCGTATGACGAATTGTTGGATTAATATTAAAACTTATATTTTTTATTAAAAAAAAAAGATAATTTAATTTAATTTAAAGTGTATATGAAATGATATATTTACTCTGGCCATTCAATTCGTTCTGTTTTAACAGCTTCTGAAAAAACTGTTAAAATTCCTGTTGAACCTAAATCGTATGTACCTTTAACAGCAACTAATAATAAGGCACCAAACATAGAAAATGTTTGTACAACATCAGTCCAAACAACTGCTTTAATACCCCCCTTTATTAAAAACAAAATTAAAAAATATTATTTTATATTTAAAAAATTTCAAAATTAAAAAAAAAATATTTACCACACATGTATAAAAAATGCATACAAGACAAACTATTGGTGTAATTGTGTGAACATTCACCCCAGTCACTGAAATATAAATATTTTTTAAATAATTTTTATTATATTTTTAATATAGGTACGTATGTATGTATTTACAAATTAAGAAAAAAAAAAAACAATTTATTTATTTATTTATATTAACATTACAAATCACTTAGGATATTTTAATATTAGAAAGCCATCGGCTACTAAGGCCATTGCAGGTCGAATACTATTATTAAATTATACACTAATATTATTTATTTCGTTTATATTATATATTATATATTTACACTATATTTGGTAGCAAGGGGGATTTGTTTTCAATTAATAAAACTTGCTACCTGTGCAGGATTTAAACCCGCACTCCCTCGGTTAGTAAGCCACATGCTTAACTACTAGGCGACCGAGGCCCCAAAAAAGTCTTATTACATAAATTGCAAACAACATTGCATAATTACGGGCGTTAAATAATTTGAGAAAACATTTAAATATTTTTACTTATTATTTATTTATTCAGCGTACCTTGATTAAAAGCCAATGCTGGAACATAAATTACAATTGGTAAATAAGCAACCTGACAATATATAAATAAAAATAATCAAACTACATATATATATATGTAATTTTAATAATAAAATCTTAAAAAATAATATTTAAATTATTATTTTTCTTACATTCATTATGGCAAACATTATTGATCCAAATAATCGTAAACGACTATCAAAACGTTTCTCTAGATACTAAAAAGAAAAAAATATAAAAATTTTAATGAATTTGGATATTTATTTTATTTATTTATTTAATTATTTTTACAAAAATCAGGTGAAAACCCATATGATTTTAAAGCAAACTAGTTTAAGTTAGATTTATACTAAATACTAAAATTAAACTAACACGAGAGAAAATGTATAACATCTTAATAAAATCTGAAATAAAATTTATATATAAATATATACAATATAAATACAAAAATATATACATATGTATATATTAAAAATATACACAAATACATGAATATTTCCAGAAAAAAAGAAGAGAAGAAAAAAAATATATATAAGAAACTAAACGTAGTTCAATTCAACCATTCCAATTTGCTGTCCCCACTCCAAGGCTCCTCTTCTAAATAAAATCAACTGACGAAATATTTCAAGAAAATAAGAAAGTTATCAACAGTACAGTGACAAAATCTTTTTTCTAAAGGTGAATAAGGAAAGGTCAAAACTCAATAGGAAGTCTTTTATAGACGTTCACAACATGAACACAGAACGATCTACCCTAGACCGATGTACACACTCTTCCCAATTTAAGGATTCTAATTCTCCTAAAGATTAAAAAAAAAAGTATAATAATTTAGCAAGTAATTAAGGCATTCCTGAAATAATATTTCATCTTAAAATACAAACTTTTGTATTTAAGAGTAAATTATTCCACTTACATAAATTCAAAATGTATGTCTTCTTTTCTAAATTTAAGGATTTAAGTCCTTTAGAGAAAAATATTAGTAGACAATTTTATAAAATTCTAAAATTCTCTGCAATCTAAAAATTTGCTATATAAAAAGACTATATACATAACACTTATAATGTTTTATATATGTATGTATATAGTCTTTGATTTTAATATTTAGTTAAAATTTTATAAAATAAAATATATGAATGAATGAAGAAATTTTAAGATTTTCAATGCTTTCGACTCAATGATAATCTTTAGCTTTTGAACCAGCTTTGTTTCCTCTAAAGTATTTTTAGAAATTATAAGTAAAGATATTTATGCATAAGCTTTCTAATAAAACACTCTACTGAAATACGAAAAGGGATTGCAGTTGACGAGCAGAATATTAACACTAATATACTCAACAGAATCAATGGTATCTAAGGTCATGTGTAACTATATATATGATCCTTACTCATATTGAAAAATTTTAAAATATTATTAACATGCAGTATATAATTATTAGTACTAATTATAACTTGATATATTTTTCAAAAACCTATTTTTTTTACACAATACATACGTACATATTATAACGAATTAACGCCATGTAAAAAAATTTTTTTTTTGTTATATCGTTGTATCTCTAGTTATACATTTTTTTTTTTAAATCTCATTTAAGTTACAATCTAAAATTTTTATTCAGAATGTGGCTTTTAATGACACTACAATCTAATAACAAATTAACTATATGTCCTGTTATTATACTGACTGACTGTCTGTCTGTATATTCCAATGTTATCAAATAAATTTTGGTTTATAGTTAGGTTTATAAAATTTGTATTAAAAAAAAATTTTAAATTGAAAAAGAAAAACTCAAAAACAAAAACAAAAACTAATTGAAAAATAAAATCATTTTTCATTTCTATCATTGATATTTTTATATATATATAATATGTATGTACATATTGTATTTTTTCAAGTTGCATTTTAATTTATGACAACAGTTTAATATCAATTGAAAAATTACATATTTTTTGTACATATAAATATTATAGAAATAAAAAAAAAAATTTATATGTACTATGACTATGATTTATTTATAAAAAATCTTAAAGGTTCCCAGATTTTGTATATAATCATTTAAATTATTTAATTTGATTTTCATTAAAACAATTTGTTGATTTTGGTTTTGAATGTTTATTTTGATTTTATTCAACAAATCAAATTCAATTTAAAATACATATAATAATTTTAATTTTTCTAAATATGATAACAAGTTTCTGTCTACATATATATCCATTTTATTTATTATTACAATATTATATTATAATAAAAATGTTTCATTTAAATCTGGAAATTTAAAAGTTTAATATTGACAATATAATTTTTATTTTTTAAATTTATTAAAAGATTTGATTTTTATGGTTTAATTTTTAACGCTAATTTTTACGATTTAATGTTTAACCCAATGATTTTTAGGGTTTAATGTTTATAAAAAACCGTTATAAAAAAAAGTTCAGCAAATCACAACTTTAGATATTAACTGGTCAAGAAACCGTTAAAAGATAAAACTTAAGAAAGACAAAAATGAAGATATTGGTGAAAAACTCAATCTGCAAAGTAAAAAGCTAGCCTTCATAGTTTTTCAAAAAAAAATTAAGTGTTAGTAAGCGCATGTAAGAAGAAGTAAGAAAAATTCATTAATAACATGAATAAATGGTAAACCAATGTATATGCATAATGGTAAACCAACAGTTTTTAAAGGCGCCACATAGATAATATAAAACGTTTAGAATTGTAACTCTGCACCAAAATTTGGAAATAATGTGAAAATAGGACTTTTTTGCTATATTTTGAGAGGCTGTAAGTTCGGAACTCTATTTAACTAAGAAAAACCTTTAACACACGTAAAAATATATTACTGAAGCTTTAATTTTTATGTTTGGCTGAAGAAAAATTTGTACACGTGTATAAGTTACAGGTGTCTAAAAATGGTAGATATTCAATTTTTGAGCCCTAATAGTATGAAACTTATAATAATTCTAAAAGTGTTTTCTTTCCTTAAAATTTCAAGTCCCTATCTAAAAGTATAGTTATGAAAAAAGAAAAATCCAGCAAAATTTGCTTTTCACATAACGATTTTGATATTGATTTATAAAGTAAAACAAAATTCCTGTCAAATGGAGTTTTTAAATTGAAAAAATGTTAAGCATAGAGCTTTGTCAATAATAGGGCCTTTTCAAAGTTTGAGGGGCTGCAGCTCCGTAATGGATGGGGCTACATAAAAAAATTGTTCTATACGAAATTAATTTTTCTATGAGATCTACCCATGGTTAAAATTTCACTGCTCTATCTTTAACTGTGTAGTACTTTTGTAAACAGACGAACGGACAGACGAACGGAACAGAGTGAAACTAAAAAGCACATTTTTTCAAATTTTTTTTTAAAAAGGTGCTAAAAAGTTAAAAAAAGAAATAAAGTATCTATGGTAAAAATAAAAGTTATTGTTTAAAATAGGGTTTTATTGAGTAATTTAGTAAAGGTTCCATTTCCATCCATATTGGCTAAAAAAGTGAAGGAAACCAATCAAAACCCTGTCAATTACAATTTAATGTAAATGAAATGTGTAGACAAAAAAAAAAAGGAATTTATTTAATATATATACCTATTTTAAAATGTATATATTTATTTTAATTTTATTACATAAATGGCTGATATAAAATTTCTTTTTAATACCTTGGTATTTATTTACTCTTATATTATTATGCACATACATATAATATATATAAATTCTTCTTTTATTTGAATTTAAATTGTTTATTTTTTTTTTTTTTTTGAATTAATTTCACTTATAAATACAACATTAAAATTATTGTTTTTTTTTTTTAGTATTAGAGGATTTTTTTCAATTTTTATTTATATTTTAAAAATAAACATAATATTATATATAAATATATAGGTATATAATATATATATGTATAGTTTATTTTATTTTATTTACATTTTTATATATAATACATTGTATATATATAAAACCAAAAACGTTTTAAATATTTGTTAATTTTGTTCATATATCATAATACATAATATATAAAATTGCCAAAAAATTATCTTCCTAAAAATGTGGGAGAATTATCTAAAAATTGCATCTTAATATTATATATGTATGTATACATACATATAAATATATAAAATAAATGAAAATTGAACGGAAATAATAAAATTAATATTACGTGAATGGAAATTCTTTCCTTTTGTATATAAATAATTTGGCGCCTTTATTTATTTTCATTTAGATAATTTTATTTTATGTATTATATTATATATACATATATAAATCTATATAGATATGTTTATTTTGGTATATTATTTATAATATAAAATAAACAGAATAAAAAGAAAATTATTATAAAATATGTAATATAAAAATAAAAATTATTTACATATTATAAACTATATATACACATATATATATATATATATATATATATATATATATATATTATATACATATATGTTTATTTAAAAATGGAATTTATTTCAACACAATTTTGAATTCTTCAATAAAAAGTAACGACATTTAAATAAATCACACATACATAGTTATATTTAATGAATTTCTTATAGATAAATCGCGGTTATTCCCCATTGAAAAAGGATGGAGGAAAACAATATTTAAAAGTATTTAATTAAAACAAAAAAATATTTTTCAATTATTTCTACATTGAATTTATTCAATAATTTTAATTGATAGTTTTCATTCATTTTGATTTTGATTTTTTGATAATACCATAATAAATTTTTATTTTGTCTCAAGGAGTAAATTTGTATATTGAATATTAATTTCCATTTTATTTCCACCTTAAAATTTTCCAATTAAAATAAATAGCAAATAATAAAACACAATTTTTACACAAGTTAGAAATATCTGAATAAAATTTAAGGACATTTTCTACTATAAGGAAAATACTTATCCTATAGGAATAGTTTATTGGACTTTTATTGACATTTTTTTTTTTTTCAAATTATTCGATTTTTCTTTTTTTTTGCTTTTACAGGAATAATAAATTAAAAAAAAAAAATATATTAATATAAAAATCATAACCGACTTTTAAAAACTGTAATATTATTTCTTATTATATATCCTGTAATATAAATAGATCTTTTAAATATCCTTTTAAATAAAAGATCTTTTAAAATCCTATAAAAAAAAATAGATCTTTTCTAGCTTTGAATTGAAACAAAGGTATTTATACCCGTACGATAGGATCGGGTATAATAAAATTACTCCTCCGTTTGTAACACCTCGAAATAAGCGAGCTAGATGTACCTTCAAAGGTATGGATCGGATCAGAAAAAAATTCTAAGACGATTGAGCCATGTCCGTCCGTCAGCACGCTAACTCAAAAACTAAGAAAGCTAGAATCTTGAAATTTACACAAAATATTCTGGGAGTAATTTGTAGGTTTCCTATTTTTTTTGGTTGAGTTTGGACCAAAACTTAGGGTAGCTCTCGAACATCTAACTTTTAGATCCCCACATTTTTTTTGAAATAGAGCTATGAAATTTTAACTGCTGATAGATGTCAAAAAATATTAATTTTATTTTTAATAACTTTTTTTTGTAGCCCCACCCGTTACGGAGCTCCAGCTCCCCATAGGTTCAAAAAAGCTCTATATTTAAATTGTTATAGCACAAGTTGTGTAAGGTATATCTTCATTTTAAAAACGATAAACGATTACTGCTTTTATTAGCTTTAAAACTATATATATAATAAATATATACTTGTGGCATACGGTGTCTTAATTTACCGTTATGCGAAACTAAAATTTTGCAAAATCCTTTAACCCTTCTATCTTCTAAACGGTTTAAGTTGGAAACTTGAAATTTTGAAAGAAGTTAGACCTTTAAAAATAAGTATGAGTCATTTCAGAAATTTTTTTTGTATCACCCCCCGTTTGTGTGGGGTACTCCTTACACCACACAACAATAATAGGAAACAACCACACTTTTTGCTTTATATAATATAGATTTAGTTTCGATATCACCATGGTAAAATTCATTGCAGAGATATGAGATATTACAGGAACATGGTAACGAGTTACTAAATCCATATAAAAAATAATTAAAAATTAAGAATCTTGTTATTTTTTTTTAAATTAAAATTATTTTTTTTAAACCTTTTTCTAAAAAGAAATCTTCTAATATAGTATATACAAAGTAGCTGTACCTTTATCATTTAAAGTTCCTAATCCAAAATTTTAAATTAAGTAAGTAAATATATAGATATATATATATATATATATATATATATCAATTATTATATTTTGTAATCAATGAAGATCAATTATTGGAAAATTTACAATTAAATAACAAAACAATTAATTTTCTTTTTTTAATGAAATTTTTCAAGTTCATTTTTATTTAAATATTCGCATAGACATAAAAAAAAAAAGTAAATTTTTAATAGAAATAATTTGTTAAATTGAATAGTAAAAATATTAATTTATTATATATATCTTATAGTAATTTTAATCAATTTAAAAAGAAATCAATCAAAACAAGAAAATGATAATTAAATAATTCAATAAATTAATTACATATTTACGAGTATATTTAAATTAATTATATAAGAAAAAAAAAAATTTAAGTACTCATCCTTATTCTAAGGATTGTACGTAAATTCTTTATATTTTCATTTACTTTTTTTACTAATAATAATAATTTTTAAATTTATTTTATTATTGTATATAATTTGTATGTATATATATATGTATGTATATTTCAATAATTAACTTTGTGAAGTAGTTAATTTTAGATTCCTCCACTTGTTATGGAACCCCTAAAATTGAAAAATATCATATATTCTGTTTACTATAATTCAAATTTTACCGAATATTTTGTCAATATATGAAAGCGTAACAAAATAAGAAATTTCTAAAAAAATTTTAAATGTAAAATAAATTATATTTTACTTTTTAAATTTACCGTTATGTGAAAACCAATACATATATTTATAAAATTTTCACAAAAAAACCTTTGAAAATAAGCATTAGTCGTAGTATTTATGAAGTATTGCAGTTTATAATAGTACTAACTACTAACTACCATATATATATATCATAGTATGAAAGTATATGAAGTTTGAAAAGCACTGTTTTGAGATTATAATTAAAAAAAGTAATTGACAACGGTCATCAATTTAAGGGAGTTAGCAAATGGCAAGTGAACTTCCGACAATAAGCATTAACGGGAACACCCCGGAGATTTTATTATCTAACTGATACCCAACCTAAATAAGAACGTACGTGTAAATTTTGAAAAAATCAATGTATCATAAAAATTTTTAAAATATAAAATCCATTATTTTACAGTTTTTTTTTTCTCTATACAGCTAAATCATTTATTTTTTTTGCTTCACAGAATATTATTTTCTTAAAAATCTATATATTGTATATTTAAAATATAGAAATAAAACTTTAAGATTATAATCTTCTCATGATCGTTTCTATAACCTTGTTTATGTTTGGTATGGAAAAAAGTACGTTACTCCAAAATTTTTAGGCGAGGGAGCAGAGCGGGATGATATTAGAAAAACACGTACGAAAAATAAAATTTCATACGTGTCGGAACAAAATGAAAAAGAAATGGATAGAAATTGTCGTTTCATTTCTAATGTACCAATGTTCTGACATGATTTTGCCAAAAAAAAAAAGCATCTTTTTCATCCTGTTGTAAACCTGAAGGTTGAAAAAGGAATGGAAAAAGGTACGTTTTTCCTCCAAATGTAAACAAGGTCTAGTGTAGTTTAGTAACTAATACAGTAACTCTTAATTTCTGACATATTGTAACAATTCGAAATATGATTATGAGAATAAAGAGAGCTAACGTTTTTTCTGAAAAACCTTCCCGCGACCATATAGGTATATACATATATCATAAAAATTTTAAAAAGTATTTATTTATTTTTCTCTAGTTCAGATTTATAAATAAAAAAAAAACGTTTTTTTTAAATTGTTTTTTATCTTGTTTAATTATAATTTTTTTTTTATAGACAAAAAATCGAATATAAAATACATATGTATAATTTTTATGCAAAACTATTATTATCTGAAGATGCTTTAAATTAACGATTTGAATGGTTTAATTTTACATAGTATATATTTTTTTTAATGCATCCATGACCTACAGAAATCTTTGTTCATTTAAAGTCATTAATGATATGTGCTAATATATTTTGACGTTTACATTTTCGTCTACTTTCCTTTTTTTTTATAACACAATCTATGTATATTAATTTGCGAAATGAGATTTATAGGGGTTTTTTTTTTATAGATATTATTTTTTTTTAACTTCAGTTGTATATTAGTTTAAAAGTTTCATTCAGTTAATTTTAACAAATTTTAATTTAAAAAAAAATGAATTTTTCACAATTTCAGAACATAAGAATGTTTATATTTCTTTGTAAATAAATTAACTCTAAATAATATCTACCGTTTGTATTTAAAACAATGATTTTAAAAATAAATAGAAAAAACTCGTATAATAAATGCTATATTATATTATATATACTTAAAGCGAGTAAGAGTGTAAATTCTATTCTAGAATAACCACTTAGGTTATATATATATACACTCACTTATTTTCATATAAGAAAGAAGTTATAAGAAATAGCTATTCCATTTTTTTGCCCTAGCACCTAGAGTATGGCTAGAGATCAACGAAATTGTGCAAAGGCCTTTTAATTTTTTAGATATCTTATTTAATTATACATTTAGTTATACTAATATAATAAAAAATAAAATGTTGTTTGTCATCAATAGAGCTTGTTCAATAACCAAACTGAAATTTAGTTAAAAAAAAAATGATAAAAATTTCAGAATTCTAGTTCTGTATCAACTAAGCAGCTATATCAACTAAGAATTTATTCCTTAGCAAAAATAGATATATTATTATATAGATATATTATACGTATTAGGTCAAATTTATTATATAATCTTGAATTTTGTTCGTACGGATAAAATACTTTTACAATTTTATAATACGTGACATCGAATGGGTCAGTTTTTTGTTCAAAAAAGAATACCATAAATCATTTATACGAGTGTGTCTAAATTGTATAAATTTTAAAACAATAAAGAAAACTTTCTAATATTTTATTTCACTATATATGTATGTATGTACCTGCTCATAAATATTAAGTATTTAATATATTTTTTTTATACATTTTAAAATAATGATTTATGTAAATTTAACGAAGTTATAAAAATAAGTTAAGAAAAAAAAATGAAAACTTAATGACGAAAATATTAGCAGTGATATATTCTATCTTTTTTATAATTCTTTTATTTTTCGACATTATATTATGGACATCAATATTGGTAAAGCTTAACAATTAAAAGAATTTTTAAAGGAACTTATAATTAAAAATAAATAAATGATAAGAAGCGCTAAATATGGGCAATTTAAAAACTAAAAATATACTCTATACATAAGTCGAACAAAATAAAAAAAAAACTTATTTTGCTTCTAATACTTATAATTTGAATCCAGCAATTTGTGCCTTTCAAAACTTTCTTCCTTATTTAAAACTGGTATAATTATACATTTCCTATGTAGTTTCGGCTTATGTTTGCAGAATTTCTCTTGTTAGTTAAAAAGTTGATGTCAGAAAAAGACAAATGCAACTTTATTAAAATATTATTATTAGATCCAAAAAAAAAAGTACTGATACCGAGAGAAAACACAAATAAGTAAACAACACTTATTTATGAAGTGATCATCAGTGATCAAATGTGCAACAACCTTCCTTCTCAAGTGTTTCCTTCAAATATTTAACAAAAATATATTAATATTCTTTTTTGAATTTTAAAATTCCTGTCAGGGAATTTGATAGGGAAATTTTGCTAGTCTTTTCCTTCCGGGCACCTATTTTATTTCACAAACTTGAAAACTCAGGTTAAAGCTCACACATATTGTGTTTGCAATAATAAATTTTGTTCGTTTATTTATAAAAACTTTCTAAAATCATAAAATTAGATCACATTGCAATTACATATTTATTTATTTATTAATAAAATAAAAATTTTTAATTCGTCAAAAATCTAAAAATAAAATTCTCACGAAAATTGACAAAAAAATGTTTCAAATTTTTTATTTAGTCATTTAAGAAATTAACATCCAAAAAAATGTCATCATCATACATACATACATAATATGAGTATAATAGTTAAGAATTTATGAATTTGTTTTATAAGAAATTGGGCAATTGGGCATTATATTATAAATGGTTTTACATATGATAATGTGTAGGTTTATCATAATTTTTTTTTTTATTAATTTTAAAGAATCTTAACATTGTTTTGTTGTAAGTTCCTTATTAAGTATAAAATTTATTAACAATTATTATAGTATAATTATTTTTATTCTTTTGTTTTGTAAATCATTGCAACACTTACCTCATATGTTGATGTTATATTTAGATCATGAAATACTGGTAAATAAAAAATTCCCATAACTAATCCCATTAGTATAACACCACCAGAAACATAAACATATTGTATACCATAAGAATAAACTTCAGTTGGTAAGCCGAGTAATGTTATTCCCGATATAAAACTTGCAATTAAAGATAAACTTATTGGAAAAACCTGTAAATAAAGAATTAAAAAAAATAAATATTAAATGATTTTTTTTTAGTTTAATATTTTAGAAAAGTATAAGCAATATTAAAGAATTACAACTTTATAGAAACTTAAAAACCTTTCAATTTAAAGTTTTATTGTCGTTTTAGTATAAAGCCTCAGGATATGCTAAAAATTTTTAAGAAATCAAATATACTTTCAAGTAATTACTTTAATTAATTTTGTTAGTTTTTTTTTTATCTTATATATTTTGTCTTTTTATCGTATAGATATAAACACATTAATTAGGATCTCTTTGCTAGGATTTATTACTAAATTGTTTTTCTTGATGTAGGTTAGAAAGTAAAAATAAATTAGAAACCTTTTGCTCAAAGAACTATAATATGCAATTGCGACAATTAAAGTCAAATTTATAAATAAAAGATGTATTGCATATGTATATATAGAACAAAAAAGCAAAATGTATAAAATTATTTACATTATTTTTATTCTTCTTATTATAGTTCAACAATTTATTGGTATTTGTGTCTTAATTTAGAAAGTTAAGACATCTACATCTAAAATCTAAGACAAGTTTAAATTATTATTCTTAAGTAAATAAGTCGGTGATAAATGTAAATGAAATGCAAATAGATAAAAAAAGGTAAATATATGAACTGACCAATGAAAGATGAAATTCTACGGAGAAAAAATTTATTTCAATATTTTATTAATAATATGTATAGCAAATATTGACAAAGGAATAGATTCCATTGAAAGATATATTATGAAAGGATATTTATTGTGATCAAATCTTTAAAGGCTAATAATTAAATTTTAATTATAAATCCTGGTAAAAATATATTTTCCAATTAGATATAAAGGTACGAAAATGTTTAATCGAATAATTTCTATAAGGTATTCTCAAAAGTCGTTAGCATCAAAATAATTTATTTTAGAAAAGTTTCCTTTCTAAACTTTAAAACTCTGTTCAACATCAAGAACTAACTAATTTGATACTATATATTAAAAGAATCCCTTTACATATTTTTACATTAATGTAAAACAAAAGTGTATCTTTGTGCTTATTTTTTCACGTTATACAATTTTTCATATAGTTGCTCCAAATATAATATATGCATAAGTTGAAATGGGTGTCTTTTGATACAAGGATTTATCATTAATTAGATTTATATTATTTGAACCTATTTTAAAATTTGCTAAGAAGTCTAAAAATGAATTTACATTAAATAGAAGATATTATATGATATTGTGAACTATAAAATATAGATTTTGTTTTAACCTCATCTAAGTATAGTAATTTAAAGTTTTTTTTTTCCTTACTCCTATAAGGAGCATAGGACATCCATACTAAGTTATTTATTATTCATATTTGACTAAGCTTCAATTTCTGGAATCATTATTTCACTAAGCCGTTGATTATACTGGGGCTGTAGCTATTGTATAAGACTAGGCGTTTCTTTAGTTCTACACCATCTATTATCTTACACAAGAATTATATTTTATTATTATTTTATTATATATTACAATATGATATTAATTATAATTTATAAGACATATATACTTATTTTTAATTTAATTATATTATACTAATTATATATTATAAGAAAAATCTATATAATCTATATAACCCAGCCGGGGTTTGAACCCGAGACCTTTCGTATGAAAGGCCGATGTCTTAACCATTACACCATTGGCTGGATATAGTAATTTTAAGTATATATTAATAAAATTGATTAATAAAGTTGATTTATCGTGTGTCTAACTTAAATAACAGTATTTTTAACCAAAAAGTTCAGTTCGGAATTGATAACTTTAAATATTACATTGATTAAAAATCTAAATTAAAATGTTCAATTATTGGCTAATTTTATTATTTAAGTTAGTTTTAAATTTTATTATATGTATTTAAAAAAAGTGTTTTTTTTTTCGTTTTTCTTTAAAAAAGGCTTAATCTTCTAAAAAAATAAAAAAAGAAAAAAAAAAACAAGGCAGAATAAAATACAAAATGTTTTTAAAGGCGCAAATTTTTCAAAAAGACAATAATAACATTTTAGAATATTGTAACTTGCACTAAAATTTGTAAATTTGTTTTAATTTTAAATTTTTTAAAATTTTATAGGAAAAAAATGCGAAAAATCAAGAGACACTCTCTTCAATTTTAAGGAAATCCTATATATATATAATTTAAAAAAGCTATTAACTAAATGTAAAATTATAATGTTGAAGCTTTAATTTTATTTTGAAAAGATTTATACATATAGGTGTCTAAGTTACAACAGGTGTCTAGAAACAGAAAATTTTCAATTTTTGACCCCTAATAGATCTTAAAATGGTAATGCTAGGAGGTGGTACAAAAAAAAATTCTAAGGTAATTTCTGAAAAAAAAAAAAAAAATTTTTTCTATTAAAATTTAAAGGTTCTAAAAGCGTTGCGAATATAATATGAAGAAAGCAAAATCATACACACTTTCATTTTACACAATACTAAATTTTGAAAAATTTGCCTAATTTTTTTTTTTATTGATTAATTCATGAAGGTAACAAAAAGCCCTGTCGTTTAACGTTTTTAGATTGAAAAAATATTGAGTAAAACCTGCAAGATATATATATACATTTGAAAATAGGAGTTTCTTTTAAATTGGGACTTCATAAAAGTTATTCTAAAGCATTATTTTTTTAAAAATACCTATCCATGATTAACATATTGTTCTATTATAAACGATGTAAAATTTTTGTAAAGGGACAGACGAATGTACAAATAGACACATTAAAATAAATAATCAAATTTCTCAATTTTTTTTTTTTTTTTTTCAAAAATATGCACAAATTATGGAGGAGTACAATAAACAAATACAATAATAATAATTATAATAATATGATAAAGTTGTTTAATTGATTAATTGATTAATGTAATTAATAAAATTATTATATAATAAGTATAATTATAATAATTTACCATCATTGTTCTACCGCCCATTAAATAATCATCTTCATCCATTGTTTTTTTTTGCATAAAACCAAAATAAATACCAATTAATATGCACATAAATAACATAAGAGTGAAAACAAAATAATCTGGCCATGAAAATCTTTGCATATGCAAAACAATATCCTCAATTTCCGTCATTATAATATGTACGTACAATGATGAAAAAGTATGGGGATTTTTTTTTTTTTCTTTGATTTAATCAATTACTTAATTCTTGTTTTTCTTTTTTATTTATTTTTATCTTATTAAAAGAATTTATTTTTTTTTGTTTTAATTGTTTTTTTTTTTTTGTTTTTAATTCAATACATGATATATGTATATATTATATATTTAATTTATTTGATATATGAATTAAATTAATGTAAATATATGTTAAGAAAATTTTCTTTTTTTTTTTTATTTGTTCTTTTTGAAAACGATCGTTATTATATAAATTTTACTTTTGATTAAACTTTTTTTATTATTATAGAAAAAAATGATAAATTTCTTTAATACTTTCTTTAAAAATCCATCCAATACGTAACAGGTTTTTAAAAATTTTATTTAAAAATTTTTTTAATTTATTTTCTTTAAAAATTATTAAAATTTTTTTTGCACTAATTCCCATTCAAATTAATTGAAAAAATTTTTTTTTTTGTTTTTATTTACTTTTTTCTTTTATTAATTATTTTCCCGTTTCCGTTTTTGTTTTTTTTTTTTTTCATATAATAATTTTATTAATCCTTTTATTAATCCTTATTTTTATATCAAAAAAAAAAAAAAATAATTTTTTAATTCAATTTTTCTTTTAATTTTAGAACGATTCTAACGATGTTCCGACGTATACTGATGTTTCAAATAAAAGAAACTAAAAAGTTCATATTTTTGCCGTTAGATATTTAATGGGAAATTTTACAAAAACCACTATTATAAAAAAAAAAAAAAAAAAGAAAAAAGTGATCGTCATTTAAGTATTTTAAGTAATTTATTTATTTATAGTATGTAACATATTGTACCTTTTATTTAATATTTTTTGTTTTTTTTCATTCACTTGCAAATGTACATTATATATGAATGTACATTTATGTACATGTATTTATTATTATTTATTACTATATAATATATATGTATATGGTAAAATTTCTCTTTTTTAACATTTTTTTTTGTATATATTTACAGTTATAAATTTTTTTCAATTATTATTATATCCATTATTATTTTAAAATTCAGTGTTGGGTAAAAATATTCAAAAAATGGCGTATATATTCGCAGAATCAAACGATAAACCACAAAAAAAAAAAACTTTTAAATCTACGGATGAAATTTTAAATGAATCGTTAGTGAATGAGTCAATGAATCATAAGTGAATCGTCTTCTTTTTTATGTATTTTTGTTTGAAATAAATTAAACTATTATATTCTATTAGAGTCAAAGCGCAATAAGAATTTTTTGGAAGGTCATATGAAAAATTTCTATAAAAAATTTTTGAATTTAATAAACTAAATTATCACAAAATAATATATCAATATACATATATGTATATTGACTGACGATATAAAAAATAACAAAAAGAAATATTAACATATAGTGAATTACGTTTTAAAGATCAAAAAAATATCCAATACCGTCACAATATCGTATCAAGGTTATACCGTATTTGTGGCGTTACCGGGACAATTTTAAAATATCCACATACATGTATTTTTGTACCCTTAAAGTAATTATGATTTTTATTTTTATACAGTAATATATTTAATTATACCATTGAAAATTTATGAAAATTTGATGGTTTTCTAAGAAAAAAACTTCATTATCTATTAGAAGAATTATATAGCATATAAAGCGTGTTACAAAAAGGAATGGCCTAATTAATGTTTAGTTATATTGTTCATCCTTCAAGAGTTACAGGACTATAAAAAAATTTTGTTGTAAAAATATATATATTATGTACGATAAATATGTATATTGACATTTCTTGCAGAAAAGTTTTGTTTATCGTATATTGTAAGTAAAAAAAACTTATATACACTGTTCATCCCCAGCCATCACACATTTAACGTATATTAAGCTTATCTCAACTCAACTTTGAAAATTGTAGAAGTTGTAATAAAAAAACATGATTTCTTTTAAAATTTTGTTCATAATTCTCGGAAAAATTACATACTGCAGATGAATTTGTAAAGTTATCTTCAAGATATTAAAAAAGTTGTTATACATACATTTTGAAAAACGTCTTCATAATAACTTTCTTCTAATATTTTGCATATTAACGACCCGCATGTATGTGCAACATAAAAAAAATCGTTTAAAAGATAATACGGCTAAAATATGTTACTTTGTCAAAAATATATCTTATTATCAATTATTTAAAACTACATGTATGTTTAATTTTAAGAAATAGGTCCATACCCTATATTTATGGTATATCCATTATGCATATATAGGGTACATCCATTATAAATATATGCATTAAATTTTTCTCTCTTTGAAGAGATATTTAAATAAAAGTACGTATATACATATAGATAATATTATTCAGGTATTTTAATTTAAGTTTCATATATATATATATATATATATATATATTTATATATAAATTTGACACATAATTAAATAAAATATTTAAAAAACGAAAAACCCAAAAAAAAAAAAAATAAACAGAAAAATAAACAGAAAAATAAACCCATTCTGAAAAATCATTTTTACTTTGAACATTAGTTAAATAAATGGTTTACCCCCATAATTAGCGCCCCTTATAAATTCAATGAAATGACATCGTTTTAAGTAAGTGGTGACAAATCAAAAAATCTTAAAAAAGGCACATGTTACTAGTTGTTATACAAAATATTTTAAATAAAAAAAATAATTTCAATTATATATTTAAAAAAAAAAAAACTGGGGTGGTTCAAAATTTAAATTATATATAAACAATGTATAATTTGATTCATTATAAGTTTGTTATACATTTTTTTTTTTTTTGTTTAATTAAATAATAACCAACTTTGTAAATAAAAACAGAGTAATACAGTAATAAAACATTTTGTTGATTATTAAAAAAAAAATCATATTTTCAAACACTTGATAGGAAGTATAAGCATGCCGCATTCGCATAACTTGCCACAAAAATATACGATACATATATGTATGTCTAGATAATAATAAAATGTGCATAGAAAAATAAGGAGCTTTTTTGATGAATTTTTCTTTCTTTATTTTTTGTTTTCGTTTTGAATATTTTATTCGTTTTAGTGTTAAATAACTTTACCTCTTTTATTTTTATTTTTTTTTTTATCAAAATATCACAATTTTATACCAGTTTATTAATAAAAAAAAAAATGAATTGAAAAAAAAAAATTTTTTTTAACGATTTTGTTTTTATTAAAAAAAAAAAAAAGTTCTTAATAGAAAACTGGATCCAATTATTATAAAAAACACCTCAATAAAATTTTTTTTTTAAATATCTTTGTATTAATTAATTATGTTTTTTTTTTTTCGAAATAAAAATAATATTTAAATTCTTAAAATAAGCTTTTTTAATAACTGCTGCAACTGTTTAACATTTTGAATAAATATAAAAACACTAAATTTTTAATTAACTGCTATAGAACAGATATTCTATTAGATTTTTATTCTAAGTATCTTATAGATATAATAGAGTTAAATAACTGCTATGTACTATGTGATTGTGATACTTCATATTGAAGGAGTTTCTAATAACTACTGTTTATTTATTATAATATCAAAACATTTAAGTGAACTTTAATGCATAGTAGGGGTCTTGTTTCAATATATAAATTGAATTTCTATGTTTTAATGAAATATGAATATATATACATACATCCATTAGAACTCCCATATGTTAATAGAGTGGTTAAAAAAATAAAAGTAACACTTACAAATTATGTATCAAAAGAAATTTTTAAAAAAATTTTTTTAAATAATGTTTTAATAACTAATACAAATTATCAAAATAATGATTAAAATATAGGTAAACTAGGGGCCTCTGTTAATGTGTAATCAAATTCTATGTTGAATCCTAATTCATATAATATACAGTTGCAGTTTAGAAAATAGAATTTATGGAAAAAGTACAATCCGTAAAAAATCAGAAAGCAAAACCAAATTCGTCAAAACACTAACTGAAATTATTTTTAAAATAACGCCAAAACAGAATTAAATTGTATAAAGAGCCTGTAGTCGGTGTACGTATATTTAGATTATTTGGTATTGTGAGTGAGGACTATTATATCTATTTATTTATCGAGTACGAAATAAATGTTTTAAGGGTACGTGGGGAAAACAGAATAGGTATCCGTAAAACATTCGTAAAATGCACAAACAAAGTTTGGAGCAAAATTCAGTTAAATTTTTTATAGGCCACGTGATATAGGCCAATTGACAATTTATAGGCCAAATTGTCTATAGGAGGGTGAGAAGACCGTACAAATATTACCACAATTGTACAAATGGTAACCCTGCATAAAATTGACATACAAACTATTTAAAAATAAAAAATTATTCAAATTTAATATTGGTTATAAGAACTGCTGTATTATGTATACTAAAATTTACGTACTTATATCAGAAGAAATTTCATTCAAAAACGAATACATTTAGAAAAGTTTTCTAATCGCTTCAAATAATATACAAACATTCATACATCATAAATGCAACAAATTCTTTCTATTAATTTGTATTAATTACAAAACCAAAACAATTATATATTTGAGTTTTAAAGAGACTCCGCCCGTTGGTCATACATAAGTACATACTTAGATACATATTGATTATTAATATCAGATCAATATCATTCATCATTATTGAAAATTTCAATATATATTGTGCTAAATGATGATTTTTATCAATTTTTAAATTTTTTTCTTTATCATGCATAAGTTAAACACATACTACATTACATACATAGCCAAAGAATAGTTGAGCCGTTGAGGTCGAGTCGACTCGAGACTCGAGAGGGAAAAAATACACAATTTTAAAGAGAGTAAGTGAGAATGTCTCTAATTTTGTGTTTTTTTTTTTGTTATTCTGTTGTGTACGTTTTGTTACTACCACCGACTATCGTAGGCACTGTAATAGTGTACTATCGTAGGTACTGTAAATATGAAATGTGTTGTTTATGTTTTATTATTAATATTACTGATATTACGTATTAGCAGTAGTTTTATGGTAGAAAAATTATAAAAAATATGTAGTTACTGATGTTCAAAGCTTGAAACGGAATTCGTAATACGTTGTGTGTGGCTGAAAACTACTAAATTATAATTATAGATTGTAGAAAAATTAATTTTTTTTTTAATTAAGACTAAATCGATTCTATGAACAAAATTAATCTTTCTCTGGATTTGTACATTTTGTTTAATGTTACTTTAAATCACCGATAGCTCATTTGAAGCTATCAAAATAAAACTTCCCCTAACAAAATTTTTAAAGTGAAGATTTAAACGATTACTTGAACGTAAAATATAATCTATACCGTATATAGAAAAAGTTGAAGATGCGTCTTTCAGAATAAAAAAAAAAATAACTTTTGCAACATTCAACAAGAATTTAATTTTACCGTTAAGAATTTATATTTAATTGGCACTTTTCACTGGCGATGATTGAATTGCAGATGCATTTTGAAAGAGTATTATATAAAAACACACACAAACACATTTTAAAAGTTTTAAGAAGAATGAGCAAAGCATCAGATATATAATGATTACTGATGTGATAACCTAAACAAAACAAAAAAAAACACGTATAATGTAAACGCCAAGTAACGAATAACACCTATATATTTTACTTTACGTTATTTCTTAAAAAGAAAATGCAATAGGACAAAAGTGATATAATAAAAGAAGAATTTTCATTTTAAACCAATATTATATTTATCTTACTCAAAACGTGACGACTTAACCACCCTTGAGTGCAAGCCCTTGTCAGATCATATAAAAAATTAAGTAGTAATTTAATAATAATAATAATAGCTGGTATACCTTTGCTTACTTCGTGCTGGGAGGTATTAATACTATACTACATGTTTAACTAACTTTTCACCTTGACTCTGTATCACATGGTATTAATAATAATAATTAATACTAATACACTAATAATAATATCTGCTTCAGTAGTGAAGTTGACCTCAATTATTATACCTAATACAGAAAATTGTTATATACTACTGCATGTTGAACTGTTAGTTGATGACTTCGTCACTGATATTAAAATAGTAATAACATTAGGCATATTCATTATTTGCTTACAGTTCCACTTTCAGTTCAAAAGTTCAAAATTTCCGCATCTCTGTCCTACTATCTTATTCTACCGCTACTCTCTAGTCTATCCCTATTCCATTATATTATAGCTAAAAAGAGAAGTGAATTTAGTCAGTCAGTTAGGTGTGATTTAGTCAGTAAGAGTCTGATTCTTCCAAGATGGTATTTTGCTCTCCTTAGGAAGCTTTCCAATTATTTTATAAGAAAAAATTTGTAAGGATATGGTTTAATATTTTAATAGATATTTTTCAAAGTGGTAAGATCGGTGAATAAAATATTTTAGACCACCCTAAAATTTTTGAAAGTTTTCATTAAATCCATTTTATAAACTTAAATCAATCTTAAAGATCATATATTATATTAATACCTATATATACATATATAAATATATTTATGTTATATATAAATCTTAATATACAAGTAGATAGTTTCTGTTTAATTCTGAGAACAAAACAAAAATATAAGATACTTGTTCATATTAATTTAAATGTTTATTTATGATGTACATATACATATGTATTGTATATACATATATATGATTTAAGAAAATATTTAATCATTTTTTACAAATTACAATAAATTTAAATGATTATTTAATTTATATCTATTTTTATATATTTAAGAATTTTCGTTAAAATGTAAGAATTATAACTAAATTTTTTTTTTTTTTTGTTTATTTACATTTTATTGTATTTTTAATTTTATTTTAACTGATGCCATGTTTAATTTTTAAATGATTTGTATTTTATTATACATATATATATTATACATATACATATTTATTTATTTATTTGACATTGTATATTAAATTAATATAATATATAATTTCACCACTATTTGAATTTACATATACATACCTACCCAGCTTCGGGCTATATAGTATATAGATTAATAGATAGTATACTTAGTACATAAGAGAAATTGGGAAGGATCCAAAAATTTTCAAAATTTAATGCATTCTTTTATAATTTTTTTTTGTATTTTATTTAACATATGAAATAATGAAAGTGAAAGTTTGAGTATATAAATAATTAAAAAATTTTTCGGTTTTCAAAGTTAATTGAAATGAAAAGCTAATGAAAATTTTTCATCTGATAATTAATTTTTACAAAATGGAAAGTTGATTAGAAAAAAAAAAAAAAATTTCTAAAGGTAAATAAAACTTTAATGGTTATACCAGATTATACTATATAACTCTATGGTTAAGTATACATTTTTTTTTTAATTGCTGATTAGATTATTAAGGATTTGCTCCTGAATTAGACTTCTGAATGATTGATTCGTTTAAATTGTGATTGCACAAACAAACTCTAACGATAATAATGATGTGAAAAGATATATAGTTACTAAATATTGCCCGGATAACTAAGCTCAACTATGATTATACTTATATTTATACTTATAGAATTAAGTAATATAATTTTATAATTTTTGCTATAATTAAACTTTAGTGTCCGTAGTGTCAATCAATGACAAGTCAAATCTAACTAATGATTTGACTCTGGCAGTTTTGAACTCTTATACAAATCCCTTATATACATATAGATTTTGCATTAAAATTTTTTATTTATCGGACAAACTCTTATAATATATCGGAAAAATTACAGTGAAACCTATTAATTTAGTTATAAGTCTATAAAACGAAACTTTTAATTTAGATTCGTTTGATTATTGTACTGTAACGATGTACTACCATATTTACATTTGTTTAACGTTAGTATAAAAAAAAATGTTCAAAAAGTTGAATTATAAAAAAATTTTAAAAAAGAGGCAGCTCTTGTAGTACATATAAAATTTCTGTAATATCCGGAACTATAACTCAATGAATGTTTTAAAACATATATTCAAAAAGAATGCATATATGCAACCAGATGTAAGATGATTTTGATTGTTGAGTTTATGGTTGCCTTTTTTCATAATTGAAATAAAAAATTAAGATTTTTTGACAATCTATCAGAATCCTGATTCATATTATAAAATAACAAGGCATTATGTAAAACTAAAGATTTTTAAAGGAATATATTTTCAACAAGACAATATAAAGCTTTGTGGAATTCTGACTATTTTCGCATTAAAATTTGTAATTTTACATAGAATTTTTTATGTAAGATAAAATTGTTAAAAATCAAAGAATACTTTCTTAATTTTTAAGGAAAACCTATAAAGTTAAGAAAAAAAAATTAACAAAGAAAAAAAATAAATAACATTGGAGTTTTAATTTTTATGCCCGACTTACAACAATAAGATACTTCTGAAAAAATATTTACACTTCCGCCTTTTTAAGACCTATTATGTGTCAAAAATTGAAAATTTGATATTTTTAGACACCTTCGTAATTTGGACATCTATCTAAAATTGTGGTAAGTAGGATATATTAATTAAAGCTCTAATTACATATTTTTATATGTTTTGATCGCCGTCCTTTGGTTTTTCACTAATTTTTGTTAGGTACATAAAAATTCTATGATAAATTATAAATTTTAAAGCAAAAATCGTCACAATTCTAAAACGCTTTTTATTATTCATCTATGAAAATGAAATGGGCACCTTTAAAAACTTTGCCCTATTTTGATTTAAAATAAAAGTTACACAATTTATTAATATTTAATTGAATTATTTCCGATATTTCTATATGAATTAATAAATATATTAAATGAATTAATGAAATTATATATTTTTTTTTTAGTTTTTAAATGACTAATATTTTTAATAGATATATTTAAACAAAAAAACAATTGAAATATTTCTTATTAGGTTGTCCGTTTGTACGTCCATATGCCAGTCTGTTTACAAAACTTGTACATCATTTAAGATGGAGTAATAAAATTTTAACGTTGTGAAAGGTTTAATTAACAAATTTTATGGAAAAAAAATTTTTTATGTAGTCCAATTGAGCTACTGTCCAAAATTTAGAAAAAGCTCCTTTCGTATCTCCGAAATGCTCATGAGAAGCTTTAAATTTTGAAAACAGGATCTTTGATAATAATGAGAATTTCTTTCAAATCGAAAAAATTGAATCTTGATTTTTCTTTATTTTGTCCTACATAAAAAAAAAATTAAAAACTTTGATTCAATTAATGAATAGTCACAATTTAATTAAAGGCTTGTTTTTTTGTCTTTTTTGAAAAGTGCACTTTTAAAAATCTTTAGTTTTACATACTGTCTTGTTAGTAATTAATTAATGACATATATTAATTAATTGTATATACCGACAAAATAATAATTAACTATTAAGCAATTTTATCTTATACTATACATATACAGCCTGGTCACATGCATACATGCATAGGTACCATTTAATTTCTATGTGGTTTAAAAAATTTAACAAAAAAATTTTTAGGAGAAGAACAAGAACTCGGACTTAAAAAATTTTAACTATCATGGAATTTTTTGTTGAAATTTGGTTGGGATCTTTAGTCCGAAATATATAATTTAAAAATTATTGTGGACAAAATAAAAGCAATATCTAATGTAAACATTTTTAAGGTAAATATTGAATTGCTATATTGCTATATTTATTAATTACATTTGCTACATTGATTGATTGCTACACTTGCTATATTGATTAATGATTCTTGTTATATTGATATATAGTTTAATAACGCCTGATAATGGATGAACAAGAGAAGACAACACCCTTATAGAATTAATAAAGGTTAACAGTATTTTAGCGTAATCAATTGCGAAAAATCTACTAATCTATTGTTCTTTTCAATCATATGTATTCAGAGAAATAAGAATTATCAAGCTCTTAATAAGCTCTAACGTCAAGTGAGTTTCACTTTACAGTTATTAAACCTTGAATTAGCAAGAGACGATCTCATAAAAGCCAAAATTAAAAATTATTCAACTCCACTTGGTCCCGCCAAATTCTAACGTCAAATAAGTTTTACTTTACGGTAATTAAATCTTGAATTAGTAATGCGAGGATCTTAACAGTTAAAATTAAAGATTGTTCAGCACCTAATTGCACCACATTTGGAAAATATGGTCACCAAAGAAAAATTTCTGACATTGGCTTAATAAAGAATATTACTGAATCTGTAATATAGTAGCGCTTGATTGAATTGAAACTTACTGGGTATAGGTAACAAAAAAAGAGTTTACCCGAAAAACTCCAGTTAAATCGAACTATTAATATGAAGATATTCTAATCAAGCAAGTCTTTAAGTTGAGCTTTTTACTGAACAAAGAGTTATGAAAGCTTATAATAGTATATATTAATTCAAAGCTATATAATCAGATATATGAGAGTAATATCTGGTAATACATAATTTATATTCATTTAAATTCGTGCTGTGTTCAATATTTTTTAAAAGCATTTAACTATAAAATTCCAGCAAAGTTAAAACGGAAATTATTAATTAGTTAGAAAAATTATTTAATAATAAAGAGATTAAATTAAATTATTCATTAGTATTTAAATTAAGGGAAAATACCTAAAACAATGAAAGAACAATAAGAACTGAATCATATATATGTAGATAAAAAATTAATTTTTATAAATGGACTTTTAAGAACTGTAAATCTGGTTGAAGTTTAAAAATAGATAAATACATACTTAAATATAGTTGTTTATAACTATTTGAATATTTAAGTTTTTTTTCATAAAATTTATGATGATCCATAAAACTTAAATATAATTTTTATAAATGATAAGTTTACATCATTCATTATTAAGGAAAATAGATATGGCCTAGAAATTTTTTATAAAAAAAATCACTGCCATTCATTTTAATAGTTGAAATAAAAAGATTTTTTTTATTTTATGTTGCATTTCCATAAACTTAAACTTGATAATTATATTCAATTCAATTCAATTGAATTGAATTGCTTGATTATTTAATTAAAAAAAAAAAAAAAACTATTTTAATATTAAATAGCCTGCTTTTTATGTAAATATAATACTAGATTAATATACATATATAGTTAATAGTGTCGACCTTGAAGAAAAATTAAAATTATTTATAAAATATTTTCATTTCCTAATCTTTAAATACATTTTATATTAGTATTAGATTTTAATCTTTTAAATCATTATTTTTTCCCTCCCACTCATACTGCAATAAGAAAGCATTCTTTTTTCCCACTCCTATAAGAAGCATAGGAGAGCATACACTAAGTAATTTATTATTCATATATGACTTAGCTTCAGTTTCTAGAATCATCAATTTTACTAAATCGTTGATTATCGGCGGTATAGTTATTGTATACAAGACTATGAGACTTTATAATACTTTCTTTATTTCTACGCCATCTATTATCTAATACAAGAATTATTTTTTTTATATATTACAATATGATATTAATTATTAAATCGAATATTATATATACTAAAAAAATTTGATTTGAATACATTGCATGCAGCCCAGGATCTTAAATCCTTAGCATATTTTTGTTGCTTGTGTATTTAACATTTTTAGTTTTTGATGGTTTATATAGAGAAGATAGAAAATAACTTTATTTGAACCAAATTATTTTTAAAAACACAAAGGAAAACAAAAAAAAAAAAGATTTGTTAAATTATTTATTTTTTCATTTTAGACAAAGAAATTTGAATTAAAAATCAATTCAAATGATTGTAAATATCTTATGCTAAGACCTGCTATGATCACTATGATCTCATCAATGACGTATAGTATGGTTAAGCCGTAGACCTTTCAATCAAACGGCCTTGGGCTCAAACCCCAGACAGGTCATACCCAATATTAGTACAATATTAACAATAAAGCCAAATTATTTACTTCCCCATCAAATACGAAAAAAAAAATATTTCAAATATCTGTACCTAAATATTATTATAAATGTATGTATGTATGTATGTACAGATTTAAAAATTCAAGTCCAAGTACATTTGCACAAATTTTCTTTTATTTTATGATTTTTGAATCAATTTCAAATAATTTATATATACATACATATGTATATGTAATATAAAATATGTATATACATATCATACATAAACGTATACATACATATTTTATATACATAATATAATGAATGTAAATTGTATACAGTATATAATATAAACTATAAAATAATTTAATTCTAAACATTTCTATATACGTTGTGTGATTATATATATATATGTATATAATATATATATAATCACACAACATTATAACGACAACACAACGATATGCACATGCACAATTGTAATGATATATAGGAGCAAAAAACGTTTATTTTAAAAATTTTTGTGCCAAAAACGAGTAAATCAGAAAATTAACACTGGCTATCATCAACCAGCTGATTTTTGGTAAATGACATTTTAAAGTGAAAAATTGGCATGAAAAAAAAAAACAAAAAACAGTATATCAAAAATTTCATTTTGCTTCAGTTAATTTAAATATAAATAAATAATAAATTGCATCATATAAATGTCCAATATATATATACATATGCATGTGTTTAGAAATATAAATAGTACAATTAGTACACTTTGTGGGTGTTACATTTATACAGACTCTCTATATTACGAATTATGATAACCATTCTGATAGATATTTAGACACATTATATATATTATGTACATACAGTCATATATACTTTTATATGAATATAAATACATACATATACCTTTGTGATTTAGATAATGTTTAATAAAATATTTATCTGCGCTTCCTTCTGGAAATTTTCTACAATGTTTGATTAATTGAAAGACCTGTCAAATATATGGATCGTGAGTCAATGTGGAGTTACTTCGCATTTATTTTTCTTGCTCTTACAAAATTAGAGGAGTATTTCAAAGAATTTGATGCCCCATATACGAAGATGTTGTGAAATTAAATTTATTCTTCAGTAAGTAAAGATCTTAGGCCAAAGAATTTATCTAAGAATCTATAATTATTATAGAAGTAAAAGATTAAATTTATTTATTTATTTATTTATATTAATATTACATACATAAATGTAATGCAATATTATTGAACAATCGGCTACCAAAGGCCATTAGGTTTTTTATACTACTATTAAATTAAAAATGGAGTTGAATCTATGTAGGGGATGTGGGCAAGAGGCAGAAATAGTACATCATGTTCTGTGCCAATGCCCAAACTTGAGGACCCAAAGGCAAAGAACTTTGGGAGAGGATCAATGGAGAAACTTCTCCAAGGTGAGAATGCTCAATCATAAGGAGACATAGTGCGTTTCATAAAGGGAATTGAGTGGCTCGACGAGACGCTATAGAAAGCGGGCGTATCGTTGAGCAGGGGAGCACAACGAGTCGCAGGGCCTATGTGTAAGCAACTTTATTTGGCTCGTAATTAAAATTATATTGGACAGACCTGATCTTAATATACTGAAAAATTGTAAATAAAGAATTACTAAATTTTTTATGACTTCGATGTGATGGTTTCTATTAATAGTTTGATTGATGGTATATTTTCATTCATCCTTTTAATCATGATTTTATCAAAATAAAACAAAGCTATTTATATGACTGACTGCTGTAATTTTAAAAAACTGTTTAATGTTAACTGCATGACTGTTATAATTTTACAAAAATTTTCTTTTCATCATTATTATGATTTATGAAATATCAATATCATTAATTTTTTGCTATAAATTCATTATACATATACACATATACCATATGCATATATAACATCATAGATAACTTAGTTTGTTCAAAACTTTAATTTAAAGAAAACTCTTCTAAACGAACTTTATTATAGAAAGAAAAGCGTTTAAATTAAATTAAATTACAAAATATTTTAGTATTATAATTAAGAGTTTTTCAAAGTAGAAAAAGTACACGATCATAAAACGATATGAATCATTTTTTACAGTATCTATATGGACAGTATCTATAGACAGTATCTATATAGACTCTACAGTAAAAATATAGACATGTTAATAGAGCTCGCACTTGTGCAACAAACAGTATTGCGTCAGCATCAAATTATTTGTGCAGAGCAGATATAATAATCCGCTTGCAAATGTTTAAATAAAAACAAATTTAAAAAATTTTTCTTAATTTATTTTGTTCAAGATCGGTATGTACATAAGCCATTTTATATATTTACATTGCATTTTAAATAACATTTATAGCCTAGTGCGTAAGAGCGTATAAAATACGCTCTAAACACCGAGGGAGTGTGGGTTCGAATCCCTCATACGTCGTAAGAGTTATTCCCCCTTACGACATTTACAGCCACGCCTGAACAGGAAAAGCTGCGTAATTTCCTGCGCCCACATGTGGCAGAGAAATGCATTAAAAAAAAAAGTATTTTTATAGTTTTAATAAAATACACTTTTTGCAAGATTAAAACGATTGGTTGTATTGCGAACAGTAACTCTATTTGCCAAAGTTTTCTAATAGTGGTTATTGCAGGATCAAAAAATTTTTTTTTTTCAAAAGGATTGAATATCATTTTTTAGTTTCTGAAATTATTAACAAAACTAGTAAGACCTTGTCTATCAATTAAAAATCGGAACTTTCACTTCAAAAGCTTATCACATTATATGTACATAATGGAGTGAGTTATAAACTATGAATCAAAATTATTTATTTATTTTAAATATTTTTTTTTTTTTGTAATATTTATACTGACAAAATTAAAGCTAGAATTTTGTAAACCAAGTGTTCTGGTTATCTCTTAAACCTTATACATAAATTTGTCACACATTTCTTATATAGTATACTGCTTCTATTGTAAATAGGTTCTATTTATAGTATGTGCTAATGTACTAAAGCTGAAACACCCTATCAATTTCTTTTAAATTATAAGTAAATAATTAAATAAATATAAATTATTGGCTACATTTCAAATTATTTTATATAAAATTTTAAACATATAAATAATCACAGAAAAGAAAATTTCAAAATTCATCAAAAAAATTTGAAATATTTTGTTGTCTTTTTTATTTATTTAAAAAAAAAAGATATACACAGTACACACATGTAAATTCTTAATCATCATAATTGATTTAAAATTGTTTTATAATTAAAAATGTATGTAATCAAATTTAAAAATTTAGCGAAAAAAATTTAAACATACATAAAACTTAAATATATTTGCACATACAAAAAATGTTGGAACTATATAAATTTTGGTTTTTGCTCTTCTAAAACTATGATATAAAATTGTAAGAATTTCGAAAAAAAAATTTAATTTAAACTGAAGATAAAATAAAATCAACAGCTCTTTTTGCAATTGCAATTAAAACTGAATTTGGTGTACCGGAAATTGGAGTTGGTAAAACACTTGCATCAACAACCCTTAAACCTTTAACTCCTTTTACTCGCAAATATTGATCTAATGGTCCTGTATTATTATTTTGATTTATTTGTATTGCACAAGTACCACCTGGATGATGTGAATTTAATGCAACTTCTCTTATTAAACATTCCAAATAGTCGCTGGTTGGTTCATTTTTTATAAAATCATTTTCTGTTGGACCATATTTTAAACATTCATGATTTTTGGCCCAATGAATTTTTGGTTGTAAATTTTTAAATGCATTAGATTTAACAATTTTTACAGCAGTTCTTACACCCTTTATTAAACAATCAATATCATATTGTTCTTTTAAATAATTTGGATTAATTAATGGTATTCCAAATGGATCAGTAGTATTAATTTCAACATTACCACGACTTTTTAATTGATGACAACTTATTAATAAAACAAAACCTTCTTGACTTGTATTGTAATAGAGAGGAAAAATCGATCTGAATGATTCTTGTTTAAAATTTGAAATTGTCATTAAAAATCTTTCATCAACACTACCAGTTCCAAAAATATTTACACCAAATGAATCATTTAAAGAATTAATACTGCCAATAACACCAAAACTGCTAAAATAACCTTCACCTGTTGTTATATATTTCCATATTTCTTTTAAATTTAAAATTTTATCAATTGTAGCACTGGCACTTTTTTCAATTGAAACAAATAATGGAAATGTCATATGATCGAAAAGATTTTCACCAACATTTTGTGATTCATGTACCATTTTAATATTCAATTTGTCTAATAATTGCTTTGATCCAATTCCAGATCGTTGTAGAATTCCAGGTGTTAAATATGCTCCAGCTGAAATTATAATTTCTTTTCGAGCTAAAACTTTAATTGTTTTTAATTTATCGTCAATCTTTATTTTGATTTCAACTCCGGAAACAGTTTTATTATCATTAAACAAAATTTTATCAACATGAGATTTTGTTAAAATTTTTAAATTTTCAAAAAAAAAACTTGGTCTTAGATACTTTTGAAATACGTTTGATCTTAATCCATTCTTTAAAGTGTATTCATTCAATTTAAAATTTAAATTTTCTTTATTTTCGAATTCAATTCGAGCCTTTTCAAAAGCTTCTGTTAGCTTCGAATAATTACTTGGAATTTTCCAAATATCGAATTTTTTTGAAATTTGTTGATTTTTTGTAGATGATTGTAAAAAGGATGAATTAAAATTTTCATCTTGATATAAATATTTTTGAATTGTATCATAATCCCATTCTTTTAAACCTAAATGCTGCCAAGTATCAAAATCTTTTTTATAACCAGGAAAATGGAGCATAAAATTCATTTGTGATGAACCTCCAAGTCCTTTGCCTCGTGGAAGACATTGACGCTGCGCATAAATATTCAAAAATAAAATTTATTTAGAAAAGCAATTATATGTACGAGTATACATAAATGTCTTTATAAATATAAAAAAGCAGAAATATCAAAATAAATGAAATATTAGAATATCTGAAATTAATATATCGGGGACTACTAGCATGTCGCATTCATAATTTAAATAATGAAAATGCATTGGAACTAGAAGATGGTAGTTTGTAATTTAATAATAAGGAAATTATCCTTATTTAATAAAAATGATCTACGCCGAATTATATGCAATTTACTTTAAAATTTCTCGACGAGGGTTTCACACACTTCACAAACATTTTTAATTTGAAGAAAAATAAATTATTTTTATTAAAAAATGCTTCTTGCGATTAAAAAAGAAAAGTAAATAATATTACTATATCTATAAATTATTAATAGATAGCATTAACAGTATCTAATTTAAGTTTATTTATTTATTTATTTATATTAATATTACATACATTAATGTAGTGCAATATTATTGAACCATCGGCAACTAAGGCCATTATAGGTTTTTATACTATTATTAAATTATATACTAATATTATTTATTTTGTTTATATTATATACTATATATTTACATTATATTAGGTCGTAGGGGGGTTAGTGCTAGGATCGAACCCACACTTCTTAGGTTAATACGCCACACGCTTACCCACTAGGCTACCGAAGCCCCCTAATTTAAGTTTATTTAATATGGTTAAATGTACAATATGTACAGTAACCGATGCATTTAAAAATATTCAATAATCCTATGTAATATTTATATACTTTTAATTACATAAAAAAGTAAAATCAAGTAAAACTAATTTAATCCTATTAAAACTTTTTAATTTATTGGTTTAGAACGCATTTAATTTCTTGTAAAATTCCAGTATATTAAATACCTTTGCCTAAACACAACCCCTCCAAAGCATAAAATAATACATCTACTCTACTACATAAATTGTAGTTTCACAAAAATATAAAAAATGTCGATAGGTTGCAAATCAATTAAAGAATTTTAATTCAAGATCAGTTCTTTTCTGCGAAATGTACTTGAGTACATATATTATATATATGTATGTATGTTTGTAAATTGCATTATAAGTACATAAAAAAGAATTAAAAAGAATTCTTAAGCAATTTTAGAATTTATTTTAGTTATTATATGTATGAACATATATGTATGTTTGCACATATACGGAAACAAATTCTTAATTGAGCAGAATATAATTTGGAAACTTACAAAAGCTTGAATATCATCCCAGGCATTTTTGTGTTTTAAATGTATTCATATCCATTCATACATACATTCCTAAGTAATATTTGAATTTTATATGTAAACAAATGGAAAATATTAATAGCTTCTTAAGAATTTCACTTGCACGAGTCATAAAACGATTTCAACTAAAATTGTATAGAATATAATATACATAAAAATATATATGTACATATAAATTAATTTTCTTTTTTGTATATTTTCATTTACTAAATAACATAATATACATATTTTACTTATTGTATACATACATATTCATATGTAATACATGTTCAGATTTCAGAATAGAAGAAAAAACGACAATTATTCTTTTCAGTTAAAAAATAATGGTTAACGTGGTTATTATCAATTTTTATTTTTTTTCTCTAAACAATTTAATCCCATTTTCAAGAACAAGAGAATAACGAAAGTTACTTATTTGAATGTAAAAAAAAAAAAAACTATTTATTAAAAATTTACCTTTTCAAAAATAGCTTTTGAAGAATATTTCTGCGGAGTTGTTAATAATTTCCAATCATTTTCCGTTTTTTGTAATAAAGTTGCAAAAATTGGTACACTTGATGTTAATAAATTAAAAGTATGACCAGCTTCAATTAATAAAACTGAATAATTTGATTTTTCACTTAAGGTAGATGCAACAACAGAACCAGCTGTACCAGCACCTACTACAATTTAATCAACAAAAGATAAAATTAAAAAAAATATATCCAAGAAAAAGCTGGAAAATGCATATGTCTTACCGATAACATAATCAAATTCTTTATAATTTAATTCAATTGGATTCGTAACTAAGTTTGGAATGTTTTCATTTAAAAATTTCTTCCAAAACACATACAAAATACTTGTAATTCCAACAACTATTGAAAATATTTTTGAAATATTTCCTAAAAAAAGCATATGTACTTAACTTTTTAATAAATTTTAATTTTTGGGTTTATAACTTACTTTTTTCAAATAAACTCATTTTGCTCCTCTAAAATCATATCTGTTTAATCGTCAAATTCTAAAAAACAACTAAATTGCTATTTGAAATATCGGTTTTTTTTTTACATTTCAATGAAAGTTAAAAGCGGGCATATAATGCATATAATATAATCCAATTAGCTTACGAAATTTTTTAAACAAACAACGTAAAAAGAAAAGATCTAATACCCCATCCCTTAGTAAATTTTTATTTAAAACAATAAATGCCATATTTATGACGTAACTAAATTGAAAAAATATATTGAAACAAAAAAATAATTCAAGTTCAATGTTAATACATTGGATTAATTTACATCATTATTCAGTAACAAGCACCACAATATTTCATCATTACCTAAAACAAATAAATTATTACAAATAAAAGAAGCTTTTACAAGTATGAAACACAATTTAAAATTTTAATTTATCTTTTTTTTTCAGAATATTAATTTATAAACTCTTTATTACATATTTGCATTTTATACTTCCTCATTGTTGAAGCATTCCCAACAAATTTAATTTTACTTAATTTGTATGATTCATTTTTATATGTGGTAAGTAAAATTGTGTTACCATTAACGTATTCAATTTAAAAAATTATTAGTCTAATTATTAAATTTATGAGTCATGGTAAGTTTAAGATTCTGCCATCAATTCATAATCACCCTCCATTGTACCTTCTTCTAATTTCTTTTCTAATTCTCTAGCATCAACATAAGTTATTTGTTCTTCATCTTCTTCCATTAATGCTGCTTCATCCGCAGCTTCTTTAGCTCTACGTTCTGCTAAGCCAGCAGCTGGTGATCTAATTAATGCTATATTCCTTTGAACATCTTTAACATCCATTTCAATTTCCTTTTCGCGACCTTTACGAAGTCTTTGCATAATAAAGTGTCCTTCTCTTTTTTCTTTAATTTCAGTGATACGTTTCAATGCATCTAATGTCTTTTGCCAGAATTCACGGCTGTATTTAACTGGTACATTACGACGTTTTTCAAATTCAAAACTAGGATCAATTGATAATTCTTTACCGGATGCTTTACGGGAAGCTTTAGTCCATTTTACTTTACGTGGGTTCTTCTTCTTTTTGAATGCTCTGTGACATTTACTTCTACAGAATTTAAAAATCTACAAAAAAAATTTTTACGAAATTTAAAAGCTGGTTTATAATTATATACATAGAAGAATTTTTGAATTTTTTAATAAAAAAAAAGCAACTTTGTTTTTGAATTATACATTTATTTCTACGTAAATGTATGTGGATTTTACCAGTTCTCGAGGATATTGTTAACTTTTTGTTTGCTTTAGATTTTTTTTAAATAATTACACTTACTTTACAGTCATTTCTTACAAATTGTATTCCATGGCCTGGATATATTTTACTAGAACAAAAATAACACGTTTCAATACGCATTTTTAATAATTTTTACATAAATTTACGTATAAAAATTATTAAAAATAAAATAACACCTTCACGTGTTTTGTTTTTGAATGAAAAAGGAACGAGATGTCAAACTTTTTTGCACCGTATGACAGTTTTAAGAAAATTTCTTGAAACTGGAAAGTTGATATAATATTGAATATGGATTTGATATGGAATCTCTTATACAATTTTTTTTATTTTTAAAACATTCAAAATAGATGTCTCTTAAAACGTTTTGTAGAAAAATTTTTTTCGTCTTAAATGTTTGTTATTTTGTTTTTTAAAATAAAAAAATTTAATTTTGAAAATTATATTACTGTATTTCTTAATAAAATTTTGAATGATGTTTTTTTTATATTTTTGTTAGTTTTTGAATACAACTGTTTTAAAAGCGGTCTTGGAGTTTGTTGGGAATCAAGTTGACATTTGAAATTTTTTAGTACATTTATTTTGTAAATAAAACAAAATAATAATTAAATAATTCTTATTTAAGAAAATTGTCATTTTATAAATTGTAACTTAAATTGACTCTTAAGTTAAAAAAAGAAAATATATTAAAAATGAAGGCTATAATACAACGTGTTACATCTGCAAAAGTTACGGGTATAATTATGGAATTTCGCTTTAGAAAATAACCAATTGCATACATTAAACTTTTCTTTTTATTTAAACATAAAAGTGAATGAGGAATTAATCAGTAGCATTGGACGAGGATTATGTGTACTCATTGGAATTTGTCAAAGTGATACAGAGAAGGATGTAGACTATATGTAAGATTCTATTAAATTAATTAACCTATTTTCGAAAGAATCATTTGTAATTGTTTAATAGGGTACGAAAACTACTTGCTCTACGTTTATTTGATGATTCAGCTGGTAAACGTTGGCAAAAGTCTATTAAAGATGAAAATTTAGAAATTTTGTGTGTAAGTCAATTTACTCTCTATCATAGATTAAAAGGTAATAAACCAGATTTTCATTTGGCAATGCAAGGCCAAGATGCTCAGAATCTTTATAATACTTTTTTAAAAAAATTGGAGATAAATTACAATTCAGATAAGATTAAAGGTAAGGTGTAATTTAAAATTTGTTAAATATATATAAGTATGTATGTACATAAAGAATACTTGTTTTTTTAAAGATGGAAAATTTGGTGCCATGATGCAAGTTCATATACAAAATGATGGACCTGTTACACTTACTCTAGACTCACCAGTAAACGAAAGTAGTAAACCAAAGCAAGATCAATCAGGGGATACCAGTTAAAATTTTTGTAAAAATAAAGATGTTTAATGTTTTCGTTCTAATAGAAAGCTTCTTGTTTAGTTAATCTTATTATATAAAAAGTAATGGTCAGTGATGAGTGAACTACGATTGTTATATTTAGAATTTATAAAATAAAAGGGCAATAATAATGTCCTTACTACCTAGTATCGATTTTTCTGTGACATATGTGTGCAACAATTTCTCCGTCACGAAAGGATTAAAATGACTACACAATATTATAACAAATATAATCCAAATTTGAGCGAAAATACAACGGATTTCTAAATGTGAAGCACTTACATATATGTATGTATATTATCCTCATGCGACTTTTATATTGTCAAATTAACGAGTCTCGAAGAAATTCTGTTGGGTAGTTATTTTTATCAAACTTGTAATACTAAAATAAGTTTTAGCATGTTTCAGACGAGTGACTAGGCAAATGACTTTCAAAATACATATTTTCTTTATGATCAAAATAAGCGCCAGATTGGGAATGCCAGGCATCAATTAATTGATAGTTGATCAATTTTGTTACTCATTAAAATTTTTATCATTGCGAATATCAACTGACAAAATTTTGAACTATTCACCCATATTATTGAACTCATCATTTACGCGATGAAAATATGTATCACATCACGTCTATATAAATTTGTAATTCTCGAAGACTCATGCACCCATATTCTTGAAGACTTATCATACGAAGAGTATCACTGACGCGATGATTTGTTATTCTGAAAGGCCCTAAAGTGATGTTTTTAATTTGACGCGATATTATTATGTTGAAGAAAACTGATTGAATGTTGAAGAAACTGATAAATATTTTTCAAAGTTTGACAAAATAAAAGCAATTAAAAGCTAGTAATTGCGGCAGTAAATAAAAATAATTAAAATGTTTTCAGTAAGAATTATTTTTCAAAGACTAAGAATTAAGTCTGCATTATTTAAGAAAAAATAAATATTAAAAATATTAATGCCATTTTTTATCTAAGATATGTTTTCTTGCATATGCCTTTGGCTACGTTTTGATTCAGCTCCACTAAATATATTACTTTTGTTTTTTTACTGACTACTTTACATTTTCTTTTCATTCCTAAAAATATATATGTAATATTTTTTCCCAAATCTAGCAACTATATATTTTTTGTATTTTTAATAACAAAGCCTTTTTTGTTTGAAGTCAACTGAATTTCTTAGCGCTAAAGTTAGTTGACAATATTAACTATATTGATTATTTTTTTTTTCTTGCCACTCCTATAAGAAGTATTATAGGGATTCAGTTTTGTGAATCATTAATTAAACTAAGCCGTTGATTTTTTAGGATTTGCATTTTATGAGATTTTTTTTTCTATATTTCCTCTGAAAATTGGTGCGTCTTATATAATTTTTTTTATTACGGATTTTTTGCATATTTCTAAAGGTACAAATTCTGTAATATGGATTTTCCAATTTTCCGATTTTGGCATTTACAGGTTATATATTATGAATTTTGTAATTTATGGATTCTACTACCATTACCAAAAAGTAACACTGAAAAATATATTTTTTTTTTATAATAAATAATAAAATTATATTTGTTTTTAATTTTTATTAAATATTTTTATTAGATTTTTAAAATTTTTTTTTTCTTTTTTTACATTGGTATGTAAATTTTAAATACAAAAAAAAAAAAAAAACTGCCAACAAGAAGAACAGTACATATTTGAATTTTTACTATTTTGATAAAAAAAAAAAGAATTGCCTGACGTTCCCTCCGATTAATATGTACGTAAAAATATGAAAAATACGATTTCACATAATTGATCAATTTCATTATTTTCAATATCTATTTTTTAATAGATAAGTTCAAAAATACATCTTCTTGTTCTTAAATTAGGCAATGATCAAAAATTTGTATATTAAATACAAAAATTAAAATAAAAATTAATGAAAATAAATTTTTTTTTGAATTATGCACGTACGTAAGTGATTATAAAATTAATATATAAATTTTTTTTTTTTTTTGTTTTTTTTAAATTTAATTTTCTATAAAAAAAAAAAAAATGATATATTAAATATGTAAAATTTTCTTTTTTTTTTTTTTTAATTATTAATTAATGTATATGTATGTTATATTATGTATGTATATGTAAGTGTGTTTATGTATAAATTAAATCATGTAAAAAAAAAAATGCAGTTTTATTTATTTCTTATTATTTAAGATCATTATTTTTTTTTTTTTACAAACTATAAAAATTATTTAAAAATTACACAATTATGCTTGAATAAAATTAAAAAAAAAAAAAAACAAAAAGAGGAAGAATTAAATCATTTTGATTGAGTTGGTTTTTCAATTATGGAAATGGTTCAGTTGGTAAGATACATAATCATATTAGGTATTAGGATCCAGTTTTTGTTTTTAGGGATTTCTGATTTCAAAAACTTTTCTCATAGACAAATACTGAAAGACAAATACCGAAATTTTTCTCATTCACTCTCGAATGAATTTAATTCTGAAAACCAATTTCTGTTACACAAATATGAAAAAACAAATAATTACTTTATGAATCCCCCTCCCTCCCCCACCGAACAATATTTAAATTCACATTTGCGACTGAACAGGGAGTGATTTCTTTCTGAAATTTTTAGTCTCTTTTTTTTTGATCTGCATATTTTGCTCGGTCATACGTACAATGTAGTTTTTGTCTCTTGATTGTGAGATCTAACGATCTATTTTACATTTCAGAAGGTTATTTAAAAAAAAAAAAAAGGAAATACACATTGGGCAAAACAAAGTAGTTTTGTAGACAAATTAAGAACACAAGAAAAAAGTGAATTCAGTCGTGCTAAAAAAAAAATTTCTATATATATATATATTATATTTTTTTTTTAATTTTTTATTTTTTTTTTTATATAATTATTTTTTATAAATTTTCCTTTTTTTTTTTTTGTTTCTTTATAATATATTTCTAACGAATTGATTATTAATTAATTATTATTTTTTTTTTTTTTTTATTGTAATTAAATTTTATTTATATTTTTTTATATTATGGTTGTGGTGAATTATAAAAAAAAAAAATAGTACAAATACAAAATACAAAAAAAAAGTACATTGTAGAAAAACGAAAAAAAAAAAAAAATAGAACTCGTGATTACACAAATAATTTTTGTTTACTTTTTATATATTAAAAAAAAAAAATACAATATTTGATTACAATATTTTATTATTATTTTAATAAATGGATTTTTTTTTTTTTTTTTTTTTTTTATATATTATTAAATATACATATATATTTTTATTTAATAGATATACGTTTGTCTGATGAGATAAAAATAAGAAAAAGTTATTTTGAAAAATTATAAAATAAAAAACGACACAAACAAATTTTTTTGCCCGTAACTGTTTTTTAATTATTATTTATTTTTTTTTTGTAAAAACCCCCCTCTCTTTGTACAAAAAAAAAAAAATGTAGCTATAATAAAAAAAACTATCAATTGCAATTTATTTTAAATTGGGATCATTGTTAATTATTTTTAATTATATTAAGAATTAAACTTTTATGAAAATTCACCCCGCACTATTAGAAATTTTCACCACATTTATATTGAATTTTTTTCTATGCACTCAAGTTATTGAAATTGTTAAATATTAAGACAATTTTAAAACTTTTTAGTATAGAGAGACAAAAAAAAAAAATATTTTTTAATCTTTTGTAAACAATGGTAAATATATGAAAATATATTTAAGAATTTTAATGTTGTTCAAGCTAAAAACAACAACAACAAAATTAAAATAAATTAATTGAAAACAAAAAATTGTAAATGTCAAAAAAAAAAAAAAAATAAAAAAATGAATTATAATTAATAAATATTGAGGTTATGTGTGAATAATGATTTAGGAAAATTTTTTAATGATGTTTTTTTTTTCTTTTGAAGACATTTTTTTTTTTTTTCATTTTTGTTTTACTTTTTCATCCATTAACTAAATACTAGAAAGTTTTTTTATTTTTATATTTTTATTTTGATTCGCATAGAAAATATTAATTTTTTAATTCTTAGATGATTCCAATTAATTTGTTTAAAATCTCGTGTATATTATATCGTTAATTGTCTACAAATTGCAACAAAGAGAGGGATCTCCAATATTTAAAAATAAACAAAAACAATTATAAAAAAAAAAAAAAAAAAAAATTTGGGCAAAGTTCCCCGAAATAAAAAAAACTTTGTTAAAAGTTTTGGATAAAAAACTAAACTATTTTTTTTTTTTTAATACAATTGTATATTTGTTTTTTCTTACGTTTTATATTTTATTTTTTTTAAGTTTTTTTTCCTGGTGATTCAATTTTTTTTTTTTTTTTTTTTATTGTATAATAAATCAAATATTATTTTTCATTTTTAAATTACTAAATAATTTTTTTTTTTTTTCTTTTCTAAATTATTGTTTTAATTTAATTTATTGTTATTCATGTGTGTGGTGGGTGTTGTTCCTTTTCTAAAACATTTTCGTTATAAATTATTTATTTTATTTTTTTTTTTTTTTATTTGGAAAATCCAATGAACATTTTAAATGCACAAAAACAAAAAAAAAAAACAAAAACAAAAAAAAGACATTTACTCTGAAAAATATACATATTAATCAAGAAATTTAATGAAAAATTTCGATTACTCCGGCAAAAACTCTTTCTGGTTGTATAAAAATAAGTTTTAGGGAGCCGGTTTTTTTTCGATATTAAAAATATTAATTTGTCTTTTTTTTTGGTTTTTTGTTTTTTTATTTTTATTTTTTTATAATTAAGTGTTTTACACAGAATTAATTAATATGGATTTTTGATTTGTTGTGTATCAAATGGAATAACCACACACATTTTTGTGTTTTTTTTTTTTTTGTTTAATTTTTCGTTTAAATATTTAAAATTTTTTAATTCTTTTTCTTATTTTTTCTTAAATTGTTTTTTTTTTTTTTTTATTTTGCTTGTTTTTTGTCAGTTTAATTTTATTAAAATGATACATTTATTATGTATAATTATAATTATTAAAGATGAAATACAAATAATAAAAAAAAAAAAAAAAAAAACTTATTGTATCTACCAAAGACCAGATGAATAACCACCTGGTGGGATACGATTTTTATTGATCACTTGATTGGCACCATTTAATGATGGAATTGTTGTGTTTATTTCAGCTTTATAACCTTCACCAGTAACAGGATTGCCATCTATAAATGATAAAAAAAAAAAAGTATTATTTAACTTTCATATATATAAAAAAAAAAAAAAAGAAAAAAAGTAAAAAATAATTAATTTAAAAAAGATTTTAAGGGAAGGTTTCAAAAAAAATAAAAACCAAAACAAATAAAGAATAACTCTGTACATGTTTAAAATGAAGCGAAAGCAAAACTTTATATTGCTGATATTCTTAGCGTTTTAAATTCTATATATTTCTTATGGTGGTGTGTGTACACAGGTTTTTTTTTTAGTTTAAATACTTACATAATATTATATAGTATGGTAATTTTATTAAAACCATCACACATCAGGATCAAAATTTATTTTATTAATGGAAAATTCTTAAATTTGAGTAAAAATTATATATTTTTACTACAATCGATTAGACTATAAATTTTAGGTTATAAAATTAATCAAGAGCGATTAATTAAATGTTGATACTATTTAGTTTTTTTAACTACATCTTTAATTATACACCAAAAATGTGATTTGACCAAGACAACTCGATAACTCAGAATGTTTAAGTCTTATAATACTGCAAAGATCCAATGCTTCAAAGATCTAAACAGCATTGGATGTAGGTAAATCGATTAAACGGCTAATTGACAGTTGGACAAAAAAAAACTTATAGTATAAATATATACCATGAGAAATATTAAAAAGAATTAAGGATCTTTAAAAGCAAGATAAAAAGATTTTATAAATGAAATGTGCAATCCAAGAATTTTTAACGCTTTTATTATAATAAATTATAATCCTTATTATGATTTAATTAGAAGAAACGATCCGAGATAAATTAATCTATTATTATAAAGAGCAAGCCTTAAAAGTGCCGACAAAATTTTGCGGACTATAGATTAAATTAATGTAAATAGACATAATATTTTTCAATAGAGTGGAGAAGGTATGAAGATTTAATTAATATTAAGATTTTTCCATTAAAAGATTTAAACTGGTTTTAAATTCAGATGAGTTACACACACAGCTAGATTTTTTTAATACTTACTCCTCTTTTTTTGGGTTTAAATTTTGATTTTTGTTATTTGAATCTATTTTAATATACATTTGATTTATAAATAAAAATTTCTACAACAAAAATATACGACCTATAATTGCAGACTTTGAAGACCATTTTTTTTTTTTTTTTGGTCCTGTTTTTTTAATCTACTTGTGGTGATTTTTCCTATTAATAAAATAATGATTTGAATAATTTGAAAAATTATGGTGATTGTTGCGTTTATAGTGATAAATTCGTAATAATTTCATTATGAACATCACCTTTATGTAAAATACGTCTATATCTAGTAAAAATAGGTTCCTTAATACCAGTTCCAAGTATTGGATTACGGCTTAAATCAAATGCATGTCTTGGTGATTTGATTTTTGCATTACACATATTAATTATACCATAATATTTTGGTGCTAATGCAGATGGAAAATTTTTTTTAATAATAGTTTTTGGAGTTTTTCGTAAAGGTGATGATGCTGCTCTTATTGTCGCAGATTCAGATTTAATACTTTGAATTGATTTATCATCAATTAAAGATAAACTATTGACAACATCATCATCATCAGTATCATAAAATTCTCCATCATTATTTTCTGTTTCCATTATATTAATTGTTGAATTAGCAGAATTAAATTGTCTTTCATTACGAAAAGAAATTTTAGGTGTTTTATGTTGTTGTTCGTTTCGATAATTTCTTTTTCTTCCACTAACTGGAGCAGATGAAGGTGATGAATCAAACATATTTTTCTCGTGTAAAATATCAATCATATTATCTCCTTTTTTTATTTTTAAATAAATTTAGGAAAAAGAATATTAAAATTAATAAAAAATTTATTAATTTAATATTTTAATAAATGTTTTGAAAAGTAATATTTGTACATTGCAAAATTGTTGCCATATTAATGTTTCAGATTTTATTAACTACGTCATCGTCAATGTCAAAAAAACAGAAAAGCTTTTTTAAGTAAGCTAAGAAAAATAAAAAAAAAATTGCTTTCGTCAAAAATCAAAAAATGACTTTGCAAAGTAAAGAATCTTAATAAAAAATCCTTAAACTCTACATATATATCCTTATTAATTTGAAATGATCCTAATGTCAAAAAAATTAAAAAAGAATATAATTATTTATTATTAACTATTTTAAATTTTTCACCATCTATACTGTTGTTGTGAAAATTAATTATTAAGAAAATAATTGATTATTATTAGAATATTGCAAGAATGGTTGTGATTATATTTTTTGGTTAGTGATTTTTTCGGAATTGTTTTGTTTTTTTTTTTTAATATCACCTTTATGTAAAATACGTCTATATCTAGTAAAAACAGGATCCTTAATACCAGTTCCTAGTATAGGATTACGATCTAAATCAAATTCATGATTTGGTGATTTGATATTTGCATTACACATATTAATTATACCATATTTTGGTGATGCAGATGATGATGGTATAATTTGGTCAATAATAGTTTCTGAAGTTTCTGGTGTAGGTGATACTGCTGCTATTGTCGTAGATTTAATACTTTCAATTGATTTATCACCAATTAAAGATAAACTATTTTCAACATCATTAGTATCATCTAATTTTTCATCATCATTTTCAGTTACCACTGTTTTAATAGTTAACATAGAAGAATCTAGTTGCGTTTCATGTTGTTTTTGATAATCTCTTTTTATTACATTACAAGGAACTAATGATGAAGGTGATGAATTAACCATATTATTTTTCTCATGTAAAATATCAACCATATTATCTCCTTTTTTTTATATAAATTTATAGAAAAAAAAAACAATTAAAATTAATAAAAAATATTAATATTAATATTTAGTAAGAAGCATTGTGATTCTTCATTTGTACATTGCAAAATTGTTGGCTTATAATTAATTTTTGAAAATTTTATCAATTGTCAGTTAATTTAAACGCTGTTTTAATTGAAAACTTTTATAGGTGGAGTAAAGAAAAAAATATATTGTGTTCGTTGGAAACAAATCCAAAAATGAAAAGATGATCGTTATTTTGCGTAGAGAAAACAATTTCTACGTTAATGGAAATTAAAAAATGGAAAATGAAAATAAAAATTCAATTCATGAATTAAAATTAATGACATGATATATTTTACTTTTGAAAAACAAAAAATATTGGCTATAATATATATTATTAATCTTTCTATACTGTGGGTGAATTTTGTATTTAAAAAAATTATGATTTTTATTAAAAATTTCAAAAAATGGTGATTATTTTTATTAATATGAATGAATGATTGTTTTAAACGAGATGAACTCGAAATCAGTTAACTTTTTTTTTTTTTTTTTTTATAAATATCACCTTTATTTAAACTACGTCTATATCTAGTAAAAACGGGATCTTTAATACCAGTTCCAAGTATAGGATTACGGCTTAAATCAAATTCATGCCTTGGTGATTTGATATTTGCATTACACATATTAATTATACCATATTTTGGTGGTGCAGATGAAGGAATAATTTGGTCTATTTTTGCAGTTTTTGGTGGAGGTGATAATGATGCTGTTGTTCTCGCAGATGCAGATTTAATACTTTTAATTGATTTATCATCAATTAAAGCTAAATTATTTTTAACATCAGTATCATCCAATTCATCACCATTTTTAGTTTTCACTGTTTTTTTAGTTGAATTAGGAGAATTCATTTCCTTTTCATTACGAAAAACTTTTTTTTGCGTTTCACGTTGTTTTTGATAATCTCTTTTTATTCCACTGCATGGAGCAGATGACGATGATGAATTAATCTTATTTTTATTATTATTTTCATGTAAAATTTCAACCATATTATCTCCTTTTTTTTTTAATTGAAAAAAAAAGTTATTATTAAAAAAATTTATAAATTTTCAAATAATGTAAAGCTTTGTGATTTTTCAGTGAAAGAATTTTCTGTATTCTTCAGTCTTTTTCATTAAGTTTTGATTTTATTGAAAGTTTTTCATGTTTATTTTTTTTTTAAATCGTATGAAAATAGATTAATTTCTTATAACAATCATGAAGAGCATTGAGTTATACAAAAAATAAGAATCGGACTGTCTGATTATTTACATGAGATAAAACATTAATAAAACAATGAATCATTGAAGATCTTTGTGATTTAATTAGAAAATGTGCTCCAAAATGAAGGAGCAAAAATGGGTAAATTTTAAATGCTTGGGGGGACTTTATTATTCTACCTCCTTTAAATCGCTTATTTTACAAAATAATTTTTTTGTAATTATATGATAGTGAGCTTTCAAACTAGAAATAATTAATTGATAACTTAGTCGAAATCTTTATTGTATTTGATATACATTTGATTTATAAACTAAAATCATTGACATGATCCTACTCTTTAATCAAAAAAACAAAAACCATTGACTATTACTGCAGATTATGACAAAATTTTTTTTAGTTCTTCAAAAAAACTTTAATCTATTTTCGTAAATTTTCATTAATAAAATGATAATTTTTATTAGAATTTCAAAAATTATTGCAAATTTTGTTAATATGGATGAATCATTAATAGAAATGAATTTGAAATAATTTCTTTTTGAATATCACCTTTATTTAAAGTACGTCTATATCTAGTAAAAACAGGATCCTTAATACCAGTTCCAAGTATAGGATTTCGATCTAAATCAAATTCATGTCTTGGAGATTTGATTTTTGCATTACACATATTAATTATACCATATTTTGGAGGTGCAGATGGATTTTTTTGTTTAATTATAGTTTTAGGAGTTTTCTTTGGTGATGATGGAGTTGTTTTTGGAGATGATGATAATGTTTTTGGAGATGATGATAATGTTTTTGGAGATGATGGTAATGTTCTTGGAGATGATGGTAATGTTTTTGGAGATGATAGTAATGTTTTTGGAGATGATGGTAATGTTTTTGGAGATGATGGTAATGTTTTTGGAGATGATGATAATGTTTTTGGAGATGATAATAATGTTTTTGGAGATGATGATAATGTTTTTGGAGATGATGATAATGTTTTTGGAGATAATCTTTTTGGAGATGATAATCTTTTTGAAGATGGAGTTTTTTTGGGAGATGATTGAGTTGTTTTTGGAGATGATTGAGTTGTTTTTGGAGATGATGGTGATGGTATTACTGTCGTAGATGCAGGTTTAATACTTTGAATTGATTTACTACCAATTAAAGATAAACTCTTATCAACATTATCATCAGTATCATCAAATTCTACAACAGCACTTTCATTTTGCACTCTTTTAATTGTTGAATTAGCAGAATCAAGTTGCTTTTCATTACGAAGAGAATGTTTTTGCGTTTTATGTTGTTTATGATGATCATTTTTTATCCTACTACTCGAAGCTGAGGATAAAGGTGATGAATTAACTACATCATTATTATTCTCATGTAAAATATCAACCATATTATCTCCTTTTTTTTTTTTAAATAAATTTAGGAGAAAAATGCATTAAATTTAATAAAAATTTTTTTTAATATTCAAAATATTTTAGTATTTGCAAGTAAAAAATAAAAAGCTTTGTGCAAGAGTTCCGTGATTCTTCATTTGTATACATTGCAAAGTTATTGCTAATTAATTTTTTCAGTTATACCCACCCTATACCCTATATTCAGATTACGCTCTATATTCTATAACATGAAGTTATAAGCCTGTAACATCACGTTGTGTAAAGTGTTTATAAGTAGAAATTTAGTATGTTTATAACTGTGAAGGCAAATTTTTACTCAATAAAAATTGATAAGCTAAAAGGCGATGAAATTGAAAAAATTTTAATTTTTCTATTGATTTAAGGAAGACTAAATTTGCTTTTTTTGGAAATAAAATACAGAAATGATATAAAAATCATTAAAAAAAAAACGACTTTATAGACTCACGTTTTAGTAAGGTAGAAAGTCAGTGTGTTCCGATTACATGAGGATAAAATTTATAACAGAGCATAAACAATGAAACAATAACTCAAAAATCTTATACCCACATTTGATTTTACAAATCAAAATTATTGAGATGATCCTACTAGAAGTATTTGCCATGAATCAAAAACGAAGCATTGACTGTAGTTGAAATCGGAAATGTCATTTGCACCTCGGAAGCAAAAGCAATCATTTATATGTGTAGAATCGGTCATTAATTTGCAAGAGCATCTGATTTGCAAATGAGATTTCCGATTTCTGCTTATTATTGCAGATTATGATAAAATTTTCTGGATCTACAAAAAATTCTTTAATATATTGTCGTGAATTTAAATTAATATGATGATAAGATAATGATTTTTATTAAAATTTTGAAAAATAGTGGATATTTTTATTATTATAATAGAATGAATGATTAATAGAAATGTATTTGAAATTATTTCTTTTTGAATATCACCTTTTTTTAAAGTACGTCTATATCTAGTAAAAACAGGATCCTTAATACCAGTTCCAAGTATAGGATTACGATTTAAATCAAATTCATGTTTTAGTGATTTAATTTTTGCATTACACATATTAATTATACCATATTTCGGAGGTGCAACAGATGGAGTTTTTGGAATTTTTGGTGGCGGTGATGATACTGTTATTGTTGTAGATGCAGATTTAATACTTTGAATTGATTTATCATCAATTAAAGATGCACTCTTTTCAACATCATCAATATCATCAAATTCTTCATTATTATTTTCACTTTCCAGTGTTCTAATAGTTGAATTAGCAGAATGAAGCTGCTTTTTCTTACTAAGAGCATTTTTCGGTGTTTCTTGATGTTTTTGATAATCTCTTTTTATTCCACTACATGGAGCTGGTAATGAAGACGATGAATTAATCATATTATTCTCATGTAAAATATCGGCCATATTATCTCCTTTTTTTTTTTAAATCAAAATTAAAATTAATAAAAAATCTTATTAATTTGGAAAATATTTTAGTAAGAAAACTTTGAAAATTCTGTGATATTTCATTCATTTGTACATTGCAGAATTAATGCTAATAATTTTCTGAATTTTATTAATTACTATAATGAGTAATGAGTTTTAATTGAAAACTGTTTTGAGTGAGGGAAGAAAAATATATTGTGTTCGTTGGAAACAAATACATATATGAAAAGATCTGTTTTAATTAATATTTGTATTTATGAGGTAAGGAAAATCGCGTTTCTTGGCGAAAATCGCGACAATAGGAATCATAAACCTATACGTTAAAAACCGATTTTGTAGAGTAACGTCATCATACTTTATGAAAAATAACTAAAACAGTATGCCTATCCTTACCAAAATTACAACATTTTTTTTTAGATCAAAAGAAATTAGGCTTCAGCGATTTTCATCTAAGTGTTGGCTAAATGACTAAGAATGAAAGTTTTTGAAGTTATTTAAATTTTTTATCTTTAAAAAGATTAATTTCGTACAAACAATATTAGAGCTGGAACATTGAGTTATGCAAAAAAAAAAAAAAAAGAGAATCGAACTGCCTGATTATGACATGACCAAATAAAATTTAAAACATTAAAAATAAAAAGACTACAGAAAACCTCCTTTAACGCTTTATAATATTGGTAAAATAAAGAAGCAAAACTGGAAAAATTTAAAACTGTGATAACTGCTTTCGCGGTTTATATTCTACCTTTAAATCATTTATTTTGAAAAATATTTTTTTTTAATTAAGTTAAAAAAAAGCCTTGATTTAGAAATAAATTATTGATCATTTTTCGAAATAGTTGAAACCTTTTGTAATTTTTATTTTTGTACTTGATCCTACAATTTTTATTTTATTGACATGATCCTACTAAAAAAAATGAAATATTGATATAAATTTTCATTTTACAAAAAATTTTTCTAATTCTGATGAATTTCTAAAGAAAATAATGATTTTTATTTTAATTTCGAAAATGGTGGTTGTTTTTGTTAATATGCATGAGGTGAATTATTTATGCCGTTTTAAAAAATTTTTTGAGTATCACCTTTATTTAAATTACGTCTATATCTAGTAAAAACACGATCCTTAATACCAGTTCCAAGTATAGGATTACGGCTTAAATCAAATTCATGTTTTGGTGATTTGATTTTTGCATTACACATATTAATTATACCATATTTTGGAGATGTAGATGGACTAATTTTTTTAATTACAGTTTTTGGAGTTTCTTCTGGAGATGAAGATGTTATTACTGTCGTAGACGCAGGTTTAATACTAATTGATTTATCACTATCTAAAGATAAATTATTTTCAACAGTATAATTAAATTCTTCATTATCTTTAGTTTCCACTGTTTTAATAGTTGAATTAGGAGAATCAAATTGCTTTTCATTACGAATAGAATGTTTTGGCGCTTCATGTTGTTTTTGATAATCTCTTTTTATTCCACTACATGGAGCTGATGATGAAGGTGATGAATTGACCATTTCATTATTATTCTCATTTAAAATATCAACCATATTATCCCCTTTTTTTAAGATCAAAATTAAAATTAATAAAAAATTTTTGATAATTTGAAAATATTTTGGTAAGAAAACTCTGAAAATTCTGTGATTTTTCTTTTGTACATTGCAGAATTGTTGCTAATTAATTTTTTGAATTTTATTAATTATTGTAATGAGTAATGACTAATGAGTATTAATATAATTTTTCCCTCACAGTTAATTTAAACCCTATTTTAATTAAAAACATTCTTAAGTATGATAAAATCACTTTCGTTAGAACAAAAACGCGTGACATGATCAAGAATGATTGGAAAATATATTGAACTAACCAAAAGAGAATTTCGATGCCCAATGACAATTTACTACAACAGATAAAACTATTATATAGATGGAACATTAAAAATTCAAAAGATCAGTCGCATTCCAAGATACGACAGTCGTGAAGAAGCAAAAATGTGAGGTTTATATTTCTCTGTTTATTTTATAGTTTAGCATAAAGCCATAAATGATTAATTGATAATTTTTCGGCAATAGCAAAACCGTTTGATTTTTATATTCTATTTAAAAATAAGTTATTGATATGATCTAACAAAAAAATGCATTGATCATTATTGAAGATAATGTGGCTTGGGCTAATTTAATTACAGGATTTAAAAATTATTTACTGTAGCGAATTTTGATTAATATGAAAATGATTTGTATTAGAATAATGGTTGTTATTTTTGCTAATATGCGGATGAAGTGAATTATTTTTGCCATGAATTTTCTTTAAGTATCACCTTTATTTAATATACGTCTATATCTAGTAAAAACGGGATCTTTAATACCAGTTCCAAGAATAGGATTACGGCTTAAATCATATTCATGCCTTGGTGATTTGATATTTGCATTACACATATTAATTATACCATATTTTGGCGTTGCAGATGAAGGAATAATTTGCTCTATTTTGGTAGTTTTTGGTGAACGTGATAATGATGCTGTTGCTCTCGTAGATGCAGATTTAATACTTTTAATTGATTTATCATCAATTAAAGCTAAACTATTTTTAACATCAGTATCATCAAATTCTTCATTTTGTTTAGTTTCCACTGTTTTAATAGTTGAATTAGGATAATCAAGTTGCTTTTCATCACTAAAAGAGTTTTTTGGTGCTTCTTGTTGTTTTTGATAATCTCTTTTTATTACACTACATGGAGCTGATGATGAAGGTGGTGAATTAACCATATCATTATTATTCTCATGTAAAATATCGACCATATTATCTCCTTTTTTTTAAATCAAAATTAAAATTAATAAAAAATTTTATTAATTTGAAAATATTTTAGTAAGATAACTTTGTGAAAAATTTTCATTTGTACATTGCAGAATTGTTGCTAATTAATTTTCCGAATTTTATTAATGAGAGATCATAATAAGATAATGAGTATTAACATAATTTTTTTCTACGTCAGTTAAACGCTATTTTTAAAAATATTCAAAAGTGTGGATAAGAAAAAGAAACAATTTTCATCAGAACAAAAATACATGATCCAAATTCATTAGCAAACCACTTTGCAAGGAAAAAATTCTTATAATTACTATAGAAACTCTTCTAAAATGAATATCGTTACCAATAATAAAGATTACACAATTTGTTTTACATATTTGTTGGCTGGTAGGTATTCGAATAAGCCGATGTAAATGATATTAAAATATATGGAGCTACGTAAAAGAGAATTTCGGTGCCCAATGACAATACCACGAACAGATAAAATTTAAAACTATTATAGAATTAAAAAGACTAATCGTATTCCGAGATACGCTAGTCGTGAAGGACCAAAGATGTCAGATTTATATTTCTCTAAACCGTTTATTTTGTAGTTTAGCTTTAAGCTAAAAATGAATAATTGATAATTTTTCGGTATAAGTGAAACTTATTGATTTTTATATTCTATTTATAACAACAAATTAAATTGTTGAGAAGATCCAACAAAAAGATAATGTACCATTGTTCAAGATAATGGTGCTTGGGCTAATGTTTTTGGAGCTGTTGTAGCGAATTTTTATTAATATGAAAATAATGATTATGTATATTAGAAAAGTTTCAAAAAATGGTGGTTATTTTTATTAATAGTGATGAATTAATTTTTTTTTTTTTGATATCACCTTTATTTAAAATACGTCTATATCTAGTAAAAACAGGATCCCTAATACCTGTTCCAAGTATTGGATTACGGTTTAAATCAAACTCGTATTTTGGTAATTTGATTTTTGCATTACACATATTAATTATACCATATTTTGGTGATCTGCACCGAGTATCATCAAATTCTTTATCATTTTCAGTTCCCAATGTTGAATTAGTAGAATGAAGTTGCCTTTCATTGTAAGAAGAATTTTTTAATGTTTTATGTTGTTCACTTTGATTATTTCTTTTTTTTCTACTATATGGAGCAGACGATGAAATTGATAAGTCAACTTCACTGTCATTCTCATGTAAGATGTCAACCATATTATCTCCTTTTTTTTTAATTTATAGGAAAATAAAAATTAAATTAAAAGTTTATTAAATTTAAAATAGTATCAGAATTCTTAGTGAAAAATCAGGTGAATCTAAATCATTTTTACATTGCAAAATTGTTGTTTATTAAATTCTGAATTTTCTTTATTTTACATATTAGTTAAATTATCATTAGTATTTTTCCGAGAACCTCAACCAAAATTGATTGATCGCACGCTGGTAAAAATAAAATTAACTTAAAAATCTTGATCAAATGTAAAATTTTAATCTATTCTTTAACTTAAAATTCTTACCCAATAATCAAGAAGATTTTTTTAAGGATTCCCGGACATTTTTTTGTATAGTTATAATAAATCAAGTGCGGTATTTTTATTTTTTAAATCGGTCATAAGAGTTTTACTTTTGCTTACTATCTTTACTGCTTATTATCATTGTACTTTTTATATATTTATAAGTTAAACATTTTTTAATCGAGTCTACTTCAAAAATAAAAAAAATATTTACTATAGGTAATATATAAATTGCAGAATTAATATTGAAAATTTTGATTTTCTAAAAATCTTTTATCTACTGTGGTGAATATTTCTATTAATAAGAAAATAATGACTTTAATTACAATAATATCAAAAATGGTGGTTAATTTTGTTAATAGTGATGAATTCAAAGTTGAATTTTTTTTTTTTTTTTTAAATATCACCTTTATTTAAATTACGCCTATATCTGGTAAAAACAGGATCCTTAATACCAGTTCCAAGTATAGGATTTCGATCTAAATCAAATTCATGTCTTGGAGATTTGATTTTTGCATTACACATATTAATTATACCATATTTTGGTGATGCAGATGGAATTATTTCTTTAGTAACAGTATTTGGAGTTTTTTGTAGAAGTGATGATGCTGTTATTGGCGTAGATGCAGATTTAAAACTTTGAATTGATTTATCATCAATTAAAGATAAATTATTTCCAACATCATCAGTATCATCTAATTCTTCATCATCATTTTCAGTTTCCATTGTTTTAATTGTTGAATTAGCAGAATCAAGTTGCCTTTCATTACGAAAAGAAATTTTAGGTGTTTTATGTTGTTGTTGGGTTTGATAATTTCTATTCATTCCACTACATGGAGCAGATGATGAAGGTGATGAATCAACCATATTATCTTTTTTTTTTATTTTTTAAATATATTTTTAAAAGAATTTTAATTAATAAAAATATTTTAATAAGGAATATTTGAAAATTCTGTGTAATTCTATAATTTGTATATTTTTGATTCAAAATCATTTATACATTACTTAATTATTGCTAATATGGTTATTAAAATTAATCTTTGCTTGTCAGTTAATTTAAACGCTGCTTATAATAAAAAGGTGTGTTAGGAAAAAAACCGCGTTCATTCAAATAAAAATATGTGAAATTTTAATAAAATGCTTCTTAATATTTAAGTGAATCTTAAATTATATTATGTTAAATAAAACATTTTTGTTGTTACGTATTAAAATGTAATTATGTATTACTAAAAAACTGTATTGAAAAAATACAAGTGTAAAATGTATACAATAAATTTTAATAAGTTAACAAATTGTCAAGTTGAAAAATAGACTACTTACATTAGATCAAAATAAAGTTTCATATAAACTATGATATAAATCATATGCAGTCTGGGTGCAAAATAGGTTTTTCTTACAATACACAGAGTGAAGAAGCTGTTAAAAGTGGAAGGTTTGGTGAAAGAAACTTCCCATTACTTTCTCGGCGAATGTCCGGCCCTAGATAGGGTCAGACTGGAAATCTGGAGATTCACGATCTTCAGACTTAAACCAGTTATTCAAAAGTAAAATTAATAGCAGGCTGGTTATAGAACATAATTGACAACCAAAAGTAGACGGAATGGTAAGTCTTTAGAAAAAAAGAATGTAGAAAAAACAAATGCAGTATAGCATTCGGTTATTCAGTAATTCGTACTTCATTCAAAGCCTAAAATGAAGCCTACTTGTATTAAATCGGTTCAAATATGTATATGTAATGATGTAATAGAATATGAACTGATAATTAACTATGAACTACTACGGGTGAATAATTGTTTAACTAAAGGACTACTTATAAAAGAAAATGAGGTACAGTGGACTACTGTATAAAACAAGTGTATAATAATTCCATATTACTACAGAATGTTGCCCTATAATATGAATCATGCAATATATGATCAAACAATCAATAAATTAAATGTTAGTTCAATTTATTCTATGAATATTCTATGTTAATTTTATGGTAATTAAGTAATTCAATTTGAGACGGAATAAATTTTTTTTTTTAAAAAGTCGTTCGAATATTCAAATTGTTTGAAGTCAATTTCTTGAAAATTTCTCTGAACTTTTCGATCTCGATCCGATCTTACACGTAATTCTAGACAATTTACTGATCCGAAATTCAAAATACGATTTACAGTACTAATTATTATAGGAAAGCGCGTCTTTATACAAGCGTCCACTGTATATAATTTTATAATATAATTTTATATTTTATAAATATTTTTATATACATATTTTAAATATATTTTATGAATATTTTATAATTTAAAATTCAATATAGGATATACATTTTAAATAAAATTAGAAAAATTGAACAAGAAGCTTTAAAAAAACAAAAATAAAATTAAAGCTTTAAAAATATACTACAGGCTGATTTATAACATTTGTTTTTTTCTTTTTTTTCAATAAAATTTTAAACTTTAATTAATTTAAAATAGAGATTTAAGAATAAGATGAACCTTAAGAAAAAAAAAATTAACTTTAAAGAACGAATAAAAACAAAACAAAAAGCAAAATAAATTTTTTTTTTATTTCACCTCTACGTTGAGCACAACGTTTATGGGATACATTTGCTACTTCACCTAAACCAGTACCAGTGACTGGATTACGACTTGTATTAAAATCATGTCTTGGTGATTTATTATTTGAATTTCCCATATTTACAATTCCATATGTTGGTGCTGATAAATTATTAGAAGATGTTGTTGATGTAGCCGGTTGTTGAGAATTGTTATTATTATTATTATTACTGTTATTATTATTATAATTATTATTGCCGCTTTCAGCATTCGCTCTTCTTGCAGAATTTACATTTTGTTGTTGTTCTTCTCTATATTGTTGTTGTGATTGTTGTTGATTTTGTTGTTGATTCTGTTGTTGATTCTGTTGTTGCTGTTGTTGTTGCGGCTCTTGTCTGTTACTATTGACACTTATTGTATCATATTCTTTTGAACTATCGTATTTATCACCATCACCATGTTGTTGTTGTTGCTGTTGCTGCTGTTGTTGTTGTTCATTTTGATTATTATTATTATTCGCATTAGCGGATTGACGAGATGATTGCATATTGAAATCACTGTCACCCAATAAATATTCCGATTGATTATTTTTTTTTTGATTTGGTGATGATGTCGTTTGATTTTCTTCGTTATCAATTATTTTTGATTTTGTTGATCGTGCTGTTGTTCTATTTGTAGAAAAATGTGAACGTGAAGTATCTAATTCAGGAGTAGAAGGATTTTCAGTTTCTTGATTTTCATTCAAATCTAATTCTAATTGATCAATAGAAATTTGTGGATCAATAGATTCAATATTATTACAATTATCAATAGATTCGTTATTATTTTTGGTCGATTCAGTATTATTTTTATTTTCAGTATCTAAAGGGAATATAGTAGCACAGTTTTGTTTTTTTTTTTGTTTTGTTTTAGTAATGAAAAATTATAAAAGAAAAATTAATAAATTGCAAAAGAAAAGATATAAAAATAAAATTAATTTAGAAAATAATAATTTTTGAATAAAATTTATAGAATTGCTTATAGTAAAAGAAATTTTTTTGTCCATATTGTGACAATTCATTCGTATTCGATATACATATATATACATATTAATATTACTTTAATAGATTTTTTTTTCTTCCAGAAATTTTAATTTAAATTTAAAAGAAAAGGAAATTAATATATGAGGAGTATATATATACACACAAACATTATTTCTATTGATGAATTATCATTAATAAATATCACTAGCACTAGATTGTTCTAAATTTAAATCTTCTAATAATAAAAACTATACATGTATTATATATAATATATAATTAATTACGTACATAACTCTTTTTTCTTCAATTTTAAAAATAAAACACAAGCACTAATTTCAAACCATCATTTTCTATGAAAAAAAACTTTAAAATAAAAATAATAAACTAAAAACTGCCAATTAAAATATAATAATTTAATGATTAATTAATATATTGAAATATTTTCAATCAATCAAAAAAATTCAAAAAATAAAATGAAAAATGTTTACTAGGATTAAAATGTAAAAGTTTGTATTGTAATTTGATCGAATTTTTATTTCCTTTGATGAATTTATTTATTTTTTTTTTTTGGTTTGTTTTATTTTAAATATATAATAAATTAAAAAATAATTTATTATATTAGATTTTATAAATATACATATTTAAAAATTAAAATTTAGAATATACTTAACATTTTTTTTTTTTTTATTGCTAAAATTTATTACTTACTGCTCATTTTCCGATAATTATAAACTGATGATTTGGTTTTTTTTTAATTAAGCAAGCGTGTAAAAAAATTTAGAAAAAAAAGACAAGACATTTAAAATTTATTTTTTAAAAAGTGCAATTTTTTTTTTTATAATAAATTTTTAAAAATTTTTAAAATTAAATAAAATTAAAAAATTTTTAATTTAACATAAAAAAAATAAAAACGTATAGATATTTTTAAAACAAATTTTCTCTTATTATGGGATAACAGAAAAGATTTAATTAATTTCTATATTAGATTTTAACTAAAGAAAATTGGTAAATCTACGGTATAGATTGTACTTACATATGTAGGTATATTTATAAAATAGAACCTTTTAGTGTGGAATAAAAAAAAATCTTCCAATTTACTACTTTTTTAAATTATTTTTTGTTGAAATTACTTATTTAATTTAAACAAAATTACAAACGTTCTGCTTTTAAAGTAATGTCTCAAATTTTTGAACGTATAGTTTTTTTTTTTTTCTTAAATTTATCTAATACATTCAGTTCAAAAACTATATATATACCTTTTGAAAGTAGAAAATGAAAATGGATACGCACAACCAGTCAAATATGTAATTTAAATGTTCGAATTCTTCTATATATAATCAAAGTTTCTAAAAAAACACAAAAAGTCTGATACTGGTAACTCTAAAAGTGATGACCCAATGCTTGTGTCACTTTGATGTTTAAATATAATACATTAATTTAAATACGACTTGACCAAATACAACGCGACGAAACGAAGCGACGCTAGAGCTTTTGTTGCGTGGACAATCAATTTCATTTTTTTTTTTTTTTTTTTAATATTGGTTGTTGGTTGTCATTATAACAAGATAATTTTCATAATTTTTACATACACAATTTAATTTGTTTCCAATATTTGGCCATAATTTTATTTAAAAAGCGGCGCTAGAGGTGAAAACATCCCTGCATTGTATTTGAATAACTGTCATATTTTTATATTATGAGAAAATCATAGTGTTATGTATTGTACAATCTCATCAGATTCTTACCTCATCAACCTCATCACAATTAATTTGTTATAAAAAAATTTAGAATAATTAATTGAGTTTTGCCTATTCTATATAAATATAAACTTGGAAAAATTTGTATGCATTTTAAATAAAAGAAAACCATGCCTTATTATTAAGATCAAGTTTTTACTTTGACAATAAAAAATCCAATGAAAATACTTAAATAATTCAATTGTTTCATTTTATATAATAACATGTTTTTCATAATTCTTTTAATAACGAGCGCACGATTCGCCTGAATAAATATTAAAAATTTTTCTATTTTTATAAAAAAAATTTCATATTAGAATTTAAAAAGAAATAGAACCGTATAGAACTAATCTAATTATTCATTAGTAATTTTCAAAAAAATATGTACCCCCCCACCTAATCAAAAAAACTAATTTAACAATTAACAAATATTAAAATTTAACAACACCATAAAAAAATTTGACATCTTTGACATTTAACACTATTATTTTGTCTGTAAACAAAACGTGTCTTTTGGATGATGTATATCGTATCGACCAAGACAAAAATAAGACTAATATTAGGAAGAACATAAAGAAAAAAAAAACATTAGTGAACATTCTTGATGATTATTATTATTATTATTGTTATCAATGAAGCTTGACGATCATCGGCGGCGTCTCTTATAAACAATATCAAGGTTGAAAAAAAAAACAAAAATTAAATTTGCCACAAACTTAATTAAAATAAAGTACAAATGTATTCAATTTAAAAGTTCCACAATTTTATTGAGTCAAAAACTATGAATTGATTCTTAAAAAATATTTTAATTAGAAACTAATCGAAACAATAGATAATTCGCAATTTAATCGATAAATTAATCATAAAATTGATTGTTTTTAAAAATATAAAAAAAAAAAGAAAATTGGAATATTTTCTATAAAAAAAAAAATTTTTTATTTGAAAAGATCAAAACCAACCCCCTTTTTTTTTTAATCTCTAGATTTGAATGTGTTTTTGAACTCATCATCACTATAAATAATGAAATATTTTAATTTGAAAATAACTTTTTGAAAGGAGTGCTAGTTTAAGGCATATCTTTCTTTTTTTTTCTTAATTATAGTTAAATAAAAGTTAGGCATGGCGATTAGGCATTCCTCTTCAATAGTTTCACAGAAGTTATAAAAAAATAAATAAAAAAAAAGAAATTCATAAGAAAATAAAAAATTCGGTATAAAATTTTAAGTATAAAAAACAAAAAAAAAAAAGTTTATCAACACTTCAGTATGTGTATAGTCTTGATTAAAGACTTGATTTCAAAGGTGATACTAAAATTTTCTAATGGCAAAAGCAGTCTACTATAGTATGCAGATACAATCCATCACGTCTAATGGGATTTTATCAATATTAATATTTAATACAGTTTGAAGTTGTACCGCAATAATCCGATTCAAAAAAAAAAAAATATTTAAAAAAATTTGATGTCAATAAAAAAGATAAATATAATTAAATCCAAGATTAATTTCTTAACTTTAATTTCACGCGCTTAAAGATGTTTGTAACATTTGACAAAATTTTAAAATACAGTCAATACGCATATTATGTAAAAAGAATCTTGGTTGACAGCTGATAGTAAATATAATTTGGAAGTCAAAATTTTAATTAATAGAAAGCGAAAATCCTTTTTTTTTTTTTTTTTAGTTATAAGGAGCGGTTTTTATGAATGTGATTTGTTTATAGAAATTGTAGTATTTAATTATTTTTTATGTATTTTTACGTTTTATTTTATTATGTCTACATTTAAGAAAAAAAAATATATAAGATTTTTAATTAAATTTTAAACAAATACCTACTATTAATATCTTTTGGATAATTTCAATGCCAAAAATGTTCTAGAATCTTTTAAACGTAAAACATTAATTTCGGCTATATGTACTGAGTTTTTGAGAGAATTGCATTCAAGAACTTTTTGGGATTTTGTTTTAATTTTTTGTAAAGTACATGTATTTAATAATATAAGATGTTATTAAGTTCCCCCACATTCAGACAACAAACAAGTTGGAAGCAACAGCTCCTATAATAGTATTGTGTTTAATTAATATAAAGGAGGACATCACAAATTCAATAAGTCATTTCCTACTATATATCTAATATCTATATAATAAATATTTGGTTTTTGGGAAAAGGGATTTTTTTTTTTAAATAAAGATTAGAGATGAAAAAAAAAATTCACAATACATTTTATAAAAGCACATTATGTATATCCCCACGCCAAGAAAGATCGTTTAATAAAAATATCTAATGGATATTCAAAACCGAAGCCTATTATATAGATTAACAATTTTTAGAACTTGTATTAAAAAAATATAAAGTTTAACAAATTAAGGTAGAATAAACGGTGCCTTAAGTGATTTTGTTGTTTTGACATTATATTCCAGTGGAAGTTTAGAAATTATTATTTCTTTTTTGTTAATTTAAGATCAAGGATAATAATTTTAACCTTACAGGTAAAAAAGTTCGATATAATATGTCAATTATAATTTTTTAGTACGTTATATAAGTATGTCAATATTTTTTTTTTTTAAGTTTTATTAAATCTACTAAAAAAAAGTGAAACTTTAATTTTAAAACCCTTGTTTTTATATAATTAAAGTTTAAAGAAAAATATGGTCTATTTTTTTTTAATTTTAAATTTTTATACAATTTCCTTTTATTATTAAATTTTTATTACTTTTAAAAATCGTTTATTTTTATCTATTAACATCATTTTTTTTTTTTTTACCTTTTAAAAATATTTATTGTACCCTTTTGTATTTTAAAACTAGAACAAAACTTTAATTATAAAAATTAAAGATAATTTTCAGTATTTAATCGTGAAGCAATTTAACAAATTTTCACTCTTTTAATACTTTATTTTTTAGTTTCTTTTTATGTTTTTTTTTTTTAACTGAAGATGGAGAAGTAACAAAAGAAAAATTAGTTTTTTATCCTACTTTCTTGTAGCCCTCATTTTAAATATTTATTATTTTTTTTTTGTAATAATAATATAATGTACTTTTTAACTTTATTGCATTCGCCTTCAAAAATTTATTAAATGATCTCTCTTAAAATGTAGAAAAGCAGAAGAAAATTTAAAGAAAAATTATTGTGAAAATTAAAAAACAAAAAAAATTTTGTTTTTGAAATTGTAATTGCAAAAAAGTTTTAAAACACCCACTGCTACTATCATCTAATAATAACATGACTTGACTTCAAAACTCTCATTTCATCCTACTATTTCATGTAACATAACCATCATCATCATCATCTAACTTCTATATTTCTATTTATATATCTATGATGTTAATCATAAGCTGATATTAAATCTAAACATTAAAAAAAAAAATAGTTAACTCTCTTGTTTTTTCTTTGATTTTACTTTTTTTTTTTTTTGTAAATTACAATTGGATAGTAGTAGCAATAATAGTTAAATGTTCAACGGTTTAGTAGTAATTAACAAGAAAGACAGTAGTGGCAAATTGTGATTTGATTTTTGCTGTTTTTTTTTTTTTTTTTTAGATTCTATGATAACCGCAAAAACAAAAAAAAAGTAAAAAAAAAAAAAAATGCTTAACATTATCTACCGACGTGATATAATATTTTAAGTCACAATTCATAATCCATTTTACTTAAGATATAGCCTTAGGTGCAAAATTTACTAACAGACAAAAAGTCGCACTGATTTTTTTTTTTTACATTTTTTAACGATTTTAATAAAACAAGTTTTATTTAAAAAGAAAATAATCATTTTTTTTACGTTTATAATGCCACGGAAACGTAAAAAATTTATTAGAAGGTGAATTATTATAGCTTTGCTCGTTCTAAATAAAATTTTAAATTATTTTATTCGCTCAATATTCTTGACAATTTAAAATTCTATAGAATATAGAAAAAATTCTCTCAATACAACGAACACAAAATTTTATTCAAGATAGTTTTGATAGTTACAAATTTTTGAATTGATGAATTATTAACTTGAAATATTGTTTTTTATAATTTTTATCCAACAAAAAAATCAAATGACACTGAAATGTCACGAATAAAATTTCTGCTGTCCAAATTTTACTTGTAAAAATTTTATTGTTCTTTCTCTCAATTTTGAAAAAAAAAATAAAATAAATTTTAAACGAACGCAAATTTTCAAAAAATTTTATAAAATTTTATTTAGAATGAACAAATTATATTTTGCTACTTTTGACAGACCTCAAAAAGTTTACAGTTTATTAAACTTGAAATAAAATATAGTTTTCAATTTAATTTTGTTCGAATAACTGCAGTTTTATAGGATTTGTAAGTATCTACTTTATAAAAATTAAGCAAAGATATTGCCAAGTTAAATTGAATTATAACTGTCAAAACTGTAAATATGCAACCAAAGTGATGAAACTAAAAATCAAATCTGTCAAAAACGAATATAGTATCAATAAAAAATCGGATTGAAAAGTTTGAAAAACATTAATTTAAGTTTTTTTTTGACTAAATTCATTCTTACACTACATGTCATTCTAACTAAGCAAATTTTAATTTGTCACTCAAATCCTAAAAAAATTTTTGAGCAAAAAATTTTTATTTACAAACAAGTCATTTAAAATTTGCATTGAAGCTGTTTGCATTGCTTGAATTTTTTTTATGTATTTGTATTATTTATTTTAAATACAAGAATAATCCTTTATTTAAAACTTTAGTAATTTAATTTCATATTTTTAAGTATCCTATAATTTTAAGTGAAATAAAATTTAAATATAAAAAAATAAAAATCATTTTATTTTTTACTAATTTTCTTAAGTGTTAACAATACAATCAGTGTCGAGTGTTTTGGTGTTTTTTTCTTCTTTTTCTTTTATTAACTGTTTTGATGAACTTTTGTTTGGCAAATGGTAATCATTAAAAGTCAAGTTAAGTCAAGTCAAGGCGAGTTGAATATTTAAAAAGACAAGTCAAATGTTTATCTTATATTTCTTTTCTTTATTTTTTTATTTTTTTTTTTATGGAAATTATAAAAAAAGCAAAAAAAAAAAAAAATAATTAATAATTGCAATTTTTCTTATACTTGACTACTCTAATTGACTCTCCTTCATTTCCTTTACAAAACTCTTATTTAACATAATTTTTTTTATTAACATTTTTTATGAGTTTTTCCATTTTCATGTTAAAAAAAAAAAAAAAAAATCATCTTTCTAAAATTTTTATTGAAAAAAATAAAAGAGTTCCAATCATTGATAAGTATAATAGTTAAAAGTTCATGACAAAATCTCCTAAAAAGACAAAAAAAAAAATCAGTCACAAGGTATGGTGTATGACGTGTATGTTATATAGTAAGTGTTATTAGTTGTATTGAGCTAATACTGATTCATTGCTATAGTTACTAATTTCCTTTTTAAATTTTGTTTTTGTTTTGTTTGGTTATAAAAAAAAAAAAAAATTGCGAAAGATAAATCATAATAAATTTTTCTAAATCATAAAATTTTTGGGGGATGGAACTAATATTCACTATGAAAGTAATAATTTAAAACAAAACAAAATATTAAAAAGGTGTTTTTTTTTTTTCTTAAATAATTTTCACAATTTTTTTTTTTATTCAAAATACTTAATAATTTTCTTTCATATACATATTATATATATTACGGGCGGCGAAAAGAAGCTGTCAAGTCAGTGTCAAGTCAGTTAAATGCAATAAATATATGTGTTGTATATATATGCATGCGGTTTTTTTTTTTTGTTGCTGCTATACTGTTGTGTTGCTGTTCCTGCATTTTGATTACATTTAATTTAGTTTTTTTTTTTATTAAAAAGGCTACTACTGAATTTTTTTTATTTTTATTTTTTTTTTTACTATACAAAAACCATCATCATAAAATATTTACAAGGCATATACAAGCAATATTTAACATTATATATTATGTATATGTACGTACGAATCACCATATGGCAATTATGTATAAGAATGTATGAAAGAGCTGATAAAAATTTTTGAAATTAAAATTATAGATTTGAATCGGAAAAAACTTGTAATTAAAATTGTTAACTATAGTATACACTTTTAATGGTGTTTCTATATTATATCGCAAGTGAATTATTTCAGTGGTTTAAAACTTTCTTTCATACAACAAAAAAAAAAAAAACGAAATTGAAAGTAAATTAAGATTATTTTATTTGAAATTGTTAATAATTTTTCATGTTACTATATAATATTGAAAAATGATTGATCACGTGGTAAACTTTAAAAAGAAAAGCATATCAGTGTTAAGAGTTTGCCATGTTTTTTTGAGTGCTAAAATGAATAAAGATGTATCTATATATAATAGAAATTTCTGCATAATTAATACAATGTTTCGTGGTTACCATTTAAGTGTGATTTAACATCATCTAATAAGAGTTATATACTTTAAGATTTTAAGTATACTTATATATATAAGTTTTAGCTTTTATTAGTTCAATATTATTTTATTTTTTGTTGTTTATAAAATTATTTTCCATGTAGAAAATTTTGTTTGGAGTGTATCTACTATAATCAACTTGGAATTTGTTATATATTTATCGTAATTTTTGATTATTGTAATTTATCCGAAAAATTATTAGAAACAACTATATAACACTATAGTATTCAATTAGGTTAGAAGAGAAGTTATTCTTTAATATATTCGCAAGAAATGTGAATGCCCATAATATTATCATATTACGATTTCTTTTTTATAAATTTCATATATCAGTTCAGCATAATTATTAAATAATGCGTATTATTCGTAGATTCTCTTAAATGTTTTAAGGAATAAATTCCCAAGTAGAAAAGTTTTCGATAATTCAAAGTTTCTTTATCTTTTATTCCTTCAAAAAAAATCAACCCGATCTATTTACTGAATTTATACATAATAATTTTCTTATTATATGCATTTTTAAAACTTGATTTGATGGTCATTTTGTACATAACATTTAAATACTTCAAACCAAATGAGATTGGACCTCAGATGTTTTAAATAGAAAAAATTCTTTTGAATTTGAATCTATTTTTCTATTTTTATTGATAAATCGTTACAAATTTTCAATTCTATTTTCAAAAAAAATAAATAAATCATTTTCTTTTTATCTGGCAGGACAATATTTACCATATACAATGACCACTTAATTATAAAAAAAATTAAAAAAAAAAGAAAATTTTACAAAGACAATTTGTACTTGAAAAACAAATCTTTAAAATGTTTCAAGGGTCAACAAAATCTTTGTAGTAGTAATTTGTTGTTATTGCCTTTATAATAATTTTTCAAAAGATTTAAAATGAAAAAACATTAGCAATGTGAGAAGACAAGACATTAAGAAAAAAGAAAATTTATTTTAAAGCGATTATCTACACTTGAATGGATTCTTAATTTAAAAAAGGATTTTTTTGCTGAACAATGGTATTATATACATAAATACATAGTTGTTGTAATTTATTGTAATATTAATTTCCTGACAGAATTCAAAGGTTATAGTCATTAAGTCTTTAAGATAAGTCGAAGATTATAAGTCAAAAGGTAAATAAATAACATAAATAAAAATATTTATAAAATATGTTTATTTATATATGTGTATAGTTAGTAGCATGAAGGATATATGATATCCTAACATTTTAGATTATATTTAAAATTTCTTTTTATTTATAGAAAGTTGAATATGTATTTCAAAAATGTTTTTTTTTATTTTTAATATTTCCTGTTCTTAAATAAAATCGATTATTAAGTTTTTAAAATTGAAATGTAAAATAAAATGGCAAATTTTCGAAGACCAATTAATAATGAAAGATGAATTGTACGTACATATTATAATACTATAGACTATATTACTACATACAATATTAATGAACACAGTCAATAGAATACTATATTTTGACATGTTTTATTCAAAAAATCAATTTTCGATTCTTACTACTTTTTTCGGATAAAATATAGCTAATTTTCGATTTCGCGTTTTTTTGTTTTTTTTTTTTTAATAAAACATAGCATTTTTAATTTTATTTCAGAACGATTTAAGAAAGTTTTTAAAGAAGGTGATTAGAATTGCTTCAAGTTAATAGAAATTAAAATTTTATACTAGCAGCAGAGAAAATTGCTTTTTTCTAAACTTAATTCACTACTTATTATTCATTACAATTTTTTGGGTTTCCAATAACCATTTAATATTCAGAAAATCCAGAAAATTTTATTTTAAAAATATTAAACATGAATTTCTTAAACCAATAATTTCAATAAGCTGTTGCATATTTGACTGTATAGTATACAAGCTATTCTACAAGATTTTTTCATTTATATTTTTATGAATCACAAACGAAAATCAAACTCGAGATACTTTAAAAACAAATCGATAAAAACAATTATGATTACTAACTGAATTTTTGAAAAATTAAAATAAAAAACTTAATAATTAAAAATTCCTGAAATTTATAGTTAAGAAATATGAGCAATATCATAACTGTATAAGAGGCACTATCAAAAATAACTAAATACAAGAAATATGCATTCAAGCTAATTAAAGATTTTTAATCTAAAAATAACACCTTAACATTTATTTATCTAATATTAGCTGTAATTGCAATGAGAAACTTATAAAACAAAAATAATTCTATTCTATTTTTTTTTTAAACTTTAAATAATCGCTGTCAAATAAAATATAAAAAAAAAACATTTATTGTAAAAATAACAGCGCGCACACCTCATTATTACTTTGCTTATTTTATAGATAATTTATAACAGTAAAATTATTATTAGCTATCAAAAATCAAATAAAAAAATAAAAAAAACAATCACAATCGTAAAAAAATAAAATAAAACAAAAATTACAGGTGTGCACAAATTATAAATTTGATTCATCATAAGAAAAAGCATAACACTAAACACAGCCACTCTCTTTCTTGCTTTAAATTCTCAACGGGACATAAAAAAAATTATTTTATTAGTTGATAAACAAACCATAAAAAAAAAACATTAAATAAAAAAATATTAAATAAAGAATCAAAAAAAAAAAAAAAATTAAAAAAAATTAAAATACTAATTTCTCACCTGTTTTTGATACACCATTTTGATAATCAGATGACGCACAGCTTGATGATCCACCACCATTTTCCATTTTTCCATTTCTACCTGATGAAGCTGATGATGATGTTACATGACCATTACCATTTTGATGATGGTGTACACCATTACCATTTTTATGTCCATTTGTTTCCATTCCATGACCATTTGATGATGATGTTGTTGATGAAGCAGATGAACCATTTGCGGCTGCAGCTGCTGCACCACCAGCTCCAATTGGAATGTTACTCTTCATATGATTTTTAGTTGGTAAATAATTACGTTCTGGTTCACCAAAAAGTCGAGTATATGAATCAAATTGTTTCTGGCCACGACGATTACTATCTCCTATAGTTTTTTTTTAAAATTAGATGATTTTTTTTTGTTGTTTTTTGTTTTTGTTTTTTTTTAATAATTGTTATTAAAATTATATACAATGTTGCGGTTGAACATGTTTTATATGTTGATGTTGGTTGTTGTTGATTTTTTATGGTGTTGTTGCAGAGATAATTTTTAAGGCATAGAAGTTTTTTTTTGTTTTTTTTTTTTTATAAAAAAGAAAAACAGATTTAAAAAAAACAAAAATAAGTAATGAAAAGAAAAAAAATAAATAAATTTAAAATTAGTAAAACTGAATTAATTTTTTTTGTGTTTTTTTTTTTTTGTTGTAATGCGATTAGATTTGAATTAATAAAATTAAATTAAAAATTTTAATAATAAAACTCTAAAATGCAATAATAACAAATCTTTATTATATTATCTATTTTTTGAGAAGAAAAAACGAGGATAATTTGCAAAACTTTCTTTAAAAATAAAAAATAAACTGTACTTGTACTTTTTTTTTTTTTTTTAATTTAACGAATTTTACAAAGAAAATAAAGTTGAACGTACTGATGCATATATTAATTGAATATAAAATCATATTAGAACAAAAAAAAATATAAATTAATAATAAAAGCAGTTTTCAATCGAAAAAAATAAAAAATTAAGTTAATAATTTCTTTATAAAGGATTTTACGATACAAAAAGTTTCAATGTCATAGAGAAGATTTTCATTTGATTTACATACAATTTTTATACTTCTTTTTCAGAACTAAAGAAAAATTTAACCAAATATATTACCTATAAAATTACTATGAATATAATGTAATTTTTTTCTTCATTAATATATAAAAACAATATTTGCCTTATATTTTATTTTAATAAAAAATAGTAAGACTGTTCCCCGAATTGTTGTAAACTAGTCTAGAAACGTAGGAAATACAAACTTTCCAAACTCGTAAGTCGTTAATTTTTGACAATTATAAATCAAAAATTTGTTTTATGTATTAATAATTTAAGTTAATAATTTATTCTAACTCTATTTCAAAAATTTTTCTAGATCTTAAAACAAAATTTTTTTTTTTTGTAAACAAAAATATAATCAAAACTTTTTTTCTTTATAGTTTCCTAGAACAGAAGAGGAATTCATAAGTCCAGAATATATATTCAATAAATTTTTCTGAATCGTTGACGATATGATATATAAAAAATTCGTTTTAATTTTTACCTCTTCGAAAATTTTTCATCATTTTAATATAATGTTCTCAAAGTTTTAAAATCAAGTTAGGTTTGACCCTTTACCCCTTACCCCTACAAAATACTGAATAACCACATAGATTCAGCAATATGAAAGGTTTAAAAAAAACCAAAATACTGGATTTTTTTTTTGTTTTGAAAAATATTTATTTATTTATTTATATTAATATTACATACATAAATGTAATGCAATATTATTGAACCATCGGCTACTAAGGCCATTATAGGTTTTTATACTATTATTAAATTATGTACTAATATTATTTATTTTGTTTATATTATATACTATATATTTACATTATATTTGGTTGTAAGGGGGTAAAGAAAAAAACACTTAAGACCTGTGCAGGGATCGAACCCGCACTCCTTTGGTTAATACGCCACACGCCTACCCACTAGGCTACCGAAGCCCCCTTTTGAAAAATAGAATTAGAGGAGTTTAATAATTTCCATTTTACTTTACAAGACTTTGCATACTTTTCGGCGCAAGTAATTAATTCAATTAGTTAATCGATTAAACTAATACGAATAATTTAGGATTTTTAATAATTAATTATTTCGTTAATTATTTTAAGTGAAAAAATTTTAAAATAATATAAATTCTAAACTCTTCATTAGATTCAACCACCCCTTTTATAACTGCTAAGTGTTTATTATAAATTATATTGATATATGAATATTGATTTTTCAAGTTTTTCACCTATAAATCTTAAACTAAAATGTTTATGTCCTTTAAGATATTTTTAAAAGTAATACAAGGATATTGACACAAAATAAGTCAACTAATAAAAATTTGAAAAACTAGTAAAATGTAATGGAATGAAATAATTTTTATTTTTTTTTTATTGAAATATAAATTTATAATCAAATTTAATAAGAGTTTTGTAAAGTAAACGATTAGAAAGTTATTAACCTTTTATATAATGTTTATATATATTAAAATATACATGTTTATTGATTATCGATTCATGCCCAATATATAAATTCCAAAGGTCAGCCTAAATTTTTTTTTTTTTTGAATTTATTTAATTTTGAGAAAAATTTTAAATTATGTATGCACAGAAATACTTTAATATCTAGGCTCCTACAAAAAAAAAAAAAATATTATTGAATTTCGTGCAGTAAAAGCAAGTAGAAGTATACTATATAATAAAAGGATTATATATATTTGTTAGGTTATAGCAGAGACTACATAGAGATGTACAAATTCATACAAAAATTTGTACTAATTTTTTTTCAAACGGGCCAGCTAAAACTGGCTAGTTTTAAATATCTTAAAGCACAGAAATATTTAGTTTGTGTCATAGCTAAAGGAATTTAGCGAAAACTAGAATCTTCTGTAAAATCTGGTGTAAAATGATCATTCATATATTTTATGCATTTTCAAAATTTTTTTATCCTTGTGATTATTAAACTTTTTAAAGCAAAGCGATGACAAAATAACTTTTAAAATAGAAAAATAAGGCAAAAATGGGAAAATGTATTTGAGAAAATATATATTTAATATGTCGAGTAGAAACGTAAATTTTCAATATGATAAAGAAGACATTCTAAATATCACTTTACAAAAAATATGGAACATTTAGCTAAATATTTCATATAGAAAAAAATTAAATAAAAATAGATTATTTTATAATGTTGACTTTTCTAAAAACAACAAGAAAAAACATTTCAAGGTTATCATTCATATGCATTCAGTATTTCACTACTACAAGCAGAATTTTTTGAATGTATCAAATGGTATATCGTATATTATATGGTATCAGATGGGATGAATGTTATCTATTTTATGAAAATCATCTGATTTAACTGCATTATTTATTTAACTAAATTTAACTGATTTAATATACAGTATCCAGCAAAAGTAATGGTAATTTAAAAAAATATATATAGAAAAGCAATAAAATAATATAGGCGTTCGAATTTTTTCTAATAATATTTTTAACTTTACAACTTCAGGGAAAAACAAACAAACAAAGTAACAAAATTTTTTGTATTATGATTTTATTTTATTTTTTGATCTCATGACTCATATTGTTATATTGATAACAGTATACCTACATATATATGTGGGTATTTTTTGAAGATAATATAATATACCTATCAAATAAAAATAACTGAAATAAAAAATAATGCTTTAAAATTCTTCTAAACATTTTTTTAATTAAAAATTATACCAGAGAATTATACCAATTAGAAAAGTGGCATGACATTTGCTGGATACTGTACATATTCATAAAAATTATCAAATCATATCAAATTGGAACATAATTACATTTACACAAAACAAAATATAAATATAAATATGTATTGATTTTTGAATCATATTGAAATACATATATAAAAAGTGCCGATAGTATTTATGTGTATTTCTATTTATATTTAATTTTGATTCACACACACTTTCACAATTTAATAAGCATGTAGGCAAGCTGGTTCAAGTAATATAAATGCATAATATGGCATAATGCATATATAATATAAAAATTATATTAGATACTGATCAGATTATGTATATCATAATATGTCATTTGATATCATATGATCATATTCATATATGTATGTTACTTGTTATTTCTATCATCCATACCAATCATACGAAAGTTCATTTATGTACATATATGAAAAAAAAAAATATCCGAGACCAAAACTTGCTTTAAGAAACTTTAAAAAAAAAAGTTGAAAAATGAGACTAAATTTCAAAATCGATATTGTAGCGACATCTAAACTTTTTTGTTGCCATTTGGACATCTCTATGTAGTCTCTGGTTATAGTATAATATAAATATAATTTCGTTAAATAATAACATATAGCAAAAAACAGAATAATCTAAATGTTGAATGGCGGTAAAGGTAAAAGCATTGAAGTAAATAATAAAAATATCTAAATTGAAAAAAGAGAGGGTTGGTAGCAAAATCAAAAAAATTAAATTATGTTTTAATACCTCAAAAATCACTGATGTAATAAAAGAAGATTAATATATAAAAAAAAAATATTGAAAAAAAAAATCTCATAACTAATTGAAAGAAACACAAATCTTCATATTTTTATTATTATACGTTTTTCTTTTCTTAAAAATTTTTTTTAATTTTTTTTTAATCCAAATTAATTCAATTTATTTTTTTCCTTTTTTTATTCATTTAAAATTTTTAATTCTTTTTTTTTTTTCTTTTGTTTGAAAACCATAAATTTATTACAAGTTATACTCAATTATAATTTTTTTCTTTGTCCGGAATTACACCGATTATACCATATAAAATCAGTGAAAAAAAAAAAAATTAAAGAAAATCACCAGTTATGATAGTGGGTGGCCTAAAATCAGATTTTTTTTTTTTGCTCTCTTCTTCTATTATGATATTTTCTTTTTTTTTGTTACAACTACCTTTAATATATTAACGGTAATGTTAAATGTAATGGTAAGGTTATACATGAAAATAAAAAATGTAGTTTTTGTAATAGATTTCTTTCGGTTTATTTTTTGATTAGGTAAATTAATTAAATTTTGATTTTCTTTTTTTTTTATTATTTAAATGGGAGTGTTGTTGCAGTGCATCTAAATTAAATTTATTTTTTTCTGGAAAATTGTATAAGATCATAGTAGCAGCCATTAAGTGATATCGATACTCTATTAAATATACAATTCAGTTTATAGAATTAAGAATATTTTTATATTTTATATCACGTATAGAGGATAATGCAATATTTTTAAACCATCGGTTACCAACTTTTATAGACTGAATATTATTACTAATTAATGTATATAGTATCTAATATTATTTATTTTATTTATATTATAATATTATATATATTTACACTATATGTATTTGGTAGCAAGGAGTAGAAGGAGGGAAAAAACTTATTTTATTTACAAACATTGGTTATTTTTATCATTTTAAATTAGCATTGCATAACTTTAGGAAATATAAATTCAAATGAAATTTAAAATATTAAAATATGTAATAATTTAAAAATTAAAAAATAGATTATAAATATAAGTATCTATAATCAGATAAACATTTATAAAAGTTGATAACCATGTAATATAATTTTTAAGAAAACGATAAAAAAAAAAAAACAAAAAACATAGATTAACACAAAAAGATGATTATCATCTAAAAATTGTGAAATAATACTCTAGTGATTGTAGAAAATCAAAGAAAAAAAATTGTTTTCTTTTTACCAAGGAAAGAAAAATTTAATAGTTTTCGTGAGTCTATCGAATCCCTAAATAAGAAAAAAAAAAAAATTCATACAACTTAAAAATTTTCAAATTAAAAATCTGGAATGGTTAATTTTTCCCTGCATCGTCCAATTTTATTTTTCTTTTGTTTTATTCCATTATTTTAAAGTTTTAAAAGATTTTTATAAATTGATTTTTCATTTTTTATAACTTTATAAATGATTTGAAATCACGATTAAAATTGAGAAAAAAAAAATCTTTAAGTTGTGGTTATGTGGTTTTAATTAAATTTATTTAAAAAATTATAAATATATATATATATTTTTTGTTTTTTTGATTATAGATAAATATTTATAAAAATTATAAAAAAAAAATATAAATATAAATTATTTAATAAATTTATGAAAATCATGTTTTTGATTGAAAATATTGATTTCAATTAATATTAAATTACTTAAAAACAGTTTTTTTTTTTCATAACTACTGTGTTTATTAGAAATAATAAGAAATTGTTTGTAGCCATATTATATTCTGTTGATTTTTATATTCTGTTGATGAATTTTTACTAATTTTTCATGAAAATTGTAACCAAATGGATTTGCAACATAAAATGTATTTCTGATTTTCTCGATAACTTTTCTTTTACAATTGCTTTGATTTTTCTATTTTTTTATTTAATGTTGAAGACAGTTTTTTAAAAAGAAAAAAAAACAAAATATAGAGTAATAATTGGGTACAAAAAGGTCTAAACAAGCAAAATAAATGTAAAAAAATTAAAAAGGCGTCTCCATTTAATATTTATTAAATTAATTGTGTCACATAATAAATAACCCCATCTAAAAACTTTTTAAACATTAAAATAATTTTTTTTTTGTTTGTAATCCCAGGCAGATTAAGAACTGGTAGCAATAAAATCTTAAAATGTGGTCAATTAAAGTTGAGAAAATATTGGAATTCATTATCATACATTAGTATTCAAGAAAATATACTCGCTATAAATTAAGAATAGAAATAAGATATGTATAAGCCTTATAAGTTTATCTTAAGTAAAAATTCAGATCGGTTTAGCAGCAATCTAATTGCAAAAGTGAAAAAGTGGATTTAGAAAGTGATCAGAATAATTTGAAAATGCAATGATATTTTGAGTAATGCCATCAAAAAAAGATTTATTTATTTATTTATTTGTTATTACTTTTAAATATAGTAATTAATTAATTAAACTAAATATTTTTTTATAGATAAACTAAGATAATACATACTGACTAAATAAAATTAAATAAAAATTTTATTTAAAGCAGTTTCTTTAGTACATATTAAATTTGAAACTTTCTCTATATTTTCTTGAAAAGTAATAAAGAAAAAACTAATTCCATATTAATTAATCATTAAGATTAAACTATATATATATTCCATAAATTAATCTAAGAACTTGCTCCTAATTTTATTTTTATTTTATTTTTATTTTAATTAACGATTTTCGATTTTAATTTCAAACTTAAGAAAAAAAAAAAAAATGATTAACGTATAATTGCTGTCTGGACGAAAATTATTTCCAGACATTGAAAAATCTAAATACTGCATATAGATCACACAAGATGCAATATATATTTTAAATCTATAATTAACTAAATTTATTTAGTTAATGTATCCAAATTTAAGCCGATTAAATTAAAAAATTTTTTTTTCACAGCTTTGATACACATTTATTTTATGCAAATTTTGTTTCTATCATCTCTTACAATTTCTCTTAAAGAAAAACCAACTTGCGCGAAAAAAAAAAAAAGCAAAAATACCAATTCAAAATGAATTTAAATAAAACTCATTAAAAAATTCAATCATGTCTTCCATCATGTAGGCAAAAGTAAAAAAAAAAAAAAAAAAGAGCACAAAATAAACAGAAGACAAACTAAAACCAAAAAAAAAATAATCCCCAAATCTGTTTTGATCTGAAATCTGTCAAATTCAATTTTGCAATATAAAAAGTAAAAAAAAAAAAAACAAAACAAAATAGTTATTATGTATTTAAATATTACGCATCATTAGTGCACCAGATATACCCAAGAGAGTTAAAAGTTAAAACGAGCATTTTTTTTTCTTTTTTACACTTTAAAATGAAGAAAAAAAAAATTGAATATAAGGCAATGCAATAACATTTCAGTGCAATAAAGTAACGCGCTATATACACTATTAATATTAGATCACAGTGGGATTTTAATTTATAAAAATTAATGTAAAGGTATATATTTTTTTTTTTAGTTCTTAAAAAGAGTGAAAGTCTAAATCTTTCAATTTTATTCATTTATTTTTTTTTTTTTTTATGCTAACAAGATTTCTTAAGAGACTTTTAAGTTTTTATATGTTGTATTATTGTTGTAATCGTCATCAGAGTAGAGTACAGATTGCATTTATAGGTTTTCTTGGAATTTTTTTTACATATTCGATAAAAAAAAAAATAAGCTTTCATTTTTATTTTTAATTTCAATTTTGTTTTTATTGTCACTTCATTATACATAAAAAAAAAAAAAAAAAATATATATAACCAGAAAATTATCTCCCCTTGACTTTCTCATATATACTGATGCGAAAAGAGTAGTATACAAACAAATTATACTACAAATATATGTAGTAATGTAAAAACCGAATAAATAGCGTAATATCAATATGCTATTAAATCGTTTGAGACTTTTTGTAGTTAGAACTCAGTATGAGAATTTTAGATTCTCAAATTAATTTGAATATCAAAAGATCTCTTTTAAGCTTGTTATCACTTATCAATTCTTTTACGGGGCAGTAAAAACTTAAATGTGCATTCATTAAATAACCACTGTCTGAAGTAGAAAGAAATTAATTAACCCATGCTGAATATTTTCGACGTAATTGGTTATATTATCCTATAACGCTAGTAAAACTTGTTCTAAAAAACTGTTCGAATCTATGTATTTGGTTATACAGAATCTTATTATATACAGACATACACAACACAACCGTACTTCACATCATAAGTGATTTTTGCCGTTTGATTTTATTTGTGATTCCAATACTTTTCTAATTCTTTGTATATGACAAAGTTATAATGAAATAAATTAAAAAAAAAAAAATAAGTAAATAAATACGCGCCATCAAAACGAGTACATCTGAACAGTCATATAGTGAAACAAAAAAGAAAAAAGTTCAGTTCATGAAACAAAAAAAAAAAAAAAAAATCCCATGAGAACGAATCAAACATTGGAATTGGAATTTTTTTTTGTTTTTATTTCACCTGATCTTTGGTACTTTCGACTTTTTTTATTTTTTCTTTTGTTTTTTTATTTGTTATTTTAAACTTAAAAAACTTTTACTTCAAATATTGCGCTTTTCTTATTAGTATTCATTGATATTATTGCATTGATACACGAAGTGTCATCTTTTTTTTTTTTTTATTTTTTTAAATATTATACAAAAAAAAAAAATTCACAAAACTCATATTTGTTTTTTTTTCTCTTCAGAGTTTACTTTTTTTTTGCAATTTCTTTAATTTTAATTTAAAGAAATTCTTTTTTTTTTTGTTTTGGTTTGCTTTTTTGTTTTTTTTTAAGTTATTTGAATTTCCATTAATTGGAAGCTATATGGATTTGAAATGGAGTTGACATTTCACCAACTGAAAATTAAATAAAAAAAAAAAAATGTAAAAACAAAATGAAAATAATGCTAACTTTTATGTTTAAATTAAAATCTTTGTATATCTTTACTTGTACCACACACAACAGATCAAATATCATCAGGTTATTAAAAGGTTTTCTTTTAAATTCTCAGAAATTGAATGTTACTAAAATAACAAAGGAATTGACTGTTCCTTTCTAGAACTTATTAATATCATGCAATTCCATTTTAAAATTAATATATATATATATATATATATATATACATATATATATCTGGATGCACGTTTGTATATTTTGTATACATATATATGTATATTCACATAAGGTAATTGACATACATTGAATAACAAAAATAAAAATAAACTTGACACCTTTTTAAAATTTTTTCAAAAAAATTCGTTAAGTGTTAATTTATCACGATTTTATATTAAGCATAGGTTCAAAGAAAATCAAAAAAAAAAAAACATTGCATTAAATTAATTAAATTGTCTATTCAAGAGCAAGAAATTATTGAAAATTTAGAAAAATAATGAAGCTGACATTGCACTTTTAAAACAATAGGAGTATACTACTGATCAAAATTCAAGTTCATTTAATTTTTTTTTTCTTTTGATTTTTTAATAATTTAAATTTAATTTTAATGCCAATTTGAAAATAATAATTAAAATAAAGGTAACAAATTTAATCAGTTAAAGCACTCACTTAGTCCATTTGAAAAGATTTAATAAATAATTAATTTCCTACGAAATAAAATCTTTGAAAAAGGCTACCAAAACAAATTGATTTTTTAAATTAAACCTTTGATGATTTGATGATTATCTCATTATTTGTTGCTGTTGTCTTAGAAACAAATGTATTTATAATACAATATAAATTTGGAAGACTAAAAAAAATGTATTTTCGTAAAGGTTTAACACCATTGGGCATTACATCATAACATTAGCATATTCTAAAAAAAAAAAATTGATAACTACCTATATAAAATTGTTGAAAAGAAAATTACAAAAATTTCAAGCGCGAATGACCAACTACCTTATTTCAACAAACAATCAAATAGAATTTTAAAAGTATGTGTACGTACGTAAATTATGAAAATAGTGATCAAACCAATTGAATATAAATGATTTTACATACATTGTATTTTTATTACAATCTCCTATTCTTCTAAAACCAAAAAAAAAAAGTTCAAAACGATTAACATTTGATACAATCTTGAATCTAACGACAACAAAAAATGATAATTTATATTTAAACAAGTTCACCCAAAAAATTAATTTCATATACATTTTAAATGCACAGTGCGCACAATGAATAAATAATTCTGTCATATGAGAAAATCATAAAAGAAAAATTATTATTTTCTTTCTTTATTTTTTTTTATTTTAGTTTTTCTTTTTTCTAAATATCATAATATAAATTTATGATCTTGTTATAATGAAGAAGAGAAAAAAAAAAAAGCTAAGCCGATAAATCTTCAATGGCGAGATTATTTAAAAAAAAAAAAAAATTTAACTATATATCTGAACAAATAATCAAACAAATCAAAAGAAAAATAAAAACAGAAAAACAAAAATAAATTGAAAAATACAAAGTCATCACAACATAACCAAATGAAAGATGGTTATTGCCTGAAACCCAAAGTTAAAAATTTATATACTATACTTATTTATATATATATAAATTCGTTAGGAATACCAATCTATTTTAAAATTTCTTAATATAAAATTACTAGGTTCAGTTTAGAACCAACAACTAAAATCGCCTTAAAGAAGATCAGCTTAATTAATAAAATAACAGTTTTATTACTAAAACATCATTAAAGAAGAAATCTTCAAATGAATATAAAAAAAAACAGTAAATTGGGAAGTATTTTACCAGCTTCCAAATAAAACATTTATCTAACAGTAAAAACGTTTTAAAAAATTGATTATTAGACCAATAAGTATTTAAGTTGCTGTTATATATATCAGACTTATTATCACTAACAATAGAATAACAACAGAAAAATCTATCCGCATTTGTTGGAAAAAATGTTAATACCATTCCATTGTGACAAAACAGTGACAAATAATAAAATAAATTAACTACAATAGAATTTATACATACCATATAAAAATACCATATATATTATGGGTATGAAAATGTACTTAAAAAAAAGAAAAGAAACCACTATTTACATACTTCTATAAAACGAATCATCTCTCATCACAAAAAAACACCACTTAGCTAATTACAAAAACATTTTTAAAATCTTTTTAAATCATTGATAAATGTCATATGAAAATGTCATTGTATATGAACATTATGTCAAGGGGTATGAAAAAGTTAATAAAAATTTAACAAAAAATGATGCTAAATAATTTATTTACCAACAAATTTAACAAATATCTTCAATTTTCGGTAACCCTAAATGAATTGTAATCATAAATTCTAAAGATACTCAACAACAAAACAACGAAAAAAAAGGAGCGCGCGATTGAAATGATATATACGTGATTTAAAATTTCGCAAGATCACTTCTTTTTTCGTTTTTTTTTTTTTGTTTGCAACTGATTCATTTATGTGCACACATAATTTATTTTCTTGTCACTTTTGTTTGGGTTTCTTGTTTCTTCTTTTTTTTTTTTCATCTTTTTTGTTTCATATCTTATAGTATAATAATTTCATTGAGCATTTGATATTGTAATATTATTATGCATTTACAACAATATTATATTTTCATTTCATCTAACATCTATTTTTCTAATTCACAGATTTCTATAATAAATATTTTATTAACGAACTAAACTTGGATATAAGAAAAAAAATAAATAAATAAATAAAACCGAAAAATTAGAAAGAGAAAAGAAAAATCCTTAAAGCAATTTTTAAATATGACATACATATTGCCATCTGTTGACTAATGACTGATTAATTGGTTCAGAAAAATTGTTAGCAAAAATTTTCACATATGTTTGTTTGTATGTTAACATATATTTGAAAATAAATTTAATTACAGCGGCAATACTTATTTATTTAGATACATGAAGTTTTACATACTTGTTAAACGGCATTAAAAAAAAAAAAAATGTCAAAAAAGAAAAATAATCGAGAAAAAGTCAGAATAACTGTGATAAAAGAAGTGAAATGATATTCTTGCTTTTTTTTTTTTTTTGTCTTTCTTAATTTTGAATTATTTTCAAATAACACGAGATCTGAATAACCAAAAGACAGATACAGGACATTGAATTATTGTTTATATCACACATATGGCTTTTTTTTTTGTTTTGTTGTAAAAAAAAAAAAGAAATAAAAAAAATAAAACTTATGAGCCCTGAAGTATTAAAAAATATGTGTTCAATGTGTATCGATTACAATAAGATAAGATATGAGAGAGTTAAGAGAGTTTAGTAAAAACAAAAAAAAAACGTGATTTTTTCAATGAAACTTTTTTAATTTTCACATTTTTTGTTTTTTTTTGTTTTGTTTGGTTAATGTTTAAAAAGAAATTATTTTTTAAGATCTTCAGATAAAAAAAAAAAAAAATCGTTTTTTATGTGGACATTTTATGTAGATTGTGCACGCTTACGGTAAAAATTAAAAAGGGGTTAATACACTACCCCAGTACTTCCCCCTCCTCTATATAATGGAAATTGAGAAAGTAAAACAAAATTTATAAATGTAAAACTGAAAGAAAGAAAATCCACTTAGCCGCATTTTTTTTTTTTTTTTGTTTTGAGGACATTTTTTTTATATAGAAAAAAAAAAGGATTTTTTTATTTTTTGATTATACAATAAAAAGGTACTTTCTATGTTTTTAATGTTGTTGTTTGATCAATACTATGTATAACTCTTATTTTTTTTTTTTGTTGTGTTTCTATAGAAATTTTGCTAAGAGCATGATTTTAAGAATCCTTAAGCTTAAAAAAAAAACAAAGCTTTTATATTTTTTTTTTATAAAGATTTTTTTTAAATTTCTTGATAGAACTGATTTTATATTTGAATGATTTGGTTGGTTCGTTTTATATATTTGTATATATGTATCTATACATGTTTCAATAATTTTCGTATGAATATTTTATTATATTTGACAATGACATAATTTTTTTTTCCTTTTTATAAAATGCTGTACTTATTTTATAGTAGAATAGAAATAATATCGCCCACAAGTATATTCTATAACAAAGAAAAGTTTTGAAAAATATTAAAATACCTTTATTTATATTAAAAAGAATGTAAGAAAATGATTTTTTTTTGTCTAAAATATCTTTGGTATAAAATCTGGGGTTTAAATAATAAATTAATATGGAAGTATATAAAAGTTATATAGAAATGTAATAATATAGAAAATATTGTATTCCTAAAAATTTTTTTAAAAGGGTTATATTTAAAAATTTCTAGAATAGTTCTTATTTTTAAACTATAATTTCTTATTAGAGATCCCTTTAAAAAGTTGTTTTTTTTAAATATTTTCTTTAATTTATTGTGAATGCTCAATTTTTTTTTTCAAATAAAAGCACGCAGTGGCGTCGATGGCCTGGTGGTAAGAGCGTATAACATACGCTGTAAACATCGAGGGAGTGTGGGTTTGAATCCCCCCTTACGACATGTACATTCATGCCTGAAAAGGAAATGCTGTGTAATTTGCTTGTTACATTTATGTGGCAGGGAAATGCATTAAAAAAAATAATAATAACACGTAACTTTTTTTTGGACCTTTTCACTCCTATTTATGGAGGATATATAGGAACATCCATTCACTAATGATTAAGTCATTTATTATTGATATTTATAGAAATTTCAGTTTCTGTAATCATAAATTTCACTAAACCGTTGATTACTCTTAGTCTTTTTGTTACTTAAATATTTTTAAATGGATAACTAAAATTCTCATATTATTAATCACAAAAGTACATTATTAATTTAATTTTTGCAATTATTACCAATCGTTTTTTCCTTTTTGAATATCATTATACTTTTTTTTTTTTTTAATAAATTTATAAAAATGTTAAATAATAAAAATATTACTTGTAGAAATAATATTGCTTTACATTAAAATTATTTTATTAATATTTAAATAATGTGTTTTTTTTTTAATTTTATATAATTTATTTGAAAACAATAAAATACATATATGCATATAATATATTATGATACATTTAATAAATATCTAAAGTTTATTAAATAAAATTATAAATAATAAACATTCAATAATTTAAAAAAAAAAAAAAAAAAAAAAACGCTTTAAATTTGTGTTAAAAAGTTAGTGTGAGAAAAAAAAAAAATCTAGTATAAAAAAAAATGAGTGTTCGGTTCATAAATAATTACGTATAGGAAATACGTATAATAAAATTAAAAAAAAAATCAATTTAAAAAATAAAAGTGAGGTTATTTACAAAAATAAATCGCATATTGTTGTTGTTTTTGTTGTTTTATGTTATATTAAAAATTCATTTTAATAAAAAAAAAAAAATTTATTAATTTTTATAAATTAAAAACATTAATATAGGAAAAAAATGTTTTGTTTTTCTTGCTCGAAATTAAAAATAAAATATTATAAAATTTAGGTATTTTTGATTGTTTTTTTAGTAATTTAAATATAACCTTTTCGTTGTGAATCTGAATTAAATAATATTTGTAATTATATCTTAATTTGAATTGAATTATGTAATTGAAAATGAAAAAAAAAAAAAAATATTTTATTAATTAATTAATAAACTCAGTAAAGTTTATTATTTAAATCGTATATTGTCTATTAATTTTAAAATTTTACAATATTCAAAAATATGAATATGACTCTTAAATTTAAATTCTAATCTTTAATTCTTAAGATACTCCTCAAAAATTCGTTTCAATAATAAATAATAATTATTTAGAAAATAGTTCGGAATTGAAATTTATATGCACTTTATTACAACATTCTTACGAAATATAGTCTGCTTGAAAGATTTCAGTTGAAGGCTAAGATAAAAAAATAACAGCAAAAAGTTGTAGTAGTGAGGTACAAGTTGTTTTTCTTACCACAAGCTAAAACTCTAACCTAAACTTTGAACAGAATGAAAAAAACATATAGTTAATTTGATTTTTTCTTTTTGGATGACTAATTAGAAGATGAATTTTAGTCGATAACAAATGAATTTAATTTTAAGATTTGGTATTATATAAGATTATTTCATTTAAACTTAACTATCATCAATATTTATATTACAAAAATGATTATATTTGCGCGACTACAGCAAAAAGGTTAAAAAAAAAAAAATTGTATTGTTTTTAATTGATTTAAAATAAATTTTAATATGTAAAAAAAAAAAAAAAAAAACAAATGCAATATAAATTAAAAAATTCTATTTATATATATATATTAAGTTTTAATAAAAAAACAAAAAAGATAGTTGCATTTTTTTTTTTAATTATATAATTAATTAATTATTATTTAAAATAAAACTTTTGATATATTGTTAAACAAAATAAAATTTAAATTTTGAAATATACCAATGTAATAGTATCTGTGTATCCCTTGCCGGACTGGAAGGTTTTTTTTTTTTATTTTTATTTTTATATATTTTGATTATATATAAATAATATATATATAATAAAATGCATAAATTCATTTAATATCATATTTTTGTAATTTTGTCCCATTTTTATTTTATTGTTTTTTTTATTTAATTTTTTATTTTTTTTTTTTAAATAAATAGAAAAAGAAAGAAATGGAAAAAATTGTAATTAATTTTTTGATATTATTAATAATGAAAAAAAAAGTAAAATAAAATAAAATTTTTTTTTTTTTAATTTTATCATTTTTCTTGATTTTTTTAAGAAATAATAAATATGGTGAGAGATTTTAAAAATGAAAAATGGAAAAATTAGTTTTTCGTTAGAAAAGTGAGATAGTTGCCTATTTTAAGGCGTTTTTTTTTTTTTTTTTTCTTTAACTCTTTATAAATTTTGATAAAAAAATGTAATTTGTTTTCATTTAATTACTTCAAATAACGAAAACAATTTTAAACTTAAAACATTTATTATCTATTGTATCAAAAAAATATATTTATAAAAACTAAATCAATTCTCCGAAAATAACTTTTCCATTAAAATAATATTTTAAGTAAAATTTAACAAAAAAAATTTTAAATATATTTATTTTCTTATTTATTAAAAAGAATAAAGCAATAAATTCTACTTATTTTTTTTTAAAGATATTTATTCTATTTTATCGACAAAAAAAAAAAAACATTATTGAAAAAAAAAAGTTTTTTTACCATTTTGTTTTACGGAACCATGTTGTTCACTGCCAAAGATATTTGATGCCATATGATTTTTAACTGTACGTGGTGTATGTTGTACATCATCACCAAATAATTGGCTGTTTCCACCACCTGGTGGTCTGAGTACTCTGAAAAAAATAAAAATAAGTAAAATTTATTAGTTTAATAAAAATCTAAAGTCTAAAAATTTTTTTAGTTATATTTTATTGAGTAAATACATATATGTAATGAATATTCTGTAGTAACAAGGTCAAGAAATAAAGGGAACAAACAATAATAAAATATATTTTGACTAGCTGCCTCTTAGTTATATTAATGATCTTCCGAATACGATTTTAGAAATTTATTCTTCCTAGTATCCTATATATAAATGATATAGAGTGTTATGATCTTCTTTTGAAATAAACATTCATATGCGTTCCCCAAAGTTGATAACTCATATGAGTACGATCTTGCCAATACTAAATTTTTCTTAATCTTTTTTTTACAAAAAATCATTCTCATATTCTTATCGCATAAACTAAACTGTACATTTGTATGAAATGCCCCATTCTAAAGTTAGGTTTAAAAGGGAGTGGTTTTTTTATTGCCAATCCTAAATTTTCCTAAAAATTATTCCCAAATCCTTTTTCGAAAGATTGGTTTAAGGCCTCATTTTTAAGTTAGGTTTAAGAGAGCTGATTTTTGTTGGTAGAAGAATTTTGTTATCTATAGAAGAATTATGTTCCTCATGAATCAATTCCTTTGGATACTTTTTGCAGTTTTCCGCCGACACAGGAAAACAAATAATGAAGAAACTTATCTATAATGTGTCATTCTTTTATACCCCATTAATAATATTAAAAACAATAACAGTGTTAATTATCTTTTAAGATTTAAGTTCTGTCAGTTACAAAATTTCTTTACAAAGTTAACGATACATTGTATGTAATATGTATTTATGAAAATTGTCTTTAAAATAAATGTATAACTCCTCTGTATAATTACTTTAAAATCAAAAAAATATCTTTCATCAATAATTGAAATATAATAAGATGAATAAGATGGTAATATTTATAAGGAAAATCCATTAAGTGGAGAAGATTATCTGCAAATAGTATAAAATAAATTATTTTTTATTTTTTTTTTTTATAATATATGAAATGGTTTGAAATATGTACATGTACTTTTTTATTTTTAATTTATTTAATTCACATATAAGCAATAACAACAAAAAAAAAAGAAAAAGAGATACCATTTTTTTATTTTCTGTTTTTCCTTTCAATTTCTCATTACCTCAGAATAATCAAACATAATACTATTGTTATTATTATTGTTGTAAGTTAAGATGAGGTAATAAAAAAGATACAAAAACTACAAAAAAAATAAATATGAAAATTGAAATGTTTTTGATTACCATCACTATTATTTTGGTTTTTTTTTTTTTATTAAAATATAAAACTTTATATTTTGTATTACTTTTCCATTATTATGCCTTTTTTTTTTAATAACTTTTCTTTAAATTCATTTCAATTCATTTATGATTATGCTGTAATTTATATACAATTCCACTTTTGTTTTTTTTCACTATGGCAATAAAAAAAAAAAACGATGACCAGGTAAGAAAAAACTACACATTGTTATGTTATTTCATAACAGAAAAACCGAAAAAAAAAAACAAATGGTAACAGAAAAAGAAGTATTAAAAGATTAAAGAAGACTATATTACTTCAAATCACAGCACATTGAAGAAATAAAAATGGACCATTCCTTAGAAAAAAGATTAACAACAAGAAAAAAAAAAAATATATAAAAAAAAAAAGATTAGGTATATAAAGTACATTTTTTATTTATATTGTAGTAAAATTTTACTGATATGCTTACGCTACTGGTTTACCTGTGCACCAGAAAAAAAAAAAATTAATATCGGGAGGCTTCATTTTCATCTAAATGTTCTTAAGAAATTGGGACTCAAAAAAAAAAAAAAAATTAAAGGTAAATTACAATTTGATAAATGAAAGATACATAAAATATTATATTAAATTCAAGAAGTTATTCTTAAATCTTTTCCTCCTTCTGAAAGAATTTAATCTGATAACATTCGGGAATTGAATTTTTGGAATGTGATCCATATTATCAAAAAATGGTTATTGCGCGTAGTTAGGAAATTTCATTAAAAATTGTCGTCATCTTTTGAATAAATATTTGTGATTCAAATTGAAATCAAAAAAAAAAAACTGTGAATAATGATCATAAGATAGAAATCATGACTTATGGATCAGAAAAATCAAAATTGTAATGTTTAGGATTTTTTTTTTTGTTTTGTGTTTTTCATAAATAAAAAAACGTTAGTTTCGAAGATTTTTCAAAAAAACAAAACCTCAAATACAATTTCAATTTATATTTTGATGGATTATAAAAAAAAACAAAAAAAACAAAAATAAAATGCAAGATAAAAGAATTTAAAAGAAAAATTTTAATGGTTATAAAGAGAAACTGGTCACAAATCTTTATTTACCTTTAGTTACACCAAATTTTTTTTTTTTTATATTTATGAGGGATACACTATATGGACAACAAAAAATAATAAAGTAAAAATGTTGATTGCATTCTGATTAAGTATATGTATCTTGAATATTTTTTTTTTTTTGATATTTTATTATTGTGCTTTTAATGTTAAAGGTTTTGGGTTTAAGTATGTAAGACAGAAATAAAATTAAAAAGAAAAGTAAATTTAATAATTAAAGTTTAACTGTATTTTGTTTGGAGTGCTTTTTTTTTATCTGAAATTATGATATCGACGATTTCGGAATTTTTGGTAATAAAAAAGAAAAGCCATGAACTTAAAAATGAGGAGAAAATATAATATAATATAGATAGTACTTGTGTTATCATATTTAAAAGGAATTAATTTATCATAATGCTACTTTATACTGTTAAATTTTTTCATTAGTAAATATGTATAAAATGATTTTAAGTCGATTTCTTTATATGCAAAGATGCAAAAGTTTTTTTTTTTTTAAATTTTAAATTAAATTTTATTTCATTATCATTATTATAAACATTATAATCCGGTTAATGAAAAAAATTAATTGTTATTTAAGGTAATTATTTATGTTGACAGGCAAAAAGATTGAGTAATTAATTTTTTTTTTTTTTTAAGAAGTTATTTTCAGTAGATAATGTAGATACTGGAGTTGAATTATTAATTAAAAAAAATTTCAATAATTTATTATTTATATTTAAAGCCGATTTCCTTGAATTATAAGAATAAAAAGAACATTGATTATTTTATTTTTGTATGATTAAAATGATATGTAGGTATTAGCGTAATTCTTAAGATAATGGTATATGTAATAAGTTTTAACTTGAAAGAACAATTAAAAAATTTATAATATATAAATTTTAAATTAATGAAATTAATTTTATTTTACAAAATAAATTACATGTAATTTTAATAAATAATACCAATTTTTACCATTAAGAAGAAGTAATTTAAAACAGAACCTATAATTGAGAAATTGTTGTTAATGGTATAATAAAACATACTGAAGCCTGAAGTCTAATCAATACGATACAGCATTGTCGTCCTAGATTGTCAGCATTGAATTTCGCATAACAAGTTCAATGAATACGACATTTTCATATAATTTAACAAAATAAATAACAAAACAAATGAGATTTAACAAAATCAAATTTTTATTTATTATGATTTTGAATTGTTAAAATGAAATGTCGTACTGCGACAAACGGTAAGTTTTGAATTTTCATCAAACTTTCGTCCCCGACTTTGTCGTGTTATACTATTTGTTATGATGACATTTAAAGAAATGTATTCAAATCTAAACAAATGCATGACAATCTCGTGTCGCATTGATTGGACTTCAGGATTGATGATTTTCTATGACTTTGAATATGAGTAAGCCTTAAGAAAAACTCTAGTATCACGTTTTTTGTAATGGTATTATATATAAATATAAGATTTTAAGATTCAAAATTCGAGATATACTGAGATTAAACAAACAACTTGGGATATTTTGCAACTGTACAACCAAAAGTTTTATCTAATTAGCGAATTTCCCAAAGGTATATTATACAAAAGAAGAAGGATTTCTTTGTAATAATTAACAAATTATAAGTATTATTTTATACTAGACCTTATAACACATTAAAAAATTATAAAAGTAAAATATATTTATATTCAAATTTTTAAAAAATGCTAATTTACTTTTTTTCATTTCAGCATTTTTACATTTTTATTTTTTTTTTTTATTTTCATTAAATGCCCATGTAATTTTTGTGGCTGTAATCGATTTCAAAATGATTTCATAAAATAGGAATTTAAAATAAAAAAAAAATATAGGTAGAACGTATTTGCCAGAAAATTGGTGAATGAAAATGAAAATTGATGAATTAAAACAAAAAACAACTTAATGAAAAGAAATCATATATCAGCACTATATCTTTTGCGTTCCTTTTACAGACTAAACTATTCTTTTCTACTTCCAATTACACTAGCCTTTAAAAAAGAGTAAATAGAAATACATATGGTCATGTTAAATTAGGGTTTCATTTACGAACCAATTCCCAAATACTCTCAGCTACTCTTTTCGTAAAGGAACGTAGACAACGTAATACATTCAGATATATATTACAATATATAATAAATAAATTCGTATATAAATTAACTTATTATAGTTAATTAACAACCCATTTTTCTACATTAATATGATTCCTTTTCTTTTGTCTCTTGAAATGTTCATACAACTTAAAAAAAAAAAAATTATTTTCTTTTCCTTTAATATGTTGTGAGATATAATAGTGATGATATTATTTATATGTACATATATAATGTATATATATTATATAATAAAACAAATTTTTTTTTTTATTCAAGTAACACTTTGCATTGCGCCATATTAAAGCATGTTAAAAAAGCGTGTCAATGTAAGATTACATTCTTGTCTGCATCCCACTTAATTTCATTTCCCACATTAAAAATTTCAAAAAAAAAAAAAAAAATGAAAACAAAGAAGATATTTTCATCCTACAAGTATATAAATGATACCTTAACCTACATTTGAAAATTGAAAGGATATGCTTATTTTCATGCATCCTACATAAAATTTATTTTATCATAAGAAATTTATTTTAATTATTTTAAAAATTTTACATAAAGAAACAACAAATCTTTTTTTAATATTATTATGTTCTTTAATAATTTGTGAACGATTTTCTTCAAATTACTTTCAGATTTTTAAGGTTAACTTTTTTATAACTTGTTAAAATCATACAAACTCAGTTCACATTTAACTGCCGTCACCAATATGATAATATACAAATCTTTGACTTTGATTTATGGTTGCTAATTTATTGGTACAACAAAAAAAAAAAAAAAAAAACTTTATTAAATTTCAGATAACAGAATTCCGAGGTGTAATAAAAAGAAAGAACAAAATAAAAAAAAAAACATTTACATCAGTTCCTGTCTGTTTTTGTTTTTTTATTTTTATTTATTTTTTATTTTTTTAATCAGCCATTCGTCGTCATCATAATGTTCCATTTTGCATCTCATTTTTTTTTTTATTAGCCATATTCTTGTGTAATATTTATATAAATTTAAAACCTTAAATTTTTTTTTTTATGTTATTTTATACGAATAATCCTGATTATTAAAAAGACAAAAAACGTTCATACATGAATAGATTTCGTCACACTTGATTTCGTTCATTCGTTTTTGTTCCATAATATAAAGAAAAATTCTCTCATATTGTAAAAAAAAATTAAAAAAAATAATCAATTTTTTCTTATATTGCTATAATAATGCCAACATTTTTCTTTTCCACCAGAAATCTTTAATTCTACAAATAACAAAAAAACAAAAAACATTTAACCGTATTGAATTTGATATCTATTACATTTTTAGAGCCAATGAAAAAGTTGTTGTTGTTGTATTTAGCATTAAAAATTTACAAATTATTGTAATAAAATTTTTTTTTATACTCCACCTATTTTTTTTTTTTTGATCTTCTATTTTATTCAGGATGATATTTTCCAACCTCATAAAATCATCTACTTATGACTGCTCCTTAATTGCTAAATACAGGCATTGTTAATAATTTATTATTACAAGAAATCCGAAACTCAATTTCCAATATGAACATTTTTTAGAAGTTTCCTTTTAAGGACTTTAAACAGAAATTTAAATGTAATATAACATCATTTTGTACACTTTTCATTTGCATTTACAAAAACCACGATTTATAAAGTTTTATGTATAATTAATTGTTTGGTGCAAAAAGCCCTATTTATAAGAAAAACTTCCAATAATCTCTATTTAAGAGAAAGAAATGAAAATATCTTGTAAAGTTGCAATTCAATTACCATATAGTAAGAATAATGTAACTCAGAAATTTAAGTCCTTATAATGGATATTTATCATCTTACTGTCTATAATCAAATATTTTAAGACATCATATTTCATTTTTTTTATTAATTATGCTTAAACTAACGCGTCAGTAATCATTATACTCTAAATCTGTAGTGGAACTTCAAAACTTAGAAGGAAATATTCGACAAAAGTTAAAGTTAAGCTTCCTTAGATGTATGACACGATTATACTACTCTGGCGAAAAAAATTTTGGACGCTTCCCAGATCCATTTCAGAGAGTTCATTTAAATCTTGGAAAAAGAAATTATCGAAATATTTCCATCTTTTTCTAGACCGACTGGAACAGGTATGTGCATAAAAAGTGAAGTATTTTCTTTAGTGTCAATTCCTCTGAAAAATCATTAACTTAAAATCGTTAATTATAATTCCTCTGAATTATAATTAACTAAAATACAGTTAAAATCTTTTTGACTTCATTAATGAATTTTATTTATCATGTAATCCTAATTGTTCTGAAAACCAAAAAAAAAAAAACATTAAAAAAAGGGAATCAACCAACTAATGGACGGATAAAATAAATAAATGTGATTATTATAATTTTTATCTTCCTTTTATACCAACTATAATTCGTCACATATAATTAAAAGTTAATCAGAAAATCAGTTAATCAACCGTACAGGAAAAAAATACAAAATTTAATACAAGTAAAAATCTTAAAAGAAAATTTTTGAATTCGGAATTAAATCTTGAAACTTTTATTTTTTGTTTTGATTTAAGCTTTGTACAGACTTTTATTATGATCACAGAAAAAACACAATTAAACAAAGAAAAGGTAATGTTAAATGTAAAACTAATCAACAAAACGAATTCCTCTATTCATCATGAAATGAAAAGAAAAATATAATCAATATCAATTGATAACAGTACCGACATCTGTTAACATGGAACTGCAACTAATAGTATCATTCTTTTTATTATTTTTCATTATTAGCGAATCAAAACATGTATGTGTGTTTGAATGTGTTATGTATTGTGCAAAATAACAAAATGTTAAACGAAATTTTTTTTTTTTTGAAGAATCGATAACTTTTCTTTTAAACATATGTATATACTAAAAGAAAAAATTGAAAAATCTTTGTTTAATTGGCTGGTTGAAAATCAGGTATCCATCCGATAATAGAAGATGATCCATTGAGTTAAACAACAAAAAAAAAAAACACTTTTCAGTTATATTTAGTGGTTTTCTTTTGTTTAAGATATAGGGGTTTACACCTGTTTTGTTCCTTATTTTACCAGTTTAGTCCAGTCCAGTCAACCGAAGCACAGTTTCTCTTTTTTTTTGTTTTGTTTGTTTTTTTTTTTAAATAAAAACTGTGTTATTTTTGATTCGATTCGCGTTCTTTTGATTTGCTAGATAATTTTATAGATCCCATATATTTTGTATTTTGGTGTTTTTTTTTTTATCCTAAAACCTCTTAAAAAAAAAAAAGCTTTTCTCTTTTTCTCATTTTTACACCGAATAATCACCATGTTCTATTAATTTAAAATTAAGAAAAACCTAAAATGTAATATGTAAACACCTATAATTTTGTGTTAAGTGTGGATTTGATTTTTAACAGGTGATTTGTTACGCAGGTGTATAATTTTTTATTGTATCTGATATGATGTGATGTGATGTGATGACTTTTGAAATGAATTAAATATCGCTAATTTCAAAATTTAAATGTAAAGATTTTTTTTGTTTTCAAAAAATATATAAAAAAAAAGGGTTATATTAAAATCAGTTTAAAATCATTCCTCCTATTGTTAAATTTTTTGTGGTAAATGGAGATGCTAAATTTCACCATCGTCATCCATTATTTGAAATGATATGTAATGATGATGAAAAAAAAAAATTTCAAAACTGGATTAAAACAAAAGAAAAAAAATTTTTTTTTTTATGTGGTTAGAAATTGGGTGATGGGTGTTGTATACCTATCTTTTTTTGCGGTCACGGGAGTTTAATTAAACGTTTCCAATAATTGGGATTTGGGATTTGTGATTTTGTTTTTTTTTGTTGTTTTTCATCGGAGTTAAATTTTGTTCTTTTCATTATCCCATGTCAGATTTCAATTCGTTGCATGTACGCAATTAATTTTCATGTATGTTGTAATTTTATTTTTTTTTTTAAGATATAAAAATTAGGATCATTTATTGGTAAAATAAGTTAAATGTTGTTTTAATTATATATTAAAAAAAAATATGTTAAACATTGATGATGAGATATAATAATATTTAACTTTCACTTATGAAAAATATGAGGGTGGACCAGAAATTTTGTAAAATTTTTGGAACAATTTTAATTTTTTTTTTTTTGTATCACATTTACATTAATTAAAGGTTTTATAAAACACATACATTTTAAAAGATAATACATGTGTTAATATGACTTTATAAGTTAATTATCTATATTGGATGATCAAAATTGTTTTTTTTTTGAAAATGTTGAATTATTATGTATTTATTATATATACCAAAGAAATGGAACTTTTAGAAATGTTATTAAAATTAAGAAACTCCTTTAAATCTCCTTTCTCCTTTAAAACTCTTGTAATTTAGAAATGACACAGTTTGTCTGATATTCAGTTTCTGAATAGTATAGTTGATGATTGATTTTAAATTCATTAAAATAATTTTATTTTATTTAAATATCAATTAATTAATATTCAATTAAAATTTATCAATGTTTACCTATAACAGAGAAATTAAAAAAATATAATTTATATTTTCTTTCATTTTAAACTATATAAGTAAAAGTTTAATATAATAAATGTAAGTTTTCTTCCAGAAACTTCCAAATTTACATTGTTGCCTTTTAATTTCTATGTTTATACCCGTACGATAGGATCGGGTATAATAAAATTACTCCTCCGTTTGTAACACCTCGAAATAAGCGAGCTAGATATACCTTCAAAGGTATGGATCGGATCAGAAAAAAATTCTAAGACTTTTGAGCCATGTCCGTCCGTCCGTCCGTCCGTCCGTCCGTCAGCACGCTAACTCAAAAACTAAGAAAGCTAGAATCTTGAAATTTACACAAAATATTTTGGGAGTAATTTGTAGGTTCCCTATTTTTTTTGGTTGAGTTTGGACCAAGCCTTAGGGTAGCTCTCGAACACCTAACTTTTAGATCCCCACATTTTTTTTGCAATAGAGCTATGAAATTTTAACTACTGATAGATCTCACAAAAATATTAATTTTATTTTTAATAACTTTTTTTTGTAGCCCCACCCGTTACGGAGCTACAGCTTCCCAAAGGTTCAAAAAAGCTCTATATTTAAATTGTTATAGCACAAGTTGTATAAAGTATATCTTCATTTTGAAAACGCCAAACGATTACTAATTTCATTAGCTTTAAAAGTATATATACAATAAATATATATTTTTGGCACACGGTGTCTTAATTTACCGTTATGCGAAACTCAAATTTTGCAAAATTCTTTAACCCATCTTCTAAACGGTTAAAGTTGGAAACTTGAAATTTTGACAGAAGTTAGATCTTTGAAAATTAGTATGAGTCATTTCAGAAATTTTTTTTGTATCACCCCCCGTTTAGGAGCTGTAAGGGGTCAAAAACTGAAAATTCCCTATTTTGAAACACCTGTAACTTGAACACCTGTTAAAATTTTTTTGAAGTAATACACAAAAATTAAAGCTTCAACATTATACTCTTATTTCTGTTAACAACTTTTTTTAATAATATAGGGTTACTTTATAATTGACGAAAGTGTTACTTGATTTTTTCAAATTTTCTAACAAATTTCTTAAAGAATTTTTTGCATTTTGTTTTACTCGATAATTTGAAATTGTTGAGGATATAATGCGTAGTACATAAAAATGTAATTAAATAAACAACATAACGGTTGCTTGAAGAATTTTTATTTGTATGATATTGATATATATACATACTTATATAATATCATGTTTATTTACATATCGTATATGTCACTGGTGAATGAATGATAAGAGTATAGATGTATATTATATAGCGCCGTATTTACATACATATATGTATTTTATTGTACTTATAAGAAATTATTCTGTCAGTGGAATATTTAAATATAATATAATATAATATTTAAAATTATATTTACTATTTTGTACTAAGTAAATTTAATATACATTTACCGCTTAGTATTAAATGGTACTATAGAATATTTGAAAAAGTTTTGGATTGATAATCGTTATGTGGAAGGTTAGAATCTGCTTTTGAAGAATGTACATATAAACATATAGTTTGAATATATGTACAACCCATAGTTCTAGAAATTATAAAATTCACCCAAATTATTTTAAAATACTAAAATATTAAAAAAATAATATTGTAAGCAGAGTGACAGGCTGTGAACATACTAACGGTTCGTACGGGTATCTAAGAGTTGACAAAGTCAACTGTATTCTTCCTCGTTTTATTATATGTTATATGAATATTGTATTATAAAAGTTTTCTTTATTATAAAATATTTTCCTACTATTTATTTTCTTTTTTACTATATAATTTCTTTGTTTATTACTAATAAAAAAAAAAAAAAACCATAATAATTCGTACCATTTTGAACCGAAACCCAAAATATTTCTTATAGCTCCTTCCAAAAAAAAAAAAAAATAAATCTATTTTTTTTTAAAACAAACTACTAAAAAAAGTAAGTCAATATTTTAAATCTAAAATATAATCTATTTTTCCTTTTTGTTTTGTTATTTCTATACATATATATATGAATATTGTTAAATAATCAGAATATATTATATACGCTATGCTTAAATTTTCTATTGAATCTTTTCCAAAAATAATCCTTTTTTTGTTCTTTTTCTTGGTTTAATTTTTGCGTGTCAACTAATTTTTCTTTTTACCGTTTCTTTTCGATTCGATTCTTTTGCAATCTTTTTCTTTTGCAAAACAGCAACTGAAATAATTATTTCTAGGTCAAAGTTACCACATATTATTACAAAACAAACCGGGGGATAAAAGAAAGAAAAATAAATAAAAAGAAAAATAAATAAAAATAAATCGAAAGGATAAATTTAATATTCTATAATAAGATACTATTTTAAAATATAAATAATATACGATAAGATAATAATTTTCAAGGTATGCGAATATTAAATGTGGTAGACATTATAATTTATCTATAATATATGTATGTAAAATATTTTATAAGGAAGGAAAAGATCCGTCGTCTATACATAAAAACAGAAAAAAAAAAAACATGTGTAATAATAATAATATATAAATTAAAATTTATTACGAATTTATTGACTTTGACATTAAGAATTTATGTTTAATTTTAATTTTAGATTTTTTTACCAAAAATTATAAAGAAAAAAAAAAAGCACCAGAAAAAAATTTTTTTTTTTTTTATATTTACACAACTTTCAAACCGAAATTTCTAGTGAAAAAAATAAAATATACAATGAAAACATCTGTGATGTAATAAAATTACATTTAGTATTAGATTCCAATATAAGAATCATTCAAAATTGGGTCAACATGAGACTTTGGTTTTTTTTTTTTTAAGTTTCTAATTATGTTCTATAGATTTTTGCTTGTAATGTATCATGTTAAAAAACACATTCGTTTTAGGGTTTAATTAATTACATGTTGAAGTTATAATTATAATAATTACAATTAAAAAAGCGTAACAATAACAATATTAAATTGATATGGTTTTAATTGGGTAATTTGTATTTTATTAAAAAAAAAAACAAAAAAAATAGTGTACTACGGGGTTTTCTGAATCGATTTTGTTTTTTCCTTATTCATTTATAAAGAATTTATGAAAATAAGCAGAAATGTAGAAAAGATCGCATCGAAACAATAACTATAATATCGAATTTATTTAATCCTTTAAATCAAAAATATATGGTTCTGTACAGATTATATTTTTATATGAACTCATAAATTCAGTATACAAAACTATTTAAATAATTTAATAGGAATTATTATCTTTAAAATCATATTTTATATTTTTTACGCAATTAAAAATGCTTCAAAAGATTAAAATATTAGTTTTTATGGATTTGAATATTGATTTTATTTAATCGTTAAATCAGTGTAATTAAAATTTAATATATTATGAAATATATTATAGTACGATGTGTAGTAATACATTAAGTTAAGTAATATCATTACTTAACTTAATGCTGCAGCTATTATAGGCTTTTGGTTTATATAGATAAGATATTCTCTGCTTATTATTCAACATTGATTTTGCGCTAAAGTTATTTTAATTTAATTGTAATTTGTTCAATTAAAATTAGCGCAAAAAGACATCAAAATAATTTTTAATACAATATGAAATCTAATAAAAATTGTTTTAAGATACTTTTATCCAATAATAAAAATTCGATAATGTTTTAATATAAATTCTTTTATTAAAAACATTTGCATGATATGATAAGCTTATATCTAATTTACTTGACTAAAGTATCAACTTATAGAAATGCCTAATGCTTTAATCATCGCAGTTTATATTGTGTGGAAATCTTAATTATTTATTTGTTTACTAAAATTGAAATTTATTGATAAAGCAATGGATTAAATAATATTAATTTTCATTTCCCAATAAATCACTGTTTATGTGCTCACTAATTTCCATGTAAAATCTTCTGAAACTTAACTAATATATCATAAACTATACGAAAACCATTTTAATTTATATATATTTTTTTTAGCTTTAAATGATTTTTTTTTTTGATAAATCGACCATCATGATATCAAATTACTCTTACACTAATGTATTAATCGATTATTACACAAAAACAAAACTTGCATAAAAGAGATGGCTTATATTTTTTTTTTTTTGATGATGTCACATTGTCAATTAATTCAATATGAGGAACTAAATTATTAAATTAACCTTATAGGGAAAATAGTAAAAACAAAAATAAAAAAAGAAGTTATTGAAAAGCTTGAGAAAAAAACTTAAAATATGATTTAATTCAAAAAAAATGAAAAGAAAAAAATTTAATCAAGCGGAAAAATATATTTTTTTTTTTCTTAAAATTTCTTATAGCAAATAATTTTCACTCTTTCACCATAAAAATTTCATAACTACTTTTTTTGTTTTTTACTTCTTCTAAATCAATAAATAACTTAATTATTTCTATCATGATGATGTGAAATTGGAGGTACCAACTATTACATACAAAAAAAAAAAAATGACATGTGCGCCTATATCTTTTAAAAAAACGCTATCACACATCAATCAAAAATGTGAACAAAAAAAAATAAAAAGTAGTGGTTACTGGACATTAATTTAAGCAGCAGCTTTCTTTAACTTCTTTAAGTATTTATTATATATAGGTACGGTACCATCTTTAAATAAATTTAAACAATCCGTCAACTTAACAGACATAATAAGTCAACGTCAAACTTAAAACTCTACTATAATTTAAAGAGATGATTTGATGATGAAGTTAGTTAAGTTAACAGCCATCAAAAGGCATTATTACAAAAAATAAAAAATAAAATTTCTTTCACTCTTAATCATAAATTTCATAAATTAGCAAAATTGATAGATTTATTACTAAATCATTATTAAACTTCTAATAACAATAAAAACAAAAAAAAAAAATACAATTTTGAAGTATGTATATAGTCAACAATAAATTCGATGAGAGCGTGCGAACACAATGTTGACGATGTATTGATTGTTGAAATAAAAAAAATTACCTGTCAAAAATGTGAAATTACTGAAATTTTACTATAATTTTTGTATTGAGACAAAATAAATTATATACATTGATCTTAATTTCAGTTGATAATTATAGTTATTTTTAGTATGTATGTTAGTTTAGGTTCATTAACAGGTTGCACACTTCTCGATCAGAAGCTTTTAAAAAATAATTAAGAAAAATTAATTGATTTTTTTTTTCATATGAAAATACCAAAAATAAAAATACCTTCGAAAATTCTTTATTTTTTATCACATTATTTTTTATTATTTTATAGATTTGAAATCTTAAAATAAGAGTTTTTTTTTTTCTTTCTTTATTCCATCATTTATATCCACAAAAAAAAAAAAAAAAAAAACTACAAATATAAAAAAAAAATCAATGTTTAAATCTGAGATCAAGTATAAAATAAACACTGCTCAATGGCTAATGGAAGCACTGAAAATTAAACGGTGCACAGCTTTGAAAAGATACAAATCAATATTAATTTATCTTTTTCAAGAAAATTGAGTTTCGCCGTAGAACCAGAATTTTTTTTTCAGTGAATAGAAAAAAAAAACTGATATTTAAAGTTAACATAGGTTAATAATTACCCTAAATACTGACAAATACATTATAAAAATCCATAGTAAAGTAAATGTACACAAATCAAAAAAAAAAATGAAAATAAAAAAAAACAAAGAAACAAAAAAAAACAATTAAAACGGAATTTAACGCACAAATGCATTAATATAGATTTTGTTTGTTTTTTTTTTGTTTTACAATGTTACAACAATGGGAAAATTGTTTTTTACTTGTTTTTTTTCTTTTTTTTTTTTTTTGTTAGGTTGTAAGTTAGGCATTGAATGAATTTAAATCTGAATGTTATTTATATGAAATTTTCCCATGATGCAGATGCTTGAATATGTCAAATTCATTCAATTTACTCATTATACATTTTCATATAAATGTTGTCTATATATACACTTTTGGTCCATAGCAGTTAATAGACTCGCGGTTTTTTTTTTTATTTTTTTTTCATTTTCATAGAATTGTATATTATATAGGAAAACTAAATAAAAAAATTTTAATTATACACGCGCGCAATGCACTTAAACTTAATAAGTTTTAATTTATTTATTTATTTTTTTTTTTCATCTATTATTTTTAGTGAAAAATAGAATGAAATGAAACATTACAAAATAATAATGACTTTCACATAGAAAATGGCATGTAATTAAAATGATTAAAATGAAATTTAAAAATTTATTAAATAAATGATTTGAAATCTTTGTTAGAAACAAAAATAAAAAAAATAAAAATTAGTTTTAATGTTTTAATTTAATGTTAATTTAAATGAAAGTTTAAATAAATGCAATATGTATTTACAAAATTCTTTTAAATGAGAAAATTAAAAAAAAGTTGCAATTATTCATTAAATAGGTCAAAAATTATTTAGAAGAAATAATGAAATTTTAATGAAAAGTGTTAGTGTTTTTCTTTTTTTTTTTGGGTAAGCATTGAATTTTTTTAAAATACCAGATAAAATTAAAAAATACTTTTTCGAATTGATATCTAATATTAAAAATAACAAGAAAGAGTGTATACTTGACTTTGTCAACTTTAGGACCGCCTGCCTCCCCGTACGAATATGGGTTATATTGTTACCATAAAATTTAATCAACTTTTACAAAATTTCAGATATTCGACTAAATTAAGTATCACAAGATATATTTATATAAATTTTTGGAGTTTTTTCACAGTTATCCGAACCTGATTCTCTAGGTCTAGATGAACAACATTTTGTAGAAGTCGTCGGCATAAGACGACTTTTTTTTCGCAAAATTTCAAATACCTAGCTTTGATGATATAGACATTGAATTATTTTCATATAAAAAAAAAAGAATTTTTATGGCAGCTACCCGAAATTGCGTAATTTTAATAACGAAAATAATAAATTTACAAAGATGAAATGGTAAAAATTTAATCCTAGCTATTTTATTTTTTGAGTTACCGTGGAAATGAATAAACAGATCGACTTAATTTAAATTTAAATCAACTTAAGAATTTCTTCATTGTTCGGGTTTAAAGTTTTTTACAAGTTTTCAATAAATGTTTTACTGTAGAATTGCAATATTCGTATAGTTAGAAAAGACTTTGAATAGTTTCAACGCGCATGTAACATCTGTCTTTATTAATTGTCATTCCTTATTTGTTTGTTTTGAATACTAACCACAAGAAGAATAGTTTTACATTGAAATTTGAACCATCTTAAATACTTGTTACCAAAATAAAGCAACGTGAAATTTTAATTTAATTGATCCCCCATTTTTTTTCTATTATAAAAAATTCTTAAGAGAATCATATTATTTTACAAGCAAAATTTAATCCCAAAAATGATACGAAAAAGTTAAAAGAACTGGTGCCTTACTGCGTAGTGATACTTTCGCTAAACGAAAATCGCTTTCGAAAATTTGGAACTTTGAAAATTAAAAATAGTAGGGTTGCGTATGGCTAATTAAAATTTTTGATACTGGTGCCTAACTGTGTAAGCATTATATACTATAATATATTAATTATATATATATAATAATTATAATTATAATAATTATATATATTATATTATATAATTATATATATACATAATTATATATTATATTATATAATTATATATATATATAATTATATATATATAATTTAATTATAAAAAATTTAATTTTGTACTCGCAACCCTGCGATTTTCAATCTTCAAAGTTCCAAATTTTCGAATGCGATTTTTGTTTAACGAGAGTAACGGTACGCGGTAAGGCAATTTTGACAATAGAGTCGTCAACATCACATATCCTTTGAATTAATAACAAACAAAGAAAAGTAATTTCTTTATTTCGGAAACTATTTATTATGTTTAAAAAATAATGTAAGATCAAATATCTAATCAAATTATATTTTAAGAGTTTTTGAGACACAAAGGTTTTCTTTAAAGTGCTCTCATTCTTTTTCAATACTATCATGATTAATACAAAAAAAAATTTAAATACAAAAGGAAATATTATTACAACTAAAACTCAGCTAATTTGTGACTATACAAAAAGACAAATTCTATATAAACCAACTTTTTATGGTTACAATACAAAAAACAAAACAAAATTTAACTTACTGAAATAAAGATTAAAGATTCGATTCGATTCAACAAAAAACAAAAATTATAACGAAAAAGAAAACATTTTTATATAAATTTTTTAAATGAATGACATGAAGTAAGTAATTAATTTTGATTGGCTGTAATCAAAAATATTTTAAATATTTTAAAATAAAATTCCAAAAATTTATTCACCTAATTAAATTAATCCAAAAAATTTCCATAGAAATATTTTTTTTATATACCTATCGAACAAAAAAGTGGTGAAAGTAAAATTTTTTTTTTTTTTTTGGATTTTAATTTATACAAATTTAACACGATAAATATAATTTTTATGAATCAGTAATAATTAATTAATTTATTGAATGGTTATTATAATTTATTAACTATTTCACGCATATTTAAAAAATCAAAATAAAAAAAATTTTTTTGTTTTAATTATAAATTTTTGTAAATAAAGAAAAAAACAAGTGTGAACAAAATGAATTTTGTTAATGAATATTGATGAAGGAATAAATTTTAATATTTAATTTAATTGAATACATATGTATCTTTAAATTGTCATCACTTAAATCTTTTTATAAGATTAGCTACATATACATTATGAATTTATTAGGGTTTAAATCTAAATGCCAAAAAAGTAAGTAACATACTATAAAATCCCTCTCTGAATTGGAATATATTCTACTTTAAATGTTTTATTTTTTAAGTATAGATCTTATAAAAATGATTAGAAAGTATTCTAGAGCTGGTTGCGCAAATCAGACACACTTTTTTCAGAATATATATAAGTATATAATGTATTATCAGCGAGATTTCAAATTAGGTGCGATTTTACAGTTAGTTACAAAATCAGGATTTCAATAATTTTTTAAGCGAAGATTTGGGGATAAGAGATACTTCCAGCAGGAAATATTTTGTACATTTTGATGTTTTTTTTTTTTTTTTTTGGCATTTTTTATTTTGGGATTTTTTATTTTGAGATTTTGTATTTTAGGAATTTTTTATTTTAGGATATCAGCTTTAACCCATTTATTTTATGTAAATTATTTGTTATATTTATTTATATTGTACATAATACATATACATATATGTTTAAAATACATCTTTATAAAGCATTAACTTCAACTAATATCTTCAACTTTTTGGTTTAGGTCAAACTATTTCAATAATTTATATTTAAATGTATTAAAATATTTTTAATGGTAAATAAAATAACTACAAAAGAAAAAAAAAAAATGATTTATGATTTTTATCAAAAATAAAAATTCACTTGAAAATTGTTACAAATGTTATTATCAAGTAACACTTTATTTCATAATATCTGACACTTACATACTCGTATATTAATGCTTTTGTATTTATCATTAATTTTTCGTTGAAATTTTAAATTATGTCAACTCATGCACTTAATTTTGTTAATTAACTGCGTATTTTTTTTTTTTTTTTTAATTTCTAATTTTATTGTTAGAAAGTCTTCTATATATAAATCTTTAGATACAATTTAAGTGTGATTTATTAAGTGCAAAAGGTACGACAAACAGATGCCGAAAGACTTTTTTAAATAATTTTAATAAATTCCAAAAGAAAAAAAAAACATTTTTAAATAACAGCAATAAAAACTCTTATTTAAATATGTAATAGTAAAAAAAAAAAAAATAAAAAGAAATTAATAGCAATTTCACTTTTTTCAATTTCATAATTAAAAAATAAAACAAATTAAAAAAAAAATTTTTTATATTGAAATAATTCACACAATTAAAATACATATACATATATTTTAACACTTTTAACAGAGAAAAAAAAAAAACATAACAATTTTTTTACATTAACCAACAATTTACAACATTTTTGGTTTATCTTAAATAACAGAATTATTGACATTTAACTTCAAAATATTAAATGTAAAAAACTCATCATAATTAAAAAAAAACAAATAAAAAATGTCTTCAACATACTATTGTTACATAATACAACAATTAATTAATAAAACATCAAAAACAGCAGCAGCAGTAAGTAGCAGCAGTAGCAACAATATAACAAAAAAAAAATTAATTAATTAACATTATATACATGCAACAATCATCAACATTCTCTTACAACAATTAAATGTTAAAGTTCAAATAATTTTTAAACAATTTGCGCATTCATCATGCTAAAAAAAAAAAAATTAAAGGGTATTTTTTTAATTATGTTACAATAACAATAATTAAATAAATTAAATGAAAAAAGTAAATGCCCTAATTATGTATAAATACATGTATTAATTAATATTAAGATTGCAGTTTTTTCTTTTTTTTCTTAACACTGTAATAAAAATGAATTTAAATAATAAATTTAAAATATTATTTATTTTAATTTATTACTTAATTTTATATTCATTTCATGTATGTAGATTTTAAGAGCTTCCGATTCTTTTCAAACTTTGCAGAAACATGCTTGAAAACAAATAAATATGTTTTATAGTTCGGGTTCTCGAAAACGACATTAAGCCAGAGTGTCAAAATATAGCCCTTAAAAGTTAATTTTTGCATTTTAAATTTTTTTATTATATTTGCTTATCTAAAAGGAATATTCACAACATTTTATACTTATCTGACAAGACAACCTAACAAGATTGATTTTCTAAAAATATACTTCCCCTCCCCCCCGCCCCCCTTTTGAAAAATTGTAAATAATTTAGTTACAAAATGGAAAAAATTCGACTTGTAGAATTATTTTTATTAATCATTAAAGAATCTAAGGACTAAATAACGGGAATTTTAAAAACTGAAGATAACTGCAATTTGCTCTTTCTAAAATGGGTTAACCCGTTAATATTACGAAAAATTTTAATATATCAGAATTTTATGAAATTATTTCTTTTATTAATATCCTTTTTTAATATCCTAAAAGATCTTAAGAGAACTTCTTTTAAAATATATTTCAAATTATCTTTGAAATATTAAAGTTCTACGTTGCACAAAGTCGTAAAATACATGATTAGCTCTTCACAGTTTAAAAACGCTTAAAAATCTAATGCCATTTTAAAAATAGGAACCACATTATCCCAGATTTCGTCAACGCAGATTTTATCTTTCAAAAGTTGATTTGACATTATCTCAAATTAAACTAAATCTTAAACTTAATTCTATATTATATTACAAAATGCTCCTATAGAATATCTAAAGTACCTATAGTATTGCATATATACAGGTTTATGTTATAATTACAAAAATACAAAGAAATTCTATTTAATTTCTTTTTAATTGCTCAAATAATATAATTCATCTAATTAAGGTTCTACTAAGTGTCACTACCAATTGTCCCTCCTTAAACAATTGAAAAATTCTTACTCTTCTTTTTAAGTCTATCAATGATGTTTTTTTATAAACATAGAATTTGATGAAAAGCGTGTATAATATCTATACATAAAATTTTAATTTTAAATTAAAATATAATGGTATTAAAATTTATTAAACCGAAATTCCGATATAATTAGTAATAATTTTGTTTTATTTTTTGACTTCTTGTCTACATTATTAAACATTTTTCAAAATGTTTAATAATGTAGACACTTCTTGTCTACATTATTAAACATTCATTAAACGCATTTTTTATTTCAATTAAATCTTTTCATTTTGTTTTTTTTTTTGAAGTTGCATTAAGCGTAATAAAATGTTTAAAATTTGGTATACCATTAAATGATATTTCAATCAATCACGTTACATCAGCAGTAGTTAAAAAATTTCTATTTGTCAGGCGTTCGGTTTTACCGAAAACAATAAAATTATATAAACTCATAAATTTTAAAAGCGGCATTGAACCCTTACTTTCCTGTTATAAATCTAAAAAACTAAAATAACATTTATAGTTCAAAATTTTGACATTTTATGCCATCACGTGTTACAATTTTATCGCAACAGGTTAATCAAATAAAACCGCAATACCGTATCATACAAAAAATTACAAAAAAAAAAACAACAAAATTGAATATATAGTGTGTAACGCTCAATCGTGCTCTGCGTACGTATTTTTGTTGTTCATCAAAATATGATTTACGCGGTTAACTGAAAAGAATGCAATGAGGAGAAAAATATGTGTACGTTCATAACTGTCATTCTATAAAACAAAACAAAAAAAAAAAAAAAGTGACAAAATTACATTTCTTTTTTTAAATTTTAGTTTTTTTTTTTATTGCAAATGAACAATGTGAAATCTGTTATAATGTCATTTAATAAGTTAAAAAAGGCAGTAACTGTTTTAATTTTAAAATTAATTTCGTCCAATTTATTTTAAAGAATTAATATATGTATTATGTTTATGAGCGAGGTGTTATACAACTGAAAATCCACCAATTAAATTTCTTTATTATAACAACTTAAATTCAAAATTATTTATGACTGCAGCTGAATGGTCGAAATAATGAATGGGTCGAATGCATAAAACTGAGCTTGAATTCAAATTTCGGTTCGGGTGTAGTTTTTGTTTGAAAAAGTGAGATTTGAATTTAAGCTGTTTTATGCATTCGGCCCAATATTAAAAAAAAATATATGTATTAATTAGAATTCTCAAAGAAGTTTTATAAATATGTCATATTAATTCACTTAACGTGAATGGCCTTTCTGCAAAATAAAGTTGTCAATCTAACTCACGAAACCATTTTCAAACCATGCAAGCTTAACAAAAAACTTTTATGGAACTTTACCATTAAATGTAATGAAAAAATAACCATTATTTAATTATTTTTTAATGAATTTTGAAATATTTAATCTGATAATACATCTGTTTTGCATCTCAACTTTATTTTTGACTGTCAAAATTTAAAAAAAAAAATTATTTTTTTTACCGGTTATTTTCGTTGGTTGGTTGTTGGTTGGTTGAACAACGCGCATAATTACCGGTATCATTTATTATTCTTATGATTAAAATCACATAAATTTTATGAATAATTCGTCAGTATGGATAATAACGATGATGGTGGAATTCCATCGATTCAAAATAAAGAAACAAAATTATGTACCTACTGAGGTTAATGAGGAAGAAGAACAACAGAATGAACGTGTATTACCTATTTTTACCTATTAAATTTACAAATAATAAAAAAAAAAAAACAAAATGAAAATGAAAATGGAAAATTGAATTTTTGTTTTTTTTTTGTTTTGAAGAGAACAATTGAAAAATTTGTTTTTTTTTTTTAATTTTTTTTCTCCTTTTTTATATTTTATTTTAAAATACAATAACAAGGGTTTGGCGAATACAACAAATAGGCTACCAGACAGATAGGTATATATTCACTACTACTACCCAGTTTTAAATAAGTTAGTTAATTTTATAAAAAGCAGTACAAAAGGAGCTTGACTTTTGTTACCAGATAATCTGATTAAAAAAAAAAACAGAAACAAAAAAAGAAATATTGAAAAAACTTTTCAACATTATTTTTCACAAACACTCAGAAAAAGCATTAAATTTGTAAACTTGTACATCTTTTAATGGAAGGTTCTTCTCAATCTTTTAAGAATAGGTTATCGGCCCTTTAAGAATGTGGTTTTATAAAATAGAAAATGCGATATCAGGAATTGAAGAACTAATAAGGGGGCTGGAAGAAAGTAGTGGGCGAAAAACAAAAAGTCAGTGATTGATTAAAGAAATTGATTAGCATATCTTTCATAATACTATAGACAACAGTTTATGTTAGTAGTCAAATTTTTCCTGCTTATGATAAATATATTAGAATTTTAAAAAATATTTTCTAGTCTTCTAATTTATTAACATTATAAAATCTTTTTTTTTTTTGGTGCATTTCCCTGACACAAATGTAAGCAAGGAAATTACACAGCTTTTTCTTTTCAGGCGTGGCTGTAAATGTTGTAAGGGGGAATTATTCTTACGAGGTGTGTGAGATTCGAACCCACACTCCCTCGGTGTTTTTATACGCTCTTATCCACTAGGCGACCGAGGCCTATGAAATTTTTTTTATTTTAACAGTTTCTGTTATTAATAACATAACATAACCTTAAATTACAAAACCATTGTTAGTTTTTTTTTGAGTGTATAAATATAGTATATAAACTTAATATGAACTCAATGCGTACATAATTTTTGACCTCTTCTTTATATATAAAAACAAAAAACACAAAACGTGTAGAACAATTTTTTTTTTTTTATATATAAGTTAAAAGAAAAATAGAGCAAAAGGTGAAGATATTTAAGGTGAAAAATAGAAAAGAAAATACGATTAAGTCATAATTTTTGTATTGTATTGTTTAAGTTTTAATAGTTATTTAGCATTTTTCTCAATACCCTTTCTCATATTTATTTTTTTTGTTTTATAAAATGATTAAGACATAATCGTTCAATTTTCATAAATAAAAATTTAATAATTTTGTGTAACTCAGTCATATTTACGCGATTGTTAATTTTAGAATAAAAAAAAAAAAACAGGAATAATAAAATTCGAAAAATTTCTTTTGAAAATTCTAAGGATATCATGATAATATGATATTGATGATATTTCCTTTGTTAAAATGAAAATTACTTGAATATACTGCTATTTTATACGCTCTTACCCACTAGACCACCGAGGCCCCCTTGTCCATTTCTTTTGTATATATTGAAAAAATTTCTTACAACTTCAGATATAATAAAAAAAATATTTTTTTTATTTCTTTTGAATTCACTTAACAACCATGCCACAACCATATTTCAACATATATTTGACATAAATTAATTAATTAATTTCAGCATAGACTCCCTGCAATTTATCGATAAATTTTATTTTGGAAATAACTACTAATTTATTAATAAATTGTCTAAAAATACTATAATAGCATATAAATCAATTTATAGTGTGTTGTTGTAATATTATTTTACTTTTAAGTTTTTTTTTTTTTTTTTTGTTTTAGTCACGGTACTTAATTAAATAACTTTCTTTATCTATTTAAGATATTTCCAATAACACTATGTTAACCCATATAATCACAACTGCAATTAATTACTTCAAGATTTCAGAAAAACAACAAAACAAAAAATAAAGATAAAAAATTAACAAACTACGACAATTATTGCGTAAATATTTAAAAAAAAAAACAAAGTAGTAAAATAACTAATGTTACTAATCTTTGGACTTAAAGGAAAAAAAAAAAACTCTTACTTCAACATTAATTTTTCATTTCGCCTTTGCTTATTTTTTATTGTGTTTTTTTACTTATTTGAATTTTAAAAAAATAAAAAAAGGTTCAGTATAAATTGCAAATTAAGTTATAAAAATTATATGCATAAATTGAAGAGCATATGGGAACTCTGATTAATGCAAATTTTTGCATTTAAAAGAATTTGTACTTTCCACATAAAGAAAACCCAATAATGAGATGAAACAACTCAATTTAACTTTTTTGTCGGTATTCGAGTTGTTTATATATCATCGATAAATGATTTAATAATAGAAAATTAAAAGCTTGAGTTGAGGATGAAAAACTAACAATGTACAAAGAATGTCGAAAGATAAAGCTACAACTCATAATCACGTATTCTATCTTTAATCTTTTTAAAGCGGTCTTTTTTTGAATCAGTGTTCTCCCTATTTCATTAACTAAATAAGCGCATTTTTCACGAATTCGCAATACATATTTGCGTTGAAAAAATGTGGTGTTACAAAGTACATATAAGCACTAGAAGAAGGGTCGTCTAAATCCTATATTGTGTTATGGTTCACACAAATTCTCCTGTGAACCGGTCTTATATAAAGTGAAGTTAGTTAGAAAACGAAACAATAAGAGTTAATATTTTATAATTTTTGTCATTTTGTACTGTCCTGTACCAAAATAGATTAAAACAAATAAGAAAAAACAAAAAAAAAAAAAACAGTAAACCAAAATAAAAATCTTTCCTATATAATAATTTAACCATTTATTTTAAGTGTCTATTTTTCATGTAATACATAAAAAAAAATAATCTATTTCTTTTCTTTCCCTTTTTTTGTCTTTTTCGTCTGTTTTTTTTCATTAGTGGAAGTTACATGATTTTAAAAGATGCAAATTTATACTTAAATAGTATTTTAATATAACATTCATTATTATTTTAATTTTTTATACCAAATAAAAACTAAACTACAATGCAACACAAAATAGTTTTTTTATGCAAAAAATTATAAAAAAGCGAAATCACAGGCATCACATTATGCATAAGCAGTTTTTTTACTGCTTCTATTGCTTTTTTCTTTTTTTTCTTTTTTTTTTTATCAAACAATGCAGAAAAAAAAAAATAAAATATAGTAATAAAAATAATAATATGATTATTACAAAACATAAGGAAGAAGACCACCTTATAAAGATACTACTACAAAATATACCTATTAATAATACGCCCTCTTATTATTCATTCAAATTTCATATTCACTTCACTGTTTTTCTTCACAACATAAAATTCACTTGTTAATTCACTTTTTATTTCATTTCATTTCATTTTTATTTATAAAAAGAAAATATATATAAAAAAAAAAAAAATAAAAAAACTATTTTAAACAAGCGCCATTTAAAGTATATATATTCATATATTATAATAATATGATACAGCAGCAGCAGCAGATAGCACATAGCGCAAAGAAGTAGTAGGCTTATTTTATTTTTTTTTTTTTACAATAATGCGCATATTAGATTATGTTATAAGAAACGTATAGTGTATAATCTTTTTTTCTTAAGCAAATTTTTTTTAACAATTGTTTAAATTCATATCATCTCCAGCTTCTTCTCACTATATAAGAAATAACTATTTTTTTTTATGGAAATTCACAATTTTTTTCTTTTTTTTTAACATAACATTTAACATGCAAAAATTAAATATACATATACCTATGTAGTTAATATTTTTGTATTATAATAGTGTTATATGTTACATATTGATTACATGAATATTATTTTGTTATTAAAAAAAAAATAAAAAAAAAAAGTAGAAAAATAGTAGTATTAACATTAAACGTTATAATTTATAACTTTGTATAACACTTTGGAACAATTGGCAATAACAACAATTTTATTTTGTTACTTGCCAAATAGTGAAAAATAACAAAATGATAAGTAAATCATCTATGCAATTTTAAGTGCAATACAACGGCTATATTCAAAATGCATTATGAAGAAAAAAATAATTAAATCATCATAATAATATAATAACAGTTATGATTAATTAAGGAAGAGTCATCTATCGTGTATTACTTGAATTAAAATAAAAAAAATATAAATTGGAATTACGGCATCTTCATTAATATTATATATATATATATATATATATATATATATATATATATATATATATGCATCATTGACGGTTAATAAAACAAACATATGAAATGTAACAAAAACAAAAAAAAAAATAACAAATTTAGAAAAATAGTGTAACTCTATAGGTATAGTCACTAATAACAAAGCACTTTGTTTTTTCGTTTTTATTAAGAATTTTTTTTTCTTTTTTTTCACATTATGTGAAATAAAAACGCCATCTATGGGTGGTGGAATGATTTGTTTTTTTTTTTTTTTTTTTTGTATATATATATAAATTATTATTATAGTATAGTCTTATAGTAATGGTGAACACATAAAAACGAAAGAATTAAATATTTGATTTAAAATAGCATCATTATCAATATATCAACACTAACAACAACAAAAAAAAAATTATGTTTATGATATTGCATCTTAAGATACAAATAAAATTAAAAACAAAAAAAAAAAAAAAAAAAATTCCTTCACCTGTGTTGTGTGATAATTTTTCGCGAGATTTTTCCACTATTTAAGCGCAAATTTTCTGGTTTTATCTTAAGAATGTGTCTAATGTATATGATTGTTTTTTGGTTATTTTTTTTTTTTTGTTTTTGCTATTATAGCCATTGTAAAAAGTTTGATGATACACCTATAGATTATAATAAATTCAATGATGTTGTATAGAGTAGTAATAAAGATTGCGTAAAAATTTAATGTTTTATTTTTTTTTTTATTTGTTTTTTGTTTGGCTTTTTTTGTCTTTTGTTTTTTGTAATGCAAAAAATTACACTCGACTTTCGATTAGAGTTTGAAAATCGCATGATTTTTAGAGTAACTTGAGATTTAATTTTACTATAAATTCTCATATATGATATTGGTGTTAAAAATATATTTTATTATTTTTTTTTTTAATGCTGTTGCTATTTTAATGATTATTTTCATTTAAAAACAGCATGGTGCCCAATTGCAATTATTATTTGGAAGAAAAAAAAAATAAAAAAAATAAAAAAAAAAATAATTTTTCTCATGGATATTAATTTATACATAACAAAATATTTTATATGTATATAATATGTAGATAAATATAAATTAAAAAAAAAAAAAAAAAATGGTGTGTGATGGACTGTAGATGGTAATAATAAAAATTATGATAGATTTTCACTTTGTAAATATAAATTATTAGTAGAAAAAATTTTTCCCGAAACCCCCATTATTATTACTATTTTGTTTTTTTTTTATAATTAATTTCTTAGTTTTATATAAGAAATTTTTTGGAATGTCTTGGAATGTTATGAAATGATAAAGGAACAGATTGTGTTTTTTGGTATATAAAAATTGTGATGACAAGATATTAAGAATCTGGTACTTCAGTGTTAGTTATTCTAAGTTATGATAGAGGGGGGGATTTGGTTTATTTTATTTAAATATTTTTATGATTTTCTTATGTAATTTTCTTTTTTCATAATAATAATTAAATTCAATTTTTTTTTTAATTAAACATGAAGAGTTTTGATTACATTTTTATTAAAAATGAAAAAATTATAGATTGTTTAATGAACCGTATAATTGTTTTTTTTAATTTTTTTTTTTTTTTAATTGAAGAATAAATTACTTGATAAATTGCTTTGTTTGAGATCTAATTTATTGAACTGAGTTGAAGAAAATATACAAGTAAAAAAGAATGCGTGATTCTTAAGAAGAAAATAGATATTACTGATTAGTGATTATATTGATTTTAATAAGACTGTAACTTCAATTAGAATGAATACATACATTGGCAAAAACGTGAACTGAACTATTAAAAAACAATTTTAAAATACCAAATAATCCGTAATTTTCCATTTTTTAAATTAGGGTTTTGAACCTAAACATGAATATAGAGTAATGCAGGCTAAAATTGACTTATCATTGAAGTTTCCCAATTTTTAATAATTTTCAATGCTAAACATTCCTTAGACAACATTCCTGGGATATTGATTCTTAAAAAATTCTCAAGATTTTAACAAATAAATGACGAACCTGGCCCCTAGGGCATTAATTTTAAATGTGCACAATTTTTCGAAATTTTCATTCACTTTGGACTTAAAACATTATATTTTCAGCTGGATATATTGGCCATTGAATTTTTTAGAATTGAGTACATTTTTTTTTTGAGCACGAGTGTATAGAATAAACTGTACCAAGTCTAGGATACCCGCATCAACATAATCCGCATCAACATAATATATGCCATTTCCATAAAATTGAATCACTTTGTAGAGAATTTCTGTTATCTAACTTTATAAAGTACGATGTAAAATATTTTTATATAAAAAAAAAAGAGGACACCTACCCGAACCTGTTGTGTTAAGAGTAAACAAATTTTACAGAAATTAAAAAATAAATATTGAAGTTAGGTATTTTGCAAAATTTCAAATATCTAACTTCAATAGATACTGATTTATTTTCAGATAATGGAAGAAGTTGTATGGTAGCTATTCGAACCAGTTGGACAAATTTGCTAAACATTTCAATAACAAAATTAATAATTTTACAAAGGTGAAATGGTAAAAGTTAATAATTTGGTAAAATAAAATCTAGTCATTAACAAAACTGTATAACAAAATGTCGAAATTTTTTTAAATTAGAAGATAGATTATATAAAAATGAAATTGCTAAGATACTTTATTATTATTTTATAAAATATTAAAAGGATATCTATCCACTGACCATTAATAGCTTATTCTAAATAACAAAAAACACGTGTAATATCTACAAAAAAAATATTAAAGTAGAAATGTTTCACCATAAAAACTTCGTTAAAAAAAAGAAGTAAGAAATATAGATTGAAAAAATAATATAAAACAAACTATAAATTAAAATATATATGAGAGTTAAGGTTAACAAAATAAATGAAGAAATCGATCTACCAGATCTTAGTTCAGATCTTAACATATTTTTTTTTTTTATTTCAAATTTACATTACGTTTTATATGAAAAAAACAACACCTAAAGAATCTTTAAAAAAATTGATGTAAAAATTTGAACTGCTGTAAAAAAAAATTCTATAGGTGGATTCATATTCATGTATGTTTAAGCCCACATATAAAACTTTTTGATTTTAATATTAATGTAACATAGACACTGTTAATAAAATATAATTTTGATAAAGAATATTTTATTGCAATTAAAATTAATTTACATGACTTTCAATAGTTATTCCTCTAAAAAGGATGTTTATTTGAAGACACCCTTCTTTTAAAGGTTAAATTTTACTAATAAAGTTTTGTACAAAGGTTAATTGAAAATTATTTTAACAATTTCTATGACCAATTCCTATATAACATATTCCAATTTTTTTTATGACTCGAACTTTTCTTAAATTTTATAACAATAAAAAAAAATTTTTTTTTTTATTAAAGAAATTATAAGACAACGATAATGTTGAGTGCTACTTTGAAAAATGATTTGAATGTTTCAATCCAATCAAGTTTTAAAATTGATCTAAATTGCATATTTCTCTAAATTAAATTTTTTTGCAAATTTAATACAAAATTCACAAATTGTTGCATTTTTATATATGTAATTTAAAAAAAAATAAAATAAAAAAAAAAAACCGAACAAAAATCAAATATCAATAAAAAATTAGCAACAGCAACATCTTTTTTTTAGTAAGAAATTTTATTTTTTATCATCATATTTTTTATTTTTTTTTATGTTTACAAGGAAAACCCCTTTTAAATTTTTTTTGTTAATTGAAAATTTTTCTTTCAGATTTACTTTTGTTTTGTTTTTTTTTTTTTTTAAATTAAAATTAATGGACTTTCACTTATCGAACATAAAAAAAATTATACTTTTGAGGAATGTGCATCAAAACAATGTGGTGTTAATTAAATAAAACTGTTTGTTTTATAAAGTGAATTGATTAGACAAAATCTAAACTCTGGACATATTTAAATTTTTTTATTTATTTTCTTATCTTTTAATATAAGAATACAAATACCATTATGATAGTACATTTAGTTCACCTCAAAAGACAACACTAACTATCTTTTAGATATAACGCATGACAGAAACTCAAATATTGGTGATAAATTTACGGATTTTCTTAAATTATTATGGCAACACAAATAAAAAAAAAAAAAAGAAAAGATTATCAGCATTTATATAGGAAATAAAGAACAAATTTATAAATTGAACTCGCGTAGTGTTATTTTTAAAATAAATTAAGTACTTAGTGGAAATAAAAACGAGGTCAGTCGTACTCTAATACAGTAGAATTATAATATTTTTTTTAATGTATGAACAGATTAAAAATAAAAATAAAAAAAAATACCAAATACCAAATACCAAATCCAATTATATTACACTGGAAATTGTTTTATGTGACACCATAATTTTTTGTTTTACTTTTTTTTACCTATGCATATCTTGTCATATTATTGAAGTTCCCAATAAAATATTAAAAAAAAAAAAAAAAAGACGAGACTCACCTGAAAAGAAAAAAAAAGAAAAATATAAAATTAAAAAAAAAGTTCAAGTTAAATTTAATATAAAAAAAAAAAATTTGTTTTTAATAAATTTAATGTAAGAGTGCTCTGGTAAGAGTTCTTGTATCTATTTATAAGATGAAATTTTGTATTGATTTTTAAGATGAAAATATAAAAGTAAGTATTATTCAAAGCAAAAATCAGGCTAATTTAAGGAAAGAAACTAAAAAAAAAGGACTTACATTAAAAAGGCACTAAAAATTTTTTCACTGTAATCAGATCCGAAGATAGCTTCGGTGGGATGAGAAAAGGTCTAAGAAAAAGTCAATATACTTTAACTCTCCCATGGATTTAAGTTATGGACTTTATTATCTGTTCAAAAGGGTAAAAGGGTAAAATACATGGAGTTGAATTCCATTTCTAGGTACAATATTATAATACCCTTTTGAAAAGGTATTAAAGTCCACTCAAGTAAAAATCGGGATCTTACATATACGTATATACATTTTTTTTTAAAACGGAATACCCTGATCTTGATTCAAGCCTACACTTATATATAAGATTCACATCTACACTTGTATATAAATATTATGGAAAAAGAGGAATAAAATATTATGGAAAAACATTGACGACTCGTAAACAGTTAATAAAAACTCGTAACAGTTAAATTTCGAATGTTCTTAAGTTTAAAAATTTAAAAAAGTTTAAAAATTCACATTTCATTTAAGCTTATTAATATCTATTCCTAAAATATCAATTGCAAATGCATAATTATAATAATTTATTATATTTGATAAAAAAACATTCTAAAATAACTGTTATTTTACTTAAATTATACTGTTATGTTATATTCTTTTAGAATATATCTAATATATATTCCTTTCAATCTTTAAAATATTAATTTTAAAAATAAAATTAATCTAAGAATAAATTTAACTATTTTTTTTTATTATCTGGGTATGGATCTTGGTTGGTTGGTCTATATGGATATTTTATAGTAAAATAAGACTAGTAAAAGATTTGTAGTCTTATTATTAACTGACAGTACAATTACTATGAATAACTACTACTGTCTAATAAAATATAATTAAAAAATAATTTTTTTTTCTTTTATAATTATAAAATATTAAATTTTTATAATTAAAAAGGAAGAACTTTATTTTTCTGCATCAAAAGAAAGTTAAAGATAATTTATTAATTTCTTTTTTTTTTTTTGGAAAGTTTAAAATTATGTATTATGATTTTTACTATGTTATCAAATTAAAACGATGTCTTACAGAACAATAGTAAAGCAAAAAAAAAAAAAAGAGCAAAATCTTTTTTTTTTTTTTAAATGACTTTCTTTGGGCCAACCCATACATTCCATCATTAGATAGTACATTTTATTTTATTTTATTTTTTTTCTAATCTGGTTTGAGTCATTTTTTTCTTCTCAACTTTTTTTTTTTTTTTTTCGTTCATTTGAATTATCACCTACTGTGCAAATGGACATACCTATATTTAACTTTTAAAATCATTAAGAAATAAGAATTTATTATTTGGAAAAATATAAAAAAGAAAAAAAAAAAAAACAAAATGATTTATTTGCAATTAAAAATGAAAATAGGTAACTATATAAAAAATATCTTTGGAAAATTAATATCTAAATCGATAAATTTAAAAAATAAACTATCGAAATTTTAACTCAAATTACTTGAAAAATTTTTTTAACTATTCTTAAGAATGTTTTAACAAATATTCATTTCAGTACAGGATTAACTATATACAAAAATTATTTAAAATGAATTTTCTTTGATTATAAGATTAAAATAATTTTAAAAGAATACAAAAATTTTACTTTTACAAAATTTATCAGCAAGTCTTAAAGAAAGATTTAAAAATTTTTTTTTAATTACCTGAAATTCTCTCAAAAGAAAAAGGAATAACTCTTTTTAGGTCCAATTAAGATAAATTTACTTTTAAAAAATCTATTTTCCTAGAAAAACTGTTAGATGTCAACAAAAAGAAAAAAAAAAAAAAATATTTTAACTTTTTTCGAGCTAATTTCATTATTGACATAGAAGAGTTTTATATCTTGAAAAACAAAAAAAAAAAAAGAAAAACAAAAACAAAAAAAAAAAAAGAGTACAAATTTTGTTTTTTATTTTACACGAGAATTAAAATTAAATTTTTTAAAATTATTGCCAACATTTTTTTTTTTAATCATTAATTAAATTTATATTGTAAAATTATCCTTCTATGAAATTAAATACTTGTTAATAATAATAATAACCTGTGGGGAGTTGATTAAATTTATAGCCTCAAGTTATATGTACATTTTTATATATAATAAAAAATACTTTTTAAAATTTGATTTGAAAATTTATTTACAATATACCAGGAAATATCTCATCCTGTTTTTTATTAACTTATATATAAATTAAATTCAAAACAAAAATATTTTATGTCAGAAATTTTGATTAAATTTCGCAATATAAAACAAACAATTGTGTAAGTGAAAAATTTCTATATTTTTATTTTTTTAAGATTTCAAATAGAAAAATTCAATTGGATCGTAAAAATAAACTCTCATAAATTTCTTCTAAAATTTTTAAACAAAAAATAAAGTAAATAAAATAAAAAAGTATTTCTTTATAAGAAAAAATAAATGATTAGATTATGCATTTTATTCTTTTATGTAATATTATGATATATTGTGTCTTATAAGACTTGAGTTAAATAATGTGGTAATAGCGTAAAAAGAGAGATCGAAAAAACTAAAAGGTTTTACGACGACAAATTAAGTAAAAAAAAAAATTTTAGACAAATTATAAAATAGAAAATTTAAATATTGTACATATATATGTGTATATAGCCTTAAAATAAAATTTATGGAAAAAAAAATTACATTAACTTAGTTTTAAATAGTGAACTTTGTCACAAATCATATAACAAAACCTTTGAAGGTTTAAATTTAATATTTAAAATTTAAATGTATCCTTTTTTATGACAATTAGTACAAAATGTGTACTCGTTGTTTAAATAATCAAATTTAAAATTATAATTTGTCTGAATACTTACATATTTTTAAAATGTGTTTGGTCAAAAATAATTTTAGATAATCAAATTACACTTAAAAATCTATATACATAGTATATAATATATTATATAACAATAAATTTATGATTAAAGTCAGAACCAAAATAAATGAAACGAAACAAGATGCAAAATGGTATCGTCAGTATGGTATAATATATTTAATGAATCACAATAGACACTTATTCTGTTCGTTAAGTTCGTTAACATTTAATTATTGTCATTTTTACGTAACGCTTACAGTTCAGTAAGAAACGAACTTTACATTAAGTATATTATAACGTTTAAAGTGAAATCGCGATCATATGAGCATTGCATTATATGAACTATCGCTTTATATGAACACAAAAATATTGCCATATAAAACTCTATTATATGAACTTTCAAAATTTTCAACTCTATTATACCTATGAACAATTCTAATTTAACGTTTTCACAAAAAAACCGAATGTACCTAATACCTAATACATAAATAGAATATATTCAGATAATATAGAAATTTAGCTCTACATGTGTAATTTAATATCTATTTAATATCTATTTATCTATCAGAAAATTAAAAACTATAAGGATCCCATATCCATATCAATTTTATATAATCTCACTTATATGAAAATCCCACTTATATGAAATTAGGCTGCATTCATTAGTTCGCGAGGTTACTGTAAATGGATTTACATTTTGCTGTTCTTCTTTATTTTTTTAAACTCTCACCTACACATTTGCACATTAAAAGATATAGATGCATGCAATTTTTAAGTTCTTTAAAATTATTAAACAAAAACTTCTTTTTTATTTCAAAATTTTCAAAAAAATATTAGGTTTTTTGATGTTTTGTATTTTTAAACAATTGACAGAAAAATTTCTACATTTGCTTATGTTTATTATGGTCAAATTGTCACTTTTACGTAACGTTAACTTTTGTTCGTTAAATAGTAATCGTTTCGTTTCGTTTATTTTGGTTATCACTTTATTTGTCATATTAATCCATGATTAGATTCAGTAATTTCAAAAATTGTTGAAGATAGATCTTTCGTCTTTTTTGCATTTTTAAAATTTTCCTCCACTATACATAATGAATTATGTCGTATTTATTGTGAAGACATCCTGAATTCTATTGTCATTCTATTGTTAAAACATTCTCAGTGCTCTAATTACATATGATAAAAAAAATTAATATACAGGGTGTTTCCAACTCGATGATCTTCCTTGAAATGTGGGATCAGATATGTCACAAACAAAAAAATTATATTGGAGGAGGGGTCGATTCTGGACCCTTTTCGAGATATCGGAGTTTCACGAAGTAACGTAAAAATATCAAGAAGGCGCATCTCAAGTGAAGTGTAATGTTTAATATAATAAACCAAAAACAACCAAACAACTATTATAGCTATAACAACCAAAAAAAAAATAAAGTATGCAATTTTGTATAAATATATTAACAGTTTTTGTAAGTCAGATATGAATTTATAATACAACTTATCAAATACAGATTGAAATCAATTCTATTTCGCGAATAAGCTTACCTAAAATGTTAACTAAAAGTTCAGGTTTTCATTTCAATAATGAAATTTATTAAAATATTTAATGGAAATTAATTTAAAACGAAAAAAAAAAATTTTTTTTTACTATAAGTGTAAAACGAACAAAAATGCAATGGAAACTCATCAAGCATGTGAACATTTATTTAAATCAAATTTATTATTTGTTATTAAAATGCAAGAAAATTTAATTTTGATTGTTTATAGAAGTACCACTTAAAAACAGGAAAAGTTTTTAGGATATACATATATATGGTTTTCATAAATTTTAACTAACACATTTTTTTTTTTTTTTCTTAGTATATTTAATATTAAGAAAATGGTTTCTCCTGCAGTCGTCATATTTTTATTTAAAAAAAACAAAAACCTATTTCTTTGTTTTTTAATTAAAATTTATTTTAGTTTTTAATACAATTATTGTTCTTTTACAAGTACCACCACACACAGACACACACACACACAAGTATATGACAGAATCACAAATATGGCATCTACCTACATCATAAATAAACCTTTTGATTTGAACTGTAATTAAATTTTTTGACCTAATAAACATGTTTTTTCTTTCTTTTTTTTTTAATCTTATTTTTTTATCCATTTTTTTTCTTTTTTTTTTTTCTTTTTAAAAAACAGTTAAAATACATATAATGAACCAAATAACTAATGTTTATTTCTAATAAGTTTTCATTCTTTTCTTTTTAATACTTTAGTTTTGTTTTTTTTTTTCTTTTTTTACGCGAATAATTTTTTAAGTTTTTAATTTTTTTTTATTGCAATTTTTTTTTTTTTCTTTCGTTTTTTTCCAACTGTTAAGTAAGTAACAGAGCATAAAATAAAAATTTTTGTTATCGATCATAAAAAAAAAAAAAAAAAAAAAAAAAGAGTTTTTCTTTTAAAAAGAAATTAAAAAAAAGAATGTAATAAAAATTATTTGTTTTAATAAGATATTTTCATATATAGGTACATAAGACATGATTGTAGATAGAGTACATTATTGTAATATTAATGGCGTGACAGTCCAAGATAAATTAGAGGTTAATGTTATATATATTTATGTATATTAAATAATAATCTATTCAATTCATGTGTGCATGTAAAAAATTATTAAAACAAAAAAAAAAAACATGAAATTAAAATTTTTTCGATAACTATTTTTAAAAAGAAAAATTATCTTTGAATTAAATTAATTCATTTTTAAATCATATTTTTTTTTTATTCTAAATATTTATATTGAAAACATTTATGACATGTTTTCGTGATCATTTTAAATTTAAATATTAAAGGTATAATATTATAGAATTAAAAAAAGTATAGTTTATATACATATTATGTTAAGATTTATTAAGAAATCATTATTTATAATTTAATTCAATTTATGCTGACATTTAGTATAAAAAGAAAGTGTTTTAATTAACTAATACTATGGTTTAAATATGGTTGGAATGTAGATCATATTAAGGTAACTCAAAATTCGCAGAAACTTATCAATGTTTTACGAAATTACATAGTGTGAACTATCCTCTAACTAATGCATTAAGATATTTTTAATATTATTCGCAACGGCGTTCCATAGAGAAATTCAATTGAAGTAGATAATTAGCGGATCATAAGTGTCGGAATAAGTGTTTTTTTTTTTTTTTTACGGATTTATAATCCTTTATAACCTTAATAACCTCTTTAGTTCAAAAAAAAAAATATATTTTTGAATGAAGATATTATCTTACCATAATTAAAGTATTTTACTTTAGATGTTCTATAAGTTTCTCACATTTCCATATGTTTTGGTTCTACGTAGCATATATATATATATTGTAATATCAGTTTATCAGTTTATTAAATTATATTAAATTCTCGTTCCTATTTGATAACTTCAAAAAAAAAAAAATTTAAATCGTTCCTATTTGGTAAATTCAAAAAAAAATAAAATTTTATTTTTAAACAAACAAAAGTGTCTCCCTACACCAACTTTTAAAAAAAGTTTTTTTTTTTTTTAATTTATTAGAAAATCACTATTTAAATTATTTCCTTTTATATAAAACAAAAAGAAACTGAGGTCAATTCGTCACTCAAATTATAAGAATTACACCCAGTTGAAGGAGAATATGTCTAACAGTGCACCACACTATATTAAAATAACATACAAATCAAATTCTAATCAAAATGTAATCAAAGTTACTAAGAAAACAAAAAAAAAAACAAAAAAAAAAGTACAAATCATGAATCAATAATGAAAGTCATTTTGTTTTTTTTGCTTCACTTTTTTTTTTTTTTTATCTCTAAATTCAAATTTTACAAAACAAAAAAATTTAAAAAAAATAAAATAAATGGAAAAATGACCCTGAATACACCATTTTCAATATGAACAAATATTATTCTTCATTTTTTTTATTTTTATTTTTTTTTTTTTAGTGATTTATTCCTGTGATACTGAAAATTAAATTTCGTGCTAAAATTTTGCAACTGTAAATCACGACAAAATGTTGATGGAGTTTTCTTTTTAGTAATGTTTTTTTTTTTTTTTTTTGGAGACTTACCAAAAAAACATAAAACTACATAATGTTCAAGAATATTCAAGAAAGAAAACTGTTTTTGTGATAATTTTTATAACTTTACTATACAGGAAAAAAAATTAGGTTTTAAATTTTTTTATTATTTTTAAAAATGAATTTTCATGAAATTGCAAAAAAAAATGAATTAAAAAAATCAAAAAATCGATTAATCGAAATATAGGAACGTGTTTGGAATAAATACAAAAAAAACTAAAAAAAAAATGAAAATGTGCACAAAAAAAAAAAAATTAAACAAAAATATTCAGATTTCATGAATTGATTTTTTTTTTTCAATTTTTTTGGTAAATTTTGATTGCTTTATTATTAGATTAAAATAAAATTGATATTTATTGGATAGTTCCGTTCCAATAGGGTTTTTAAAACAAAAAACTTAAAAAAAAAAAAAAAAAAAAAAACAGTAAAATCTATAAACAAAAAACAATAAATTGACAAATTATAGAAATAATTGAAAATGATTTAACAATTCAATAATGGAAAGCATTTTCAAGAAAAAAGCTTAGTAGTGCTACCTACCACAACTTTGCTTTTTAATTGTTAATTGAGTCCAATAAGGTTGTTTCAATTGAGAGCAATAAAATACGTATAGTTTCACGATTAGTAGTACATTAAATGTAATCCTGTTAAATGTCTACTTCAATTTTAAGAACAAAAATCACATTAATTTTGATCGGCACAGGTGATTTTATGCAAAAAAAAAAAAAAAAAAAATAAACACAAAGTTTTTTTTTTTTTTTTGAACATCCTGTAGTTTGTATGGTAGATATCTTTTATGAGATAAACAATTTGGCTAAGAGAATAAAATAAATAATGATTTCATGAAACAGAGAGTAATAGTGGAACAGAGCTCAAAAATAAAGATGCTTCAACCTATGTAATATCATTCATAAGACTTGAACAAGAAACCATTTTAAAATTTTGAAGCATTTGATACTCACATACTCAAATTCAAAACGTTGGTATAATTTCTATATTTTATTATATTCAGAAATTTAACTATTTAAGATCGCTTCAGATTATATGTATTTTACATTTGACATGGCTGAATAAAAAACAGAAGAAAAGTCAGATAGAATTAGAACCAGTTCTAAAATAAAATTTTAATTACAACTGACATGTCAAAATTTCATTTTTTTTAACCTTCACAAACCTGTGAACCTGTCTATTTTTCTGTCTGTTTTTAAAAGTCTGTTTTATGTCTGTATAGACATTCTTTAATCTTGTTTTTAACAAATTTGACATATGCATTAAAGCTTTAACCTATAGTCGTTTTTGTCTAAACGAAAGATGGTTTTGGTTTATTAAAATCTCACTTGCGCATTGTTCTTCTTCTTTCATAACATTTTCTAACTGACCTTGCTCAAAATAATACAGCCTGATTTAAAAAATTAATAAATTTATTTAAATTTCTTAAGAAATAAATTAATGTTATTTGATTGAAAACAAGTCTTAACTTTAGAACTTAATTCTAAGTAAAATATGTTTAACCATTTATTGGAATCCAAATGCCATAAATACCAAATAGAAAATTTAAAAAGCAAAATTAGAGTAAACAGTTAAATAAAATTAGTTTGCATCAAAGCAGTGTCTGAGAATAGAATAAGATAGAAGTTATTTTTTTTTAAAGGATAGAATTTTTTCCTTGCATGTCCTTAACAAAATTATTGTATATAAAAGAATAAAAAAGATTTATATTTAAAAGAATATTTTCCTTTCCTAATTGTTTATAATATAAAAAGATAAATTCTTCTATTCTTATCCTTATGTAAATACCATAATAGATATATATTTTTTTTTTTAATGCATTTCTCTGCCACATAAATGTGGATAGGAAATTACACAGCCTTTACAGTTCAGGCATGGCTGTAAAAGGGGGAATAACTCTAACGACGTGTGTGGGATTCGAACCCACACTCCCTCGGTGTTTATAGCGTATTTTATACGCTCTTACCCACTAGGTCACCGAGGCCCCCTAGATAATATATCTTTATAAATATAAATATATTTCTTTATTTTGAATAACTGTATAAACATATTTTTAATATCCTTTATCCTTTATCCAATATATAAATCATTAAATTTTTATATTTTAGTTATATTTAAAAACATGTCCGATGTACATTTTTTTAATTGAAAAATTTTCCATTTAAATTCTCATTAAATGTTTTTTTTTTATTTAATCGTGTAATTATACACTAATTATGAAATCATCATAAATTTTCTGTCATCATTCAATTAATTATTCTAGTTGAAAAAATTTTATACGGATTTAAAAAATAATTGCATTTAAAAAAAAAAAAAAAAAAAATAAAAAAATGAAAATTATTATAAACTTTGTATGTATCTTTTATAATATATAGTGAAAGCAAATTAATTATATAAAATAATTTTTATCAAAATTAACAGTTTATAATACAAGTTACAATTTATAATTAGAAATTGTATTTAATTGCGAGCTTTATATACAAATTGCTTAAAAACAATTTAAATTTTTTTTTTTTTTTTTAAATAATAAATAAGTACATGTAGTAATGCTATTATTAACATTGTTATTGTAATAAACAACTTTAGGATATGTATATAATGTTAAAGAATTTTAATAATGTTTTACACAATATTTATATGAAATGACTATGTACAAATACCATTCTTTCTTTGGTAGTTGGTAGCATAAGATGAATTGCTGCAGTTCAATAAAATAAATTTTAAAAAGTGATTAATTTTAAATTCGACTCAACGTGTCAAATGTATAAAATTGAACTTGACCTCCTCAAATATCACATTTTCGTATAGGTTTTGTTTGAAAAATTGAGATTTGAGTTCAAGCTTAGTTTTATGCATTCAATGCAATGGCTTAGTTCTAAGAATTGACATTTGTTAACGAATAAAAAGTTTTGTAATTATGTACAACCATTTAGTTTAAAATTTAGATATTTTGGAAACTGATGTAATTATAGGAACCACAGTTTTCGTTCTTAATCCAAATAATGTTCTTAAAGTACAAAAAACGATCCTGTAAATTTATATTATATAATGCACAGCCCGACCAATCAACAGCTTAGTAAAACTAATGATTTCAGAAATTTTAGTTTAGTTAAATTTTCAGTTTTCTGAAACTTTCCTGTTTAGTTAAATATGAATAATAAATGACTTAATAGATATGCTAGAAGAGTCGAAAAAAGGTGAAAAGAAATACATAATATGAATAATCATTTCTGATTTATTGACGATCATATATTTATTAAAAGAATTATATTATAAATAGAAAGGATAGCAAATCCTATATTATTAATAGATCACTTGAAGAAAATGTTTTAAAAAGAGGCGAGAGGGTAAGAAATCTAAATACTTTTTTAAATCGAATAAAATGTAGAGCATGACAATAAAAATTAAGCAGTAAACAATTTGTATTTATTATACATAATAAAAAATAAAAATAAAAAAATGGTAATGGTAATGGTGACTTTTATGATTCCTAATAAAATTTTAATAGTAAATTTTTAAATTATTAAAAATATAACACAAGTAATGAACAAATCTAATCAATTGAATATATGTAATACCATTCCGAAATTTCTTAGCAAAAAAAAAAAAAAATAGATTTACGTTTATAAATTACAACTTTTGATACATAAAGTAAAACATTTAAAAGAAATTTTTTTTTTTTTAAATCGCTTATTATAAGATTAAAGCAAAAAAAAAAATCTAGTAAATTTTCTTAGCTATTCATTAATTGCTGTATTTTCTGACATTAATATGTCATAATAAAAATAACCGCCAAGTATTACAAATAAAAATAAAATACTGGTTAATAATAAGATATAGATAAATTACTTTATAATCCACTAATTTAAAAAAAAAAAAAAAAAAACTAAAAAAATTCATAATTTTCTATACAATTTTTTTTTTTTTTTTTTTTGTTATAACTCTCTTATTATGAAAATATAGTAGTTAAATTAATATAGATAGTTATGTAGAAGCACAGAAAAACAAAACAGTTTTAATTTCAACAATTTTGTACAATTTGTAACGAATAATTGAAGATTAAAGAGTAAAAGCTGAATTATTAATAATATTAACCATTTGAAATATGTCTTATTTAATGGAAATTAGTAAAATACCATTCAGATATTAGTTATATATGTATAGTTTTTTAAATATACAGAATATATATTTCAACTGGATTTTAAAACTAAATGGTTTTTTAACTAAAAAATACCAAAAATAACTTTTTAATGGTTATTACTTAACGGATTTTATCACAACAAATTTATTTTAAATGTATTAAAAAAAGACTGTCAAATTATATATTAGAAATAGACTGAGAATATCTGAAGAGTGAAGATATTCAAAATCATTGTTATGTTCAATTAGTTTTGTAAGAAAGGAATCAGTATATTAAAAAAAAAAAAATAACTATATTCCATATGTATAACTTTGAATAAAGTATTTGGGTATTTGGTAACTTCCTAAATTATTTTTCGAATGCTTAAAGTAAAGAAAGAGAAGGTTCAGTTCATCTTGAGCAGCAATAAAATAAGACTTTTTTCTAGATATTTAAATTTATTTAGATTATAAAAAAATAAAAAAGAGTTTATACCATAAAAAATTATAGTCGAAAACAGATTTAAAATATATTTTTCGACTATAAGTTTGTATGGGATAAGTATAGGTGTACCTACTGGAAAAATGTAATTTTTGAAAAGGAACCTAATTTTAATTTTTTTTATATCTTATAGTTAATCAAAATTAATTCAAAAACTAGATTACAAACTCTTTTTTGGGCCAACTCTGAACGCAATTTATATTTTTGGCTAAGTTGTAATCTGTAATTTTGTATAGTTTTTCGATACCAGATTCGATTAATCTAAAATCTAATATAATTATATCATAAATCTCGAATAAAGATAATATATTGTATATAATAAATTTAAAAATATGTATTCGATATAAAAAAAGACCTATATCTATGTATATATATATGTATATAAATATATATATATATGTGTACTTTAAAATGATTACAATAGCACCAGTTAGTTTTATAACAATTTATACAACTTATAATCACCAATTATGTCAAAAAGATAATCTCTGCATGTTTTCTTGGCATCAAATTTATGTTTTTTTTTTCGCTTTGTTGTTGTTTTTATTTTAGTTTTTTTTTAATGTTTATAAAATCTTTTTATGTTTTATCTTTGGCCACTTTTATAATAAAATTGGCAAGTAATTTATGTTCAATTAAAGTTTAAAATGCATTCTTTAGTAGATTTTTCTGTTTTTGGATTTTTTTTTTTTTTTTTTTTGTACAAATGTAAAAATTATTTACTTGATTAACCAGTAATGAAATATGAAATGAAAAAATAACTACCATTCCAAAACGTTAATTTTGGATAACTAATTTTGCAATTTTCTGTTTTTTGTTTTTTTTTTATAAATAACTTAATATTATATTAACAAAAATTTTTAAAATATAAATAGATGATAGCCAGGGGGATTTCAGAAGGAAAGAAAGAAAGAAAACAAAAAAATAATTATAAAAATAAGAATCAAAATTTCTATATTTTTACTTACAAAAAAAAAAAAAATTAAAAACCGTAACAAATAAAGAAAAACAAGGAAAATATTTATTTTTTCACATGAAAATACAAAACTAAACATTTTTGAGAAGAGAAAGAAATAAAAAAACTAAAATAAATTTTATATTAAAATATTACTTATTATTTGTTTTTGATTTTTTTTCTTTTTTGTTTTTAATTTCATATATGTAAATAGCCCAAATACAACATAGTAACATAAATAATGATCATGTTCTATGGCACTGATATTAATGTAGTAAAATAGTTAACCAGCCAGACACAACAAAAATTTAATTTAAAAAATAAAAACAAATAGTAAACATTTTAGAGAGCGTTGATACCATTAGAAATATTAATATAAGGAAAGATTATTTTTATTTTCGATAAATTTTCTTTACCTCGGACATAAGTTTAAGTTAGAGTATTTTGTAGTATATATAAAAATAGTAAATAGTTAGAAGTATCAAGTGGTAGTAAACATTATCAATTATATGGGACGTATTCAGTTTTTTTCTTTTCTTTTTATTTTACATTTTAATTATAGATTTATAGGGTATTTTGTAATTTCCATTATAATTTAAAGTAAGTATTTTTATATGCAATTTTATTTTCATTTATGTTATAGATCATTTAATTGGTTCATTTTTTTTTTACTCATATAGTGCGTTCAATTCAGTCTTTTGTTTTTTATCAGTGAAGGTTTTTAATACAGAAGTGTCAACACGTAACTTGAAACATATTGTTTCACTATTTTTTGAAAACGGTAGCATCTAAAATTGTTTCATCAACTTTCATTTTATTGCGTCACTTTTATGGCGTTTTGTTTTGTTATTTTTGGCAATACGTAAAGGTCGCCAATTTTGGAAACGTCACTTTTTAATGAGACAGATGAAGCAAAAGAAATTTTGTAATAATATATCAGATGACGGCAAATTTTTTTTTATTTTTAATAATCGAATAGTTTTGTAAGAATAATGTTTGTTTTCATTTAAAAATGGATTTAAAATTGTTTTATCGTTCTGGTTTAACACGAAAATAAATTCTTACCAATAAATACTACCAAAAATTTTTGAACGTCTGTGTTTTGTTGTAACAAAAAGTGTATGTGACATGCTAAATTGCAAATCAATTTATTTCAGAAAAATAAAAATACGACTTTTAATATTAATCAATTCAGATCTTAAGGCCAAATAATTATTTAATTTTCTTAATAGATACCTGTCAAAAAATAGCATTTTTAAATAACAAAAGAGTATAATGACATATAATAACTGCAGATGAAACTGTATAACTCCATTTAAAAAAAAAAAAATCAACACGAAATAGAGTTAAGGTGTAACGTTTTAAATAAAACTGGAATATATTATCGAAATGAATAAAATCAAATCTAAACGTTTAGTTAAAAACAAAATGTATATAGATAGATTTAACAATTTTATTTTTTCTTTTATCATATTGGGGACGATTATTAATAACAAAAAAAAATTAATTAAAAACAAAAGACTTAAGATGAAAACTTGTTCTAAATAATAAAAATGTCAAATTCTTCTCGTAACTTGACAACTACTCATACTTAAAAGCTACATTATATTTTCTTTCAATCACTTGCAAATGAAGACTAATTGATAAAAAAAAAAGAAATTAAAATATCATTTTAATGCTACTCGAATCAATACATTGTTGCATTTTTACAGTATATATTAAAAAAAATATTCCGAGAATTACAAAATTTTTTTTTTATTTATTTTCTCTTTTAAACAATAATTTTTTATTTTGCAATTACTTTAAACTCCAATAATTTTGATATTTAGTTAGATTTTAAACTTTCAACTTCAAATTAAATTTATTTGATTTTTCTGTATGAGTATTTGGGAGGTCTTAAAAACTGTTGAGATTAAATACATTCAATTGTATACGATTAGTAATTTTCTACCAATTGTTTATAAAGTCCCTTTCTTGAAGAATTATTCAATTAATGACTACTTTTTATTTGATTGAAATTTGAATGATTTGAAAAAGCAAATTCTTTACGTACAAATACATTATTAACTTATTGAAAGAAAGAAATATAAAATGAAGAAATTATCATATAAACTACTATTATTTTGTAAAATAAAACCTGATTTGTATTCATACTCAATAATTTGTTTTAGTTTATATTTTGTTCTTTCATTAAGATAAATATTGGTAATTCTTTTAAAAAATTATAAGCATGGTTGATTTTCCTGATTTAATTTATTATATATATTAACATCAAGTTGTATCTATTAACTATACATTGTATATATTTTATTGATGTTATTAATTTGAAATATTTAGGAAAATACAAATAATAATGGAAAATTTTTATGAGCTCTGTCTTTTTCAATGTTTGAGGTCATCAAAAATATATTTTGATGAAATAAAAAATGGAGCTTTAAAAAATTCAAGAAGATATTGAATTACTATACCGAAAGTTAGCACGTGTCATTATTACCTAAAAGAAGGATTTTTAATTTTTACCTATTGTAATCCTTGATGATTACTGATTAATGGATTAATATTAGCAATTCAAGTAAAATCAAAGTAAAAAGTTTACTACAAATCTTATTTCTTAAATTAGTTTTATTACCTTGAAATCCCTGATTTTTGAATTTTCGTAAATCTATTAATTTTTATTGTAATGATAAATAATGACTTATTGTTGTTATCATGATTCATTTACTAACTTTTTAATACCATAAACTTTTAAATTTCATCATTGTTGTCGATTTATACCATAAACTTTTAAATTTCATCATTGTTGTTAGTCAACATTGAAACGCTATTTTTAGGAAAGTGGACACCATGTTAATCTCATAAAAATGAAACACCAAATAAATTTTCAGTATGAGAGATTAGGACGAACGTTTCCCGTTAAAATACCGAAACACTTTATAATATTTGACTTCAATATTTATTATTGCAACAATTCTAAATTGTAACGACTGTTTTTTTTTCTTTTAATCAAATCTTAATCAAATTAATTTAATAAAAGCAGTAAAATTGAGAAAAAAATTCACTAAAATTTCGCTCAACATGTTCAAAAGTCATAACACAAGTGAAAAATTAAAAAAATAATGCTGGATTAACATTTAGAAAATAGAAGACAAAAAGGGTAGAAAATTTCATCTCATCCCTTATCTATCATCTCATCCCTTATCAAATATGTGACAAATCAATTAACTCTTAAATAAAATGACTTTTTCAGTTCTTTAATTTTAAAATTTTTAAACTCTTTCACTATTATTATTTACTTTGCTATACAAATACTATATTACACTTAATTCAACTCTGTTAAAGATTTACGATATTTTTTATGCAAAATTAATATTAAGATATGCATAATATGACGATTAAAAGATTAAAAGTATAAACATATATAATCCCAAGAACTAACATGAATTTTACTAAAAAAAAAAAAAAAAAAGGATAAAAAAAAGTAGGACTTATGTTGATTTAAAACAAAAAAAATTTTATTAAAAAAAATATGTAACAGGAAAAGTATACTGCAGTTAGTGTATAAAAGAATGTTAATTTTTTTTTTCATAATAATTATTTAACAAGAACATTGAATTTTATTCTTTATCTGGTTATACATATGTACTTTATTTACAGTTTACATGTTTTTCTTTTTTCTGAAGACATACATATACATTGGATAATGAATAATTTCCATAGAAGTTACAATAAAAAATTTTTTTTATTTGTTTTACCAAAAAACAAAAAAAAAAAACATTGTATTGATTTTGCAGACCTAACAAACTTGTACCTAAAAAGATAGATACTAAATTAAATTAAAAAATTAAAATTCTTAATTTTTTTTATTAAGTATTAAAGTTTTTATTTATTTATGAATTATTATGTATATATTTATTGCAAAAGAATTTGTAAATTGCTTTTTACTTTCAACTGTTATTACCATTTGTTCAATTATTTAAATTTTGTCTATTACTGTAGCTACTTAAATAAAAAAAACTGGATAAAGATTAGAACTAACAACTTTAGAAAATTAATAGTGGCGAAAATTAAATTTACTCGCAACTAATTCAAAATTGCATTCTATAAGTATTTGCACAACATTTGGTTTACCTTAAGATAGTTGTAAACCGTAATCGGTAATGAAATAATCGATAATCAAATAAACAATGTTTTTTGATTAAAGTGTAAGTATATAGTCTTAAGGGGGTCACTCCCTCGTTTCAATACAAAAAACTCGTCTTTTCGGTACCATTTCCTTGGAAACTACTGGACCGATTTCTGTGAAATTTTGCACATGTTCTTACTGCAAAAAAAAAAATTTTAAGCTGAGGAACTATAAAAATATTGCTTGGTTTCAGAATTATGACATGAAGAAAAAAAAATGCACGTTTTTCGAGCTTCTTTAACATTGTTAAAAAACTCCCCCTCAACATATAAAAAAATCCTCAACTTAAAATATAGTTATTGAAACCACCTTGAAAAAAAAAGAAAAAGCGTGTTGATAGCTCTTATAGTGTTCCAGAAACGTGTACCGAAAGTTAAAAATGTGAATTGTTCAGGAAAGCCAAAAAACTAAAAAGAATCGTTTTGAACTAAAATTTTTTTTTATTTTTTATTTTTCTAACTATTTTCGCGTCTTACTATTTCTGCATTTAAGTTCTTTGGTATCATAGCAACTTTACATTGCAGTTTTAATTATTATTGAAAAAAAAAAAGTAATAGATGAATACTTAACAAGGAAATAATTATACTTATATTAATATGTAATTCCAAAACGTTTATTGAAAACTAACCTTCTAAATATATTTAAGTTTTCAATATATATAAATAAAAATGCTCATCGAATTGACCATAAAAAATGATTATCCTAGCAGTAATTTTAAGATATAAAAAACCTGTTACGACTATTATAATGAATTTTACAAATAGAACCTATTTTTAGAAGTAGTTGGATTTGAATACATTTAATATAATAAATTTTAATTTATTCATTAAAAAACGTTTATAATTTTTTTAGCATCTATGTAAATAGAATGTAGAATGACGTGTAATTATTATCAAAATGTTAAATCATACATATTTTTTTTTAAATTTTATAATCAAATAATTATAGTTAAAATTTAGTAAAAATGAACTTACACAAATATTTTTTAAAAACAAGCTTAAATGAAATTAAATCAAAACAGAACGATCTTAAAACAGAAAAATGTAAATAATATAAATTAAAATTAAACTAGTATTTTTTTTCATTTACAGTTGCAGCTAAAAAATTAGAAACAAAAAAAGATGAATATAGTTTGATATAATAAAAATTCGGAAAAACGTTTTTTTTTATAAAACAATAATTCGTATTTTCTTACGTGCTTTCAAACTAATAAGTTTAATTACCTTAACCATCTCGATATTTAAGGAAGAAAATATTTATTCGCGATCTGAATGTTTACAATAAAATAATTATGATTTGGCAGAAAGGCTTAAACTATTTGAAAAATAAATCTGCCTGTAAACGATTTGAAAAATAAAAGATGATATTGGAACTAAAAACTTTCAATAGAAATTCGAAATACAAAAAACTTTTTAGATTTTGATAGCAATCGTTTAAAAGGACGATTAACTATTTGCAAATTGTGAAAAAGTTTTAGTATGAAATTCTATAAAATAATTTGCGACAAAAATAACATCATTTGAGTGGTAATAATTTCAATTAGAATTTAATGTCAGTTAAACACAAGTTTCGAAATCTTGGATAAAAAAAAAAAATCTATGAAATGAACCATTTAAAATTTATTAAATTCCAAATAATCGCACTTATAATTTTTTTATTATTTATTAACATTAGAATATGAAAGGTGATTTTCGCTCCACTTTAAGGGAATTTATAAAAAAAAAATTGCATAATATTGCATAAAAATCAGGAAGATCTCAAAGAATAACAGAAATTTGAAAAAATATAAGTTTCATTTATTGTTTAATTAACTATTTGTAGTTGGAAGATTCTAAGTATATGTAAAAATGTTACTCTATAAAGCTTCTATAAAGTACACAAAAATTTGTAGATTAACATTTACATCCTATAGAAATAAAAGAAAAGACTAATCTTTCAGTCTAGAGATAAAAGAAAATTCTAGTCACTGAACCTTGTGATAAAAGAAAATTAAATTTTTTCAAATATATCTATGACTATATCAATATGACTACCACTATGACTAGCATGGAATATAAAAATTCTGCAGCCAATTTTTTTTTTTACCAGATTTAAAATGATGTTTTAAAAATTGATTTAATTAATTTTAAAAGTTCTCCAGAAATTGTAATTGTTTCGTTTTTTTATTTTTATTTATGTCCGATGTTTTTTTAAGACACTAAAAAGTATTGACAGTAAAAACTCTTAGTTTAAAACATTAAAATTTTAAGTAATTGATAATAAATTTAGAGTCAAAATCTCATGTTATTCCATTATGTTTTAAATAAAAAAAAAAAAATTAAATTTTAACATTCAAAATCATTGCCAATTATATTTTAAAAAATTATTTGAATTATTTTTAAGCATTTTACTATAAACAACTTAAATTAATTTCTTTTTATCTATATTCTGTCTACATTTGGACATAAAATATGAATATGTAGGTTTTTTTCTATTATTTCAGTTTATTATAAAAAAAAAAAAAAATTTAAATTAGTTTATAAAAATTTATTTTTTAAGTGTTTTCTGGCAATTTAAGAATTGAATTTACAAAATAAAAAAAAAAATAAAAATTGACGTTAATTTTAAAAAACCTCAGGACTTCAATAAATTTTTAAAAAAAATTTAATTGAGAAGTTTTTTTAATTTTTAGAAGTGTAAGGAAGTGATTTTTATACCCTACACATTAAGTATAGAGTATATTAACTTTGGTATGGTGTTTGTAACCACCAAAAGGAAGCGAGTTAGGTATAGACATGTGTATATATTCTGAATCAGGATCACCGCCTGAGTCGATTTAGCGATGTCCGTCCGTCCGTCCGTCCGTCCGTACGCACGATAACTCAAAAATAATGATGCTATCTTGATGAAATTTATACTGTAGGTTAACAATGACTAAGGTAAGGCGGGGATTGTAAATGGGCGAAATCGGACCATGCGTTCGAGTACCTCCCATACAACTCCCAAAACCTAATACGCATATTTTCGAAATTAATAAAGATAGAAATTTAAAATTTTGTACGAGAGTGTGTTTTTCTGAATCCCTGATATCCACAAAATTTGAGATGAATTGGAGTGGTTGTTCGGGTACCTCCCATACAACTCCCAAAACCGAACAAGCATATCTTCGAAATTAATAAAGAAAGAAACTTCAAATTTGGTACTAGGGTTTTGTTTCCTGAATCCCTGATTTGTCCAAAATTTAAGATGAATTAGAATGGTTGTTCGGGTATCTGCCACACAACTCCTAAGACCAAACAAGCATATCTTCGAAATTAATAAATATATAAACTTGAAATTTGATAGAATGTACTACCCCCTATTGATGTCTCTAAAATTTGAGATGAATTGGGGTGGTGGTCCGCGTGCCTTCACACACTTCCCAAGACCTAACAAGCATATTTTCGAATTTAATAAAGATAGAAATCTGAAATTTTGTACAAAGGTTGTAAAAGCATTTATTTTTTTAGCTTAGTTATATTAAATACCTAACTAAAATAACTTATGGATTTTTAATTTAATTTGAATTTTTTAGGTGTAGGGTATAAATAAGTCGGTTGCATCGACTTACTGTTACTTTTACTTGTTTTTTTCTCCATTTATGACAAAATTAAAAAAAAAAAAAATAGTTGTTTTACGTATATGTGTGTACATATGTGTAACTGTTTTAATAACAATTTTCATATGAGTTCAAATTGATTTCAAGAAAATTATTAATTTTTTGTTTTTATTTGTTGTTTTTTGTACTAGAATCATAAATATTTACAAAGTTTGCCTTTTGGTTATAGACAATAAAATAAAATAAAAACAAAAAATTAAAATTAAAATCCAAAATGCAAACAGAGCGCAATAAAAATTAACTACAGAGATTTTGATAATAAAAACCACTGAAGATTGACTTTTAAAAAGCGAACGGTATTAAAAAAAACAAAAAAAAAAATTGCATGTTAATAAATTACCACTTCTGTGCACAAAAAAAAAATAAAAAGAAAAAAAAAAGTGCATAAAATGTGCATACACATAATCAATTTTTATATTTTATTGTTGCGGTTTTTTTTTATGGTTATGTGAACATAAGCAAAGTCTTAATTTTGATATCTCTCTGTTTATTTTTCCTATTTTGTTTTTGATATTAGATGAAATATTTAACAAATGTGAGGAAGTATTTTTTTTTTTTTTGTTGCATTTCAAATACAGTTTTTAATTTTAAATATGGGTAAAGACATCATAGACCTCCTTTTCATTCAAAAAAATCAAAAGTTTCTTAATATTATTTCAAAACATAATCTTTTTGTTCATCACTCATGATCAAATGTATGACTATATTATCTGAAATCAACCATCATAATTCTGAGATTCCTAGATTTTAAAACTTAGTTTCCTTTTAAATATTTTTTTGTTTTTCTCAATGAAGTGAAAACAAACATTTTTTTTTCCAAATTAAGTTATTATTATTTGCTGAGTTTCTGTTAGGTATTCCAACAATTAAAGCCTGAAATAAAGCCAAAATGCATGTTTTGGACTTTATTTCAATTGCACATTTGAAATTTTGGCTTTATTTCATTTTTTAAAAACCAAATAAAGCCAAAATTAAAATGAAATAAAGTCATATTTTGTTTTTTTTTTAGTGCAATTCCCTACCACATAAATGTAAGGAGGAATTTACACAACCTTTCCCTTTCAGGCGTGGCTGTACATGTCGTAAGGGGGATTTACTTTTACGACGTGTGTGGGATTCGAACACACACTCCCTCGGTGTTTACAGCGTATTTTTATATGCTCCTACCCACTAGGACACCGAGGCCCCAGTCATAAACGTATTTAAACAGATATACTTTGATTTATTTCTAATTTATTTAAGTTTAAAGTTGTAACAATCTATAAAATCCTTCCTATTTAGAATCATGCATATACATGCATGCCTATATATAAATATTTTGCAAAAAGTGTATAGCCCTGATTATGTAAGCAACTATAAAATTCCTCCTATTTAGAATTTCGCATATACACATATACAAATATTCTGAAAAAAGCGTAAATCTCTCATTTTGTCTTCAAATAACAATTCAATTGCTTCCACATTAAAAAAAAAAATTAATAAATTGAAATAAATTCTAAGTGGCGCTTTATGTCAATTTTTCAAATTTAAAATAAGATCAAAATTTAAAAATTCACTTTTTGACTTTATTTCAAATATGACAGTGAAATAAAAACTAATTGGTTTTTTTTTGTTTGCTTTATTTCATTTGACTTTATTTTAGGGAACCCAATTAAGAGTTTGTACATCATATATAATATTAACTTCCCTTTTTATTCAGTTTGATCAGGTTAGGGGTTATTTAGGAGAGTCGATCGAAAAAAAAAAACGAAACTGAAGAATTTGATGGTTGAATTAAGTTATGGCAACAGATTCTTATTTTAGGTTTGTAACAGTAAAAAAATAAAAAAAAATCAAATTCCACCTGTTGATAATAAATTCAACTTTTATATTTGCTTAAAAAAAAATTAAGAGGTGGTTGAAAATCAATTATTAGAGCGATTTAAGAGTTTTTAATTACAAAATACATATTTCTGAAATAAACTAAGACCATATAACGATTAAAGAATTTGATAAAAAAATTAGAATAGAAGAAATCCGGAGAAGCCAAAAGTTCCATTTTTTTTTTAAATTTTTTTCATTAAAATTATTTTAAATATTAAATACAATGAGTGAATTAGAAACAGAAAGATGAAACTATGTACCAAAATAAATTAAATTTTCATTTTTGAAATTTCAAAATTCAGCTTTGGAATCATAAAAATGATTTTATAAAATATTATTTTAATGTTTTCAAAATTAAAGAGAAAAAACACACCGAATACAATTTGTTTTTTTCAATTAAGATCATTAATACACAGGTAATGCTTAATAATTTTCAATTCTCTTTTAACATTTTTTTACTATTAAGATCATTAATACACAGGTAATGCTTAATAATTTTCAATTCTCTTTTAACATTTTTTTATTTCTTATGTATATTTATGTATATATTAATGTATTTTAAATAATTTCCTTTTTATTTTTCTTAGTGCATTAATTTCATTGCGCTCTTAAGTTTAATTCTTCTTTTATAAGCATATAAATACATACATAAATTGTTAATTACAAATTCTGATTTTTTCATTCATTACCAGTAGAAATTTTCTTCCCATTACAATTCGCCGCCTCCGCCGCCTATTCTATAAATTTTCTATCTTTAAGAATTGGATGATTTGCAATAATAGCAAAAAAAAAAAAAATAATTGTATTGCACACTCAATGATTCAAGAGGATTCAAAAATCAGTCAATGTGTAATAAGTCAATGTGCAATATGTATGTAAATAAAAATATTTTTTTTATAATATTAAATTTACGAGTAATATACTATAAATGGTAGATACTTGAAATGAACAAAAACAAAAACTAAAGTAATAATAATTAGAAAATACATAATTTATCTTATTAATCATAAATATTAAAAAAAAAAAATCATTGAAAATAATGAGAATTTGTGTGACGCCTGCCTTATGATTGTTAAAATTTATGGTTTTAATTTTCTTTACTTTGATGAATAGAACGTTATGCTCAAATTAGTATGACTAACGATTGGAAAAGAATAAATTAATAGGTAACTTTTTTTTTTTTTTTTTTTGGATAAAATTTATTCTTGTGAACTAATTATTGAATGGTTTTTAATCTATTTTAATATAAATTTCATTCATTTTTCACCTTTAAATATAAAAACCAATTTTTTTTTATTAATTAAAGATTCTTCAAAAATATTAAAAAAAAAAAAAATAAAACATAGCAGAGTAAGTAAATTAGACTTTAAATAATGCAGAATTTATTTTTGCTGCATGCATATAAATATAAAATGGTTGTAAGAAAATGCTTGAAATATTAAATTGTAGAAAAAAAAAATACAAATAATCTTCAGATTAATAAACAATATGCCTAAAAATTAAGTCTATGTTGAAGCTAAATTTGACTTAAAGAGCAACATTTGAGTGTAGGATGAATTAGAATGAAGGTGTCCAATGTTGCATTTGAAAATTGAAGGTGCACAACAAAGAAATCAAAAGAGTTCGATTTTAAAAAATAACGTTTTTTTTTTAATTAAATTTTTCTAATTATTTTGAATTTCTTCAATTCCTCTTCTTTTTCTTGGTACGGCTAACAAAATTCAAAAACTATTTAGCCATCTAAATAGCAGAACATTTAAAAAATTAGGCTTCAGTTTCAAATAATGAATTATGTTTTAGATTTAAGTACATATTTTTTAATTTTCACCAAAATATGAAAAAAAAAAACACTTTTTTAATTAAAATTTAATGCACACACCACCCTTTATGATTTACTTAAATTTCATGATCGGTCCCTCTATTTTTCTTTTTTCTTTTCCTTTCTTTTTTTTTATATAGGTACATCATCAAAAAAAATAAAAATAAAAGAAAATAGATGAATGGATGGATGCACATTTAAAATGCATCATCCATAAAACAAAAAAAAAATCCCTATAATTTTTCATAAACACGGAAATTATTATCTTATATTATGTATACTCGTATATATAATTTAAAATTAGAAAAAATTTTTTACACACTCCTGTGCCGCCTTCTTTTCATATATAATATATAATATAGAGAATAGTTCAACATTTCTAAATAAATAATTAAAAGGAAATCAATCCACAAAAAAATTTGAATTCAGTGATTTTAATTATACTTTTTTTTTTTTTTTTAATTTAAAAAAAAGAAAAATATCTTTGAAAGAAAATTTTTAATTTATTGAGTTTTGTTTTTTTTTTTTTTTTTTTTAATTTTTATAATATAGAAATATAAACAACATACTCATTCTTTTTTTTTTTTTAAGATCCAATAAATCTTTATTTTTAATTTTAATATTAATTAAAGAAGTGTAAATCTATTGGAAAATTATTTAAAAGATATATAAGTATATATGGGAATAAAAAATTACAAATAAAAAGATATCGAAGAATGTGTATAATAAATAAATATGTCTGACATATATAAAAAGTATATTAAATATTCTTATAAATCATTTTAATAGCATTAAAACGACGAATCAACCGAAAATTCTAATAATTTTAAAAGACAAAAAAAAAAAACACAACTGTTTTAAAGCATTTAAAGCTGTCATAACTGAATTTTCATATAAAAAACGTTTATGTCATTCCAATAGATTTAGTTAATTGATTTTGATATTTTAAGTTGTTGTCAAATTGGATCTTATTTTTATAATAAAAAAAAATAAAAAAAGACCTTGTGTTCCGGAAAATAAATATTAAATGACAAAATAATGTATAATCTTTTTTTTTCTATAATGATAAACACTTTATTTTAAAAAGAGAAACGTTTTAATCTCTGTTGTAAATACTAATAATATACTTAGAAAAATACCGTTACTAAAAAAATAATGTGTCTTGTATTGAAAACTCCATATTATGTTTTTTTTTTTAAATCCAGCTAGTTAAATTGTATAAGAAACTGGCAACACTAAAAATTTAAAAATTTATTGACCATTAAAAGAATTTGTCATCGTGTTATAAAATATGTATCTAATATAAATAGATTAGATATGATTTTGATTTATGAGCGCCAAAATCAATTTTTCATTTGACTCCACCATATCACCATTTAATTTTCTAATGAAAAGATTATAAAAAATAATGAAAAAAATCTACTTTAAATTTGCTAAAGATTTAATTATTTCTTTGGCAAACGTTTAAGCGAATTTTGACTATTTTCAAGTCAACCATAGTGAATATAATCGGTTTCTATCGTATAGAACAGAATGAAACGCATTATTATTTTATATCCAGCCATTGGTGCAGTGGTTGACGCACCGCTTCTCATTCATAAGGGAATGAGAGGTCTCGGGTTCGATTCCCGGCTGGGCACAATAATTATAATATAAAAAAAAAAATATTCATATATCGCAATATGTAAATACTTTATATATCATTATATCACGTACACCCCACATTCCTACCACGAAACAGGGGTTATAGCTACCTGGCACATTTATGTACCACGGTACCTGAATATAAATAAATAAATAAATTATATTTTAAGGATTGTATCAATAAAACCCGTTTATGATTATCCAGATACAATTCCTTTAGCTTTAACATCATAATTTCCACTATTATTGTATTTTTCCTCCCATATGTTTTTAGCATAAATTTCATAGCCACTTCACCAGAAAATTTATTTCTTTATTTTAATCAGTAAGGTATTACACTTATACTAAACATCTTGTAAAGAAATACAATTGTAGCAACACGTAAGAGCTATAGTATACTATTTCGAGAAATACAAGTGGGGCAACACATGGGACTATAATATTTCGTTAACAAAAAAATTTCAAAACTAAAATTGATATTCGGCGAAACGATTTTTAGAGATACATTTATATTAGAAAACTTTCAAAAAATTTTTATTTGTTTGTATTCAATTGGTTAATTTTTCTTATTCTGTTATATTTTAAATTACGGCTAATAATTTAAAAAAGCAATCAATAATCGAAACTTTTAAAGAAATTACAATGATAAGAACTGAAAAATTTATTTATGATTTTTATTAAGAAAATTAATTAATAAATAATAGAAAAATCATTACAACTTTTTTACTGTCTGAAAATTCATCAAATCACCTCATTTTTTTCTTTCAGTCGTGTTCATTTTCTCATAAATACTTAGGAATTCAATCACATCTTGTATTCAATTTCGTTAGATTTCTTTTTATATCTATTTTTTAATTAATTTGCATTTTATTTTCGAAATTGAACGAAATTAAAAAGGAATCAGCAAAAAAAAAAAAATTTTTTTTTTTAAGAATGAAAATAAATTAGAATCAATATTTTTTTTTTTATATTGAAATCTTCTTCTTCGATTTTTAAGTTGAAAAGAAATAGGAAAAATAATAAAAAAAATTAAAAAAAAAAAAAAAATGCCATTTTCATTTCACACGGTTTATTTTTTATTGCAAACTTTTTTTCTTATAAATATTCTTTTTTTTTTTTTATAGATCTAAAATCTATTAGATGAGCAATTTCAAAAATCATGGACCAGAAAAAAAAACTAATAACTCATTATATGTTAATAGTAAAATTAAGAAGAATTACTGTGGTGATTAATAACTTTAAGGTGGTGGTCTTAATTTTCTAAGAATTAGTTTTTATTGTAAATTTTTTAAGCTGAATCATCAAAGTTTATAAAAAAAGAGTTTTTTTTTTAGGATTAAGTACAGAAATACTCTTCAAAATATTATTTTACAAATTATTATGAAGTTTTGGTTAAGAATTCAAATTAATTGTAAGGAACAGTAGATGCTACATGAAGGAACATGAAGAATCTAAAGATTTAAAAATATACGAAATATAAACAGCAGTTGAATAGAGATTAGAACAGTAAATTGAATAAAGTGCTGAAAACCATTTTCCGTAGTAGCTTAGCATAATTTGCTTTCCATCAGTAAGTGTTTATAACTTATCCAAAGCAAAAATAAACTTTCTTTCACTATAAAACAAAAATATGTTTTTGAGGACCGATATATTATAATATGAAATTTTAATTTTATCGTTAAAAATCTTCGGTACCATTGTATTATTTTATAAAAAATTACAGTTATAAAACATGAATTATCCTTCTAAAAGTAATATAAGTTTCATTATACCTTAAAATAATTTTATATATCAAAATAAGAAAAATGACGTCAAAGCATTTGGAAACATGCAAACAAACAAACATACAAATAAAAAACAATAGTAACAAGAAAAAACAAAACAATATTTAATTAGCAATGAAATATAAAAAAAGAGTAGCATTTGTTTCAAGTCAAATAACAATATTATCACCGGCAAAATGATGATAAATATCAAACAAATAAAAAGGCAAGTCATTGAACTAATGACCAAGTTAAATCAAAATCATATACAACAAACAAAATATACAAAACAATTTTAAATGATTTACACTTTTTTTTTTTTGTTTTTGTTTTTGTTTAAATTTTCTTTTTTTTGTTTAAAAAACAATTAGATTCAGTTCGAAACAAGAACAAAAAGAAATTAAATCTTTTCATCAATAATATTTGACGTTAAACAAAAAAAAATGTTTGAAAGTCCCCTGTGATTTTTTTTTTCTGAAACAAAAAAAAAAAAAAACAAACAAAAATGAAATAAAAAACTTATATTTTTAATTGAATTGCGAAAGCGCGAAAATTAATTTATTAAATTGTCACACTTCTATTTTTGTTGTTACATTGTGTGTGTGTGTGTTTTTTTTTTTTCACCTGACAATTGGCTTTTCTTTTGCGGAATTACTTCTACCTATGATAAATGACGATTTTTTTAAATTTATTTTATAATGGGATGTTGTCGCATGTTTCTTAGATGATAAAATTGAATCTAATGGTTTTTTTTTGTTTTATTTAATTTGTATTATATTTGATTCCATTTATTTATTTGTTTATTTTTTATTTTTTAAATTATATTATCACTTGTATGGGAAAACAAAATAATAATTATAATTGCACAGGTGTGAAAAATTTAATTTTCTTAAACAATCTTTAAAATACTAATTATTATAAATTATTTATTAAAAAGAGAGCGTAAAATTATTATATATGTAATTATTGTCATTAAAATTTAAACAGTTGTTTTAAGAGGTTGTTTTTTTTTTGTATTTGAACAGACATTTTTTTTTTCTATTAAACTTTGGTAGATTGAAAAAAATGAACAAAAAATAATTCGGCAAAATTTTGGATAATAAAAAATGGAACAAACGGAAATCATTTAATTTTTTTTTCTCATCTAAAGAAATTTCGTATTATTATTTTTGATTATTTTGAATAATTTTTATCTAATTTTTTTACTCTTTTTTAAGTCAGATTTAATTATTGTAAAAAGAATTTCATTTGAGTAATAATAATTTAGTTCAAAATATATTGAGTGCTATTTAAAGCTATTCATCAAAATATTCATAGTATCTATTATAATATGAGGAATTTACATCTTTTTAAAAGAAAACATAAGTCATCGATCTTTCAATTGGAAGATTGAATAGATGAGCTTCCAAACGGAGATTTTTAGGCTCAAACTCCGGTCAGATCGGAATTAGCCGTAAATTTATATCGTAAAATGATAAAATGATAATAAAAATATAATATAAATTCTAATAATAAAATTAATACTAATAATAATAAGAGCTGCTACTGTGAAGTTCCTATTGATTATTTATCTGATGCAGATAAGTTATTACATGTTCTATGTAAAATTACAGCATCTCTGTCCTTATCTTTCCCTAAACCCTACTTCTTAGCCAATTTACCGCTTGGGCAGTTAGTTTCATACTATTATATTAACTATCATCTGTCTTTGAAAAAAGTAATATTAAATCAGATTTTAATAACTTATTTCCATAAAATAATTTAACGTCTATAATTTATTGAATTTAATAATAACTTAGGTTTTTTGGGGCTAACTTAAACTAAACTTAATATAAGTTTAGGCATAAAGGCTAATTGTGATATTCTGTTAAATTTGATTACTCTGATATCTTAAATAGTCTGGGGGAGACCTTATTAATTCCAATATTCAACCGAATACTTCTATATAATCGACATATCAACATAGTGTTTATTAATTATTAAGCATTTTTCGATTCTTCTCGAAATGATTCCGTTGTAATTTTTAGCGCAGTTTTTATAATACAAATTGCTTTCATTAAAATATTTGAGAATAAGTTTAAATTGCGAAACAAAATTTACTAATAGATTAGTTAAGTATGTATAGTAAAACTTCCTCCCATAAAAATTGATTGTGTACCAAATTAACTGAATTTATTTAAAACTATTTTTTTTTTTTTGTCATTTATTACTTTACAGATTTCAGAAAGCAAATATTGTAATTTTACACTTTACAGGTTCCTACGATCATTAAGAAGTATTATACCAATAAAATATTATTCATTTATGTTCTGTATAATTATTAAATTACCAAAAATTCTCAAGAAAATTACAACAACACACTGACTAATTTACTTGAAAAAAAATTTGAAAACCAAAATTACAAAATTTTATGAGTCAAAAATTAAAGAAACTTTTAATTTTTATAATGTAACATGTAATCTAAATTTTATTTTTTTTTTTTTTTTTCATCAAATTCATCTCACCGGAAAAATTAGCGTTTTGTTCATTAATTGTGTTGTCACTTTTTTTTTTATAATAATACCGTTATTTTTGAACTAAAATTACGGTAATTCAATTTTTTTGATCAGACAAAAAAAAAAAACTTGTCATCAACTTTGTAAAACAAAGGGGTTACGTTACTACTCTACTAAAAATCAAATTGTAAAAGGAGATACAAAAAAAAAAAACTAAAAGAGAAATAAATTTAGTCAAGTGTTTCGAAAATTTTTAGATCAGATTGACGAAATATTAAGTGTACTTAGTTGAAATTCCGCACAAAAACAAAAAAAATTATTTTGATTTAATTTTTTTTTTTGTTTTAAAGAAAATTTCAATTTTCCATTCAATGATTTAAAGTTGAACGAAAAAAAAAAACCCATAATTTAACACTAAGTTGAATAAATATGAATTAAATAAATATTCTTTTGGTGGTAGAGAGGTATACTCTATTAAACTTTCGAATTCTGATTGAAAATGTTTTGCTTTATTTTTTAACTTGCCTTGTGTGAACCATGAATTATTTTAGTGAACAGTAGTTAAAAAAAAAAAATAGTTCAAAAGAAATAAATGAGTAATTACAATTATAATTTTCTTTTTATTATTGTTAAAAAAAATAATGTAATAAAAAATAATTTTTTTAACCAAAAAAAAAAAAAAAGAACATATTTAATATAGGAATAATTAGTGAACAGAGACTAGAAGAGAGATCATACAAATTCTAAGAATATAATTTTGAATGCACACAAAATTTGTACTGAGTTATAACAAAATTATACAGGGAAAAAAAAATTAAATGTAATGCAATTATAATTAAATTTCCGGTATTGTTACACGCACAGAATTCTTTTTTTTTTTATTTTGTGGTGTAATTGTTTATCCAACAAGAACTAAAAAAAAAACAAATTAATTTTTTATAATAAAAAGTGAGGAATTTACGTCTTTAGACTTTTTGTTTAAAAGGTTTTCAAACCAAAAAAAGTTTGCCCTAATTATTTAACCTAAAATTTATTGCAAAATTATATTAAAAGGACACATCACGGACAGACACAAGGTTTGTGTCTACAGTTGACTTAAAGCATTGCAAACATCACATTGAAAAAAATCACTTGGCTTTCGCAAAAGCACATATGTCAAAAAGGGTTGATGTCAAATTTTTACTTTGCAAAACATCCGTTTGACAAATTTTCAAATAACATCAAGTATAATATAGGTTTATGTATATGGGGAACATTTAGAGGTATACATACTCTGCAAAAAGGGAATACCCTGATTTCGAATCCAACTTTAAAACCCCTCCTAATTCAGAAATTCACGTATAAATACATATAAATATTCTGGAAAAATGGGCAACTTTGATTTTGTAACCAACAATAAAATCCCTTCAAATTAGCTAAGGAAGACATTTTTTTTTTAATATTTTGACAAATCGATATTTGCGAATTGAAAATTTGTTAAGTGAAAAATTTGCTAATTGATTTTTGGCATTGTGAGTTTTTTTGACAAGTGGACTTAGGTGAAATATAAATGTTTGTCATGTGAGTTTTGCCAAGTGTTACGCCCCCAAATTAAACACTATTAAAAAGATGTCCATAAGAGACATTGACTGATGATGAAGTCTACTTAGGTTGAAATTATCATTAGATTTAGTTTTATTATTTATTTGATGTAAATACAGAATAATTTTAATTGGATTTTGGTATATTTATTAATTTAGAATTTTATTTATTTATTTTTAGAATTGACATAACTGTGAAATACATTTAAATTTTTTTTAGTACATACGATAATATAGGTACGATTGGTATATTTTTTTTACTGACTGCATGAACTACCAAAGTAGATAGAGTAAATTAAATACGCCTGAACAATCTGGACGTTTGAAATAAAAAAACAAAAAAAAAAACAAAAATATTAAAGGAAGTGAAACAAGTGAAATTTAATTTCTATGTAATTTGTTTATGATAACTCTAAAATTTATTATTCTTATTATTTTATGTCATGCCATTACTACCTCACAAATTCATTGAATCAAATCAATTTATGTCTTTTTAAATTTTTTTATATAGGATTTTCAACAAAAAAAAAGAATTATTATTGGTTATAAAATAAAAAAAAAAAACTACTGAACCATCACTACCCATTAATTACATCCTGATTCTTTAAATATATAATTGTTATGATGAATGATAATGATGACTTCTTAACTATTTGGTTTATGGTTAAAATGGCATTTATCTTTTTTTTTTATACTAAAACTGAAATCCCAATGAATTAATTTAGTGATTGGTTAAAGGAAACACTCTACAAACATTATAGTAGAAAAACAAAACAACAGGAAACTTTCAATAAAAACAAAATCAAAATAGTCTAGATTAGTTTGTAATGAACTTACATATTATATAATGATAAATCTTAATTATATATAGATACATATAGAATATGATTTAGCTTTTTTTTTTTAACCTGAAGGAATTTTAATTAACTGCTAAGGGCGTTGCATTATTTTTTTAAATTATGTACTATAAGATGGCTTTTATTTTAATTATAAATTAAAATAATGGTTGATAATCAGTTGTTGGGATCTGTTAAATACAAATATAAATTCAAACTATATAATTTGTCTCTTTTTTTGCTTTTTTTTTTACAACTAATTTAAGGTTGGTATAGCTGATTTAATTTTATATATAGTCTCTCCAGGGATTTCTTTTTAAGTTTTCCTTTTGTTTTTTTTTTTTTCTTTTACATTTGAATGCAATTCTCAGTGACTAGTCAATAATTTTAAAACAAAAACACAAAAATAAAGAAGTATCATTCAGTTAATTTTAATTAAAATAAAAGAAAAATAAATTACAATTTAATAGAAAACTATGCGAGTAATTAGTTCTAGACACACCTGAATTTGTTTTAGTCAAAAATTTTTAGAAGGAATATGCGAAATTTTGGTCCCCCTCAAATATAATTCATACAAATGTTTTTGTAGCAAAATTATCAGTAATTTAAAAAAATTTTCTCAGGGTCTAAGTAAAATTACAAGGTCTTGTTGTAAGAATATTATAATATATACCCTTTACCAAACAATAACAAATATCTGACATTTAAAAAGACATTTTTTTGGTATTGAAATAAAAAAAAAAAAAGAAAATCTATTAAAGAATGGGATGTAACTCTTTTAAATTCAAAATACTTAAAGTAATAGCATGTTATGTGTGGGATGCTTGTAAAACTCACTCTAATTATTTCATAGACAACAAAAAATGTCTTTTAAAAAATTATTTTTTTAAATATCCCTATAAATATGCAATTTTGTCGACACTTCAGAAACCAATATTAATATTTTATATTTGATTTTGTAAGTTTTGGATAAAAGCAAATGAAAAATAGACTGTCATTATAGAATTTGAATTACACTAGAAATATTTTTCCAAAAAAAAAAAAAATTCTATGAAACTAAATTCCTAACCTCTAAAGTTAAAAAATTGTATTCATAATTTAAACTTCAAAAATACTTTTTTATATGTTAAAAAACATTGTTATTATTATTATTAGCAATTTTATTGCTCTATGTTTTCTTTTTCAAGAGTTTTTCTTTGTTCTGCAACAAAATAAAAATTCAGTAGCAAAAAAGTAAAAATGAAAAAAAAAAAAACATTTGCAACATTTTATTATAATATCTGGGTAATGTCATAATGTCCAATTTTAATATGTATTAAATTTTAATTTTATATAAAATTGTAATTTGGTTTGTTACTATTTTCTTTTTTTTTTTTCTTCTTCTTGTTGTTTTTTTTTGCTGTTGCTTATTTACTAACAACATAAAATTTTAGTAAAAATGTATGTACATATTGTATATATGTACATATCATAGAAATAAAATAATAACTGACATTTATATAAATAATAAAATGCCAATGGCAGTGACAATCATTAACTCTAAATAGACACTATATATATAGTTATTATATTTAATGTTACAACTTAAAGCTCATATTAAATCATTTGGGTATATACTGTATATAGCATTCATTTTTAAATATTGACTGGGTGGTGGCAATGGCAATGCACCAAAACCAAACTAAACTAACTAACTAAATCATTGAAATTAACTGACATTTTACTAATATTTTACTTCTGTATTTTCTGTAATTTTAAAATTAAAGGTTGGTTGGTTAGTTGATGAATTTTGTTTTTTTTTTTTTATAGTTGACTATCAAAAAAGTCATCGCTTTTTAATTTATATACAGGCTGGAGAAAAAGTATATTTACATTTTTGAAATTAAATAATATTTATATACAGTTATTTATATATATATATATATATTTTTTTTTTTGAGGTTCGTGAACAAGGAAAAATTAATATAGAAAAGTTATAAAATGTTATATTACAATAAACTGTGTAGTACATATTAAGTTTGCCCAAAAATATAATTGAAGAGTAAATGAAGAGCTTTTTGCAAGAAAATTGTTATGCAAAAATTATTTTTTTATCCCAAATATACGGCTTTAGATGCTTTCTTTCGATGTGCTTTAGCCTTTTAATATATTATTACTTTCAAATTTAATTTTTTAAATATTTACCAGATTTGCTTCTTTTAAATTTTCAAAATATTTTTATTATTTTGACACTCACCTAAAAAAAAAAAGAAATATATATAAATTAGATTTTAAATATTTAAAAAAATTTTTTTTAAATTAAAAATAAATTTGTTATAAATATTAACACAATTCAAGATAAATTTATTTGATTTGATATGTTCAGAAATGACAGTACAGGACAAGAACTGAATCTGGTTTCTACTACTCGCTTATAAACTCTTATAAACCAGTGGTAGGGTGGTAGAAATTATTTTTACAAAATAATTTTAAGACATCTTAACTTTTGTTCGTTTTTTTCTTATCCTTTTGCCCAATTTAGATTAAATTAGATTATAATTTAAGGGATATAAGTAAGAATGTGAACTTTTAATGTAGATCTATTGCGCCCCACCTATTACTAAGTGTTTGATGGCCCACATCTGAAAGGAAAAGGGTCCATAAACGTGTCATTGGTATTAAAATATCTATCTATTTACGTGTTGTGGATTTTGCCTCCTATTGTCCTATTGTCTCTAAGTAAGTAAAGATCTGTAATGGGTTAATGGTGCTGACATTTCATCTTCGGCAAAGAAATATGCTCTTTGCTGAACATATTCCGTTCCGAATAAAACTTCGCAGTTTTTGAACATGTTGCCTACATTTCTTCTTCTTAATATAATCTGCATTTACCGTCATTCTCAATTTATTTTTACTAGACCCCTTATGATTTTGCAAAATCTTTTATGATTACAATTTCCCAGAAGCCCTTTAAATTTGTCCCTCCCTAGTTTGGTCCATATTGCCCGATTTAATAGATTTAGTTTTTTTAATGAGATTATTTAAAAATAATCATGAACCTAAACAACATATTGGTTCAAAGAAAACATCATTCATTGATAAAGTGTTAAAAGTTAGTTACTCAAAATATAAGTGAAAAATTTTGAGCGGATCTTTTAACGTTTTAGCGGTAGAAAGTTTTATTAATTTAAAATATAAGAATAACAATTTTGTATACCCCTGTAGAATGTGAAATAAAAGCATTTTTTTTTTTCTGTATTCGATTTTATTCATTTTCCCGTTTAGGGTCTGTTAAAAAATTTTGTTTCCTGCCTTCCTTTTCTTTTTTTACCGTTAAATCAATGAATCTGATGGTATAGAAATTAATGAATACAGAATCTCTCTTCATAATACTCAAATTTTTTATTGATATATATATATAAATTATATAAAAGACAAAAAAAAAAAAATGTTTTAGAAAATAGTTACGATATTGAGAAGAGGTAATAAATTGTTATAAAAGAGTTGAACTTAACTTAACAAATAACAAAAATCAATGATATGTAACAAAAGCAAACAAAATAACAAAATAAAAAGAAAAAACAGTTATTGACAAGTACTTTTGTTTTTGTACTCAATCAAACAGGTGAACTCGGATTTTTTTTTTTTTTTTCTGTTTTTATTGAATTTTATTGTTTAAAATTATATCTGAATTTCCGGTCGGTACTTAAAATCTATTTGGTACAATTTCAAATAAAAAAACACAAAAAAAAAACCCCTTTGTATCTAAAGATATTTTCTTAATTGACTGAATGACAAAGCAATATTTGCTTTCTTTTTCTATTTGTTACACTATTTTTTTTTTTAATGTTTTTCTTTCTCTTTCTTGTTGTTTTTTTTTTTTATCACTATTTTTCACATTATTTACAATTATTATTTTGATTAAAAAACTTTTTGTAATTGAAATTGAAAAAAAAAATTGTAGTAATTTTAGTGCAAAAGTAGTATAAAAAGGTGTAAAAAAAAAAATTAAAGAGAAAATCTAGATGATATATGAAATAATTGTGCACAATTAAATTAATAATTTCGTTTGTTCGTAAAAAAAAAAAAAAAAAAAAAAAACAAAATAAAAAATTGTAATTTATTTATTAAATTTGTAATAAATATTTTTTTCTTTTTTTTGTTATAAGTATAGAAAAGAATTTAATAATTATAGGATTGCAATCACAACAATAAAAAAGAAAAAAAATTTAAGTGAAAAGATTTTCACTTAAAGAATTCCAAAAACAAAAAAAATTTAATTAGGGATAATTTCATTTTTGTAAAGTATCGATTTTATGAAAGGAAATTAAAACAGATAAAATAAAATTAAATCGGTATAATTTAAAGATACTTAAAATTTTCTCCAACTTAAATAATACATTATTATTGAAAAGTAATGCAACACAACATAGTTTACCTTTTTTTTCTTTTTTGTTGTTTTTTTTTAAATATCATTAATCAATTTAAGTAACGACTTAAAAATATTTATCGTAATTAAATAAAATTATGGTAAATAGTTAAAATTTATAGTGGTTTTTTTTTTTAAAATAAAATTAATGAATGGTTTTGTACAAAATGGAATGAAAGGTACTTAATGATATTTTTCTATACTTATTGATAATTAGTAGTTAAGAAACTTTCGAAATTTAACAAAATATGCTAAAAAGTAAGTCAAAATGGTATTTAAACCGAAAGGAGTACCACCATTAACATTATTCAGTTTATTAGTTTGTTAAAATATGTGCGAAACAGTACCTAAATAAAATAGGATTTGTCGAATTGACTAATATCAGTAGAGAAAAGTTCTTTAATAACCTATTACCATAGTAGGATTATATAGAGATCGATAGTTTTTTATATAAAGAATCTTGAGATTCCTTTAAAACTATGAGAGTTCAAAGATCCAAACAAAACCAAAAAAACAAACTTTTTACAACTCATAATTAACTCATTTTATTTCAACTCAAATTATTTCAACAAATAATTTACAACTCTAGGTACTGTATGGGTAGGTGTACTCTAGGTACAAAATTTTGTTAATGCAAAAAAGAAGATATTTTAATTATGATGATAAAAAAATAAGTGATGATGATGATCTCAAGCTTAACTACTCTGATTTTGGTAATGTCATTTGCGCTGCAACTTTCAAAAATTCAACCGCCATCGAAGTTTCGGTTATGCAGTTGACAAGCGTCATTCTTTCGGTTATGCAAAAAAAAAGTCGAAATGTCAGTCAAATTTGTGGATACAAAGCAGGGTGAAAAATTATGATTAGTTGTAGATTTTTGGTGTGTACAAAAGGAAAAATATAAATATATTTTTGTTGAAATTAATTCTGATTTCTGTGTAGTAATATTTTTTTTTTATGAAATTTTAATTATATTTCTAAATTTGAAACATAAAAAACTAATTCAAACAAAATTTAAGTAATTATTATGTTTTTAAATTAAGATGAAATTCCTTATCCTTATTATATAATTTCCAAAAAAAATAATATTCTAAAATATATTCTATTAAAACATGTATGTACTATGTATGTATGTATCTATCTAAATTTATACATATATAAATGTATGTATGAATCTATCTAAATTTTTAATATTTACCTTACTTATAATTTCAAAACAATCAAAAATATAAAAATTATACTAAAGCACACTAAACAAAAATATTTTGTTTTTGTTCGGTAATGTCGACGTCAAGCGTCAAAACGCGACGTCAAGCATAAAAAATTTGGAAAAGTCTATTTGACAGTTGTTTTGTTGAATAAAAATCGAATCAAAAATCATTTGACTTATCGTTATTTTACATTACTGAAAGCAGGGCTAGTATTTAATTTCCATTTAATTTGGTTATTTCTCTAAAAAAATGTGTTCGTTTAATGTTAAAGTTAAATTTTCATTATTTTCATTTTTATTTAAATACTTTTAATAAATATGTTAGACTGCTTCAATATGGTTATAGTTCAAATGTAAATCATATTAATTATTAATATTTAATTTTTGTGCTTTCCATAACTTCTTTTTTAACTGAATTTTTATACATATATTGTTTTTTACAATAAATAACAATTTTTAAAACCACATTATTACAAGTAACCTCAAATTATAAGAAAAATACTTATCCTTCTTTTCGAAAAACTATTGAATATTAAACACCTACACACAACACATACGTTAAAGTTAAAATTTAAATTTAATTTCAAAACTTCGATTCAATTTTGAAATTAATTAAAAATCATTTATTTATTATTATTCGTAAATTTTCAACAACAATTTTTTGATCTGTTACACTTTTCCCGTTTTTTTTTTTCTGTTTTTTTTTTTTTTAAATGTCAAATACACATGATAAGATCTTAAAATCAATATTTATAGTTGCACTTTACTATAACTGCACAATGATCAACAAAGCATCAATATGTTTATAATATCTAATAATATAGGAGGGGTATTCTTTTCAACTTCAAACTTCAAAATATAAACACAACAACATTTTGCAACATGTGCAACAGTAGTTTGTTGAAATTTATTTTATGCTCTAAATCTAAACTAAAACCTTTTACAAAATAAGCATTAAACGAAATTTACGAAAACACTTGATTGTAGTATTTTTTTTTAAATTAATTTAAGCTTGAAAATCAATGTTTCTTTCTATTCCCAATATTATAAAAACAAATTATTTAATACATAATAATAAAACTGTCACATGTTAATTATTTTCTTTTTCTACATTTTCTACATACATCTACTTTAGTACATTGTAATGAAATGAAATTTAATTAAACCAAAGAAATGCTCGCTGTATATGTATATGTTGTTATTGTAAAAAAAAAAAATGTCAATTAAAACAAAAACGAAAAAAATTTTTATTTAATCTAAGCTGAAAATATTATAATTTTAATTAAATTATGATTTTAATAGTGTTATATTTAAAAAAAAAAAAAAAAAAAAGATTTGATTGACTTAAAACAACAACATCAAAAATTTATTTTATTACCTATATAGTGTAGTTTTTTAACTACATTTTTTTTTTTGTTCGTCGTTTATATACGGGTATAAACAATTTCTGTTTTCATGTTAAATTTTAGTTAATTTTCTTTTTTTGCCACTTAATTTTTTTTTTTGAAAAAAAAAAAAAAAAAAATTTATTGCATACTTAAAAAAAAAATAACAAGGCTACAAAAAATTAAAATTTATTTTTATTTTGAAGATATTTATTACCAGATTACACTGGTAGTAATTATAATAGTAGTAATGGTTACAACGATCAGTTTATTTTTTTTTTTTTTTGTTTTATGAATATCGAAAAAAATTGTTATTAGTTTTTGTTATATTTGAAATATTTGACTTAGAAAGTACTTAAAAATTACACATAAATTTTATTATAACTATAATTTTGTTTTCTAATTGAAACTTGTACCAAAAAAATTTTAATAACAACTGAATTGATTTCAACTGATTTTTAAACTATTAAAATCTGTTTAGTTATGTGTTCCTCTGTATTAATTTTCGAAAAAAAAAAAAAAAAAAAAAAAAAATAAAAACTTCATATACCTATACATTATTAACATTTACTTTAGGTTTTGGGAATTAAAATACCAATGGTTTATAAAGGTTATTGAAAAAGGTATGGTTATTGAAAAAGGTATGGATTGACTGTTTTTTTTTTTCTGAATAAAGGATTGGGTGTATAGAAACTTTTAAAAGCTGGCAAGTATTTAAAAGATATGTGCAGATATCGGGAAGTAAAAACAAATATTAAATCAAATCACTGGAATTATTAAAATAATAATGATTTAAATGAAAAAATGAATTCGTGACATGTCGTACTTTTACTTCAGAGCAGAATTTACCCTTGCAGAATCAGAGCAGAATCTACCCTAAAAATAGTACAATTGTGCTAAAGCCTAAAGGTTTCCTAATATATTGTTGATCAAAAAGAGGCATGGTGAACTCACTATTGAAACCCTACCGGTTAATAAAAAAATCATGCACATACCGATCCTCTTTAGCGTATTTCGATTATTCCCATCTATAATCCCCGTAATTAATGTGTACTCTATAAAAATTTTACAAAGTTTCTCAGCAATGCAAATAAAAATAAATAATATAAAAAGCTTATAAATTTTCTAAAACAGATGGTGGGATCTTAAAAACTGTCACAAGCACAATAGACATCATCCATAAATAACATTAAGTTTAAAGTTCTCTAACTGTCAAACTGTTCTGTACCTAACTGTCACTTGCTTTGTATTATTACGAATTGATAAGAGTGTAACAAATGTATACCGAGACTGTAACGGAAAATTTAAGAATTTATGATGTAAGAACACCTATTATAATATACCTTTGTTATAAGAACTTTAAAAAATTCATTAGAAAATTAAGAAAATTTTTTTTTTTTTTAAATAATCTGCAACTATTTTTGGTAAATTGCAAACTGCCGTTTAAAAAAGAAAATACTAGCTAAAAGTTAAATATCACTATCATAAAAAATGAACAGCAATTTTTTATTTATAAAAGTTAAAAACAAAAAAAAAGAATGTTTTTAAATTCAATTTAAAATTGATTATTTTTCAAAACACAAAATTCATTAGCTGAAACTGTTTTTTTTTTTCTTTCTTCCACAAAAAAGAAAGAAAAAGACAAAGAAAAAAATATCGAAGAAAAAAATCCCATAATTTTAATTAACTATTATTGAAAAAAAAAAAAATAATCAACCAAACAAAGAACTAAAAATTATGTTTGCTTTTTGTTTAATCGTAAATTTTCAAATTAGATGAAATAAAAACTAACTGCAAAAATTAATGAGTTCGCCGCGTTCAATTTAACTACATACACCTAAAAACTACTAACTAACTGAGTTTATAGCGTTTCAATTTTTTTTTTTCTGTTAATTTTAAAAATTTTTGCACAAACTTTCACCTCCTAGGTGTCGTTAAATATTGTTTAAAATAAATTTATATGTATATATATATACATAGGTATAATTTATCCAAATTAACAAATTAAAATTTGAGATTTTCAAAAATGGAAAGTAGGAAATCTCATTAAAAAATTATAGAAGAAAGAAAATACTCACATTAAAAACAAAAACAAAACAAAAACATCAAAATTTTGCTTATTTTAATTTCAATGTTCACTTCTTTTACTCTAAACAAACACTTTATGTTAATAATTAGTGATTTTTATTACTGTTATTTTTATTGATTTTTTTTCTGTTTTTTTCTTTCTGTGCACCTATTTGTAAATACCTATACTCAATAAAAATTAAGAACCGATCAATCTATTAATTAATTAATTATGTAAAAAAAAAAAAAAAAAGACCTGAAGACATCAAAAAATTGATAATTAAATAAATTAATCATTTATTATGCAGAGATGTTACAAAGGAAAAAAAAAAAAAAAACAAAAAGAAAAAAAAGTTATTTGTAAAATCTGTTATTTATGAGCACAATCCTTAACATAAAAATTCAGTTAAAAAAAAATAAACTTTTAATGTTGTATCAGATTTAATGTTGACCCCCCAGAATCATAAGAAAATAAAAATTATTTTCAAATCTAAAATGTCTCTCGTATTTGGAATACAGAAGAAAGAGATGTAAAAGTTTGAATGCAGAATTTTAAGCAAAATCAAAAGAAATTAACATTATAAGTAAAACATTACAAGTATAAAAGGATCATCTTTACTATTTTATTATCAAATCATGGTGTCATGGTTATTATGATGACATATTACATGATACCATGGTTATTACTTATCAGCACAGTTGAAAACTAAGGATTTAGTTTTAGTTTTTTAGTATTTTTTTTTTTTAATTTATGTAGGCTGAGCTAACGCATCAGTAATCACTAGACTCTAGCATCGTAATGTATCTTTCAAACGTTTAAAGAGAACCTATTTGAACCTATATAAGAAGGTTTCACTATAGATTTATGCCACGAAGATACCACTCTAAAGAAAGAAACTTTGAAACTAAGGATAGTTATTGCAAGGGATAAAATTGAATAGCAATTTTAAATAACAAAAAACCAAAAAGGGATAAAATTGAATAGCAAAAAACAATATTTAAGAATATTAAGAAGATATTTTACAAGTAGAGTATCCATATTGCTAAACACTTAATAAAACCAGCATATATAGTCTATTCCGATCTTATATGGCTATGGTTGAACTTCGTCGAAATGATTAACAAAAATTCCACATACGGATGTTAAAATCAGAATTTTATTCACGGTTGCAAAACGTAATTTTTATTTTTTTTTGTATTATTTCAAGTAATTATCTTCCTAAACCACAAATCTTTTGAAATTTCCGCTTCTTCATTTTCCAAATATTCTAAAACTGCTACAAAAATTTATAATCGATTTATAAAAATTATTTTAAACGTATTTTACTTTTAAATTATTTCTTTATACTGAAATAAACACAAAAAAGAAATATTTACCAAAAAATATTTTACGAAACATATGACTTTGACATTTGCAAAAAAGTGTTTGCAGCCGAATGGATTTCAGCATACCAATTTTTCATTCGAACGATTTTTTCACCACTTCAGCACAAGTGTGAAGTGGAAAGTAAACAAATACATTAAAACTTTTCGTTTTATTTATTACAATATACAATTCATACTTTAATTGAGTTCACTTCACTGTTTTTCAAATATAAGTTTCAAAGTTAAATTTTCCACGACAAAAATTATTCCATTTTCGAAAATGTATAAAGTGAATCAAGTTTTTTCGCAAATTTTTCTTTTTAATTTAAATATACTGCAGTAAAAAAAATCATCAGAAAATAAAGAAAAAATATAACTTAATATAAAATATGTAATAAAAAGGACACCAATTCTAATTGCATGACTAGTACAAATAAATGAAATGAAATCTTTAGTTTCAAAACTTTTTTAAAAATTTTTTTTTTTCTTTTCAATTTATTTCGGTAAGTTTTTACGGGTAAGTTTGCTGTGAGTTATAACGGTAAGTTTTACAAAACATAGCAACTTAACACCTTAACAAAAATTTTAAATATACTTAAAAAAGTTCGAAAAGAAAATTAGAATTCCTAAAATTTCAAAACAAAATGTGATATCTAACCGTGATAACTTATTTATCTGTGTGATTGTGTGTGTGTGTATCATATTATTCATTGTACGATATGTTCAAAATTAAAAAGTAATTTTGATTGTTCATGTATATTCGTTTTAAGAACTCTTCGCTTTATGGCCGTATGGTTAGCGTTAGTTAGACAATAAGATTTATAAGATATTTTTATTACAAGATATAAAATATCTTTAGTCCCCGACAATTAAGAAGCTTATATACTTTAAAGATTAAAAACCAAAAGAGTGAAGCAAAATGGTAAAATAAAAAAGGAATCTTGAGCGGTTGGTTTCTTGTCCTAGGGACAATAACAAAAAAACAAAACCAAAAATAAACATAGGAATATATAATTACCTAATTATAAACTATATTAATTCTGATACAGATTAAACTTTAATAAAAGTATGAAATCTATATTGTGTCTGGTTTAGTTTACAAGAATAATGAATTTTTAATAAATTTAAAACAATCTCACATTGTTTGTAAATAGTTTTTGTTTTGACAATTATTCTATACAGTAAATATAATATATATATATATAGTAAATTATATTATATTATAAGTATATAGTAAATTTTATTAAATTAATTTTTTAATTTTCATTTCATCAAAAGTCATATAGCAAATAATTTTCTCACACAACTCATATTCATTTTTGTCCAAAGCAACGAATTTTTTTTTTTTTTTTTAATTTTTCACTTATACATAAATGATATGTACATAATATATATTTCTACTATCCCAACTAAAAGTTTTTTTTTTCTATTCACTCATATGATTATCCTTATTCTTATCATAGAATTTATTTTAAAAGTAAAGTTTTACTTTACCATTAAATAAAAATCTTTTATCCAGGATTATTTTGTGCCATGCACAAAAATATTTATATATATAGTATATAACAAAATGATAATATGATAATGTATACCTATCTACATAAGTACATAACACATATTATATATTACATATAAAATAATTCCAGCAATCAGGATTTTTGTTTTCAGGACTTGAATCTTGATGTCAGCATTTCTCATATATGAAATGAAAAATGGAAATAAGTAGAAAAAAAAGGAAGAAAAAAAAAACAATATAAAATCAACGGATTATTTTTAAAATGTTATTCTCATGTTTCTTCCTACCAGCTTTTTTTTAGAGCAAAATGAACGTTTTGTACTAATGTATTTAAAAAATGAAGATATATATATTTTATATATATCATAGATATACATATATATATATATACATTTCAAAATGCATTTGTATGGCACTTTTAAAAATTTTATATATACTCTAAAATTATGTATTTACTGTAAAAATGCATTTCATTCTTGAAAAAGAAGTATTTCTTCCTTTTTTTTTTTTTGTGACTCATATTGAATATAGTCATTTTATTTTTCAAGTTGTAATATTTAATATTATATATACTCTGATACCATATAATATTCTACAAGAAAAAAAAAATAAAAAATACATTTTATATTTGTATGTCCATTTTCATTTTTAGTTTCATTTGTAATAGTAGGGCAAGTTGATTTTTTTTTTTTTGAATCCTTGAGATAAACAGTATGAGTATCTCTCATACACACACACAATCACACATTAACTCTTCAATAATGTATAATATGGATTTCTAAAATACGTGTCCATAAAAAAGGAAGTTAAAACAAAACTGTCGGAAAATTCTTTTCATAAAGTCGCATTCCATAAAAAAAGGAAAATACATACATTAATCTTACAATAAACAAATATGTATTAAAAATGAAGTGACCATTTGTTTAAGAAATATAATTTATTTTTGCTGAAGTTGGAGTTTTTCAAAGACACTAATAATACTTCCTTAGCAGAGTCAGATTCTTACTGACTAAAATCCTCTCTCTCTTTAACCAATATAATGGAATGGGACCTCTAACTACTAATGCGGTATATTGGTTCGCGAGTAGAGATAGAAAATAATAGAACAGAGATGCGGAAACTTTGAATTGAAGAGTGGAACTGTAAGAAAATAATGAATTTGCATTTTAATAATACTATTTGCGATCAGTGACGAAACTGTTAACAGTAAACAACAGGCAGTAAAATAATACGCATGTAATTTAAATTTATCCAATATTAAGAATTAAACTGTAAGATTTTTCAAATATTTGTAGAATATTTTGAACTTTTTTGAAACGATACAATTTTCTTATTTTTGTGCCATCTTATCCTAAAGAATTTAACTATTAATTCAGCCATAAAACTTTATCCTTCATAAATTAAACAGTTTGCTTATAAATTTATTTTTACCTATAGGCATTACATTATGAAGCTGATTTAAGTTTATTGTAATTAGAGTAAATAAAATTTCAGAATTAAGTTAAAATTGGTCACTTTAATTTAAAAAAAAACAAACTATATGTATTTATTTATTTCTGCACACTTTTATTACCAATCTAAAGTTATATTCTAACTTATATATATATATATATATATATATATGTTTATTTAAAAATCCAGCATTAGAAATAGAGGATTCTAATAAAAGTTAGTATTGTAATAAAATTGGTCACTTTAAATAAACCCAGGGTGTCATATATGTGTACTAACAATTAATATATAAAAAGAATATGGACAAGAAAAACTTTTTTCTTTTTATTAAATAAGTTAAACATAAAACTCATAAAAAGGTACTTTTAGCTCTATGTTAGTGTTGATAATAATAGATAAAAAGTAAGAAAGGAATAATACAAAAAAAAAAAAAATAATTAAAAAAATAAACACTACATTCATAAGGTTGGGTTGAGCGAAGAACATAATATGTACATATGTAGAAGCATAGTACAAGCCATCACAGAAAAACAAACAAAATAAAAAAAACAAAAAGGGAAAAATAAAGGAGTGGGATTTTATTTGAAAAACAAAAAAAAAAAAATGCAAAGTTTTCTTTAATAATAAATTTTAAATAGGAAATTAATCTTTAAAAGAATTTAGATAAAGAAAAACTTAATGAAAAGTAATAAAATTTATCGTGTTTAAGTACAAATAGACTAAAAAATTATCTATAAAATTCTTTATACATATAATCAAAGAGTATATATATATATATATATATATATATTAATATATATATATATTATATAAATATATATTAATATTTATATATATATGTATATATAATGACGTAACGTAATAAACCTAATTGAAAAGTGATTTTTATTGATTTTTTACTTTTTATTTATTTCATATTTTTTTTTTTTAAATATTGTTTAAGTTTTGTTTTTGTTTTCTATCTTAAAAGGTCAATGACTGTTAATTATAACTGATATGGTTACACCTTGGAAATAATTTTTATGTTTTTTATTTTCTTTTTTTTAGATATAATTGCTTTAAATTTTTAGTTTATATTTATATTTCAAGTCCTTTGAAAGCAATTTTGTTTTCCTGTAATTCTTTGAGGAAAATCATGAATGTACATACATACCATTCATAGTGCATACCATGTACATACCATTGCATATAAATAAGTAAACTTAAATCCATTTTGTTTTGACTAATTATAAAAGCTTTGTTTTTATATTATTATTAAAAGAAGGACTATTCCAAAATATTAACTTGATAGAGTATAATTTAATTATAAGAAGGATAAAATAAATTTGTAAAGGAAGGCAAGAACTTGTTTCTAATATCAGTAAATTAGCTTAATAGTATAGAACAAACCAATACCAGAATTTTTAACAGTTTTATAAAATCGAAGATTTCCCCTAGAATAAGTAAAATAAATTATAATAATGGTACAAATTGAAGAAAAAAAATTGATTAAATTTAAATTTTAACATTGCAATAGATTGTCTTAATGAATGCATTTGCCTAAACTTTGAAAAGTACATATTAATCTTAAAGTCCGCATATTTGAAATCATTATAATGAATTATACAATTCAATATCGATTCGAAGCATCGAAAAGATTTATTCTTAGGCACCTTGAACCAACTCCTTCTAAAATATCTCAAAGGTGTTATAAATCTTAACTATAAAATTTTTTATACATTCTGAAGACATACTAACTATTAACTATAGTATTCTTACATTAGAAGTTAATCAAAATTTAATTAAAAATTCAATTACAGACATAAATCAAAAATAATTAAGAACATAAATTTTAAAAATCCTATTGATTTAATCAAAAATCAAATCATCAAAGAAAAAATAGAATATCAAAATTAAAACAGGCGGTTATTTTGAAGTATATACCAGTTTCATATAAATTCAATTGTAATTTAATATAAACTTCTTCATTAATTCAAATAAAATTACATATACATACTTTATTAATTTATTATCAATAACAATCAATCAAAATTTAATTAACATAAATAAAAGAATTCAAAAAAAAACTATAGCTACTAACTGCAAATCATTTAAAGAAAACTTGATCAAAATAACAAAAAAAAAAGCAAACACTAAGTAGTATAGTACTACTTAAAATATTAATGCCGTTATAATATTTTGACATATCACTTTTATTGATCCCTCTTATTAATTAAATTAATCATTTTACAAAAATGAAACGGTATAATGACCACCACCACAATTTTATTAACTTTTGACTTATATTATAATCTTAATTCAATTTTTAAACAAAAATAAAAAGAAATATTAATAAGAAAAACTTTCAAAATAAATAATAAATATATACATAAATAGAAATATCTTATCTATCTGTCAAAAATTAATTTCTAATCTGTCAAATTATTTTTGTTTTTTTTTTTTTTTGATTTTAATCTATCAATTATACGGTGTTAGTTTTAAATTGTATAATTTATATCATATAAGATCAATCATTTAATGTGTAAATTTTATTTATGAATTTTGTTTTTGTTGTATTTTTTTTCACTTTTATGATTTTCCTCTATTTTCAACAAAAAAAAAAAAAAAAATAACAAATATTAACAAGTAAAACTTCTTTTTTTTTTTTGTTTTGTTATATTTTAGTAACACCATAAATGGTGGCGGCAAACCACTAAGTAACAACGGATCAACTTCCATTTCAATTGATTGTTATGTTTTTGATATTTTCACACTATTTAAAAATTTCTGTCAATTTTTTATGTCAACCATTTTTTTTTATTTTTTTATTTAAGAAAAATAAAAAATATAAAACTATTTTAGTTAATTCCATCAATTAAATTATCTATATAATAACGATATATAAAGTATAAACACCAGTTATTTATAAACCCATTATAGTTGACTTTTACTACCTACTATTTTTAATAGAAAAAAAAAAAAAAAATTTAAATGAGGTTGTCAATCATTTAAAATATTACAAACTAGATATGTATATATATTTATCGATATTATAGCGCCTATTTACTAATGTTTGATAGAAGCAAATAATTATTGAGATATATTATATTGTATGTATAAAAGCAGTCATTTTCAAACTTTTTAATTTTACTTAAGAAATTATTTAATACGCATATTTAAAAATAATTAATCATAACATAATTTAAAATTCGACATATGTATGTATCTATTTAAAAATATAACCGATAATTAAAATTAAGCAATTGTATATAAATTTAGAATAAAGTAGATTTTGTTAACCTGTCAAAATCAAAAATATAAGAAGAACAAACTTATCAAAAGACCTGGTTCGAAACCTTCACATGCTTGAAAATGCAGATCATATGACCATCGGAATACAAGATAAATATTTTTGACATAAGCAATGACTTACAAAACCCACTAGTAGAGACGATTAATCTAAAGTAGTGATGGCATTAAATACAGCTATAATTGAAACAATGAACTGAATATTTGGATAAGATTGGCTTAAGTCCCAAGTTAGCTTAAATCGCAAGCTTTCTGATAAATAAAAGGGTTATTTTAACCAGTTTTTGAAACAATATTTGTAGCATATTGCAAAATATATTTACAGTTCTTAATGATCAGCCAAGACTGCTCTCAATATTGTTATTATTATTATTTAACAAAATAAAATGATTTAATTATTTAATTGTTAAAATATTTTTCATCATTATATAACAAATTAACGACACACATTTATAGAATCACTGTAACTTAAATTCATCGTCAAAAAAGGCATAAACAATATACATATTTAGCTTTTGTTTTTTTTTTTAATATTTCTTTCTTCCTTCTTCTATAAAAGGAATTAAACACAAAATGAAAAAAGAGTAATGACAGTGGAATTAAGTTTTCTTTTTTTTATTCGTTATACATTTTTTTTTCCATTACACAATTAATTATTAGTACAACAAGAAAGATTTAATTTACAGTGCCATAAATTGTTTTTCTTTATATTTCTTCTTCTTTTTTTTAACTTTTGGCAAACCAGAAATCAAATAGACTGAACCTAAATTTTTAAGTTTTAAAAGTAATGATGAATGAACTTAATGACAAAAAATAAAAATAAATAATCGGAAAAAACTCATCCTACCCCTGTCCACAACTGTTTTTTTTTTTCTGGTTTTTTGTTTTAATCACCAGATGAAATTCGAATTGTTATCGTTATTGTGGGACGAAATTTTTCATCAGTCACAATTATGTGTATATAGTGTATATTCGAATATTCATTCAAGTGAAAATTCAAGACATTTAACAAAAAACAACAACAATAAAATTAAGTTAATCCCGTCCTAAAAATGTGGGTCATATAAAGAGAAAAGAAGAAAACTAAAAATAAAAATAAAATTGTTCTAAAAAGTATTTTTTTCTTTTCGTTTCATTTTAAAACGTAAATGTAACAAAGAACGACCCTAAAAAAATATAAAAAAAACTCCAACCAACATACAACAGAACTATACAAAAAGAACTAATCAATCACAACCCATGTGATCAAAATAATAAAAAATAAAATACAGCAAATTTTTTTTTTTATAGAAAAGGAACAAAAACAATGTAACTGTGAAAAAAAAAACAAAAAAAAAATGTAATGATATAACAAAAATTTCAAAATGCGATAAAAAGGATAATAGAATGATGGTTCTCCCCACCTTAATTTAAGAAATACACAATAAAATGTTGACGAGGGTTAATTTTTTTATTTAATCACATTTTAAAAGGATCATTGGATAAACAGTTAATCAGTTTTTTTTTTTTATATGAAATTAACTGAATTCATTAAAGATTAAAGATATTAAAGAATTTGCAAAAATATAACGTTATTAAATGTTTAGTATTAAATTAAAATATTATGCAAATGCAAGTGAGTTTTTCTTTTATTTTGTTGCTCTAAATCATGTACCTACATATATAACTAAATATCAAATAACTAATAATAATGTATAGCTCGTTTTCAAAGAATAATATCCAATTCTAACCTTTAAATGACCTCTAAAACATATTTCTTTTAATACTGATCGAATTTCTCTTGTAATTTTTTGACCGACTATTTTATTTCTATCTTTCAAAATCTAATGAGTTTCCCGCGCAAATGTAGAGAATTCAGGACAAGTTTATTTTCCACCATCCCTTGTAAAAAAAAAAACGTCTTTTAGAAGATCACTAAATTGCTATATGAAATCTAAAATCATAAAAACTGTTTATATTTCTTGATTTTAAATATGCAGCACGCTGTCATTCTGTAAAATGAAAGAAAATCGGTGATACTATGATATTTAAGATTTAAACAACAACAAACATACAATATTTTAATGATTACTTAATATCTAAAACAGACATAATTATCGACCCGAAATCGAATCACTTTAAAGCCTCCAAGCAGAACTATTTATTTTAAACCATCTAAGTCGAAAGAATCAAAACTATATTTAAAACGAAAGGAATGGAATACAAAAGATATAAAACTACTTTGATTTTAAAACGAAATAATCTTGGATAAGGAAAAAAAAATAGAACACTTATTAATTTTATGAAATTTTTGTTAAAAAATTTAGGCGCCATTAGAGGGTTGGGCCAATTTTATTTCTTTCTCTTTATTATGTTAAAAGTTTTTTTTTTTTCTTCTTTGATTTTAATCAGACAATGACTTTTTGATAAGTTTTTCTTTTCTTTTTGTATTACAATTGGATATGGAAATAAAAAATTAAAATGAAAAATTTTTAAAAATACCGACAATGAAAAATATTAACACACAATGAATACATGATAAAACAAAAAATAGCAACAAAAAAAAAATTTTCCCTAATTTACATCATTTTTCATTTATTTTGAAAAAGAAAAGTAACAAGAACAAAAAAAAAAGAAGTATTCTTCGTCGCTCGCACAACTTCCTGTGCAAACATTAGTAGACACTTTGGCATACAACACCCACATAGATAATATATTTCGGTTATTTATAGTAAAATTTTTTTTCTTTCTTCTCTGTATGTAATTATGCCACAATGCCATTTAGCAACCTAGTAAATGACGATTCATTGTTGTTGTTTTTGTTTCCCTTAAAAATTATGTTCTATATACATTCATACCTACATATATATGTATTTGGAAATTATACAAGAAAAAAACAATTATGTACGGTGCCAACATTTTGTTTTATTACAATTGCGATATTAATATCATGTACATAATCTTAATCTGTTTAAGGTTTAGTTTAAAAAAGCTTTTGTCTAAGTCCATTCAGTTAAAATTAATTTTAATAAGTTGAACATGTTCATTGAAGTGGAATTAATGTGATATAAAGATAAAATTATAAAATTAGAATCAATTTTAAAATTATATTTTCATTCATAATTCCAAATTTGATTTAATTTTATCCGTTATAAATTTTAAGCTGAAAATCTAAGTTTAGTTAAGTAGTGGTTATGTATAGTGCGTACGTCTATTGAGTGTCAGCTCATTAAAAACAGAATAATATTAAAAATCAAGTAAAATATTAATCCATTTAATTTAATTTTTTTTTTGAAAAAATTCATTGTTATTTTTATGATTGATATCGTCGATTTTTGTTTCCTAAATTTCGAATAAAGAAATAATCCATTAAGGTATCTATTATTATGTGGAAATTGATAAAAAAAAAACTATTCTCTATTTCTATTTCAAAATAAACTTAGGTATTTAACATGGATAATCAATGATATCTAGCAAAATATAATAAAACGCAAACAACCAAAAATAGATTACCATTAAAGGAGTATACAATAAAGAGGAGAAAAAACAATTTTCGAAATTATAAAAATTTGACAGTTTGAACAAAATCCCGATTAAAATAAAAATAATATAATATTGGACCTTGAGAAAACAATGATAAAAGCATACAGATATCTTCATTGTTTTAAAAATTATATATGTATACATACTAAACTACTAAAGTATTAATACATATTTACGAAAAACATGTAATTTCGAAAAATGCACATAAAATAAATGTGGTGGTAAGTTAAAATACATTTTTATTTTTTGATATTCAAATAATATATTATATTTTTCTAGTACAGCAACAATCTATAATATAATACACAAGATGTTGGCGAGACCTTGCCAATAGCAATTGCAATTGAATATAAAATTACCGCCACGAAAAAACGTCGAGAAAAAATTAATAAACTGTACCTAGATTTTTTAATTTTATGTATTTAGATTTGTTTTATATTTTTTTTTTCTATTACATCAAGGAAATAAGTGATTCCAACGTTTTTTTAATGGTGGTGATTGTCAAAATGAAATTTTTAGGTAGTTTATTAAGGGAGTCAATGTTTTTGAATCTATAGAAATTGTGCAATTGTACAGGCGATCTTCTAGTATTATATTTAATATTTTGAATGAAGTTTATAATGTTTTGTTCAGAATCTTTAGGAATGTTTTTATAGGCCTTTTCATAAACATCCTATGGCAATGCAATTGCACAATCAGCTAGTGATTGATTTTTGTACAAAGTCTATAATCACAGTTTGTTTTTTATTTTTAAAAATTTTCAACAATAATTTTGAAGAAAAATTTGAATAATGTCATTGCTACTAGTAACCTATATATGTATTAATTTATATATGTATAACCTATATATGTATAGTAACCTAGTAACCTACATTACTATTGAGTTAGCAACTGCAAATTTGCTTTGACATTTGTATGGCATGATTTAAATTTTTTAGTTTATGAAATTTCAGCTAAAGTCACAATAGTTTATGAATTTGTGGTTTTAAACGATTGCTAAGTCTGAGATGTTTATGAAAATGCTTTATATGCTCTTATAATCTGGTGAACGTTAAAATGATTTCGAAATTTTCTTTTAATTAAAAGCACCGAAAATTGGATGACAAAAATTCTAAATAAAAGATCATTATTTTATTTGATACCTTTTAAATACTATAAAGTATCTTAAACGAATCAGTTATTATTTTAATTATAATTTAGATTACCTTTGTGACAAACGAGATAGTATATTATCATCTTACGAATATGTTATACGAAAAATTAAATTATTATCTGTGTGACGTATAGGTAGTGACGACTAATCTAAATGTACAAAATGTCAAATTACTTCTTGAACTACCAGTTAAATTTTGCGAGAGGAAAAAGGGGGGAAAACAAATCTCTTTCTAAAAATATTTTGTTAAAGTTTTTTTTTAAATTATTTCTATTTCAAGTTTTTTATTATAAGTACTTTCAAAAACTCAATAAAAATTTAAATAAATTGTTTCTAATATTTTAGCCATATCTGTAAATTATCATATGTATATATGAATCTTCTAATTCAAGTTTGTATATGTGTATTTTTCTTCAATTAGGGGGTTTAACAATAATCGGGTAGACTTTTGACTTAAGTTATTCTATATTTTAAATTCTTCTTCTTCTTCTTCTGTTTTTAATAATATGATATGACTTGTTAAAGTTTTTTTTATTCTTTTCTCGTTCTTAAAAAAAAAAACAAAGTGAGAGAGAGAGAGATTATACAAGGGAAGGAATATTAATATGAATTACTTTTTCTCTTTTTCTTTCAGTTTTTTTTTTTTATTTCTGCATAACATAACTTAAAAGGGCATTAGCCGGCTTTTTATTTTTTATTGCTATTTCTCTTTCAACTTTTTACTTTTTTAATTCTTTGAATGTTTTTGTAAGAGTTTGAAGTAAATTCGTGCCAATTTTTATTTTTTTATTTTTTATTTTGTTTAAGTAAATCCTTTTACTTTTTATAAATATATATATTTTTTTTTTCATTTATATTCTCTTTTTCTACAATTTTTAGGGTGTCATAAATGTTAATACACTGACTAGAGCAAAATGGAGGCACCAATAGGAAATTACTTTTAATTTATTCTTTCATTAAAAAAGAAAAAATTAATAGGATTTGCGGTCAACAAAATTTTGCAAGAAACATTTTGATTAAAAAAAAAGTTTAACTGACATTAAAATAGAAATTAAATGAAAATGAAATATTTGTCATTAAATAAAAAAAAAAAAAAAATACCGAATGTTAAAAATTTTGGAAAGTTTCTTTTAAAGAAAAAAACATATATTGTTACATATATTAGGATATACATTTATACAAATACATGTGTATAATATAATAAATAGTAATAGTATTTTAATAGGTTTTATTTAATATTTTACAAAAATTGTTCATTGTATGAAATTAAGCAAATACTGACGACGAAAGTATTTTTTATGTGTTAATAAATAGAAAAAGCAATAAATCTAAAATGATATCAAAAAAATATAACATACATTTGAAGGAAACGTGTATGAAGGAAATGTTTTTTTGGTGGTTGAAGAAAATAGATCTTTTCTTCAAAAAAAAAAAAAAAAAGAATGCAAAAAGGAACTGAACTATTAAAATGGATTTATGGACGGGATTTAAGAGTTACGCCAAATAATTAATTTTTAATAATTTTAAAAACCACTTATTTTATAAATTTAATCATTGTATTTCTTTTGATCTTCATTTTAATTCCGATGAAGATTCTAAAAATTTATTAAATATTGTTCTCATATGAATTTTTGAGTGATTTTGTTTTATTTTACAAAAACTTTGAGAACTTTTTGAGTGATATACAGATATCAAAAAGAAAAATGATCAAATTTTAAGTTATAAAATGTATAAACTATAAATATTATAATAATAAATAATAAAAACATATATGTATATTCTATAGTTCAAAAAATCACAAAAATTTCTTAGCTTGTCATTCATATAAAATTACGAACAAAATTTTTCTTTTTAATTTTCTTACCAAATCAGTTTTTATTTAAAAAAAAAAAAAAAAAAAACGTTAATTTTCATTCGCAATCACTTACCTGTAAAAGAAAAAAATAAAAATTTCAATTAATATTAATATTCCACAACAATAAATTTAAATTTTTAAAATTAGATTTCTATTTTTAAAATCAATTTTATTATATTACCATATTAGTTTAAAGACTTATTTTAAAAAGTATTTTAATTTAAAGCAATCATCTTTTATTTATTTTTTTTCTATTTAATTTACAAAGAAGATCCAACATATTTAATAAAGTTTATTAAAAAAAAAAAAAAATCATAATAAAACCTAATTAAAAAATATTGAATAAAAAAAATCTTTTGAAACAAAATAACAAAAAAATACTAAAAATTCTAAGAATAATTCAAACAAGGATAATCCTATTTCTTAAAAGGCAAGAAATATAAACGGCCCACATAAAGTAAAATTTTAAGTGGGTTTCTTTTTCTCAGCTTCTCAGCCTCTTTGTTTTTTTTTTTTCTTTTTTTATAAACTTAATAGCGTCCTTCTTTTCTTTTTTAAGTTAATTTATTTTTATTTATTTATTTATTTTACTTTTACTTTTTTTTGATTGTTTTCACATTTTTGTACTTCCATTATTTATTCAGATAATTCAAATTTATTTTTCCATTCAAATACACGAATTGAAAAACTAATAAAAATGAATAAAAATTTAAAAAGGGGGGAAAAAAAAAACAAATATATTGTGTCATTTCAATTATAAGATATTGAACATTTTTTAAAGGATATTATATATGACTCAAAATTGTTTCCAAAACCCTTTCCCTAAGTAGTGCACGTCACAAAATCAATAAAATTATTTATAACTTTCTAAGGAACAATTTCCACTTGACGAAATGTTTTTAAATGGTTTCAAAATTAATTAATGGTATGCAACTTTAAAATGTTCTAAAATAAAATTAAAAAAATAATTAATGAAGAAACAAAATACAGAACAATGATTTTAATTATCCCCTCCTCAAAATTTTCTATATTATTTAGAAGGACGTATAGGTTTTAATATCTAAGAACTTAAACAAAATATGTAGTATGAATTTATTCTTTGTTGACATTACAAACGAAAAAAAACCAATTTTCATTTTCGTTTAATTTCATTTTTCGTTTATCTGAGCTTCTTTAAATTATGGCACTCATTATCAATGAAATGAGAATAAAAAAGAAAAACAAAATAAAAAAAGAAAGAGAAAATAAAGAAAAAATAAAAAATTAAAAAAAAACCACAACGAAAGACAAAAAGCAAAACAAATTGCAAATATTTAGGGACTTCACAAAAAATTGGTACCAGTTACCAACTATAAAATTTTGAAAATAAATTTAGTTGTTATAGAATATAATACATAATATATAATATATATGTACCTATATACTACTTAATAAAATAGTGGTATTAAAATACATAATAATGATGAGTAAAAACAAACCTAAAAAAAAATGGCGCGTTTTTAGCTTTCCTGTTTGGGTATCTTGAAAAAGAATAAAAAAAAAAAAAAAAGGAAATTGACGAATTTTTAATTTTTTTTTTTTTTTTTTCATTTGTATAATATATTTTATTTTTTGGCAATCCTTGAGCTACTAAAATTTTAGTTTCCATTTTTATTAAAAATTAATGTGTCTAAATCAAAAAAAAAAAAAAAAAAAGCGAAAAACAGAAATTGAATTATAACAAAACAAGTACAGAAATACTTTTATTTAATTAACTTTTTTTTTTTTTTTTTGAAAAATTTTTTAAGGACTTTTTAATTTTGTTAAATTGTTGGCGATACAGTTGTTTATACATAAAAATATAATATTTCACGACCTTATTTATTATTAAAAATCGATAATTAGTATAACACCCTAATCTGATAGGAACAAATAAATTAAAATACTCTATAGTTAAATGATAGACTTAACTGCTAATTTTATTTCAATTCAAATCCAATAAAAATTATTGAAGTTCACTACAAATGGAATTTTTTTTTTTGTAACATGTACACGACCCAACTAATGAGACGTAATTTATTAACAAGACAAGGCAGAATGTAAAAACAAAAGTTTATAAAGTCGTATATTTTCGAAAAGACGTTACAAAACAGTTTCGAATTGTGATTTGTAGAAAAAATTGTAGAAATAACTTCCTCCCGTTTTGAGGAAATCTTGTATAATTCAGAAAAGCTGTAGACTTATGTAAAATTATAATGTTGAAGCTTAAAGTTTTCCCTAATAAATGTTAAACATTTATGGGTAGGTGAATGGTACAACAAAAAAAATTAATTTCTGATGTAACTTATAGAAATTCTTGGAAGATCTTATTCTCTCAAAATTTTTAAGATTCTATCGGAATGTGTTCCGGAAATAATAAGGTAGCAAAACAACGATAAATTTCAATACTAAATTACAAAACTTTGTATTGTTTTGATATTAATTTATAAAGGTAAAAAAAAAACATTCTGTTGTTTTGCTGTTTTTAAATGGAAAATTTTTTAAATATAACATGATATATACACATTTACAAAAAAAAAAAAAAGAGCTTTTACAAATTTCGAATAATGTGCTTAAAATACTTTAAATCAAAGTTTGGATCTTTTCTAGAAGGAAATTTTTCATGTTCATTATTTATAGATTTTACTGTAAAATCAATTTTTTCTATAGATTTTTCTATTTTTCTAAACATAATTACAAAAATACATACATATAATATAAAATATATGCTCTACAATATTTTATTAATAGACAAGAAAAATTTGCAATGGAGATATTACTATACCATATCAAAAATTTGTTTTATTTCTCCTAACTTTTATTATTATTTTATATTATTTTATATATGATTCCCCATTTTATTTTATTTTTTTTTTGTTTTTGTTTCCTTGTTAAATCAATTTTCTTCATGTCAAGGGAAAATCATTTTTATTTTCCTTTTTCTATTATATATTATTTTATATCTTATGTTTTATATTTTTGTAATAATAATAATAATGATTGTCATACATTTTATTATTACAAAATTTTTCATGACAAATCTATAGAAAAAAAATGACAACAATGATTAAAAAAAAAATTTTTTAATGTATAATTTTCATAATAATAAAAAAAAATTTTAATGAAAATTTAAACAAAAAAAAAAAAATAATAATTTTCCAGATGAATTTCATTTATACATTTTTGTTTTTGAACTATACATGGAAAAATTATTGCTCTTGTCTTGAAAATTCTTTCAACATCAGAGAACAAAAAAAAAACGAAACTGAATATTATTGAATAGCTGCCAAATTTCAAGTGTAATTTCAATAAGAATAAGTGTGTTTTTTTGTAATCCAAGGGAAATTTAAGAAAATTGTAAACTCTTAATGATTGAACACATTTTTTTTTTTTTTCCAATAATAAGAATTAGTTTATTTGTAATTTGCAAGAATAGACAAAATGGAGTCATAATTCTTGAAATTTGATCTTATTTTATTTTTTTTTATTTTCACAAACTATATATTTTTAAGGAAACAATTACATTGTAAATAGATTGAGAGATGTTGGGCAAAGAATTGCTCATTTGGTTTTGCTAATAAAACAAACATGCAATTATATATAGAGCAATTATATATAAATACAAGTAGAAGTATATAACAAATATAAACTATAATATAAAATCAAAATGGCTGTTTTCCTTTTAGTACAATAAAAATAAAAAAAACAGAAGTTTATGAAAGTAATATAAAAAATCTTATTAACATTTTTATCTATCATGTGAACATAATAATGTTAAACTAAACCTTAAGTTAATATTTTTTTGTGTATCGTATTAAATAAATAGATTGCATTTTTTTTTTTACTAAACAACATTTTCGCAATTGTCTTATTATAATTAATAAGTACAGGTAAGTATTTATTTTTATAATCCTTCGAAATCAAACAAAATTTTTTTCCCCTTTCAAATTCCTAATAAAATATTTCACTTACTGTACAATTATTTGATTACTGCGTGTTAGTCATTTTTCATATCATTTGCAGTGTTTTAAACCGCAGCTCAATTATAGCTATAGAGTTAAATAATTTGACGTTTGTAGCACTAGTCCGAATACGATATTTAAATATTTAGATACGATAATAGCTAGTTAAATTAGCTGCATTTTTTTTGAGTTGTATAGCGATATTGTACGGTATAAACATTAAATTATTACTTTAAATGTCATAATTCTTGCTACAGAGATATTTAGTTGTTTAAGTGATTGACTAAATTACAATAAGTATAAAGTTGAAAAGAGTTTTGTATTTATAATTTGAAATGCACTTTAATATACTTTTACATTAATAATTTTTTATCTGACCAGATTTCGGGTTCAAACCCACACTGGTCAAATCAAAAAATTATAAATTCTATTAAAATAAAAAATAGAAAAAATGATTAATTTGAAAAAAATACATAAGTAAGTAGAACAATTACAAATGTTAATGTCAACTCGTTTTGACATTTATTTATCAAATTAATTTAGTTGTGGTTTAAATACAGCAAATGTTAACAAAATAACGGGGAATTTAAATAAAATTTTCCATACTTATATTACCATTCAGTAAAATGTCCAAGAGTTTTTTTTAACTAAATAAATTTTCGGAGTTTAATATCAAATCTGGGAAATAATATACTCGTAGTATATGTTTAATAAAAGTGAATTACGATGTAGTACCTAATATGCAAGTGACAGAAATCATTTTTTTAGATAATTTGAATAAGATTTACAAATAAATGAACATTTTTAATCTTAAAGGAACTTATTTAAATTAACAAACTTTCTATATTTGGGCGTTTCATTATATAAGCTGCTTATATTTTATTTCAGTAGGTAAAATATTGTTGCCGTTCCGTAAACTACTCTTTTCTACTCTCAACTACATCAGCCTTGAGATAGAGTAGATTAGGAGGAAATACGGTTATGTTAAAATAGAGTTACAACTACTTTGTTCATCTAAAAGGATAGCAAACATTGCAAAAAAAAAAGAATTAACTACAATTGGGACAAGGGCAATTTCGATAATTAAAAAAGATCGATTTTTATACAAAAATAAAAAAAAAAAAAAAAATTAAATTAAAAAAATGGTAAATTAAAGAGGTTATAAATCGGAATTACTATACTATTTATTTTATATACAATATTGTCCAATATTAAAGTTGCAATGCAAATAATTTCACCACGTTTGTATAGTTTTTTTAATTTTACTACAAAAAAATTCACAAAAAAAAAGATAAATACATTTTCGAATTCTATTTAATAACCTATATAATATCTATTTATGTAATTTTATATTAAAACATATTTTTTTATTATTAACTGTATTAAATTAAATTGATTTGTTATAAATATTAAATACATTAAATATTATATTATTTTATTTTTTTTTAGTGCAAAAAAACACACAAAAAATTAAAAAAAAAACCTTAGATTTATTTTTGTTCAAATTCTTAAGATTTATTTTGTAACAAAGAAAATCTAATATACATATTATGGAGTAAAAGAAGGAGAGAAAAAATATGATTGATTATTCTTATTATCCCTATTGTTATAAATTATTTATGTTTTATATTATATAACATTCCATTTCCTGTTGTAATTATAACAAAAAAAAAAAAAAACAAATATTTTTTTTTATAAATCTTACCTCTTTTTTGTTTTTCCAACATTGTAAAGTTCTACATGTTTAAATGCTGCATAAGTTGCCATTTCTGTTGTAATTTTTTTTTTTTTTTTCTTCTTTTTTTATTTATAAATTTTCCTTAATTTCGGTATTTTTTTTTTTATTGTTGGCTTTGTTTTATTTTGCGAAAATTTTTAAAAACAAATGGTAACTTTTTGTTGAATAATGGTAGAGAGAACCCACAATATATATATATGTATATATATTTTTTATGATCCGGTAAGAGAATATCCTAAAACTTTTTGCTTTTGTTTAATATTTGGTTAATTATTATTATTTTTTTTGTTTGTTTTGGTTGTATATTCCGTATGTATGGTTATTAAAATATTCTAGAGTAAAAAAAATAAATTCAATTCGAAATGATGACTTTAATGAGGGAAATTTTTTTTTTTCTAATAAAATAAATTTTCTCTCATTAAATGTTGGGCCATTTAATTGTTTTTTTTTTTCACCACAACTGATATAATGGTAAATATCGAAAAGTGTATATTACAGAAAAAAACAATAAAAAAAATACTGAAAAGGAAACTTTTGTCAAAGGATATTATATAAACCAATTATTGTAAATGTTCAAAATTGAAATAATAAATCTTAATTGTGCAATAAAACTTGTAATTTTTGGTGATAAAACAGAAAATCTGCATTATGATGAAATTTTTCAAGAAGCAATTTCAAAACCATTTCATTTGTTTTTTTCTTTTTTATTATTTAATTTAAAAGTTCAAGGTAAATTTTATATAAGCAATACATATATATCCTTTATAAATTTCAAAGTTCAAAATTTTAAGAGACTGCTGACTTCTCATATAATAATATATAAAATTATTCCAAAAAATTAAATAATTTTTTTAAATTTTTACTACTAATAATTATTAAATAATAATTACATAATAATTACAAGAAACTGGTAGAGTTTCGTCCATTATTCTTTAAAAAAATTTCTTTTTAACCTAAATCGAATAAAAAATCTATAAGATACACAGTATGACTTAAAAAAAATGTATATTAATGCATATAATTTAACGAACTGTATAAGCTTATTAAAAAACTTAAAAACGAAATATTAATTAAGATTTATTTTGAATTATACAATAGTCCCAGTACTAGAACAGCTTACCCTATTTTAAATAATAAAATATAAAACAAAGAAAAATATATGCGTAACTATTAGATTGTATCCATAATTAAAATTTATGTAAGTATAAAAGCAAAACAATTTTAAAAGACTCTTCTTTCGAAATTGCACTAAAAATAAGATCTATAGTCTAGAAAAAAAAAATAAACTGGGTCGTTAATGTCTTCAAGTATACTTCTTAAGGTAAAAATAAAATTATAAGAAAAAAAAGGAAAAGTTAGGATTTAATGATGCTGCGTATATGTATCTATAAAAAATATGAGTTGGTACATAATAATATAAAACTATCATTATTCAAAAGCATAAAAAAAAAACTTAATTAACAAACACGTCGTCCTCAAGCACCAAACATATATGAGAATCAAATAAATTAAAAAGGATACAATTAGAAATTTTTTAAAAATAAGAAAAAAAAGAAACCTAATATAATACCCCTTTACTTAATTTTATAAAAAGAATATTTAGTCCCTGAAAAATCAAAATTTTAATTATTTCTCATTAGTTAAAAAAAAAAAAAACTTGTGATTCTGAATTTATGTCAAGACTAAAAACAATTACTTCCTATACCATAATTTTTAATTAAATGATAAATGAAGGTCCTTAAAGAAAAAATGTGAAAATCTATGTTAAATTTAAAGTAAAAATAACCCTAAAATAATTACTATCCTATATAGTAACAAAAAATGTATAATTTTAGTTAATAATGCAACAAAAACCTTTTTATTAAAAATGTTGACATTTCAAACAAATATACTCAAATACACACACACAATCAAAATATTTTTATATGAATGTAATTTTAATATTTAATAAATATTTTTTTTTTTGTTATTATATTTATATATGCTGATAAATTTTTAGTGTACTAGGTAACAGCAGCAGCATCCTTGAATACAACCTTGAATCCAACCCGAAAACAAACAAAACATTGAAAAACTTTTTTTTTTGTTTTTTTTCTTTTTTTTAAACATAATATTGTAAAGATTTGTTTGCTAGAGTAAGGATTTTTTTTTTCATCAATTATGTAAAAGCTTTTTTTCTACTTAGTAAACTCTAACCTTCTATAAAAACAATAAAAAAAAATTTAAAAATTTCACCTGACTACCAAAGGATTACTATTTAAATTTTATGCTAATGAATTTTTGTTTTTTTTTTTTCCTTAAGTTTTTGTTTCTGCTGCCCGAAATACAAAAAATAATTATTAATTTCAGTATAACTGAAATTTGATTTTTATGCAGCCTCAGGATGAATAGGAAATACATATAAACTTTATAATAAAAAAAAAAAAATAGTGGTATGAAGATGAAAATTCTTTCACTATTCAAAAAAAAAAACAAAAAAAAATATAAAATCCCTTACCTACCCTAATTTAAACCATATTAATGTTTTAAATGTAACAGTCCTTGAACAAAATCTATATGTACTTAACTTACACATATGCAAAAAAAAAAAAAAGAAAAAAAAACAGAGTTTTGTTAATGCATGGTCATATATTATAAAAGAAATATGAAAACAAAAAACAAAAAGGCAACTAAAATAAATAATTTTTTGCAAATGATGAATACACACAACACACCGTAAATAAAATAACAAAACATTATATCAGTTTTTTATGAACTTTGCCATTTAATTTTAATTTACCATCTACAACAAATAAATATTTTTTAAGACTTGGTAATTTTAATTTAATTCTTAATATGTTTCAACTTATTAAAGTTTGACTGTAAAAAATACTTAATATATCCTTTCATATTTAATTATTTTGTTGCATATATATATGGATGCAAAAATTTTTTCATATTGGCCGTAGACATAGGTAGGTACATAAGAAATAATGGAGAATTGCACATATCATAAACTTTGATGCAAAACTAAAAACTCTACAGTGGTGGTAGATATTCAATAAAAATGAAACGAAGAGCTTTTAATAGAAATGCGCCAAAACAATTTAATGATTTTCTTTTTTTTTTTTTTTCATATCTGTAGATATATTTTGGAAATATGTATGATAATGTATATATAAAAAAAATAAAAAATTTACTTATATAATACCGGCATTATTTATATTTTTTTGTAAAACAATTAATTATAGACTTCGTCATGATGATGATGATGATGATGATGATGATGATGATAAAGTTTGTTTGTAAAAGGATTTATTCATTTTCATCCCATTTCACCATTTCAATTTTATATAAAACTTTTGGATCGTTGTATAGTGGAAATAAAATAATGGAAGTGTAGAATACCTTTTTTTTTTTTGTAATGCTTATTAAAAAACAAAAACAAAAGAAGATCTGGAGACTTTTTGAAAAAAAAAAGAAGAAAAATATATTGTTGACGTAAATAAAAATAAAGTAAAGGTGTATCTACGAGTTTGTTGGTATACGGGGGGAGTATTTTAGAAGAAACATTTTAAGCTTTTACTATTGTTCATTTACATTAGCATCTTTAAAAATTATTATTATGATCTAAGCTAAATAAAAAAAAAAAAAAATTAAAAAAAGCAAAGAAAAAGGAGCAGGATACTCATTAAAAATTTATAAACAAAATTAATAAAAAAAAAAAATGAAAAGAATTTTCATTTCATCCCACATTAATAAATATTGTTAAAAGAAGTATACCTACATATTTATTTTCCCTACATATTTTTTTTTTATTTAATAAAAATAAAATTATATACAAAAAAAAAAAATAATAATAATAATAAGTAAACTATATAGTACAATAATTTAAATCGATATTATTTCGGGTATATACGATTTTCATATTCAATCGTTTAACGTTTTTAATATTTTGGGTTGGTTTTTTTTTTTTTTCTTTTCTTTGTTATTCTAAGGATAGAAGTTGTCGCATACACAATTTTTTTTTTTTTGTTTTTTTTTCTTTTTTAGGAGTAAAAAAAAAAAAATACCAGAATATAAAATGGATTTACCTTATGAATAATTAAGTTTATTTTTCTTTTGAATGATAAGGGTATTTCTTAGAATAAATGATGACGATTTTTATACAAAAATAAAATGACAAAAATTCATTTCAATTAAATTAAAAAAGAAAGTTACAGAATTTTTACTGACTGAAATTATAAAAAAAAATTTTTTTTGGGCGTTAGGATACGTATATATAAATGTATTATTTTAACAACTTGAAAGAAATTTTACTTTTAAATAAGTTTTTCAAATTAAATTTTAAAATTCTCATTTAAAAAAGAATTCTTTCTGATCCTCCCATTTTAAATTTTAATATTAAATAAATAAAATATAATGAAAATGTATATGAAATTTATATAAAATGATATAAAATTTATAAGTAAAAATCGTATTTAACTTAAAAATTACAAAATTTCTAATAAAAATTAATTATTTAATCATAATAAAAAAAAAAAAAATTCTAGAATAGAAAAAATAATGATTTTTTTTTTTAATAATACTTCAAAAACAAGTGAAAGTCGAGTCAAGTCAGATATTACTTTTGTATTTTGTAGTACTTATAGTACTTTTTATTTTAATTATTTAAATTTCAAGATTGAAATGACTAAAAAACATTTTTTGAAAGACTGTTTAATTTCCTGTCCACATTTATGTGGCAGAGAAATGCATTAAATAAAAAAAAAACATTTTTTTTTTTTTAATTTTAAATAAAAAGAAATTATATGATATTATTCTTGCCCTTGATATTAGAGAGACATAAAAAATGAAAATTTATTTAAAAAAAAAGTACAAGACGAAATATATATTAGGTGTATTTCCTTCTTATATTTCATATTAATCGATTTATATTCTACATAAATTATGTAATAAAATTTATTAATTCAGATCAAATTTAAAAGTTACATTCTTAAAAAAAAGTCCCAAGACAAAATATTCTATAAAAATGTATAAATGTAAAATTTTTAATTTTTTTTTTTTTTCAATTTTTAAAAAAAATTTTCTTTTGTCCAAAATAATTTTTGAAAAACTATAGATATTAAAAACAAAAACTCATTTTTCAATTTACAATTATTAATTAAAAAAAAAAAAAAAAAACCACTGAAATTTTATGTCCAATTATAAAAAACTAAGTTCAATTTTTATCTAAAGATAGATCATTAAAAAAGAACAATATATAATATTCATTCAACCACTCAAAATACAATACAAAATTTTTTTTTATTTTCATATTATGTATTTCTAATAATTCCCCTTTTTTGGTTATAAAAATGATTTAATCCATCATATAAAAATGAATATTATTTTGCATATATATTATATATACATATATATATATATTTATAAATTTGAATTGATTCAAATTGTTTTGTTCTGTTTTGGTATCTTGTAAGTTATAATAAATATAATATATTTCCCTCAATTCTATATATTAAAACACAATATAAAAATGATTTTTTACGCATTTGTAAATATATACCTCATTTAATTCTTTTTTTTTTTTTCATTCTTTCATCCGGCAAACTAAATTTAAATATTTAAAAAACTTTAGTACAGAAACACAGAAGCTTTAATGCAATTTTTATACATATATATAAAATATGGTACGTATATACATCTACAAACATTCTACAGCATCATTTTCTTATAAATGTTTATTTATTTAACTTTACTCCTACATAAATTAAAGTTAAGAAAAAAAAAAAAAAAAATGATTATATGCACATATATAAGTATATATATTTTAACTTAAGTTCTTTGTTTTTGCATACTTTTAGTCCTCATTCCTTTTTTCTTAGAAAATTCTCTTTTATGAAATGAACATTTTTTGTTTATTATATTATATACAAAAATAAAAAAAAATATAAAAAATTTACAAATTCCTTAAGTCCCTTGGGAATTTTTACAAATAAAAGTAAACATAAAAACTTTTAAAAACCTATCATCCAAAAAGTATACCATCATTATTATATCCTTATTCTTGTTTTTTTTTTTTTTATTTCTATTTAAATATATCTCTACATAGTTATTATCTATATACTTAGTATATAAATATATAAAAAATCAACTTTATATAAAATATTATAATAAATACAAATATGTATAGGTACTCATTATATTTATGTGAGTGAGATTCTGTTTTTTTTTTTTATATATATTTCCCGATGCAAAAGATCAATAAAATACAATTTTCACAGGATTCAATTTAGTAAAGGACCTAACAATATTCACAGGAAAAATAACGAATATAAAGCATATAAAAAGCTTTAAAAAAAAAAAAAAAACCAATTTTTTTTTTCTTTAGTCCTTTTTTTTAAATTTAAAATCCATTAATTGAGTTAATTTTATTACTTTAAGTTTTTTCTTAAACTCTTAATGCATTTTCAAATATCCTTTTTTTTATTTAGCACAATTTTAACTTTTTTTTGAATTATCCTTTGACAATAAATTTAATAGACAAATTCCAATTTAATATTTTTTTTTTCCGTGTTTTGTTTTTTTTTTTGTTTTTTAAATATACACTCTATAGAACAAAAACAACACCAGCTACAGTCTCTTTAAATTTAATTTAAATAAATAAATTTATAAAAAAAAGTTCTTTGTTTCAATTTTAAATTACATTTAAATTTCCAATGGAAGTGTTCTTTTTTTCTTTTAATATTTAATAAAATTCGTTTTAAAATAAAATTATTTCTTTAAAAAAAAAAACTTGAAATTAATTTTTTTTATTTTATTATTTTTTTTTTTTTTTATAATTTTAAAATCAAAATAAAACTTAAAAAACTGCGGTTTTATTTTATTTTTTTTTTCTCAACTTTTTGATTTTTCTTTAATTTGAAATCTTTTCGATTCGGCAATGAGCTTTCAACTGAATTTCCATATGATTTGTACTTAGATTTTATATTCGGAATTCATAAAAAAAGAACAAAAACAAAAAAAAAAAATTGTAAAACAATAAAATAATAAAAAAAAATTTATCAACAACAATACAAAAAAAAAGCAACAGAAACAAAAGAAAAGCAATGGAAAAGCAATTCCAACCCAACCAACCAAGACAACATAAAATGTACTCTGCTCCACTCTTTTTTTTTTTTTTTTTTTGTTTTTGTGTTTTTCTAAAATAATTGTTGTTGTGGTTTAAAGCGCCAGTGTTGCGCATTCTGAGAATTTCCCTACTAAGAAAACAAAAAAAAAAAAAAAAAACTCAAAATTCATCTACAAAATTTTGAGAGAGAGAAAATGTGAAAAGAAAATATAAAAAACAAAACAAAAAAAAAATAATAAATGGGAAAGAAAATAACAGACAGAAGTGGCATAAAACGAACCTAAAAGTTAGTCAGTCACTATATAGTACATCAATATCAAAAATAAACAACATAAATTTAAATGATGCAGAGTCTGCATGTTGTACAACAAAAACAAAAAAAAAAACGAAAATGATGATGAACGAAATATAAAATATGTTGAGCTCTTCTTTTTAAATGAAAAAGTCATAAAGAACAGCAATGTACATAAATTTTATGTATAACATAAACTTTTACTGTAAATATATACATAATAAAAATGATTTAAAAACATTCATACATACATACACATACGTATATACTTATAATATATTGTATATATAAACTTAAAAATCTTTAATATATTCTTATATAAATTCAACAACGAAACGAAAAAGTTCAAAGTATAAAGAATAAAAAATAAAAATATATATACATAATGAATGACTGACTGACTGAATCTGACAGCCGGTCGGATTTAATCAAAACTAAAATATGAAAATAAAAAAATAAAATTATAATAAAAAAAATTAAGGGAATTTTCTCTTCCGTGTTTAGTTTATTTTTGTAATTTTTATTTAGGGAGAAAAAAAACAAACTTACAATGTTCTGCAATAGATAAAATATAAAGTTAACGTGGTGCTAAAATTTTATTATCAGGATCGAATGTTTCTTATTATAAAAATCATCTTACTTTTGGAATTAAATTATTTAACAGCACCTTGATTTGAGTATATCTGGCCAACGACCATATTTATAAATCAAAAATGATTTTTGATCAAGATTTTAAAATTTTAAACAATTTTTGGGGTTCAATGAAAACAATGATTCATTTTTAAAGAATTTTTAAGAGATAGCTTATGTGTTAGGAGTTGTATAGTTTTATTATTTCAAAATCATACATGTAAATGCCTTTAGTTAGAAGATTACTGGCACAAAGAGAGAAAACCATATGAGCACCGTCTACTACTAATTGATTTTTGTTAAAAAATAACTATACGGAAATCAAGATGAAAAGATATGACAGAAGTTCTGAAAGACTCAACCATAAGTAATGGTTCATAACAAAAAGTTGTAAATGGCTGAATCCTAGTTTTTAAAGACATTTCAATTTCATAGTAGTATATATTTTTATTGATATGTATTTGTTTTTAGTTATGCAATCATTGTTGTTTTTTTTTTTTTTTTTTTTTTTTTTTTGTAGAATTGTTTAAGTGGCTAGATCCAAAATTCAACCAATAAACTTTTTCAACACAATAGAGAAATGTAATTCTAAGTAAAAAAAACTAAAAAAAAAAAAAACGCGATATCCAGACTTTTATGGAACAAAAAAAAATTCATTAATTTTCTGAAATTTGTTTCTAAAAATAAGAGATTTTATTTTTGAACCCAGCTTAAAATATGCATATACATATATGATTTTTTTTATTTATCGAAACTCTTGCATTCCTTATATAACAAGGGAAACTTTTTTCTTTTTATAAATTGGTTTAATTTTTTTCGTTTATAATAATTAGAAATTCTTCTTTTTTAGATTCTTTTTTAGAATCTGAAACTTTACAAATTATTTCTTTTTGAAATTTTTTTTTTTTTTTTTTGGTTTTTAATAAAGAGAAATTAATATAAAGCAACTATTAATCACGCTATTATTCATTATTAGTTTACACTTAATTTAAGTACTTTCAAAAATCTAATTTACTACTAGTGAAGCATGTTAAAAATGAAAAGCAATTAATTTTTTTAATTTAAAATTACGTGTAATATATTTTTTTATTGACACATTTCAATGATTTTTCATTAAGTTAAACAAAATTTAAAAAGTGATTTACTCTAATAAATGTAAAATTAAATGTCACCATCTTATTCAAAAAAAAAAAAAAAAATTAATCTTTTATTTTTTGTTTTTTCATATTGTTTGTTGACTATAAAATAATTAAAAAATTATTAGGTTAAAAATGATGGTTATAACATATATTAAATATGAAATGTAGCAGTACAGTGTCGTAAAGAAAACTTTTGTAGTTTTCTGTCCTCATTTTAATTCTAATGGTTGTATTCAGCCTTTCCATATTCCCAATTCTTACGAGAATTGAAAATAAAACGCGTCAATGATAAGTCCGGGGCACTTACAACTCGAAAAACTGTAAGCAACAATTTAATAATTTCACAAAAAAAATTTTTATTACAATAAAAACTAATCAAAAACTACAAAATTTGATGATTTAATCAAAGTTTAATATAGCAATGATTGCTTATTCAATAAAAATCCTGGCTCTTTTTCATATACACTCTTAAAATTGTTTCCATTACACTTAACAGCTATTTGTTCAAAAAAAAAAAAAAGAAAATTGTGCCATTCGAAAAATGATTTTTTCCAATTTGAACAATTCAAATTCAAATGAGTTTTGGATATTTTTATGAACACAAAATCAACTTTATTTTAGGTTCAGTTTATAAAAATTCCTACTTAAAAATAGAATTAACACAAATAATGAAAAATAATATAGTATCGTTCACAATATTGAGCAAGTTTAGAATTTCGTTATTGTGTATAACCAGTCTACGTCAGAATCATTCAGAAATATGTTTCGTACTTTTGCATTTACATTTTTTTTTTTGTATATATGTATTTGTAAAGTAGAAACAAAAATTAAATGACCCATAAAAATTAATTTTAAATTTTTTTAAATATTATATGTATTTTTAAAATTTGAATTAATCTTCTTCTTTTGCAACTGTCTCTATTTTTATGTACTACACTATAACTTAATTATGATTCTCTACAATCTATATGATATTTTCTTCCCTATTTCTATTCTACAGAACGTTCTACATTTAACACCTAATGTAACTCAGGTACATCATATACAATATATATACATTTTTTGTCTATTTTGAAATACAAAACATACATGTCCAGTGTAATGGAGGACAGAAATCAGAATAAAAAAAAAGGAAAAATCTATAAAGACAAAAGAACAAAAAAAAAAACTTTATTCTTCCATATGGTTAAAATATAGATAAAATTTAAATGTATTTGTGTACACTGTTACAGTATGATATGAACATCTGTAAAAGATTATTTTTATACATAACCATATTAATAAAATTATAAAACTCAATTCGCTCAGCTGTTTTAAAATTTTTAATATGGTTTTTTTTTCTTCTTATTAAAATTTATCGTTTCGTTACAATAACGTAAATTATTAACGGTTCGGTAAACTCCATTGAACTTAAAATATCTTCAGAATCAGATACAAGATAATACAGAGAAAAAACAATTTTATATGCACTGAGAGATACTGACAAAAATACAATAAAAAAGAAAAATTTAATAATATAAAAAACCGTTATATATAAAATGTGAAAAATTAAAATAAATGTAATGTTAAATGTATATTTATTCGCTCTTCTCTTGCAGCGAAAGTTTTTTTCCTATAATTTCTTTTTTTGCAGCAAATATTACAATTTATATACTACTGACTGAATACTGTACTGACTACACTACACAGGCAGACACTTTTCAGACTTTGTATAAATTGAGAGAATTAACTGATACAAAAATTTGATTGTAGTAAAAGTGTATAAAAGTAACTCAAATAAAGAGATAGTGAAAGAAAGAGAGAAAACGACATTTCGTTACAACTTTCAAATTAAAGATTACTACAAACAAAACAATACAATATTTATAAATGGATATGTATGTACATATGTATATAAAATTCAAACCACCCTTCGAAAGTTTGTTCGTTTCATTGAATTCTCAATATAGAAATGAAACTTGGGAAATTTGTGGATGAAAACATGAAATGCACTAAACCAAAATACAGTTAAAAAAAAAAAAATAGAGAAATATAGAAAAAGTTAAACATACAGATAAATAATAATGTACAATATATGTTTTTTGATTATTTTGTAGTCTTGTAGTGTAGGTCCATATGCATACAGTATAACTTATAAATAAAAGAGCAAAATACTAAATATGTATGTTTACTTACAACTTTTATAATATTAAATTTTGATGGTAATTTGATGCAAAAGCGGCGAATCATATATTGATTTGATTTTAGCTTTAAGGGTGCATCATTTTTTCTTTGTGGTTTTTTTTATTTTATTTTTTTTAATTTTTATGTATCCGCACTTAATATTAAAAAAAAAAAAAAAGTTGCAGCTTAAAAGTTTTTGTGGTTATGATGTAGTTTTACATTGTTAAAAAAACTTTTTTTAAGGTATACATTTGTGGTTAGCTTTTGTAGTGAAATTAAAAATTGTGAAAAGTTTAAAATGTTTTAACACAATTTTTCGAAATTTTTTATAATTTTTTTTTTTTTTTGATAAAGCGCGCACATGGGGTTGAATTCAGCGAGATAACAAAAAGAATGAGTCATTTTTTGTGTGCAAAATATATTGCATTTTTTAATTTAAAACAAAATTTTTTAAAGTTAAAAAATTAAATGTCAAAATTTTTATCTACTTGTAGTAAAAATCAGAAAATAATTTTTTTTTTTTTTATTTAAAATATAAACTTACGACTATAACCTTAGAACAAATTTAATGTTTGTTAGTTATTTTCTAAAATTATATAAATTTTAATAATAAAAGATAGATAGTTAATTATTTTGAAAATTTCTGAAACTTTTTATGACACAAAAATGAAATTTTTTTTTTTTTTTTATTGTAATTTATGTATACAGAAGATATGTATTAATATTTATGGTTGAAATTATGCAGAATGCGCAAAACGTGATTTTGATTTTCTGATATAAAGTTTATGAAATGTTTACAATATAAGAGACAGGTACTTCTCAAAGGAGTAAAAACTTTTTAAGAAGAAAGTTTTTAATATTTTATCTTCTCTTTTTCTCTTACACAAGTTTTCTTTACTGTTTTTATTTAAAATTAGGAATAAACTTAATAAAATTTCATTATTGTTAAAAAAATTAATATTACGTTAATAAATTAGAATGAACCATAATAGCAAAAAAATAAATAAAGAACAATTGGTTTAGAAAGTTATTAAAGTAGAAATTTTCAATTTATAATTGTTTAGGACAAGAAAAGAAGATATGTGTGGTGAAATAAGGATATGGAATATATATAAATTCTTAGAATTACATGGACATAGAGCTAATATGTATAATTAGAAAAAACTTCTAAATTGTTTTATTTTTATTTTGATTAAATTATATATATATTTTTGGTTTAATTTTCGTCTTGTTTAGTGTTCTAGTAGTGCATTACTGATTACAATTTGAAAAATATTTTGACAACAAGTGTCAACAAGAACATCATTTGTCTTCTTTTTGAAAAAAAATTGTGTACCAGTTTTAGGGAACATAAATTTTTTGAAATTTATTATAACATGGAAAAATTTCAAAAAATTTTCCTCTACAATTTTTTTATTATTTGAACCAATTTTTTTTCTTTTTTACGAAATCAATTATGTAATTTTCTATTTTCTTTCATTTTATGGAAAAAAAATTTTTTTGCTAAAAATATTATAGAGTTTTATCACCTTAAACCCTCGATATATTTTTATGAAAACCTGAGTTTTAAATGGCATCAATTTTCGTCATACATCTACCATTATTTTGGCTTAAACAAATTAAAATAAATTTTTTTTTTTTTTGCATTCATCTAAAAAGTGATCAAAAATCTCCAAAAAGTGCTATATTTTTTCATATTATGTGCATATTTTACACATCTTAGATATGTATTATAAACTTATATTAAGAAAAGAAACATTCTTACTCAAGTCAAAAACACAACACATAAGTATGATATCTAGTAAGAATCTTATATAACCATGCACAATTTGCAGGATTCAAAAAAAAAAAAAAAAAAAAAAAAAAAAACCCCCAAAGAAGCAAAACCAGAATCAAAATATTATAAATAGATATTTGAAATCCGTGTGAATTTTTTCTATTTTCCGGAAAGTCAACATCTTATTTTTTTTTTTTTTTAATTCCATGATTTTAACTGTGATTTTTAACACCTATTTGACTTTTGCATACAACACTGTTTATAAAACAAAATTAAATCAAAAGAAAAAAAAAAACATTTAACACAATTTTAAAATTCTCTAAAGTATAATTTTCATTATTTATTATATTATTTTATTTGTGTGTCTTGTCTTGTGTCTTGTATCACAGCAACCAAACAAACAACCAACCAACCAATCAACCAATCAACCAAATAACAACCAAATATTGTAAATAGTGTATAATATAGAATTAGAAAAACTTTGTGAAAAAAAATTCTTGCAGTTTTTCTCACTTCTCTGTTCATTCATTCCCTTGTCTAATGTGTCTTTTTCATTTTAGATTCCAATATTTCAAAGAAACAGCAGAAAAGAAAAAAAAAACTTACAATTCCATGTTTTTTTTTGTTTTTATAAGTATGTTGCAATTGTTGTATATTTTGTTGTTGCAATGTTATTATAGACAAATGTTATTTTAGTAGCGCGCGCCAGGAACTACTTACTACACAAATTCTATATAGTGATTTTTTTTATTTTTCTTCACTTCTGATTTTATTTTTTTTTTTAAGTTATTCCTATCACACATTTTCCCAAAAACCTCTTTAAAAGCTAGAATAAGAAAATGGAAACAAAATTAAATTACCATCGGCATCATATACTTAAAAAAAAATAATAGTATCTTTTTCTAGGGAATATTAGCTCGAATAAAATAAATGTTTATAAGTATGTGATTAAAATGCATGTAGGTATGGAATGATTTTTGCAAAAATTGTGTATCTCCATTTTTATGCATATTTACTTTAATATTAAAGAATAATATCATTTTTTTTTGTTTTTCAATCATACAAAGAAATAATCCGTTTGTAATTAATTTTATCTGACCTTTGTTGATGTAGTGGCGGCTAAAATGACGGCTTTTCAAGCGAAAGGTCTCGGAATCAAACTTCGGTTAGATTATATTTAATAGTAGTAATTTATATTGTAAAAGTTTTTATCGTATAATATAAAAAATCAATTAATAAATAAATAGTTCTTGTATGATGATGCCCAAAAATAATATTTGTGTCTTACAAACTTGTAAAATAGTTAGTACCGAGAATTCAACGGCTTAGTGAAAATTAATTAATAAAAAAACTGAAGCTAAAAAAAAACATTAAAAAATAAACAAAAGAAAAAACAATTTTAATTAATCAAATAATAAGACATCCCCACTATATACATGAGTTAACTTAGAGGTAATAAAAATTAATTGAAAGTGAGTAACAAGAAAAAGTTCCGTTAAGTTAAATGTTCACCATTTCAGATTGTTTCAGGTTTTATATATATAAATATTTTGAAATCAATTGATTACGATTAACTGTACGAGTAAAAGGTTATCAACCTCTGAACTAATAATACTATTATAAACTGGTCTGATTCTTTGTTTAATTAAGTATTAATTTAATAAAGAATGTTTCATTTTTAGACTAATTTAAAATTTATATATTTAATAAGTGTAATTAATATTTTAATTTATAATTAAATATCACAGATAAAAATTGAATAAGACACCGCGAAAAAGGAAAACAAAAACAATTTATTAAATATATTTTAAATGACCACAAAAAAAAGAGCAATATAATTTAAAAAGAGAATTTTATTAATTATTTAAGCATTATAATATATGCTTACTTCGTCAAGCGTTATAAGAAACCACATCTTAAGAATGTATATTTTGATGGATTAATATTAAAACAAATAAACTTAACGGATAAAATATAGCAAAACATAATCATAATTTCTAAATTTTTATAATTTAATGCACAAATTGAAAATATATATGTTTATTTTCAAAAGAAAAACTAAAGATAATTTTCTTTCGCTTTCTTATATCTATAATTTACCCAATCATTCAATTTTTACAGTTATTACACTTAAATTCTATATTTATTCGATTTTATTTATATGAATCAAATTTAGGTGTAGAATATAAGAAAATTCTAGTGTACCTACACATACATATGTATAATGTACATAACAAAAAAAGAAAAAAAAAATTTCTTTTAAAGGGAATAAGACCATATGTATAGCTTCAAGATACATTTTCAAGTGTAACATCATCTTGTTGTTGAGGAGTTCCCTCAACAAGAATATTAATAAAAAAAAAAAAAAAAAAAAACACTTCACTTGTAAAAATGCATTCCTTTCATTTCACTGCATTCAAGAAAAAGTTCTCCGCCGCACTTTATAGATAGATATTATAAGAATATATAATATGTTGGTGTATCTTTAGATATATATACGCATACAAACAAATCTGTAAAACTTTTAATATTTAGTATAGTAGAGTATTGAAAATGTTTCAGATATAGAATGTGTGTAGGGTCAAGGGAGGGTTGAATGAATGATAATAAGATGATAGTGTATTTCTGTTTAATATTAAAAGAAAAAAACAAAAAGGAAAAAAAAAATATAAAACAAATGTATGGCAGTTTGGCACTTATTTTATGATATTTAATTTTTCTTTTATTTTATTTATTTTTTTTTTGTTTTTGTTAACGCTTTCAAGAGATGATTTGATTTTTGTTATTACTTTGAATTTGTATTTTTGTTTTTAGCTGATAAGTCACCGACCGATAAATCAACCAAAAATAAAGGAAAACAAAAAAATTTTTTTTTCTTTTTTTGAAGAAAATTGTTTTAGGCGGTAAAAAATATTTAAATTAAAAAAAAAAAAAAAAAATTTTTAAATAAATTATTTTTAGATAGATTTTTAAAAACGATTCATTTTTATTTTCTTTTATTTTTATTTTTCCAAACATATTTTGATATTAGACAAATGGTTTATTTTCATGTATCTTAAGATATTTGAGAGAGTACAAAATATAATATAATTTATTTTTACATATATACAAAAAATAAATGGATATATTATATGAGATAATGATTACATTTTATTTTGTTTGTAATTAATTTTTATTTTTTTATTTATATAAAAGGTAGGTATTTGTAATATTTATAGTAAAAATATTTTTATAAATATATACCTATTATGTTTTTTTTAAATTTTTATGTATATAAGAAAAAGACTATTTATACTTATGCATAAAAATGATATTTTTAATCGGATTAAATGTATTGTATATTCTAAATGATATTTTTGGATTAAATTTAACTTTTGTTAACTATACTAGATATAAGTAGTTATAAGTAGTTTTATTGTTTAAAATGTTTGATTTCTTTTTAATTACAAAGATTTAGGTAAAAAGTATATAAGCGTGTAAGAAGTGTATTTTATACTAATTAAAAAATTCATTTATCCAAAATGAGAATTTAAAATTTTTTGTGTTTAAAGAAATTAAATATCTCAGAATATAATATATGTATTGTATTTATGTACATATATGGGAGTTAAAAAACTAGTGTAAAAATATAAAAGTCTGCAGTTTGATTGTCTTCAAATTTTACTTTTTTTATATTTCGATATCATTATATAATACTTAAATACTTTCGGCATTGACTAGATGAGAATGAGTCCGATTTTTATAATTAACAAAAAATAAGTTTTATGTCATTTCAAATCAAATCTTCGATATTCCAATTATTTTGTTGGGAGAAGGATGTATTTTTTTCTTATTTTGGGTAAACTATATATATGGAAAATTATCAGCTAAATTATGCTGAATATTTTTGCTAAATATTAATTAGCTAAATTGTAACAGATTTTACAGAAAATCAATAAAAAAATTTATCAAAATTGTTTTAAAGTCTTTAAACGATTAGACTATCAAAGTTTAGAATATTAGTTTAAAGCTATATATAGACATTAATCAAATTTATTGAATAAATATCTATTGCAGTTATTTTTATTAGGAATTTGAATAGAAATATTTTATATCTTACTATTACTATTTTTGAATTTAATATAAAAAATAAATATTTAAATCAGAAATATTTTAAAATCCTTTGACAACATCCTTCTCAAGGGTTGTTTTTTTTTGTTTTTTGTTTGTTCTTTTGTTTGCTTGTTGTTTTAGTCTGCAACTATCTTTAATCTTAATTTTAGGAAGAGAAAATACTAACTCCAAACTAAACTTTCTCTATAACTATAGCTCGGAGTTATATAACATAAAAAAACATAAAACTAAACCTCCTCTTTCTTTCTTTTTTTCTACAGATTTTTTAAATTTTTTCTCTATAAAATATAGTTTAACACGGGGCCTCGGGGCCTGTAAAATACCGAGAGAGTGTGGGTTCGAATACCACACATGTCGTAAGAGTTATTCCTCCTTACGACATTTGCAGCCACGCCTGAAAAGAAAAGGCTGTGTAATTTCCTGTTCACATTTATGTGACAGAGAAATGCACAAAAAAAAAAAAATAATTTCACACACTTGCAAAGAAAAAGATACCTCTTGCATTTAATTATCGGATTTTTAGATTTAATTTCTTTCCCTGTTTGATTTATTTATTTACTTAGTTTTGTTTTAAAAATACATATACATACATTTCCAAAAAAAAAAAAAAAATTACTTTCAGTTAATCAATAATTTATTAATAAATTCCACTAGATATATTTTCGCAATATACAACAACAAAAACTAACAAAAACTTGACACTTCCTTTCTCAAAAAATTATTTTCCTAATATTTAGAGAAAAACGGACAAAAAACAATTGTAAAAATAAAACAAAAAAAAAAAATAAATAAATTAAAATCGTTTTATTAATAAAATATTTAATTCAATAAAACTGAAATTTCAATGAAATATTTAATAAATGCAAAATAATACCACAGAGGATTGCGTTGTTGTTACACAATTACAGAAAAAAAAAAAATGAATAGAAAAAAAACATCGAAACTGAAAGTGATATTTAAAAAAAAAATAAAAAAACATGACTTAAGTGCTTTTTTTTTTTCAATCATTTCTGGGACGGGATGATTTCAATTATATTGGTGGTTGTCAAAATAAAAGATGAGAAAGCCAAACCTAAATAGTACTAAAAATAAAAGAAACCTTAGAAATAACAAAAAAACAAAAAAAAAAAAAAAATTATTTTTTCCCAAAAATTTCTTTAAATTGTTTTTAATTGCAAGTCATTAAAAATTAATTGTATTTGTACTCTGAAATGTACATATTATGTACGTACCTGAGACGTACTGTACTGTACAACAACCAACCAATTATACATTCTTCACTCTTATTATTTATATATTACAAAATTATGATTAAAAAAAAAATCAAAATTAATATTTTTTATATCTTAGATACTCGTAAGTATTATTAAAAACTAGCAATATTTTCCATTATTTTATTATATAAAAGTTATTAAATATTTTCGTTAAAAAAAAAAACAGTTATATTCAAGATAACTATAGGTTTTTTTTTTTTTTTCTTTAACTCATTTTCAACCTTTAAACGAAATGATTCTGAAAAATTTATTAATCAAATGCTAAAAAAAAAAAATAAAAAAAAACGATCGAAAATCGTTTCAATTAAAAGTTATTCATTTCCTGTTCATGAAAAATAATTTATTTTGTTTTTTTTATCGCTTATTTTCTATGGTTAAAAAAAATCCCTTCATTAATTTATTTTTTAATGAAATCAAATTTTATCGATTTCAATAATATAAAAAAAAAAAAAAAACTGCAAAATTTATTTAAAAAAAAAAACAAAAACAAAAAACGAATCCTTGAAATTTTCCTCAAATTTAATCAAGTAAAACATAAAGAAAAACCTTGATATTAGATTTTAAATTTAATATTTTCTCATAGAATATAAAAAAAAAAAAAAAAACAAGAAAAAATTGAAGAAATACGCGAATGCACTACTTTATATAACACAACCAATTTTTTTTTTTTTTTGTTCTTCTTGTTCTTGCAACATCATGATTTTCTTCTAACATTAGTTTTTTTTTTTTTGTTTTTTTCCAAATCATCTAACACCATAATTTTAATTTCAAGAAGCACTTATCCTATACTTGCACAAAAAACAAAAAAAATATCTTTTCTTTTAACTGATATTCAAAAGATGATATTCGCATATTTTCACGTTCACTTTATTCTAGTTTAAGTTTTTTTCTTTTATTTTTTTCATTTTTATGTTTTATTTAACCTTTCTATAATGCGATTTTTAATGGTCTTGCCAGCTTTTTAATGTCTAAGATAGTTATAAAAACAAAATAATTGAAATCTTAAAAAAAGATTCATATTAATATTTATTATTTCTTTTTGAATGCAAGCGAATACATGATGCTTTTTTGTTGAAAAAGTTTAGTATACACAGATTGATTTAGAATTTAACTCAATTTTTTTTTGGGGTCGACAATTCCAAGTTAAAAAAATATTTTAAAACAAATCCAAATGTAAATAATCTTTCTTCAAATTTTAAATAAAACAATTGGTTAGTGTAATAACGGGCCATTGTCTTATCCGTAGACATGCTAGAAAATTAGATATACGCGCTATAGAAAGCATGAAGCATTTTTTCTGCACCTGTTTCAGTCTGTTCAGTTCAATTGTAAATATATTGGATACTTTCTTTTTCCAAATTTTAGATGAACTCTTTGACATGGATCTAAAAAGTCTTCAAAGATTCTTACATCTGAGTGATATCATCATGGCATAAAACTGTACGGAAAGTTAATACTATAATCTTGTCTATACTTAAATTAAAAGCTAAGTAATAAAGAAAATGCTTATACCAAAAAATTATATTCTGGCTTCAATTTTCCGACAATATTGCCTTTAAGCATTTATCGAATAGTTTATTAAAATTTTTTGTATACCATTTTTATTCTGACATTTGTTTTTCTTCCATTTTAAACTTCCATAAATAATTAATTACGTATATGCAAATGATGCTATCGCAAGTCAAAAATTTGAAGAATTCGTCGACTTTGAAATTTTCTTAGTTTTTATTGATGGGAGTATAGCGTATAAAAAAAATATTTTTCGATTTTCCGTTATTATAATTTTCATTGCTAACAACAGTTTTGAATTTCGGCTATTTGTGCATTTTCGGTTTATTTCTTTTTTTTTTTGTATATGATCACTAAATTGTCCAACTCTCCCCAAATTATATGCATGTTAACTCCACAAGAACTAACAAAAATATATAATAAAAAATATAATTTAAATTGACAAAAACCAAAGAAGTTCTGTAGTGATCCTAAAAATTAAACTTAGAACAACTTTACAGTATGACAGGTAATCTTAATATTATTTTTATTATACTCATCAATTATAATGTTTTATTTTTAGAAGAAGAATTCAGTAGATTTATTCCAGATGTTAAAGGAAGTCAACTATACAAAAAAAAAAAAAAAACAACAACAACAACAACACTATATATACCACAAGACACATAAGAATATAAATTTGATTTTTTTAAAATTTAGTATGGGATGCATTCAAAAGTAAATGTGCATTAAAATATACTTTTCGTATAATATCAGCATATTATTCATCTATGTACTATTTTTTATTTTAATATAAAATTATTTAATGGGTTTTTTTTAGCATAAAAAAAAATAAAATTAGTTTAATCATAGTAGAAAAATCATTATATACATATTCTATTTTGAAAGTTTATAATATAATTGGTAGCATTACAACAGGTAGAATAACTCAACGGTAACAAGAACAAAAAAAGAGTTGGATGGATAAGAGTTTTTTAATAATAAACATCACTTAAAACTAAAATTCCAGCGTAAATAAACGACGAATAGCAGTTATTTAAAAAAAAAAAAATTGTGTCTTAAAAAAAATCTTTAGATTTAGAAAATAATAAATTTAAAGATTACTGATTAAAAAAAAATATATAAAAATTATATAATTAATAAATAACAGGAATATAATTTAAAAAAAATTAAAAAAAAAATTTTAATTAAAATAAAAATTTTTGAAATTTACATTTAAAAACGTCAAAATTGACATTTAATTTCAACACAGAATCATAACGAAATTTAGCGGTGGTCGGCAAATTTCTGCAATGAAACAGAATAATGGCTGTGGCAGCAAATGAAAAAAGCTGTAGGAACAAATAATAACTCAGAAAGTCAAAACAAAACTAGGTATATGTATCAAAATTAAAAATTGCAGAATTTTAAAACTTATAAAAATTCTTTCAATTATTTCAAAAACAGTTTTCTTCAAAATTTATCATTTTAATTTATTTTTCAATTCGCGCAGAAATATTATAATTTATTTACTATATTTAACTTTTACATTAAACATTAGGTTTTAATCAAATTAAAATTTTTTATTAATTAAATTCAGCATTCTACACAGTGCTAGGATTAAGAACTTAATTTAAACTTTTATCATCCAAATTAACCAAACGATTTTATTCAAAATATCACAAACCCAATTAGCACTCAGTACTACCCAAACATAATTATCACCAAAAACCAAACTGTACTTTTTTGTGTTAAAGAATACATACGGTTGTACGGTATTAAAGGATACATATACGCGATCCATAAGGTTCACTCAAAGCATTTTAAATTCTATTGCTAATTGTATTGTAACTCCTCCCTCCAGGTTACTACACTTTTTTTTTTTTTTCTATATATTAATTTTTATACAAATAAAAGCAACGAAAGGGTTGACTTTAAAAGTACACGAAAAATTGAACCGCGTTGCGCGCGAGGGTTGCAATATTTTGAATCAATCAATAAGAGCGTCGTTTTGTTGTCATTTTAAAAAAAATAATTTAAAATAACGAAACGTCTTTCAAATTTTAATTCAAAATTATAATAATCATGTCAAATTTAAAAAAAAAATAAAAAAATAGATACAGAAAATTATAAATTTTATAATTTTATATTAAGTAAAAAAGTATATAACGAATGGAATACAATACGACAATTTTTCAACTTAATTAATCTTTCTTCCATTGTTTAATTTAAAATTATTGATTCCATTATTTTTAATGTTAAATAATATGTCAAAGTGTTGTACAAATATTAGTATAAGTTGAAAATAAATCAAATCTAGCACACATTTGGGCAGGTATCATTTAAATACATAATATATTCTATTTAAATGTGAAAGCGATTTTCGAAATGAGGCGAGCATTGTGTTTCCACATTAACGTTTTAACGTGGCGTTCTCTCATTTTAAACTATTAGAAAAATCTACTATGAGAGCTTGATAAAATTTATAAATTAATTAAAAATAGATTATACATATAAATATAAAATGCTAAACTTTCTGTCGAATGTGTCAGAATTTCAAACTGTAGTAAATCCCAGTTGTGCTTCTGGGAAATTATAACCAGAAAAAATGTGCTAAAATCATAGGATTCAGTGAAAATAAACTGAGAATTTTAACAGGATTTCCTGTCGGAACACTGCCGGCAAAAGAGACAAAGAAAATCGGAATAGAAAATGACTGTGCATGCAGATTCTGTCAAGAGGAAACTCCAGGTCACATACTAAAAAACGGCGAAGGTTTATTCGAGCAAGATATGTGCACCCAGGAGCATATTGCTATGCCGAAGATGACTGTCAGCAATAAACCCTACACAAATCTTTACATTTTTAGAGGCAGTAGTGCTGTCGAAGTATTATAAGTAGAGTCAAATTCACCGGGGCGCACAATGGATCTACATCAAAAGGTTGCAGTGCCATTTATACCTCTTAAATAAATCTAATCTAATCTAAAATTCCAGTTATTCTCTAGCAATCATCAAAATCATATTGTCTTGTGTTTTATGAAAGTTTTATACACTTGAAAATAAATTAATTTGTTAATGATTGGTTTAATCATCAATGGTTAAGCTGTTGGTGATTAAGCATTGACTTAATATTTTACAGCTATGGTAATTTTATGAGCCAATAAAAGTTTTTTTTTTATTTTTCTTTTATTTTAATATTTTCTCAACTATGAACCTATTGTCTTTAAAAAAATTTATTTTCTTCTTTTAAAATCGTTACTTGACTTTAAAGAAAATGAAAATTTCCAACAATTAATATTTGATGTATAGAAGAGATTAAAAAGGAAAAGAAAGAATATAAAAAAAAAAAACAAAAAACAGAAAAATAAAAATAATGACTAACTGGAACTGAATTTATGACCATAGTTATGACAGAAAATAATAATGATTAAGATTATTATCATAATCATTAGAACATAGCTGATGACAACACAATAAATTTACTATTAACAGATTGTTTTTTTTTTTACATTAAAAATTTTTACAGAAAAAGAAAATTATTTTTGGGTTATCGACTCGTTTCATTTAGAATTTATTTGAAAGTTGAATTTGAAAGGGTCTAGGTTAATTTTTGAAGTAAAATTTGAACGTGATTTTTCCTCCATCGTATTTTTTTTTTTTTCTTTTATCGTTATTCTTAAAAATTTTCCTCAAAACTTCTTCTTGTTGAGGGATTTTCTAATGAAATTAACTTTAAATTATAAAACTTAATTACATTCATTATGACACGTACTAGAAATATTATTTACGGAAATTTTAAACAACTTAAGAACATTAAACTTTATTAAATAAAAAGAAAAAAAAAATATTCTTTTAACAAAAATTTGAAACTGCAGTTCTTAAATTACAAAAAACCATCAGATGAAGTTAAAGATTCTAGTTAATTGTAAATTGTAATTAATTTTTTATATATTATATATATAAGAACAATTTTTTAAAAGCATATCCAAAATAAATGAAAGAGTTAAAAAAATTATGACATTCTTCTAGAGTAAACATTTTTTTTTGTTTTTTTTTTTTTTTTTTGCCAGTTGTGCATTATTTGAGTTTAAATTGGTATTCCTTCAGATGGGACGTGCATATTTTTAAGTTTCATTTCTATTCTATGCTTTTTTTGCTTATATGAAAAGGTCTGAAACGTGTGATAAGAATAAAAAATATTTTTTTAGTAAAAAATAGAAAGGTATGTATCACTTATAAAATGCATAATTGAGAGAAAAGTTTATTGAAATTGATTATTTTATATTTGAATCAATTGATTATTTGACATTTTTTAAGTCTTTTAATTTTTAATAATAAAAGTTAATAATACTTACTCTGCACACTCTTTAAAATGATAATTTTGTAAATTAAACATTAAATAGAAAAAATATTTTAAAGAACTTCCTAATTCTATACTATTCTATACTTCTACTTCCTAAAAGAATTGTATATAATATGTACAATGTATTTCCGAATAAGTAAAAAATAAACAGTTACAGGGTATTTTAAGGAAACTTGTAGTCAAATTTTTAAATCCAGTTATCTGAAGAACTGCTATAGAAATAAAGCTTTTGTTTGTGATAGAAAAACTAGTGTCGAATTAATACTCTAAAACAAAATATGAATTAATGTTGACTTATAACCAGAACTATATAATGTATAACTTTCTACATTCTGTCGCAAGAATCATCACAATTTCAAATTGCTCCTGCTCATAAAAAGCTCATAAAATTGTATTGAACAAAATCTCGACAAATCAATATAAAAATGAAATATAAACAAAAAAAGAAATGTAATTGACTTGCAAAGTTTACCATTATGAAAAAAATTGACACATCATATTAATATTAATTGATACTAATACTAATAATAATTGTTACTATATAGTGACAGTAGAGCCTTCTTTAATTATTACTTCATGCAGGTAGGTATTTTATACTACTTCATGTTGTAACTATTGATGGCTGCGTCACTGATAGCGAAATAGTAATAATAGGCAGATAATAACAATAAGTTCCCTAACAGTCCCACTTCCCAATTTTAAGTTTCCACATCATTGTCCTATCTCCTTTTATCCCTACTCTCTAACAAATATACTACGTTTGCAATTAAGGGCTTTATACAATTACCTTGGTTAAAATTAGTTAAAGAAAGAGGAATAATTTGACATTGCCAAGGAGATATTCTTGATGTATTTCGAAAATTCACATTTCTCTTAGAAAAACATAAAAAAACCATATTGCTACACGCAAGATTGATTATATGAATTAGAACAACTTTAAATGAAAATGAGTTAAAATAGTGAGTGAACACATTGTGTAGTGATATTTAAAAGTAACTTTTGATGAAAATACTTTTCGACCATCGAAAAATTTTCAAAATATACAAAAAGAAAACTAAGAATTCTTGTTCTATCATATAAAACACGCTATTAAAATAAACACAATATTAAAAAAAAAATAATAGAAATAATTAAATTCCCACATTATCTTAATTTGTAGATTTGTTGTCTTCCCAAATAAATATAATAGATATCAAAAACTGATAATAGTATAGATCAGTGCAAGTGCAAGCTAACAAAAAAAAAAAATAAATTAATTTGAACTTGTACATAATATGTATTTTATTTTCTTTAATTAAAATGTGTACCCCTCAAATTAATCTTTATAAAACGTTTAATTGTACAGGTTTACAATATAGGTTTGAAAAAAAAAATAATACTTAAAAGGGCCCTTTAAAAAAAAAAAAAATAATAAAAAAATGAAAATAGCTATAAAAAATAAAAATGAAATCTATATATATATATACAAAAATATATATACAAAATATATGACCGTTTATAATTTGAACTTTTCATATAATATATTTATTTTTTAAAACGTTTCATTTAATTTCATTTACCCTCCATTGATTTACTCATAACAATATTTTTTTTTTTTATTTTTTTTTTTAACTATTTAGTAATGGGTAATAAAAAAAAAAGTTTTTCTTTAAATACAAAAAACAAGGCTAAATTAATTAATTAAAAATTAATTTGTAATAACTTTTTTCATTAAGAAAACTATATGCAAAATAAAAAAAAAGAAAACAACAAAAAAAAAAACTCATTACCATATTAAAATGACTTTAAAAATGACAAATCATTCAAAATTTTTCTTAAGACGTTTTTTTTTTTTCATTTATTCATTCAGAAAAGATTCCATCCAACTTAAATCTGTTTACAAAAGATGAAATAAATAATAGTTGGTTTTTCTTCTAACCAACACACACCATGAACAGTATGAGAAAATAATCTTTTTTTTTTTTTTGCTTCTAAAGAAATTTTGGTAAAATTTCTTGTCCATTATTTATTTTTTTTTTTAAATTTTTAAGTACTAAAACATAAAATATAAAAATAGTCATAAGTGCATTTTAATGCTCTTTATTCAAATAAAATATATATATATATATATACATATTTATAATTTAAATATAATATAAACAAAAGTTTGTCATTTGAAAGTATTTTCTTTTGTTCGTCATAATTTAGAAAAAAAAAAAAAGTCATAATTTTAAATTTAATATGATGATTATTGCATTTAAAATTATTCTTTTGTCTGTAGGGAAAAAAAAACAACCTTAAAGATGCAGGTATTAAAAGCCGATTTTAATTTAAAAAAAAAAAAAACAAGAATTCTATTTTTCTCTATTTATAAATTGTTTATTTTTTTGTTTGAAATTTAATATTTTTTTATATAGGTAGTAAAATTTTTTTATGAAAATCAAAATATTTTTCACATAATATTAAAATTGAGCTTAAAATTACTTAAATTCACACTATGCTCCAAAAACTTTGGAAAATTTTTTTTTTTTTTTTTTAATTTTAAAATTAATTCTTTTGATTTTTGTCATGTGTCTAACTATTATGAACTTAAAAAGAAACTAATTCGGAATAATTTTTAAAAAACATTTAAAGCCCTTTTTCTTTTCATGTTCCAACAAATGAACAATTCAAAATTTTATACTATATACTTACATAATTGATACAGTTGTTGTTTATGACTAAAAAATTGTACCTACGAAATCTTGGAATACGGAAGGAAAAGAGCCTTGTCTTATCTGCAGGAATTTAACAAAAATTCTAAATATGGTAATAACAATTGTAATATATATTGCAGTCCATAAAAATAGAAAAAATACTTAGGAATAGTCAAGATTCAAGAAATAATATTTGGAATGAATTTAAAGAAAAATAAATATTGAAGGTGCTTCGATAGTTCAACGATAAACTATTATATGATGTATAAATAAAATAACAAAGTAAGTAATATATTTAGTATATATTTTAAAATAAAATTTAAACATAATCCAATCGGAAAAAGTCTCATTAAATGAAGAAAAAGAAAAGCAATCACAGACCATAGTAACTCCACAGTTCGTATAGACCAAAATTTATTTATTTATATTTATTTATATTAATATTACATACATATAAATGTAATGCAACATTATTGAACCATCGGTTACCAATACCATTATAGGTTTTTATACTATTATTAAATTATATACTAATATTACTTATTTTGTTTATATTATATACTATATATTTAATATTTACATTATATTTGGTCGTAAGGGGGGTATGTAAAGAAAAAACACTTACGACCTGTGCAGGGATCGAACCCACATTCCTTCGGTTAATACGACACACGAGTATGTAAAGAAAAAAAAACCTTACGACCTGTGCAGTGATCGTACCCACATTCTTTCGGTTAATACACCACACGCCTACCCACTAGCCTACCGAATCCCCTTAGACCAACATTTTAGATTAAAAGAAAATTACAAGTACTGATTGCATATCTTTAGGGGTCTCCTTTTTTTCTTTTTTCTTTTTAATCTATTAAACTTTTTTTTAATAAACTACTGCAATAATTGACCATAACATTAAATAACAATTTATCAATAATTTTTTTTTGTCATTTTTCTGACAAAATTTTAACAATTTTGAATCAATTTAACACCTTTTAACCAATCATCATAAAAAGATTAAAATAAAATTAACATTTTTTTTTTCTTTACGTCGTTCCCAAAATTTAATTTTCACTTTCAAAATGCATCATCATTTTTTTTTGTATAAATCAAAATAACGAATTTCCCTTCTTATTATGATTATTATTAATAATATTATATAAAAGTGTATCTAAAGTGATTAACATTTTTTTTTTTTTTGATTCAAGTGATAAAAATAAAAAAAAAACTTTTCATTTCAAAATTTGAATAAAGAAAAAAAATGAATGAAATTTTCATGATTAAAAAAAAACAAAATTGGTTAAATCTTTATTATTATTTATTTACAACAATTTTGTAAATCTCATCATCATCAATCAACATTATCATCATTTTTAATCATTTTTAATCATTATTAATCATTATTATCACCTATAGTTTACAACATTAAAAAAAAAACATAAATGAACGATTAAGTTTTATGACCATTTGACACTTTTTTGATTTTCAAAAAAAAAAAAACAATAAAATAAAAAAAATATTTTTGAAAAATTATAAAATGCTTTCATCTAAATCAAAAAAAAAAAACAAATATTCGAATTTTTTAATCGAATCAATTTGTTCTATATAAAAAAATTTCTTTTGATTACAACAAACATTTATTAGCCATACAAAAAAAGTGAATAATGCAAAACTTTGTTGTTGTTGGGGGAAAACAAATTATTAGAGCATAAGTAACAATTTCAGCTAATAGTCGTTATAGTTAAAGTTCAAATGTATAATTGTTACTTATGCTCTAACAATTTGTTTTCCCCCAACAAGAACAAAGTTTTGCATTATTCACTTTTTTGTACGGCTAATAATCAGTTTGTTCTAAATATGTTAAAGTTCAATAAGCTTTCATAGATTACATTTAGAATGCAAATGATATAGGAATGATCCAATAAAAATTAAATCTTTTGAATAATTTGACTTTTCTTTTTCTATAATCAATTATATATTAGTTTATCAGTCAATCTCTCTTATTAAATTTACCTTCCGGATATTCAGAACATTTTTTTGAACATAGCATTCGGTTTCGTATATTCGAGATCCTTAAAAATTAGTTAATTTTCATATCTTTAAAAAACAAAGAAATTAAGAAAAGGCTTAAAAATTTCATTTTTACAGAATAAACAAATATGATATTAAGATATGTAGATCTTAAATATACAATTATAAAAGTATTTTTAAGTATTGTCGGAATAACTGAAATGAAGAAAATGTATATTCGTGTAGGTATTACACAACCATAGGTACTTCTTCTCTTACGTATTCTTAGGGATTGCATTATTTTTTAGATGAAAATGAAAATTCATATATTTAGAATAATTTTTATTTGTACATGGTGGGATAAAACCGATCGCCTATTGTGATATATCCCGGAAAGTAACGATATGAGGTTAATAGATAATGCGTGCAAGGAGTAGAGGACAGAATTAAAGAAAAGATCTAATAACATAATTGCTTAGACACCTTCATAAAATTCAGTATCTCGAAGCAACTTCCGTTTAGGTGCTTCCCTACACTTCATGGAATTGTATTCCCAAACGTTAAAAGAAATAATCTGCGATATCGAACAATGTAGCATCTGTTACCTATACTAGGAACGGTTAAAAAAAAGGCTACTAAACTTCATTGCTATTATTATATTATTATTTTATCTGTACATTTTCTATATTAACAAAATTTCAAATTTCTTTTCAATTATGTAAAGTAAAATAATACTTGTTGAATGGTTAACACAATATTTTAAATATATATAATATAAAACAGGAAATAATACGTACAATTTAACAATATTGAAGAAAGAAAATAGTAATAACAATAATAATGTATATGTATGTATACTTAAAAATCACTTAAATATGATTATAATTTCCATTTAGTTTCAAAGTATAACAGAGGGGACAAAATCCAAAATAACCAACCAAAAAAAAATAAGTTTTTTTTTGTTATTTTTGGACATGTCCAAAAATACTTGGAATCATAAAAAACTCTATGTACATATAAAATTTGTACATTAATATGTACTAAAAAAAAAAATCTCTACTTTTTTTTTATTTTTACTTAGAAATCTAAAAATAATTACAAATTAAACACATTTTTGCGTTCTTGACATGCAGATATTGCTTCGTCTACCACTGCCACAGTTTTTCATTTTAAAATATTTTATATGGTGTCTAACGTCATCGTCATATAGTCGCGATCTCTCAAATTTACTAAATTACATTTGATATTTTATAAGATTTACATAAGATTTTATTACTTAACAAAAAAAAAAAAAAAAAAAATTGTTCAAAAGAAAATTTTATTTTTGGGTTTTCAGTTTTCATTTTCATATTGCAATTATAAAGTACTAGAACTTTTTCTTTTGTTTATGTATATGTGCATATGGAAAATGTAAATAAAAATTTTGAAATTGCATTAGAAAATAATACTGTTGTCAGTTAGTGTCTTTATGTTTTATATTTTATTATAATTTTCATATTTTTATTTTACTTTTTTTCTTGTTCTTTTGAGTTAGATGGCCTCTTTCTAGGGCAAAAGTACCAAATATAGAATATATACAAAAAAAAATATAGAAAATTTCAAAATTAACAAAAATAAACAAATAATTATCTTAAATGATGTTATTATTACATTTATTTTGTGAAGATAAAAAAAAAAAAAAAAAAAAACAATGTATAAATTAGAAACAATGAAAATTGAAAAATCTAAATTTAAATTGCATAAATAATAAAATATGAAAAAAAAAAATATATAAATGAAAACTAATTTTTGATTTGTTATACATATTTGTAAGTTTGAGAACTGAAATTCCAACCAAAGTATATTAGATATAGAGCTCATTCTAAAATGTAAAACAATTACTTGATCTAAAATAAGCCGTCGCGACAATCTGCAACACTTAGAAAGAATTGGATAAAGTTTTCTGCAAAATTATTTTGTAAATCAGGATGAAGCATATCATGGTTTGTAAAGTACATTCTAAGTAAAGTCAATTCATTAGCTATTTGTAACTTTCAGTCTAAATATATTTTTTGTTTGATTATGAGAGGTATGAGGATGTGAATCATCGAAAAACACTAAAGCGAAGCGGTACGACTTTAATCTAGTAATTACTACTTCCCTTTTTGTCCAAACAGTAGGTTATAGGACCTTAGTACCTTAGTGGACCTTAGTAGAGTAAGTACTTAAGATCTTAGTACTATTTCTTTCTCAAGGGCAGATTTCGCTATTGAGTAAAAATAAATTTAAGGTTTGTAGGGCTAGGAATGTGACGAACGAATATGTTGATGTTCTACTATAACCTTCGGAAATTTAAAATATAATCATAAATAGTTTTAGGAAACACATGAGATGAAAGATGCTTTCATATACATTCAGAATGTTCTTTGTTTTTCTTTCTTTCTTCGAAATTTTGTTTTAACTACATAACTACGTAAGGTAGTTAACCTATTCTTATTTCTCTTTCAAAAACATTTAATAGAAGAAGTATCAGACTTTTTTTTTCTTAGGACTAAGAATCCACTCATACTAGATATCTGTAAAACAGAGTAAGAGAACCTACTAAACATAAGAGATCCTGTGGAAAGAACATTAATATAAAAAACTTCCAACACATTGTGTTCCATTTTTTCAAATTTTAAAATCATTACAAATATATGGTCCAGTCCATGGCGGAACATAATTAAATCTCTCGTAGCTTTCAAAAAATAATATAGGAAGTGTGATTTAGTGATGGATCGAAGGAAATGACAATATTCAAAGTTTAAGAGCAGAATATATAAATATACAAAATTTTAATTTTAACTAGATACAATCTAAAATGTACAAAAAACAAGGCAAATTCAAGAAAAGATCTATCAATAATAGAGAATGTTGCATCTAACATCCTAAGGATAAATTTATATCTTTAACGGGAGGAAACTCGATAAAGATAAGTTATTTGAAGGACTATAATCATGGTTCAAGTGAAAAATTATGATTGATTTAAGGCCACTAAATCAACAATTTTTCCTCCAATCATGTTTTTTTGATGAACAACAATTTTTGATGAAATTGAAAAATGTCGAGAAATAATAAAAGTTGAAAACCAATTTTGTAAACCATTTTAACCAGCTAAAAGTAATAAAAGATATTTTACAAAATTATTATAATTTTTTGAAAAGAAATTTAAACCTTAAAATTGAGTTTTTTTTATTTGTTTGATAGTAAATATAGATCTTAAAAGTTATCGTATACACTATAAGTTTCAAAACCTTTTTGACACAAGGTTGGATAGCACAGTAAAAAAAAAAGTGGAAACATATCTCTCATTAGAAAAATCTTTAAGTTAATCCTTTAGTAAAACCATACAAAACCAGAATACTGGTTGCTATATGATTGTTAATCAAAAGTATACTTAAATAAATAAACCTAAACTAAATTCAATAATTACAATTTACCTATAAACATGAAAATAATTTTCTTGAGTTACAAAAAAAAAAACACACAAAATTTTATTTTATTTTAATTTTTCAAATAGACATTAGACACATATGTTAAGTTACAAGTAAACATCTTGGACATTTTAATAAAAAAACTGACACGATGTAATAACCGTTTGTAATATATTTATTTTTATTATGTTATTTAATACTCTTAATAATTATTAAAATAAAAAAAAAAAAATATTTTTTTAAATTAACAAAAAAAAAAAAGTCGAACAAGACAGCAATAAAATCATTTTTATAAAAAATAACAAAGGAAAACAGGAAAAATTTTCAACTTTTATTACATTTTTAAATTACATATTCTCATTCTATATCATTGGTCCCTAATTAATATACTAAAAGTGGAAGAAATAAATTTTATGACTATGAGAAAAATGAGTTCAGAAAATGAGAATTTTTTTTTTTTCTTTAATGCTCGGTCAAAGTAAATTTACGAGATCTACAAGCAAAAAAATAAAAAAAATGAAACAAAAAAAAAAAAAAAACCAGGAAGTTTACGTTTAATTTTGATTGTTCGGGTGTTTTTATGTATACGCCACGTCGTACGCCGTAAAAATAACAAAATGAGGTAATAAAAATCTTTTAAATGCACAACATAATTATGATGCATATATAGTTTTTAATGAGATGATGATTTTTTTTTTTTTTTTTTTTTTGTTTCTTTTTTACTGTTACACTAAACTCTATAATATATTTAAAAATCTATTATTTATAAACTGTTTACATAATTATGTTGACCACTTCATGATGTGTGCAATAAATATGTACATATATGGATATGGTAAGGCTTCCTTTAAATTCAAATGTAAACTTTTCATATTATGCAGAAATTATTCTGTTTTTGTTGTTTTTTTTTTTTTTAAATAAGTTGTATAAAAAAAAAGCAAAAAAAAAAATTAAATGAACTTTTCGCCTAATGAATAAAGGTAGAAAAAAAAAAAATACATACATACATATTCAGAAAAAAAAATGTTAAAAACAAAATTAGTAATTTATACTTTACCTTAAGTATATTTTAGAGGTAAAATATCTTCACTTCCCAAAATAAACAGGAAAATTATGTAATGATTGAATAAATATAGAGCATATAAGGAAACTTTAAATTTATAGAATATATCACTCCTCTCTTGAAAGTTTCTACTTTTATATAAAACTAATTTTAAAATAATTTAAAACATTTTCATTCTAAAATAATCCAATTTCTAGAACTTTTAATCTTACGGCGACATGATATTGTGAAAATTATAAGAATTTTAGTTATGGAAGGGGATTTTAGTTTGTAAATCAAATATAAACGAAGTCTATAATATTTTAAGTGTCTTTTTGAGTACCACTACCTTTAAATTAGAAAGAAAATTAAATCCTTCTTGCTAGCTTTACTTCAGATTTGAAGAAATTATTTATAATACTAACTCCGTAAACTCATCATAAATGACACAATGTATTATTACTATTTACAATAAAAATATTTTTTTAAGTATATGTTAGCGTTTTTTCAAGATGTTAACCGTGAATTCTAAAAAAATTCTAAAAAGTTAAAGGTGCATCTACAATGAACACTCTGGTTCGCTCTCAACACGCAATGAACTGTCAAAGTAAAGTTGAAATGTATTAAATTATATGAAAATATTTACAATAAAACCAGAGGTTTCTTTTTCTTCCTAAACGAATTCAAGTGTCAAATAATTTAAAAGTATTAAAATACAAAATAAAATCAAGACATTTTTTGGCTTTCAAAAATATTTATTTATTAATAATTTCCAACTGAATATTCAAGAAACAAAATATTAGACTAAATATTTATTAGTGAAAATAAGAAAAAGCCGAAATTTAAAAAAATTAAAATTTTATTTTCTTTATTTTTTTTTTTTTCCCCCAACTCAAACTGAAATATAAATGTGAATACTCTTTTATAGGCTACGAGATACGAGAGCGTTAATTTAAGATATTGTATAAGATATGGCGTAGAAATAATAGAAACGTCTTAGTCTTGTACAATAGCTGCAGCCGAGTAATCAACGGCTTAGTGAAATTAATGATTCACGAAACTGAAGCTTAGTCAAAAATGAATAATAAATGACTTAGTGGATGCCCTATACTCCTCATTGGAGTGGCAAGGAAAAAAAAAAAAAAATTGAAGATTCAGCATAAAGTTTAATCTGTAAACGTCAAAATAAATATGAATTGTGTCCCTCAAACGATTTCAACCACGATTTCACGAAATGAGTAAAATAAATTATTTATATAGAAAAATGTTAGGAGTATAGAACTATACAAGGAACTGTCTGAAGATAGACATATATATTACGGAAAATATATATGTTAAAAGTATTTTTTGAATGCACTCGAAGAAATCCGTCAAAAGATAACCGAAATTTAAAGATTTAAGTTAATAAGTTGAATAATCTAATGAACAAAGTGCTATAAGATTCGCTAGAAAAAACAAAACACAACCTTTTGAAATAGATTTTTAAACAGAGATAACCATGAAATACATTTATATATATTTGTTTTAATTATAAGGAAATGAAAAAACTAAAAAAAAAAATTCTAAAATGTCGGAAATTTATTAATACCATCAAAAAATAATAAATGAAATGAAATAATTTTTTTTCTTTTCCATATCAAATAAATAAATTGATGACTTTATTTTCAAAATGTCAAAATCACCTGAACTTACAAAAAAACTTCCTTAAATATAAAAAAATAAAACTAAAGTATGTATATTTGAACGTAAATAATGTAATAAAAAATTGTCATACGTTCAATTTTCTTTTTTTTTTAGAAAATAAAAAGAATAAAAATATCTTAAAGATATTTTTAAAAGACACAAGATTTATCTTTTTCAATCACAAAACAACATTGTTACAAACAAAGAAAAATAGTTTTCCGCGAATTTCATTAAATTTTTTTTATTTATTTTATTCACTTCACAGGTACTGCTATTATAGGTACTGCAAATTAGGTTTATCTTGCATTTTTTTTTTTGTTTTTGCAAAATTTTCATTTTACTTTAAAATACCTAATACCAAAAAAAAAAAGTTTTTTTTTGCTGCAAAAAAGATACAGCATAAATTGAATGTATCTTTAGGGTTTTTCTTTAGAAAAACATTGAAATCACTTTTTTGTTTTTTTATCTGTAAAAATAAAAAAAAAATTAAATTACAGGTGAAATTATCTTTAAATCAAAATAGCGATTTTAAAAGAATCATAGGAATTAAAATGAATATAGGATTAATTTATAAGTTGCACGAAATTTCTATAGGATCATCATAAGCGTTATTTATTGCGACTATTAATTTTTTCCCCCCCTTCTCTTTTCTACACCCTTTGAGAGCATAGGGTTTCCGCAAAGCATTTTCATCTGCTTCTATTTTGTGATAGTACTTTATTTCTAAGCATGTCTTGTTCATTTGTGTTATTTCTCGTTCAATTGTTCTACGCCATGTATGTTCTTTAGTCTACCAACATTCCTTTGCCTTGGCGGTTCCATTGCAGAGCCTTTCTATCTATGCAATTAGGAGATCTTCTATAAGAACGTGACAAATTAATCTATATTTTTGTTTCCTAATTTCGACTAATAGAAGTAAAATTTTATTTTCCGAGTTTAAATCTACCCGGGTTATCTGGAAAGTAAAATTTTAGGAGCTCTTAACTATTTGGAATTTTATATTTTGGGGCTTACATCTAAATATGTAGTTATTATTAATTCAGAAAAAGATTTAAGAAAAATAAAAGAATGTACTAAACCTTAACTGTCTATACTATTTCTTTAATGCACCTATAAAGATATTTCGAATTGTATATAATATTCAGAGAATATGAACTAAGTTTGAAAAATAAAAGATTTTAATGTTTTCGCCTCTAGAATAGCAATAAATAATTGTATAATCAAACGGTTTGGTTAAACTCTTTAATAATTAAAAGGTTCTATATTTCTATACTATATTTTCTAGATTAGATTAGACTTCTATACTATTACTTTTTCTACATTAATTTATTAAAAAAGTTAAATTTTTCTTTTCTTTAATAGCTGGCTAGCCCAATAATTGGATTTCTATATTGGAAAAATCAATTATCCCCATGAGCTTATAGATATACAAGCTAACAAGTCAACTAAGGCTATATATATGGCACAAAAGCTCTATACTGGAAAGTTTAAAACTATTAACTTCAGAGCTCCAACAAAAATTAAATTAGAAAAATTAAGCCAATACGATAACACAATAGTACCAAGAAATGCAATTTAATAACAAAGATTTTGAAAATATCCAGTGATTTGAAAAAGAATTAAATAAGAAGAGTACGACAACTAACTGAAGAAAACATGAACAAATATGTATAAACTATATAAAATTCTTTAAAGAAATTCACATCCTAGACATACAAAATGTTCTGATAGATCTAAATTTCTTTAACTATAATTAAAAAAGGTTAAAATAGTTGGACAGATGGATTTATTATTTCCAATACCTACTTTCTAAATCTGAAAATAAAATGAACAAACGAGCACAATTTAAGTATCAAGTGCTTTGTTTTTTTTACTTTATTTGCTTTAGATTTAAAGTTTTTTCAGCTGACTTTTGTCATTTTTTTTTTTGGAACAGATTTGAAACTTTTAATTTTTATTTCAATTTTAATTTTGTGACAATTACTTTAAAGCTTACTTCAAATAAAAAATAAAATAAAGGTTATCTTTTTATGATTTTATTAATTAAAATGAAAATTAAAAAAAAAAACTGTCTTTCATTATATCTCTATTAGTGTCACAAAAATTTTCTTTTCCTAATAAATTTAATTTTCAAAGTTTTTTTTTTTTTTTTTGGATTTATCCCTCTTTTTTGTTTTTACTTAATTTAATTGAAAATATCCGCTAAAACAAAGGTTTAATGTTAATACAAAAGCAAAAAAAAAAAAAAAAAATTGGAGAAAATAAATTTAATTAAATTTAATTAAAGGAAAAAAAAAATAGATGATTTAACCATTAACCAAAAATGTAACAAGAAAATTTTATTGTCTTTTAGAAAGCCGAAATCAAAACTAACACACAGAGGAAACTGAAATGTCTAAATAAAATTAGAAAAAAATGTAACATTTATTAAGCTTTTATTCTATTAATATTAAAGGTTATTGAACTTTTTTATGATAGGTGACAATAAAACGATATATCGATATTATTTTAGATAATTTATTTTTGTAATATATATTCGATTATTTTCCATATTGATTATTGGTGTTTCAAGATCAATTAATTTTGATTGCAGATTATTTATGACATTAAATAATTTAAATTTATTTAGTTTTTGTAATTTAATGATTTTCTTTTTTATTTTCATTATTATTTAATTGAAATATTCGATATTTTTGTTTGTTTTTTTTTTTTTATTGCATTTCTCTGCCACATAAATGTGGACAAGAAATTACACAGCCTTTCCTGTTCCTGTCGTAAGGGGGAATAACTCTTACGACGTGTGTGGGATTCGAACCCACACTCCCTCGGTGTTTACAGCGTAATTTATACTCTTTTACCCAATGTGCCACCGAGGCCCCTGATATTCGATATTATTTATTTATTTATTTATTTATTCATCTAATATCTCAAAAGAGCAATATTGCTCGTATAGAGTGTATTACATTAATTTAATAATCCGCAGTATTTTTATTATATAAACTACTTAAATCTAATTCTAATTCAGTGCAAAAAAAGTAACAATGAGGAATAAATTTATAGTTACTCTTTTAATTAACACTTTCAAAATAATTGTGAGTAATAGTTGGTTGGAATTTTCCAAAAACGTGTGCGAATAAAAATGTTTTCCTTTCCATCAAGCTGTAAAGGTACGTTCATATGGGATGCACGAGTCTGGATGCTAAAAATATTTCGGTTAGACTTCGCGTACTCTTCGGAAATATTAATTTTGCATAAAAATGCATCTGCTCGTTCATAGGCTGCACGTAAGCGACAAATTTTTATTTTGACATACATATTTTACATGGTGAATTTTATTTTTTTTTTTGGAATTTCAATTTAAGTTCCTAATATACATTGTGTAAATTTTTCATAAGAATTTAACGTTTGAATAATATGCTTCTTCTTTGCATCTTACGGCGGACGCAAAAGTGTTTGCTTCTTAAATGTGTGAAAGGGAGAGCATGACATGAATACGATACATATTTTCAACTAATCAAAATGTTGTATCCAGATGTTGTATGCATATGTAGTTGTTGTATACATATGCATACAAATGTTGTTGTGGTATGCATATGCATCCCATGTGAACGTACATTTTTCCATTTTAAGCAAATATTAGATTATACAATATAAATTTTATACATATTAGACATTAACATAATATTATGTAAATATAATATTATGTATATTATAATAATGTTTAAGCTTTAATTTTTGTATCTTTAAAATTAATAAAGTTGTTATAAGTTATAGATTACAGGGTGTTCTAAAAACACAAAATTTTAATTTTTTGATTCTTTATAGTTTTTACATAGGGGGGAATACAGATTTGTTTTTTTCTGTGGGGTAACTTTATTCTCCAAAGTCTTACTCGTTTTCAAATTTTAAGTTTTTAGCTTTGGAGGTTTCGAAGATGTTGTGGGTATAAATAATGGTAAATTTTTATATTAAATTGGAAAAAGCATTTTTTTACTTTTTTCTATTAATGTTGAATTCATTTATTAAAAGAAATTTTGTGCAAGTATTATCACTGTTTTTACATGCTAAGATTGATGACCGAACATTTCTTATAAGTTGATACTTGATAGGTGTAATATTCAATTGTATTATTCTCTCTACAATATTCAATGTCAAGAGAACAATATATTATGTATAAGTATATTATAATTCACGAAACTGAAGCTTAGCTTGAAGCTTGATATGAATAATAAATGTCTTAGTGGATGCCCTGTACTCCTCATAGGAGTGGCAAGCAAAAAAAAAATATTTGAAAATATATATTTTATACTATTACTTTCAAACAAGTGAATAAAAGAAGAAGAAATAATATTATTGTGCTCAATTTCCATATCGGTAATATTTAATAAAATTGGTATGACTAATATAATAAATTATGATTATTATGGTTTTTCTCATCTCTCTAAAATCTCGTAGCTCCAAAATCGATCGCTGTTGTATCAAGTAATTTGTTGTCAAACATTGTTAAATATATTACGGAGAATTTTCAATGTCTCCAGGAAAATAAGAAAGTTTTGAAGGATATAACAAACAAAATTCTTTAAAGATTTTTTAAGGTATTAAATTAATTATATACAAATATACTTACTATTTTAAATTAATAATAACACTCGATAATATTAGTTAAAACTTACCTAAAAAGAAATAAAAAAAAAAATTTAATTAGGAAAAAGTAATTAAAAAAATATATGTATTATTTTTAAAAAGTTTGTTGTAATAATTAGAATCTTTTTAATTTATTTTTATACTAACATTTAATCATAGATTTTTCAATAAATTTTTCCAAAACTCTCGCGTTCTGAATTTTTTTTTTTTAATTTTCAAAAAAAACTTTTTAAAACTTTCAAAACAATTTCTAATCATTTTCACCAAAACAAAACAAAATAGCAACAAAAAAAAAAATTATTCACAATAAAATTAAATAAATTTTATTTGTCAGAAACTTTTATATTTGCAATGAAAATTGAAAAATTTATAAAAATTGATTTTTCCTAAATATTGTCGTTTGCCTTCCTCTTATTATTGCATTCCACAAAAATTTATTGTTTTTGTTTTCTTCCTCAGCTTTTAGCAGAAAAAATTTTTTTTTACTAAAATAAAAATAATCTAAAATGGCCTAATAGCATTCAATACACAGTTAAAGGAAATAGTATTTGATGCGCCAACCAAAACCAATCAATCAGCCCAAAATACAAACAACAAAAACAAACAAAACAGTAAAGTAAGTGTCAAGAGTAAATTGTTGCATATGTTGCAAATATTATTATTAGACGGTTGGGTTGGGTGAAGACAAGTAAATAGAAACTATCACCACTATTGATTTCAACCGGGAAGAAAAATTGACGTTGATGAAGAACTATAGCACCAGCATGGCAAAATATCTTTTAGATATTTTAAAAACTGTTGCCAAAATTATTTTATATTTTTGCTTTTCCATTTTTCTTTTTCTGTTTCTGTTTTCTTTTTTTTTTTTTAAATTTTGCAACAAATTTTGAATGGGAAATAATAGTTTGGAACAAAAAAAAAAAAAAATAATAAATAGGGAAGTTGCTGCTGGTATTTTTTTAGTGGCCCCATTCAAAAGAAAATAAATAAATAAAACGAAAATGAAAACATTGTTGCAATTCAAAATTTGTGTCGATATTGATTTTTTAATTTACGAAAAAGAAAACAAAAAGTAAGTATAAATTGAAAATGAATTTATTTCAATGTATAAATAGGCGACATAAACTAAAGAGTTAATATATGCATTTATTAGTTATATCAAAATGGTTTTGTTTTTTGTTTTTAGCTTCTATTGCTTTAAAGAAGACATATTTTTTTAATGAATGTTAGGTTTCTTTATTGTAGCAAATTTCTAAAATTGAGATTTCTAAACATATTCTATCATTGAGGGATTCATCAATCAATTGAAATTAAAAGGAAGTAAAGATCAAATGATTTTAGCATCAAGGGGAATCAAAAAGGTTGAATAAATTAAAATTAAATCAAATTTATTATGCCCCCCTAAATACTAGAAAATAGCCTTATACATATAAGTATTATTATTTACTGTTATATAATTAATTTTAATTAACTTTGATTCAGTTTTATTTCAAATAAGTAAAATAAAATTAATATTTAGCCCCTCATTATTTGATCATTGAATAATGAACATGAAACTTTTCAAATTTGAAACAAAAGTTTTATTTATTAGTGATGTCTCATACAACAAGTTTTAAGTGAGACTATATAGCAAATAAATATGAAACCTATCTTTCTAAACACTTTGCTCAATCGATTTGTCCCAAATGAATTAATTTATGAAAATAATAATGCTAATCACTGTTGTCAACACTACTGTACATACTTTGATGTGTCCTAGTGATAAATATAATTAATAGCTCATCAATATCCAATATTTAACTTTCAAAATTTCAGGTCAATCATTTTTCTATAAACTAAAGTTGTCTGAACGGAATTTCTTAAAATATAGACTCAGTGAGGATTTCTTAAGCAAATATTTGTTATAATTTAAATAGATTTATTTAAAAATTACAAATTATGTATCTGATTTTAATCATACTTATTTTGAAATTTATTAAAAAATTTTTTAAAAATTATCTTGAAATTAATGTTCCAGAATTCTATTTAATAAAGACCAGTAATATATATGTATATGTATACATATATATATTAAAATAAATATTAAAAATAAATAAATCCATCAAAAAGTCAACTTAAAATAAAATGTTGCAATACCGTATTAATTATCATGTAGAACTCATATTAAAAATAATTTTTTTTATTTATTTTATTAATTAAAAAATTGACCACAAAAAAAGGTCAAAATTTTTATTTAATTTTTCAATTTAATAACAAATAAATTTACCAAATAAAGATTTTAATTAAAAAAAAAAAACAAAAATATTTATGAGGGTGATTTTATTGATTTATTATACAAAATAAATTTTTTGTTCAAATTTTACAACATCAAAATAAATAAATTGATTTTAATTAATTATTTATTATTAAAAGTACATAATTTTAATTTAAAAAAAATAAAAACAAAAAAAAATATTAATTTCATATTAACTCCTTCTGAAAGAAAGATTCATTAAATTAAAAAAGAAATATTATAAATAGAAACCTTAAAAAAAAAATACTTAGGGAGGAAAACCTAAATAAAAAATATTGAACAAAATAAGAACAGATTCCATAATAATTATGACATTTAATCGATAAACCATTAGAAAGAATCTAATAAAAGAAATTTATCAAATTGTAGATATACAATTCAAATCATAAAAATTTGTAAAGAGGACTAGCAATCACTCCAGCTTAACTCAGTACTTTCAATAAAAGTAATCAAACAATAACGGTAACTCTTTTTTACTTCCTTAAGATACATTTGGAAACTGAATTTAATATACTGACTTGATCACAAAATTTTCAAATACTTAAGCTATTATGATACTTTTTCTTTTTTAATGCATTTATAATGTAACAAGAGCGAGATAGTGTCAAATTTTTATTGATATTAAGAAAACGAGTATATACATGTAATAAAAATTTAGAACATCAAAAAAATATATCCCAAAATCTTGATTCTAAAATTTTTTTCCCAGTTTTTATTATAATTTAAGATTACTTAAACTACAATAATAATATTTACTGTTTCAAATGACAAAATTAAATGACAATGTGACGTCCAATATAATACATGCATGTATTCATTTCTTTTTAATATATATGCTACCTCTTATATACGCTGCTAACATCTTAATACATAGTTTTTAATGCATTAAAAACATTTAAAAAAAAGATATGTCATAATAGCTTTAAATAATTATTATTAATTTTATTATTAATTAATTATTTTAAGTTGCCCTCCATCCTTCCCTGTATTTAGTTGTTCCCGGCATCAGCCAAAAATAGTTTAAAGTTCGAATTCAGAATTAGTAATGTCCGTGGCTAGTGTCTTTAAACCAAACATAAACGCGTCAAAAAAAAAATACAATTAATTAAAAAATCACCCTGTATTTAAACAAAAAAAGAAAAAATCTAAATAGATATAAGTTATAGATTTTAATTTTTCTATCTTTTTTAATATTCATTAAAATGCATTTTAACTTTTAATTGAACTCAATTACTATTTTGTTAACCTTAATGTTCACTTAAATAATAATGCACACAATAATATAATGTGAATGCATCTTAAAAATTTGCCTCAATTAAAAAAAAAAATATACAACAAAAAATTTAACTGTATATATACTATAGGAATTTAGAGAACCTGTTAATATACATTATTGACTGAATTTTTTCTCCTCCTCCTCCATATTCAATTATCATAATAATTATCATTAACCTAAAACTTAACTTTTGATCTCAAATTTTATTTCAAATAAATTGCTTTTCAATTAATTATGACTTTAAATTTATATTGAATCTAATAAAAATATATTAGAATCAGAGAGGGGATTTAAAATTTCCCCCCTGTACTATTATTTCAAATATTTCATCGGCTCGAAAATCCAAAACCAAAAACTAAAAAGAAAATTCATTTTATTGAGATATCATGACATATAGAATAGAACAGAGAACAAAAAATAAAAAAATAAAAAACTCCAACAATAAAAATGAAATAAACCAATTATTATTTGTATATTATTGTTATTAGATTTTAAATGGTACCCCATTTTATAACGAACAAAAAACAAAATAACTACAGCGGCAAACATTTTAGAATTTGATGATAGCTTAATATTGTGAAAAGACAGATACAGAGCCCATTATCCAAAGTTTTATTGTTTTTTTCTTATATTTTTGGTTTTTTTTTTTTTAACTGCATTCAAACAAAACAAAAAAAATTCATTTAATGCAATATAATATTATATTAATACTTAGACATGCTTACTTGTAAGTCACCATATATTGGTTTCTTTTTTTTAGTGAATAAGGCAAGGTGTCTTAAACTAGCATCTTGGCATCTCAATTATAAAAAAAAAAAAATTTACAAAAAAAAGAATGCAATGAATGCCGATATCATTAGAAATTAACGTAAAAATTTAAAGTGATCCAACAAATCTATGGAAAATCAGTGATCAACATTAAACACAGGATCGCTTCGGTGTTTTTACTAAGAGAAAAAAAAAGTGGCTCCATGACTAAAAATCTATAAAGATTATCGAAGATAGAATGAATAAATTAAAAATATCAGAACATTGAAACATTTTTAAAATACCAATATAATGTCAATAATAAAAGGCAAAAAAAAAAGGGAAAGTGAAGCAGAAAATTTAATTCCGAATTAAACGAACTGTAAGAAGAGGAAAGCAAAGTTAAAAGAAAGGTCAAAATGATTACAAGAACTGCATTAAACGAGATCGGTTTTTCAGTTAATTACAGAAAATGTTATAGGCAAGAAAACCTTGTATTCGCACTTATAAATTAACATAATAATTGATTCTGTAGGGTACACCGGTGGAATATTGAAACTTTAGTTGACTTCAAAAAGTTATGGAAACTCTAGCGAAAAATGTATGAAAATTCAGTTAAATAAAAAAATATTGCTTAGGAAATAATCCATAGGATATAGATTCTAAATTGAATCTTAGTTTGTCTCATTAACTTGATTATGTGTCTTAAAATATTTATCTATTTTTTTTTATTTTTGTCTTAAAATTTACAACAAATTTAAACAAAATATACAAACCAATCTGACACCGCTTAAATGCATAATTAGACACAGCACATAGACAATATAATTCGAAAATAACAAAATACATACTTTAGACTTAGAGAATTTTTAGTATATGTGTATATGGTATATAAGTCTATATAGTGAGCAAAAGATACTGTGTACTGATTATATTTTACAAGCAGATATTAAGTACGTAAACAGACAGTTGTAAAAATAAAATTTTCAAGATAATAAGATACAATTTTTTTTTTTTTTTTTTTACAAAGATCGTTTTAAAAGACAATTTTTAAATTTGAAAAACTTGGGAAATCTTTTTCTTAATAGTTTTGTATTTAAGTTTTTCCAAATCAATTGATTCAAAAATGTTATATATATATATATGTATATAGTTAATAGAAGATAATGCGGGTATATGTTTAAAGTTAAGACATTTGACTATTTCCAGATTGAATAGAAGTGATATTATAAATATAGTTAAAAAGATTTTTTTTTTTTTTAAGTTTCTTTAAGATTATTTTAATGTTTAATTTTAAATTATTTTAATGCGTTTTTTTTTTTTCTTGCTTGTGAGAATATTTCAATTTATTACAGATAAATTTTTGTAGACTTATTTATTAGAAGTGATTAGAATTGTTCAGATATATATATATATAAAAATTAGGTATTTGTTTTTTAGAAAGAAAAAAAAATATAAGGAAAAAATTAAAAAAAAAAAATTGGGTAATAAATTCATAAAAATAAAGTTAAGTAACTTTTGATTAATAAAAGGAAATATTTTACTTTTTTATTATATATGAATTTGAAAAATTTTATTATTTGAAGTAAAAATCATTCAAGATTATCATAAAATATGAGAAATTCAATTGATATATATATATGTATATATATATAATAACATTTTAAAATTTTAATATATTATTAAAAGAGATAAAATAATTAATTTTTAAGAACAATTTGTAATATTCGTTTTTAACTAAAACTTTAACTTTCGTTTTTATATGTAAGCGCACATACTTTTGAGACTATGTATATACATTTCATTAAAAATTTCAATATGCAAAAATGAATTAACTAAAGTTAAACAGACGTGCCTGGGACAGAAATTCTAAACTGTAACTGAAATACTTGATAAAAATATTGATAAAATCAATAATGCAGCTAAATGATAAAAGAATTGAAATTATATAATTTATACTTATACAATTTGGGGCCTCGGTGGTCTAGTGGATAAGAGCGTATAAAATACGCTGTAAACACCGAGGGAGTGTAGATTCGAATCCCACACATGTCATAAGAGTTATTCCCCCTTACGACATTGACAGCCACACCTGAACAGGAAAGACTGAGTAATTTCTGGTCCACATTTATGTGGCAGAGAAATGCATTAAAAAAAAAAAAAAAAAAACTTATACAATTCAAAAATCTCAGATAAATAAGAAATATTTTACACAGTGTAAACAATTGTTTCGACGTCATCCAAATAGATCTTTTAAGTCAATTCGTACAAAATACATTGCAGTTAAAAAATCAATTCAAATGTGATAAACAAATGGAATTTTAATGGGATGTTTTTCCTACATAAACACCAATTAAAGTAATTGGTGAAAATTTGGATAAAGTGCACTAACGTTATGTACCTATGTTAGTGCACTTGATCCAGTTGTTTTTTAGTTTTATGGTTGAACACTCATAATTTTAGCTCTTATTCATATTTTAATATTATACTTTTTAATATTACAATAAAAAAATTCTGCTCAAATGAGGAGGTGACTTAACAAACTAAGCATATATTCTACAGAATCGATCACAAAGTATGGATATTGATATCAAATATTATTATTTTGTCAATTTTTCCCCCCACCCTTGTATCTATCAATTGTTAGAAGGTCGAATTGAACAATGGATTGGTTTGTATTATAAAAGTTGAATCAATTAGAATCGCATCAAAATTATACATATGTATGTATACGTTCGGGTAAAAAGCGTATATATTTTGTGCTTTTCCTCAGAGATTTTACAAAAATTTTCGAATTTTCTAATCCAGAATTTTGAAATTTAAAATTATACTTACAGTCCGAATGAATTTAATAAATTTTAACAGTATTATCTCTATCAAGACAATAATAAATTCTTAATTTTCAACATATAATAAATGATGATCAGTAACTTTTACTGTTGTTTGTTATCGGTAATTTTCTTTAAAAAACAATATAATAATTTAAAGAAAAAAAAAAAATATTTACTTTTAAAACACATTTCTTATTTAACATTAAAAAATCGTTTTTAAAAACAGTATAAAATCAATTCCGTTTATCTTAACGTTTGCCTGAATTTATTCAATTGTAATTAAAACTAAATTAAATTTTAATGAATTTTCAATAAATTTTAGGTATACTTATGTATATATTTAAAATAAAAATAAAATCTTTTATTTGAAAAGTATTAAATTTTTGAAACAGCCGCTCGCTTAAAAAACGGTTTACAGTTTAAAAAACGGTTTAAGTCTACCGTTAAGAAAAAAATCTATAGATATTTAATTCACAATTCATGTAAACTTAAAGTGATTAAAAATTCAAACAGTACCTACTCTACACGTCAAATTACAGTTTAGAAAAACTTTTATCAAGATAAAAACTATAAAAAAATTTTTTTTTAAATATAAAGAACTGTACTAAGATTTTCATTTTTTTTTTTTTTTTTTATATAAAAAAGAATTTTAGTACCTATTTTTGATTAAAAATTAAGTTAAGTTAATAAAATCAAAATAACTACAAATGTGCTCATAATCGAATGAAATTTTAAGAATAATTTAAGAGTCATGCAACAAATTTTTCATCCTTTTTCATTTTTTTTTTTTTTTTTTTTTGTTTAATGCATTTCTCTGCCACATAAATGTGGGCAGGAAATTACACAGCCTTTCCTTTCATTTTCACATTTCTGGCTGTAAATGTCGTAAAATAACTCTTACGACGTGTGTGGGATTTGAACCCACACTCCCTCGGAGTTTACATCGTAGTTTATACGCTCTTACTCACCCACTAGGCCACCCCGAGACCCCTTTTCATTTTATAATATTTATAAAAAAAATATGGACAAAAAATCTTAAATATTTAATTTTGTCAAACAACTGTTTTTGTCAAAAAACCTCTTTAGCATAAGTATTCTTTGAATCAAAGTATTTTTTATGCCTAAACGATAACTTTTAATATTAAGTATGTACCTTCACAGACAGACAAAAAAAACTAAAATTCATTTCACAATTTTTAAGAAATTTTTTTTTTTTTTTTTTTTACAACAAATTTGAAAATTATCAGTATTAACTCATCATCACACTAATTTTACAGTGTTTCGTTATTCTTCTGGAACTTATGAATAATTCAAAATTTCAAATTTTAAACAACTTTATTAATAGTCAAAAATTTAAAATCAAACCAAAAAAAAAAAAAAAAAATCAAATGCAAAAGTTTTGAAGCAGAAAAATCAGAACATTATGGTTCCACAAGATTGATTACTTTTCGACACGTTTTAAGAGAAAAAAAAAAAAATATGAAATGCACAATTAAATATAACAAATTGAAAAATTTTGTAAATCACAGTTTAAAAGAATACAAAAAAAAAAAAAAAAATCTAAAAATAAATCCAAAATTATGTACATTATTATTACCCTAAATTATGAAATTATACATATATATATGGTTTAATAAATTAATAAAACAAAATTTTCTCTACTTTTTTTTTTAACTCCTATTTTTTTTTTTTTTTTTGAAATCTTTTAAATTGTCAATTTTCCATTTTTTTTTTTCATTCAACAACTACTCATCAATATATGTACTTACTATTAAACATAAAAAAAATCTGTTCGGGCCGATAACGAGACACGATACCATCAATTTTACAAAACCAAACAGTTAACAAAAAAAAAAGTACACTATAAAAATTATTACCTTCAATTGTGTCAAAGGTTATTGCCCAAATTTTAACACGGTAATATGAGCACGATTAATATTTTATGTACATATCTATAGATATATAGTACATACAAATCTATAAGTATATAGATACTGTACAGTTATTAGTCATATACTGGAATAAAGATTTTGGAGGAAAAAAAAAAAAACAAAAATAAATTCACGGTTAAATACGGATTCATTCTATATTTTAAGAAGATTTTTTGTTATTTTTTTTTTATGTCTGATAATTATTTTTAAATTCTGATTTTTAGGTTGATTAAAAAAAAAAAACATTTTTTTTTAACTTGTTGCTCTATACTATTTAGTTGGAAGTGGTGCACAAGTGAAATGAGAGTTTTAATAATGGTTAAAAACAAAAAAAAAAAAGAAAAGAATTTTAAAAGTTCTGGAAGGTTGGTTAAGAATTTAATTTTTTCGTTTATAATAATTTTAATTTAATGAATGTTCTTTTTTTATAGTACAGAAAATTTCAGAAATCAATTTAAAGATTTTCAAACTGTACGTTTTTATAAAAAACAATTTCAAAAGTTTCATTCTTAATACACAGGGTGTCAATAACCATTGCTATAATAACAGGTAGATAATATTTAAACCGCAATCATGGTATTAACCCAACGAAATTTTACGAAACGTCGAAATAAGGTAAAACTGAAATACAACTGAACAGCATAATGAGTTTTGTTAAAAATCAATGGTTATCAACTATCATTTCATTTGATTATCTAACTAAATTCATTTTTGATCAAATAATTTTCTAAAGTTATAAACAAGAAAAGGTGTCACTACCAAACTACATTTAGTTTTATGTTTAAATATATGTACTTATTAATTACCTAATAAAATGATTGAATTGAACCATGATATTACAAATTTCTGGATCTCACTTAAAAATTTTGTTTTAGACTCAATCATTTTCAGAATTTACACATTCATACATAATAAATTTCACTTCTCATCAAATCCAGAATTACTATATGAAAATTCATTCTTTTATTCATAACTAAAATCCTATTATTATCCAGAACAACCGTCAATTTCCCTTTATTATTTGTTTAAGTAAATTTCTATAATAATATAATGGTCAAACTACGGTGGCAAACCAAGTAAAAAAAAAAAAATTAAAATGAAAGCAAAAAAAAAGCAAATGAACATTTAAAAAAAAAAACATTATCGTGGTTGACGGTAAAATATAATTGCAAAATTTTGCACAAAATTTTTATATTTTTTTGTCTTTTTAAGGAAGAACAAAAATATTTAAGAGTTGAAAATTTATATCGCAATTAAAGAAACCGATTATTACGCGAAAGATGTATATAAACTTGTGGTTTCTTTTCTTTTTGTTTATTCTAAAAAAAAAAAACAAAAAAAACGGTTTAAAAAAATTATTCCATTAATTAAGAAATAAGGAAACTTTACTTTTTTCTTTCTTTATTCTTGTTAATCTTCTGTCTCTTTCTCTCTCTTTCTGATATATTTATTAAATAAATTTTTTTTTTTTTTTGTATTCGTAATTAAATGGTTGATCTGATCTGATCGCGAAAAATGATAGCAAAAAAAAACTGTATCCTAACAACCTCTGCTTGATTATTTTAAAAGCAAAATTAGCTTAAAAAATAAATTACTGTGATTTTAAAAGTTTATTTTTGCCACTAATAAATTTAATTGGTGAAATTGGAAGAAACAGAAAAAAAAAAAGAAAAAAAAGGTGAATCAAGTTTATAGTGATGAAAGTCCATTTAACATTTATCCACAGTAGCTGGTAACAGTACATTTTTAGAGATTAACATTAAACTAATGGAGAAAAGAGAAAAAAATTTAGTAAACCGAAACGAAAATCTGCGAATTTTTGTTATTAATTTCATTTTTAACAACAATGTTAAAAAAAATTATCAATGAATATTTCCTAAAAAGCGTAGGTACAAAAGAGTGGAAGTAAATGTAAAATTGAAAATTATCTTAATTAAAGCATAAACTTAAACCTTAACCTAATACACCATCATTGTTTTTATCTATATGTTTCATCAATGTTTTAACTAATTTTAGAACGCGAACGAACGCGACTGATATATATCATCAATTTCTGTCAATTCCTGCCAATTTTTGACAACTTTAAAAGTATTCGAATATGTTTGACAAAAATTTAAAATTTTTCACTAATAAATTATTTTTCAAATTATGAATAAAATATTAACCAAACATTGACAAAAAAAAAAATGTAATGTGTAACCCGCAAAATAACACATTCAATTTTTTTTTTTAATAATAATAATAATCAAAACAAAAAGTCCATAGCAATGAAAGGTACAAAACAATATACTTTAACGGTTAACGGTTAAAGTTAAAAATAAAAAAGAAAGTAATTTATTAGAATCTGGACTAAATCAGACAGACATTGTAACAAAAATTAAATATCTCAACAAGTCAAAAATTAAATTGAAAATTAAAAAAATAATAAAATAATATTTACATTTTTTTTTATGTAAATAACTTAAAAATAAAAATTTTCATATTTAAGGATTAATGATCCAACTTATTTGTATAATGTTAAAACATATCCAACTTAAATGTATAATATTAAAGGGATTACAATATTAATTTAATTATTAATTCAATCAGCCTTCAATCAGCACAAATAAGAATGAATGAAAGTTAATTAAAAAAAAAAAAACTCAAAATGGCTTTTAAAATGACAAAGAGGAAACTGTAATAATTTAATTAGATAATATAAATCATATATATACATAAATATATAAAAGTTTTTATTTCCGCATAGAAATAATTAAGGATCCAATAAAATAAGTAATAAAATATTTATAATTGGATGTAATTAAGTGTATGTAGTAATAAAAGAATTGATTTTTAAAATAAATAACACTTCTTTATTATCTGCCTGAATTCTTCCAATTAAAAAATTATGTATAGTTTAATTATAATATTAAGATTCTATTTAATATTTTATTCTTAATTTTAATACTTAAAGTTTCTGTTATTTAATTTATTAATAAATATGAGATTGTAATTGAAACTCTTTCCTATATGACTCAATGACGCGACTAAAGCAATGATTAATTTATACTCGAAATTTTTGTTGTACAAAATTTTTGCAATCTATGGTAAATTTAAGAGTCTTTCACTTCAATGGATACATCAGTTGTATAACAAGTTAATTGACTACCAATGTCTCAAGAAAGAAATAGCTGTTTTCTGTACCTTGACTTCTATATTTTTTCAATTTTACTTGATAATGAACAGTTCATTAGAATTAAATTTCCACAATACTAAACAGATCGATTAGATTAGATTATTTGAAAGGGGTGTAATTAACACTACACCTTTTTGATGTAGATTTAATATGTTCCTCCTATTACTACGTGTTGTGGATTTTGCCTCCATTTATACATAATACACTTCTGTCAGCCCAAATACCTTTAAAAAAATTAAAGATCTGCAGATTATTTATTACTGGCAGTTCATCTTCATTAAAGTAATATGCTACTAGGAGCACATATTTTACTCAGAGTAAAGCTTCACAGTTTTTGAGTTATGTTCTAGAGATTTTCTTCTTCTTGACAGAATCTAAATGTATCGTAATTCTCTATTACAATTTTCTTTAAGTGCCCATCACAAAAAGTGCCGAAGTGTCTCAACAAGAAACCTATTAGAATACTTAGTTTATTTTTACTGTACGCTATGAGTTTTTTCCATCTTTCCCGCGTCTAGTTTGTCCAGAAGAAACAGATTGATTACTTTTTTAAAATATTTCATCAAATTTTCTGTATTAGATGAAATGATAGTTCAATAAGCAAAGTATTATATTTATTAAGGCAGGAAATTATTTTATTTTAATTGAATTTTCTGAAATTTTATATCTCAAAGAATTTCAAGCTTAGAATTTTATAATATTAAAAAAAAAAGTATTTTAAAAATATGTATCCCTTTTTAAGTGATAATAATATACATAGTTAAATTTTGTAGCTTCTAATTATTACTTTCACGATTAGATGAAAATCTAAGTGTACTAAAGTGTATTCACTGTAATTCTGCAACTATAAAAAAATTTATTATAGTTATAAGGGCTATAAGATTTTAGAACTATATAGGGCTATAATTTGATTCTGACATGACTGACATGACATGACAATTTTAAAACACCAACTGTAATTTTAATATCGTTCATGATACATTTCTAAATTCGGAATGTGTTCAGAATAAAAGTTGATTTTTTACAATTTTAACACTTACGCACTTGATACACTAAGGTAACATGTTGTGAAAATGATGTTATTCTGATTGTCAATAATTTTACATCATTACAAAAATTGATATAGACTGACTAAGAAATTTATACCTAAATTGACAAGAATTGACAAGGATTGACAAGTTGATAACATGTGACTTAGTATAAATCAAGCATTAATATAAACCCGCGAATCTTTTTAATAATTCTAAAATGTTTTTTTTTTCTTATAACAATTTTATTATTAACTCTTTAATTTTAATTATACTTAACCTATAATAAAACCACGTGTGTAACTAATTTAAATTCATTAACCGTATGTTTTTTGATTAAATCGGAGATTTCCTCTAAATAAGAAAAATAAAAAAAAAATTCAATTAGAAAAACATTTATTTCAAACTTTTCTTCATTAATTTCCTCCTCAAAACCCACTAAAATAAAATCAAAAGTAAACAAAAAAAAATATCTTTTCAATTTATAAAAACTAAAGGTTAATTATATATTGTAGGACAAAATACTAATTTAATTTTAAACTCAGCTATAACAAAAAAGTATATATTAAAGTTAAATTAAGTAATTTCTCCCATTTACTACATAAAACAACTTAAAATTAATTTCTAATTTTTCATATTTTTTTTTTTTTTGTAAATTCCCTAAACTACTCCGAAATTATTAATTTTCCTCTTCGATGAAAAGCTTAAACCAAAAAAAAAAAAAAATAAACTTATTCTTTATTGTAAAAAGTTTTGTTGCGTTCATTGTAATTTAAAATAATTTCCTTTACGATTAAAATTACCTTTTAAAATTCAGAAATTATATATTTTTATACCACCATACGAACATAGTTAAGGATATAACAAATTTGACATTAGGTTTGTGATACCTTGAAGAAGATAAGCTATATATAGAAAACTATATACACATATTATATTCTTGTTCGCAAAATTAAATGAGTCGATTTAGCTAACGAAATAATGGAAATGGATGGAAATGTTTACCATATTATTTTAAGCAAATGCCAGTGTCGCTATTGACATGCACAAAATTCGATCCAATGGTGGAACAAACTCAAATAGCTAACATACAACTTGTTTTTATATAAAAAATCTTAGGTACTTGAAATTTCCTCAAAAGAATTTGATTGGTTTGGCGGAACAGGTTCACGACTTTTATACAACTCCAAAAAAAAAAAAAAACATAATTATATCTTGATACCGCATCAAGTTCGATTTCTAAAATTTTCTAAAAGATTTTTACAACTTATGGAAAACAGCATATGTATTATGTTTGTACGCATATCCTAGAGTTGACAACAATTAACTTTTTACTCTGTCTAATTTTTTTTTAGACTTAATTTTATGAATAATCACTTCGTTCCGATATAATTATCATATTAGATCAAATCATATCCGAAAAATAATGAAAAATTAAAATGTATTTACATTTAAAAAAAAATAGATATAAGAACTAAGAAAGAAGAAAGAAAGAAAAGAAACGGAAACAATCAGTGCACAGCAAAAAAAAAAAAACAAATTTTTGTTTCTTTTTCTTTTCTTGATATACTTTGTATTTAAAAAGCAACGAGTCAAGCAGATTTAAAAATGTTTGATAAAATAAACTTTATAATCAAATAATCAGACATGTTTGACTAAACAAGAATTGTTTTCTTTTTTTCTTTAAACCAAAGTTGTATAAAATATAACGCAAAATTTCAATTCTAAATATTGTCGTCAGCAAATTTTTGTATTAAATTATTCAAATTCCTATTAAAATTTCTTATGATCTTTAAAATGATCGAACCAAAAAATCAATTAAAGATTGTAACAATTTTATTAACCAATTGTTTTTCTTCGTAATCTTCTCGTAATCTTTGAAATTCTCATTTATTCAACAATTTTAAAAATTTTAATATTTACTTTATACCGCGATTCCCGACAATTCAATAAAAATTGTCCAATCTCAAAACTAAGTAAAATCTAAGTGCTACTAGAATAGAATATTAAAATCAATGATTTAGATGCTTTTATTAATGATTCGACCTACCCCTTCTGGTAAATGGCGAATAAAAAAAACGGTTAATTTTGCAGTGTTGCATTCTGCAATATTTTAGTGTTACAGGAAGTATGAACCTTTGTTATATTGTGGCATTATTTAGTTTCAGAATTAGCTCATGATTAAACAAAAACTATAGACGATAATGATAATGATAAGATTAAAGGAAAAGTTGGGAACATATTGAGATTGTAGGAAAAAAAAAATTGGTAAGGATTTGAGAAAGAAGATTGCTTTTAAGAAGTTTCGAAATGAAGGAGTTTCCTATTTAATAACTTTGTCTTTATTGGTTTTGGACTCCTTTCATTTTATCTATACGAAAACCTATAAAATCTTATGATCAAGGCTATTTGTAAACCATATTTATCGGTAAATGTCAAACCTCAATTCACTTGACGATACCATAGATATTCGCTATTTAACACTGTAATAAATAATAAATAAATTTTTATTGTATATTACCAAAATTGTCAAATATTATAAAAGAAAACGTTTTATTAAAAACTTTTAAAAAAGGCTGTTTTGACTTTTAACATTTTTTGATGACTTTAAAATATAAAAACATTGGAAAGTTTTGAATGACTTGTTTTTTCTTTTTCTTTTGTTTCTTCCTTTTTATTATTTTCTTTTAAAATAAATTTTTTCGAATACAAAAAAATAAAACGAAAAACCAAAAAATATTGATGTACGATCCATAAAAATGGGGCTAAATAAAGAACAAAACCAATAATTTTCTAATGGCCAAAAACAATAGGTAAATAAAATTTTTTTGTATTTTTTTTAATTTTTTTTTTAATCAATCAATTGGAACATATTCTTACAATATCAAAAGATGGTAGTTTTTTTTTTTTTTAAATTGAAAACTAAGATTGATCAATTTTAGCGATATAATACCGTATTTTTAAAGCTTCAATCACAAGTCAACCGAAAACAATATTCGGTTGTGCGTCAAACATTTAAAAATAAATTTATGACAAGATATATGACAACAAAAAAAAAAGTGCTATGTAGTTTTTAATAAAAATTACTAAATCTTTTTTTTTAATTCTTAGAAAATTTTCACTTAAATCTACGGATTATAAAAAAAAAAAAAGAAAATATGTGTTAAATATTAAAAATTACAGAGATACAAAAAAAAATCAATCAAATTATTTTGAGTGATTTATGGAATTTGGAAATTGACAAGATGCAAGTAATAATCGAATGCAGAATAACATTTAATAAAATGAACAAATGTACAAAAAGTGTTGATCTCTAGTATGATTTTGTATGAAGTGAATGCTTAAATATCAAAATACATTTAATGTTCATTACCTGATACTTTTATATAAAGTTCCAATACTTAAAAAGAGAAATGTCAAAATACATTAAAACAGATCTGTATACATATACTTTTATAGGTTCCAAAATAATGTAAGTGAAAAAAAAATAACTGAATTTGACTCAAAATTAAAAGCGAAAATATTTCTGATACACAAATCGGTGATCTTTGTATCTGGATTTCTATTTGAAAAATACAGTCACAGGAAACAATTAAGAAATATTGAAATTATGCCTATTAGAACCGCCTAAATACAGCTTTCAAATTTATAAATTAAAAGTTAAATACCTGGCTATTAATTATAATAACATTTTAAATATGTATTGACTAAAAATAACATCCATTCCGTTGATATTATGCTGAATTTCCAACAATTCAGATCGTAAGCAGTAATTCGATCTGGACTCTATAGCACCAACCACCTATCACTAATCAAGTAATCAAATAATTATTTTTTTTGATAAATTTTTGTTATACCAAAAACCATATTTGATAATAACCCAATAAAGTTTTAATTACTAAAAAACACTCACTCATCAAAAATAAAATTATTATTTGATTAGTGTTAAGTAGTAAATGCAATATAAGGTCCTGGCCCCTAATCTTATTATTTTACAAATAAATATTTTTAGTAGTAACTTCCTTACGTATTTTTATTATATCGTCGATGCTTAAGTCGCCGATTTTTCAGGCGATAGTCCTCGGACGTAAACCCCGGTCTGGCAAAATATTTTATAAAAAACGAAAAAGAAATTTATTTCCTCATCACTGTATATTTAGCGTAGGAACCAAAAAAAATTAAATCCGTTCATAATTAAATAATATAATAATTATTAATACTTATGTTCATTATTTTTTTTTTATTCAATAATCTCAATCTAGGACTATTGTTCCCTTGTACTAAAAAGTAGTTGAGACTAAAATGGATGGCATACGGACGGGAAAAATGCGGCTAAAGGGGAATGAGACGGTAATTGCGTCATAAGTCTGTTAAGATTCGTCTTCAATTTGTGCAAATTGTAAATCAAAAAATAATCAACTTTTGAAAACACAGAGGATGGTAATAGGTGTTCCACATTTTTGCAGTTCTGACAAACGAATTGATATAACCAGTGGAGTACCATTTATTTCACACAGTAGGCATGAGCACTTGAGGCCCCTCTAGTGGTGCGGTGGAATGTTTTAAGAGGTGGCATTAGCGGTTTTGTCTCATCTGAACAAGTGTCATTACTCATTACGCACAAAATATCTATAAAAAAGAGAAAGAGCTCCAATATTACGACGAATCCCATGAAGAGAAATGAGACAAGCAGTCTCGACGGAGTCGCCAATGAGACGAATGGCGCGTTTTTAAATTCGATCAAGATAATTCAATGAAGTGAGGCGCCAGTCCATATATGGGAGTTGTACTCTATCTTGGGTCGTATATAAGCCTTTAGATATTAATTGTATATAAGCCTTATAGATAAGTCCCTGGATAAAAAATATGTCTTGCACCTAAAGAGAAAACATTTAGCAGCACTTTTTGCTATATCAAAATATATGATCATTCCATATCATTATTTGATTTAGTTGCATGCCTAAAATGCTTAGCTTTTCTGATCGTTGTAGAATTTCATCCTGAAACGAGTAGGGTTAGTACTCGTTTTTTTTTGTGATATCTGACAACATTGAGTTTTGTTGGTATTAAACTCCACTCTGTTGTTAGCATCCCCAGCTAATAATTGAAATATGAATAATTATAATATGAAAAATCCTATCAACCTCTTTAACTAAAGAATTACTTTTTAATATAATTGAAATCGAAATCATATTTATCGATAAAATCAGATAATTTAAGAAATATTTACATAATATTAATGAATATATATATATATATATATATGCATAAATATACATCACCTTGGATCGATCCAAAAATATTTGAATCAATTAAAAAACGATTACCTACTGTTTAAAAAAAAATTACTGTATTATATCAAAAATTCCTTTCTTGTTATATCATTTTAAATTACTTCCCTAATTATTAGTTAGACAATGCAACAAACAGCGTTATCAATAAATTAATTGATGGAAATTTTTTTACTATGCAAATTGCAATTTTCATTGCCAATGCACGGTATGTATTTGCAAAAAAAAATCTTAATAGCATTTTTGGAAACCATTTAAATTTAAATATTTAAAATTTTCTACAAATATTAAATTTTTTTTTTTTTTATTTATTTTTAAACCCATACCCAAAATTCAAACTGGCTATTGCATGAATTGAATTGCATGAAACATGAATTGAAAGTATTTGTTGCTTTTTTTCTTTAAATTTGTTGTATACAGGAAAAGCATTGCAATCGTGAAAAAAATTAACGCAATTTCATGTACATGGATGGATGGATAAAGTTCTTATGTTATTTTAATTTTAATGCTAGGACTTAATTGTATAATGTATTTTAAACCCAAAACGAAAGTGATTTCAAAGGAAACATTTCTGCTCAAAATATTACTCAATTGTCGGTTTTACTCAAACAATACTCAAAATCAACTATTCTCTCGATAAAAGTAATATTTAATCTATACAATATTTCCGATTAATTAAAACTTTAGAAACTATAAATAGTTTATAACAAAAATTTAGCTAATTTCGCTTAAAATTTGATCTTTTAAAAAATTATTACAAAAAAATTGTATTATACAAGATCCTGTTTCTTTCCATATACATAATTTTTTTTCGAATGAATTGAATCCGCGTTATCAATTTATCTTAGTATAGAAAATAATAAATTAAATTCATAATTCAGTTCATAGCATTAATTTTTTGATGGGCAAACAGCTTAAAATTAATTAGAAAGTTAAGTTCTTCTGAAATAATGTTCTATTGTTATTACAAATATTTTGTGGTACTGTTCATTGTTTTTTTAGCCAAATTTCGGAGTGCTATCAATAACAATACTCTAATTCCATAAAATATCAAATTCTTTAATAAAATGTATAAAAAAAAGTAAGTTTTAAATTATTTTTTTGGAAAGTGCAAGATGGGCATCTATCCCACAATGCTAATACCTAAGAAAATATATAATGATAATTTATGATTTATCTTATGACGTAAAAGTCGAAAGGACACTAGATAGAAAAATATTTTCTTTTTTTTTTTGTTTCTATAGTTTTTAAATTTTTCTTTATAATAAATCAACATTTTTAATTGCAATTATCATGTTTGCCTGTCCTCAAAAAAAAAAAAAAAAAAAACATTTTTCTAATATCTGAGACACGGTGTGCTCTTGCAACATTTTAACACTTTTTATTGACAAATTTAAAAAACAAATTTATAAAATTTTTCTTTTTTTTTTTGCACTGCATTGTTTGTTTCTTCTTTAATTTTTTTTATAGCCTAAAACATTGGCTGTGAGCTGTTAAGGTGTTACCTAATGCATTTTTTTTTCCCATTTTTATTTTCTTTGTATATTTATTATGTATACAAATTACCTTATTGATTAAAATGACAAGTTCAGCATACCAATATAATATTATGATGTTGTGGTTTGTTGGAAATTAATAAAAATGCAACAACAATAAAAGTGGTAATCATAATTTTTAAATCAAAATGTCAATTGCAAGAAAAAAAGATAAAAAAAGAAAAAAATCAACTTCAAAAGAAGTCTCTTTTTTTTTTTTTTTGTAGTATTTCCATAGTCCAAAGTCAGGTTCAATACAATTAAAATTTACCGTAATTTAAATATAAAAAAAAAATACAATAAATAGTTAAAATTATCATGTATATATAAATTATAGGTATTGTAAACATAAAATATATATTAATATGTATAGGTACATAAATAAATTACTTTTTTACTGTAAATTTAAATTGACTTCAATTGCAATTGCAATATATAATAAAATATAAAATAAATAAAAAAAAAAAAAAAGATTCAACCTGTAGTTCAATATAGTAATTATCATATAATATAATAAATATGTACATATTTTTTTAAGTACGGTTTACAATTACATTTAGAATTACTTTCGTTACTGTGTGAAAAAAGAAGGTGAGGAATTTCTAATTTGAAGCATTTGCGCGCAATCAGCTCGTCTATAATTTTTTTTTTTATTAATGAAGGCTAAGCCAACGAATCAGTCATCATATTAAATACTAGAACCGTTATGGTCGATTCCCACTACACCGTCACGACAATGTATTTTTATTAAAATTATACCGGCCGTTTGACGTGACAACACCGTAGTTTTATTATATTAAAACCGCGTTATCGTCACCGTAGCCTTTTTAGACATAACATTAGACGTGATTTTTTTTTTTCACCCGTGATTTTTATTTTATTTTGTAATTTTTTCTTTTAAATGTTATGTTATCACGTGTCGGAATAATGGAAATCGATCTTTAATGTTGAGATAACTGCTCTGATGGACGAAGTTTTGAAAACCTCTAAGTCCATATCCGAGAGTTGTGGACATTATGAAAAAAAAAAAAAAACTCAATATATTTCCGCGATTTTCGAGATACCTCGGAAGAGGTGCAAAGGAAGTGTTTTTCCTGCCTATATGTATATTATTTTTACTATTTTTTGAATGAGTTGTATTCTTTTTAATAGTTAATTTAATTAAGTTAATAAATTAACTTAATTATAGTACGTATATTATTTTAAAGTTAATTAAAAATATGTTTTAGATATTTATATGTATAAAACATTGAGCTTTTAATAGTAGGTTCACAGACACTTGATTTTGAGAAATTGAGATGATTTCGAGAATTGAGTTGATTTTTCCCCTTTTTTTTTATCTGTCAAAGAAAATCAACTCGCTGCTTGATTTTCTGAAAATCACCACAAAATTACATCGTTCGTCCATGAAATTTCGATTTTTGTATTGATTAAAATATTTTTCCATAACCCTTTTTGAAATTATATTTATTTATATGTTTTGTTGTTGCTTATTTAAAAAAAAATAAATAAATTTATTCTATAAAAATTAAATTCTTCATTTTAAAAAACGATTGTGAACACTGGACATTTTACTTGATTTTGTGCATGATAATCAACTCGATTTCAGAGTTTGTGAACATAGTATAACTATTAATTTCTGTTATTTTAAAAATTTATTTGTGTTTGGTTTGACTCTTTTCAATTAAATTAAACACAAATCAATTCTTAAGTACAAACTATACTCCTTTTATATAAAGGTTATAATAAAGAGATTATTTTTTTTTTTACTAATTTCATATTATTATTTTAAAATCCTTTAAGATCCTGATCTATATTAAATCCCAATATAAAAACAAACTGATTTCTTACAAAATTCACTTCGAAATATTTTATTAGTATGTATCAAAAATTATTTATATTTGCATTAAAATTTCATTTCATTGTATATTATAAACCTAACTTTAAAGGAACTAACTAAACCACTGTTTCTTCATTGATTTAAAGAAAAGAAAAAAACAAAACAAAAAAGAATCAAACAAAGAAAATAAAATAACATAATTTTTCTGAAATGATGACAATAAAAGTGTTTTGCTATTTACCTTTTTACTTTTTGTTGTTGCAAATAAAAAAGTTCAAAAACATCATCATCATAAGGAATAAAAGAAGGGAATTCCGGAGAGATTAGTAAAAATTTTAAAAGCAAAAAAACCATACCAACAAACAAACAAACAAACAAACATTTAAAAAAAATATTGATACGATGAGGCGCTCCAAAGTCAGCTACTTATACAAATAGCAATCAAAGTTAGAGTGTGATAAAGAAAACCAGCAAAAGGAAAAACTAAAACTAAAAACAAAAAATACAATAGGCAGTGCAAAAGCAGGAAAAATTGAATTCAAACACACAAAAAAAAAGAAGAAAATAAAGAAGTTGCCTAAAGCTATCGCTAAATTGATTAAATTAACAGTCTTGTACTGATAGGAATTATAAAAAAAAAAAAAAAATAAACGCGAAATAAAATGGTAGTATGATAATATCGATATGCATATTGTATACATATGGGTATGTTTTAGTTTCAAAAGAAAATAAATTACCATATTTTTTAAATTAGATCTCTATAAATTATCCTTTGATACTACAACAACTTAATAATAATGGAACCTTAATTATTTTTGCTATTATTTTTGCTAATTCTAAGCCTTAAAACTGTATAGTAAATTCAAAAGAAAATAATTGATTTAATATGAGGTTTAAATTGTCCCAGATCCATAATTTAATCCATAATAATACAGTGATTTTATGATTAAAATTTTTAAAGTTTATAGTGTATTTATTGCTAATAGATTGACAATACTCAGAATCTAAAATTATTTTCTAATTGTATCAAAAATATCTAGCAAATGTACTTCCTTAAAGTCTTAAACCTAATGAATACCAAATAATACAACATAACGTTATACAAATTTAATTTAAATCTTAATAACTCCTGCAAAAAATATTTATTCCTGCTAAACATATTATTCTTATAAATAGCAAGACCAACTATTGTTCTGTTTTACACGTTTTTGTTTGCAAAAAAAAAACGGAATTGGGATGCAATCATGCAAAACAGTGGGTAACTGTGTGAGGTGGAATTAGTTTTTTTTTTCTTTCTTTATGGTGGCCCTTTTCTTTGAATGATGATTTTGCAGGAAAAAGAAAATTTTCTTGAACAGGTGGTTGATTGATTTTATTTTTTAGTTTTTTTTTGTTTTTTTTTTCATTTATATAACTGTAAAGGATGGCGGGATTATTTAGTTCTAAAAAAAATTAATAAAATAAAATATATACGGTAAAAATTGAAAGAAAAAATAATTTCAGAAAATTCAATGATTAATCGAATATAAAATCGTTCTTTGATGTATCAAAGTAATAAATTTTTGTTTTAATTGTAAAATTTCAGTTTGTTCATTGTTATATGATCCTTATAACAAAAACCATTAACAAATTTGCTTATTATATTGATATAATATTAGACTAAGAATCTGTTTCTTGAATCATTATTTTCACTAAAGATGTTTATTATTGCAGAGTGTATAGCTAATATAGAAGATTATAAAACACATACCTACCTACTATTTTTATAAAATATTAAATTTTTTTCTATTACTATTTAAACTACATAATATTATAGATATGATCTGACTTATTCTGACCTAGCTTGAGTTCGAACCAAAGACTTTTTGATTTAAAGGGCCAGCGACTTCATTACTAGACGTGAATCGTGAGATTATGGTATCACATGGCATTTGATATTAATATAAAAATAAAATAATTCTTAAAATACGAAAAAAAAAAATTAATTTTTAACAATTTAAATTGTAAGACTTGTTGTAAGATTATTTCTACAGTCTGTAGATTTACAGTTTACATAAACTCCACATTTCTCTAAATATGACCTGTGGCATATCTATGAGCAGTAGTGAAATCGGCAGCCATTCAATCGGAGGCTCTTAAATTCAAACTACGATTAGATTATATAAAAAAAATAAGTAGTAATTTGGGGGATATTCTTGATGTCGTTAGAAAATTCCCACCTCCCTTAGCAAAACACAACAACAAACAATGTTAATTAAATTGAACGGCATTTTTGTTTTGTATTGTACAGAAAATTATTTTTGTAATTATCATTATCATTGGTTTTATTATCATGTAGGTAATAAAACTGAAGTTCAGTTTCTTAAGATAGGTTCTAAAAACAAACCTTTAGTCTCTCAATTTAATATTAACTTAAATATGGCTTATATGCTCATAATATGCTAACAAAAAAGTAAGCTTTTTAAAAGTCTTATATGTACTCCGTCGCAACTTTTTTTTATTTTGTAAAAAGTTTTAAATTAAAATCTGAGTACTATCAGAGAAGAACAGCTATACGCTCATTTTATATTTATAATTAGGATATAATCATATAACGTAATATAATCACTGAACTGACAGTGATTTTTAAAAGCTTAGTCTTCGGTACATTATGGTAAGGCTTATGAAACCTTTCCGGAACTTAAAAAGAGCTTTCAAAGTAAAATTATTTAAATCAAAAAAATAAAAATTCTGGCAAGAGAAATTTTTTTTTAACTTTCGATGCAATTTTTCTTTTGAGAAATTCTCATGTTCATAAAATATTCATTTTTCTTTATTCTTTAAAAAGTAAATTTTTAAATAAAATAATTTAATACCAATCATACGAATAGATATAATAACCAATTATAGAATAATCAATTAGAGACCACCTCTAGTAATTTTTCTTTACTTTACTATAATAATAGTAACATTAAAGTCGCTAATAAATCTATGACAATAATTGATTATTAAATATCTTAAAGGGACATTTTAACTAATCTGGGGTATAACACTATATTAAAGATAAAATGGAATATTTAAAATAAAAATTTGTTTTATTATTCAATTTCATTTATTATAATGTTATATAGAATAATCTCTTTAAAATGAACATAAATTGAAATAGGCAATATCTTAATGAAATGTTAAAAAACTCTCGATCGGTTAGGTTGCTTATAATTTCTATATCTGAATTAAAAACCAAAATCTATGTCATTTTGAATGTTTGCGATTTGATGTTAATTTTACCGTCACAAATCCTTTCTTTTTTTTTTTTTTGAAGAAATTTTTACAATATTTTAAACAAGGTCGTGTAATAGAATAAAATGTACAAACTCTGGGATACCCGCATAAAAGTAATATATGTTGCTTTCATAAAACTTATTCATCTTTTACAAAAATTTCAGATGTCTTACTTAATTAAGTATCGGGTAATATTTATGTAAATTTTGGAGTTGTATAATAGCTACGCGAACCTGTTATACAGCACAACGAAATTACAGATCTTGTTGACATGTAACTCAACACCTTTTGCAAAATTTCAGATACATAGCTAGAACAGCTACTGAGTTATTTCCATATAAAGAAAGAAGTCGTTTAGCAATTACTCGAACCCGCTGGCTGAAAATCCTGGATTTAAATAGCGAAACTAACAATTTTGCACAAGTGACCAAATAAATTTGTTTAACCCTATAGCACTTTTATTTTTTAAGTAATCGTGGGGACGAGGTACATGGCTTAATGCACTCACAATTCGATTCCAAGCCGATCCATACACTTGAGTCTATATCTGCTCGACTCCTTTAAGATGTCACAAACGTAATGGCAAATTTATTATACTCTTGAACATACACTCATACAGGTATAAAAAGTACTAAATAACTAGGAAAACTGTTATCACATGTTAAAGCCTTATGATAATTTAAGTGATTTGCCCAACTTAAAACAATTGTGGAAAGCAACCCGCTGCTCCAACAAAACAATAAATAAATTGAAAAATATGCGAAGTACGAGTTTAATTATGAAAAGTTCAAGAAAACTAAGAACTCAGTACGTCCCACCTATCTTACTAACTCCGGTAAGAAAAAATTAATCCTAAATTAAATGTCAACAGTTGCCTCGGCTCGTAGTCATCTTCTGACAGTTCATTATCTTAAAATCAACTATATACTGACAGAGTATTTCAAGCGATTCTATTAGTTTAACAGGAATCAAATTCAGGTAACGTATACACCATCTCATAATCGTACATAGGTAAAAAAAAAAAACTTTAAGAAAACCTTATAAAAAAGCAAATAACTTGAAGACAAAAAAAAAGGAAGAGAAATTGAGATTCTTCTGTATTCATTTTTAAATATATGTATAGTATCAAACCGCTTATTGATTACTCATTTTTTAAAATTGGTTTTAAACTTTTTTAGGTTAACAAATTGATCCAAATTTATATTAAAAATAAAATAAAAAATTGTTAATTTTTTTTATTAAAAAAACTAAAATAATAATAAAAAAAAAAGTTAATTTCCTATTTAATTTTTCAAATAAAACTTTTGTTTTTCTTTCTTTTTTTTGTGTCCATTGAAAAATAATGAATTAGCTTCCATTAAATTGCAAGCAAAATTTTATATAAAATAAGTACATATAAAGAAAGTAGAGAAGAGGTCAATTTTAAATGCACGAGATATACTTTTCAAAAAAGTATATATATTTTAGCAGACTCTGGATTTTACCTTCTACTTTTTTCTTTTCAACTACAAAAAAAAAAAAATAAATAAATAAATCATAGAAAAATTATTATAAATTTTTACTAACCAAAAATTAATAGTCTACCATTAATCAACAACACAATATGAAAAATAAAAAAATATTACTTGCAAATATGTATATGTAGTACCTATTATGTAGGTATGTATGTACCTATGTATAGTGAAAATATATTTTTTACTCTTTAACAATTTTTAAAATATATAGTTCGTTTTTTTTTCTTTCTATGTGCTTTAAAAAATTACTGGATCCTTATTATATCTATAATTTTTACTACTTAAGATACCCAGATGATAATATTGATGGCAGGTTGGTTGGTATATTTGAAATCACAATCAAAATCACAAAGAATCAAGATATTATATTATATTACCTAATATATACAATATTATGAAAATAATTTAAAATGTTTTATACAACTAATATTCCCCCTTACAGGCGTATTCTAACAAATGGATATAAAATATTTAACACGTATAATGATAATTGCTCCTGAAGAACCAAAAAAAAAAAATAAATAAATGGTCCTAGAAATTGAAAATACCTTGGTCAATAGTTCAAATGCAATTTTTAGATTCTTTTTTTTTTTTTTTACACATTTATTTGGTTTAAGGGTAAAAATGTAAAAAAAAATACCATATTTAAGAAAAATAACGATCTCTTGTACAACAAATGACACATAAAAATCAAATCTACATGCATTCATTGGCATTAAATGCAACAACTAATACCATAATTTCAAAGATAAGAAGTTAAATATATAGAAAATTTAACAGATTTTATATCGTTAAACTAATTACAGTGGTTTACAATAACATTTTATAGACTGATAACACTATCAAGGGGATTACTGTCAAGTATAAACTTCTTCGGTTGCCTGGAATCGACATATAGGAAACTATATTTTTTTCTGTGATAAAGCTATAGTTAAAGCTATAGTTACAAAGATATCTAGTTGATCTTTTCCTTTTTTGACTGGATATTCTATTGATCTACTTCATTTCAACTTATGACAATGTCTTAAAAAATTGATTGCTTAATACTTAAAGTTATTGTAGACATTTTGATAACCAAGAAAATAGAAAGATCGTAGAGAGATGAGATGTGAAGAGGTGTTGTAGTTTTTATAGTGATTCTAGAAATGATATAAAAATTTGTTTTGTGGGTTTATAATGGTTATATACAGGCTTCCCCTGCAAGCAAAACTGGGAAAGCGGATTCAATTAATTTAAAATAAAAATTTTAATGAACTTTGCAACCACCATAAATACCATTAAACCATAAATTGAAAATTGGTAACATTAGATCGCTCTAACTATTATATGAAACTTTTTCATTTTCTTTGTCTTAATCTTTTTTTACAAACTTCCATATCTATTTTTCAGAATCTTCCATATTGGTAGTTACCTAAAATTCTTGTAGATATTCAGATTAAAGATCATTTAGCCGTATAACCATCATCTCAGCTAAATTGAATTAAATTTTAGTTTAACAAAAATAATTCTTTGAAAAGGAGAAAGAACTGGATTGGCTATCTAGTCTAAAAATAATACATTGACTTAAGAACAGATTTAATTTTAAAAACAAAATAAAAATAAAATTTTTTGTCTATAAATCTCACACGACATCTGTAACCGTACAGTAAACCGACATCTGTATAAATTGTTATATAAAAATTCATTGCATGTAAATGAATACAATTCCATTCACCTTCAAAATAAAAATAAAAAAATAAAATTGCAATGAATTTAAAAATGACATATAATGCCTTAAACTTGGACATAACTGAAGTTTACTCTTTTATTTTTGCCTTGCAAGATTTTTTTTGTTTTTTTTTTTTTTTCAAATAAAAACAAATCAATTGATTCGAACAAATTTAAATTTGTAAATTAAAGCAATGACCATATGGTGAATATTTTAAAGATCATGAAAATTATCATATCATTTGTTTGCTGTAAATGAGATAAAAATATGCAAAGTAAAAAAACAAAATAACAAGTTTTGAATAGTTGGAAAAATGAGGAAAAAATCTTTTAAGGTTAGAATATGACAACATTGTAAATTAGATGTTAGGAAAAGAAGAAGAAAAGAGATTAATTATAAAAATAAAAAGACTATAGTTAATTATTAACTTAACATGAGTTTTAAGGGTTTATGTATACCTCATGGTATTCAGTTTAAGAAATGGTAGTAGTTGTGGGTTTTATGTATTCCCTAAAACGCCTGTTAAAAATCAATATTCATTAGTACATTTATTCATCATTCAATTTTAATGTTTTAAACTGCTTTCTAAAAATAATTTTTATTTTGTTAATTGAATATAGATCAGCATCCCTGATCTGAACTGACCTGAAATTTTTTTCAAAAATTATTACACACAATCACTAATACATTTTTGTCACGCTATTTACAAAAGTTTTAAAAGAAATATTAAATTAAAGTGTTTAATCAAATATTAATTCATATATATTAAAATGCTGGTACTTATTAATTCCATATAAATGTCTCATCCCCATACTTAGATTAGGTTCAGAAATTCTTTATACTAAAAATAACTTGACAGAAAAAGTATCTTGTATGGGTTTTACTCAGATCATATGGAGTGCTGAATTTTTTATACTGTACCGACTTACGATAATAACGAAATATATGTCAAAATTCAGTGTTCTCCCAAAAAATATTATAGCAGCTTTTACATACATACAGATTCAGTTAAGACAACGACCTTAGGATTAAATCAGCTGCACAGAAAAATAAATGCATTTATAACCGAACCTCGTATAAAAGAGTTCAATGCATTAACCACTGCGTCAGATAAACAGTTAAAATTAAAATTAAGAAAATTACAAAATATAGGAAATTCTATTGAACTGTGTAAAAAGCTTCATGGCTTCATATTTCTAAAACCAGTAGAAAAATTTAATTGATATTTCCATTTTTTTTTTTATTTTTTAAATTTTGAAATAATGGACTAAAAAAAACTATCTATAGTATCCGAATTAAATTCATTTTAATTATTGAATAATTAAAATAATTATAGAAAATCTTTAGAATTATGAATAAATGGGTAACTTTTGTCTAAAATTACCCATCTAACGCACACAACACAATTAAAAATGATCTTATATTAACCTATATTAGACACTTTTTAAATCCCAAATCTCATTTAGAATTGCAAAATTTGCAAAAAAAATAAAAAAAAATTAGCCACCCAAATCTAAATCTTTTTAAGAAAAAACAAAAAAAAAAACTTTCAATTAGTTCCACACACAAAATACGGATTTCCCTTTTAAAACATGGTACTGTAAATTAACGTTGTTGCTCTATTGTGGTAACAAAATTAAAAACAAAAAAAAAAAAAAGACTGTAATTAAGTTAAAATATAATTAAATTCAATTCCTTCGATTTAAGTTTAAGTCGGTATAGGTACTTGATGCTTTTTTTTTTCTTTTTTTAATCGTACACTTATAAAAATTATAATTTTAAAGAATTAGTCACACAGAATTTTTCTCAAAAATTATACAAAAAAAAAGTATGTATCCTATGCATGCATGTACGTAGGTTTTAATTCTGCTTTTTTTTCACTTCTTCTATAACGAATCGTAATAATTTCGAAAATAAAAGCAAAATACAAGTATATAAAAAGAAATTTAACAACTTTCGCACTCACTTAAAAAAACAAAAAAAAAAAAACATGATGATTGAAAAAAAAAAAAGTACAGATATTTAAAAAAAAAAAAAAAAAAAAAAAAGGGAAGTTAATAAATGATATTAACTTAAAAAAGTACCGGCAATTCTATTTTTTTTTTTCTCTGTTTAGATCAACTCTGTATTTAAATGTGTAGATATGAAAAGTATGAAAAGATTGACAAAAAAAAAAATCAGATGATCAGATCAATCAAATAAAAGGATTAGATATATTTTAAGCTCAAATTTATCTAAATCAAAAATCACAACATTTTTGTACTTAATTGTGATAGTTCTGTAATTAGTTAGTTGTATCCACCGTTTTACTTTCTTATTTTAGTTCATTAAATGATATCATTTTTAAGCTTAATTTAGTTGCGATCGATAGATCTTATCTATCCTATTTTTATTTGCAATTTTGTTTTCATCTTCTTTTGTTTTCACCTTTTTTTTTTTTTGGGAAGGGGGGGAATCATCGAAAGACACTATATAGAAAAGTGAAACGAGTATACGAGTTCTCTATGAGTGTGCGCGACTTTAACATAACAAACATCACCTCCCTTTTTTGACCAAACAATAGGTTGCACGACCTTTAGTACTGCCTGCCTGGTCAAAAGAAGTTGAATTAGGGAATGAAAATTGATTTCAAATTGGCAGGCATATTGTGAACAAAGTTGTAAATATCCACCTTGAATCTTTGCACGTTGTAAATGTAATCATCACCAATTTTGGGAAACACATAAGGTGGAAGATGGTTCCACATTCGCGAATTCGTTTTACAAACGTATTCTCATAAGCCGAATTATGCCATCTGGGAATTTGAACTACTTAGGGGTGGGCAGCAGAAGCTCTCCTTGTTGCTATTTGGAATGCTTTGAGAGGAGGAATCAAACTTGAACAAGAACTCACTCCTACAAGGTATCTTTAAAATAGAGTAAGTGTTCCAGTTATGTATGCAGTGGGATCATTTATTAGACGAATTGCTCTGTTTTGCACTTTATCAAGAAATCTCAATGTGGTTTAGACTCCCAGCCGAATATGTGCATTGTACTCCATTTTTGGTTTTACATATGTTTTATAGATGTTAAGGAGACCAGAAGATGAAATGAAGCCTTCTTTTCTCCTGTATCGTTCTGAAGCGAACTGAAGCCTATACACCTAGCTGCATCTTTAGTTTTACCAAAAATATGGTTAAACCAACTTAATTTTTGATTTAGCTCCACGCCCACGATGTTGAGCTCACCAACAAGTTGCAAAACTAAACTCTTAACTTTGTTTTTGTAACAAATCGAAGTTAAAATAATTTGTGATATAGACTCGTTTTAATTTCTCATTTATTTGAACTTCTATAACCTCACGTTTTCCTTGGACATACGAAAAGTTTTGAATTATTGAATTTTTTCTTTACTAAATTTACATATACCTCTTCTCACCAATATATGGCAATTTTTATTTCAAAATTTTTTCTTTTTGATTTTATTTTTATTTTCTTCTCTCATCATATCAAAATATTTCTCTTAATAGCTCTTGAAATATGTATTATTTATACCATTGTACAATGTCCATTACCATTTAATATCAATAATAAAAATAAAAAAATTAGTAAAAAGTAAAATACAAAATTTTAAAGAAAATAAGAGAATGCTTTTTTATTTTATTTTTTCCCCTGACCGTACGTACGCATCATAAATGTGAAAATTGAAAAAGTGTTCTGATGAGACTTCTTATATGATCTTTGCTTATACAAAGAAGGCGGTTATTCTAAACCATTTTGAATTTTTATTTTATTGAAAAACAGAGGTTCTGCGAAACAAGAATTTTTATTAAAAATTAATTTATATTATTTCTACATTTAAATTAACATCTGTATTGATTATTTGATTGCAATTGCATAAAACTGCAAACGTTACCATAATTTATGGAACAACTCCATATCATTTCAAATTTAATTTCATTTAAAATTAAAGCTTAAATTGTACATTACACAACAAAATAACAAATGAGAAAAAAAACATTTTTAATTTTATTTTTTAAAAATGTTATTTACCACATTTAACATGGTAGTAACCACAAGTGCACATATTATAATTTCATCTCTTCACTTGCTTCTGTGTGTTTTAAAAATAAGAAAGAAAAGCACGCAGAAAAAAAAAAAAACAATGTGAGAAAAACAGAACGATCAATTGTAACATTAAAAAAAAAAAAAAGTTACATACATATGTATGTATATATTTTTTTTTTTTTATTTATTTTCTCAACCTAGATTAGGTTTTATTTTTTAACCTATCTAAATTTTTTTTTTCCACATAATAGAATAACTAGGTTATTAAGATACTCTACACAAAACAAATATTTATATATACAAAAAAAAAAAAAAAAAAGAAGCTTTAGAACCGCAAAACTATTTTTTTTTTTTTTTCAAAATCACCCACTACACCACACTATCTCTGAAATCACTTTATATACCTACCTAAGTACCTACCAACAAAAATGAATGTGCTAATCGAAATTTATTCTAGATCAAAATGGTTATCTATAAGTAGCAAAGATTTCGATACCTTTTTTATTACTTTGTTTTTTTTTTTTTTTCTGATCAAAAATGCCGCATTTTAATTATGTACTTTTACTTCAAGAATAGTGAAAGAAATTGTGCATTTAAGGGGGTCAAAATATTTAATTTCAATATCAATATCCTTTAGATATTATTTTGCTCTGAATGACCAATTCAATGAGCTTGAAAATAAAAATTAACAATTTTTAAGATATTTTACATACACCAATTATAGGATTTTATTTATTTACTTATTTTTGAAGTAGGTAATTTAAGTATGTCTAAATTAAAATCTTTTTTATAGGTATACGGGGTCATATAATTAATAAGAATAAATTACAAAAAATTTAAAATGGATTTATGACCTAAGTAGGATGGTTTTACAAAGTAACATGCTTTAAACTTGAAGTTTAAAAGAGGTTCCAAGCTAAGTTTATCAATAAATTTTATCTAAATATTGCATTTAATCACGCTATCACTCACGATGTCCAGGCCAAAGACATTTTAGTTTAACTGATTATCGCCGGCTATGGATAGATTTAGTCCTATTTGTTGTTCGATATATATGCTGCTATTTTTTTTAAGTGCATATTTTAAATACAAACGAAATAAACTTAACTCCACTGATTTATATTTTTACAAATATTATATAACTAAAAGATTATGTGCTCTGATGTGCAGTCTAAAATAATTAATTGTAATAATCTCCTTAATTGATAGAATTGTTATGACGAAGAGAGGGAGTTGAATATTTGAAAAAGATTTTTTTCGATTATAAAATATTCAACTATAATCAAAAAATCGTCGAAAATAAAAACACATGTATATGATGATACGATTGTTTTGATATTAAACACATGATACTGTTTAAAATATCTTAAGAATAATCATCCTCACCTTTATTTTACCTTTCAGAAAAGAGAATGAAAAAAAAAACATTACATCTTAATAAAGATAAACCCAATTTTTTTTTTTTTAGAATTTAAGCAAAGCACACAGAAGCCGCAATAAAATTTTAAAAAAAATAAACGAAATATGTTTGTATGCACATATTATGTATTTACATTTGCGGTGCAGCTTCTCTTTTGAATTTTGTCTGCCCTCTGCAATATTTAAACGCATAAAACAAATGTAATAGGGTAGATTCAAAAAAAAAAAAAATTTTTAGACTATCACATATATTGTTTATTTATTTTACTTTTTCCCAAAGTAAACATTAATGAAACTAAAACTAAGTACAATCTTCTCAACAAGCTGTTAATTGATGCTCTTTAATCTGGAAAAATTATAATAAGGTTTGTAATTTATTTGTGTACAAATATTTGTTTTTTTTTTTCTTAAGAATAATATATATATGTAATATGTATGTTCAAAATAAAAATCGTTTTAAGAAATCCAATATTAAAAAAAAAAAAAAAATATCAAATATATTATTAAAGATTTAATAAGTATAAAAACAGAGTATTTTTGTTATTCAATTTAGTAGACCTTCACCCAAAGATTTTATTAAAAATTTGTTACAAAAAATTATAAGAGCTGTATTGCTTTTCCAATTTCAATTTTCATGAGCCCAGCTATCATCAACATACACAAATTGTCTGTTCGTCTACCGTAAATAGTTTAAAAAATCTGTACTAAAACAATTTACATATGTCTTTAACATATTGAATGAAGTTAACTTAACCGACTAATAATTTTATTGAAATTAATTTTAAAATTAATAAATATGTATTCGATATTCGTTTTCATTCAATATTGTAAACCTTATTACATTATTATTTTCTTACTTCTAAAAGTAATGAATTTCTCAATTTTTCTTTCTCACTCATTTTGATTCCTTAAATTTTTAAAAACAGATTCAGTTTCGTCTTTCATTCACTTAAGATAAAAAAAAATATTTTGAAAACATATTTTAATTTCTTTAGCATTTATTTAAATAATATTTATGATCTGGCAATGATATAATTAAAAGTTACGATATAATTTCCCAATCTTTTTCCAAAATTTCGTTAAAATGACGAAAATTTAAATTTTCGAAAAAAAAAAATAATAATTAAGCTTTTTTTCTTAAATTTCAATGAGAAGTTTATCGTAAAATAATTAAAGCTTTTTTAAATTAATTTACTTACTACAATTTACTACACAAATTTTAATGTTTTGTTTCATTTTCATTTCATTTCATGATTTCATCAACCAAAGATAACAATCAAATTTAACCAAACTAAAAAAGAAACACATTGCTTTTTTTTTTATCCAGTTAAGTATCGTAAATTAAAAATTTATCCGTATAGGTTATTGTCTTAGCTAAATATTTCTTAAATTTTTTTTTTTGTCGTATTTACAGAAATCTTTTTTTTTTGTTTTTGTTATATTTAAAAAGTTTATCAAAAAAAAGCTAAATACTAAAAAAACAAAAAAGAAAGCTTTTATTGTTGCCGCAACATATTTCTTAAAAATTTTATAATTTCAAATTCGTAAAAAATGATTCGGTAAAATAAAAAAATGAATGAAAAATCATTTTTGTTCAATAGAAAATCAAATTTGTAAAATTTGTAAAACTTTTTTTGTGGTAATAATTTCGTTCGTTAAATTCAAAAAATGTTTACATACATTGAAAATAATGATTAGCTATTATCGTAAACGAGAAAATAATATATTAAAAACTTTATACCGTAAAATAATTTTTATATGATTGATTCGTCGGTTTTATTTTAAATTTACAATTTTGTTTTAGCATAAATTAGTTACTTATACTCTTATCAGGTCAGGTCAGGTCAGGTCATATAGTTTAGAACAATTTTTTATAACTATTTTTTTTAATATTATGTAGATTAAATAAGCCGTTGCTTATATAAAACTGAAGCACATCATTTTAAGAGATTTTGTAAATAAGATTTAAAAATGAAAACAAGACTAACATTCTAAAGACATTTGGAACTTTACTTATTGAAAACATAAAACAGGTATCAAAAATTTATGTAGAAAAATTTTAAATATTTTTTTATCATTATTATATATTAAGCTACATATGTACATACATATATTCTAACATTTAATATTATCTTTTTTTTCTAAGCTCATTAACTTTAACGTTTCTTTTTTGTTTATTTTATTTTAACGATTTATTTATTAGCAGACCCTTTTCATATTTTCGTTAGAATTCATATACTAACTATAAATGGATTTATAAAATATATACTCGTACATAAGTTTGAAACGCAGATTTGTTTTAAAATCAATTTAAATAAACATTTATTTAATATTAAACTTACATAATTCCGCGATTACAATAATAGTATAATAGCAAAAAACAGATGATTTTACACTTACCTGAAAAGAAAAGAAGAAAATAAAAAATGAATATCAAATAAAATAAATTTACCTATGTATATACATATATTGTAAATATAAAACAGGTATCAAAAACAAATGAAAATAAAAATATTTTCAATAAAATATTTGTCCAGTTGTCAGAAAAATAAATTAAAAAAACACAGATGTTTGTTGCCAAAAACATACATAAATTTTTTTATCATACTAAAAATAGTAAAGTGAACAAATTACGTTTACCCTTATTTATCAAGGTAAAAGATATTTCACCTATAAAACACAACACACGTGAACGAATAAAAAAAAAAAATTGAATGATTATTTTTTTTTTTTTTGGGAAATAACGAAAGAAATTTAACAGATGTTAAATGAACTTGAAAAAATGAAATGAAAAAAAAAAAAGATCGATGAACTCGAACAGAAATTCTTTTAATACTCAATTATTGTTTTCTTAATTTTTGCAATTATATAATTATTTCAAAAGGTTAAAAGTTTGGTAAACTTTTAAATGGTAATAGTATGAACTCCGTCCGATCCATGTTGGAAGAATTTATTTTAATAAATTTAACAATACATGAGAATGTGTAACTAGGTTCACAATGAAAAAAAAATTGTGTTAATATTACTAAACTTAACGCACACGCAACCACATTTCTTTTTTTATATTATTCAATTTTCATTTCAATCTCTATATTAATAATATTATAAATGGAATGAATACAATAGAAAAGATGAGATGATATAACAATGAAATAGGAAACTAGACAAAATATACCTATTATTTTATTTTAAAAAATGATTTAAAAAAAAAAAGCCAGATGTTAAACGCGCGAATATAATTTTAGCAAAATTTTTTTTTTTTTTTTATTAATGAATCATTTTTTTTTTTTTAAATTATTTTTAGTAATTTTTGTATTCCTGCAAAATGATAGAATATGCTTCTGCTAAACTAAAAAAATCTATCGTTTTCATAAAATATATTTTTGGTTTTAATGAATCAAAATGTATAGACAAAAGTATTGGCTCCTACGCTCTAAATTCTAGATTGTCAATATAATATAAAATTTTGTTAAATAACCAAATAATTAATCCTATTTGATTGTGCGTCACACAGCTATAGAGTTGTGCCAAACAAACAAATATTCAGAGCATCCAAATTTTTTAAAATAAAATTTTACGTAAAGATGGTTAGTGCTCCTTGGGCACGTACAAATACATTACGATATACATAGTGATCTAAAAATATCTACTGTAAGCAAAGAAATAAAAAAATATTCACTAAAACATAAAACCTGCTTAAAAAAACATATAAATGTAAAAACTACAAAACTCCTACATTTTGATAATACTAATCAGAAGGCTGAACTGGGTTACTGGACTTAGCTATAAATGCAGATCAACTTCATGGAAATCTGCAATTTCACTAAATCTATATAAGAATTAACACAAAATTAATGGTTAACATAGTTTTAATAACTTAAAAAGGAGTTGGTATGTTTAGTCAGTTAAAGTCTCACATAACTGTGTTGGGTACAGTATCTTTTGATGATTCTAACTATTCTTACCCAAAGACAAAAAAAAAAATGTATGGTTTTTTTTTTTTTAGAATTAAAGTGCGATCTTCTAAGCATATTAATTTTATATGTAATATGAAAAAAAGGAAATATGGAAAGCATCTTAATATTGAATGTATTTAGAATCCAACTAGATAGCAATTTTCCATTTCTTTTCTTAATTAAGGTATATATTAAAATTTTATATACAGTGTAATGTAAGCTAAAAACAAAACAAAAAAAAAAGAAATATACACATATGTATGTCCTGATTCACAATTTTTATGTTTCCTTTTCCTTTCAAAAAAAAATTTATAGTTTTTTTTACGGAAGAGAATTCCAACATTCTTTTCTTAAGGAAGCAGACCGGAACATTAATTTCGTTTTTCTATTTTTCAAAATTCTTTAAAAGAATTTCAAAAATTCTATAAATCTTATTATGAAAAAAAAAAAAAAATATGCAATTAATTCAATTATCTTAACTTCCTTGATATGATTTTTAAAATCAATTTAATGTGTTTTTATAATTGATTAATAAATCAATAAAACTGTCTATATCCGTTTAATCTTATTGGTTTCTAAAGGTGACAACATTCATTTTTTAACATCATTGCACACATAATCATCATATAATTGTTTAAAAAAATTTTTTTTAGAATCTATTTAATTAATTATATAAGGGAACAAAATTCTTATCACATATTACCATATAATTTACATATCACTATAACATGCCTTCCTAAATAAAAATACAAAATAAGTTGATAATTGTTTGTAACATGTGTAAATATTTATATGACAACAACCATCACAAACTTATTGTGGTTTTTTTTTTTTCTTCTTCTTTTGATCAGAACATATAAAAAAAAAAAAAAATCCATTCATTACTATGTATGTACTAGCTAATTTGATAAGATCTAAAATATTAAAAGATTAATTTCAGTCACTCTTTTTCGATTTACAATAACCATGTTTGTACTTAAGTAAATCTAATAGGATGGTTATATATTATAATTATAATTGTTCTCGTTATATATTGTAATTATTGTTCTTATTATATTTTTTCTCTCTTTTACATACACACACACCACCACATACATTTATTTTCTTTTTTGTTTATTTTCCGGAAATTCACCGGATACATGTTAAAATCGCGCGAAAAATCATAAATAATGCAAATAATAAACAGAAATAGAAAAAAAAAAAAACTAAATAAAATAATTGCAAAACATAAAATTTAATAAAAATGTGTTTAACATTATCGGAAACTAGGTCTGAATATATTTAATGTATGTAGTACCACCATCATTATATCATTTACTAGACACGCGAAAAGAAACAAGAAAAAAAAAATGGACACATATCAGATCAGGTTGAGTTGGGCAGAAATTAATAGAAAAAAATAAATCAAGTTTTCAAACAAGAAGACATTAACAAAAATAAACTTTTTAAGTACAACATTATAGAAAACATTACTTATGGTCTTACATAATCACTTTTAATTTATAATTTCCTTTTATAGATGTCATTTACACTTGCATACATTTTAACATAGATGTCGCACTCGATTACACTCTCTAATCGTTTTCTTTTTTTTTTTTATTTTGTTGTTATTTTTACTGTAAAATAGTTAAAATAAAGTCTCAACTTGCTAATCACTGCATTCTATTAAGTGATTTTTTCCATTTATAATCAACCAGATTATTAGACTGGTCCCATTGATTTTGTTTTAAATTTAAAAACTCAAATACCCACCCGTAGGAAGAGTAAAATATTTTTCATATACATAGTTAATAATATGTATAATGAAATTAATGACTTCCCCCTTTTCATATTCTTTAGAAAATATTAATAGAATTGAAAATAACGGTAAAAAAAACATATAATTAAGTACAACAAACCTTTTGCATTAACTAAAAAAAATTTTTTTAAAAGTTTTATTAACGTCACTATATACTTAATTATTATTGTTTACAACGTTATACAATTAGAACAAATCTAAGTACATACATACATACTTTTAATAATTTCATGAATAATAATAAAAATAAAAAAAAAGTGAAAGTAATAAAAATAAATGATATGGAATTATTCCATATTTAATTCTTCGATTGAAAAGCTTTAAAATAATTGACAGAATTTGAAAAATTAAAAAATAAGTATAATTATTGACGTTTTGTGACAATTAACATATTGGGAATTAATAGTGTTTTAAGAATTTTTAAATGGAGAATGAATAGTAAATAAATAAGGTGAGATTAAAAAAAAAAACAAAATGATTAAAAAAAAAAACAAAAAAGTTATATCTCAGATTATTAAAATGCATAGAATGTAACTATGAATAAATGTATGAATAGGTATGCATTCTTGTGAACAACGTAAGTTTTAGAATTCTTGTTAATGTTCTAAAGACCTAAGATTCTAAATTTAATTCTCAAGAAATTTAAAAACTTTCAACGATTAACGGGATAGTTATTGTCCAATTTTTAGCACATTAGCGATTTTAATTTTGGTGTACTTCTGGAAAATATCTGGTTAATTTGAAAAAGTTACTAAATAAAAATATACACTTTTATTTCGAAAAAATTTAAAGCTGTATCGTATTTTCTTGCAAAATCCTCAGGTATTCTTCTATAATATTATGACTGTACATATTTAATTTCTAAAATTAATTAGTTTTTTCTTCCTGTCATAATGGTATCGTTGTTATCTGACTCATGGCGTATAGTGGTTAAGTCGCCAACCTTTCAATCGAAGTGTCTTGGGTTCAAACTCTGGTCAGGTCATATAAATAAAAAATGTGTAGTAATTTCATATCGTAATAATGTATAACGTATAATTAATAGTAATATAATAATAATAGTAATAATAATAACAATACTAATAGCTGCTAGAGTGAAGCTATCTTTGGTTATATCATGCAATAAGGTGTTATATACTACAGCACGTTGTAATCAACTGATTGCCCTGACTCTATAGTAAAATAGTAATATTAATAAAAATACTAATGCCAATAATAATAGCTCCTAGAATTTACTGTGGGAGGGTTGCCTTCAATAATTACCTCATACAGTAAGGTGTTATATACTACTGTATATTATAACTATTGTAACGGCTATAGTCACTGTTATAGTCACACAACAAAAAAGTCACTAAATAGTAATAATAATAGACGGATTCATTGTTTCCTTACAGTTCCACTTTAACCACCTTAACCATTTAAACTTTACATAACCACCACAACATAGAACTAATATAAGATAGGGCAATAATAATCGTTGCAAAAATAGTTTAACAAACATTATTGAAAATTATAAAATGTCACTCCAAAAATCTGTTGAATGGTATAAAATACAAATCTTTATAAAAATACAAACAAAATTATAGAAAATCATTATGCATTAAAAATTAAAGGAAAGTTACAAGTTTAACAATACTGCACTTTAAAAAAAAAAAACTATTTTAGTATGGGTAATAAAATTTTAAAGATTTTGTTTTTTTTTTTACAGATTTTTACAGTATATGGCCACCATACCATAATAAAACTAAATTTAAAAAAACAAAAACTTTTAAACAAATAATCAATATACTAAAAAATTAATGAATGAATTGAATTATCAAAATTTACATTGAAAATTGTCATAAAAATAAAAAGATTGATAACATTAAAGAACCCCAAAAACTATTTTAAGATATTTTTTTTTATATCATTATTTTAAAAACCAGCTAATTTGTTAAAATATCAATTAAAAATTCTTTTATTTGATTTGTATAAACAAAAAAAAATAACATTTTTGATTGTTTTGTTTATTTGTGGTTAGGTACCAATAAAAATTAAGGGATTTCTTTAATTTTTGTTTCGTTTTTTTCTACAGAAGTAATAATGGAGGTTCTTATCAGATTTCATTTGTTAAATATTTAAACAGAAACAAAAAAATATATTATCAGTGATAATAAAAGAAATATCAAATAAAAATTGATTTTTATATCAATGGGGAATGGTTTTTTTCTGCTTTATTATTTTTTTGTTCAGGTTAAAGGCACTAAAAGGAAATAAGAAACATTAAACGGAACCACCAACCAAATATTTAATGATTATTACTCATATTGTTAATTATAGAAGTATGCCTAATTTAAAACAGTGACGGTACCAGTAATTATTTATTTTTTATTTATTTATTTGCCTGTATACATATACATATGAAAGACGATAAGTCTGTATATACCAAGTACTTAAAGCTAGCTTATACCTAAATTATAACTCAGTACAAAAAAAAAAAAAGAAATAAGAAAATTTAAAATTTAGTTAAAAAGCAAATTTAAATTTAAAAGTGAATTATTCAGTACTGATTAAAATACTACCATGAAAAATAATAAAACTAACAAAAATTGTCCTCCTAGTGTCTTTGCGTAAAATAATTCCAACATTGCTCAACAATCTGAGCTTATTGCTTTCATTCATTCCAAACTGCAGATACTTTGACAAAAAAGGATAGATGCCTTAATCTACCACTATGATGTGGCAATAATAGATTAGTACATCTAAGTGACCTACCACGAGCAAGTTTATTTGTGAGATAAGGTGGAGTGTGCCCGCATAAGATTTGTCTCAGAAAACAAACATTTCTAAAAATAAGGAAATTTAGTACCAAGAACTGTTTTTTAGATATCTGAGATGCTTTGGAATTTGCGCCGATTTGTTACAAAACGTGTACATGCATTGAAAAGTAACTGCAACCTATAAAACTTTTACACACAAATACCAGAGCAGACAAGCATCGCAGTAAATGAAATGAGGAATAATTAGGCTCAATACAGAATTTCTTTTTTACCCACTCATCAATAAAATACGAAAATTTCCAGAATTTCCGAAGTGTAATGAAATGAGGAATAATTAGGCTCAATACAGAATTTCTTTTTTACCCACTCATCAATAAAATACGAAAATTTCCAGAATTTCCGAAGTGTGGAATAGACCCGTTTTGCTATCATATTGATATGGTCACTCCAATTAAATGTATCATTAAAATAACACCCTAGTTTTTGGCTTTCGTTAAAAATTTTACTTCCGTATTGCTTATCTTTATTTTAGGTAAAGTTGAAGTATCAATTCTACCTTCTAATTTATGTGTAGAAACAATTTATTATAAATATTTAAATGGCTATACTCCTTTTAATTTTAAAGAAAGTCTTAGCTTTAAGTTTTTCATTTCAATCTAAGAAATTTTAACAAGTTTTTGTTCAAATATCTACCAAATTACAATATTTTATGCTTTAATAAGTTTTTAGTTATTTTAGCATTTTGTTTTTCCTTAAACCTCTATGCAAAAAAGTTCGACTAGAATTAGTTAATTTTTCATCATATCTAATCATGGACAGAATTTCATTAATTTTTCACTAACTGTGTAGAAATTCTGTAAACAGACGGTCATTCGGCTGAACAGAAGGAAGCTATTAAATATATTTTTCGAAATTTTTTTGAAGGTATACGTAATAAATAAGTATGTAATAAAAAACAAAAATTCTTAATAATAAGCGATTTTAATTTTATATCACTTTCAAATGCTGGGTTAAGATTAATTTCTAAATTTTGAGGGAAATTTTTTCCTTATTAAAATTTTAACCTTTAACACAACAATAGTAGGTAAATCCAAAAAAGAAATGGTATGTAAAATATAAATATTTTTTTTTTTAAATATGGATAATGAATGAACACGCGGGTCAAAACATAATGAATCACTACTGTTATCGTCACTGTTCATAGAACTCCTAATTTGTTGTCACTATTTTACACAATCAAAAAATAAAAACTAAAACAGTTCTATACACCCCAAAGCTACAAAACAAAAAAAAAATGTATATATGTACATAAAAATCGAATTTAATAATATAATAATAATAACAGTAAATAGCTATAACTGTATCGTAATCATAGTTCAATGAACCGTTACCAAACTAAACATTTTTTCAGTTGATAAAAAAAAAAATAAAGTAAAAAAAACACATTAACTGTTATTATTATTACGAATACGGAAATATATTCATATTTTTATTTTTTTTGTAACCACTAAATGTTCGTTATAAATTGCTTAGCTGATGGATGATGGGAAGTAAAAACAGCGGTAAAAAAAAAATATTTATGACAAATTAACCAATTTTTTGACCCCTTCGTTTTTTTTTTTAAATAATGTGACCAGATCTTTATTAGTTTGCAGAATAAAACTGAAATTTAAACAAATCTTCTAACCTTCAGTGTTACCAAATAATTTTAAAAATGAATTTCGTTAATCAGTAATTATAATTAAATTTGGCTAATTGATTTTAATGATTTAAAAAAAGTGAAGATTAGTCTAACATAATGGATACCATTCTTATTGGAGCTTTAATTTTAACTTTTTATTTCATTTAATAATTAAGAAAAGAAAAAAAAAATATGAAAAAGTTTGTTCTTATAAAGTTTTAATGCATGTATATATTTAACTTTAGTAGTCTAAGGCGACTTCCATACAGTTTGACAAATATACTGAGACAATTTTTTGTTAATTAATAGGTATATACATACATTTGTATACGAGTAAAAATAACGACAAGTAACGACATTTCAGAACTTATGGTCACCTTTATTTAAACTTTTTATTTTTCATACTAAAAATAAGAGAAGAAAAATACACAAAATGATGGTGAAATATATACGTATGCAACATAATTTAAAAATACACTTTTTTAAAATTAAAAATTTTTGTTTTTTTTTTTTAATTTTGTCTACTTTTGTCATTTTTTTTTTTCAAAAACTTCTTTTCATTTATCGATTTTTATGTAATATGATCGCCGTATGATTGATTGTGGCTTATGAATGTCTTTGTCATACGACAAATTCCATTGAAGAATTCAAAAAAATAAAAACATGGTGGATATTTCATATAAGAATAAAACGTTTACTTCAAAAAGGGTAAAGTGTGCATTTCAGATGATTTCCTGCCAGTCTTTTCTATTTCTGTAATAATAAAAAATGATTTCCATAGATTCATTCAAAATAAAAATAATCAAAACAATATTATTGTGAATTAAATTTTGTATGTCAGACTCTACCATGGTTTACTTATGTTTCGAATTTAAACAATTTAAAAATTATTTTTGAAAAATTTAAAATTAAAAGCATCACACATTGAGGTCGATTATTTTAATTTTACTTAATACTTTAAACTGTATTTAAAATTTGAAGACCTTAAAATATAGACCATATAAAACGTTAATAAATTAATACAATAATAGTAACTAATAAGGCGAGTTTTTAAAAGATGTTGAAATTTATGCATTTAAAAAATTATCGATTTTGAAACAAATTATAAATTTAATTCATGAAAATTATTTAGAAAACATTTTTTTTCCATTTTTAATTATAAAAATAACTATAATTTGCATAAAAATGTTAGCGAAAGGCCTCTTAGTTCAAGAAACATCATAAAATCAGCTGTAAACTAGTCATTGGGAACCTGAACCATAATGTACATGTTTTATAAATGCCCAAGCATGTTTGTGGAAATTGAAAAAAAATCGGGCACGAAAACTAAACTAAAGTAAGGCCAACCTTTTTAATTAAAAATGTAAAAAAAAATAAATAGGAAACCATCTCACAAATTCATTACAAAATCATGAACTGAAGAACCAGAAAATTTTTTTCAAAAAAAAAAAAAAAATCTGTCTCTTACTGTACTTCTAGAAAATGCTTGCATCCTGTGAAAAATATCAATTTTAAAGTTTAAATTGTAACTTCTACACAATAATTCGGTTGCTAGTCATAAATGATAAAAAATGTGTTTTTCGATTGATATCAAAGTTAAATGACTCCAATTTTTATAATAATTTAAGTAGTTTTTTTTTTATCTTCCAAAATAAAATAAAAAAAAAAAAGAAACAAATCTAATTACCAAAAGAAAAACTTTTAAGAAACAAAGACAATTCATTTGTGTTTTATACACAGTATATGTTCATATCAATTTCAATTTTTTTTTTTTTTTTTTTTTTTTAATATCTTGCGTAATAATTAAAATAAAAAATGAAAAATAAAATGATAAAAAAAGAGAAGAAAAACAAAATATAAACGATAATATCATTTAAATTGAATCATAAATTTTCATATAATTAATCTAAGAATTGCATATGTGCAATGGCAGACAATAATTATAATAATTTTATATATAAATTATAAGAACTTCTAAATACTATATAATATGATTTTTCTTTGTTCTTATATATACATATATTTTTGTTTCAATAACAAGGAAATGAAGAAATAAATTCATTTGGTATTAATTTCAATTAAAATAAAATTAAACCGATATTAAAAAAAAAAATTTATTTCTCTTTATACATATACATATATATATAAGAAAAAATAAAACACAACACTCAGAAATCAAGATATCTTAAGAGTTAAAGTATGCCAGACTCAATCTAGAATGGTCAATTTAAACTTTGTTTTTTTTTTTTTTTTGTTTTGTTTTAAATAGTAAAGTGGTGTCATTTTTAACAGTGTTGTTTTTTTTTTCCTTCTTTAACAAAATCAAGTATGTTAAATGCAAAAAAAAACCTATTTTGATCTTAAATCATTTTTTAATTGATTCAACAAAAAAAAAGAACAAAAAAAAAAAAATTAAGAAAATTTTAAAATATTAAAAAATATTGCAGAAGAAAAACTATCATAAAATTTAAGATTTATTTATATTTAGGAGAAGACTTTGAACCCTTTCAAAAAACATATAATCACTGTATACTATATTTCCGTATATACTTAGTCGAATATTTAAAAAATTTTGTTAAAATGAAAACTATCTAATCTAACTCGATACAAAAAAAAAAAAAAAAAAAAAAACATAATTTTATACTATTAAAATAAAAGTCTTATCGTTATTCTAATTACGTTTATTTCAGAAACTAGAATTTTTAATATGTGTGAGACTATATACGGAAATAGTACAGAAAATAATAAATATATTTTATTTTTTATTTTTTACAAGAATATGTTATCATTATTTATACGTCAACATAAATAAAAGGAATGTAAGTATAATTTTATAGTATTTTAACTAAACTTCTATGCTTGTTTAACTATTTTAATTGGAACAATTCTCATCGAATATACAATCCTTAAAGTAACGTAAAGATGATACTCATTACTGACGAATATCAAAAATCTAAATAACATTCACAAATATTAACTTATTTGCATTCGAAATATTTTCGTACAAAGACATTATATGCATTTTCTCATAACGCAAAATTTACTTCTTGCACTAAGATGTTAAAGTATTTTCTCATTACAATTCCCAACGGAACGCCGCCAACAAACAACTGAACAATGAGTAATCAATTAAAGATTTCGACATATTTTAAGTAAAAAGATTTTAAATGCAAACTGTGTAATTGGTAATAATAGTCAATCTAGAAGAATGTAGCTTAATATGAACATAAAAAATCAGTTATACCCTTGAAAGAAAACCATAGTTATGAGTCTGTTCAATGTTATGGCAATAAATAATTTAATAATGGTTTTGTCAATAGATAAATTGCAGTTACTAGATAATATCTTTGTAAATCTATAATTTATTTTTTTTTTTTTTTGAAACTTCATGAAGAGGAATGAATCTTTCATCTGTTGTGTGAATATGTCCGGTTCTAGCTCTAAAAAAAAGAAAGTTCTTGGAAAATTTTTTCTTAAAAATCCTTTTCGATCTGTCCGAGGTGGACTTAACAAATTTACATCGCTTTGTAAGAAACTCCCAATGGTTTAATTAGGAGAAATACTGATCCAGCGTATCCACAATGGGCTTAAACTGGCCTAAGGATGCATATGCAAGCCCCTACCTACTCTACATTGAAACTTCATTTTTCTATATATATTTTTTTTTGCTATATATATTTAAAAGTGATCTGCACTTACCCGCAACCCATTTTTATGTTCTGAATATCTTATTATTATTATTATTAATATAAAAAAAAAACACCTCTATAAATTAACTAAATATTATTTCAATGTCGAGTTTTAGAAAAGAAAATAAAAAAGAAAATATGTATTATTTAAATTTAAACCTATAAAAATTACTTTTCAATAGAAGCCGCACCCTAATAATAATAAAATAAGTACTTTAAGGTATTTACTATCATTTGTAGTTGTTATTTATGTTAAATTAAAGAACAACTTATTTTACAATAATAAAATAATTTTATATATCTAAAGCTATATTATTATTTGGTTAGTGAAAGTGAAATTTTACATTTTAAAAATAATTGTCAATATATTTTTCGCTTTTTTTTTTTTTATATTCCTTTTATTTATTTTAACAAATTTAGTATGTTATAATGCAATCCTACACTTAAAAAACTAAATAACAAAACAAAAAAAAAAAAACAATATCCTATTAAAAATATTATTGACTTTATTTAGAAATACATACCTATATGAAGATATATTTAAAAAAAAAAAAAAAAAAAAGAAACAGTTACAAAAGGAAATGTAAACTACATAACTACCAAATCTATAGATATTAAAACAAAATATAAACAAATTAAATAAAAAAAAAGCACCTAAAATAGTGAAAAAACATTAATAAATATTATTGAGGTGCAATAAAATCAATAAAATTGATGTTTAAATCTTAAAAGAAAATAATATAATATATACCATCGGGAGATTTTAAAAACCTAAAAAAAATAGCAATAAACATACATATTGTATTCGATAACTAAAATGTCAATAAATTGCACAAGCAACACATTTTAAATATGGAAAAACAAAATTATGTATTTATGAAAAAAAAAAAATTATCCTAGAAAGTGTTTTTTTTTTTGTAAAAAACACATTTTTCATTACTTTACAAATTGATGAAAATTTTAAAAATAGTCCCACATTACTTTTATTAAAATATATTTTATTAAAATCCGTTTGAGAGTGTTTAAGGCTGAAACCATATATATAACTAAGTTGTTTGATGTTATTTTTATAACCTCCCCCGATACAAACAAAAAATTCTTATAAAATTGATTATGTGTTATAAATTGTTCGCAATTCAATTGTATCTTTGTTGCTATATTTAGATTTTCCAGACCCAGAGATAACATTCACTGCATTGTTTTTAAAAAGTGATTTTTATTTTTAATTTTGTTTTGTTTTTTTAGTGACAAAATAAATTTTAAATATTTTAAAAACATGTTTACGCAGTCATTTTTTTTATTAAAAGTTTTTAATACATGTTTTGCAAGAGAAATTTTTTTTTTTCTTTTAATGCAATTATTAACTAATAAATACTATTGATAATTTTAACATTTAAAGTTAAACTTGTTTATACATTCTGTACGAGATCAAAGCTCTTTTGAAGAAATTAATAATAAATAAATAAATAAAATAAATAAAATGTTGCATCTTCTACTTTGTTGTTTTTCTAATCGGTTAAAGACATTTCTAATTTTAACAAATTCGGTAACTATAAAATTTACTTTTTAGCCCAAAATTATGCAATTTTCATTTATGTTCTTCACCTCTTCGCTTTTTATTTTCTTATTTTCTTCACTATATAACAACAACTGTCAAATTTCTTTTCTTTACTTTGTAAGCAAAATGTTTGATTTTTTAACAAATATTCTCTAGCATTATCCTATTTTGTTGTTTATATTCCTATATTTGTTAAATTTTATTTTGTTTTTCCGTTTTTTTTTTTTTTATATTTTTTCAATTCCTTATTATGGAAATAAAATGAAATGATTCTTCTGTTTAATATGTTGACTATTTTTTTTTTTTTTTTTTTTTTTTTTACAAAAAAAAAATTTACATTGGCAAGCAAGCAAAAAGTTTTTTTTTTTGTTTTTTATTTCAAACCAAATATAATTTATATCTTGATTCGATATTAAAAACAAAAATAAACCAAAAAAATAAAATGAACACTTTTCGCTTTTTTTTTCTATCATTTTTGTTCTTTTGTTTTTCTTTTTCATGTTAAATGCAACGCCGACGTCGCCAATTCACAAATTATTGTGGTCACATGCAAAAAAAAGAAAAAAACATAGAAAATGACATACATCCACACACATTGAATATGTATTTAATAAAAATTAATAAAATATGTTATGAATATAGTATAACCAACAAAAAAAAAAACAAATCTTAAAGATACAAAAAAAAAAAAAAATTATCTACCAAGGATAACAGGAAAATTAAAAATGGTCATATTAAAGAAAAATAAAAAAAGATGAAAAAAATTTAAAAACCTACTGTAAAATTTTAATCAGTTTGGAATCGAATCATTTTCAACAATAACATAAATATAAGTATTCTACTGGCACTATATGTTATATCCCCATTAGTTATGTAAAAAAAAAAAAGATTTTATTGTATATTTGGATATACATATACATATGTGTATTATACTTAAATATTATATGTAAATACTAATGAGCAACAATTTAAAGCACAAAAACATTATACTGAATTTGTTGAACTTTTACTAAATAACTATATACATGATTAGTCATTTGAATGTTTTTAAATTACTACACTTTGGACGATTACAAAATTGACAAAAACAAAAAAAAATTTTAAATTTAAAAAAACAATATGAATTCAAGGCGAGCCTACCAAGTAGTATACAACAATTACTGAAGTTCAAATTTGTTTTTGCTGTAATTGAATTTTTAGTTATTTAGAGATCATTAAATAATAATAATAAATAAAACGAATAAATATATCTGAAGTCAATTGTTTAGTGCTGATTGTCAAGTGCTGGAAAATTTCATAAATTTAACAAACTTTTTAAAAAATTTTTGGTGAAATTGCATATTTTTGGGGGCAAATTAGAATTATTATCAAAGATATTGAAACAAAACAGATTTACTTCCAACTTTGAAGCAACATAAAAATATAACAGCTTTCAACTCTGAAATGAAATGAACTATATAATGTTTAGTTCGGCATAATCCGTCTTAATTCGAACAAGTTAAATAGCGACGTTTCAAAGCATTAAATTAAAAGTTGTTGACTTGATTTGATATGACATCTATTTTTATTTTACAAGATATAGATTCACCTTTAATAATTTCAGTCCAACTAAAATTCTGATTTCAACTGTTTAAAAACTGAAAAAAGGACAGATTTTTAAAAATTATAAATTTTATACATTTTTTTTTTTTTTTTTTTAATTTTACAAAAATGTTCTTAAAGAAAAATCGAATGACATTAAGGAAAAGAGACTATAATACACTTTTTTTTTATTTTTTCATTCGAAAGTAAACAAAAACAAATTTGTTTATATATTTGGTAGTATTATAAGTGATTGTATTGACTACTAATCAACCAACAAACGAATAGACCTCTTATTACAATTTACTTAAAATATCTATATATGGTATTATAAGACCATAAATAAATGAAAATTACAGTTGATGGCATTTAAATAGTCCCCTGTCTTGAATACAATAAGCATTCTTTTTTATATTAACTACGTTAGTAATTTTTTTTTCATTTTTCTTTCGATTTTTCTTAGAAGAATCGTCTTAATTTAACTGGAAGTTTATTTCATCTTAATTAACTTTTTAAAAAATTTATTATGTCGTTTATTTAATTTTTTTTTTAAATATTATATGTAAATTCATGTTGAATTTTAATTAAGTCTTATTGCAAAAAAAAAAAAAAAAAAATCATTTAATAACATAATTCAATAAAGTTTAATTTTAATTTTATTTTTCTTTAAATAATAAAAAATAAAAGGACGGAAAATATTGAAACATTCCATTTGGAATTAAGCTATTCAATCAATTTAAATCGTACAGTGTTGAGATTGCCGTTAAATTTCACCTTAAGTCAAATTTAAGCTTTTAATTGATACAAAAGACAAAAAATGCGGTTGAATAATGTCTTATTAATGTCTTAATTTATGAACTTCAATTTTTATTACAAAAATTAAATAGAACTGCTGGTAGAAAAAAATCATATACATATAATACGAAAATTTATTGGTTAATAAGATGAATCCTATAAATTTTATTGATGGCAAAACCAATAAACTAAAAACAAATCAAACCGAATGAAATTATTCTTAAAAGCTAAAGAAATCCGTTGTATAAAACAAGTTTTGTTAGATTATTAATAATTAATAAGTTTTTTTTTTAAATTGTTTGTTAGTTTTTTTTGCATTTTTTTACATAAAATATTTCCAATGTTTTCATTCTAATTTTATAATTCTAGATCAGACATTGTATAAATTGAGTGTCTACGAACGGAAATTGAAAAAAAAAAAAAACTATTTTTAAAGTAACTATTAGAATGGGAAAGGATTGCAGTCTATAACTTAGCTGCCCCCTTGGGATTTTAAAACTGAATGAAAATGTTCAGTTTTTTTTTTCTCAATAAATGTTGTCTGTCATTTTCTACAGTTTTTTCAATATTCTGAAAATTTGATCGTGAAAGCGTCATATGACTGTATTTCATTTATCTGTAGTGTCATTTAAATATATTTTTTGCAAGTTACCTCTATTATCACTTGACTCTATTTCATTTCTCAGAATTATCATTTGATTGTATTTCATTTGACTATATAGATGATATAATTAAGGGGTATTTTAGAGTTGGTTACAAATCAAATACAGGCAAATGACATATAGTTAAGTGACATACAGCCAACAGTCTTTAACCCCACTTTTTAAATAAAGAATCTGAAATTTGAAATCTAAAAACGCGAGGTTTTAATACTAGTGCATTATTAAAATTTTTTTATATTTAATTTAAAAAAAAAAAAACTTAGACCAGTGTTGGCCAGTATTTGTAACTAGAATATTTTAGAAACAAAGAAAGTTTTAAAAAAATTAAACAATTGTATTCGTAAAATAAATTTTGCGTAATTTTAAAGGAAAATTAATCGGAATTAACTCAACATTAGAAATTATTTAATATGTAACTAAAATTTTATAAATCAAAAAATAAAACTTAGAGTTTTTGTACTAATCAAAAATTTATGTACATACATAATCAATAGCTAGCTAAATTTATTTAAATCAGTAAAATTAGAATCACTCATATTTAATATTTTTTATTATACATATAACTAATGTAGAGGAAACAAAATTAATAATTTATATATTCGTATATTGAAGTGTAATGAAAGGACAGCTATAATGTTGAATCAGATTTCTACAACAAAGTAACTTTAAAAAACCCAACTTCGATTTAACTCATTCCAAACAATTTTTGTATTTTTTTTTTTATTTATTTGCTGTCATTATTACTTTAAAACCGAGTATACATTTAAGTAATCTGATCTAATTAAAGTAATTGTGGTTTAAATTTTGTGTATGTATAGGTATAATAATATTATGTATATTTAATGTGCATGCAAATATTATTAAGAATATTTAGATTTCCCTTGATTAGTTTTTTTTTTATATGTATATAAGTTTATCCATATATCAATCATTTCATAATCTTACCTACATACATATTATATATATATATTTAAATATTGAACATTTTTTAATAATAAAGGCTTTGATTGAACGAAAAACGACATTCTTATAAGTTGTTTTTCGCTTGGTCGATGTTATATATTTAATAATATTTGCTATGGACATAAAGTAATTTATTAAGTTACTTCATACAAAAAAAAAAAGAATATTAATATAAATATACACAATATTATATAAAAGTACCTCCTAATAATATCAGTACATAAATTTGCATGTTTAAGATAGAAAATTGATTTTTTCTTTCATTTTTAAATCGAATGCAATTCAAAACCATCGCAAAAAAAAAAAAACAAAAAAAAAAATTAAAGAACAAAAAATCGTTGCATGAATTATGTCTACAGAAAGTCTTACAAAGTTTTCAAAAAAAAAAAATAAACTTCAACTAAAAAATTCAAATTCAATTTACAAAAAATGTTATAATTTTGATCGTTATTATAATAACAGTTGATTACGAAAAAAATATTTTATATTGTATAGTATAAAAAATATATGACTCCTTTAAATATGCAATTTTTATTATAATTTAAGTCTCGATAGCAGAGTGGTTAATCACATGATATATTAACTAAGGGAGTACGAGTTCAAATCCTGAATAGTTCGTAATAATTTTTAATTGCAAGAAAATTTAAACGATGAAAACGGTAAAGCGGTATAAAATTATGATAGATTCACTAATTTGCTTCAAAAATTAATAGCGCCAAATAAAACTTATAGAATATAGGCAGTTCTAAAATCAAGATAGAATTATATGTAATTGGTTTGGATATAATTGGGTAAAGATTAATATGAACATTAAATCATAAAATTTTGTAAAAGCACAAAGAATAAAAATGATCTAGCATGAAAAGATTAGAAACCAAAAAAGAATGATTATAAAGGTAGTTTTTTTCACTGAGCTTTGCAAGAAATTAAAAATACCAAAGTATTTATTTAATATAATTTGCAAGAGTAAAAATAAAATAAAAACTGTTTTAAAATTACAAGAAAAAGACAAAACTTATGGATTAAAAAAGGATCTTGGCAGTTTATTTAAATTATATAAAGTAATTTAATAAACGGAAGAATGGGACAAACAAAATTTTTCTAACAATACTGTTCTGATTATACTGTTCTATTCTAGAACCTTAATCGCATGTTAGGCTAAATATACGTACAACATACATACATATAATCTTTTTCGAGTAAAGGAAGTTCAAGGAAAGAAAAAATTAAAAAATAAACACTTTTTTTTTTCTGTAACTATTAGACAGTAAAGAAAGCGATAAAAAAATAAAAAAAAATAAAAATGAAATTGGAGAACTTTGCCATGCAACACAAACAAGAATTAAGAGTTATTCACTAAGACGCACGCATATTGTTCGGTTGTTTAGAATTTTTTTTTTTTTTTTGTATTTTTAGTTTTTTTTGTACTCTTTTGGAAAATTGATTAATTACTCACTAAAAGTCCGAAGAAACCGTACAGGCAAAATAACCAACTAAACATTGTATGTAATTCATTTCTATATATTGAATGAATAAACTACTGGCAACAGTACAAAAAAAAAAACAAAAAAAAACTATAGATTTATCTATGGAATGCAATATTAAAATGAAGGCAATTGTTAAGAGACGTGACGTGATGTTGAAAGAATAAAAAAAATTGCAAAAAATAATGCATGAATTAACTTCTTGTTCTTTTTATCATACAAATTAACTATAAACATAACTTAAACTCTAAGACAATCAACTTTTTATCTATAAACAAAATAAAAACAAAAAAAAAAAAAACTATAAAATTTGATTTTAAGATAAGATAAAAAAAACTGAAACCGCTGAATGTAAGAATATATTAATTTACGCTCGTTTTAATTTCATAAGAAATATTTCGCTTGTGTTAAAATAATGCGATTTGTAAAATCCTATATAATAAAAATACAATCACTATAATATATGTATGTAATAGCACTTGGGCTATTAATTAAAAGGAAGAAAAAAAAAAATTGAAAATTTACAGTTTAAAATAACCGTTTTTTTTTTTGAACCTATATACAGTTAGTTTGTAGAATGTAATTAAACAGTTTAAATTATACGTATACCGAAAACAAAAAGTTTATTAACAGATAATATTATTATGTATAACAAATAAAAACTATTATTTAATATACAACGAAGTTTTCTTTTCGCTTATGATACCTAAGCTTTATAGATATTATTTAAAAAAAAAAAAAAATTGTTATATTAATTATTGTACTCTATGTATTTAAATTTACAAAATATGTACATACATATTTGCAATGCAATTTAAAATAAAATACAACTTTAAAATAGTAAATTTTCAAGATAAATCAATTTTCTTTGTAGACCGGCCCCGACATAATAAAATTTTAAATAAAATATTATACTTATCAGATGACAAATATTTACATTGATTGCTAACTTTTTATATTTTAAATATTCGGACTATGTAAATAATATTATGTGTGTACTTGTAGGTATTAGGTACTTGAAAAGATAAGCTTCACATTAAATTTATATGTATGTACTTTACTTTTTACAATTTTATAATTTTTCATATATATAAACCGGCAAAAAACATGTATAAAGAATATAAACTTGAAATGACATTTTGTAATATAATTTTTTTTTTTATTATTTTTTAGGTCATTCAAATGATATACAAAAAAAAAAAAAATATTTTTCGTATCCAGCTGATAAGATAAATAGAAAATTTTAGGAATGAATTGACTAAATCATAGAAAGATTTACTATGCGATTATGTCAATTCTAAACGCTTACTAGAAAACGTCAATTCTAGACGCTTACTAGAAAACGTTAATTCTAGATGCTTACTAGAAAATTTTAGGCAAAAATTAAGGTATAATGCTAACTTTTGAAGTATTTGGAGTAAAAACGCTTAACAATTTTGAATAGCTAATAATAAAATCGATAAAGTTATCACCACGTGTTCATTAACGTATATCTGACGTTTAGATATCTCACTCATCAGATGAGCTGAAATCGTAATATTATCTACCGATTAGATAAAGATTTCATACGTGTGTTTCAGGAGGAATACATTAGATGATTTCTTTGAATTAGTGATCTGTAGATGGCATAGATAAACACATCGCAAATGTAAAATTGACACTCTTCGTAAGTGTTTCTAATTTAAATTAACAATATACTTACGTATAAAATACTATAAAAACAAAAGCAAGCAACAGCATATCTGATTTAAAATAATATCTTCATACCTTTCTTGGCTTTATTACAAAAAAATATAAAATTAAACATTTTACTTCCTATTATTTCACCAAGTGTTAAAAAAGAAACTTTTCCCTTATCTAAAAATGGAATTTTTTGATGAACTCTTTAAAAATCATAAAAATTCATTGAGATTGTAGTTTAAATTTAAAACAAAAATCTTTACTCTTTTTACTTTTCTCTCTTTCTTTTAAAAGAAATCAAATGATTAAATTTATTAAATAATAATTACTTTACTTAAAGATTATTAAACAAAAATAGATTTTTCAAAAATTCTTTCTAGTATAATTACATTTTTTTTATACAAATCTAATATCTCGCTCATATTTGATCTTAAACCTTTTTCCTCCCTGAGCAGACGACTGTAATTCCATTATTGTTGTTAAGATTCTAGATAAATTCACTGAGTAAACATCTCACAAAAAAGAAGCAGATTAAAATTACTTTATATAATTTAAGGATTACCATTTATCCTGTTAAAAGAGATTTAGTTTTTGTTAGTTCATGTTGATTGTGTATAGCAATAATGTAATCAAAGTAATAATTAATTTTAAATTAATTAATATAATATATCGATTAAGTACTTAAGAAGTTTTTGTAGTTTCATTAAATAACTATCAAAAACAAACGAATATATGACACGCTTATGATTATTTAATATTGGCTATGAGAATTAGGTGTTAATAAAAATACTAAAATTAATCATCAAAAAGGTAATCGTCACCTTAAGTAAATGTAAAAAATAATAATAATAGTACAATAGCAAAATTATTTTAATAAAAGAAAAAAGTAATTAATTTTATAAATGAAATTATAAAACCTAAAATTGTGTAAACACATGTCAGAAGTTTTTACTTCTTCTGAAGACATACAACAAAGAAAGAAAACTTGCAGAATGGGTAATCTTATCGATAATCTAGACTTTAGAGAACTATGTACCAGTAGAAGAATTTTCCATCTATTAGTACCGTTTAACACAACTTATATTAAATTAATTAACATGGATTACAGATTTAAAAATTCCACTTCTAATGATCTTTTATCTTACCGTTGATCTTACCGTTTAAGAAAAAACCGTACAAGATTTACGCTATCCTAAGGAGGGGAAGTCAATTATTAAAATTATTATAAGATTACTTTGTGCGTCCAGAACTCAAAAAGGATTAAAAGAATCAAATTTTATATGACTGTAATCAAAAACATAGGAATAAACATATCAGAATTTATCGTCAGGTTAAAAGAACTATCGTTAAATTGCAAAATTTATAATGGTTTTGGATGAAGGGCTACGCGACAATTAACAGTTTGTTTATGCATATAATGTTTATTCAGTTTAAAAACAAAATTAATATGACACAACCTTAAAAAAATACATAGAAATCTTAAATTTTGTAATTTTCCCCAATTATAAAACAATTAAAAAACTTTCCTTTTTTTTTGTTTTGCACTTTTTGAATTTATAATAGCAGAACTTCTTTTTTTTTTATTTTATTTTATAAATAGTTTTTTGGAATATTATTGAAAGTAAATTGTGATATCAATATACGACGAGACAACATCAATGTAATATCATATACATATACAGAAAAAAATAACGATTATAATGTTTTTTTTTTAATTTCATGTCCATATTTGGATTATAATTATTTTGTGAAAGTACAAATTCAGTTTAAACTTCCAGTGTGTTAAAAAATTGTTACAGCATCTGAGAGCGGAGGTGTCAATTTTCCCTTCCTTTTTCTTAATAAACATATAGATATAAAATATAATTAAAATAAAACATAAAAATACATATTGACACACATATTATAAAATGTGAGGCTCTACATATATACAAATCACATATTTCACTTTTATTTTAACAAAAAAAAAAAAAACAAAAAATTATTTAAAATAAAAAAAAATTCATAATGAATTAGAAAAAATTATGAATTTCCGAGTATTATTTTAATTTATTTAAGATGATTAATAGCTTAAGGGCGACACCAAAATAACACAAAAACCTAATCATAACCAATTCATTTAGGTCACTAGTACCACTAAAATCATGATCATTTTTCTCAACGTATACTATTGTATTAGAAATAGTAGTCAAAAGAGTTGTAATCATATTCGAAAATGTATTTAAAATATGTATGTATAATAAACTTCTATTAACACTTTGAAACCCAGGTGTCTTCTTTTACAAAGTACATGTATATTATATTTCTCTTAGACATTAAAAAGATACACAATACTTTTCGAATTTTAAATCAAATATTAAATTAGATTTAATTCTGCTAAAAAGATGGTAAATTCTGCTAAAAAGATGGAAAAGGAAGTTAAATGTGAGATAAAAGAGAATAGAATAAAAAATATAACGGTACATAAAATTAATATAAGTATTAAGTATTGACCATTAAATGGATATTTCAAAGCATCCAGTTATTTTAAATATTATTACAATTGAGAAAAATTGCTCAACAAAAAAAGGCTCAACAACTCAACCTAATTAATAAAAAATTGACAAAGTTTGTTTAGAAACTTTCGAACGCGAGAAGCGTTAAATCACATTATTTTCATTTTTTTTTATTTCATTTCTATAGGTACATAATACATTTGCCTTTTGGCATTTAAATTTTGGGTAATTCTCAAACTCAAGTGCTAGAAACAAAAAAAAAAGCTAAAAACTTAATCATAAATGTATAAAAAACAAAAAAACTCACGCTGATTTAAGCTTTTATGTCATTTCTTTAATTTTTTTTTTTTGTTTTTATTTTTTATGAATTGTTTTGATATTTTTTTTCATTCTCTTTCCTTTCATTTTTTAAAAATCCAATTTTTTTTTTTTAAGATGATTCTGAGTTTTTTTTTTGTATATTTGATTTTGTTTTAACTTTTTAAGAAGATTATAATATTCACCGCCAAATTGGGTATAAAGATAAACCAAAAATAAAAAATAAAAAAAGTAAATGACCGCCTCTAATACCATTTTTGTCGAATCTACGAAACTACATGATGTTTTTTCAAATTTTGTGTTTTTTGTTTTCTTAACTGATGTGACGTATCTTGAGACGTACTTATATTACTGTAAAATGTGTAGAGAAAAAAAAGCGATCAAACGTGATTAATTTATGCTATATCAAAATGAGAGACAAAAAAAAAAAATTTGAGCTTTTCTTTATTATCGAATTACATTTTTTTTTTTTTTTTTTTTTTTTGTTTTACTTTTTAAATCTAATATTGTGTATATAATTTTAATGTATTGCTTTTTATTTTTTATTTCCTTTAAAATTCTTAAGAAAATCAGATGTCAAAGAAAGCTACAAAAACGAAAGCCAAAGAAAGCTACAACTGTAAACTTTTATACGCAAATCAGGTATTAAGCGAATTTTGTATGGATTAGTTACTTTATTTTATTACCTTTAGTAAAGCAACAATCAAAAAATAAACTGATAAAATAAAAGTTGATATAATAACAAAAGTACGGCATGATACAGGAATTACAAAACAAGCTTAATATAGAGATTGTAAAATGAAAGTGATTGAAGGATTGTAAAAGAAAATTAACCATGGCTGAGACGGTATTATTAAATTGAACAAAATTTTAATTTCTATTCTGGTTGTTGGCTCATAACTAAAAAACTCTTCTATACACATCAGAAACTAGATATCGTATATGTAAAAACCTTAATTGTTGTTCTGTTTCTGACATTACAATCGTCAATCGACTAAAAATAGCAATTCAAATAAATAGAAAAAAAAAAAATGAAATTTGAAAAAGAAATATGCTTTCAAATGAAGTGAAATACATAATGAAAAAAACATTCTATTGAAACGAATATGAATATGATATAAATGAAACTCGAAAATCTTATATTTAGTTGAAACTTTTACACCAAATTCTTTTTTTTTTTTTTTTTTTTGAAGTATCACTTAAAATACATTACAAATTTAATATTAATTATTATACACCATATTTTCAGATAAATAAAGTTAATTCATTTAATATGGTTATTTTTTAACAGAAAAGAAAACAAAAAAACCATTTAAATACTTATTTAATTTTAATGATAAAATTAAAATGATATGGCAACATAAATTTTTTTTTTTTCTTAAAATTCATCATAATTTATTTATTTTACTTAAATTGGTCATTTTCAATTCAAGTTATAATAATTGATGAAACGATGATGATCTTGATTAACAAAAATTTATATAGGTATATTATATAGTGGCAAACATTACGATAAAGTGAAATCAATAACACTTGTCAATGTTTCGTTTTTTTTTTTTTTTTATTAGTGAATTTTTAATTTTGTGACAGGTCAATATCCTACCATTATTTATTTTAAATGGAAATGAAATTGAAAGTTTTTTTTTTTTTGATGATTTATATTTTTTGCTGTTCCTATTTTATTATTCTTATAACATTTTTGAGCAAAAAAAATTTGTAAAGAAATCAATTCAAATTTGGCAAGATTAAAATGATTAAAATAATTTACATATAAATTCATATCCCATTTTCAAATCTTAATATATGAATTATCTTATTGCATACGGTAAATTTTCATTATTTTAATATCAGCAGTTCAAAAAGACTGGGAAAAGAACTAGCTAGAATCCTAAAACAAAAAAAAAAAATATATATAAAAAAAGCAGGATTTTCTTATTAAAGAAGTAATTTTAAATTTCTTATATTTTGAAATCTTTAATTAGAAATATGTACAACTAACGCAATTTATTTTCCAATCATTCATTCTATTTCTAAAAGGTTTTGAAAAAAATTTTTCTTTTCCACTCTTATAGAAGTATGGGACATCCATTTTTTATTCATATTTGACTATAATCTTTAGTTTCTGAAATCTATAATTTCGCTAAGCCGTTGATTATTCGGCTGTAACTATATTGTAAAAGACTAAGAAACGCAAATATGTTTATTTCTGCGCTATCTATTACATTACACAAGAATTTTAATTTTTTTTTTATTTCATTATATATTACACTACGATATGATACTAATTATATATATAAACAAATTCTATGTTATTTTTTATTTATCTGTATGAACTAACTGAGGTTTCGTATGAAAGACCGGTGTCTTAATCACTACACCATTGACTATAGAAGTTTTTTTCAAGAAGCAGTTTGTATTTTACACAATTTCAAAACATATAATCTTCGGATTAAACCAGTATTATCACTTTTAAAAAATGAGCACGTTGATTTACATATACATAAAACTACATATAATTCTAATTAAAAATTAAATTTCGTTTTTTAAAATACATATATCAATTTTTTTTAATAGTCGTAAAGATTTTACGTAAAATGCAACTATAGTTTCTGTAAAATGATTATGCAAGAGTTGTTAGGATTTCTAATTCCAATAAGTTTAATAGGAGTTTAAGATATAACTCAATCACCTATAATTGATTCAAAATCAATTATAGTGCAATATTAAAAAACAAATATTTATAGTGTTCCATAAGTGTTGTTCCATAGTGTTCCATAGTTATTTCCCCATAAAATAATAATTCTATGATACCGGTATATTAACGTAATATTTGCTGTTTCCATAAAACTTTATTATCTTTTACAAAATTTCAGATCTTTTGCTTAATTAAGTACTGAAATATATTTATGTAAATATTTGAGTTGATTCGAACGATTTGAATTCGAGCCAATTGCCCGAACCAACCACATTTTAATAATAATTTTACAAAAGTGATGTAATTCAAATTTCAAAATCCTAGTTCTTTTATTTTTTAAGTTATAGTGCGGACGGATAGACAGACACGTATATGACTTAATACACTCAGAATTCGATTCTAATCCGAACCATACACAAGACTCATCTAGCTCGACTCCTTTAAGGTATCACAAAAGTAATTTTTTGGTATCCCCTTCAACATACGTTCATACGGGTACAATCATTTCTACTATCTGCTTTCTTGAAGTCCTCAAGGATGATCAAAGTATTCTTTAATAACTTATTCTTTAAACAATTATTAAATTTGAAACTCTTTCTTTAAAGGTTTTTTTCTTTTAACAAAATTAAACCTTTTGAACTTCACTAATTAGCTAAAAGATAAAAATTTTTGGGTTCAATTAATTACTATATAATATGAATTTTTATATAACTTTTAATTTTCATTAATTTGAAGTGTAATCAAATTTTAATATCATTTATTAACCCATAAATATTCATGAAAACTAAAACAAAATATAAATTTAAATTAATAAATTTTTGTTAACGGACTGCGTTTTTATAAATTCATTGATTTTCTTTTATAACCCCCGAATAATCATATTACACCAACTCATAATAATAAAAATAAATAAAAATTTATTAATTATGCATTAAATAAAATAAAATAAAAAAAAAAATATTATTTTAATTTAACATTTAAATTATAGGAAACCATGAAAATTTTGTTGATTTCGTGACAATTTTGTTAATAACCAGCAAAACGAAAATAAGATAAAACTACAACCACTTAAAACAATACATTTCTTAAAAAAGCACCTATAATTTCAAAATAACTTACGATTCATCTTTTTATTTTTCTTTCTTTCACTCACATATCCTCTTATAATAAAAATTTATTGTTTTTTGTCTCATTAGATTTCAAAGAAAAAAAAAAAATTTCACTCCTATCCTAGTTTTCATTGTGTCATTCATTTTTTTTTGTTTTTTTTTTCAAGTGATATGACACTAAAATAAAACATTGTGTTCTCACTTTTTTTTTCACACCAGGAGGTGACATTCATTACTCTCTATATGTTTTTACCGCGCATTTAATCAGATTGTCACGTGTATAATTCGTTCTTTTGTTTTACAAATCTTATTCGTTCGAGTATTAAAAAGAACAAAAAATTAACACCCTGTGTCATTTTTTTTTTTTTGTTTTTTTAAGTTTTGAAATAAAAAATAATTAAATACAGCATCATGTTTAACATAACAATGCTGCTGCTAGTTGCATCTAATTCAGAGTTCTTTCTTTTTGATTTTCTTGCATTGTATTCAAATTTTCTCACTATCAGCGTATTTCATAATTTTTTCTATTTTATTTTCTTTTTATTAAATTTTTTTTTATATATTTTATATTTTACATGTTAAGATTTTTTCTAATTCCCTTAAGTATTTGGCCTCACGCATAAATTTTAATGCCTTTTTTGTTATTTCAGCATTGAAAGATAAAAAAAATAAAAATAAAATTAAAAAAAAAAAATATTTGAGTTCATTCAAAACATTGAGAAGAGTTCATTCAAAACATTGAGAAGAGTTCATTCAATTCAAATTACAACCACACAATTTATGCAGAATATGTTATTGTTGAATTATGTTGGATGATGTTATTGCATCCAACACAAATTATGGAAATTATTTTCTTCTTATTTCGGATTTTAAAAATCTCCTAAAAATAAACAACATTAATATAAATAGAAATACATCTCATATATATTCAGTAAATCTTCAGTAGTTAATACATTACTATTTATTAATCATTATAAAATCTATCTTTCAATATTAACCATTTACATTTTTAACTTTAATCAGTTCGTTCTTTCATTATGTACAAGGGCGTACTACAACTAACTGCATACATATTAAACTAATCTTATAAAGAAAAACTCTTATATTAAATACCAATCCCATTAGATTAATTCTTTTTTTTTTCTGAATAAGAACTAAACATCATTTCTATATAATCTTTTGAATTTCATTTAATGGTTATAGAAACGAAAAAGAAATATAATATTAAAATTATTTTCTTTTTTTAATATCTACTAAATGAGAATTGATGAATAAAAATTAAATAAAGATTTGATAGAGAAAATCTGGGTGTGCTGTTTTTTAAGCTTAATTTTTTTTATATTTTCATAATACACAAGGAAGAATGAATATACAAGACATAATAGATATACCTTTTATATATTTACATTATATAGTCTTATCAAATAACAACAAAAAAAAAAAAATATTGGTTGAGGTCAATTTCTAGATCACGGTTCAATAATCGTACAATGGGTATTTATTTCCGGTCCAATTTTACTTACACGTGTATTAGATACATTCGAAACAAGTTAATAATTTTTGAATATTTTACAGGATGGGTGGTGGTGACTGGTGTGCGCATTATTTCCTTCTTAAATTTAAATTAATTGTAAATATATTTATATGTATATAGATAAAATGCAATCAGTTATCCCATCTAGTTAACAATAGGATATCCTTGTCAAAATAAATTTTTTTAAATATAAAATTAATTGATAAAAAATTCTACTTTTATAAATATTATAATATGTACATGAAAAAATGATCTTTAAAATTAACTCAACGGATACAATTATTCATATCAGGTTAATTATTAAGTATAAGTAATCGATAGCGATAATTAAAAAATATTAGGTCCATCAAAACTTTTATCAAAATTAATTGGGGATAAAATGTGCTTGTGTGCTTAATGAAGCAATTTATTTTAAAAAATTGATTTAAAAAAGAGAAAAAAATTTAAAAAAAAAAACAATTTTAAAATTTATAATGAGTTTTGAATTATCAACAAATATCCTCTGTAAATTTCTGGTTTAATTATTATTTATTTAAGCACATTCAACTTTAAAAATCATTTAACGCATGCAAACTCTCAACATACAAATCGTCGTCTGAATTTTGATTTGTTTGTGGAGTTTTAAAACGAGTTGGAGAGCAATAGAACTTATACGTTTTCTGCTAACTTCAGTATCTCTTAAACTACAGAAAAGCAGAAAACGGATAAGGGCAATAGACGCAGCTCCTTTCAAAACTCTACAAACAACTCCTAACTCAAAATTGACGATTTGGCGTATGTAGCAAACTAATATTCAGACGACGAAATGTTTTCGATGTCGTCATTTTTAGATTATTTCTTTTAATTGTTTTTACCTTTATTTCATCTTTCGAATAAATATTTTATCAAATAAAAAAAAAAAAAAAAAAATGCAAGATAATTTTAATCCACACCTTACAACTCACTCACATAAGTGAAAATACACATAGAATTTATAACTACTACAAAACGGTTTATAAAAAGTATTATAGAAATTACAATATTGTAAAACAAAAAAAAAATTTCTTTTTAATAATTTATCACTTTAAACAAATATTGGCTTAATTTTATTGCTTTCAAAATATCATAAAAAAAAAAACAATTGATTCAAGATTTTGACTCATTTTTATAATTAGAGAAAAACATTCCGTAAAAACAACTTAGAAGAAAACAGATGACACATAAAATTCAGGAAATTCCTTTAATTGATTTAAAAATATAGTTATTAACAGAACACAAAGAGAAATAAAAATTCTTTAAATGCCATAATTCTAAACTAGATTATCACATATGTGTTTTATTAATACAAATAATTCAGAAAAAACAAAGTCCAACCTTGCTTCAACCAATGATTCATTGAAATTTACAATTGAGAAATAAATTTTTTAAAAATATTTTTTTTATTTTTTGGTTTTTGTTTAAATCAAAACAACTCTAAGCAATATTAATTAATGGTTGGTTAGTTTTTTTTCTTTCGAAACTTTCAATGACCTTTTTTGCTTTTTTGACTTTTTGTTGTTAATTTTGTTACTTTTAAAATGAAACAAGTTTAATACGAACAATCCTATTTTTTTTTTTTTTTCTTCATAATTTTATTTAATTCCCTTTTCTTCTCTTCATTAAAAGTTTCCTGTTTTGTCATCTCTTCCTTCTTTGTTAACCTCTCTTTTGACGTGAGGATATTAAAGAAGTGTTTTAACCTAAAATTCCGGTTTTTAAAAATAAAAAATAAAAAATCAGCAATAGTTGGTGAACACATTAAAAAAAAAGGTCCAAAATAAAACATGTTTTCAAGAACAATAACAACCACCAAATTTACTTTACTAAAAGAATTCGTCCTACTAAAAATCAACTTCTGACATAAGAACAAAAACACTTAACACGAGGCACCTACCCATTATACACTTTTTTCCTTTCCTGCCCTCTCTTAACTTTTTTCATTTTTTAAATTCCGTTAAAACCTTCCAACATGTTCATTGTTTTAGTGCTGTTTTTTTTTTTTTTTTGTTGCTGTTGGTTAAATTTGTTATTTTCAAGTATTCATAATTATATTACCATCCTTTACCTTTATTATATTAAAGGAAAGGTAAACTTATATACAAAAAAAAAAAATAAGAAACATTCATCCGGTCTGTGAACTTTTAAGGCCTCCAAAAAAACAAAATAATACAAAAGAATTAAAAGGAAAAGAATTATCAAATAGCCTGTGTCTGGTTTTTTTTTTTTTTTTATAAAAAAAAATAAAATAAATAAATAATAAATATCATCATACCATAGCATACCCACGACTTTTAATTTTCATCCCATAAATATTCGTGTTAAACTTATGTACTTGTCATTCATATATATTGATTTTAGAGTCCTTACAGAAATAAATATTTATTAAAAAAAAAAAAATACTAAGAAAAAACTCTTTTTTTTTTATTGTTAATTTAATATCGGTAGATTAATTTTCAATTGTTTATATAAAATATATAACTACTTCCTCCTATAAATATGCAAATGGTTTTAATTAATTCACATAAAATGTATTTAAAAATTTTTCCGGGGCTTCGGTAGCCTAGTGGGTAGACGTGTGGCGTATTAACCGAAGGAGTGTGGGTTCGATCCCTGCACAGGTTGTACGTTTTTTTCTTTACATACCCCCCTTACGACCTAATATAATGTAAATATATAGTATATAATATAAACAAAATAAATAATATTAGTATATAATTTAATAATAGTATAAAAACCTATAATGGCCTTAGTAGCCGATGGTTCAATAATATTGCACTACATTAATGTATGTAATATTAATATAAATAAATAAATAAATTAAAAATTTTTTCTAATATTAGTTTTAAATAAATAAATAAAGATTTAAGGATCCGTGGTTGTTTAGTCATGAAGCATACAAATATATAATATTAATGAAATAAATGCTATAGAATAACTATATAACTTATACATATTCTAAAGAGCATCGGGATACTAAGACCAGTATATAAAGTTTAATACTATAACTTATACTGATCTTAGTATCCCGATACTCTTTAGGAATATTGTATAAAATATTGCATATATAGAATTGTTGATACTGTTGATACTGCAAACGCTTATATTCACTCTTGGTCATCAAATATTCTATTTACAACTAACGAATAAAAAGGGAGCCCACCTCTGGAGAACTTATAAATCTAATAAAATATTATTGTATGTAATCCATATAATAATCATTATTTGATGTGAGCTTCTTTATGGCACTTTTTTTTGCATCATATTCAAAATTCATCAGAATTTTAAAATCAATGAAAATATTTTTTATTGCTTATTTTAATAAACAATAAAATAATATTTCTACATTTCCATACGAAAGTATAAATGTTAAAATATTAAACAGACCATCACAAAAATAATTTCAATAGTCTATTAAAATTTCTAAATTGCCTAAATTAATTGAAAATGTATTTAGAACACACTTTTAATACATATGCAAATAGTTTTCCATAGAATAAATTAAAATTTTAAAAGTGGGAATAAAAAATAATACATTGTGCTCTTGTATACTTAATAAATATTTAATTCTAACAAGATAATGATTTGAGTAATTTAATTTTTAAATATTAGTAAATTACCGCCTTTAAAAAGGAGGCAATTGTTCTAAAATCCGATATAAATTTGTAAAGAAAAATAAAATAAAAAAATGTTATATATATATATAAGTAAAACGAAACCTACTTAATCCTACTTAAAATTAAGTTTTAGATTAAATTATACTTATTTATTTTATTTAGAATGTACTAGAATTATTTTAATTTAAATGCTAAAGTATTAAATCCTTTTACGTTAAATTATCTAACAAATTTATTTAAATTACGTCGTTTATTATTTGGTATTATTTGAATTAATGTTAAGAAAACTATGACAGAATTAAAGTAATTTGTTAATTTATCGCATTATTTATATAACTATTATTAAATTTAAACATTAATTAATTGATCACGGAAATAATTTTCTTTAATGAACTTTACACAAGTTTTTACACAAATTTATTTAAAAATTGGGCTAATATTTTTTGTATGAAAAGAGAACATTTTATTTGCCCAATAAGTTCAATCTTTTTTTTTTTTTTTAAATATAAACCAAGTATAATAAAACCTCAAATTATTTTATATTACATAAAAAATGTCCTCAATATTCAGAACTACATATAAAAAAAAAATTTGTTTTGATAGTTATAATGATTAATACTTATTTTTCTTTTAAGGTGATAGAAGAAACAATTAATTTGTTTTTTTATATTCCTTTTGAGTTTTTATTTTAGTTACTTTGTTAGTTTAAAGAATTTAATGATCCATACATTCTTAAATCATTATACACCTTCTTGGTTCGACCTAATCTTGAACATGCAAGTGCTGTTTGGTCCCCCATTATATAATTTACATATAAATAGAATCGAAACTGTTCAAAAGAACTTTCTCAGATTTGGTTTTCGCAGTTTGAAACGGTTCGATCCATTTAATTTACCACCGTATTTCGATAGAATAAAGTTAATAAACTTAAGTTCTATTAGTTCAAGAAGGGTAGTAGCTGACATTGTGTTTTATTACACACACAGTTTATAAAAGACGAAATTGATTTCTCTTTTATAAAAAATAAGATTATAAAACAAATAATTACTAGTAATCACTTTTGATCTGTAAAATTCTTTTATGTGCCCTTTTATCGAACAAACTATAGGAAAATTGAGCCCATTAGCAGAATATTTACGTTAGTTAATCGCCATAAGAATTTAATTAATTTAGATTTGAGCAAAACTCAACTTAAATGATCCTTATTTCAGACTCTGCCTTAGTATTCTATACTCAGCTTATTGTTGTTATTCTAGGAGAATAGGATAATAGCTTTCATTACTTTATTTTTTCTCTTTTTTTTTTTTTAAGTTAATTTAATTTTTTTATTTATTTATTTTTTTTTTTGTATTATTTTTCTTAAATTAAATATACATATTACTGTAATTAGTTTGTTTTAAATTGAAATAAATAATTAAATAAATAAATCTGAAATCTGAATCATTTTGTAAAATGCCAACTTCTTAATAATTGAAAAGAAGCTTAAAAGATGATTTACTCTAAGAAATTAATCAAATTTCAAATAAAAGCAGCTCAACAGGGCTTGAACATTTTAAATAACCGACATTCCAACTGGTTATTCCTCTATTATTAATTAAAACTTTAAAACAATATAGATAGACTTTATGCGTTTTGTAGATTTTGTTAAAACTAAACTGTAAGATGTTTTAATGTTTGTTCATATTTTAAAATTGCTATCAAAAATATCCATATTGAACATATTATTTTGTTCCCTCTTTGATCGCTAACGGGTTAATTTGTTTTATTTTGTCTTGTTGAGTATCACAGAAAAATACTAAACTAATTTTCTACATTAGAAATTCTAAGAAAATCTACTATGACAATATCATTCATGCTGATATGATATACCGCTCCAATATTTGTTTCCTGTACATTAGAAGAACAAAAAAGCAAATGTATCAGTTCCAAATAAAGAAAAACAAATTGAACATACTGACCTTTGTGTTACCAATCAATTGATAACTTTGAAAAAAAAAAAATGGTCTTAATTGTTAATTTCTAAAATTTTTAAATAAAAAACGATAAAAATTATAAATAATAGATAAATTCTTAAAATAAAAAATTAACTGTGAATTTATTCATTAATCATTTGCTTTATAGAAATAAATCAAAGTAAATGAATATGTTATACATTTAGTATGTCAGAAACATTTTAATTTTTCATCCAAATATGACATATTTATACTTTAGAATTAATGACAGGTCTTTTCAATTTATAAATTTAAGCTATTTTACTTTCTTAACTTATTTCCTTTTCTTAAAATATTTCAATTCAAAAAAAAATTTCAATCCCATTTTAAAGAAATTTCTAGATGATAATATAATTAAATTAATTTAAAAAAATTTAGTCATTAATTACTTTATATATATACATATACATATATATATAATATAGTTTTTGAATAATTAATCATGAAAAGTTAAAAATTGATTGAAATGAAACAATGATCGTTACTTATAAAAAAAAAAAAAATCAATTTCATACATTTTTGCATATTCAAAACATGTTTTGAATACAACATTACAAAAAATTTAACTTTAATTAAAGAAGTCAACCAGTCAAAAGTATCAAAATTGTACCTTTTTTTATAAAAAAAAAAAAAAAATCGAAAAAAAAGATACGAAAGAATCATTTCAAATATAGAAAATCAAAATAAAAAATGCCGGGTAACAAAATGCCGGCAAAAAAAAAAAAAAAAAAACAAACAAAAAACGCTTATAACCATAAATCATTTTTGAATTAAAAATTCACAATCACATTTATTAGTTTAGTAAGCGTATGGTGAACGTTGAGCTTTCGCATTTTATAAACGGAAACAAAACAAAAAAAAAAAATGTGATTTTTAACCACTACTAAACTCAAGTTATGTGCATCGTTAACCGCATTTATTACATAGCAATAAATTTGTAAAAACTTTTGTAAGAAAAAAAAAAATAAAAATAAAAAAAAAATTTAAATATTTACATTAAATTGAACTTGAATATGAAAAATGGTATAAGTGACAAAATAGCTATTTTCTAGAAATAATTATTTATAGTTTAAAATATTAAGAAGTCAGTATTTGATTTATAATTAGAATATATAGACAATGTATTGCAATATTTAAATAAACCATAAATTTGATTAACATTCAATAACTTTAATTTGAATACCCTTCAAATGTCATATTGCTCCATCAAATTACGAGAATGGGATTCTAAAAAAAAAACTTTTTTAAAATCACAAATGTGACAACTGAAAAATTTCTGCTTTCACGTCCCATTTATGCCAAATAGTGCTATACTACTGTGTTAGAAAGCTTAGAAGCAGTGAAATATTTTATAATATATGTAATTATAATTTTTCTTTATTTTTTTCATCCTTTAATAAAAGTTCGTAATATCGTCGCAACGTCAAAATCGTTTTGAATTACGTAAAATTTTTGATAATGAATTAGCTTTATATATATAATAAAAATATGACAAAAAAAAAAAAAAAATCTTCTTAACGTTAGTTGAGGCTCCGAGGCAAACTGGAAATACACCTAGAAAAACATATGCTCAGAATGCTTGAACACCTACAAAAAACACCTACAAAGCTCAAATGCTTGCAAATGTCAAATTATAATTAATGCATATATGCAAATATATTCAATTGTTTACTCTTGACATGTTGACATCAGTAACGTCGTGAAAAAATTAAATCAATTTATATTTTAACTAACTCAGAACGCTTTGGATCTCATATTTGTTTGTTAAAAAATTGAATTTATATTTTATGTCAAACATTTTATTTATTAGTTTATTAATTTTATTAAGAAAAAGAACGGAGATAATTTAGAAATAAAATAATAATATTATTTATATTAAAATTGTTATTATTTTGTTCCGTTCTAATATCAAACATATTGACAGTACCTAATCACAAAACAAATTCAAACGCGTCATATTCATGTTTTTGACATTTCAAAACATCGTAGACACGTCATTCATATTGAGCATAGCCAAGGTATTAAGGTTTAAGATTTCTAACTTAAAGACTTTATAAATATTAATTCAATACTTCTGTAAATTCAGTACTAGTTTATAATACGATATTATTACTCAAAATAAACGAATTTTCAGTTAAACTTAAAATGATTTCAAGAAATGATATGGCACCATTTTTGTATTTTTTATAAATATCCAGTAAATTTGATTTGTGATGGCAGAGAGAAAAAATTATGTTTCCCTTAATAAAATAAATTTATTAGCCAAAACAACCTAGGGTTTATTAATTACATTTATATTGTTTTTTTTTTTAAGAAAAAGATTTATACTTTTTAAAAAAATTTTAATAAAGCAAAATATTTAACAATTTATTTTAATGAACTGATTTGAACTTAAAAGAAAAACAAAAAGAAAATAAAGTGTGCTAAAAACGTGCGTAAAAAATTTGCAAAGTAATGAACGGAGCAACGAGCCTCTTATTTACCTATTTTGACATATGTATGTATGTATGTATGTATGTACACTTATAATATTAGTCTAAGTTAAAATGTTTTGTAAAATTTTACATTTTTTTTTAATAAAATTTATTCACACACAGAAAAATTTATTTTCGCAAATTGCAATTAAAAAAAATTGTTTTAATAAATGGCAAAAAATATTTTGAAAAGTTTGCATACATAATTAAATATTAGAAAATGGAGACACGAATATGCAAACTGAACTAAATCATAAAATAAACAAAATTTATGAAATTATATAGATTATAGAATATAATTTAATTAAGGAAATTATATAGAAGGCCGATTTGCAAATATCATTAAATATTTGCACGCGAACAATAAGCCTTCTCTTAAAAAACTAAAGACAACCGGAAACTTTAGTAGATTTAAATTATAATAGAATCAATAATGATTCCAAGAAGAAAAAAATTTCAATAGTACGTTAGGAGTTTTTCAACTAATAAAAAGAAAATGACAATGGTGAGATTGGTGAGATTTCGTTGTTGTAAGAGACTGAAGATTATCTTACCATCAATTAAATGTACAGAAGTGTATACAATAATACTGTTGCAAAGAAAACAAACTGGAAACGGAATAATCTAGAACTATATAGAAATATAAGTAAAATAAATAATATTAGCTTTTAGAATAATAGTAACATTAGCATTACATTAACATAACATTATATTTGTATTAGTATTAGTAATAAAATAAGTTATCTAGAGAAATTGTGAAGTAACATATAATGTTCCAGAATATAAGAAATTTTGTATAAATATCGCCAATTTCTGTAAATAGGGAGAGTTCTAATATGAATGTGGTAAAGTTGAGATCGAATAAACCGAAAAGATAAAGTAAAGTTAAAGTGTTATTATTTATTTGAAAACACATTTTGAATTTATATTATATAAAATAATTTGATATTATGGGCAAACGCTCACTAAACTAATTATTGGGGTTCTATGATTTTGTAACCAAATGCCAAATTCTCCCGAATTAAAGCTCATTTTGGAAAAAGCGCATATCCTGATTTTGTTACCAACTATAAAATCCTTCCCAATTATTTTTTTACATACATATTTCAACAACAAAGCATCACGTCGGTCATTTTAAAAACTTATTATGACTTTATGACACAAATTTTTATATAAAAATAATATGGCTTTATGATCCATTCAAAAAAAGTCATAAAAACATATTGGGAATATGGCTTTAGAACCTATAACTTTATGACCGCTCACTTGTACACGCATTATAATATTTCTAATATGTCACGCTTATATGATAATTGTGCATGTTTATATCAAAAATTTCAGTTAGCGTATAATTCAAATAATGTTTTTTAAAAATGTTGAATCAATAGGTTATAGATTTCTCAATATTTATAAAAAAAAGATATATATACATACACAATATATAAATAGCTGGACATTGAGTGTAAGGGTAATATAGTTTTTGGTATTTTTTGTGTTTAATAATTTTACAAAATAACTTTCACAGTAATTTTTGTTATTAATAATTTTAGAAAAAATAAAAAATTAATAGATATTAGGTTGAAAATAAACCAATAACTTGTCGCAAAAATTTTTATATTAAGTCTCGTTGATTTTGGGGATAGAAGTAGTTTCTTTTAAATAAAAGAAAATTTACAGACAATTTAATATGCAACATAATATGATAAGTTCATAATACCAAAAATTTATTGTTACTTCTACTTCATTCACTGTCGAATATTTTAGATATTTTATTAGAAAAATTATTTTCTATAAAATATAATAATTTATTTAAAACTTCTCTATTAATGATTCTTTCTATGGATGATTCTCGCAAATAATTAAATCTTTGTATAGTGTTGGATATAAACTTAGGAAACTTACCTAAAAAAAAAAAAAAAAAAAAAAAACGCATATTAGTATTAAATATAAAAATATAGAATAATTTAAAAGTGGATTAAAAAAAGCTAATAAAACTTTTTAGAACTTAGAATTTTTTTTTAAGTGTTATCAAGGGTTTTTTTTTTTTTTTTTTTTTTTTACAATATTGTAATAATCATATCATGTTAAACACACCAAGTTAATTATTCTTTTTTTTTGTATAAATTTTAAAGTTATTCATGCCATATAATTCTAAACAAGGTAATGAAAGATAAAATGAAAAAAACAAACAAACAAGTTAAAATCAAACAGAAGAAACCTAATAACCATTACTTTAGCCACTGATATATATATATATATATATATATATATATATATATATATATATATCATTACTTTAGCCACTGATATATATATATATATACATGTACGTATAAAAAATCCCATTTAAATCAAACAAATTATTGGTATGATTCATTAACGTCTTAAAAGGTTTGTCATGACAACTTAATAACTATTTTTTTTTTTATCTTTTTTATTATTACATACCTAATAAAACAAAGTAATTAAAAAAGACGCCGATCACAAATAAAAGGGGAGAAAATAGAAAAAAAAATATATAAAAAATTATATTTAAGTTACAGATTTGTAATTTAAACAATTAGTTTAAGGTTCTTATAAGTAAATTAAATCCAAAGAACGTGTTATAAAACGAAAGATGATACCTTCTTCATAGAATATTGCATTAGATAAAAAATAAAATAAAATTTATTCTAAGGTTAATTTATAAATTCTAAAAATAAGATATGTTTTCTTTTAACACCTTGATTACATTTTATGTTCAACTGGTTATTTTATTGAACCTATTTACGATATTATTAAAAACTATATATTATATATTTTACTTATAAGATAATATCTTTTTTAATATAATAGAGGCATTGTGGAAACACTGGTACAAAAAATTGTTATTGAGAATATTGTTCAGTTGTAACGAAATGAAAGAATTTGTTACAAATGTTGCATTTTTTTTAATTTAGATGTAATTTAAAACCTTTAAATATACGTTCCTAAAGATATTTTTTTTTGTATTTATTTTTTTCTTATTCTGTAGATTATAAATTATCTAAAGTATACTTCTTTTTTCAAAATACTAATATTTCTCCCACGATATCTCACCATCTTCCTTAATTCTTTACGATGCTATTGTAGACTCTAATAATAATTGTCTAAGAGGTTTTACGAAAGTATTCAACTATCAAGTTCTATTCCTAAGGGGTTTTACAAGAATGCTCAACTATCTATTTAATTTTTTTCTTCTTTTGAAGATTGACAAGTGCGATTTTGCTTGTAAATAGCTTTAATTGGTATTTAAATAATAATAGCTATAAAAACTAACTTAAAAGAAAAATTCTCAATACATCGCAAGTAGTCTCGTGAACTTTTTCTCCTTTATCAAAATTAAAACATCACATTAAGATTTTTGTATTTACAACAGATCAAATAATATTGTAATATAAAAAAAATTGTTTGTAGTAGATAATTTTTAAAATTAATTTAATTAAGGTATTATAAAAAAAAAAAAATTTTATTTATTAGCAATTATTAAAATATTTATTTTTTTCAATGATCCTATCAACGTAACTGCGACAACAAAAAAAATATTTTTTGTTTTTTTTTAATACTGCCATTCTTTAATTCAAAACATCATTTTAGAAATAACAAAAACAAAAAAAAATTAATTTTAAACATTTAAAATAAAAAAAAAAAAAATAATCTAACTTTTTATAAAGAATATTCATCACTTTCTTATCCTCATCTTTTTTTCATTTTTAAATTTTAAATCTCCTTACAAAACAAAACAAAAAATAAAAAATAAGCATAATTTTGTTTGTATCTTTTAAATATGAATTTATCTACATACACATGACATCATATGACCATTACAACATTTAGATACTCTACAATCAACATCTCATACAGAAATTATTTTAAAAAATGCTTTAGTTGAAGAAAGAAAATCTTATACCCTTTTTCTATAACTAAAACGGGTTTTCCTACGCATTTAATTTTATGTTAAGATGAAATGCATAATAACAGCGACAACGACGACGACGACAACCAATGTGACAAGAGCAACTTAAGAAATAAAAAAAAAATCCTGAAATCATTATTGTTAATTTGACATAGTATCTATGTATGCATTTTATTTTAATGTAACAACTTTTTATGTAAAAAATGGAAATAAAATAATCGTTTTTGTTTTGTTTTTCTTACATAACTGTTTATTATGCGTGAACATTATAATGGGTTGGCATAATCAAGAAGGATAACAGTATATTTATTGATTTTAAAGTTTAGTTACCTTTTTAATTTTTACTTCAACTTTTTAATAAAAATGGCAGGCTATAATAAAATAAAATTAATAAACTTATATCTATAGAATATATATGATTTTTTTTTTAATATAATGTAGACTTTGTAATGTAGAACTTGTAAAAATCTTTGAGAATTAAGATTAATTTCTTTTAAGGCTTTGAGTAAACAATTTTTTTCTTTTAATTGATTAAGGTTGAGCTAACGATCAGTATTCACTTCAGACTTAAGGTCAATGTCAATTTTCCAATGTAAAAATGGTTATCAAAAGTGTTTGTTAACTGTGCGAGATTTGAATTCGCAATTCATAGATTATTATATACGGCCAAAAACAAAAAAAACCCCATCAGTCAGATCAGACCTAATTTAAAATTAATATATTGAGTGGTAAAATGTTTTATTGGTATAACTAATTTATGAATAAAAATGAGATTTCTTTATGAAAGACTCTCTTTTTTCAAAAATGAAAAATTAAAGTTGTAACTCGCTTTTAACAGCATAATGACAGTATATTACAAATGACTAAATTAAATCAAATTATCAGAAAATTATATGTACAGAATTCAAATCAATTGTGTAAAAAGGAATCTTTGGTTGAAAAAAATCATATAATCTTTGTCAAAAATTATTTTATAAACTGGTTAAATAATGTTTTCTTAACTAATTTACTTATGACAATGCAAATAAGAGTGCTACTGTGCTAATACAGAAAATCAATCCAAAATTCCACTCCAAAAATTCAATCAAAATATAAAATTGTATACCACCTATAATTAATTAGTCACTTAAACTATACATATATATATTTCACTTTAAATTAATAAAAATAGAAAATATGAAAAATCATTCTCTTCCTTGAAAACAATTCAAACTAGATTTCACTTGATTTCAATTTGAATCTCATAAAATATACATAAATGAATCTGTTCACAAATAAAACAATTTATTTATATTAAAAAATTTATAAGTTCTATAAATTCAAAATATTTGAAAATTATGTGACAAAACTGTTTAAAAACTCAATAACAACGAATCTTTAATTTCCATATAATAGAAAAAAAGAATTTAACACTGTCGCCGCCATATTTTTTTTTTTTTTTTTTTTGAATATTCATTCATTTTACAAATTGTTTCATTTATGGATAAATCAATTTAATTCTATTACTCAAGTGATCAAACCATTCACAATATAAATTATTTGCAATTGTTATTTTTGATTATTTGTTATTTTGAACGTGATGAGACAATTTTATGACTTTTTTTTTTTTTTATATAAATCCTTGTCCAACAAAAACAAAATCTTATACAAAATCATAAAATCAAAACTTGAATTGAATCAAAAAATTGAACTACTTAAAATTGTTTAAAAAAAGAAAATGGTTCACTTCACATTAAAATTGTAATTACTATGTAAATTTTGAATTGAGATTTTAAAGTACAGATGATTTTCTTTCTATTTAAGATAAAGGTAGATCAGGTGTTATTTCAAAAGAATCTCATTTAGAGATTATAATATAGAAAAGTAAAATTCAAGTAGATGGTAAGAAAAAATAAAATGATTTCATTATAAAAAAAAAAAAAAAACTCTTTAAAATTGCTTTAAGGTTCAATTCAATTCAAACAACAATTGAAAATTAAAAATAAGTGAATGGAAAATTGAAAAATAAATGTTTCCTTTATTTGTGAAATTTAAATACAAAAATAAAATTATATGCTTAAAATAAAGTTGTTATAACTGATACAATTTTTACAATAAGAATAGCTAGCTATAAGGAACAAAATAAAACTCTTAAAATAAAATATTTCCTTAGAAAACCCAAAATATGAAATGCTATTTAATAAACTAACATTACAAAGATTAAAAAGAATACATCTGTTATATTCGTGAATTGTTTATACTATGGATATACTGATATACAAATAAACCGCACATAAAACAATCACATTTTAACTGAAAAAATTAATAATTGCAAAATGAACATTACAAAATAACGTTTAGAAATCTTCCACACAGCAGTAAAAATATTTTTAAATTTGTATCAATTTTACCTTAAGGACTTTCTTTATCTCTTTCTTTTTTATAATTTGCATCAATACATAAAAATATGATTGTTTCTTCTTTGTTAATTTCTAAAATATATTTTGAACAAAAATTTATTAAAAAAAAAAAAACTTTAATATTTAAATTATTTTTGATAAAACCATCTTTCTTTATGCAATATCCAACCAGCAGTAAAAAAAACACTTGTCTCGTGGTCTCATTTTATATAGTTCAGACTTTCGATATAAAAATGAAAAGAAAAAAAAAACAATCTATACCTTACAGGTGAATTAAAATTAACAAAAAGATAATTTCTATAGAAACAATAAAAAAAAAAAAAATTTTTAATAAAGTTGTTAAAATTTGAAATGGGATTTTAAATAAGTAGCACACATTTAATCAAATGAAAACTCATGAAAGTAATAATAAAACCAAAACTTGTACGAGATAGGAAAAAGTTATATTGCTTCCGAAACCATTTAAATCTATTAAAAAGATTTGTGTTTATTATATTCCTTTTTCCTTATTCACTTTCTTCCTTATTACTTGATCTTAAGTGAATTATCTACATTTGATATATATCCGAAAATAGATCAACAGATAATTAAGATTAGTTAACAAGAAAATCTGGAACAACTAACTTATATGAAAAGTTTAGACAAAGTGCAGCGGATTCAATAAAAGTTAGTCCCATAATATCATGTATTATTCATATTAGACTAAGAATATCATGTATTATTCATATTAGACTAAGTTTTAATTTCGTTAATCAATATTTTCCTTTATAAAAATAGAAATATTTTGTTAAGCTGCTTCGGCACCATCTATTATCCGATGCAAGAACTATTTTTTATTTTTGTTTTTCTTGAATATTTTTTTGTGCTTTTATATTTAGGTCGTTTCCGAACCTATCGCACTTCTCACTAATTGCACTTAATTAATTCCGAAAAACTTCAAAAAATTTTTAGTGCATTCGAAAATATTGCACTAAATTAGCTGATCGTGTTTATCTATCAAATTTTTAGTGTACTCTTTGATTACACTAGATATTCGCACATGTAAGAAAAAAGGTGTCTAATGTCGTGATACTTTCGGAAACACCCTTTGTCATTGTTTTGTGATATATTTAAATATATTACTTAATTTGGAACTAACGTGAAAATATTTTACATTTTAAAATAAATTAATTTTATTTTTATAATTGTTGAAACAATTTTTTTTTTTTTTTTTAACTTTTAACATTTCTTTTTAAAATAATTAACAGCAATATTTTATAATCATTCAACAACAATTATAAATCACTTATCATATAATTCATTAATTTTCTATAATTTATTTATTTTTATTTTCATTTTGTATTTAGATCAACGATTAATATTATGTTTTATCATAGAATGTGCACATTAAAAAAAAACAAAAAGTTATTGCATGACATTAAAAAATATGTCATGTAACAAAACTTAAATTATTAAAACAACACTTTAGTTAATGACAATTTTAAAATAATTACAATGCAATGCATTTTTTTATGCTTATTATCTTACCCATTAACGAGTATATTAATATTGTTCATACGGTTGTAACGCATAGAATACGATTAGATAGGATAATAGACTCAAGTGTATGGATCTGATCAAGATTGAAAAGTAAGTTAATTTATTACTATATATGTTCCTATATGTCTATTTGATGGTTTATATGTTAGTAAGATAACTTAAAAAAAAACCTTTTATGAAAGCCATAAATCATAAAATTTACCTGAAATATTAAAAAAAAAAAAAAAATTTCCTATTTTTGATTCAGGTCGAATCACTTCTTCAGATGACAGTCATTCCAATTTGTATAACTTCAAAAATAATTAGACTGAACAAACACTTTTCCTACAGAGCAGAACAAGGCCTTTTTCCAAATTTAAATTATTAGATCTATATTTTATGTTTTCAGAAAAATGGTATTCAAACCCCCGAGAGTCCCCGAGTTTATAACTTCGAAACTGATTAAGCCACGTAGTTAAATTAAAAATAGTCTAATAAGGTAAAAGATCAAATATATTTGTAAGACTTGGAATTATACGAACTAAGGCTTGAAGTAGCTGCGATACAATTTTTGAGCTCAGTTTGCGTATCCTTATCACTAATAATAAACGTTGATAATGTTAAGTTATTTCAAACAGTATAACGAATTTGTACAAATATTTTAGAGTTGACAAGGGTAACTGTTGTAATTTTTCCTCTCTTTTTTTTTAAATTAATCTTAATCTATAATTGTTTTATTTTTTTTTAAGTGCATTATTTTAAATCTACATTATGCAATATTCAATGGGTTTGTCAAAAAAAAAAACAAATTAAGAATTACAAAATAATTCTATAGATAATAAATAAGTTAACCATTTTTTTTTTCTTATGTTGTAATTTTAATGTGTTTTTTTTTTATTGTTATTTGTCTTTTAATAAAAAAATCATTGCAATTGATATAAAAAAAATGTATAAGTCAAAATTGTTACTTATATATTGTATATACATAATTTATAATATTAATTATACATATATAATTATGGAATAGTTAGTTATTAAGAGTTTATAATAATTTACAGATTATGATTTTTTTTTTTATTTTTCTTGTAGTACCTTATGATTAAAGGTAATTACAGGTAGAATTACCTTCACTTTTGAAGTAAAACCATGAAAACAAAAAAAAAAACCAATAAAAAAAAACTATTGTAGTTATATGCAATATATACCCGTATTATAATATTACGATTCAACATTCATTCCATATTGTACATACAAGAGGTTTTTTAAAAAGATGTTTACAATAAAAATTGCATTCAAGTCTGTTTGTTTTTTTTGTGAAACTCTTTTTTACCATTGAACTTTCTTAAATTTTGTTAACTATGCATACGTTTGTATTCCTCACTGCATGTATGCATTTGCATAAAAACTGAATCACCAAAATTTTTATTAAGACTGAAACAGTCTGTACTTTTTAACGTTTGAACTAGAAAATATCAACTCATTTAGATTAAGAGCAAAAAAGTTATAGCTCATAAACAGAATTTCTTGGAACAAATAAATTTTAAAAGAAAAAATAATATTATAAATTAAGGCTACGGTTACATTATATCACATCACCATAGAGAGCTGAACTGTGGCGCTATTTCAAACTGTTTGATTTTTAAAAAAAGAAGATGGTAAAAACGTTCTATAAATATATACAAGATCAACATTGAATGAACAAGCAATCATTTAAATTGAATTTTTTGACATCCTTATTTGAAAATATGTTTATAGAAAAATTTCATATTTTATAAAACCAACTCGATTTAAAAAAAAAAAAAAAACAAACAAAAAAAAACCTATAATATACCATTCATTCATTTATTCGATATAACAAAAACGAAATAATACGTGAATACATATATCTATAGTTCAAATGAATGCTGCAAGTGCAATTTTTTTTTTTAAATTGCAGGTGTACACAGTTTATATTGTAGAAGCTTTTCTACAAAACGTAAATTAAACTCAAATACAAAAAGAAAAACATTTAAATGGAACAGACAAAGAGCAAAACAAAAAAAAAAAAAGTTACAAAGAATAGGTAAAATAATAAACGAAAAAAGAAAAAAAAAACTTAGGTAAAACAAAGTGGCTATAAAAAAGTATCCTAGACTTTATATTAAAAAAAAAAAAAACTACAATTCAAAGTTTTGTCTTCCCTTGTGGCAAATCATGGTTTTACCTCTTTCTTAACTTTTCTTTTAACTTGTTGGTTATTTTCTTCAAAATAAAGTTCTTATGAATTGTGTATTGCATTTATTGTTGATTTACAATTCTTTCTTAACTACTCTTTTAAGGTTTATTTATGTTTCTTTCTTTTTGTTCTTCAATTGATAGGTCCAATTTATTGCAAATAACTATGTACTTTGATAGAAAAAAATTCAATTTATTTTTGTTTTTTTTTTGTTTTTTAGAAAATTTTGTAATTTTTGTAAGAAATGTAAATGATTTTCTTTTTGCTTTGTTTCTTTCAAATAATTCACTTGTAATTCTTTTATCATTTCCGTAACCTCCTCTTATATAAAAAAAAAAAAAAAAAAAAAAAAGTGAAATAAAAAGAAAACAAAAATATCTAAATAAGAGAAGGGCTTTTCAAAAAAAAAAAAAAAAAAAAAATTAAACATTCTTAACATTTTAAAAAGTAAAAATAGTTTAAAGTTGAAGTTAAAAAGTTTTTAGTTTGCATAAATCTTAAATAGAAAAAGAAACATTTATAAAAAATGTAGGAAAATCGGTGTACAATTGGTTTTGTTGTAATCAACAGTACTTTTCTTTTAGGTTCATAAAACAAAAATCGAAATTTGAAAATATTATTTTGAGTTAAAACAATAATATTATAAGAAAGAACTGCTATAAGTATAATAATATGCTTCTTTTATAATATCTTAAACATAGTGGACAAGTAACCATTAGACAACTATACAAAAGTGCTATAGTGTCTGATCACTAATCAGTTCCCAAAGTAGAAATTTTGCTTTAAAAAGTTAAGTTTTTAATGTGTGGTTGCCGCTAACTGATTTAATTATATGGCTATTTAAATTTTGAAATTTGTTTATCTTTTTAAAAAACATTTCTACATAATCATTACATCAATCGGGATTTGTGTGCGCAAAATATACAACAGCTAAAAGTTTATATTTGCAATATTTATATAATAAAATGCCCATATATTTTACTGTTGTCCTTATGATAAAAAAAAAAAAAATAAACAAGCTATCAACAAGTGACATGTTATACAAATGACATTAGGATAAAAAAAAAAAAAATGTCCTCCTGTGGTACTCTCTTGCACTTCTCCTCACCAGCTTTATATGTATAATATATAAAAAAAAAAGTCATAAACATATTATGTACAAAATGTATGTACTCGTATGTATTCTAAAATGTTTAACAGATTTTTTTAATATGTTTGTGTATTTCATTCTTATATCATATAGAATTACTAAAAAATATAATAAAAATTAAACAATGGTTTATTTTACTTTGTCATTTATCTTTTCAAAAAGTTTTTTAAAAATATTGAAGAAATTGATGCAGGTTATGCATGCTTTTCAAAGCGTATTACATATTAATAAAATTCGATGTTTTAAATGTTTTCCATTTTCATTTTAAAAATAAAAATTATTATTATAAGGTAATAATTTAAAAATAATTTTTATTTGTTTTTTTTTTTTTTTCTTTCTAGTTTATGACCTACTATTAATATATGTATATTTTTATACTATTCATTTCTTGTCCCCCTCCCAACCATTATTAGGGTCAAAGTTTCTTTTATAAAGAAGAATACAGCAAAAAAAAAAAAAACATTTTTTTTTATGTTCTTATTATTGTTATTTACATTTTCAATTATTACTATGTGATTAGCATATGCAAATAATAGAAACAAAATAAAATATACGATTATTATTAATAAAATAGTATATATATAAAGAAATCCATACAGATACATCATATAAGCACGAATCTTTAATTAAAGAAAAGAATATGAAAAACTAAGAAATAATCTTTGATTGTTTTTTTTTTTATTAAATTTTAGCATATAAAACAAATGATAGGAGAGATTTTTTTTTGTGCATCGAAATTTCAAAAACAAAATTATAAATATTTGGTTTTGAAACTGGGTGTGAAAATTTTCATACCATAAAGATGTTTTATACAAAATTAGAAACAAAAAATTTAGTACATAAAAGAATAATAAAAAAAGACATATACAAATTAAGATCTTTACTTGAAAAAGGAGGAGGAGGTGGAGGAGAAGGTGATTTTGTAATTAATGTTTATAATATTTTAATTTTATAAATATTGTTATAAAAAATTTAAAATATTTAGATACAACTGTTTTTATTTACAATATTATTTCAATATTTTTGTTAAATAGGGGGGAGTCGTACGCGTATTTTCAAAGTCACATCTATGCTAATCATTTATATTAATGATTTTTTTTGTATTTAAATAAAAATTATAAATAGCATATTTAACAAATGGATAGGATTATAATTTTTAAATTTAATTAAATTTTTAAAATTTATGTTAATTAAACTGCGGTTCTATAGAGATTAATAATACTCCTTTTCAATGAGATGTGATTTTTTTTAGTGTATTAAACGTAAAAGCCTCTATATTTGTGAAATACTGAGAATTTTTCTTTGTTTTTAGCATAATAGATTTTTGAAATTTTGAAACTATGCAAAGCTTTTGTAAATCTCTAAATATAATGACATATGCATTAAGACAAAACATAATCTGGCCAATTTTGAAAGCTTCTTTTAAATGCATGACATTTTTTCGAAATTAAAAATAAAAAATTGCAATAATTTAAATTTTATAGTAAATACACAATATTAGTTCCGCTTCGTTAGGAACTTGTTTACGTTTAAATAGGACATAAAAAGACTAGGAAAAAAAATATTTGAAAATATATCTTAAAGAAATAGTAGTATAAGTATGTAAGCGAAAGACATAATGAATATAGTAAGAGAAAAAAAAGACTATCAAACAAGCAGTTTTGGATCAAAGGTAATCTACGTAGCAGAACTGAAAGTTATCCATGAAGCTACCCAATATGTACATTAAAAAATATAAACAAAAAAAAATATATAAACCACATAGGCAGCCTTAACTGATGCAATAAAAAATCCAAAATTCCAACAATGTCGAAATAATGGCGAAAAGAACTAGAAATCATTTATATAAAAATATTGGATCAAATACTAATCATCTGGGTCGCAAAAAATTTGGAAAGGGTCACAGTAGCAAACCGGCAGGAAGACTGGGGAACTTTCTTCATCATTACTTAAATATGATACAGATATCAACAAATGAAAGGAACCAGTTAACATATCGTCAAGACAACTAGACATAAAATACACGAGAATACGAATAGGACACACCTTGGCCAAGCACAAAAATCTTTTCCGATAGGCAAAACAGGGCTATATTTATTCACTTCAACGATACAATAATTATTAAACACTCAATTGCAGAATGCCCAAGTAAAACAATAATCAATGGCAGATATGGCATATGGTAACAGTATTTGATATGGCAATAGGATTCAAAAAATCAAAAAATCTAAAATAATTATAATATTGATTAAACATTAATCATAACATAGTAAAAATGTTGCAAATTTAATAAATAATAAATTTAATTTATTTATGTAATTAAAAAAAAAAATTTTTTTAGCATTATAAATAGCAAATCTAATAATATAAGTAGTAAATTGTAAATAGCAAATTTAACAATATAAATAGTAGTTTTATCATTGTAAATTGTAATACAATAATTTATCAAATAGTAATTCATCGTGGTATGTGGTATAAGGAAACAGGGTTTAACAATATAAATAAATAAATAAATAAAATCTGTTTAAAGCAATTGCCTAACTTGAATTAGTCAAATTCAGGAATTTATTTAAAAAATGTTACATTCAATTACTCATTTAGATACAAAAAAAAAAAAAAATTTTTAAGGTAAAACTTTAATGACTTTTATCCAATTCTACAATCCAGCACCTTATTGTAGAATTCGTAGTAACCACTACTAAGACATATGAAAGGTCTCGGATTCAAACGCCAGCTGGGTATATAGATTAATAAAAAATAATATAGATTTTTCTTTAATATATATTTAGTATAATTAAAAATAATTTTATATGTCTTATATAAATAATAATTAATATCATATTGTTTTTTACCACAATTCTTGTACAACATAATAGATGGCGTAGAAATAAAAGAAACATCTCAGTCTTGTACAATAAATAGCTACAGCCCAGTATTCAACGGTTTAGTGAAATTAGGAGTTCCCGAAACTGAAGTTTAGACAAATATGAATAATAAATGACTTAGTGGGTGCCCTATGGGTTTTATAGGAGTGGCAAGGAAACAAAAAATCTAATTCTACGAAAATTATGTTAAATCAATAGAAACTGTAAATTCACCTAATTCTTTCACTATATTGTCCATAATTTAGTCACGATATAGTTAAAAAAAAAAATAGTTATATCCCACAGATTTATTTTTAACTAAAATACCTACATTTAAAATTAATTAAACTATACTTGTTTGAAAACAATTTAAAAAATAAATATCATTAGATCTATGATAAAAAAAAAAAAAATAGTACAAATTAATATGGGAAAACTTTCAAAATTTATCTAAAATAAAAACAAAAAGAATTAAAATATTTATATATGAATACATAAGTAAATTCTTTCACTACGGAATTGATATTAATTAGTTATGTGTCAATCACATACGTATATTGTAATGTACAGATACAAAAAAAAATGTGTTAAAATTAATTGAACCAAAATTAATTTAATTGAATTCGAATACTTCCATATAATTCTTAATAAAAAGTTCTTTTATTGTTACAATTTCTTATTGAATTTTAAAAACCTTGAAAAATTTATATTATAATTTTTTTTTCTCTGAAAAATTTATTTAACACTAGAACTATAAAAACAGGAATTTAGACCAGAATTTTTGTATCACTTGCAATTTCTTTTTACATTACAGTGTTTCTTTTGCAAATGATGGGATATTTAAATCAACACCTTACCTCAACCTTTGTTGTGTAAATACAATTAGATGAAACAGAAAAAGGAAAATTTATGAAAAATTTTAAACGAATATGTTTGGACAATAATAAATTTGCATATAAGAGGTGTACAGCAGCTAGAAACACTATTTAAAAGTAAAAAAAAAAAAAAAATACTTTATCAACATGACAAAACTATATTACGTTTTAAAATTAATTGGGAATTATTTTAGATTAGTTCTAGAAAGCAAACCTTTCTTTCAAATAAAGTTAACCTACAACGTATCGTTTTAATACCATCTTCAACATAATATAAAAATAGCACATTAGTCAATTTGAGTCCACACCCAATCCATTTTAAAACTGGTTTTGGTTAAGTACAAATAGATAATACAACCTTTCGGTAGTTCTTGTGTTAATATAATCTAAAATTATTTTTACACTAGTTCTCAAACTAACTTTTTATTTTCATAAAATAATAGTAGTATCTAATTTTATTTGTTAGTTAGGGTTAATGTACTTTTGAATATACGCAAAAATTTTAAAATTAAAAAAATGTATTTAAACAATTAATTTAAAGTATTTAAAACATTCACTTTATATATTTTATTAAAACAGACTTTTTAAAGGAAAAAAATAAAAACAAACATTATTTTGTCGGCAGTCATCAACATTTGAAAATCTTTGCTTTTAACTAAACTTTAAAATAATTCCACCTAAACAATAAGTCTTGAGTGGATATTTATGAATTAAAAATTGGAAAAAGTTCGAGTTCAAGTTTTTTAATTCATACATACTTTAAACAAAAAAAAAAAAAAGCAATGCTTTCTGATATTTTTTTTATCCCATGTTTAGTTGTTAAATACAATAAGAAAAACAAAAAGAAGTACACAATATAAGAATCAAAAAAAAAAAAAAAAATTGCAAATTCATTTTGCATAATTTACGCGATTTTTTCTTCGCAATTCCGTTCTATTGTTTTTTACTTTGATTTTTATTTAAAAATTTTGTTTTATTTTCCTTTTTTTGGATTTATAGTTGGCGTTTTACTTATTTTTTTTCTAATAACAAGTTTTTCGTACTTAGATTTCTTTTTACAATAATTCGTATAATGAATGTTATACACCTTCTTTTTGTTTTTAAGTGCGAGACAAATTCGTATTTAAGATTCGAAACCAAAGTATAATATAGAGAAGTTAATAATGTTAAAATCAATTTAAATTTGATGAGTTTTAAAAAAACTTTGTCGTCAATTATATATCTCTATTGCATTTAGTTGCTGTTCTTAGAGAATGGACAGATAAATTACAGTAGAACTTTTTAATTTTTGAAAGAAAAGAATATAAGGGAATTCACAGATAAATTTACACGTCTCTAAGTCGAAATCATAAGATGAATTAAATCACCACAAAGTTTAAAGAAGATTTCGACTTAGAGAGGTCTCATGGTAACTACAAAGCTGTAAAAATTCTTTGAATTGTTGTAAGTTGATACAGGGATAGCAACTAAAAGAAATACATTTGAAGTTAAAAAAATTACAAATTCTCCTATATCTTACAAAACAATTGAAAATATTAAAAAAAAAAAACAATGATTAAAATTCAGTACAATTTAAAGTGAATACTTTATTTAAAGCAAAATACTTTAATGGTTCTGTCTGCACTAAACTTAAATGCAATAGATTTTACACAAATAACAGTTTCTGGCAATAACTTATATGAAAAAAAAAAACAAATTATGAAATTCACTTATTTTAAATTTAACCAGATTTTTTTTTCAACACCTTATGATACACCTGAAATTACTAACAATAAACGAAAGTATAAATACAAACAAAAACCTGATTTATTTATTTGAAAAAAAAAAAATTCTTTCAAAATACCGCTTCTTCAATAATGGGAAGCTTAACTATAAAAACATATTTTTGAAACAAAATATAGAATTCAACCTTAACAAAGTTTTAAATGCGGTTTTTCATACATAACTTAAGAAATAATATACATCTTAACAAGTTAGTTTAAAAAATATCTCATTTCAAACAAACAAACAGAAAAAAAACTGAAAATCCCATTTGATTAATGGCATCATCAACTTAAAAGTAAAAAATGTAATAAAAAAAAAGAAAAGAAAAGTACAGTTCAATATTACATAAGTAAATCTTATCGAAAACATAGAATGAGTTTTTTTTTTTTTGTTTAATTCCCATTAATATGAAAAATTATTTCTCATGATATCGTGCATCTCCCGCCATTGTTATTATTATTAAAAAGGGAACCTGCGTAAGTCAAATATTACTTTTTTTTTTTGTTTTGTTATTTTGTATGAAACAAATCTGAAATTGAACTTTTCTTAAGTACTATATAACATTAAGAAAATTCTAGAAGAATAATAATAACATAAAAACATTAAAAAAGAAAACTAGTTATGAATTGTGGTTAAAGGTTCTTTGAATATTAAACTTAATATAAAAAAATATATATATATACATATATTTTTGTTTTTTGAAATAAATATAGTGCTATGACAGAAAAGTAATGTTAAAAGATATTTTAACAATTCTTTTTATAAATAAAATTATTATAACGATTGATTATAGGATCAAATTAACATTTAGTGAAATCATTTATAGAAATAGAGGCAACGGTTTATTTATAATTTGAAAAACTTTCTTTGATAAAACAAGTTTCTAACTTAAGTCTTTTGATTTTAAATTTTAAAGAATATTATATATATTCATGTGTTGTAAAAATTAACTATAATTAATATATATAGTCAAATCTATTATATTTACTATATCTTTTAAATTAGTTCTAATATTTACTTAATTTTTTTTTTTTATATAAAAAAAAAAGAAAACTTTATCAACGAGGTCTTACAATTATGTGCTTCATTTCTTGAATGGATTGTTCAGTATTATCATAAAGTTAAGGAATTTGTTTTTTGTATAAATATGGATTATAAACTTTACTTAAAAAATATAATACATTTTGAACCAAATTAAAAATAAAATTATTTTTTTAATTACGTTCCTCTTAATGCAAACTGGCAATGAAATTTTTAAAAAACATGTTATTAATAACTGCATTTAAGAATGTGAATTCCTCCAACACAATTTAAATGGAATAAAAAAAATCTTTAAACTACTGTTAAATGTTAAAATTACGAGAAAAAATGTTTTATACGATTTCAAAAACGTTTAAATATTTATTTATTAATAAACTGTGTAAAGGAAAAAATGTTTTTGATGTTTTATAAAAAGACGAGAAATTTTTTTTTATTATGGGATTTAGTACGGTTAAACAAATAAAATTAAATTAAGTATTAAAAAGTATATAATATAAATAGTCAATGTACTACAATTTTAGTAATATCAAGATCATTAATGGCAATTATTACAACAGACTATAATTTAAAATTTGAATTCAAAATAATTCTCTTTATAAAACTGTACATAATTGTATTTTTATACCCGTACGATAAAGATCGGGTATATGAAAATTGCTCCTCCGTTTGTAACAGATCGAAATAAGCTAGCCAGATATACCTACAAAGGTATGGATCGGATCAGAATCAAATTCTAAGTCGATTAAGCTTTGTCCGTCCGTCAGCAAGATAACTCAAAAACTAAGAAAGCTAGAGTCTTGAAATTAACACAAAATATTCTTACAATAATTTTTAGATTCCCTATTTGATATCCGACCAAAACTTCGGTTAGCTCTCGAACACCTAACTTTTAGATCCCCACATTTTTTTTTAAATAGAACCATGAAATTTTAACTGCTGATAGATATCATAAAATATTAGCTTTATTTTTAACAACTTTTTTCTGTAGCCCCACTCGTTAAGGAGCTACAGCTCCACAAAGTACGAAAAAACTCTATATTTAAATTGGTATAACCCAAGTTATATAAGGTATGTTTTCATTTTGAAAACTCCAAACGATTACTGCTTTTTTAGCTTTAAAAATATATATACAATAAATGTATACTTGTGGCATACGGTGTCTTAATTTATCGTTATGCGAAACTCAAATATTGCAAAACTCTTGATTCCTTCTATCTTTCGAACGGTTTAAGTTGGAAACTTGAAATTTTGAAAGAAGAATAAATATGAGCCATTTCAGAAAATATTTTTGAATCCCCCCGTTTCGGAGCTGTATGGGGTCAAAAACTAAAAAATTCCTTATTTTTAAACACCTGTAACTTGAACACCTGTCCAAATTTTTAGCTCCAAAGCTCCAACATTATATTTTTATTTCTATTAACAACTTTTCTTAATAATATAAGGTTACCTTAAAATTGACGAAAGTGTGACTTAATTTTTCCAAATTTTTCTAACAAATTTCTTTAACGATTTTTTTGCATTTTTTTTTTACTCGATAATTTGAAATTGTTGAGGATGATGCGTAGTACAAAAAAAATTAAATAAATAGAAAATACAATGGTTGCTTGAAGAATTTATATTTATATGATATTAGTATACTTATATAATTCATGTTTATTTACATATCGTATATGTCACTGATGAATGAATGATATATAATACATATGTATAGTACAAATTATTATACATATGCCACTTAGTATTAAATTATACTACAGCATATTTGGAAAAGTTTTGGATTGATAATCGTTAAAGGTTAGAACGAACGTGTGGAAGGTTAGAATCTGCTTTTAAAGAATGTATAAACATATAGTTTGAATATATGTACAACCCACCCATAGTTCTAGAAATTATAAAATCAACCTAAATTATTTTAAAATACTAAAAAATTAAAAAAATATAGTATTATAAGCAGAGTGACAGGCTATGAACATACTAACGATTCGTACGGGTATCTAAGAGTTAACAAAGGCAACTGTATTCTTCTTTGTTTTTCTTTTTAAATTTAATTCAATTTCTGACAAACAAAACTTTACTAACAGCCATTCGATAATTAGATGCGAAATAAGGTTTTATTTTATTTGTAACTTCACTTATGATCCCATCAATTCTTAAATTTTGCTATTTAATTACTCGTGAAGAAGTTGAAAAACAACTGACGAAATGTAAAAATAAGAAAATAAAGTAAAAATAATTTTTTTTTTTTTTTAATTTAAAAAACTGATATAAGGCTAGCTGTAATGTTGAGTGCCTTCAATTAAAAAAAAAAAAAAGAGTGTAGATTGTCCCTACACATGTTATTTTATTGTATATTCGGACATCATAACTATAAGAATGTATTTCTAACATTCAGACAAGATTAAAAAGAAATTCATACCCTTCTCCAATGTTTTGTCATTATTGAAATTGCTTTTAAAACACAAAAATACAAATAGTAAGAGTATTATTTTTCTTTTAAAAATTAACATAGCGCATTGATAAATATATAAATAAAAAATAAACTTTGAAAATATAATAATTACTTTTTCTAAGTCTAAAAATAGATATGAAAGTTCCAAAAAAAACAGTTAAAAAATAAACTTCTAGACATTATTTGATTCATTTATATATAAAAAAAAAAAAAATTTTCAAAAAACCTCTTATCAAAACGTAAAAAAAAATGTTAATAAACTAAAAAATACATAATAGAAATTTCCAACTATTTTTTTTTTTTTTTAATCAACATCACATAAATGTCCATTTTAGGTTATAATTTATAAGCCCCAAGAGGTGTTCTTGAAATGTAAACAAAAAAAAATAATAAGATTTCATATTGTATTCTTATACATTCTTGTAGTTGTTTTTTTTTTTTTTCAAACTTATATATGACTCACTAAAGATATTTTTAAAACTATTTCCTCCTGCTAATTTGTAAAGCTATATATGATATGATAATATGATATGTACATATTATTATACTACATATATGACTAGTATTTTAATCCCTTTTTTGTAAATAATATCTACCTATTTGTATATAATTATATATAGCGGTCTATAGTCTTAAACAAAACTTCAAATATAAAAATTTAAAACAAAGTATAAGCATTTAAACACATATATAAAAAAAAAATCAGTCAACTGAAACAAAATAATTATATTAAGAATCTAGACACAATAAGACAAATGAAAAGAAAGAAAAATGAAACACCATTGCCGTTATCGTTATTGTTGTTCGTCATGCGCCTAATGTCTCAAGAATAAATTGAAAAAATTAAAAAACAAAAAAAAAATCAATCATAAATTGATTTCATTTCCATAAATCTATGTTTAATTCTTTCTTATTTTCTATTTCATAATTCCAAATCCAAATACTTTAGAAAAATGTCGTCGTTATTTTTAAAGAAAAACGACGACAAAGTTAAAGAAAATGCGAATAGCTAAAGCAACTACTAATTGAAATTTTGTTTTAATATAAAATTTCAATTCAATGAGTATATATAATCTGGGTGCTGCTGCGGATACCGTCTATTTGTCTATATCTCTTAATATGGGTTGTGCTGATTGGTTTTAATTTTATTTATTTTTTTTTTTATTTTTTTTTTTATTTTATGATTTTTGTAAATATATACAATAATAATATAAATTGATCTCTTTATCATTTTAAGAGATAGATCCGTAGAGAATGCACACACACACACACACACACACATTATATTATTATTAATATAAACATATTATGAATATTATTTATACCGTATATGACTAAAAATGGGACAAACTTCAGGCAATTTTGACCATATATACAATATTTTATAATATATATATATATATATTTACATATGAATTATAGTTTTTTAATATAAAAATATAATATTTATATTTACAATTGAATTGCCATTGCCCATATCCGATTGATTGTCTGTTGAGAATTTATAACATGTAATTTTATTCGACCGACATCTAATAATTTTTCTTTATTGATCTTTTATTTTGTTTTCTTTTTTTAGTATTGAGGAGAGAAGATTTGAAGACTTAGGGTTTGTTTTGTTTTTAAAGTGAAATTATTTGAATGATTGATGATTTTTTTTTAATTTTTTTTTTATACAGAAAATATTTTCTAAATATAAACTACTTTTTATTATATTATTAACTTTATATTGCATATAGATTGCATATAATTAATTTCGATTTCAATAGAAAATAGATGTATCAATTTTGATCGATTCATTGATCTAAAAATGTCAATTTGTTTTTTTTTTTTCAAAAATGACATGTGAATTAAAAATAGAACAAAACAAAATAAATGTTTTAAAAATTAATGTAATTTGTCTCAGTCTAACTGATTTTTAAATATTCTTTTTGTTATTTCTTTTATTTATCATATATATGTGTATAATATATGTATAATATAGGTTCATTATAAATTTTTTTTTTTTTTTAATATAAATTTAATATTTTACATGGAAAATTTTTGAATTGATAAAAAATAATCGATATTACAAAAGTTGGTTAAATGAAAATATCTTAACAGTCTATAGTACTATAACAATCAATCAGAAAAAAAAATATAGTAGCATAAGGTTAACCCCCTTTTGTTTTTCCTATACTCTTTTACGATATTTTATATTGTTTTTTTAAATGGAGACTGAAACAGATATACAATATTAAAAATGAGGTGAGCGGAGGGATACGCTTTTTAACAAATTTCTTATTCTTTATTATTTATTTCTTCAAAGATCTTATTTTTTACTTATTTGTTATTTTAATTTTTTGTTCTTAAATTATCCTCTATTACTTTTATTACACTTATTTGATACTGCTTACTACAAAATGTTCAGAGCATATACGAATTTACTAAAATTTTCAAAGTAAATATGAAAAAAGGGTTAGATAGGGTTGATTTTTTGCCAGTCCAAAGTACTCCAATATCAACTCAAGTAACCGTTAAGAGTTTAGAAGGTAATTTTAGGTATGTTTTAGTTGTCAATAATAATCCAATGTGTTTTGATTCCATCTAAATGATTATTGACTTTTAAGCAAACATGTACAGCAATAAAAAGAATTGTGGGTTTTTCATTCAACTACATATAGTAATGTTTTAATCAAAATAAAAAATCTATAGATAAAATTTCAAATTATGAGATAGATACAATTTTTGAAATGAATATAAAAGAAAATTTTAAATTTAAAATATGCAAAAATCATTTCAATTTCTAAATTCAAATAAAATTTTAATTTATACTCCACAAATTTTTCTCACAGATACTTGAACTGATTTTACTTAATTGTTATAGAAGCTACTTTATAGATTTTTTAAACTGATTTGGACATAAGTTAAAAAAAAAAATAAAACTTTAATAGATTATGCCAGTTGTAACAAAAATACAACACATATTGAAAATTTAAATTAAAATGATCTAATAAAAAGTACAGATTTTAAAATAAAAACCAATACAAAGCTATAGAAAAACTTTACCCTTTATGTAAATACACTAAAGTATTCAAAGTATTTTACACAATTAAACTAAAAACAAAACAAAAAAAATTCAATAAAAATTTACTATGGAATTTGATAATTATCGCAGCAATTAAGAATTGACAATAATTCTCACTTTACCATTCATTGTTCACAAATACAAAGTTTTTCCTTTTTTAAACTTTCTCTTAATATATTGTAAAAATAACATTTCAGCACGTTTCAAATACTATTATTTAAGACAAGTTTTAGATTTATTTTACGACATGTTGACAACAATTTGATATTTCCTTTACAGTTTTAATTCAACAACGATATTTTCAAATATGTACTCTTAATTATATGGTTAATCAAAAAGAAAAATCTATATAATTAATCGAAGATAATAAAATAATATGTCGTAAAATTTTTTTATAATTATTCAAGGATATTTGTTATTAACAAATCATATGAATTTTAAAAACTAATTACATTAATCTGGATGACAAAATGTTACTTTTATACATAGACAGTTTATAAATTTGATTTAATATGCAAAACAAAAAAAAAAAGTTTTTGACACGTTTATCTGATAAGTAGAAATTAACACTTAAATGATAAGTAACAATTAAATAAAATTTAAAAAAAAAAAAAATAATCTAACAGATATTTAAAAAAGAAATACATTTAATTATTTTTTCAATTTTGACAAGGGAACTTGTTTAAATGTGTTTGACAAGGTAAATTAGTTTTAATTTTTGTCAAGTTTAAAATAACCAAAAATTAAGTTTACAAACTTTTAAAAATATTATTTTATAGAAAACTTTTTTTTTTTACATTTAAACCGACCATTGCATTTAATTATATTACGTTATTTTTGTAAAAAAAAAAAATTTGCTTTAAAATTATAAATCGTTAAATCGTTATTTTTATATATACAGACTTTACTAATATACAAAATATAACAATTATACAATTGAAGAAATGGAACATTTGTAAGGATTAAAAATTTAAAACTTATTACAATAAATGAAATAAAAGGTTAAGAGGTAATTTTTAATTAAATACAAAAATTTTTAACAATTAATTAAAAACCGAATCTTCAGACTACTCTGCCTTTTAGTCATTGTTTTTGATTTTGCTCCCTTGGTATCTCGTTTGTGCATTGTCTTATAGTTGGAATAATTACCGTATATTCTGAGTTCTTTGCTAAAGCTGATAAGTTTAGGATCCTAGATTGTGACCAAGGTCTTAAGATCTTTACCAGAGATGTTTATTTTTATGTAGGACATAATATAGGTAATCGCTAAGCTCATTTTTCTGAGAAACAAAATTAAAACGATGTAAGCCTATTTAAAATTATTTTTTTTAAATATTGATTTTAATTTCAAAATTCTTTTTCATAAAACCTAATAATAAATAATTTCTAATCAAATTCACGCATTTCGGCATATTTTTTTTTTAAATTTCAAAAAATTTACTGATTAAAAAGTGAAACCGTTCCTTTGTTTACAAAATTTTTAAACCGTTTAAAATGAAGTAATGGAATTTTAACAATGAGCCTCACCTATTAGCGAGCTAACTTAAAGTGGGAAAAATCTCTATTTTCAATGGTTATACATATCTTAAGTTCTACTGAATACTTATATAAAAATTTGCTGTTCGTATCTCCCGGAACACATTTGATTAAAAACCAAAATTTTTAATTTTCCTTTCTTTTCTTTGTTAGCTCAAAAGAAATTTTCGAATTCTCCCTGTTTAAGAGTTATTTAGGAGTCAAAAATTAACAATAAAAATTAAACTAAAACTTTTAACTTAGGTATACTTATAGTTGTAATTTGTCATTTACCTTGTGATCATAAATTGATCGTAAGTATTGTAAGTAATTGACTAATTGATCGTATGTAAGACATCAAATTTAGAGCTCTAAAATTATATTTTTACATTTGTTAACATCGACTTTTAATACATATTAATAATTATATAGTGTTTCCTTAAAACTAACTTAATTTTTCAATAATTAATTAATTAATTAATTAATTCACTTAAATTTTAAGAATTGAAAATTTTGATGAAAATTGTCCAATCACAATTCCTTTTAGGTTTTTTGCCGGTTTGAAAATGGATTTTAAAATTCACATTGGTTAGTTTTAACTGATTTATAAAATTTCTTTTTTGAAATTGTTCTTACAAAAAATTTTTTTTGATCTTAATCCAATAATTGAGCCTCCATACGAACTTAGCAAGTAAATATGAATTGTTTAATTTATATTCTTATGGAGACCGAATTAATTTATATGTTTAGTCTTGAATATTATAATTTTAATTATTTATATGTTAAAGTGAAATTTCAAAAATTGTTTTCTTTTTTTTATATTTTAAGATCAGGTTGAATTAATTAAAAAAGAAATTAAAAATTTAAACAATCTAAAAATTTGATTTAATTCATATAAAACTATTTGAATTTTTCAATTTTTCTTGTGATTTATTAAAACAATATCACATACATTTGATACCATTCTAAAAAATGTGTACGTCTACAATAATTGTTATCAAAAAGAGTTAATTTTATTGTGATCCATCATCATATATGACGATGATTAAATTATATTATATAAATTTTAATATATTCATTTATCAAGAAATACAATAAAAGCAAAGGGATCATATTTCTATTTTAATAATTTAATAAAGCATGAACATTTTACGATAAATATATTTGACTAACTATAAAGAATTTAAAAAAAAAAAATCATAATATTCGATTCGTCAATTACAACAATGATTGTCTTTCTCTTTCTTAATTTTTTTTTTTTTTGTAATAATTTTATATGAAGACGTAAATCTTGACTGTACTTTTTGTTTTTGTATTGCCTTAGCAGTTAGACTGCAGAAGAATATTGCATGAATAATGCATAGCATATGTATACAAAAATCATAAAAAAATTTAAAAGTCTGATAGCAAACTGATGATTATTTTTAAATAGAAAAAAAAAATATAATTGTATTTACTTATTTATTATCATAATTAAAAATAAAATAAAATGCAATAATAATAAGTAATTGCAATATAACTTAATAAAATAATAAAAGCATTATGATAATATTGCAATTGCAAATTTATAAAAAAAAAAAAAAAAACAAAAAAACAAAAAAAAAAACAATATTAAATTCAAGGAATTTTTTTTATGAAGTTATTGAACTTAAAATTATAATTTAATATCATAATAATTTTATTAAATTGTTTAACGAAAAAGAAAACGAATGATAATATATGAAAAATACAAAAAAAAAAATCAGCTATCTTCACCACAGAACCGATCCGATATTACACGAAAAGCATAATGCGAAATTTCATAGATTTTTTTACATAACATAATATCAAAGCAATATAATTTCTAATAATAATTTAAGAACATTTTTTATTAATTCAATAACAAAAATAGGCAATGAATTAAACGTAAAAATATATTGTACATTCATACATAAATCCATACATACTTACATATGTACATTTTCATAGTTCTATGGAAAATTGTTGCTCTTTGTGTAACAACTTTTTCTTAATAATTTTTCTCATAATATTTTCCTATTATGAAATATTGGTAAAAAACTTAAAAATTACACTAGTAAACTATCACTTGCGGTTGACCAATTTGTCCCAAAAGCTTATCAAGTCAAGATATTTATGGCAAAAGCTTAAATATGAAATTTCAAATAATTCCGCTCGGTCGTTTAAGCTGTACATGGTTTTTTTTCAGGCTTCTACGCAAATGGAGTAGTTCATATTTGCAAAAATCTTGGGTATAAATTTTTGCTGTGAAAACAATACCTACATTATAAATTCGTGTATGCGGTCGTTAAAAAAAAAAAAAAAAGTACCAAGTACCAAATTAGTTGAAAATTTATAGTTTATCAAAAAATTAAATTATTATACAAGTATAATACAAGTGAACGTACTTTTTTAATATATAAAAAAAAAAAAAAACTTCCGGTTGGTATAAAGTTATATCAGATCAATAAAAAATATTGTAAATGGAATACATAATATTATAATAATTAAATTATTATGTATTTCATGATTCAATATCTTGCGCAAAAAATTAACATTGGCTGTTATTACCAATCTTGCAAAACGTATAGGACTATGTTAACAGTTCTTTCTTAATTTGAATTTAATCTGTTATAACAAATTCATTAAAATAATATTGAAGTTTCTGTACTATTATTTATTAAGTTTTGACTTTTGAGTAACAGTTTGTTTTTATTTTACGAATTTTTATACTAAGCTTTTGTGATAACAATTTAAATGATTTATATTATTATGATACATTGGTATAATTTATCTGGACAGTTTAATTGATCTAAATCATCTTTCAAATTAATTAAAAGATCAATTTAAGATTTAAATTTCAAATAATAAAAATACTTAATAATAATTGAAAGCATTCAAATTTTATTCTAAGAATTTTATTTTATTTTATTACATAATAAAAAATATGTCCTCCGACATACATACATATGTACATATGTATATTGAATTTTTGGTTTGCTATAAAAAAGAAACGAAAAAAATTCGTTTTAATTTATTTAGGAATTTAATTCTAAAATTTCTAGATTTTTTATTTGTTTTTTTGGTGATTCTCAAATTACTCATACAATAATAATAATATAAAATATGCTGAAACGATTTACTTTTGTTTTTTTCTTAATGTTTTCTTTTTCTTGAGTTCGTAGTCGGTTTGTAATAAAAAAAAAAATGTGTTATTTGCAATTTTATCATTTGTCATAAGATGAAAATTAATTTTATTTTTTTATATATGTATGTACATAGTTACCTACATTTTTTATACTACAAAAATAAGAACAACATACTTTTCTTTCCATAAGTTAATTCTAAAATGAGTAAAAACTCTATTTGTGTTTTAGAGTTTTCAGAATTGGAGTTGTTTGCTTCAATATTTCAAATTCGAAAATACCAAATTCATTATGATTTAAAATATGTGTTTTATAAGCTCCCGCAGAATGAGAACACTCCTACAATAGATAACGGGGTTAACTTGTTTTTCAAACAGTAGACAGTGAGACAGAATAACATTTTTAAGGAGTCAAAAAAAAAAGAGGCAATAAAAGTTTTTTTTTAAATTTATATACCTACCCCTTCAAGGGATTAAAAAATTAATACAATTACATAATATTATTTGGTTCGAAATAAACCAAATCAGGGTCAATACTTTATACTCAATAATATTTGTTTTCAAAAAAAAATTTAATTCATTATTTAATTAAAAAGAAGTATGTATATAATTAGCATTTTATACGAATACTAAAACTAAGTTACTTTTTTTTTTCTTAAACTCAGTTAAATTTCTTTATAATAAACTATTTACGAGTATGTTTTTTTTTAAATCACGCTTTAATAACGGATTTTTTCGTACACGCTAATTTAATTATAATTAAATTAATAATTTTTTTTTTTTGTTGCAATTTTCCCAAAAAAAAAAAAAAACAAAAAAAAACAATAAATATTTATTCATACACATATGTACATATGCCTATATCTCTTTTCTTCTTCTTTCCATCTTTAACTTTTCAGAATAATTTGCTAAGAAAACAAACTTTAAAAAAAAAATGTTTTTCTTAGTTTTTTTTTTTTGTTTTCATTTAATCACGCGAATATCGCGATTTTTAATAAATAAATATTTTTTTTTCTTTTACTTTAGTCTCTATGCTGTTATTTATGCTTACATGCCAAATATTGATATTAAAAATGTTATATGTTATTTTAATAACAGTAAATATAGCATGTATGAATGAATACAGACAAATATATACTGGAGGAGAACAAAAGCAATGATAACAAAACTAAAAAAAAAACATCAACTTTTATGTTTCGATTTTTAACCGCTAGATTAAAAAGAATAGGAGGGTATGTGAGACGAAACATAAAGATGGAAATTACAAAATAAAAAAAAAAAATTAATACAAAAGCATTTTTTTTAACAACTAAAAATTCTTCTTAAGGCGAAAAAACTTAAATTAAATCAAAAATAATTAGAGAAAAAAAAATAGGAACAAAAAATTAATTTTTATTTTTAATTTTTTTTTTTTTTTTAATAAATTTAAAGTTATTTTTGACATCTCATATGCTGTTGTTAAAATTGTAATGATTACAATGATAGTAATGATTGAAATAATGATATTGATGATTTAAATTTTTTTTTTTTAGAAAAATAAAACAAAAATTAAAAAAGAAAACAATTTTTCATGTTATTAATGAATGATGGTTTCCAAAAACCGTGTGATGGTCATCATAATAATAATAATGGCGTGTTTAATACTGTGATGTGTTGTAAAATGATGATGATCTTTAAAAAAAAAAGAAAAAATAAAGTTTAAAGACCTTTTAAAATACAATATGTACATGAAAATGTTGTTATTATGTAGAACCAAATCGATTGATTAAATAAAAATGATTATTTAATGAGAGAATTAACAAGATATTGCTAAAGTTGGATCAGATCAGATCAGTTCAATTCAATTCAATACAGTTCAGGTTCGGTCAGTAAAAAACAAAAACTACATTTTATTACTTTCTCATTTTATTCTTTCCAACATTTTCGAAAGCATTCGGTTAAATTTTTTTTTTGTTTTTTGAAACATGAAATTGTTATTAGAGATGATGTTTTTTAATTTTTTCGTTGATCTTTTTTTTTGATCATTATCATTAACATCATCTCATCAACATCATTTTCACTGATGTATACGATGTGTAGTAAAAAAAAAAAAAAAAATCATTGTACTGATTGTCATAATGATTGAACAATACATTAGTTTATAATGTAAGACACAATCAAGTGATCAATATAATAAAAAAAAATATGAGAGAGAATTGAATCAAATCAAAAATTCAAGATTTGATTTAAGAGAGAAATAAATATGATGATCTTTAAATGACTGTATGATTTTTGATTAACATATGTAGTGCATTATACAGTTACTTAAAGAGTTTTGATTTTTAAATTGATCTGTTGAAAAAAGGTTAAAAAGAACTTGTCGAAAACAAAAAAAATCAATATAATATATTATATATAGATTGTTAAATTTTTTTGTTTGATCCCGTTGTATTACAACTCTTTAGACACAAATTTTTAATCTTGGAAAACATTTAATTTTTAATTTTTTGTCTTGTTAACAATAGTTTGATTGTTGTGTTGTATAAAAAATTTTTAATTTTAAGTACAAAATTGATTTTTATCGTTTGAATTAAAAATAAAAAAAAATTATCTATATTTGTTGAATCTTAATAATTATTGTTCGTTATTCACATTTCAACTAAAGGAAACAACTCTTCTAAGATGCGATTTAATACAATACAACTATTATTTCGTTCTATAAGAAAATTGCTAACTTACTTGCATAAGATTATACAGTGCATACTTCTTTTAAAATAATCAAAAGAAAAGAATATTTTAAGTACTCTTACTAATTCTAAACTGGTTTAAATTTAATTTTTTTTTAATGTTATAAAGAAAATCTAATATGACAAATTGTAGTAGTTTTCTTAAAATCATATATTTAGTTCTTCTAAGGCTTAAGAGATATTGGGCAATATTTTTAAAATATCAAACAAAGAAAAATATTTTAAACCACACAAAAACCCAAAAAAAAATATATCAGGTATCAAAATGTTGTTAGCTGGTTTTAATTTTTATAATAATCTAAAAAACTTTTAAATTATTTAGAAAATTAATATGTAAAAAGGTGTCATCATATGAAACTCTGAGAAAAGTCTTTTTCTATATTACTCTAATTTTAAGATTTTATAAATTGTAACTTTTTTGTTGTTATTTCTTTTTAATTAAAAATTCAACATTTGCAAATTACTGTACTTTTTTATCTTAATAATTTCTGTTTCTCAAATTTCAAAGGTTAAAAACTGTAGACAATTCAAAAAGAAAATTTTTTTTAAATCATTAATTTTACCATTAAATATAAATATTTATATACAAATATATATGTATATATAAAAAAAAAACTGATGTATTATATTATAATTAACTTAAAATTTCAAAATAAGAGAAATTTTTACATAATATTCATTAAAAACCATAAAATTAATTTAAAAAAATTTTAACTAATACAACATTAGATTCATTTTATTCTTAAAACATAACAAGATAATTTTTTTTTTTTAAATTAACGTTATTTTTAAAAATAGATACAACAAAAAAAGTGGGTTAATCGGAAATTTATTATACTATTTAAGATAATAACATATATCGTAAAAGTTTTTGGGAAAAAAAAAATATTTTTTTGACTTTTTTTTTGTTTTTTAGTTTTTATTCAATTATGCCTTTAATAAAAAAAAGTTAAATTTTATTAGTTATAAAATTTCTTTTTATTTGTTAATATGCAACATTCATCACTAATCAAATATAACTTTAATTTTTAAGAAAAAAAGAAAAAACTGAGTGAAAAAGAATTTAAAATATAAAACAAAAATAAAGGTGGTGCGTACAGGCTATTTATCAAAAGCAAACACAAATTAATCGAAATTTGACAAATTGTAGTGTAATAGAGCAAAAAAAATGAAATGAAAATTAGTGAAATTTACCAAAATAAAAAAAAAAAATCAACATACCTATTCAATTTTCATTTTCACTATACAAACTATATAATGAATTTTGATTAACAAATAACAATATTAATTGTGTCATCTATAATACAGCTTAAGAAAGACAATAAAAAAATTAATTTCTATATTTATATTTGCAAGTTTATACTGAGCTTTTGATCATTATTGTCTATATTGTCTTGTTATTATATGATGCTGCTAATTGATCCATTTCTCATCAATATTCGTTAAAGTGTTTTCATTAAATTAGTCACAAGCTGTTTTTAGATTTTATCCAATATTATATCAGATTCAAGTTATATGATCTGATCGAAATCGTTTTATAAATCAGATAGGTATATTTGTTCTTCATAAGAGTGATTTATTTTATTTATTTTCTGGTAAGCTAATTTTTCTTATCATTCAAAATTTTTAATAAAATTTATCCTTTTATATATATATAAATGTTTTTTTTTTTTTGTAAATGTCTGGGATAAAATGAATATTTTATTAAATCAATTACAAAATTAAAAATAACTATTTCCTTGAATACAAATTTTTTTTGTTAAATACATTAATCGCTTAAATTAATATTCAACACCAAACTATACCTGACTAATAATCATAAGTATCCTTTTCTCATCAAAATGGATAACTTGATTATTTCAATTTCCATTTAATACTCCCACTAACTTTTTTGTTAACACTTCATTTCCTTGATGACCTCACATTTTAAGTTAATTTTATATTGTAATACTTAATATTTTTCCTTTTAAAATGTCAGATCAGGAATGAAAAAAAATAAATAAAATGAAATTAATTGATTGGCATGTATATAACAAAAAAAAAAAAAAAAAAAAAATTAAAAATTAATTTTTGTATAGTTAAAATTTATTTATTCTTTTTCTTATTCAAATTTCTGTTGTTTAAAAAAAAAATCTTAAGATACAAGGGAAAACCTTTTATAAATCATTTAATATTATCGGTATTTTTCAAAAATAAAAACATTAACCGATTACAAAAAATTTCTTAATCATATTGCATTTTCACAAGAAATTTATGTATATGAAATTCCTATATAGATACTTTTATAGACAAATAAATGTTTACCATAGATTAGCAATTATTGCAATTTAAAACAAACTTTCTTTGCAATTATCAAAAAAAAAAAAAAAAAAAAAAAACACATACAAAAAGCAGAAATGTTAAGAAAACAGACACTCAAAACTTAAACTCTTAAAAACAAGCAATATCTGAAGTGAATTTTTTTTTTTATTTCTTTCTTCTTAATTTTTCAAGTGGTGGATGGTGATGTACTGGAAACATCAAAAAGTCATCATCCAAAAACATCATTATTATATCCATGTCAATCAAATAATACAATATATACCTAAGTAAAACAAGAGAAAACGTTTTCAGAATTGACTAGATGAATTTGTTGTTGGTTCTTTTATTGTTGACTCACTTGACAATAATAATAATAATAGCAAAAAGAAACTCTTTCGAAATTCCCAATCAATTTCAATTTTTTTTTCTTTCATTTTCATTTTCTTATATTTATTTATTTAATTAGATATATTGAGAAAGACAACTGTATGAGCAAAGAAGAGACATAATGACGATTTGATGAAAGACTTCACTGTATATATAAAAAAAAAAAAAAAAAAAAAATCAGAAAAAGATACACATTTTTAAATGAAGACATTTTATTCAATGGGGTTCCAATAATAATTAAGAATATTTTGTGAATTTGAATGACAGAAAACGTTTTCAAAACAAAGGAAGACAAAAAAAAAAATTGAGGATATTTGCAATAAAAATAAAAGAAAAAAAAAAACTGCATGGACTTTACAAAACAAATATTTAAGTAACAATTATTCATAAAAGCATTAACAAAAAAAAAATTTATTAACTCTTCTTTCTCGAACAAGAAGTTTAAAAAGGTTAAGTTGGGAGAACAAAGAAATTTTTTTTTTTTGTTTAATTTAATTAATAAACTCTTGAAATACGGATATTTCAATTAAAAAATTACTTTTAATTTACATATTATTTATTTGATTCAAATAATTATTTTCACCATTAACTTATAATCAACAAAAATAAAAAATATTCATTTATAAAATCATTTTTATTCCTTTTCTTCTATAGCTACGACATTACATTAAATCTCTTGAGACACTATGTGTAATGGTATGATGGCTATTACAATAAAAGTTTTTCCAATTCGAAATTTTGATCATGTCTAGTTGATTAATATGAACATATAGTATAGACTCAAGTTTGAAAAATTGAAATTCTCTTAATTTAAAAAAATATTTCAGTTCTAGAAAGTAGACTTTAATAGTATAGGATATAGAATACTCTAACTGAACAACAGAATTAAATCAAATTCAAAAATTTTAAATTTAAATGAGATTGTATTTGTTGATTGTATGAAATGTATTTGAAAAAAAAAAAAAACAAATGCTACATTGAAGACATCACAATTCACATCTGTAGTGATAAAGTTTAATCAAAAATTCTTTTATTAGATTAATTTAATTTTACAATATATTTTTTTGTAATTAAATTTATCATATAAAACTGCTCTATAAATAATAAAATTTGTATTTATTTATTAATTAGTATTGTAAAATATAGTTATAATAATTTAAGAATTTGATGTTCCCTTTATAACTTCCCATGGGTAAAATTTCCCTTACACTATATATAAAAACTTCCCCTTAACATCAAATGTAACGAAATTATACAAAAATGGTTATGTTTGCAATTAAAAAAAAAGAAATACGGTACTGATTAACAATGTCTAAGTGTACAGATTTGACGTGTTAATTGAATGAATCAACCAATAATTTTTTTTTTTTTTTACATTAAAATATCATTGACAATATCCCATAACATACTATGTTATATATACAATATAATCAAATATCAAAATCAAAAAAGAAAGAAAAAATGCATTACAAAAAATCTTCCTTAGGGAATTTTATACAATGAAGAGAAAAAAAAACTCAAAGCCAGGAAAGAAAAATGGCTATTTTTTTTTTTTTTTTTTTTCTGTTTAAATCATATAAGCGCAATATGGTTTCAAATAAATTAATTCATTCTAACTTTATTTTGCCCTCTTTACATGAGAAACTCATAGTCTATCTATCATCCTAAATTTCAAACTCCAAATTTAACTATTTTTTTTTTTCCTCCTCTTTTATTAAATGCAAAAAAGTTCTTTCTCTTTCTTTTATATTTTGTTTTATTATTTAATATGAAATTCATTAAACAAAAGAATCCTTTCATATTTAATATTTATACAAATACACACAATAAAAAAAAATAAAAATTTACATATACATTTAAATGAATTTTTCGTGTTGAGTGGTTTTCGATTTCCTTTATACATATGTACGTATATTCTTTTTTTTTTATTTTTATTTTTGAAATCCTTTGTCTTCTGAGAATATTTTTAACCCTGGTCTCAAGTGTGCCTATTAGAGATATGATATTTTTTTTTTTTGCTTTTTTATAATTTTTATATTTTGTTAATTGTTTTGAATAAACCTGTCGATACTGTACATATTTACATATGGACATAATTCATACAGTGACTTATAGAATTGTTCCAATATTAACTATTTTTTCTATTGACGTTTAAAAATAAGTTTAAACATATGGTACATGTTTTTAAAAATTTTTTATTTATTTTTCGTTAAATATTTTATTGTTTGCAATTCCAAAAGCGGCATTAAGATTGTTTAAGTAAATTTAAAAAATAAAAATTTATTTGCTTCATATACAAATCTAACAGTCAGCTAACTTTAACCACCTTTTATTCTTTAAATAAATCAAGATTAATTTTAGGTGTTGGTAATTCCCCTCTTGATTTATAAAAAAAAAAAAACATAGATACTTTATTAGTTCTTTTCATTTATGTTTCGTTTAGTTTTATTGATATTTGTTTTTATATAACAAGTTTATTCTTGTCCCAATTATTATTTAGAATGTTTAGCTGAATTATTTTGAATGTGAGGTAACTGTCAACATTTTTTTCCTAACCTTCATTTTATTTGCAAGATATCAAATAAGGATGATACATCAGATTTTTACCATTCACTGTATTATTTATATATGTATATATGTACTTATATACAATATGTATATATGTAATACACATAAATAAATTTCAAGGCTAAAAATAATGTTTTTAAAAGTAATGAGTGAAAAAGAAATGTTTTAAATATGAATTTTAAAGAAAAGAGATGAATATAAAAATAAAAATCGTACAGTTTAAGGGGTAGGTATAGAAAAGTTGAATGCGACAAAACCTCTTCAATAATTTCACTCTTACTTTAAAAAAAAAAAAGAAATAAAAAAAACAGGAAAAAAAAAATTATGGCATTTTTTTTCGGATTTAACATTGATTTTTTGTTTATTTAATGTATTTGTTTTACTTTTAACTCAAAAATTCATTTTTTGAAGGGTGCATAGGATTTTCACTTGACTTTTGCATTTTAATTCATATACCTACATAGCTAAAATATTAATATTCATTCTCAATTTTGTTTCAGAATGACTTTCAATTAAATTAAAACAGGATATCACCAGTCTAATTACTTTTCTTTTTTTTTTTATGTGTTTTGTTTTGCAAAATTTTTAGATTTTTTTATAGATAATAATATATTACTATAGGGTTTTCTTAAAAATTAATTCACTTGCCTTTCACATTTATAATTTTGAATATTTATTTTTATATTTCAATTTAAAGCATCGATTTTTTGCCAAAAATATAAAGAATAATCAATAAATCAATCTATAGATTCAGTCAACTAAAATAATAAATTCGTATAATTTAGAAAGATTGTAAATGTAATTTCAAGCAAAAGTTGTTTATATCAATAGGGTAAAACAAAATGAAATTTTATGAATCATGCAAAAATAATTTGTGTTATTTTTGTATAGATAAATTTAAGTAATTGACATCGAATATTTAAAGAAACATGAAAAAAGAAAAAGAAAATTTGTTCAAAAAGTATATCAAGATAAACGGATTAATAAATACTTATTTTGATATTTGAGAAAATAAAGAAACTAATTTACATTAAACCCTTAGTCTTACTTATACTAAAAAAATAATTTAATCTCAAACCATTCAATCAAAACTTAAAAAAATATGGTTAAAACATTGGTCTAAATCTAAAACAACACTATAAAAAAAAAAAAGAGTATTTCGAATACATTGTGTGTGGTGAGAGTGTATCCACTCTGTCGAGAAAAAGATATTTAAATAACGAAACAATCAAATAAAAAATCTTTACACGGAAATAAATCAGAAAAACTGGCACGATATAACCTTCCCATATTAGAATATTGTCTTTAAAATTCATTTAATTCTTGACTTATGGTCTAAAATTTTAAATAAATTTTCTGTTTAACCTTTTTAACTCTTTAACTTTGAATTGTTGCTCTAGTCTGAACTTTGAATTATACTAAATTAACTTCAATATTAAATAAAAATATAAAAAAAAAAATCCTTTATATACTTATATAATTAAAATTATTTTTACTAAGCTAAAAAATTTTGTTTTAAAAAAAATCTTTTGTACTTCCAGAGTTGTAAAAACAAAACAAAACTGAAATTATAATATATATTATTAAATGTATTCTCTCCCCTCTTCTCTTAATAACTGCTTATTATATTTAATGAATTCAGGTGAAAATAATTTTTTTTAAAAACATCCACCACCAACGCGTCATTCACCAATTATTATTAGAGTAGGTCTATATCAAAATACTAAAAAAAAAACAAAACCATTTTGGTTTTTTGAAACCTACACATTAATAAAATCATTAACAAAAGAAAAGAGGATGAAAAAAAGAATGTAAGTCTATATATATATACCATTTCCCTTGTTTTTATTTTAAAAAAAAAATCCAAAAATTTCTTAATTCTAAATAATTACCGGTACTTCCAAAAATAAAAACTGCATATAAATCATAAGGAAATTTTTACCATTGCATTAAGCGCATGTTATTTTAAAAAGAAATGTTTAATATACAATTATGTGCAAAATAATAAATACAATCATTTTTTTTTTTTTTTGTATTTCTTAAAATTGAATATATAGCATGCGCATTTTATTTATTTTCAAATTCATTACTTAAATTTTAAATTGTAAGAATTTACAAATGACATTTTTGAAATTTAATTTCAAAGAATATTCAAGAATTTTCATGAAAAAAAAATTAATCTGCAAAATGTGTGCGGCAAAATGTGTACCGCAAAGTTTAATCAAACATTGAGCGCAACAGCAAAAACGATTTGCTTTAAATTCGACTTATTCGGATATAAAGTGATTCAATTAAAAGTAATTATGACATGCTGCAAAAATTGGAGGCTTAATACTGTCATCTACAATGCATGTTCTACATGCTCATCGAAGTGTCCAAAGTAGAGTTAAATATATGTTAAATTGTATGAAAGTGTTCACAATAACGCAATCATGGAAAAAGTTATTTAACTTTTAACTTTTTACGCTTTTATTACGCGTTTAAGTGTCAAAAAATTCAATACTATATCAAAATAAAAAATAAAGAGAAGTAATTTTTGTTAATTAAGTGAATGTAAGTCCATTTTACAAATAATTTTTTGTAAAAATGTTTTAATTTTCATGGTGGACACTCTGTTTTAAACTGCGTCAAGAGAGCGTAATGAGAGTGTTGGTTATAAGTACAGCGTTAATAATAAAAAAAATTTAACAAAATGTTATTAATAACAATAGCGACACACTATATTATTATATTCATATAGAATATACACTATTTATCTGCAATTTTGTACATCTATAAACTCTAACAAATGTATTTTTTTTAAACTTCAACATAGTTTTCTTGCTACTTTACTACTTGTTACAACCACATTACAACAAAACAATTACGTTTTATAAAAATCCAATTATTTTTGCCCAATACTGTATTTATTTATATTTTCTGTTCTAATATTATTTTCTCTTTCTGTTTTATTCTTCCCTTCATTTCTATTTCTTTTTTATACTTTTTTTTTAATTTTACTTGAATTTTATGCTTGTAACTTGTAAGGCACAAAAAACCAAACCCTCTTCCATCAAACAATCGTCATTTTTACATATAAGAATTAAAATTGTTTAACAGTATAAAAATTGTTATTTTATTTGATTCTTATTTTCGTTATTTTTTTTCCTATTTCGTTTTTGTTTTTTTTTTGGTTTTTGTTTGAACTCTATATAGAATCTTTTGGAATGAAATCCTTCTGTAACAAAAATGAATCATTATGAATCATATGTCTTATAATAATATAAATAGTATTGATCATTTGTTATACCAATGTAAATACATTTATGTTCATATACAGTATATACATTATAGGATTAAACTATTTATTTATATTTTGTATTTTTTCAAAATATTTTAATAAAAATTATTGTTTATTTTTAACGCCTTGCTTTTATACCACTACAAATAAAAGAAAATGTTATTTTAGAAAAAAAAAAAAATATCGAAATGTTGAAATAGTAAGAATTTTAAAAATGAATTCTGAAATGGTAATTCAAAAAAAAATTATTAAGTATTTAGAATTTGTCAATGAATGGGCCATTCCACACGGATAGCGTCCTCTTTCGTTATTCTTTACTTTCACCTTCGTTTCATTCCGTCTTGCCTATAAACTAAATTTGTGGTGGGGAGGGATTTTTAGGAGTAATTATTTTTAAACCAAAATTTTAGAGTTAAAAAATTTAGTCCACTAACACAAACAAAACCTTAAATAATTTAGGGTCAAAAAAATTTTTTATGCGTACATACATTTCATTCTCGTATTTATTATCTACCTCTCACAACAAATTTTGTTTTAAAATAAAAATATTTACACACACATATAAAAGTAACGAGAATCGAGAGGAACAGTGTGGAAATAAAAAAAAGATGGAAATAATCACGAAACGAAAGAGGACACTACTCGTATGGAATGGCCCAATATCCTAAAAATGTCAACATAAGTTTTTCAAATAAATTTGAGAAAAACGAAACTCTCACAAAACCCCTTTTTTTTCAAGGATATAAAGATATTAAAACATTTTTAGTAATGTTGTCAGTTTCATTAATACGGAATACGTTCAAGTATACAGATAAGAAAAAAAGGACTGATATAGTCACATGTTACAAATTCTTAAGGTTATAATTCATGTGTTCTAACAAGTAGAAGCTAAAATATTTCACAAAATCGAAAAAATATAGGTAGAAGTGTGAATAAAATATTCTAAGCCAAAAGATTAAAAGATTTTGGCTCGTTTTTTAAATCTCATTTTATTAATAACAAATGTTTTTTTTTTCACATTGACAAGTATGTCAAAGCAAGTTTTCTAAACAAAGAACACAGTATAAATTGTTTCTTACGTATATTTTTAAATATATACAATTTAAATACATAGTTTCTTTTTTATTTTCAGAACATGAACCAGCTTGTTGATATAACAAATAATGGTAACCATTTTTAATATACGTATTTATACCAGGTGAAATAAAAAAAAAAATTACTATGACTGCAACTGCAATTTTCTAACGTTGGTTACACGGTAATTATTGAGGGTTGAAAAATTGAAAATAACAACATTGGAAACAAACAACTGACATATAACTAAATTTTATTTTATTTTTTTTTTTTTTTTTTAGAAGAGGTCAAATGACAATAAAAATAAATTAAAAATAAAATAAAAAGTAATTCATATTTTTAATGTATTAAAATTATAAGTAAATTATTAATACATATATGCAAATATATATGCATATATATATATATATATATATGCATTTTATTATGTATATAATATAAAATGTATATTTTAAATATACATATATAGATTAAATACCTTCTTTACGTAGACATGCAGTATTTATTTAGATATTTGTATACAAAAAAAAATAGGGTGAATTACAAAATGCACACGCGACCAAAAACTACACATATGCATGCATATTATATTATTTTCATTTATATTTGATTCTTTGATTCATTTTATTTGATTAAAATCGATAGATGATATAATGGATTTCGGTTAAACATCTAAAAAAACTTATCAAAGTTGTATTTTTTTTTTAATTATTTTTAAATTATTTTTTGTTTATATTTTTCATATTTTTACTTTAAAAACGAAGTTTTATTGATTTTTAACTCAATGAAATTCAAAATTTTTAAAACAGTCAACATAAATTTGATTTTCAAGTGTCTATTTATACATAGAAGGTTTCTTAAGAAATTTCAAGAGCTGGAAAATAATTCTTACGTTAAACTGAACTAAGGATCAAAATTACGAAATTAAAATTAATATTTTTTATATAAATTTTAATGGACTTTTCTAAGGATTAAAAATAAATTTATTTTATATGATAGATTTCAATGGAGTATTCAATGGAGTTATATTCATGGAGTTATATTCATTGATATACCGATATTCAAACTACAACCTTAAACATAATAGTTAGATGAATTTGCTAAATTTAGAGTGTTTTTGATGTGATTTTAAGATTTACAATTAAAAAACCATGTACCTACGTGGATTTTACTAAATAAATCAAAAAAAGGAGATCTATACTAAAAACTCCAAAAGATATGAAAAAAGTAAGTTATGGCCTAACAATGACCTGGGGCCTCGGTGGCCTGGTGAGTAAGAGCGTATAAAATACGCTGTAAAACACCGAGAGAGTGTGGGTTCGAATCCCACAGACGTCGTAAAAGTTATTACCTCTTATGACATTTACTGAAAAGGAAATGCTGTGTAGTTTCCTGTTCATGTTTATGTGGCAGAGAAATGTACTAAAAAAAAAATAACAACGACTTATAAATTTCACAATCTAAATAGAAAATTTTCAATTCAAAAGTATGTATACTTACACCATCTATCTGTATGTACGTATATGCATTTTTTTATTCATATTAAGAAACACTCAATTAAAAATCTATTTGGTTAAAAGTTTTTCATTAATTATTTTAAAATCAAATAAAAGACAACAAAAATAAAATAAAACGACAATAATAAATTAAAAAAAAAACAATTGCAATTACATATTAGTTATATACATTAAAATCAATTTTCATATTATGTTATAAAGAAAAAAATCTGTGTTTAAACACCTGTGAAAAGATTTGTTTTTTTTATCAAAGAAATAGACAAAAAAAAAATAATGGTGTTTTCCTCAACAAATTGATTTTTGTTAGAAATGTTTTCTATTTATACTTTTAATAACAGTTTGTAATTATGTACATAGCAATATACATAGATATAAGTCTTCCTTTGACAAGTAACCCTTGTAAATTAATTATATAGTATGTATGTATATTTGATGAAGTTTTTTTTTTCTGAATCAAATTAAATACATAATAATTTTATTTTAATATAAAATTTCTATTGTCTTTTAACAGATGTTTAATAATACATTATTCTTTAAATATTATGTATTTTTGTTTGTGAATGAATGATAGTTAGTATACATATAAATAGGCAGTATGTATATATAAGAGTTTATATATGTATGAGGATAAAATTTACATAATTAAAGTATTTATTATTTTGTTTTAGAAGAATATGAAGTTTATCATCAATAAATTCTTATATAGGTCTTCCCTATCGGTGTTTTAAAGCAAAATCGGGGTTCCAATAGTTTGTTTGAGTTTTAAGTTGTTTTGTTGTTAAAATATGCATTTAAAAAAAATAATTAGGAGGGATTTTATAGTTGGTTAAAAAAAAATGTTATTCCCTTTTTCTAGAATATTTATATATAAATATATATATATGTGAAATTCTTAATTAAGAGGGATTTTAGAGTTGTATTCAAAATCAAAGTTTCAATAATTTGCTTAGCGGGGATTTGGGGACGGCAGCCACTACAATATTAATTTTTTTGATGTTATAATATCTATAAAAAAAAATAATTAGATAGTATTTTAGAGTTAGTTTTAATAGATTTTCTTTTAAAGAAATTTTAATTTAATGAGATATAACGCCATATGGCTTTACAACACATAGTGAGTCATAAAGCCATATTCCCAATTTTCTCAATCTGGCTTTATGACTCAATTGAATGGGTTTATTGAGAATATTGGAGACTCATTTGAATGTGTTATAAAGTCATATTTGTGAAATATGGCAAATATGGCTTTATGACATACCATCGTGATTTACTAATTTTCTTTTTATAGTTGGTTCTTTATTATTTACTTAATCAAATTTTATTTTAATGACAACTTAAGAAATTTTAATATTTAATATTTTTACATAAAAATCTTTCATCTTTTATTGTTCCATATAAGACAATAATATTGTATTTCTCTATTTTCATTACATTTAATATAATAAAAACTTCCAAATTGTTTTTTAAATAATTGCTTTACTACTGCGACCAAAAATTCCTAAATATTCTTTTATTATCCGTAAAGTTTAGATATAATAATTATTATCTTTAATCAAATACATATTTAAAACCTATTCTTTGTCATAAAAATGAATAGTTTTGATCCTACACTTATTAGTAAACAATATAGAAGAGTTCATACCAGTAGGAAAAGTATTTAAAAAAAAAAAAAAAAAAAAAGAAAGTACGCTAAAAAAATTAAAATTATTTTAAACATGTCAAATATGCTAAATTTTCAATAACTTTTGACAATTTAATTAACTTTAAACGCCTCCATACCTATTTCTTCTTTTTAATAGTTAACTTTTATAAATTTCCTTATAAAGTTTAAATAAAAAAAAAAAAATAAATAAAACAAAAAAAAGGGATACCGGTTAATTTCATATTAAAAATTCATATATACTTACTTATGTATACAGATGAAATAACATGCGCACAATCAAGCGACAATTTTCAAATTCATAAATCATTTTACCTTAAACATAAGTTAAATTTTCATCTTTGATTACATTTTATTTTATATTTAATTTTTTTTTTCGCATTTATCCATCCAGACATTTAAGGTATCCTACACTCCTCTTTATATTGTTGTCTATTTTTTGTTATTATTTTTGTTTTTTTTATTTGAAATTTATATATAATTAAATCAACCAACATCACATCATAGCAGAAGCAAAATAAAAATAAAAAAGTGAAGAGAATTGAAGTTCAACCTCTGCATTTTTTGGATTAAAAAATTGCATTGCCATTGTCGGCAGTTTTATTCAAACAATGATTCCATATATAATCTTATTCATGTCTCTGTTTATAATTAAAGAAAAATTTCCAACTAATAACTTCTAAAACTCTTAAATCAAATCAAAGTATAATCATGTTATGGATAATGGATAATATTTATAAAAACAAAATAAAAAATAAAAAAATTATTATTACATTTTAGGTTTGACGCCATTCATTATTATACATTTGAGTTCTGCTTTTATCATTTTTTTTCTGGTAGAATAAAATTATCTTCTATACTTATTCAAAAAATAATTGTTTTTATTTTAAACCAATCCCTATACATATATATATACACAGATTCATGATATTCAATATGATTAAACATGATATACGAGTATTAACTTCCTTGATCAGTTATATATCATTAATAATTTGTTATTGTTTAAAATTGTGAAATTTTTAATTTAAGTGTTTTTTTTTAAATTATTAACTTATCATCTTTAAATTATCAAAATTTGCAAAAAAAAATTTTAATTTTGATTTAATGAAAAACCGTTTAGAAATTCTTTTTAGACTCTTCTTTTTATAAAAACTCGACATATGTAAAGTAGCATAATAAACTTTTTTAGACTCTATATATGGCATATTTTTTTGGTCTGATTTATACAAAAGTTCATAATTTGGCCAAGATCTCTTTCATAATAAAGTAAATCCAAAACTTTATAATATTGGGCGCTTCAAATCCCATTAAACCTTATATTCTTTCATATTTCTTGCCTACATAAATAATTAAGTTATTGCACGCACTTACATGGTTGTAAACATCAGCAATTGTACGTGTGTGCCATTTACAATGTTATTTTTTCTTTGTTTCTGATATATTTCAATAATAATCGACCTCTTCAGAATTTTACAATCAAAAAAAAAAAAAAACCATTATTGCACTTTAGGGTTAATTTTACACTTTTTTTTATAAGAATTAATTGCAAAAAAAATAAAGCAATTGTTTAATATATTTTATTTTGCCTGATTCTTTTTTAAGTTAATAAATCCATTACACAATAATAACAAAAAAAAAAAAAAAAAAGAGAATAAGATTAACTTCAATCAAATTAGATATAAAATAAATCATAGATTCAATATAGGTACAATTGAAATAATAGTCCCAGTCAGTAAATTATAATGCGTCGACGCTTATCTCTTAGTTTGCTTGATTCGATTGAATGCATTTTATTGTTTTATTTTATTTATTTTTTTTCTGATTTTTCAGTTTGGATCACATTAATCTAATTCAATCCAATTGAATTGAATCAAAAAAAAAAAATAAAAAGAAAAATACATTGCTAATAAAATATTGTTATTCACAGTTTAATTGGATAGATGGATGGTTCATTTGATTACTAAACTGATGAATGAATAAATTCTAAAATATAAATGTATTAAGTATTCTAAGGTGTGTTTACATCTTATATCTATAGAAAACGGTATGACTATTAAAGTTATTAATAAAATGCAAGATTTATATCATTGAAAAATAGAAAATGAAGATGATCAATTTTTTTAGCTAGCTAGTGAAAGATAAAAAGAGAGATGCCAAATAATAAATTAAACAATTTTAAAAAGACAAAAGAACATATACTTATATGTAATTTTTTTTTTTTTTTAAGTTTTAGTTATGATGCATACCTAGAAGTATATAATATAAGTAAGTAAATATTTTATTCGTTATACATAGAGAAGAACAAAAGGAAAATTTTTTTGTTTTACTACTTATAGATTAAATATAATTTAATCTTGTAATACTATAGATTGTAAAAACCTTGTTTTGGTTATAATAATAATAAATAAATAAATCATTGTAAAAATCATTATTATAAAGATCATATTTGGACATATTCTATGAATTTTAGAAAAAATAAAAATGATATAGGTATAAGAAATACATACCTACTCATTATTTAAAAAAAAAAAAGTTTTTACAAAAGATATTGAGTTCACAAAAATCATTCAAACATAAAAAAAATAATTAAAAACAGCTTTCGATACTATTGCTACTTATTTTTGAATTAACGGGTTAAAATTAATGACATTTTTTTTAAATTTTTTTTTTTTTAGTGTCCTTCTCTGCCACATAAATGTAACAAGGAAATTACACAGCCTTTCCTTTTCAAACGTGACTGTAAATGTCGTAGTGGGGAAATATTCTTATGACACGATTTTATACGCTCTTACTCCCTAGGCCACCGAGGCCCCTTTTTTAAAATAAGAATAATTTTAAAACATTCATATAAAAACTAATAATTTTTACACTGTTTAAGAAGTCATACACATTACACCTTAAATAGTTAATTATTGTATTGTATGGCAAAATTGTTAGAAAATATGATTGTATCAAAACTTAAAATGGTGATATCTTTAAAACTTTTACGATTACACCTAAGCTTCTCGAGCAATTTTTTGCTTGACTTCATCTCTGTGAAATATTCTTTTTTATGACCATCCATAGTTCAATCACTATTTCTCAGAGTAAATATTAAAAAATTAAAACTTTAATTAATATTAATTTGTTATCAGCAAGAATTCTATATCTCAGATTAATCATAAAAGGTGCTAAAAGTTTGCTGAAACATGTTGTGATAAAGAAAACAGTTTAATTTTTCATAGTTTCAGACATAAAAACATACTTTTCATTTTATTACTCTTACTCTTACTACATAAATATTCATCAAGATATTTCACCTTTCGATAACTACCAAATGTTTTTTTTTTTATTTAATATTTATTTAAAATATTTAAATTTTCATTGAAAATAATATAAACAACAAATGAAAGAAAAATAATACTCTTCAAAAAAAAAAAAGGAAAAAAATCAATTCATTTAAATACGATAAAATTCGATAAAAAAAAATGAACATATTTTTCATTTTGATGGTTAAATTTTGCAACTTTTAATTTGCACAGTTTGCATATACAAAATTGCGTATATTAATTAATACTTACTATAAAAACAAAATTTATTTGATTAAGACAACACCATATTATATTTCATATTAATATACAGACTACAGAGTCACTTAAGTGTCAAAGAGATTGTAAATACATAATATGTAATATAATTCTTATAAAATGGTAAAACAAAAAGTGAAACAATCAAAAATTTCGTATTCTAAATTATAAAAAATAATTAGAATACGAATAATTAAAATGAAATACATATATAATATTATATAATATGTACCTTTACTGATATTCAAATAAAACTATTAATGAATCTCATTTTAAATTATGTACCTATTTCCTTATTCTCTGCTTAAGAGATCCTTATTTCCTTATTTTTCTATTTTTCATTTTAAATTTTTTATTGTAGTAGATAGGTACCTAACTTATATTTTATATACCTTCTTACCTTATTTCCATATTAAACTAACTTAGATTGAGAATTAACTTAGATTGAGAACTTTTTAATACTTAATTTCAGAATTTCAAAAAAGTAGGGTATTTTAATATTATATGGGAGAATTATAGTTTGAACAGTGTAAAAAACATAATTGTACATCGTCGTCGTCATCGAGTCGAATAAAGAGTTCTTTATTATAAATTCATTTGAAACCGAAATTGCAAAAGGCAATGTTAAAAGTGACCTAATATACCTGCCTATTCTATTTAAATTTTATTCGACATTTTAAAACTAAAAAAAAAAAAATTTTGTTACGACTTATGTATTAAATTGGATAACATTCTTCTTACATCAAATCAAACAATTTTTTTTCATTTCAGTTCTTCAGTTTCATATCTTTCAATTTAAAAATGTATAGGTAAGTACGTATTTGTCGATATCTTTCTTTTCTTCCTGATATGAACCGAAACATTTTTGAATTTTTCATTTATCCTATAGACCGGTATTGTTTTTTTTTAAAGATATGACTAATATTTTTTTTTTTGTTTATTTGTTTATTTCCGGTTTTATTGTGTTTTCTGTTTATTTATTTTTTAATTTTAAATAATACTTAAAGTATATTTTTGAGTTCTAATAATATTTTCATAAATTATACATATTTTATAGCTGTAGTTGCACAATATTATAAAAATTTAATTGAACACTTTACATTTTATAGCTATGTTTGTATGTATGTAGATACCTTTAGAACTTAAGATACCTTTAGAACTTACGTCGATTCCTGTTACAAACTTAAAGCTATTTAAATAAATCGGAAACCTGTAACATTGAAGAAATAACGATAAGGGTATCGAATTTAAAACAAATTTCTATTTGAAAATAATAAAATATACTTTAAATACATACATTATATACCTACTTTAGTTTTAATATAATATATAAATAAGTTAATTTTCAATTCTCGAATAATCTTTAATAAATAATGAATTCTTTATTTATTTAAAATTTTTGTTTGTTTCTTTTTCTTTTTTTTCTTTTCATGATAATTGAATTTTATAGGTATATATATTTAATTTTATATATATATATACATACAATCAACACTATTTTTTTTTTTTTTCTTTTTTCCTATTAATATAAATTTAAACATCTGCATATAGCTAGATCTTTTTAAGAACTCATTAAAAATTCAGCGATATGTTTATAATATTTTACTGAAATTATCATAATTAAGAAATGAAAAATAAATTTGCTGTGAAAAATGAGATTTAAAAATTAAATAAATAAAAGAAATAAAAATTAAGAAAACAAAAACAAATTTGGACAAATTATAAACGGTTATTAATTATTTTTTAAGAAAATCAATAGATTCTACATATTTATTTCTTTCTATTTTTTTGTTAAAAATTTGCTAGATTACATATACATATTTAAAACTGAAGACGAAATTTAATTACTTATTTTTTGAAATAATTTGAAGTTTGTTTATAATGAAGCTGGGTAAAATAAAAAAAAATAAGATACAGTTCTTTTATTTTTAACTACATATTCATATAGTGTTATTATACCTAACTGTTGGTTATTTTTTTAAAACTTTTTATTTTACTTTTTAGTTATCAATAGATTTAAAATATTCTCCTTTTAACAGATGTTTTTTCTTACAAATAAATTAATTTTTTTCAATCCTTGTGTTGATGATACATTAAATAATTTTAAACTTAATAGTTAAATCAAATTATATGCCGCAATTAATATTTGATAACCAATTTAAGGTGGTTTCATAACTATTAACTATTGAATAACATTAAAATCTCAAGAATTTTTTCTTAAATAAAAAAATATTTATAATTGCAAAAGATCTCATTTTGAAAATAAAATAAAATCAAAATGGATTCAATTAATTTTCTGGTTAGATATAGGTATATCCTTTCTAATAAGACCAAATTCTGTTTTAACTGTTTCTTTAAAGGATTGTGAAATAATAATTTAATTCCAATATAAAAATTATATACTTATATTATTTTCATATCTAAAATTACTAAATATAAGATTCTAGTAAAAAAAAAATATCAAGAAATATGTTATTAAAACTTACTTGCTAGATGGTTTTGCATTATCTCCCAATCCGCTGAAAATGTTTGTTGAAGACATGTTTATTTTTGTTTTATTTTAAAAATAATCCGCCAAAAAAATATTATTATTTGAAAAGTTTAAAATAAGTTTGCTCAGTTTTATTTTTTGCACAAATTTATTTGCGAATAATAAGAAAAATTGAATGATCAATTATTAACACACGAGGATCAATTAAAAAAATGTCCTTTTTTCAAATTAATTTTAATTTCCTATATTCTTTTTTTTTTATTGTACACGAACACGAAATGTCCCTTTCTGTTTAAAATTAATCAAAATCAAATTTGTTTTTACAAAATCGAAATTAAGAAAACCGATTTGAAAACGACAAGTAAAAATTAAAAAATAGATTATTTTTTTTTATTTTAATCAAAGGATAAAATAAAAACTTGTTTTTTAAAAACAGATCTTTAACACAAAAAAAACTGACAATAAACACACCGCTTCGAATGATTGATACACAACGATTGATAAATTTAAAAATTCCGCCTGTTTAAAGAAATTATTTTATTGGAATAACTGCAAACTATTAATTTTTTACTCATCTCTTTCAAACGTCGACACAATATATTTGAAAGAAAGAATAAGTTATAGTTTTATTTAAATGGAAAAATGGAATTTAGTTTTTGGAAAAAAAAGTTTTAGTTCTATATTGGAAAAAAAAATACTGCAAAGAATATTCTGAAAAGAAAATGAAAAATATGTGGTTCGTACTAATTTTTATCAATTCTATTTTATTGAATTTTAGAATAATTTAAAAATATGTATGTATTAATAATTAATATTAACTAATAAAATTTACAATGTTCCATTTTATTTCCCCAATTATTTATTGTACTAAACACATTATTATTATTTTAATTTTGGAGTGTTATTTTTTTTTTTTATACAGTATCAAATTATATTATATTTGATTTGTTTAATACAAATAATAATATGCAATTTTCTGAACGCTTTTATTTTCCAATATAAACTTTCTACTTTTTGCTTTATTTTGCTAATTGTTACCATGTTGTAACAGTTGCAGTAGCGATATTTTATATTCTGGTTTTTTTATGGAAGACTAAAAAATACTATGCTCGTTTAAAAAAGAATTACATAAAGCAAAATAGTAATAATTGTAGGAGGATTCATTGTTACCTTAAAGTTCCACTATCAATTCAATGTTTCCATATCTATTTCCTATCCTTTCCTATCTCTACTCCCTAGTATACTGCGTTCACAGGTAATGGTTATCGCAGGTAAAATTTATTAAATTTTGTTAACTAGGTTAACTAGAATTTCTTAGGAATAGTCAGCTGTTAAATATGCCAAGGAGTGAAACTGGGAAGTGTTTCCAAAGTCTGGTACTAGCTGCTACCACAATTTAGGACCAATTAAAAATCTACGCACTTTCAAAAACACGCACTAAAACATATAAAAAAACAAAATAATGCAATAAAAGCTACGCAAAGTAGTAAAATCTAATAACGCCATCTTTATACTGTCAAACACCATCCAAACACCAATTGTCAAATCAGATACAGAAAAAAATACATAGTACACATTTACAGCGCAAAAAATCTCAACTCCGGTTAATTAAAACTGAAAAAGATGCCATTATTTAATTCATTGTAATTTTATATTGTGAATAAAAAAAAATTGTGAATATATAAATAATTAAATAAAAATAACTAAATTTGCAAAAATATATATATATATATATATATTTTCAATGTTTATATACGCTATAAATTCCTATCTTAAGACAAAAAAATGATAATAATATAAATATGAACATAAATTATAAAATTTGATGGATTTACAATGCACGATCTCATGACGCTCTTTTACAGATCCAAGTGTCAAAGTAGGGTTAAATCACTTAAATGTATTAAATTGTACTAAAGTGTCCACAATAAACGTTGTTATGACACACAGTCATCAAAAAACTTCTTCAACTTTGAACTTTTTCGCTTTTTTTAAGCATTGAAGTGTCAAATAATTGAATAGTTATCAAATTAAAAAATAAGGAGAAAAAATAATAATAAATTATGTTTTCATTGTGGATGTGGATACTCTACCGTAGGCTGCGTTAAAAGAGCGTAACGAGAGCGTTGATGGTAGATTGTAGATTAGTATATTTTTTAAGTTCTTAAATTTTTGACATTTTGTATTTACCTTCCAATTAGCACTGCAAATATTTAATGAGCGGTAGCACTTTTCATGGACTGGTTTACTTCTCTTTGGACTGGATTAAGAAACGTAACAAAAAGAAAATTAAAAAAATAAAAACGAAAACGTCAAAGAAGCTTGGGTTTTGGAAATTTTGGATAACATTTTAGAAGTTTTTTCTAATTAAATAAAAACAAAGTCTATAATTATAAAATTTAAGATATGTTTATAATAGACATTTTAATATTTAATATATTTTGAATAAAATATTTAAAAAATGTTAAATCAAATATCTGCAGAAGCTTTATATTCAGCAACTTTTGTAGAAAATTATATGGACTGTGTTGAAAACCTTCCGGATGATGCACAAAGGCATTTATCTAGAATTCGTGATATCGATGTTCAAGTACGAAGTAAGTGGTATATAAAATTAATAAATTTAATGTAATTTTATAAATAGAAGAAAATTTGTAAAATTACATGAATCCAATATAACCTCAATTGTTTTTGTGTACAAAAATTTTCTAATAAGTATTTTTTTCTTTTTGTAAAATATAAAGATTATTTACGCGACGTTGAAAATTATTACGACCAATGGGTAAAATTGCTTAATTCAACAAATGAAACTGAAATACAAAAACGTAACAAATTAATGGCTAAAATTCAAAAAGCGTATATTAACGCCCAGGAATTGGGTGATGAAAAGATGCAAACAGTAAATCAATTACAAGAACTTATTGATCAGAAAACAAGACAAGTCGATTTAGATTATAAAAATTTGGATTATGGAAAAGAAGATCAAATAATGGATACTAGTCCTATTGGAATCGGAACTGGTGGTATTGGTACCAGCAGTAGTGTAACAAATACAAATAGTCAAAGTGCTAATAATAATAATGTACAAAAAACACCAAGACCACATAGTCCTGTATCAACGCAATTATTGCAACAGACTACCGTTAAAGTTGAACCAAGTCAACAAAGTACTAATTTCACAGTTACTCAAACTATAGCCACTGTTTCTAGCATAAATACAACACCTGCTCAACGGGTTATTACACCCACCATTTCAGAAAAAGGTAATAATAATGGTAATGGTGGTAATGGTAACAATAATAATATTACTGAACAACGTACCACAAGTAAACGATCTCGTAGACCTAGAAATGAAAATAATACAAATGCTAATGAAATGGGTGGAAATGAATCAAATAATTCTGCAAATGAAAGTGGTAATAATCGTAATTCAACGCTATCAAATTCTATAAGTGGTGGTGGAAATTCTGCAGCCAATAATACTGGAAATAATTCAAATACTGGTAATTCTAAAAAATCTAGTGGTCAAGGTGGTGCTGGCGGTAAGAAAAAGAAACGTAAGGCACGCGGCCAAAACAATCAAAATCAAAGAGATCAAAGAGACGAAACACCACCACCTGATCCAATTGATCCAGATGAACCAACATACTGTTTATGTGATCAGGTATTTAAAAAAAGAATTTTGGGTTTAAATTGTGTATTAAATATTTTTTTCTCTTAAAGATATCATTTGGTGAAATGATTTTATGTGATAATGATTTGTGTCCCATCGAATGGTTCCATTTCTCTTGTGTATCACTTATGTCAAAACCAAAAGGAAAATGGTTTTGTCCTAATTGTCGTGGTGATCGTCCAAATGTTATGAAACCTAAAGCTCAATTTTTAAAGGAGTTGGAACGTTATAATAAGGAAAAAGAAGAAAAAACTTAAAGTTTATTTTGTTTTTAAATTCAAACATATTTTTAATCTTCAGACTAAAAGAATCTTAATTTTAATTTAAACAATGTCATATTGCAAAAAATGTTTATTTAAGTTGATAATAAAAATATATTTTTGTTGTCTGTAAAAAAAATTTGTATATTTAATATAAGAATATTTTGTGCTTTTTGAATTTTAAATTAAAAAACTTCCGAAATTTATATTTTTCAATATAAAAATTTTCTTATTCTTTAAAAAATAAATGTAATTTTTTAAAAATTTAAAATGTTGTTTAAATTTAATAAAACTGCAATTTTATTATAAGATTATGATGATTTTATTTAATTAGAAAATACCATAAAAGGAAGGCAACTTGCAACAAAAATTAGTTTTTTTAAATTAAAGAAAAGTTAAATTAAAAAGAACAAAAAATACATGAGATGTGTTTGTTTAATATACGAAAATGCATACTCTAATGAGTTTTCTGTGTACGTTAAATATTAATTAAAAAGGAGACAATATTTTCCTTTTTCCAAATACACTCTTAAAAACTGATTTATTCATGTTGCTCAGCTGCAGCCATTTGACTTGGTGCTGGTGCTTCATTGTTGCCATCCTTCTTTTTAGATCCAGAAACAATATCATCAATTCTCAATAATAAAATAGCGGTTTCAACAGCAGTTTTGTAAACTTGTAATTTAACTGATAGAGGTTCCCAAATACCACGTATGTTCATATCAACTATTTCACCTGATTCACCATCAATACCCCAAGCACATACGGAATCACCTGAATGTGATGCATGCTTAGCTCTAAGCTGGGTTAATGATCTGATTGTATTAGCTCCACAGTTCTGAGCTAATGTTCTTGGAATAATTTCTAATGCTTGAGCTACAGCACTATATGGTCCTTTGACTTGTTTTCTGGTTAAAACTTGTGATACAGCCATTTCTATAGCGCCACCACCCGGTACTAATCTAGGCTCTAAGATTAAATTACGAGCAACATGTAAAGCATCTTGCAAATTACGTTCAGTTTCATTGAGAATATCTTTTGATGGACCACGCAACAAAATTGTACAAGCTTTTGGATCCTTACATTTAGTGACAAAAGTAAAATACTCATCACCAATTTTCTTTATTTCAAAGAGACCTGCTCCAGTTCCAATATCTCTTTCGGTCAATTCGTCTGTACGATTAACTATTGTTGCATTACATGCTCTAGCAATTCTCAAGTTATCGGTTTTTCGTAAGCGACGAATTGCGGTAATACCAGCTTTTACTAAAAAGTGCTGAGCTAAATCTGATACACCCTTTTCGGTAAAGACAACATCTGGTTTAAGTGCAATAATATCGGCACAAATTCTTTCAACATGTTCTTCTTCAATTTGAAGCATTCTACTAAAATCTTGTTCACCAACAATTTCTACATTAGTTTGACTTTCACCTAAAATGTTTATAACATTATTAAATTTTCTTACGATTGATAAAAAATAAAATATTTACCCTTCTTGTATTCTAATGGACAATCCAATAAAATAATTCTGGGATTTTCAATATAACGACGCATTTTTGGATGTGTTACATCCTTATTAATCATAACTCCATTTAAAACACATGATTCACTAATAGATCCTCCAGGAATTTTTTCAACTTTCGCATACCGTTTGATGTCTACATCAATTTTCCCATTCTCATTCATTGTTACCATACTGACGGCATCTAAAGCGATGTTAACAGCCATGTCTGACCATTTATTAATGAATTTTGTTCCAATACACGACTTTATAACTTTAGCCATTTCCGCTTTATTATTTTTATCCAGTTGAATTGAGAGATCAGAATGTAAATGTTGAATTATATCTTCAAGCGCCTCTCTGTATGCTCGAATTATCATTGTTGGATGCCATTGTTGTTGTAAAAATTGTTCAGCAACAGCAAGCATTTCTCCAGCTAAAACTATTACTGATGTTGTACCATCTCCAACTTCCTCATCTTGTGTTCTTGCAATTTCAATCATACTTTTTGCAGCTGGATGTTGAACAGTAATTTCACGAAGAATTGCATTACCATCATTTGTCATTACAACACCACCCATTGGATCCATCAACATTTTCAACATTGCTTGAGGTCCCAGACATGTTCTTACTACATCAGCTATAGCCTAAAATTATATTTTTAAATTGCATCAAAATTTGAGAAATTGCAAACAAAACGTTTAACACATTATATAAAAAATAATTATTTTATGTACCAGATAGATACACATAAAAAAATTATGAAAAAAATATAATATGAAAATCATTTTTATATGAGTCACTTAATCAAATTAAAAAAAAATTCTTACCTTTCCTGCATTAATATTTTCCAGCTGTACCTTTTTACCAGAATTTCTTTTTGTATTTTGGCCTAAAATATAAAATAACTATTAAAAATTTTGCATATCAACAAAAATATTTGATTACTTAAAACTAAAATCGGCTGAGCTCCACCAAACATTTTGTTATTTTAAAATATTTTTTGTTCAAAATATAAATTCTTTCTGGAAACTCGTGCTAATACAGAACAAATTTAAAAGCCAGGTTAGATTACTATTCAGATGCTATTGCTATTAACTATTCAATTATTCAGCTGTCAGTAATTGACAACTGAAGAGCTTAGAATATAGTTGACTCTTTCTCACAATTATGTTTTTTTCCTAAATTAGTAGTGTTACCAATGTTGCCCAAAAGAATTTTTTATTTTTCCAGAATGGGTTTTATGACTTTTAATAATTAACTAAAAACAAATAAATTAAACTGAACTTCATAATGGATTAAATTTTACAATTATTTACTTATGATATTTTACATAGGAGAAAAAACAGAGATTAATTTTTTATCAATAAACAATTTTGCCGTAAAGACAAATAGTAATTGATTTTTTTGAAAATTAATTGAAATTTCAATGTGAATAATTTTTCAACCAATAGATATTTGCTTAGTACAAATTCGGAGTTCTGACGTCATAAAGTATCGTTACATACGTTATCTTATTCGAAAATCGAATTCCTGTGCTTTTATCGAAAGTAAAGTATAGTCTCAAAATTTTGTTCAAATTGAACTACATACATACATATGTATGTATAAAACCATAAACTACATAAACTTTTTTGTGTCTGTCAATATGTTAAATTTATGAGGCCAGGTGACCAGAACCATAGCTTTTCACTAAAGCGTAACATACATTAGTTTTTAAATTTAAAACTAAGGTAATAAACAAGCAATTATTAAAATTTTAAATAATATAAAACTTTTTTTGTTAACCAATTACATAAGAATGTACATACCTATATTTAAAAATAAAGGGAAAACAAAAACTTAGTTTAGGTACCCATCATTAAAAGTTGATAGTAAAATGGACAACCAACAACCAACAATAAGTAAATTCACTTTTTCTTCTATACATACATATTTTGAATATTTGTGCTTAAGCTTTTATCTTTTGCTAAATACTTTAAAACGATACAATCCTGCAAAATCGTTATAAAATTAAATTAAGAAATTAAATACAATACATACATATGTGTACTCTTTAACTGTTTACCCGTTAGTTAAAAGTGTTGTAGATACTAAATGCTTGTTTTTTTATTAACGCAACATACCAAACACAGTTTAACTACGGGGTTTGAAGTCAGCAAATCACACGCTGGTCTTTTTGATCAATAACATTATTGGCAGTCATTTATGAAATCGTTGTTTTAGACAGTAACAGCATTTTTATTAATAGAAGGAAGAGTTATTTTGTTTCCCCCTTTCTGGAAGCAAACTAATTGACAAGCAGTAATAACTGAAGGCAACGTCCCTAGAATATTACAAAATATTTGCTATTTAGTTTAAACAAAAGTTTAATATCGAAAATTTAAAATAAAAAGATAAGAATTATATAAGTATGTTATGTAGGTACAAAATTAAATTAAAAAAAAATTAAAATAAATTAATTAAGCAACAAAAAAAAAAATTGATTATTTTGTTATAATGAAAACCAAATTTTTTTTTTTAATACATATTAACAATTTTTACCGCAAATCTTAAAAAATATTCGATTTTATTAAATTTTATATTTGACAAGGGCTATTTAATGAAATTATTTTTGGAAACATATAACATATATAACATATTGGAAGCATATAATACATACATAAAATCCATATACAAACCAAATATGTATAGATTCAACATAATTTTATTTTCCCAATTTATTTATTAATTACAAAAGTTTTGCAATTCGTATTTAATTTTTTCACAATTTTTAATATCTTGGTCAATAATTAATTTTTTATATTTAAGAATTGATTTAGTATGAATTTGTTTTATGGCTAGAAATAAAATTTTTCGTTGAATTAAGATTTCTTGGTAATGTTTCTTAACATCTCGAACCATCTCTGCATCATGAAGTTTACTTTTTTGAAAACAAGAGTTTAAAGAAGATCTGAAGTAAAAAAAAACAATTAGGTAATTAGATTTTAGTTATCTAAAATATCAGTAATTTGAATGTTAACATACATAGATTCCAACCATTTTTCCATGTGGTTTCTGTATCTTTCTAAAATTTCACAATGAATTCTGTGTGCTTCTGTGAGTTTATTTTCTGAAACAATACTGAAAAAACTTTACAAATTTATTAATAAATAAATAAAAACTTACCATTGAGCAATGTTAATTTCATTACACAAACATTCCAATTTATCTATAAAATTTCTATGAGTAAGTAGTTGAATATTTAAATCTTTATGAAAATCCCCAATAACTTTAAACAAAATTTTATGAGACGTTTTATCATTTAACAACTTCGCAACTTTATCATCCATGATTGCATTGCACATGATTGCAATTTGCAGTGCAGTAATAAAATTGATGGCAGATGTTCAGTTCACCACAGATGACACTATGACAGCCGTTCATGTTGCAAATGTGAATGAACCCATCCAGACGAGTCGTTTTGAATCGGATTCATAATGACGTTTTTTTCACACGTTTCATGTTCAAATTGGATTCACTTTTATATGTGTGTGTAAATATTTTATTTAAAAAAATTTTTTAGTGAATATAAATCATATATAAATAGATATAAATAGATACATAGATAAAATTTTTCTGACCCTCATAAAAATTTTTGTGTATTTTTTTCTGTGTTAATGGGATTCACTCATAGATATATTACTAATAGATAGGCAGTAAATAAAATATTTTCAGCCAATTTTGAGAAACAGCTGAGAGAACCGTGCGTATGTATTGCTTTAGTTTCCACAGAAATAGGTTCCTAAAAGGTGAAATAAATTCATTTTTAATTTTTTTAAGGACTATATCACTAATTTTGTTATTTTACAAGTAGCTAAAATTTTGAATAACCTAAATTAAATTAAATTTTAATTTTAAAAACAAAATATATCAATTATTAAGTAATATAAAAACTTAAAATCTCTGAATGAAACTTGCTTGAAAAACTGCTTTAATAAATATAAACAGCTGAGTGAACGAAATGTATACATACTATAAAATGCATATGTATTTTTTTGACTGAATACCTTCAGATAGAAAAACACATAAGAAGAAAAGAAACGACTATACCTAACTTCCCATCTATTAGTTAATATATCTATGGATTCACTCGCTACACCATAAAAATTTGGGCTTAAAGAAAGAATGAATATTGGCAACTGCTCAATTAGAAAGAGAGGGTTGCGGTAAAGTAAAAGTCGTTGTTAGAATGAAATGTGTGGAAACCTTTTCGAATTACACAAAATTTTTTATGAGGGTCAGGAAAATTTTATCATTTGTATGATTAATTATTGTTTTCAAATGAAATATTGGCACACACATAAAAGTGAATCCAATTCTACATGAAACGTGCGGAAAAAAGCCGTCGAATCGAAATAATAGGTAAGAGAAATAATTTATAAAAATAATTATTCATGATTGCAAATAAATATTTTAGCATTTTCACAAGAAAAATGCCGAACAAAATAAATTCAACAAAATATTAAATATTGTACGTTGTACATACTTTCAAAGAAGTATTCAATTTTATTATTTAAATTAAATATTATTGTCTTTGTGGCTTTGGTAAATTTTCACCTTCCTTAAAAAATAAAAATTTAAAGACAGCTGTTACTCGGTGTAGCTTAAATTTTTTTGTTATATTGCTTATCTACTATCTAGTTAATATTATATCTATGCTACCAACTGGCAATTACTTGTAGTAACTAGCTATAATTAACGCGATTTCTGTAGTGTAGTGTTAAACTAAAGATTACCCTTAGATAGGCAATGAAGAAAATATTTTCAGTCAATTTTGAGAAACAGCTGAGTGAACCGCGCTTATGAATTGCTTATGTGTTTCTTCAGAAATAATTTCCTAAAAGATGAATAGTTTCATTTCGAATTTTTTTAAGAATTTTATCACTTATTTTAGTTTATGATTTTGACAATTCTCTGCTAATTCAAAATTTTTAAAAACTACATTTGCGACAACGTTCTTGAATCTTTCAATTTTTGAAAGTGAAAGTGATACGTTTTCGGTGCTAAATGCTGGTCAACGTTGTAATAAAACCACCTTTATTCTGACAAGCCTTAACATTCACATTTTTTTTAAATGCCCGCCATAGAGGTTATGACTAATGTAAACTAAAGTTAGTTTTGAATGAACTTTTTCATATGTTATGAAAAATTTGGGTATTCAAATTTAAATGAAATAATCTCCAACTACATAATTTCTAATTGGAAAATAAAGAACTAATAAAGAAATAAAGCAAAAAAAAAAATCTCATATTTTACTAAAGATTTTTGAATAAATTTAAAAAAGTTGTTTTAGTTTGTAAATTGTTAGTTTTAAAACTTAGAGATCATCCTACCAACCTGCCAGTAGAGATCATTATTAATGTAAGTTTTGTCATGCTCGATGTCGTTACATCTGACAGTTAAAGCATTATTTAGAAATGACAATTTGACATTTAAAATTTGTGTTTGTTAAATACAATTATTTAAGATCGTTAAAAATATGCTGTCCTAAAAAATGTTGGAAAGTTATTAAAAGTTTAAAACAATGTATTTTTTCCTATATATTCATTTAATATTCTATACTTGCACATTAATGATTCAAGAATTTAGTTATTTTCAAAAATTTAATTATTTATATGAAAAATTTTGGATTGTAAAACATATAAAATTTGTGAGTTAAAATGGAGGATGTTACAGAAGTTGACAGAGGATTAAGACGAAAAAGTAAATTATCTGAAATAATTTGTCCAGTATGTGAAGTTACTATTATGCCGGGTGACATAGAACAGCATTACGAATTAGAAGTGGACCGCCTTATTAAATTGCAAATACATAAAACTAAAAAAGGATTATGCCATTACTCGGGTAATCAAAATCCATTACCGGGATGTTCCAAAAAGGATAAAGAAAAAGATTGCTCTTGTCCATGGACGTCTTACCAAAAAATTCGTGACAATAGACATTCACGACTCAAGGTAGGGTATAAATATAAAATGTATTTAGTACCGTAGAGGCTAAGAAATATTGTCACGTAAATTAGTAGAAATATTGAATATTGCAAAAATTATTAAATTAAAAATATTAATTGGTTTTAAAAGCTTTTAAAAAAAGATAAAAAATAAGTTTTATAAATAATCCACATAAAAAAGAAACTAACGAAACATTATTTAACTTGAGCCTAAAGTTGATTGTTATAGTCTAAATATTTCATGTTTTTAGTGTACATCAATAGTAAATATGAAATAAATAGTTGTAAATATTAAAATTTAATAGATATTTTTGGAAACAAACATGTAATATAATATTATTTAAAATATAATAAGAGGGGCTTCTGATTTCCACAAAAAATGAATGAATGACAGTCGTAAACAATTTTTTATTCTAAAAAATTAATTATAATTTTTTATTTCGTTTTTCAATTTAATCCCTTATTTTTAAGATTATTTAAAAATTCGCTTTCATAAAACAAAACTTGCACAAGAAATTAATATTATAACGCTTCTTTGTATTTATAAGTATAAGTATTTAAAATAAAAAATTATAAAACACAACACAAAATCTAACAAAAAAAAGCTATCTAACTTTTTAGGGTGAATTGGATGAAGAAAAAGTAAATGGGAATCAAAAAACCAGATAGTGATTTAATTTTTCGTTCATTTTTTGTGAAAATCAGAACCACCATCAGAAAATAAATGCATTTTATTCTACAATATTTTAGATAAAGAATAAAAAAAGAAAATTTGGTGAAACTCTTTGTCCTGTATGTAATAAATACCCTGAAGAAGATATTACAATTCACGTCGAAAAATGCCTTGGAAATGGAAGCAATGAAATTGAAAATAATTGTGAAAATGAGGAAGATATTGATATTGAATGTGATACTTTTGAAGAATATGAATGGGCTGGTCAAAAACGTGTGAGAGCTTCTAGCTTTTTAGAAGGAGGTTATTCAATTACTGGATTATGTGGAAGGAATACAAAAGATGACGGATGTGATGAAGAATTAAATGTTGACGGGGATGATACACAACTTTATGGTCCACCGCAATATTCTGAAAGACATATTATTCCACTTTCTTATGATAATGATAAAGATCTTAGCGCCAATACTTATTTAAGACAATTAGTTTGTGTACAACAAATTTCATCAGAACGAGTAAAAAATGGTCTAGAACAGAGTTATGAATCTAGGGCAAATTTAACTCAAACTGAAAAAGAAAACAATAGTACTTTTTTTGATAGTGTTTGTAATAGCACTTATAACACAAATAACAAAAGTAGTGATTTAGTTAACACTTTTAAAAATGGAAAAAATGATGATAATGAAAAAAGTAATATAAATCAAATTGTAGAATCATTAAAAGTTAAAATACGCGAATATGAGAGACAAATAAACTCAAAAACTAAATGCCTAATCTGTATGGAAGTTTATTTTAATCCAACTGTTTCAATTTGTTGTTGGCATGTTCATTGTGAAAACTGTTGGCTTCGAACTTTAGGAGCGAGGAAACTGTGCCCACAATGTAATATGATAACATCTCCCACCGATTTACGACGAATATATTTGTGATGCATTTCCTCTTCTGTTTGTAACAATAAAATTATATTCAAAATAAAAAATTTTCAATTGAGTAGTATAAATAAAATTGTGATTTACTAAACACTTGTTTTTTTTTTATTATATTTTATTTAGATCCTACAATAATTTATTTGTTTAATTAAACCATTTAGCACATATAAATGACATCAAGGTCACATATTTCACTTTATTGGATCAAATGAATGAATTTATAATATTGAACTAGTTGAATTAGAAACACGAATTAACAGCCCTTTTATGTAAGCATTAAAAAATTGCTTATCTAGAGCAATAAAAGGCAAGCTTAATTCAATAAAGGAAACCAAATATTTTTCGAGCAAAACTAAATTAAGGTCTTATTTAATACGAAAATCATTAGTCAAAACTCATACATAGTAAGTTTTCTATCAATGAATCTGAAGAAATAAAATTTTCACATAAATTTAACATAAACAAAAAAGCTAGTATCATTAGAGAAAATAAAATGGTATATGATCAGTTGCTATGTCATTGTTGATATGGTAAATGATAAAGAATATATTATTCTTTTTTCAAGCCTGCGAATTTATTTAAATTTTCAATACTTAAAACAATTCATACTTTCTTAAAATCTTTCTTACTAATTTACGAACCTAGTTTTAATCAACAATTTCAATTTTGCATAAATGTATTATAATTGGAAAAGATATTTAAAGACATTTCTTTCAAAATCACATTGCTTTTACGTTCCCTAATAGTTAATGTAGCAGTCTTAGTTAGAGTTCCTAGTTCTTGGTTTTGAAAGCGACTTAATCATCAATCGAAACTTTGGAAAATTTCATATAAAATGATATATGCATAGTAAATACATAATTCATTTGGTTTGATAGATACATACATATATGTATGTAGAAAAAGAATATAAGACTATAACTATTGCAAATTAAAACTATTTTTAATAAAAATATCCAAAATAAAATATATAGAGTATACATTCTGTTTTAAGTTACTAATAAAATAATAAATTAAAGATATAAATAACTAACAATAAAAATGTTTTAATTTTGTTTGTTGTGCACATAAGACCTAGATGAAAATCAAAATGGGACTATAAACTGTGCTTTTAAGCAACTTTATTGAGATCTACAAAAAGTTAATGTAATTACTATTAATATACATTGTCTTTCTTAAAATGTTTGAAATTGGTTTGAACTTCCCATTAGGATTTACAGTTATTACCATATACATATGTGGATGTATATTAAATATGTGGATAAATATTAAAATACTTAATCAATCTTATATTATTTCAATATTTCCTCTGATAAATATAACCGAGATTGAGACAAATAACAATCACTAATTGATGTGATATTGGCGGAAATTGAAAGTAATAATAAAAAATTTATCTTCATGATTTAATTTGGTCAATCAGAATTTCGAAACCAAACTTGGCTTTCACATTCATAATTTTTTTCAATATTTTATTAATCTTGATTTAAAAATTAACTCGAAATAAGACTACATATTTTTTTTTTTTTTACTGTTTTTTAATCAAACAAAATTATTTACAAATAATTTTTTTCTGAATATCTTAAGGCAAGCTTAGTTTTATTAAATTTCCTGGAATATAACTAACGATATTGTTTTAAATGGTTTTAACCACAGAAATTTAAAAGAACAGGTAAGCAAAATAAAGTACTTCTGGAATAATTAGAAAGAAATTAAATAATAATTGTCAGTTCAAATATTACTATGTATTAAACTTATGTTCAGGGACAAAAAATTGGCTCTTAAATATAAGCATAACATTAAATAGAGTCATTAAATTTAAATATTTGGAGTCTTAACACAGGAATGATACGTTCCCATACATTCAGATGTTAAAAAAAAAATCTCAGTAGTGTCCCAATTTTTCTAAAAACATTACACTATTCTAAATGATAAAGTATTCCCTTATAAGAGAAAGTTAGAAAAATCAAAAAAAGTATACATACATACATAATATGTACTATGGATTTTTTATGTCGAAATAAGTAATACATGAGACAAAAAAACGTCTGGAAAATAGTAAACGCAATTAGACGAAAGCTATTATTTGGTTCAATACTGTTAGAGGAGAAAAATTAAGAACAACAACATTTCAGCACTACGCAACTAAGAGATTAAGAAATAGAGCAAGAACAAAAAAATATATTATTTTTTTAGTGTCCCATTTTACGTTTCATTCAATAAATTTTGTTTAGGGCCGGCTTTTTGAACTAATTTGATTGTTTGTTTGACTAAATTAATGTATAATTTTTTTTTTTTAATGAATGTATAGTTTTTTTTTTAAATTTAAATTCGATTTTATTTAAACAACATATACATACTAACATAATTTTATGAAATCATAATTTATTTATTTTATTCTATTCATTTTCTTAATCTAGTATGTACATATATACTGCTATGCTATATCACAATGTGAATGTATGTATGTGTATTGTAATGTTCAATTACACAAATTCTTTAACGCATAGAAGATTTTTTTTTTATGGATGAGAAGTTATATTATTTTAACATTACAGCATGTAATAATATAACCTGTTTGGTTAAACTTTAACCGTACCATTTTTTTTTTTATTTTATATACATTTCAAATAAAATATAATCTGGTATAATTCAAAGGTTTGCATACATATGTATGTCATACCATTATTTATTATTTAACAAAATAAAAAAAATAAAAAAAACCGACTCAATTATTGTGTAATTATAAGTTTATTCTCATCAACTAAATTTTTAATGTTAAAGACATTATGAGCTTGTAAATTTTCAATAACAAACTACATAGAAAAATTTACTTAAAAAATAACAGATAATATCGGTCATAGTAAAATTTCAAACTTCAATGGAAGCTATCGTATATGCAGAAATGTACAAACACTTCAGTATCTTATAGATATAAATAAATATTAAAATACATAACTAGGCTATGTACGTATATTTTATTTACAACATCGGTTCATTTTATTGCTCCCTACCGCTAATGTTTTATCTGTCTTAAATAAATTCATTTTTGGGGGTTTAAATTCAAAAAAAAATTTTAACTATAGTTATTTTGTGATTTTTGAAATTAAAACATTTTTTCTTGTGATAATATCTATACTTAAATATTTACTTTAATTTTTATTTTTCCGGTTAATTTTATTATAGTATTTTTTTATAATATTTATATAAATTAATATAAATTATAAATGAAATTAAATAAAAAATTATAAATAATTAAAAAATAAAAAATTAAATATTTATAATATCCCAACTTGTTATTGGGGTTAAGAGATAAACCGTGTGTGTTTTTTTTTTTAAATTATAGTTTTTTATTTTTTTCTTAAACTCACGTAATGAATAAAATATTATTAATAATTTCTTTGTTTTTAATTGGATTTTGTCATAGTAAAGATTTAGGTAAGACTTACTAAATTTGTAATAAGTACCTTGGCATTAAATACCTTAAAATAAATTTATTTAAACTTTTCATTTCTACCGTCGATAATTTCAAAAAATCTCTAATGAAAATTCTTTGAAAAAAAATAATAATAAAAAAAAGTTATTTTAATTATATATTTATAATCTAAATATATAAAATATATATCTAGCGTTCTTTAAAAAAGTTATTTTAAATTAAAAAAAGTTATTTTAATTATATATTTATAATCTAAATATAATTAAATATATAATAAAAATCTATTAAATATCTAATATTTATAATTAAATATATAAAATATATATCTAGCGTTCTTTAAGTTAAAATTTTAAATAAATTTACATACAAACATAATTGCAAGTGCAATATAATCAAGTTGATGCAAAAAAAAAAAAAAAAAACCAAGTTTACTGAAATTAGAAGAATCTAAATTAAAATGAAAGCTCTTATAAATCAAGCTTTTAATAATAATATAAATTAAAAATATGTATGGGTATTTTAAATTTCCTTGTACTTAAACACTTGATAACTGGTATACGGTATAATTACTGGTTATGTTATTAAGATAATGGAATTTTGTTTACAGAACTCCTTTTTTTTACGAGTACCTACGTCAATATACATCTTTTTACATTAATGTAAACGGTAAACCTACTTCCCAAACTAAGTAAATGAACCTATGTAAAAGTAGGTCATAAAGAAAAATTCGCTTTATGAAAAACTGGTTTTTGGTACATACATACATACTTGGATATAAATATGATTTAAAAATTAGATATATTATTTTTTGTTTTGACTACAAAGCAATACCGTATATAGTACATACTCTGTAGTAATGATTTATTTATTTATTTTTTTTTTTTTATTGTTTTAAATAGTAACTGTTTCTAGTTTTACTTTAACTAAATTTTAATTTTTTTAAATTCAATCAACAAATAAATTTGTAATAAAATATAACGAATAACTAAATATGGTACCTATGACTACATTAAAACAGGGTTACCGTTACAAAGAAAATGACCTTGAAAAAGGAACCATAACAGAAATAATAAATCATTGTTGCAGAACAAAAAAAAAAAAAAATTAATATATATGTACAGATATTGAAATATTATAATATGTATAATATGTATATGTATGTATGTACATATTTAATTAAAATGCAATGCAACAGCAACCTAGTTAGTATAAGTTTGGATTTTTTATATATTTTTCTGAAAAAGCTAATTTTAAATATTTATAGCTATACAATACATGTATGTATGTATATTGTACTTTGCTTTTACTTTTTGACAAATTGTTGCAAAAAAAAATTTAAATAGGTACCTATGCATGGATGTATAATATATGTATGTATAAAGAAGGGTAAAAAGCATAAAGAGAAAAATATCGAAAGAATTTTGCAAAGAAAGATAAAAATTTCCTAAAATATTTTATGAGAAAAATAATAATAATATTATATGTATATACTATCGTACTATGTTGTGTTTATATATACGAGTAGTATATATATATTTATTATTTGTTTAATTGTTTCATACTTTTTGCTTTTGTTAATTAAATTTACTATAACTGCTGGACTGACTATTCTTGTTAAAATAAATTTGATTTAGCAATATGATATTAAGGCATTAGTTTATTTTTAATTAAAGGTTTTTCCATATCATGTCGTAAAGCAAATGGCCTACATCAATATAATTCATATACATATGTACATATGTATTATAGTTAGTTAATTATATAAATTACCTAAATACATATGTAACAATTTGCTTCTTTTACAAAATAAATATTTTGTTTTAATTAAATAATATCATGGTACCTATCTACCTAATTGTATATTATATTATTTTAATTCGTTTTATAAATCATCTTATACCATCGCCACCATCTAACTTTAGATAGACTGAGAGTAAAATACCTATAAATTTTAAAAGATTTAATCTAGGCCCTATTGTACCAACCAATTATCACTAATCAAATAATCATTTTTTTAATAAATTTTTGATGCACCAAAACTATATTTGGAAATATCTGAATAAAGTTTTGATTAGTAAAAAACATCAAAAAAAAAAAAAAGTTATTATTTGATTATTTGTTTAGGGATAAGTGGTTGGTGCTATTATTATAGCGTCCAGGTCTAATCTAATCTAAAATTCTGATGATGCTAGTAAATTTAAAGTATTCTCCATGTAGACAAGGCTATTTTTAAATTCAATTAATATACACATTTCGCTGTAAAAAGTTTTTTAACTGAAATGTAAATAAAATTAATGTTTTTATATTACAGAAAATGCATACTTTTGTTTTTATGTATGTATATAAAAAAAAACATCCATATCTGTGAACTGCCCTATAGTGCAATATGCTGAATAACTCTTTTACTATGATGCTCAAAAAAAAAATCTAAATTTCAAATAGCTTTTTGTTTAATAATAAATATATTTAATTATTGTTTAAATTTTGTCTATATTATATAAGTATATAGTATATTTTATTAGTATGACAGTATCACACATTCACAGATACAAATAATTTTTTTAAAGAAACATAAATAATATAATATCTATACCTTGTATAATAAATAATAAATATCGCAGAATTACATAGTTTTAAAAATTATTTGTGTTTCATAACCTTAGTACAATACAGTTACAGTCGAGTAATCAATGGCCTAATTAATGATTCATTAAACTAAAGCTTTGCGGTTTCTTTCAATGAAATTAAAGAGATTTTATGAATGCCTCTAGCGTTTATACGCATCTCGAAAAAATTAAATGAATGAAATAGTGAAAGAATGTTTATGTTTTATACTAATATTGTATATTTATTCACTATATTTTATATTCAGTATTTATGAGTCAGAAAAAAATACAAATAACATTCAAAAATAAGAAAAGATATAGGTAATATAATATATGTATGTATGTAAATATAATAATGAATTATAGCAAAAGTAGAAGATAAAAAAAAAAACAGAAATGGAAAAGGAAAAGGTATAGATTTAATTAAATAATAAAAATTATTTTTAGCATTATTAGCTTATTAACAACTATAATTTGTCTGTAAGTCTATAAGTCAATCTGTTATTTATGTAGCAACGCCCCTATTACAATCTCTTAAAATCTAAAGCCCAAAGTTATATTCAAATGATTACTATTATATATTTTTTAACATTCAACTTTTATTTCGTTATGTGAACGCAAATTTGATATAGTTTTGAATCCGTGCATTAAAAGTTTAAAAAAAAAACTTCCATTTCTAAAAGTAGAAGGTTTTTTCCGTAAGTTTTATAATTGCCCCTTTAAAAGCTATGAGTGTTCAAAGTTTGCTATTTTAAACTTCTTTAAACAATTTCTAAATATAATTTACATAATTTAAACTCGAACATTATATTTTTACCTGTTTATCTTATCAATTTGAGGCCTCGGTGACCTATGAGTAAGAGTGTATGAAATACGTTGTAAATACCGAGGGAATGTAGGTAACAGTGTATGAAATACGTTGTAAATACCGGTAAATGTAGGTTCGAATCCCACGCACGTCGTTCCTCCTTACGACATTTACATCATCCTGAAAAGAAAAGGCTATGTAATTTCCTTGTCACATTTATAAACTAAAAAAAAACCAAAAAAATAAATTTTTACCAATTTTTCTTAATTCTAATTTGATTCACAATTTTTCTTACAGAAGAAATTCAAAACAAATATTAAACATTTTAATACAAATATTATTTTTAAAATGCTTTTTACATTATCGTTCTGAAGTACATATATCTGTCTTTAAAAACCATAATTTGGTTTAACCATAAAGAAACTATACTACATATAGTATATAAATATAACTATATTAATAATTTTAAATTTAATTTAATATTGACATTTTATTTATAATATTTTTTATATAAAAAAAGAAATCAGAAAAGATTTTAAGCAATCACACTTGATTTCGCTCATTGATAGATTCCCATACATGCCATTTTCTGAAACATACGTCGCAAAGTTAACTAAGTTTTTATATGATTCTCATGTAAATTTTTCAAGTTCTTTGTAATTGAAGCAAAAAGACATTGAATATATGGAGCAAATAAAAATTAAAGACATAACATAATAGTAATATTTGATTCCAAAAATTAAAATATGTACAACAAGATTAAATTTTATAAGTTTAATTGTATAATTTTCAGAAAAAAAAAATGAACTTTCAAATTACATACCTTTTAAATCTTTAAATTTTAACCTTTTATTTGAATATCACAAGTAAAATTTATGAGTGTATCTGTTATTATTTATATTACAAAAAGGTTATAGAGCTGGTCAAAGTTAGTAGATTAAGTAATAATGATATGAAAAAGATATTAAATAATAAATGTTATTGAAATAAATTTTTTTTGTTTAATACAATTGTTATTAGAGCATGTTAAAAAATTCTTGCATTGCTTATATTTAAACTATGTATACTTTATTATTTTAATAAAGGTTAAAAGATCTATGAACATTTTTATAATGGTAACTAATAAGACTGATAGGAGTGTAAATATTCTTTTTTTAATTGATATTAAAAATGTTTTTTTTTTATTTTAGTTTTTTCCATAAACTACATAAATATAGTTTATGTAGTTTATGGTTTTTTCATTAATTCCAATGCTGACTTTGTCCTTCAATTTTTTCTAGATGACAAATTTTAACATTAAGAACTTCAAATTATCTTTGGGTAGCCTAAAAAAAATATGTCAATATACATATGTATTTATAAATATATGTATTTTTTAAAATTATCAAATTATGTATTTCTTAAATTTTTGTTAAAATTTTAAAATTAGCTAAAAGGTTAAAGTTTGAAATAATTATAATTATTCTTTTAAAAAAAATCTGTATACTCAAGTTTCTGCTATAATGTTTGCTTTTTAGCATATTTTTCAAAAATTTGTTTATTAATACTTACTCTCTACCCAATATAGGGAATACAATAAAAATTATACAATCTTTTCCACAATTTAGAGTTTAAACTTCACATAAGAGTAAGTTTCACATAAACCAAATTTTGCAAGGTTTTAGTTCTTTCATAACTTCTGCACGCTTTTAGTTAGAATCTTGAAATTTTGAGAGAAAAAAGATCAGATTAGCAGAAGTAAATTTAAAATATTTTATTTTTTTTTTATCTCTGTCTCTTTTTAAGAGCTATTAGAAATTATTATTATTGCTATTTTAAGACACCTGCAGCAGTAATCAAAAAGTAAAACTTCAACATTATATTTTTACATTGTGTTAACAGTTTTTGTATATAGAGGGTTTCTTTAAAATTGAAGAGTGTCTTTTAATTTTTAACAAATTTTCTTATTTATGTATTAAATTTTAAGAAAAATTACAAATTTTGGTGCAAGTTCACTATTCCTTTGCAATTTTAGATACTGCATGATAGTATGATACTGTACTGCTTTATTTATTTATGTACATATGTTTAAAAATAATTTAACATTGTTTTTTTTTTTGTTGACATTTGGTTCTCATACAATTTTTATTTATAAGTAGAATTTTACGGCATCAAATATATTTCCAGTATGATTGCAGTTACCCTTTGAATAATATCCATTTTGAATTGTTGTTAGAACTTCTAACCCTAATGGATCTACATAGAAAAATTCTTCCAAAAAACTTAATTTATCCATATTAAAATTTGATTTTCTTATATTTTTAAACATTATTGTTTAGTAACAGTGAATGTATTTTTTTTAAATATTTTAAAATACAAAATGTGTGCCTTTATTATTTAAACAAAATTTTCTATTTAAAAGAGTTTAGTAAGTTGCACATATCCGATAGTCTTTTTAGAAATTTTAAACAGAGATTTTTTTTAATATGTATGTATTAAGTACAAAGGATAACTTATATTATTTATTTAGTTATACCTGATTATGATTATACTTTAACTATTTACACATTTTGTTAACATTTTTTATTTCATTTTAATATTATAGAAATATGTATGTGAATATATGAATGAGCTAAGATACTTTCTAATATCATAATTTAGGTCAAATCATATGATCGTACTATTGAAATCACTATTGTTTTTGTTACGCTAAATGAAACTGATTTTTAGTTGTCACTGTAATTATACTATACAATTAATGGCTAAACCTCTGATTTATGATAGCACCATATCATCAAATAGATTCCACTTAACATTATTGACATAAAGAAAACAACCCTACGAATAAAATAATGAGCTATATAGTTATCAAAGACAGTTAGATAGTTATCAAGGATAGAGTTTAGTAAATTGTAATAAGGCTTCATCATTTTATTATTCATAATAATATATAATTTATTAAATTTCATCTTTTGTAGTTAATTTTAATTAACTACATGCATATAATATGTATGTAAATTATATCAAGATGCACCTAGATTTAAAAATGTACAATGCATACAAGATGTATCTAATTTGTTAACAAAAGTAATATACGGTACGGTTTCAATTTTAAGCTAGAGCTCTTGTAAAAATTGGGAATCTTAACTTCAACAACTTTTTGCTTTTAACACTATAGCCTTGATAATGTTTAAATTTGATGGTCAATCGGGTGTGTATATTAAATACAATGGAAAGGATATTTTAGTTGCCTTGAAGCATTGTTGATTGAATATATTTTTGTACGTATGTACATATGTATATTACCTACATGTTTTCTGTTATAAATAAATTAGTGATTTCATGTATTTTCCACTCCTTCAAATAAATACCTTTTAATTAAAGGTAAGAATAATAAATTATTTTGCGATTTTATCTCAAGGCATTTCCTTGTTCTTCAATACTTTTATGTCTCCTGAATTAAATGACACCAGGTCATACGTTAACCTCAAACTAGCATTGAATAAGAAAAATTATAAATTGCCCATCCCATAAAATGACAATGTATTAATATTTAAGTATAATAAATAAAAAAAATTTATTTAGTATATTATAGTACATTTTTTTTCTCATTTATAAAATAAATATAATTAAATTAAACAAATTATAATTATGAGTATAAATATTTTTTTTTTTTTGTAATTTCAGCTGAATATATTAAACCATGTAGTAAATCTGATTTGCAAATAAATATGTGTATTAAAAATTCGTTTAATCATTTAAAGAATTATCTACCTGGTGGTATTTCAGAATTGGGAGTTCCATCATTGGAACCATTGATTATTGATGAACTAATAATGGAAAATAATGCTGGTGCTATACGTGTAAAAGCTAGATTTTCAAATATAAGTGCTAGAGGTGCTAGTAATTATACAGTACGAGAAGTTCGAAGCGACGTTATGGTAACTATATGAATGATTTTTATACTAACTTTAGTTTTTCCCATTTATGTATATGATTATAATGACTGTAGATCTGTAAACCTGTAGACTGTAGACTATAAACATGAATGATTATAATGACTGTAGTTTTTCTTATTTGTAGTAGTTAGATCTAGTGATTATTGATGTTTATTTTGAAAAACTTTCATTTGTTATGGAATATATTAAAATTATATTAATGTAATATTTTTCATATAATAACAGATCTGAATTAATTACTATTATTCGAAGATGATTAGAAAATAAAAAGAAACAAATCTTAATTTCATTAATTTTCCTAAGCCATGTATTGGTAGTCTATTTAACTTTTTTTTAAAAGTAAAAGTAGTTTTTTAAAAAAATTTATCGATGTGTAAAACTTCCTTTGTTTCAAAAACATTTAAAACTGGAATCTCTTAATTATTTCAAAAAATCATTTCTTCAAATATAAACATAAGTTTTTTTGAACAAATTCCTATACAATATTCCTATATTATATAGAAGGTATGAAAGTTTAAAAATTTTAAATTTATTATTTTTGAACAATGGAACCCTTGACACTTAAAGTGTTTACAAAAGCAATTTTCTGTCGCTTTATATTTCCAGTTTAAAAAAATATTTAGTACCTATAGCAGTTATATAACCAATTGAAAATACGGTATTATGGCTGTTGTGGGCCAAAGAAATACCTATCTACGAAAATTTGGCAAAAAAATAGCCCGAAACTATAATGAAAACCATGTGTAACTGCGACTGTATGTAAAAATACTTAAATATAATGTTAAGTAATGATTTTTACTATTAGTATACTATTACTATAGTAATAGTAAAAATTATTATATAGTATAATATGGTAATAGGATATTTAAATCAAAATCATTAAAATGGGCTTCTAAATAGTGTTATGTTATGACCAATGGCCCTAAGGACCTTCAGGATCTTTTTTTCTAAGAGTTATGTAACTAAATCTTTTGATGTTTCACTATTGTATTTACAAAAAAATCAATAATTTAAAAAAAAACTTGTTAAAAGAAAAAAATTGTATACCTCTAGTCACTTTTTAAAAAAAAAAAATGGTACACCTCCCTTCATTTTTAAAAGGAAATTATCGCTTTTTTTTCAAAAATAATAATGTTTTTTAATGAACTATTAATTAAATAAAATAAATAAACTGGATATATTTATTTAATAAACAGGTTAAAAGTTAATTTTTTTTTTTTAAATAGAGACTGCGGTTTGATTTAAATATTGCAATTCCATTAATGGAAGTTACAGGAAAATATGATGTAAATGGAAACGTTCTTTTATTACCTGTGAGATCTCATGGTAATTTTTGGGCAGAATTTGGTAAATATGTTTTTATTTTAATGAGATTGTTTTTATTAAACTTTATTTTTTTTTTTAAGGAAATATTACAACGGTAGCAAGGGTTTACGGTATTGAAAAAATCAAAAATAACAAAAGAACAATGCATATTGGAAAGCTTGCAATTGATTTTTCATTGAAACATGCTAAATTTAGAGTTGAAGACACAATCAATTCTGGAAATATTTTAGGTAAGTATATTTTTATACAAAATAGCAATAATATCCAGGATATTTGTTTTGTAAAAAGATTTTTGATAAAAAGATCTTTCTCATAAAAGCATAAATATGCAAATACATTGCAAAGTGTACATTTGAGAAACAAACCATTTACCAAAAAAAAAATATTTCATAAAACGTCATCGGCCATATTTCATATATGTATGTAGACATAAATACATACATACTTATGTATGTATATGAATATAGGGTTGTTGGAAAAATCTGATTTTTAACAAAAATTTAATTTTTGCAAAAAGAAAATCTCTTTGATTCCATCGCCTTTTTGTTTTTTTTCTAAATGTTCTTTTTATAAAACTGTTTTTTGGCAAATAATTTGCCTTTGCTAATCGACATTTGTACAGTAAATTCATTTGTACATTATAGCAGATTATAGCTATATATAGTACATGTATTTTATTTTCCTATGATAGAAGTATAGACACACACAACACAACACTTTAAAGTTAATGTGTTAATCGAGGTAGAAAATTATCATACAAAATCATTGCGAAGAATTACATACAAATTTTTGGCAAAAGGAGGAAAGGAAAGGCTCATAAATATTTCATCAAAAAAAAATTTAAAACAAGATTTTTTTAAAAATAAATCGTAAAAGTTATTTGAAGAAATAAATGCAAATGTATTTACATCGATTGACATACATACATATGTATGTACAAATAAAAAAAAAAGAACAATAACAATATTAAATTAATTTTTTTTAAAAATATATCATCCAAATTGTATCAAGAAATATTATGCAAATCCACATACATCGATTGGCATACAAATAAAAAAAAATAAAAACTAAAATAAAAATAAACTAAAATACGATCAACTTGATTTTACGAAATTAAAAAATTGCCTAACTTCTTTCTTCCACGTGCATACTCTATATACATACATACATAGTTACTTTATGCTTATTTACATAATTCATACGCCAGTTCAAATATTACTAAATAGTAAATATACTCGTATAATATAATAAAATAAATTTTTTTTTACAATAATAAAGCTTATATCATAATATGTACATATCAATAACTTACTTAACATTTTATTTTCTATTTACAGGAGAAGCTATTAATCAATTTTTAAACACAAATGCTAAAGAATTAATTAAAGAAATGAAACCAACAGCTTCTAAGAGTATAGCTAAACTTTTTCAGAAAATTTTGAATAGCGCCTTTTCAAAAATTGAAATGGATGATTGGTTGCTTCAATAGATGTTTTGTTTAGGAGTGAGTCAACCAAAAAGGGAGAGACAAAGTTCCAAAGACTAAAATGTAAAATAAACATACATTTTTGTAAAGAAAAAAATCATTTTTTTTTAATAACATTATAAGTTCTGTCAATATTCATTAAATAAAAAATAATTATTTTAAACACATATCTATGTATGTATGTAATGTATATTATATCTATGTACGTATACTTCTATATATAAAAATATATATTTCAGTTTTTTATAATGAAATATTATTCATCTATCTTTATTGGATTTATCTTATCTTCATTTGAAATACTCTTTCTTTGTTCAGCTTATAATAAATCGATTTTTTTCTTATCTTATTTTTACAAGGGGGCATGGGTTGACTTTTCCTGAGACGTTCCTATTTTCCGGAACCCACAGTAATGCAATATTGTGTTGATAGCTTATATTCTTAAACTCGTCAGAGTTATCATCGCAGAGTTAAGAGCCGCGATTGCTGCCCCAGAGAAGTAATGCTTCTAAGTATTTGGCATACTTTCCAGATTCCTAGAATTTCAGCTTGAAATACACAGGATTTGTTGGGAATTCTGAAAGCATGTTCTATTTTGAGTTTTTCTGAATAGAAGCCACCGACACCGCAGTCCATTTTTGACCCATCAGTGATGAGTGTGATGTCTACTTCACCCAAATGATTTCCTTGTTGATGGAATCTTTATTTTGATGTTCTTAACATTTCCAGACTTGGAATTGTGTAGTATGTGGAATCTGGCAGAATACTGCTATATCCATAGGGTTTTGTGCGCCAGTGCCCATTTTCTCTGAGTTTGACCGCACTACAACAGGCTAGATATTTTATATAAAGGTCAACGGGGAGGAGGTAAAGAAGCGCATCTAGTGCATTATTCTTAGCGTTGATCTTAACGTACTCGTAATGCTTATACATGCACCTCTCTGTACCCTACCAAGTCTGGTTCAGATATACTCCTTGTCCAGCGCTGGTCACCAGACTAATGATCCATATGTAAGAATCGGTGTACATCCATAAAGCCATTCTTGGTTTTAATCCCCATTTTTTACCTAACATTTTCCTACAAGAATACAGGGCTATACAGGTCTTTTTGGCTCTTTCTTCGGTATTAAATCTCCACTTTAGTTTCGGATCAAGTACCACTCCTAGGTATTTGACACTGGAGGCTAAATTTATATATACACCATCCAGTCTAGGCTTGGTGAATTCTAGTATCTTTGTCCTGTTTGTGAATAGTATTAGATCGGTTTTGTCCGGGTTGACGCATAGGCCACATCCATTAGCCCATCTACTAACCCTTCTTAAAGCTTTCTCCATAGTTACACAAATTATGTCAAGAAACTTTCCAGGCACTAATACTACTAGATCATCTGCGTAAGCAATGGCTTTGATTCCCTCATCTTGAAGTTCTTTAAGTATTCCATACATTACTAGAAGCCTAGATCTCTCTTAATTGCAACATATTAACAATTCACTAACTAAGGGCAGTTTCTCCTCCTAGTACATCTAGTACTTCATGTCTATGTCTAGGAAGGTAGCCAATGTATATTCCTTGTACTGAATCGATTGTTCCATGTCCCGCACTAATTTAAACTAAGTCTCGGTTGACTTGCTCTTACCATAGACCAGTTGGTATACTTACATAGCGGAGTACTCTCTAGTACTCTTCTAAGTTCTAACTCGAGTGTTATTTTGAGAGTTTTCAATAAAAAGAATGATAGACTGATCGACCTAAAGTCTTTAGTTGTTTCGTGTCCTCTGTTACCAGCTTTTGGTATAAAGATCACTTTCACCCATATCCATTGCAGGTGAATATGACCAAATGTGAGGCTGTTTCTTAATAGCTTAATAATTAATGGAACTAAGTCCCTTCCCTTCATTTCTTGCAGCATTATTGAAAAAATACCGTCTAAACCTGCCAGCTTTGTATGGATCGAAGTTATCAATTGCCCAGGAAAGCTTTTCCTCCGTTAAAATTGAGTTAACCCACTCATCAGGGCCAGGCGTTGCAGGCGTTCCTAGTTTCCTTAGGTTAGGAACGGTTAGGTTACTAAGTTCTCATTGTACCAGACCGGGTATGTTTTTTTGCTACGCTTAATAGGACATGCCCCTTTGAATGAAACCTCCATGGTCCTTGTAAACATGTCAGTTCTCTTTTCTAACTCATTTTCATTTGCGATATCTGAGTTAGCTATTACCAAAAGTTTTTTTCTAGCTACTTTCCTGAATTTCCCCTAGTCAGTAGCCTTGGGATTTCTATAGGGCTTGAGATTTTCAGGTTTAATATTGACATTGCAGAGAATCCAATTGTGGTCCGAAAAAGACCTTTTCTCGGATACTCTCCATTTCTCTATATTTAGGCTTTCATCGTTCCTTATACTTGTAATATCTAACACATCTGCCCAACCTGGAAAACTATCCGAGCTTGGAAACATGAAAGATATGAAATATTGAATAAATAAATATATACATACATAGTTTAAAGCTATTGTAAATTACAAATTAGAATTAATTTAGTTTAAGAATGTTGCAATAAAACTTAATACTGAAAAAAAAACTTAAAAAATATAAAAAAACAACGAAAATTAACAACAACAACAACAAAGATTTAAAGTATCTAAGTTAATTTTGGAATGTTTCTATTATTCCGTTTCTTAAGTGAAATTTTGTCATTAAATTTTTAGTGTTTTTTAATAAAACATGTATTTGACAAAACTGAAAAAATTTGGCAGTAAATATTATTTGCAGGCTGACAAGAGGAAAAAATTCCAACAAAAATTGGAATTACTACTACTGTAACACATTTAATTGGTATTTTAGATTAAAATTTATTTTTTATCAATCAAAGAAAATTGTATAACAAATTAAAACACATGTCATTAATTGAGAAACTTACGTACCAACCTAAAAAATAAAAAAATTGAGAAAAATGAGAAAATAAAAAAGTATTATATAATTATTAATAACGTGGCCATTCATTTATTATTTATTAGGTGTGTTTATTAGTCTGTCCTAGAACGATCGAGAACAACCTAGAACAGGTTTTTGCGTTCATTAGTTTCAGAACTGTGTTTTTTTTTGTCTGAAAGTGTTCTGATTTGTGTTCATTAAGTTGTCTGAAAGTGTTCTAGGTTGTACTTTTCTGTTCTGAATTTTTTTAAGAACTATTTTGGACAAGATTTTTTTGTTGTTGTTTTTTTTTTTAAATTTGGACAGATGCATGTATATTAATGTTTATTAATAATTTCTTTTAGTGAAAAATGGTGGAAAAATGGTGAAAAAAGTGAATGTGTGAAAATTTAAAAGATATTTAAAAATTAAAGATTAGACATTAAAGATATTAAACAATAATAATAAAATTTTTTTGACAACTGAAAAAGTAGAACAAAAAAGTACAAAAAAGCGTTCATTAGTTTTTCTGTTCTAAATTGTCCGAAAGTTTTTGACATTTAATTGTTTGCTGTTCTGTCCTGTTCTGAAAAGTAATAAACAAACCTATTATAAACCTAATAAACCTAACCTAATAAAAATATAAAAAAAATTGGTAAAAATTTTTATTTTTTTTTTATTGTAATTTAAGTCGAAAATAATAATGTTCGGAAAAAAATGTCAATACACCGACCTGTTTAAATATACAAGGTAGGCTTGTATATTGATAAATAATATATGATAAACATAAATATTTTTAGTTTCATAAAATATAAAATATTTTTTGTTACTAATAATTGAATTAAATTTATTATTTTTATTACTTTATACATTTTAGCAAAATGAAAAAAATAATGTTTTTTTATTGTTCTACCCGTTATAGATTTTTAATTTTTTCAGTGTGCCTATAACATAAACATAAAAATTTTCGGAAAACTAATTTCAAAAAACAAATAAATTTTTTTTAGTGCTCTGAATCTTATAGAACTTGAAATGAAAGTATGAAAATACATAGCTAAATTTTCCTTACAATCTTTTTAATTTTTTAAAATTATGAATGAAATGGTTAAAATTTTTTAATACGGTTCTATAGATATAGAATATAGATAGATTAAATTCTGCTCTTCCATATTAGTAAATTAATTTTAGTCTAAACCTTGCCAGAAATAATATCTTTTGAAAAGAAAATTTCCATATATATTCCATATAGATATTATTTTTACTCAAATTCTTGAGTATACTTATCAGTACCAACCTGATAAGTGATAGATAAATGTACATTGCAAATTGCTTACTCCGATCATACATATTTCATTCATTTTTGTCTTTTTAGCACATTTCCAAAAAAAATTTGAAAAAATGTGCTTATTAGTTTCACTCTGTCCCTCCGTCCCCGTCCGTCTATTTACAAAACTTCTACACCGTTAAAGATAGAGAAAAAAAATTTTAACCATGGGTAGGTTGTGGAACAACTTTTTCATGTAGCCCCACCCATTACGGAGCTACAGCCCCTCAAACTTTGAAAAAGCCCTATTTTTAAATACATATATCTTATGTTCTGCTTAAGATTTTTTCAATCTGGAAACGCCATTCGACAGATATTTTTTTTACCTTTCTAAATCAATATCAAAGTTGTACATAAATTTTAAATTTAGTATTTAAATTCACCGTTATGTGAAAACCAAATTTTGCATGATTTTTCTACTTTCATAACTCCGGCACGCTTTTAGATAGAGACTTGAAATTTTGAGGCAAGAAAGAACTTTTAGAATTAGTATAAGTTTGCTCAGAAAATTTTTTTGGACCACCCCCTGTTTATGAGCAATTAGGGCTTAAAAATTGAAAATTTTCTATTTTTAAACACCTGTAACTTAGACACCTGTACACATTTTACTTCCGCAAGATATAAAAATTAAAGCTACAGTAATATATTTTTACGTGTGTTAAAGGTTTATTTTAGTTGTGGAGGGTTCCAAAGTTGCAGCTCTTCAAAATTGCGAAAAAGCCTCATTTTCAGATGTATATATCTCAGGCTCTGCGTAATAGTTTTGCAATCTAAAACCGCCAGAAGATCGAACATTTTATTATCTATATAAAGCAGTATCAAAATTATGTAATATTTTGTAATTTACTATTTAAATTTACCGTTATGTGAAAACCACATTTTGCATGAAATTTCTTTTTTCATAACTCCGGCACGCCTTTAGATAGAAACCTGAAATTTTGAGACAAGAAAGAACTTTTAGAATTAGTATAAGTTTCCTCAGAAAATTTTTTGGTAGCGCCTCCTTTTTAAGAGTTATTACGCCTCAAAAATTGAAAATTTTCTATTTTTAGACACCTGTAACTTAGGCACCTGTATAAATTTTTCTTCGGCAAGACATGAAAATTAAAGCTCCAGTAATATATTTTTACGTGTGTTAACGGTTTTTCTTAGTTATATAGGATTCCGGACTTACAGCCCCTCAAAATTCCAGAAAAGTCCTATTTTCACGTTTTTTCTTATTTTTTGAAATTTTCAAATTTTTGTGCAAGTCACAATTCTAAACAGTTTGCATTGTCTTTTGGGAATGTGCGCTTTTAAAAACCGTTGGATTACATTCGACCTTGTTTTAATATTATTTTAAACATAAATAAATTACATAGATTTAAATTAAATATAATTTCAGAAAAATAAATTGAAATACTTCTTAGGTATCATAATATAAAAAAAAATTTGTAAAATTCCGGTAATAATAATAGCAATTTTTTTTAGCTGACTATACAATGAAAAAATTATTGATTATTTGTGAAATTTAGTCACAACACTATTTTTATTATGGAAAAAATAGCACTGAAAATAGTTGATAGTTGAATGTAGGTATATTAAAAAAAACCCTGCCCAGTGCCCAGCCCATTAGCTATAATTGAGCTATAATTACAATACAATTACAAATACTATAATAAACTAGTATGCAATGTATAATTTATAACTACCTAATATAAACTCCTTTGTTTACTAGTGGTTACGTCACTTACGCAGTAAAACCACCTTTTAAAATGCTTATTACTAGTTAGTTACAAAAACAAAATCAAAACCGCATGGTTTTATTTTAAGTTAAATGTCGAAGTAACTGTGTCATGTTTTTCTTTACATTTTGTTTTGTTTGATTTAGCCAGTGCATTGTAGTTTTTTGGAAGGTAAAGTGTTATAAAAATTAAGATTTTTTTTTATTTTATTATTTTAATTAATTTAAAAGTGATAATGAGTGGTAAGTATATTGATATATTATAAAGTTTAAATGTTTCTGATAAGTTAAAAATACTTACAAAATAATTTTGTGTATAAATGTGAATTTATGTTAAAATTTATAAGTGGTTTCAATATAATACCACTAGTAAATAACAGTATAGAATATTATTTAGAATAACCTTCAGATATGGAATCTGACATTGAAGATTGTGAAAGTGTAGAAGATTTTGAGATCGATATTGAAAATATCGTAGATATAGAAATTTTTTCCGAGAAAGCAAAATCTGATTGGGAGGATGATAATAACATTTCATTATCTATTTTGAAAAGACAACAAAATTTAGACAAAACTGTATGGACTAAAAATATTGAATATTTAGATTCATTTACCGAAGAGGTTGGTCCAAATACTCCAGATGAAATGGAGGCTCCAACCGAAGTATTTCTTTAAATATTTGCAGAGGAACTGATTGAACGAATTGTTTATGAAAGCAATTTATATGCTGTTCAAAAGGCTGATGGTGCCATTTCATCTGGAATTATGATAAAAAAAAGGAAATGAAAGCATTTCTTGCAATTAACATTTTAATGGGAATCAAAAAGCTACCAAGCTACCTTGATTATTGGTCATCAAAGGAGAAACTTCGCGATACTTATATAAGCACAGTTATGTCAAGAAAACGTTTTGCATGGTTACTATCCAATATACACTTGAATGATAATTGAAAACAGCCAAACAAGGAAAGTGTATACTTTGATAAGTTGTATAAATTTCGACCATTAGTAACTATTTTATCTGAATCCTTCCTATCTGCATACAAGCCATCAAAGTACCAAGCAATCGACGAGTCAATGATTAAATTTAAAAGTCGTATAAAAAGGGTATAAAGTGTGGGTTTGGGCAAACCATTCTGGTTATGTTTGTGAATTTGAAATTTATACTGGAAAAGTAGCACAGCTACCTACAGAACAAAATTTAGATAATTATAAAAAAAAAAAATTTATATTTTATCATTTCCTTTTTTTGGCATTTAGGTATTCGCGTCGTATAGAAACTAACTCTGAATCTAATTGGTAAACATCACCATGTTTATTTTGATTATGTTAATTCCGTTGAACTTCAAAAATATCTCAAATTGCAAAACATATACGCCTGTGGCACAATTCGAAAAACAAGAAGACATTTGCTAGATGATTTGAAACCGGATGCAGAAATGAGAAGAGGACAATCCGATTGGCGTATAAGCACAGATAATTTAACTTTCGTTAAATGGAAGGATAATAAACCAGTTCATTTTCTGAGTAACTACCATAACCCGTCTAATTAAACAAAAACAATTAAACGAAAACAAAAAGACGGATCGCTTCTTGAAATTCCTTACCCGAAATTCGGAAATAGTTATTGATTATAATCAGAATATGGGTTTCGTAGATAAAGTAGACATGATCAAGTCTTGTTATGAGACCGTCAGAAAATCCAAAAGGTAGTGGCATCGAATATTGTGGCATTTCTTGTATGTAAGTGTTGTGAATGCTTACATTATATTTAAGCAAAGATCTGTCGGAGAAAACTTAACATTAAAAGAATTCCGAATTGCCATTTGTGCCGGACTTACCGGTTCATTTAAAAAACCTATTTCAATGGCATCGTCAACACAAGAATCACCAAAAACCCCGTCACCCCGCGGTCTAGCACAAAACTCGTTTAAAAAATATGTGTCGCAAGAAAATAGGTTCGATCAAAATTGCCACCTGCCAGAATACGGTACATCAAAAGTATGTGCGTTTTTAGCACAAACGCTACCCCACATCGTTCAAGATGGTCGTGCACCCCTTGTAATGTATCATTATGTTTAAGCAATACAAAAAATTGCTTTAAAGAATTTCACACCGAATAAATTTAAAGAAAAATAAAACTTTATACTAAGTGTTTTTATTTAAAATTTTAGGTGCCAGTTTACTAGTGGTTTCAGAGAGTGACCACCTATTTAAAACACATATAATACAAAAATTGACCTAAAATTGATTTGGCTTGTTATAAAGACCTTCCGATCTTTTAATCTAAGCAAAAAATAATTAAAAAATAATAATAAATCGCCCACTGGTAAACAAAGGGATAACTGTAGCGGGAACTAAAATAAACGAAACGAAACGAGACACAAAAGTTCGTTTAGTAAACATAAAATTCAATAACCATAATAGACGTTTATTCAGTTCGTGAAGTTCGTTAAAATTTTGTTGCCATTTTTACATAACCTTAAGTTCCGTAAGTACCGAACTTTATGTGAAGTATTAACGTTTAAATAAATAAATATTTATATTTATCATACATCATTATATATTTTTAATTTTTCTATTGTTCTTTATTTTTTTAGCCTAAACTTGCAAACTAAAAGATATAAATGCTTTAACTTTCCAAGTTCTTTAAAATTATTAAACAAATCCATTATTTTATTTCAAAATTCAAAAAAATATTAGTTTTGATGTTTTGTATTTTAAAACAATGGACATAAAATTTCTACGTTTGCTTAAGTTTATTATGGCCAAATTATCACTTTTACGTAAAGTTAACTTCCGTTCGTTAAACCTCTATTTATGATCTTTATTAATTATTAGTAGCGGAACATTGCTGTTATTTAGTTTTAGGCACATTGCCTTTGCTATGTTTATTTTTAGTCCAATTTTAAGAGCTGTAAAAGATTTAGTTCCTTACATTATGCCAACTAGAATACTTTATTTAATAAAATTCACTACAAGTTTCTCATTTTACGCTCAAATTACTGAGATCCCTCAGATCTAATAAAAATAACTATTGGAAAAAAACTGTCATTTTTATTAAGTGTAAATTCAAATTTCCTTTTTAAAAAAAAAAAATGTTAAAACACATACATAATACATATTACTTATAAACCTTAGTTTTTATATAGAAAAGAATTAAAATATACACTATATTAAAAAAAAAAAAATGTTTTGAATCTCAACTTTGTAGCTGTCAAATTATCAAGCTCAGTTGTACTAATCGACATATTTGTTATTTTGTTCTGATCTGATATAGAATTCAGATTAGATCTCGACTCTGATTAATATTAAAGTTCTGCTTATATTTCGAACAAAATAAACACAGCCATCTAACAGGAGGTACAATCAATACAAACTACAAAGTTGTGAAAAGTCAAAAATATACGTTCTAATTTTCTTAAAACACAATACATATCGTAGCAAGCGTTGTATATTGGAATAACAACAAAGTATTTTTAGGTGAATTTGACAGCTACAATAACTTCGGTAATATTTAATAACGAAAAGTCATAAAATAGGTATGTGCAATTTCCTAAAGCCGAACGAAGAAATAAAAAAACAAAATCTTGTAAGAAATGTAATTTTTCGAAACATGAAATATGTAAATGTGTATTTAAAATTTAAATATACAGAATAACAACGAAATTTCCATAATAAAATTTCTACGTTGAAGTTAAAAGCTGGTCTAATTCTGCGTGATGTCTGCTGATAATTACTTTATTTCTTCTATTAATTTCCGTATGCTCAACCCTTGAAGTAGCATTTTTGTGTACTTGCTGTATTCATCCTGTTCGCACTTCGCATAGTTAACGATGACAAGAACGGTAAGATTGCAGCATCAATTAATTCCTTAGCGCCGTATCAAGTTTCAACTGTGTTTACATTTTAAAATAAAATAGATGCCTGTGTGTTGTGTTTATGTATTCCATATTCTAAAGAAAGAAATGTACGTTTCTTAAATTTTTTTGTCTTTACGGAAAGTGTCGATTTATATATTTAAATGTAGGAAAATTAAGCAAAAAGTAAAATGGATTTATTAAATAACTCAGAAGGTATTTTTTTTAACATTTTAATATAAAAAAGTGATACAAATATATACATAAAAATAAATTGTATTTAAATATTATTGTAATGAATATGAACATCATTTTGTTAAGCAATTAAATTTATAAAGGTAGAATTGTATATATATATATGTACATGTATACGCAGAAATGTATATACATTTTTAAAACAATTCGAATTAGAATTGATTTTTCCACAAATTTTAAAATGTTACATTTTCATCTCAAAACTGAAAAATCAGATTTAATTTAAATACATTTGACTTCAGAATGTAAAAATTGTGTTTTATTACACGTATACATATAGCTTTGTTTTTTTTTTTGTACTTGCCTAAATTTAAAAGTAAGTGTTGTATATTATTAAAATTATTTCGGTTATCTAGAATAATTTTTTTGAAACAGCCTTTAATCTTTTTCTTTATCAGTTCTTTTTGACTTTTCAGAAATTATGAAGAAAAGTTTAGATCAAAATAATGAAATGAATTTACTTCCAAAACTTCATGAAATGAAAGATAAAGGAAAATATGAAACATCATTTCAACAAAACTGTCGGGCTTATCAAATTCATGATATTAACGATTTAAATAATAGCAATACAAATGAAAATTGCAATAGTATTATTGAAGATACCAGTGATTCTGGAGTCAATTGTTTAGACTCAGAATCAAGCGAAGTTTTTGTTGGATCTTTTAGTTCACAAAATGAGTTTGAATTTGATAATGTTTTACCATTCAATAAAACAGATGTTAATCAAAAAAATAATCTTGATAAAATGCAAAAACAATCTAAAAATTTAATAATTGGTAATAAAGAAGAAACACACCTTAAAGAAAATAATACTGAATTTATAAAACAAAGAGAAGAATATTCTGATATAGCTAACAGAAATGAAAATAATACAGCAATAATTTCTAAAATAAGTAATATAGAAAATAATAACACAAGCATTGAAACTGGGAAAATTATATATCGGAATAAAACTAAAAATTTAACAATTTCATCTAAAGCTCCAAAGAAACGTGTTTCATTTCATGAAGATATTCTTAAAAATACTCGAACTGATAGTATTCATATTGAACATGGATTTATAACTTATAAAAATTCTAAAAAAGGATATGTAGTGCCGGGAAGGTATTATTATATAATATTTTACTAAATGTAATGAATTATATATTAATGTATATTTTTCTTAAAATAGGCATTCGTGGTGCTCAAACGGTGATTCAAATAAAAGCAATTGCGAAGAAGAAATAAGTTGCAGATGTAGTGATTGTGAAAAAAAAGTTAAAAATATAGTTTTTAGAAATGCTTGCTCTGATGTTTTGGGTTATGGAAATGCTGATGTCTTTGAAAGTTTTGAAAGTGTTGATGTAGAATCAACTGATTCAAATATGTTGGAAAAAAACGAGAAAATGTTTTATTGCAGTTCTAATCCAAGTTTACATTCTGGTGAAATTTTAAATGATTTCCAAAAATTAAATAATGGAAGAAAAAAGCATGACTACACTAAATCAAGTTCTTGTGATTGTATAGGTTTATGTCAAACAAATAGCTATTCTATAAGCAAATATTGTTACTTTTCTGAACCAAGTATTGAAGAACCGCCACGAAAATCTACGTGGGTCAAAGAAAAAAAACCAAAAAATAGTTGCTTAAAAAAAGGACCAAAAAATAGTTTTCGTGTAGAGGACTATGATATAGATAAAAAAATGCAAAAATTCAACGTACACGAACTAAAAATATTTGACAAGAGCAAAATGATTTTTGGAACCTTCAAAAATATATTTACAACTGATTTACCCGAACGTGGAATCCCAGAGGGAGCTGAAAATATACAATCAGTATGCGAATACGCCTTAGAATCTGATAATCTTCACCGAAATCCTCTTGAAAAATCTACTGTTGCTCATTTGAAAAAAATGAGTAAAAGTTTAGATGGTGATAAACAAAACATTGGTAATATGAAAGGTAATATTTAAATTAAGTACATATTACAATTTCTCATTTAAAACTTTACTGTACACTTCTTTTTCTATGTAGGCTGTCAAAATAAATTTATTCATAACGTTGATGATCAATTGAGGAAAAAGGGGATAAATCAATCAGATCCAAGCCAAAGTAATAAATATTCTACAGAATTACCTATCCTTTTAACAGATAATGATGCGGCAGATAATTTTTCAATGAAACAACAAAATGAAAATTTCCTTATTAAAAATGACGACGCACAAATGTATTTAAAGGAAAATTATAGAAACAAATACATTGTAAATTGTGTCAGCACTGTTTTTGAACACACTGGAGTTTCTGTAATTAATGCAGAAAAACTCGATGAAACAATTAAAACAACTGTTATAGGAGAAACACCTGCAGGCGGGTTTATAGATATTAAACCATTGAAACATGCTTTTGTTAATATTTTTAAGTCTTTTAAAGATTCTGTTGTTTCGCCTATTTCAGCTCCCAAACATGAAAAACTTTCATCCAATGTTTCTAAAAATTTTAAAAATATAGAAAATAATAATGAAAAAAAACATTTCATTTCCAATGATATGTTAAATGATTCTTCGGAAAATCAAAATGTTTCTGCATTATCGATGAAGCACAAATATGTATTGGATACACTTTATCAAAACATCAATAGGTAATTTAATTATTATTTTAAAATATTTGATTTGAAAAATGTAAATTATTAATCAATTTAATTTTAATATTTTACATATTTCAGCAACAAGGATATTTCTTTGAATAATACTTTATCTATTAAAGATCCGACAGTTGCAAAATATAAAAATGAAAAAGCTGTACGCGTATATAATAGTGAAAATTTGAAAATGACTCCCGATTTATTCGATTGTTTTCAATACGATTTAGGAAATTTAAATGTAGTTCTCTTGAACGATAAAAATGATAACAATGATCATAGATCAAAAACAAATAAAAGTAGCACAGAAATAAGTCAGGGTGATACGTTGACATTACAATATCCTTATGTGAAAAAGAATTTAAAATATCCAAGTTCTTTGTCGTCGTCTAAAACAATAAGTTTATCTATAGGCAATTTATTGAAAGCATCCCAATCAGCTTTAATAAATCGTTTTTTGCACGATGTAACAAAGAACAAAATTTTAGAATCTTCAATACGTAACAACATAGTTTTTGCAAATAAAATTAAAGAATACAAAACATTTACAGGCAACTTATATATTAAAGGAGTTAAAACACTTAACCAAAAATTAATTGAAGATTTAAATGCTAAAATAGAAACGGAAATTGAAAAATTTGATTTTAATTATGAACGTCTTATTAGTTCTTCTAAAGAAAACTACTCCGCAACATTAATTGACATTTCTCGTTTTCAATTAGGAATTGGTGAAGTTCCCGTTGAAATTTTTTATAGTAGCAATTTGCATTTATTAAATAATGAAAATGAAAAGTTAATGAAAGTATGTAAAACAGATTTATGTATATGTATTCATCATGAAATTAAAATTTTTAACTATTTTAGGTATTTAAATTGTATGCTGGATATAATAGAAAAGGATTTATGACACCAGTACTCGTATTTTTGACTGATAAAGCCCTATATGTGAGAGATTTGGTTGAAAATCGACTTTGTAATAAATATATTTTAAAATATTCAGAATTGGATGTTATTTTAGTAATTCATTTTTCTTTTAGAATTATGTAATTTTTACTAAATATTTTTTTTTTTAGATAGGGCCATATGGAAATACCATTCTTTTAAGCAACGTGTCAAGAGATATGCAACAAGTACTTCTAGCCGGGGGACCTCATACAGCAGATGGATTTGTGGCTAATTTAGAATTGTGCATTCGTCGAGGACAATTTTTATTACCGGCTGTTGGCCAACTTACATTTGAACATTTTAACACATTGCAAACCTTTGTTCGCGAAAATTTATATCTATCCACTAGTGATAATTGGATATATTATGCAGTAATCAATAGCTCTACTGAAACTTTAGGTTTCGATAAGAAACTTCTTGGATCTAACTTGAAAGGATTTCTAATGTATCGACGTTTTCTTAAAGATTATAGCGAGTTTAAAGAAGGTTGGAATACTGGATTTTTCTTTTTACGGTAAAAAATTTAAGGTTTAATAGTTATGATTTTATAAAGTAATTATTTTTTAGAGCTGGTATTTTGTATATGTTTAACGATTCTAATCAAAAATTCCCAGTTTGGTCATTAGAACTGTCAGAATGTCAAGGTGTTCAACGATCGAAGAGATGTGATAGACCACATTGTTTTGAAATATATATAAAAAATGAGATGTTGCAATTAGCTGCGCCAGATGAAAATGTAGTTTCTAAATGGATTCAAGCTTTGGTACAAATTGAAAATGCAGTATGTCTTTTTAAAGTTTTTTTTTTTTTGCCGAACGAAAAATAAATGTATTGTTTTTTAGTTTACTGAATTTCAAAAAAGACAAAAGATTGTTGGATGTACTCTAATAATCACTACTAATCATTTAGTAACGTTACGTGAAAATTTCTCATCACCCTTAGGTTTAAAAAATCTTACGATGTCATTAGATCAATCTCAAAAATTTGTTAAAAATTCGGAAACGAAAAATATTAAAGCAAGGATTTCTGACACAAAAGTATTTATATGTTTTTTAATTATTTATAAATGTTGATATATTGTATTTTAGGAGAATGGAGTAGTGAATTTGCAACAAGAAGAAAGTCTAGTTTTAAATAACTCACAGACAAATAATTCTACTGTCGCCCCAAAACTAATATCATTAGAAAAAATGGGGGAATGTAATTCCAATGCACAAGAAAATATTAATTTATATGCTGAAAATGGGGGAATTGAAGTATTAACTTGTGCTTTTATAAAAGAAATTATAGGAATAAGAATTCCGTCGACATTTGAAAGCTGGTGGTGTATTTTAGAGTTTTCATGTCAAGAAGCTGGTGAAACTTCAAATGACTTGGTAATATTTTTTTCGAGTAGCTCTGAAATGCAGCGGTTTTTAAGAGTTTTAGAGCGGTTATGGCAGGCAAAGAATGTAAGAAAGGAATTACATATTTTTCAAAAAATAATATTTTACTTATTTCAGATTGATTTATTTCCTCTAACAGTTTTGGATGAGGATGATGATATATCTAAAAAGTGCACAAATATTTTTACTGACATAAGTAGATCATGGGTTCCATTAATAACAGCCGCACTTGCTTACCCAGCTTGAATTGTCTTTTATATACTTATAGATTCTTAAAACTGTTTTTTTTTTAATGTGCCTCGCAAAATTTACGATCTTAAGAAAGCGGTGAAAAATGCCATTTTTATGTTAATGTTTTTGTATAGCTTAAAAATTGTAAAAATATCCGTAAAAATTATTTTTTAACAAAATATTAAAAGCAGAGTTAATTCAGTTTATAAATTATATATGAATATATTTAGACCTGCTACCATTTGACAAGAAGTTGTGAAGACATTGGAAAATTTTATTTTCTATATATATATATATATACAAGTATATATATATTAAATTATATATATCTAATTATACATTGGATAATAAAATATAGTTGCATAATACAAAAAAAAACGAGAATTACATATGCAGTTGCTTTCATATTGATTAATCGAAATTATCAAAATTTTTGTGCAATATATAAAATATGAATAAGTTTAAAATGGAATGATATTCATAAATTAGTTAGATTTTGGTATTATTATGTGATTTGGAACGTAAAATATTCTGTATCCTTATTATAAAGTTGTAAAAAATATAATATTAATATAAAAAAGTTATTTGGTTATAAAATTATCTACATGTTAAAGAACCTCTTTATTTGTAAAAATATTTACAAATTTTATTACTCATTTTTTAAATTTTATATTCTACTACTCATTTTTTTAATTTTATTATTTGTAAAAATATTTACAAATTTTATTACTCATTTTTTAAATTTTATAATCTACTACTAATTTTTTTAATTTCTTTTATATTCCTTGTTTGAAGTAGTTTGGGACTCCTTACTCTTGTGGTACAACATCTCAGAACTTGTAAAGGATTTTGTAGTTTTACATAAAATTATTTTTGCGTTCAGCTAAAATCTTGCAAAATGAAGTATTATATTTGAACTATTGACAATCTGACCAATGGTGCAGTGCATAAGTCACCGGTCTTTCAGGCGAAAGGTCTCGGGTTCAAACCCCGGTCAGGTCAAATATAATATAAAATATAATAAAATAATTACAAACAAAATATTAAATATAATTATAATTTAATACTTGTACTGAGATGACCCACATGCTAAAGGCAAAAGGGTCCTAAAAATATCGGCAGATATTTATATCTGGACAATATAATATTAAAAAAAAAAACTATTAACAAATATTCATATTGATACATATATTAAGGATAGAGATTTTTTTTACTAAGAATTTTAAGCAAAGATTAAAGCATAACACAAAAAGATTTTTTCAAAATAAAAATAATTTTTAACTTATTTATTTTTAGTAACATTGTAATAAGGCAAATTTTACTTTTAGAGACTATAATATGTAGATATTGTATATAATCTTAACTAATTTTGTTTTAAAAAAAAACTTAATTTTGGATTAATATTAATTTAATTTATTAAAAAATTTATTTTAAATATTATTAAGTTATAAGAGTCACTTTATGTATTCTGTTTTAGTTGATTTTAGTGATAAAATATTTATAATACATTTAGCAAATATTCCATTTAAAATATATAATTATTAATTTAAATTATCCTAATATTTAATTAATTAATTTTATTAGTTGGTCATGACAATAAGTAATTGGCTGACTTACTTTTTATGGCCATTACTATCTTACATTGCTGATAAAATTGCTTACAGTTCAGAGAAAAACAGCTCTGTGGTGGATGAGATAAATAGGAAATAAAAACCAAATTATACAGCAGAAGCAAATTAATAGTATTATTCGTCTACCGAGCTGATGTGTACATAGTATATACATATGTTAATTTTTTACTTAATCTAATAGTTAAACTGAAATTAAAATTATAGCTTTAAAATAACTAGAAAATGAAGTAAAATCCTGTGTTAATCCGAAAGTTAATTTGCTGATTGTGAAGAATCAAACACATTCGAGTAATAAATGATGAGTCAATCTATTCTGATAAAAAAATATAGTGGACACTAAGTCTTAAACCATAAAAATTGACCTAATCAAATATCTATCAAACAGGAAAGGTTTCAGAATTTTAAAAGTAAAAAGAAAATATCTCTATGAAATAAAATTGTATTTCGATAGAATCCATATTAGCTAAAAGAACGATCGCAACTCCGAAAAGAATGGTAATGTCAACAACAATTGCGAAAGGCACAGTTTTTTTGCCACTAATTGGCAGTCTTTAAAATACCAGTTAAAAAACTTCATACTACGCAAGAACAAAGGCGGCAACAGAAAATCCATGAGCAAACATTAATTATAATTTAACCAACTAAAGTTATTATACATTAACATATACTTTTTCAATAAAAAAAAGACACAAGATACCCAAAATCAGTAAGCATTGATAAGTATCTCATATAAATTTACCAGTAACATAAAATACTAAGAATAGTACTCTTCACCTAGGAGTACATCCAACACATTTCACTAGTGCTATGAATAAGATGTTTCTATCCTTTATTTCCACCAACCGTAAATCTACCAACAAATTAATTTTTTTTTAAATTTTGAATCTAGTTCAGCCAACAATCATTAATATTATATATATATATATATATATATTACATTCCGAAAATTATTAATTACATATTCTTTTTTATTTAATTTAACAAAACGAAATTCTAGGAGACTGAAACGGTTTATTTTTAATAACAAAAGTACATTCCTTTTTTTGTTTTTTAAATCTATGTTAAATATAAATTTAAAATATTGCAAAAATTATTTTATATTAAAATATGCCAAAAATTTTGTAGTTTTTTTTTATTTAATTTTTTAAATTATTATTTTATTTACCTTAAAATTTAAAAAGCCGCAAAAGAAAAATTTCTATACACTTATTTAAAGCAAAAAATTAAAAATACTAATTTTATTTTTTTTTAGTGGTATCAGATTATTAGCGGTATGTTTAGAATAGAATCGCACAAATAACTACGCATCCCAAAACTATTCTCTTATTATTTAATTAAATAAAACAAAAGTAAACCGTTTCCTTTTCGCTTTTTAAATCGAGTTTTGACAAAGTATTTTTTCATACATAAAAAACGGACAGAATTGCCATTGAAAATTTCAACCGGTAAAACATTTCTTTCATTTATTATCATCGGCAACAATAACCAAGCGGTAAAATAGTGATTCATTTTTCATACTTGAACCAGATTGAACCACTATTTTTCTTATCTAATGAAAATATTCTAAAAAAATAAATTAAAGAAAATAATACATAAAAACCTAATGGAAAAATAAATAAAAAAATTAAATGAAATAAGAAATAAAAAGTTGTATTTTAAAAGAAAAAATTTAAGAGACAACACAACGATAAACTTCAACTTGGTTGAATTCATATAGAAAGAATTATAAGAATGAACAATTTGGAAAATCTTACAACCCAATATTGTATTGTCCTAAGTTTGAAAACTTTTAAACCAGACAAATCTACCCCTTCAGTCAATCTTATATTTATATATAAATCATATATGACATATCAGATTGATCAGATAAGCAAATGTATAAATGCTTAAAATATAAATTTGTATTATAAAACTATACCTTAAACCTTCTGCTTATAAATATGTATATCGGTATATTCCATAAGCGTAAATTGTAAATTTTAATCAATACAACTAATTATATAAAGCACACAAAATTAAAAATTGCTCAGATTATTTTCAACACATCTTTACTACTATTATCGAAATCACCTGAACATGGGCTGGGACCTATACCTAAACGAAATTTAAACCTATGCTGAATTCACCGCTTCGGATATTTTAACCGCGCCTGTATTTTATATGAAAATTTGAATTCTCTCATTTTTCAAATTTAGTTCGGAAATATTTTTTCGCTCTGGAAAAAAGTTCATTTAGCTTTAACTTTTTGTGCAAAAGTCTTTTTAATCTGAAATTTTTTGAAAAATTTTTTATTTGATTCATCAATGAAATAAACAAAAATTTAAAATAATTTAAATGTCATTTTCAAATTTCAGCTGTTTAAATTTTTTCTTCTGCAGAAATATTATTCTGAAGCGGTCGTTGTTGAGAGAATTTTCTTTTTTTTTTAATATTTCAGAAAATATATGCCAAAGCGGTGAACTAAGCATAAATCTCAATTTAAATTTCAAGCTTACAGTATCACGGCATTACATTATCCTTATTTATGCCTAATGCTAGTGTAGACAAATTTTAAAAATGAAGTGGCAAGTAAAAAGCAAATTAAACCCGCATTAATTTCACTTAGTTGTCATTTCCATTCACCAATCACCATTTAAAAACAATTTAAAAATGTAAAAACACACGGTAATTCTTAAATTGTGTTGAAGTTTTTATAAATTAATTGCGTCTTAAAAGTCAAAAAGTCAAAAATATTTTATCTCAAAATTTTAACTTATCACCATATCACTTTAATTTGTACAAAGAAGAACTTATTTTGTATTTTCGCTGTTCTAAGTGGATCAAAGTTGAAACTTTATAAATTTTTTTTTGAATTTCGGAATAAAATAAAAATTGAGAAACATAATAGTAAATACTTTGTAAGTTGTATCTTTTTTAATGTCAAAAGTTCAATTTTTTTCAATTTAATTTTCATATTTAGTATTCATTGAGACTAATATGGAGATTAAAAATTTGGTTTATTTAATTTTTAGTTTGTTTGACGTTTCAGTATGTAAATATTTCAATTAGACTCAAAATTACTAAAATTTTAAAACTTAAAATTGAAAATTACAACGTTTTAGTTGTGAAAAAGATATTTTCTTATTATCTAATATTTCGTGATATTTATTGTTCCATATTCATTTAAGGTATATATCTAAGTCGATCCAAAGTCTTAACTTATTTGAAACCTTTTAAATATATTACTTTATGAGGAATTTGAAAAACAACTTACATAAGTGAAACGTAAGTTTAAAAATTAACAATGAACATCTGACAATCAAAAAATATGCTAGTTATAAATAATAAATAAAATATATATATTTTATTTGTAGAATCTAAGTACATAATACTTATTTAATAAACAACAATCTCATATAATGAGGGTTGTACGGAATGGCTTTGCCATGGGAAGATGGGCAACATCATACGCATGCAGAAACAGTTTTTTAAAACTTGGTGAGTATTGTAAAAATTTGATTTAAGTATAAAAATTTTCTATGGTTCAAAAACGGAATTTTCCTAACCGTATATTATAATACATATTATAATGTAATGCAGAAAAAAAATTTATAATATAATTTGATATAAAGAATTTTTGGGCATGTCAGAATTGTTCAAAATGCCTAAAAAATGTTTATATTAAATATTAAACATTTTATATTCTAACTTTTAAATGCTATAACTTTATTTGTATTTTTATTACTGTAATATACAATATTTATGTAGTATATATATTTATACATAGTTTGTACAAATTTACTATAGATTTAAATTACGTTAATTTTTATTTTTTTTAGCTTTGACCTACGATAGTGCAATAAATGTTACCAAATCGGGGAACATATTGATGCAACATTATTCTTATATAACAACAGTCTGTGATAAATCAAAAGATTCTTCCTCCAGCACATCACCACCTACGTCTTCTGTACCCGGTGGAAACTCAAGCAGTTCTTCCACAAGTGCTGGTGGTACGACTAGTTCATCCGGGGGTGGTAAAGAACCTCCAAAAAAAAATTCCTTATCATGTCCAAAATGTGGTGATCCGTGCACTCATGTTGAAACTTTCGTTAGCTCAACACGGTTTGTGAAATGTGAAAAATGTCATCATTTCTTTGTTGTATTAAGTGAAGTTGACTCAAAGAAAACAATTAAAGAAGAACAAAAAGGGCAAAGAAAACCTCCACCACCTCCAAAAAAAATTATGGAATATTTAAATCGCCATGTTATTGGACAAGACGTTGCTAAAAAAGTTTTATCAGTTGCGGTTTACAATCACTATAAACGAATTTATCATAATTTACCTCCAACACAAACCTCAACAAGTAACCACCAATCGGAAGGAATGGGTAGATTAGATTTGTTACACATTTCTGGAATTGGACATACAATAATGAGTTCTGCACCGTCTGAGGTACCAAGACCCCCAACTGGTCAACAACAGCAAAATCATTCTGGTTCTGATATTTTGGATAAAAAAACACATGAATTAAAATTAGAAAAAAGTAATATTTTAATGTTAGGCCCAACTGGATCTGGAAAAACTCTAATAGCACAAACAATCGCAAAATGTTTAGATGTTCCATTTGCAATATGTGATTGTACTACTTTAACACAAGCTGGCTATGTTGGAGAGGATATTGAAAGTGTTATTGCAAAACTATTACAAGATGCTAACTACAAGTAATTAACTTTTTGATCTATCAATTTATAAAACTATTTCCCGTGTCTAATCCTTCTTTTTTTTTAAATAAATCTTATTGTTATTGTTTTTTTAAGGTATACATTTTATGCTTAGTTTTATAATATTTAATATGTTTTCTAAAAACTTAAAAAAATTAAATTAAATATTTCAAGTATTTAAAAATTGACACAATTAAAAATATTGGGAACTTAACCACTATAACTTTTAAATATAAAATACTTTGTCTTAAAAGTAATTAATGCATAAAATTTAAAAAAAATTTAATAGTCTAATTGAAAAATAAGTTTTGAATTGCATGTTTTTTAAGAGTTGTTTAAATTTTTAAAAAAATTATAATAATAGTGCAAGTTGGGTGGCGCGCGCACATTGAAAAAAGCTTACCTTTTTAAATTTCAAGTAAAGTAGATTTTTTAATCTTTTACGCAGAAAATTTTTGATTGTTTTTTAAAAGTTGTCTCTTATAATGTCTGAATAAATATTCACTGTTTTAAAATAAAATACGGAAAAAATATTTTATTTTAAATGAGTTTAAAAAGTATAATAGTTGCATTAATAAGCGCAAAATTGCAATAGCTTTATCTAATTTACCTAATATAATTTAGAAAAAAACAAAATTCAATCTAAAAGACAATTTTAATTTATTTAATTCAGCGTCGACCGAGCACAGACAGGAATTGTGTTTTTAGATGAAGTTGACAAAATAGGTGCTGTACCGGGAATTCATCAATTAAGAGATGTAGGTGGTGAAGGTGTTCAACAAGGTATGCTGAAAATGTTAGAAGGCACTATAGTTAACGTTCCCGAAAGAAACTCACCTAGAAAATTACGAGGCGAAACAGTTCAAGTAGATACCACAAATATATTGTTTATTGCATCAGGAGCTTATACCGGACTAGATAGGTTAATAGCACGAAGAGTAAATGAAAAGGTATTCTATATTTTAAAATTGTCGAATTTTATTTAAACTAGCTAAAATTTAAGAATACTTTTTGCCATATTTATTTCCGATTTAAGAGAAATAATTAACTAATAGAAGAATAACTGTCAATAAATTTTCATGCCAAAATCTTTACATAACAACTACTTATTTATTTACACATATTAATACTACATAATATTTATCAATACCTATTAATTTTATAAATTTTGTTTTTTCAGAATGAATTCATTTAAATCTTTTTTGGTTAGAGTTTTTGTTTTAAGTAGGTATATAAAATATTAATCAATACCAAAAATTGGTTAAAATAATAGAATCTATTTAAAACAAAACTTGTAATCAAAAAGTTTATTTTAAACTTATAAAAAATAATAATTGCTAAATATTTATTTCAGTACTTGGGATTCGGCATACCATCAACTAAATCTCAAGGTAGAAGAGCTGCCCAAGCATCTGCCGCACCCATGGATCCAGATCAAGAAGAAAGGGACCGTTGCTTAGAAAAAGTTCAAGCTAGGGATTTAGTGGAATTTGGAATGATACCAGTAAATTGAAAATATTTATAAAAAAAAAATAACTAATTAAAAAATTCTCTTTAAGGAATTTGTTGGAAGATTTCCAGTTCTTGTACCGTTTCATAGCTTAAATATTAATATGCTAGTGCGAATTTTAACAGAACCTAAAAATGCATTAGTATCCCAATATAAAGCACTATTGGGAATGGACCAAGTTGAATTACAATTCACAGATGATGCCTTACAGGCAATAGCTACTTTAGCTATGGAAAGACAAACAGGAGCTAGAGGATTAAGGGCTATTATGGTAATAAATTATTTGTATTAATTATGCTGTCGGAAATTTCAAATTTTTAAAAAGAAAAATTATTTAATGTAAAACATTAAAAGGGAGCAACTAAATTAATTTTCCATTAATTGTCTTATTGGTTTTGCATCAGTTTTTGTCATAGTAGAACACATTCTCATAAATTTTTAATTATTTTAATTGCCGTAATACATACTTTAGGGCGTTTTTAGTTTTAAATAACTTATTATTAAATTTTGTTTAAACTAACTTATATTCACGCAAAAATAAATTCATTTTGTCAATAAGAGGTTTATTAAAATAAATGAAATATTTTAAAAAATCACTACCATTAGATATATTTGCTAACATATTAAAAATTTAGTTACTGACAAACTTTTTAGAGGATTAAAAACAGTTACAAAAAAAGTATATATTGTAAAATGTTTTCTTTTTCTATACGTAATATGAAACTTTATCATTTTTTATTCATATGTATTTATAATCGGAAATTTCTTAACTTCTAATTAAAATAATAATATTAATATAAATAATATCATAAAATTATAAATAGAAAAAACTTTTCTTTTACCAAAAATAATTATATTTGTCCTCCATTGTTGGACACTTTATTTTTCTAACTGTTACAGTTTAATTTCCGTTTCAAATGAATGTGGTATGCTCTTCTAATTCAATATTTTCTAGTCTTTAATATTTTTATTTGTGTTCTATAGTATTTAATACATTCACTAAAATCTGTTGCAATTTTTTTAAATATATAAATACATTTTAGGAAAATTTGCTCTTAGATGCTATGTTTGAAGTACCTGGATCTGACGTTATGTCAGTTTTAGTAGACGGAGATTGTGTACGAGGAAACGGTACACCAAAATTCGAAAAACGCTTAGTTGAATATAAGAATAAGGATACAAAATCGGATAATTTTAGTTCTAATACAAATCCGCAGGCTGATGACGAAGAAAATAGTGCTAAGGTTCGACTTACACAGTGAAAATTATTAAAATATGAAATTTTCTATTGTTTAATAAAAAATTCAAAGTTAAAATTGTGCATAAGATTATACATTTTTTAAACCAGTATTTATTTTTGTTATTTTTTTTTTTGTTTTAATTTAGTCACTGTTTTGGAATGTATAACTAATTTTATTAAAAGGTAAGAATGGCTTAGCAGCGAGAATCTGTAAACTATATGGATATATTCTGATAATTGAAAATATAGCAAAAGCCCTTGTAATCTCAATTTTTTCAAATCTATTTGTTCTAAAACATAAGATTAGTTTTATGGAGTGCCATTAACAAATTAAATACCAAAACAACTTACACATGATATGACTACAAGGCTTTGTTAAACTGGTTAAACGTAATTAAAAATTATCTTATTTATCTACAAACCCCAGTCTAGATATGTTACGTTATCTTTTTACTTGACGCAACCAAAAAAAGGTAACTACGTTGGTATATTGGGTGTTACAGTTTAAAGAAGAGTAATACCAAAAAACTATCCTAAATTAAATAATCCGTAGGAGTCCTAAGTATTTCAGACAAAAAGAATATTATATAAACGAAATGAATCATACAGATAATGAATCGCAAATTGTATAAGTCAAAAAGAACTTGGATTAATGAATCGACTCGGAAGTAAAGCTGCGCGCGGCCATCTATCATTTATACTTTTTAAGAATGAATATAAGCGAATTCTGTTATAAATTGAATAAATATACTCTTGTAACAAGTGTTTGTTATAATTTGCTATTTAAATTATTTTAAATTGTTATACGAATATACTTGTGTTCCAAATGTAAAAGTTATAGTATTGTGGCAGTACTAAACATTCTCAGCGAAAGTGTCCTTCACTTATGTTGAGTCACTCCATAATTTATTTTGATTAATAAATGATTTATGCAACAAGGATTTACGGTAGGCAAGGATACACAGTTCTAGATATAGGTGTGGTTTCTTATCGACCCTTCGTAACAGCATTCACAACCAAGCTGATGACTTTTAATCTATTGGCAACAACTTTTTTTTTTAAAATGTCCATAAACTTTTTTCATTTCAAAGGACAAATAATAATGTTTGGAAAACTACTAATTTTGGATATTCTAACTGAATTCAATTTGCTTATTTTATATGTTGAAATACGATGAATAAAATAATTTTATTAATATTAAAATAGTCGGAAGTTAATTAAACCAGTTTGGAATATCATATATTTACCAGTGATTTGCAACCACTCGATTTACAATGCAATTGTGAGAAAATAAATTGGTACTTTGCTATTTTTGACTAGTCTATTAAAATGTTAATCCAATTTTCTTTTATTTAAACAAAAAAAAATATGTTTACCACAATTACAAACAAATATTACAAATTATATTACATACGATTTTTGAAATAAAAAACACTTAACTAAAAAATGCCCTTATAAAACAAACAATCTGAATAGTAAAAATGATCTCTTCTTGATTTATGAGCAATCTCTTAAATTTGTTAAGACTGTGTAGATTTACTAAAGATTATTGGTAAGACGATTATGTGAAGTTATCTTGAAAAAGTTAGAAAAATTAAAAGTCTATAAGCTGTCTGTCTGTAAGGACTACAAAGTTGAACGGTTTTAAATTAAAAACATTAAGTAGCCTACTGTTTAATCATAAACAGACATTGATTTTTGATCAATTGCAAACTGATTCTAACAGCCAATAAAAATATGTTTGAATTTTAATTTTGTTTGTTTCGCCTTTGTGCCGGCAATTTTAAAATTTTTATTCAAATATTTTTCAAGTAGGAATTTAAATAGAATTTAAGTTTTTGTTTTTGTAAAATTATTTATTAATTTTAAATTTAGTTGTCCTTTCGTCAATTTTATATATTTTTGTTTAAACTTAAAAAAATTAACATTTAATGGACATATTTTTAGACTAGTCAACTTTTCTAAATTTTTAAGCTTATTCACATCTCAAAATTATTTAATTCATAAAAATTCAAAATATTTATTTTTAATTTAAAAAGATCTTTAAATATATATTATTATCATTAGTTTTTAGATATACTATATAATATAAGATTTTTAAAAAGGAATTGTTAATAATAATTTATTATAATTTTTTAATATATTTTATTTTTAAAATATATTTATTTACATATTCAGTTTAAAGACATATCAATTTAAATTTTTATATAGAATATTCATAATTATTTTGCGTATATTTCAATTTACATTAATTCAGTTTAATCAAATTCATAATCTACTTGACCGTCATCAAATTTGTAAACGTCTGTTTGAGGTATACTATTAACCGTTGTTGCTGTTGAAACTGCCGATGACGTTGTTGCAGTGTTTGAATCGCAGCTCATATTAGCTTGTGAATTTGTGGGAACAGTTTCCGTATTTTTTGATAAATTATTAACATTACTATTGTTGGAATTATTGCTATTTTTTTTTTCATTGTTTGCAGTTGAGCTATCAGTTTTATCAACATTATTTTGCTCTATAGCATACGATGTTGAAGGTGTTGACGTTTGCGTGGGTTGAAAGTTGTTTGGAGAGGCTGTTTGTGGAGGTCTAAAACCATCAGTGTTATTAAGTCGTTGGTTATTAATCGATAAATCATAATTAAACGCATTTGCTCCTGCCCTATTGGAATCTGGTTGACCAAATAATGTAAATCTTGGTAATGAAATATGCAATCTTCTTCCACCACCGCTACTTGCACTTGTGGTATTGTTACTATTATTTCCATTTCCATTTGATATTAAAGATAATTCTAGTTCGTTATTTGAATCTGCGCTGTTATTTCCAACTGAACGTTCTCTTCCACTTAGTAAGTTAGAGTTCTCAATTGTAGTTGTTCCTGTTTAAAAAATGTGTTTTAGTTAAAAAAAATTTAAAATATATTTATACATAATGTTTTACTTTAGAAATAAATAATACAAAAAATATGATAAATTTGTTTTATAATTAGATTAAAATGAAATAAAGAAAACAGAAAAATTTCTTTATTTATCCTTCTTACTTCCCCTGAAATGAAATACAAAAACAAAATTCTCTTCATTTCCCCTTTAAAAATGTTAGTAGGTAATCAGTTCTTGACTTGTACCCAACATTTTATTGAATTTGAAGAAATAAATAATAAATGGGCTAATTCCAAAATAATTAACTCAAAAAACACAAAGAATATTAAAATATTATTATTTGAGATTCTCATATTTTTTTAAAATAAAATATAATTATAAACTAAAATATCATTGCCCTAGCTTTTTGAGAAAATGAGAAATATTTAAGTAAACATATAAATTAATATAAAGTAATAAAGTAAATAATATGTATAAAGAATAATTGCTTTGATTATTAAAGAATATTGTTTCATATTGTTATAAAAAAATTAATTGTACATTGTATGTAACAAAATTCCTGTTCATATAAACTTGTATACATTGTAATATTTTCATATTTTAAAATTTTGTTCATATAAAATTGTGTGATGTAATATTACACGCGAAAGAAATAAACAAATTGTTAAAAATAATAAGTTTTATTAACTTTTTATGTGAACTAAAATTTTTGCTGACAATTATTGAAAGAATCTTTAAAATATTTTACTATAGACTTTTAACAATATATAAAGTATACGTTTGTTATTTTATTAATGTTCAAGCTTGAATCTTCGATTTTTTTTCATATTATTTAACAATATTCAAGAGGTAGTGTTTGCAATAAAAAAAAATCTAAATCTGTTCATCTATTTTATTTACTAATTTTTATAAACTTATCATATGTTGCGTTAGTCTCAACATTTTTTTAAAACCCAAAGTCTAAATATAAATAGCTTCTGTTTTTAAATCTAAATATAACCTTGCTATTTAAGAGATAATATTATCTCAAAAATATTTTAAATATAAATTGGTGTAAAATACAATGTTAATTTATATTAATTTATACAATCATTAGAATTTTGTTTCAAATAATCACTTCCGTTCAAAATGTTTTACATTGTTATAGAATTTACTCACGTGAATTAGATCCCATGTCTTTACCTTCATGAATTAAACTTTTACGACAAATTGGACAAGTTCCATGTAACTCCAACCACGGTACTATACAATTCTCGTGATACAAATGCTTAAAAATAGTATGTTTAATGTTAAAAGATTTTTCGTATTATTGTGAATTTTTATTGCTTACAAGACACGGTAATTTGCGAACAGTTTCTTGCAATTTGAAATCTTCCCAACAAACAGAACATTGTAATTTAATATTTACTTGCTCTTGAGTTACTTCAACGTTTGGTATTTCATCTATTTTTTCTTTTGAAAGGGGTGGAGGACCTGTTGTGTCCATTTGGTTCAATAATTGTGTTACTATTGTGTCAATTCCTTCTCTCCCCCAAGCATAATCTCCAGGGTTACCCATAAAAAACATTGGTGCATTGCCTAAAGAACCATCATTTCCACCAGATAAAGTGTGTAATATTTCTAAAAGAACATTGTCAAATCTTTCAAAATTTGGTAATCGTCCACGTCGTGTTCTTCGTCCTGTTCCACCTGTAAAATCGCTGTTGATAGTTCCTCGACCATGTCTGCTCCAAGATCCAGATCCAAGAGAATTTGAATTATCTATTATACCATTTCCACTTTCATTATTAGAACCGTTCCCACTGGAAGTACGTCCAACATTACCAAAAGCATTTTGAGTACTTTCATCGTCTGCATTCACCAAATCTGGTGGACGTCCACCATCACGAGCCAAAATAGAAGAAAGAGTTGCCAAAAAATCTAAATCCTAAAAAGAAAAATATGTCATTATCTATTGACCAAAAATTACCTAATATTACACAACATTTTAAGATATATATATCACATATCTATATATGATATATATATATATAATTATAAAATATAAATTATATAAAATTTGTTTACATATATAACATCATATGTGTGTGTTAACATTTGTAATTACACATATGTATATATTTATCTATAATTATTCGTCAACCTATATATATAAATATATATAGAATTGATGTTCATACCAGTATACATATATAGTAAAGAACAAAAAATTATATACTTTTCATACATTTTTATTTTAAGAAAAACTTACATCCATTTCAATATCATTTGCCGAATTATGATCCGTCGAAGTAGTTGGGGGTGCAGCTGGTAATTCTTCTATAAAACCACCAGAACATAATGGACAAGTATATTCCTTAAAAAAATATATATTTTATAACCCGTAAAATAAAAATTTTATATTAAATACTTACTGAACTAACTGACTGCACTTCTACATTACAAACATGGCAAAAAAATCTTAAAGGTCTATCTTCAACCGCAGCTTCGGCCATTTTCTGTCAAATTTTTTCTTCCGATGAAAAAATTGTATTTTGTGTTATTGAACTTTTACACCGTTTTACAAAATAATTTAAACAGTTAAGGACATGTTCTGTTATTAAAATAATTAAGTTACCCCCAAATAAAGTATTTTATCCAGTAAATTGAAATAAATCTTTAGACTTCTTATAGCTCAAAAACCTTGCCAAATTTTGTATTGACAATTTTTCAATATGACATTTCGTTTGATTAGTCGTGTCAGTCTGATTTAATACTTTGACAAATCAAAATTCAAAACTCAAAAGGGAATAAAGTCTATCCTAAATTTTTTTACCGTATCGGAAATGAACATTCGATTGATTATAAATTTAAAATGAGGTGCAAAGTATAATATAATTAAAGTTTGAAAAAACCAATTGAGTCCAAAAATATTATGCTAAGTATTATACCACAAGCCGTTTTACACTTTTTCCATTCTCGACCACCTAATTGAAAACTTCCAATAATAAAAATATTTCACTCATTACTTTCTATGTTCCATTTTTACTCAGAATGGTTAAAAATGCGTTAATGAGCAGATCAATTTTACACTGCTCTGTTTCAAAATGTGTGTTAAATTAATATCCAATTATGCATATGTATATGATATATGTATTCAAATATATGTGTACTCTATAAATAAAATTAAGCCGATTTTGACAAAAGTTTTTTCTTGATTTGTAACTTCTAAGAAATCATTTTTTATAAATTTTATGTTATTAAATAATAAATGTACATTTTTTGAATTATACTTTATTGAAACAAAAACGAAACTAAATAAAAATTTATACTCGTTAACGTATATACATATATATATGTATGTTAACGTATGTACATACTTATATATATTTTTATACAAGTATAAAAAGTAGAAACATGATTTAAATTATTTTATATAACAAATAATTTCTTAGTAACAATGACTTAAAATTTAAATAAAACAAAAATACAATAACAATTAACTTTTATTTTAGAATTTGTCTTTTGCAAAAATTAAAAATGTAAACAAAATAAATAAACATTAGTTCAATAAATAATCATCAAAATTTCTGTAATTAATTATTAAAGTTTAATCAATCAAAAGGAACATAGCTATTATTTATAAAACTTGGGTTGGATCATGGATGGTTGGAGTATATTCAGATATTTCCAAACGAAATTAGATATTTAAAGAAAAACGTCAATTTGACATTATAGTAGTTTGTAAATTTGTTCACTTACTATATATATATTTTTTTAAATAACTTGTCGGCATTTAAATTGAATTGAACGTCACAAAAAAAAACATACATCGTACATCGAGGAGCAATCGATCAATAGAATCGATAGTGTTTTACGTTAGTTCTAGCTGGTTTAGCATACATTATAGGGTCCAAACACCATTTGGAACTAAAAAAGGCTTCTTATAATATTTTTAGTTCAATTCAAACCAATTTTGAATTTTTTATGAATGCATATTTTAATTCTTTAATGCTTCATAAATCATAATCTCTGTTGTGTTAAAAGTCAATTTTTTTTTCTTTGTTTGGTAAGTCTTAAAAAACGCCTTGGTCAAACCTTATGTATTTTTAAAAATTAAGTAAAATATTCAGAACGCATACACAAATTTTTTATTTTTCAAGATTTATTAACACATCCATCATCTTTGAATCGTATAATTAAATATTAATAGACGATTAATATATAATAGCCAGATATATAAGTAATAGATGGAAACTTGTTGTTTCTCAGGGAGGAGCATATAGCTGCCCTTAGATCTAGGCCCTGCGACCCGTTGTGCTCCCCTGCTAAACAATCCACTCGCTTTCTACAGCGTCTCGTCGAACCACTCAATTCCCTTTATGAATAGCACTATGTCTCCTTGATTGAGCATTCTCACCTCGGAGAAGTTTCCCCGTTGATCCTCTCGCAAAGTTCTTCGCCTTTGTGTCTTCAAGTTTGGGCATTGGCACAGAACGTGGAGTACTGTTTCTGCCTCTTGCCCACATCCCCTACATAGATTCAACTCCGTTATACCTATTCTTTCGGCGTCAGCCCTTAGCAGCAAGTGTCCTGTGCTAATTTCCATGTATATTCTCAGATCGGTTCTATTTAGTTTTATTTTAATTTTTTTTCTTAGTCTTTTTGCTATTATGTTCTCGGCAGAATTCTTTCGTATCTATTGATCCTGGGGATTGCCACCAACTTTCCTTAGCTCTGTCTTTTGCCCAGTAGCTTGTTGCTAACTTTACCGCGGAGTACGGCATACCTACATTTTCTATATTCACCATCTGTCTGTTTAATACAAATTTTGCTGTCGCGTTTGCAATTTCTTTACCTGGGTAACCTGAGTGCGCTGGTATCCACTGCAGCTTGAATGCGTTTGTTTCCCCCAGCGCATTTAGGGCTTTCCAGCACTCAATTGTTTTCCTCGATTTATGCAAACCACAGTCCATTATACGAACGATTGATTTGCAATCGGTGTGTATGTTTATGATCTTATTCCGGATTCATTTCCGAAGAAGTTCTTTGGCTGCGAATTCTATTGAGATTGTTTCACATCAACGTACGCCGCGTGTGATGCCACTATGTTCGCAATTCGCATGTTCAATTCATCACATATGATACCTATATGCCACAATTACTGCCCTTTTTGGTAGCGTCTGTGTGCACATTGATTCCAATTTGGTTAGCAGTGCTATTGTACCTCGGGTGGTCTGTTTCCGTCCCGAAGTTGCCGTCTAACCTGAGATCACCCGCAATAATATCATCAGCTTCCGGGCTTCCAGATGGGAAGTTAGTATAGTCATTTCTTTTCTTGTGTGTTTTCCTATCTTAACGTATTCAGTCAAAAAAATTCATATCTATTTTATAATATGTATACATTTCGTCCACTCAGCTGTTTATATATATTAAAATAAATCAGTTTCTTATAAACAGTTTCGTTCAAAGTTTTTAAGTTTTTATATTACTTAATAACCTAAAAATTTTTGTTTTTAAAATTAAAATTTAATTTAATTAGGAAATTATACTCTACAAGAGATGACCTACGACTTCATTTAAAGGTAATTCATAGTGAACTGACTTATAGATTACATGCCATAGAGTATGATAACTTACAAGAAAAAATCTTCGAACAAAGACTAATAATAAATTTGAATTTGTCAATTTGAGTGATCACAGAATTCACAATTTGGCATATTTACTTAAAAAATGCACACATCAATAAAAACAAGTACTCTGTTCAATCAATCAATACGTAACATAGATACGGCAAGCATCTATTTGATTTTGTTTTGCTTGTATGAAATCAAAAAAATAAAAGTTCAACTCTTTTATATGAAAATTGAAATTTTTTTTTATTTCTAAAATTTATTATTTTATACAAATTCCAAATATCTGCAATATAAAAAATAATCTAAAAAAATTTTGTTAACCTTTTTTATTTAAAGCTCTTTTCAACTCTTTGTTTACTCTTCCACTACGGCAACATGTTTCAAAAATGCATGAGTGTTGAAACGCCATTTAATAGAATTAATGTGTGTCTCGCAATTAATATTAAAGATGGAAAGTCAAAAATTTTAAAATTAATAAAACCTAAAATTAAAACAAAAAATTAAAAAAAGTAAAAGAAGGCCACCCACCAGACAACGAATGTAAAAGGTATCATTTAAGATCAAAAATTTAAGGATGGAACCATTTTTACGGAAGTTATTCAAAACAGACGTAAACTATCCTCAGCCTAAAATTTAATTATATTTGATAACATTAAAATAGAATAATCAGGTTAAATTATTAAAAAACTAAAAATTTTGAAAAAATTAAGAAAGGAGTATTTTGCCCAAAGAAGTAGTTGCGGAGTATGACTTATCAAAATGTACTCAAATCGGAGTATAAACGACAGCCCTCCTCCTAACGTCTGTTTAAATTTTATAAATTTATTTTATTTATATTTCTGTTAAAATGTCTGATATATGTCGTTATTGTAAAATTCAGGGAAATCATTTTCAAAAATTAACACCACCGCTATTAAGATTTGTTAAATGGAAAGTTCCAAGAGTAAAAGTAAGTATATAGAGTTAGAAATAGGATTGGCGCGAAAATTAAATTTAAATTTTATCTAATTTTTTTTTTCAAGGAAAGTGATGTATTTTGTAAAAGCTGCTATTTGTTACTAAAAAAGAAATATGAACAAGTGAAAATATACCAACAAAATAAAAAAATATTGGATGCTATAACTACAAGTGGAGAATCTATTACCAGTAACCTCGCCATAAATAATGTGCCAACAAAAGTGATTGCATTGAAGAAGCGAAGAATAGTTGAAAATGATAATTTTGATAAATCCAGCTCACGTCCTAGTAGCTTTTCTCTTAGTAAGCTTAAAGAATTTGTTTGACAATAATTTGTACTAAATATTGTATTTTAGCAATTTCTGAAGAATCCAATGATATTGAAATAAATAAAATCTCTCCTAAGAATTTAAGACAGACTCAGTTAAGTATTCGACCATTTGCTGAGCATGTAACAGAAATAGTTAAACCAAAAGAAAAGTCTAAAACTACAAGTATAATTCGAATGGAAAATAATTCAGAATCAAATACTGTTAAAAAGAATAAACCTACGGGGAGTAATGCCAATGAAATTCAACCAATTGTACCGCAAAAAATTATTCCCGAAATGGAAGAAGTTGAGTACGATGAATCTGACGAAGATATTTTCGATCCAGGAATATCTCACCCAACAATTCAACCACTTATAAAAAGTATGTTATATGATTTTATGTGTTATTGTTATATGAACTCTTTATTTTAAAGGACGAAAAATTATTAGATCTAAACGTGAACCTATAAATTGGACTTACAAATTAGGTGGTTAATACTTGTACATATATAAGCTAAGATTAGAAGTTATTACTTGTTCAATAAAAATTAATTATATAAATAAATTTTGCAATAAAATATTTTTCTATTAAACCATTATACTAACAAGCCTATTATTACTGAACCAAATTAAAACCTTGTTCTTAAATTTCGGTTCTTTTGAAATCGCTATAAGTACGTACATATATAAATCGTTCTGCACTGTAATGCAAACAAATTTTTATTCTTGCGAATTAGACAAAAAAGTCTTATTGTGCTCAAAATTCAATTATATTAAAATTTGAATAATGATATTAATTAATACAAAATATTAAAAAAAAAATGAGCTGCCCAATTAGAAGCAGCTTTCATCAGTAAAGTAAATATGACCGTCTAATTAATAACTATTGGAGTTAGTTTGGGCGCGCCAATTTGGAATTATATGGATCATTTTGCTTTACAGAGTCGGTGGTATTTAACTGGAATAACTATAGCCGCCGCAGCAGTTAGGTACTTAACCAAAAAAAACATTCAAAATTTTGAAAAAATATTAAGCGTGAGTTGGTTGTATAGTTTAAAAATAAATATTGCTTGTTTTTTTATTTATATGCATTTTGTTTTTGTTAGAAATTAACCATTGCAGATAGATGAGCCGAACAACCAAGTGAATATTGAAATCTATCAAGATTTGCTATATAAATTTTTATTAAATTTGGAAAGTTTTGCAATATCATAATTTTAATTAGTTCTAAATATAATCATAAAATAAAGTTGTTAAAATTGATAAAACACAATGAATTAAGCAGAATTTTGCCTTACACCTTGATGTAAAAGTTGTTAATCTACTTTATAGCAATTTCAATGCACATTTTGATTCAAAATTATATATTTTTTTACTTTATAACACTTAATTATTTACGAAGTTGGTACATTATACTGTATTTAAAAAGCCTTGATTTTATTAAAATATTAAAAAAATAAGTACCTACATAATTATAACAAAGTAACTATTACTAATTACATTAAAAGCGTTAAAATTTTTATTTTTATTTAAAATTTTTCTTATATTGTAACAATATACTTTTGTGTTTTATACATTTCATAAACAAATTCTTCTTTATAACTGGGATCATATTCTAAGCCAATATAATTGACTTCTAAATTGAATGGACACAACAAACTTTAGCTCCAACTGAAAACCCAACATGAGTAACACAATTCCATTGTATTGGTCCTTGACGATCTTAAACTCTACCTTTCGACGACAAAACAAAATTTGAAGACGGGGTCTGGATATTTAACCTTAAAAAGTTAATCATATATGAGAACTATGATTTAAAATTTACTTTTGTGTAATGTGGTCCACCTCTGGTATATAATACAAAATGATATACATCATTCCACAATATATCGAAATAGCCTTCAGTATGCAAATTAATTTTTTTTTTAAATGCATTTCTCTGCCAGATAAATGTGGACAGCCTTTCCTGTTCAGGCGTGGCTGTAAATGTCGTAAGGGGGAATAACTCTTACGATGTGTGTGGGATTCGAACCCACACTCCCTCGGTGTTTACAGCGTATTTTTATATGCTCTTACCCACTAGGCCACCAAGGCCCCTACAAATTAATTAAATAACTCCTACCATCGCCCTTCACCTTAAGCACCAACGTATTATATTGCGACGAATCATATGTAATTTCGCATTTAAATGACCTCTAAATTGGATATCCAGTCCGTTTAATTTTACCATCTTTTAAATGTTGTGAATCTACGTAACCATAAAAACAGCCTGATCTAGTAGGGCTCGTTTCAAAACTAGCATTACTTCTACCTTCATTATGATCTCTACTCTATCACAAGTTATAATTCATTTATCTATATCTTTTTGTTCTTTAAATGAAAAAGCATCATCTATTTCACCTAAAACAAAAATTTTATCTTGTACTGTTGTTTTCTATTGAATAAATTAAAGGTGTTTTTATTTTACCTGGTCTATAAACTAAAATGGGATCTGATTCAAATTTTTCTTTGATTATCTTGTTTCCACAAGCTAATTCCGTTTTTTAAATCTTTCAACCCATCTATAATTTGTTGTTTTTTCGAAGATAATTTGATTGGTTTTGAAATCTACCTTTTTTATGACTTTCTTTAAATGTCTGAGTAGCAGTTACATGAAAATTTCTTAAAGTTTCATATAAAACAGCTATATTTTAGTATATTGATACCTTTTGAAGTGTTTTAATTATTTTAGTGCAATTTAAAAACAATTTAAAATAGCAATTAAAAAAAGTAACTTATGTTTTACTTTTTTATTTCTAGTTTAATTCACTTATTTTTAATTATTCCTTTTTGATATAAACTAATATTTGTTTTTTAATTTTTATTTTCCATTTAGAAACTATCTAATATTAAATGATTTAATTTTTTTCTAAAACCCGAGAAAAAATTATACCATACCGTATAAGAAATTCAATATTCATTCATACAAAACTTAACTTGTTTACATTTTCCATAACCATTGGGAGGGCCGTTTAAAATCAATGTTTCGACTTGTCAGTATATAGGTGGCTTTGTATTTAATGTTAAACGAGTTTTGTCTGGTTTTGTCACCATTAAGCTTGGTTTCCAAATGCGAGAAATCCCCGCGGATACAGGACAATTTTTATAAAAATTCCTGATTTCCATAATCCATATATTCCGATGTTTTGCTTGAATGTGTATGTTAATGATTGAATAACAGGAGGTTTACTATTTTTTTACATTTTATTTCTGGCGATCTTTTCTCAATATCAACTTTAATATTCCGCTTGTTATTATGGTTCATCCTTTTGAATGTTTATCACCGTTCGGTTTTCTCCTTTTCCTTCTTCAATTCAATATCAGAAGTTTAGCGATCTTTTGAAGTATAGGACGTTTGTCTAAAAGAAAATTAAATCTCTGTTTCCTTCCTTACCATCATGCTGTAATTATGATAATTATTCAAAATTTAAAAAAAAATGCATTCCTTATTTGCATTTATATTGATTATACTAATTGATCATGTTCCTTATAAAAATTTAAATGTTCAATTGGCTATCAAATTAGCATATAAACAAATTGAATAATCAATAGTTAGCATTATTTAAATAGTTTATTTGTTATATAGAATATGCATATGTGATAACTAATAATTGATGTATCAGTTATATGATTAGATTATGACAAAGACATGTTTTCAATTTTCATTATTATTTATTTAAATTGATTAATGATTTAAGTTTGTAAGGATTTTGTTTTAGAGACTATAAAGTATTTAAATTTAAGCTGTAAATATAAAATAGATGGAAAATTCAATTTTGGATTCTATAGCTATAAAAAAAAAATATATTAAATCAGAAAATCTTCAGATTCGATTATTTAATAGAGAAAATGGTATACATCGCCGCGAATGCGAATATACAATCAATCGAAAATTTTACCAAAATGTATTTCCAAATTTGACTATTGTTAATATATCGAAGCCAGCATGTTTTTTGAGAAAGTTTTCTCCAGATGGTAAATATATTATAGCGTTTTCTTACGATCAGAAGGCTTTGGAGGTATATATTTTTAACGGTGAGTGCAAGAGTATCAGTGTGACGTATCAAAATATAAATGTATTTTATATCTTGCCACAACAAAATTATATTTATTTAAATTTTGTATTAAATTAAAATTATTAAGTCCATTAATAATAAAATGACTAGTATTGATGCACATGAAAAGTACAAAAGGATTGACTAAATACTTATGTGATTTTATATTTTGTAATAATTGTTTAATTTTTTTTACATATCGCTATTTCACTAAATACATAATTTTCTTTAAATTATAATAAAAATAATATTTTAGGTGTTTCTGCGGCTTCTGAATTATTGCAATCATGTGGGATTTCTTCGAATAATATAAAAACTACAAGTTCGGAGCTTTATTCAAAAATTCGAGATTTAATATTTTATAAAATTTTTACCTTGAAATATTCAATAAGAATTAGTACTGGACAGTTAAATCGTGAGTGCAGCTTGTTTACAAAAGATGGACGATACATTATAGTTGGGGCAGCGAATTCTATTTCTTATTTTCCACGTTCATCTCTATATACGTCTAATGAATTTTTAACATTGACCTCATCGTGTAATTTAGAAGAATACACAATATATTTAATAGATTTCATGTTGGGAAAAATTAGTGACAGTATAATTTTAAAAAAAGATAAAATTATTTTATCTCATAATCAAGGAATTTATTTATATAACAATACATTAGCTATTCTATCCATATTTAGTCAAACCATTCATATATATCAAATAAATAATGGCAAATTTAAACCATTACATAAAATTGGAAGGTTTTGCTCTCAATTCGAAAATGAAATGTATAATGTGATTTATCCTCAGTATAGATTTTCTCCTTTAAAAGAAGTAACAATAAATAGCTTAAAGCATCGTGTATTAGTCTTTCTTTATAAAACAGCTAGTAAAAATAAAATATTAACAAACAATACTTACGATATTCAAAATTTTTTTAAACATTTTGAACGGGTAAGATTTTGGTAGGAAATTTTAATAATTTTTCAAAAATTTTTAGTTTAGGAATCTCAAAATTTGGAAAATGCAATTATTAGATGAGGATAACTTATTAATTTTATATACGAACATGAGCTCAATCACACATTTGCCAAACATCAAAGATGCAAAAAGCAACTTTGCTTTTTATGTATTTTATAATATTACAGAAAGCAAAATTTTAAACATATATGATAGTGCTTCAGCAGAATTATTAAAAATATTTGAGGATTTCTGTGATTATTTTCGTAATGGACACGTTATTTCTGATGTTTACAAGCAATTCCCATCGAGTTCGCCAAATAATAGTCTTTATTCAAAAAATGTTCACCAAAAGTAGGTTTTTTTTTACCATAATTTATGCAAATACAAACAAAAACAAAATAATAATTATTTTTCATAAATAGATGCAAAAAGACTATACAGAGTGCTAAAGGTGGTGGTGTCACTGAAGCTATTAGAAGAATATTAGCTCAATTGCCAATCAGTGCTCAAAGTTATTCGCAGTCGCCATATTTGGATTTAGATTTATTTGCATATGATGAAAAATATGTATCTTGTCTAGAAAGACCGAAAACTATAGGGGAATTTCCGTTAAGGTATAAAAATATTTAAGAAATTAAATTATATTAAAATTTAATTGTTTTAGATTTTTCGCTCGAGATTCAGGAATATTTAAATTTTGCATTTCTGTTGGTATACCCAAAAAAGGAAATTTAACACCACATAATGAAGTTAACGATCGTCATTTAGTAGCCTTTTCTTTCCATCCATTTGAACCTTTTGCTGTTAGTGTACAACGTATAAATAGTGCCTATATTGTTAATTTTCATATTCACAATGAAACTAGTGCAGTAATTTATTAAATTTGATACATTTCTTCCAAATATTAAAAGTTTAGCTACAATCTGGTTTTTAGACAACGATATGTTTGCAAACATTCTTGTAAAAATGATCATAAAGATGCTAAGTATATGAAAAGCTTGTATGTTGTATATAAATGTATTTCAATTACAATAGAAATGACGTGCCACAATTTTTTTTTAAATTAAATGGTTTTTCTGCGAATTTAATTTAAAAATATGCACCTATGTACTTTCTTTTAATGCCAATAGCGTTTCATATTAACGTAAATATTCAATGCAAAAAAAAAATACTCCTATATTATACAATACAAGCTTTAAAGTGGACTTCCAATTTACTGCCAATAAAATTATATCTGAATCTTGTGAAATAAGGTCTGCAGTAATATGCATGGATGCTTAAAATGAAAAGTAGGTTTAAGCGTTAACAATAAATCGAATATGCGCCGCCGTCGCGCATATTTTGCAATGATAAAATATTAGCGACATTGAATATTTAATTTATATTATGTTCCTTTATATTTAAATAAATTATTATTTTTATTTACATATATGTTGAACTTAATTTTATTCAATATAATTAAAAAAAATAATTGAAAACTTTTAGACAAAATGGAAATAACTTCCATTATGAGAAGTAATTTGTAGTAAGTTATTCTTATGCTAAGTTGATTTTCCTAAACGAAACGAGGTTTGATAGCTAATGTTATTATTTGAGTTAAGTAATGTTAAAATTATTTTCAAAACATTCATTCTCTTTGTTAACCGGATCTTTTCATGCCGTTAATTCTTCAATTTGTTTACACGGTTTGAACTTGGTTTTCTATTTTACAAGAAAAAAAGGCAATTTACAACTTTTATTTTTTTTTTTAAATATTTATCTTGAACAAAAGTTAAACGATTTACCGTTATGATAGCATCTATGATTTATGTAAAATAAAATAAAAATTTTAAATTAGTAAAAATTATTTTTTTGAACGGATTAGTAATGTTTGTTCAGTATAAAAAATTTTAATGAAATTTTGTTATTCTAAACTTTTTTATTTATTTTTGTTACTTAACCAAATATTTAAGTTTTGGGAGATTTTGTTCAAATAGGAAAATTTCACCCAATTTAAGAAGAGAATATTTTAATATTTCGACTTAAATACTGCTTTTACATAAAATTATACAAAATTATGAAAACAAACATCTAATCTGTTTTTCACAAGCAATAAAATCTTTTTTTTAGAAATCCTCACTCCAAAGTTAAAAAAATTAAAATCGAGCGAAGTTAATGTCCTACAAAATGAATTCGTGTCCGAGGGGATTTCGTATGACCAGACCACGTCCACAAGCACTATTTTTGTAGGTCGTGGTTCGTGATCAAGTCCCAAGTGATTGAGCATTAAACCATCACTAAACGTTCAGAGATTGGGCTTAAATTTCGTATTTGAAAGGTTGCCACCCTGCAATACGAAGTTGGAAGAAACATCAGTTTTGAAAGTTCGAAAATAATGTTTACGAATTTCGATATTATACGAATAGTACCATAAAGTAACTATATACATAGAGTATTCACATGGAAGAAAAAAGTTAGACAGTTTTTTTAATTTCGTAAAATCAACTTGATCGTATTTTAGTTTTTCTTTTTTTTGTTTGTATGTCAATTGATGTATGTACATTTGTATATATTTCTTCATATAATTTTTTTGACTTCTTAATAAAAGAAAAAACCTCGATTCTACCTCGATTTTTTATCAATCAATTTTAATTGTTTTCATACAAGAATTATTATTGTAAAAGTATAAAATATGAAAAAATGTGTATATACCCATTAATATAAATTCAAAGTTATTTTCATTCCCTCTAAAATATATTTTTCTTTTTAGTCAATCTTACAATATTTTAAAAATTCAAACTACAAGCGAATGATCCTCTACTGAGACAATTAAAAAGTTTTCAAATAGTAATACAAAATTTTCGCAACTTCTTTAGTAACTCTTTTAAAACCAGACGTTTCAATTATTGTTCTAATAGCGGCACTCACTGTTCTACTAAATATTTGTGTTGCTAATTTAAGTGCTAAGTGTTGCTATGTTATCTAGTTAATTTGGTACACATCTTAGTTTTTTAATTTATTTGAACTTCCAATAATTCTATGAGAACTTTAAAGCTTATAATACCATCTGAGGTTTTTAAATCGGAATCCGTTAATGTATTTCTAAGAGATTTAATTAGATGGGAAAAATCGACTAAGCAAAAAATGTTTTATTATTATAATTACAAAATGGTTTATGAATAGGAATATGTTTATGTTTAGGAATATCTGTATAGATATGTATGTATATCCATACATCAGTTACAAAAAAAATATTCATAAAAAATTTTAAATATTTTATAAAAAACGCCTAATTATTTTGTACACAAATAGCCTTTTTTTTTTTTTTAAGTTTTTGTAAAATGTTCCGGCTTGTAAGTACAAAGGCATTGTTATAAATATCGTGCATTAAAATAACTTCTTTGTTGTTCATGTAGTTGTTTCTTCTTAATTTAATTTTTTTTTGAAGAGATATAGGTAAGTTGTTTAACCCCTTTGTGCCGAATATTTTTTCTTTTCAAAAATATTTTCTTAATTTCTAAAATTTTTAAATTTTGTTTTTTAATATGACTAACTATATGTAGCTACTTTATTCAATATCAAAAAATACTTTTAAGAATTCTGCTATCTAGAAAGAATTACATATCTATCTATAGTTATAAAGGCTGGTTTTCATGAGAAATTTCATGGATATTATCGCAACTTTAGAAAGAAAAAAATATAGTGTGGAAAAGAGGGAGAAAAAAAATTATATAATTAAAAATATTACAGAAACACTTGGCAGTTAAAATTGTACATAACCTAATTTATTAACGTTTATATTCATATTTAGTTAAAAATTTAAAATTTGTTATTTATAAAGTTGTTAAAAATAATATACATAGTTTATTAATAATATTTTTATACCGATAATATAGTCATTTTAATATAGTTTTTCAGTAAAAAGTAAAATTTGAACATTTGTTTATTTTTTGACACTTCAAAATTTAAATAACATGGTAGTGGAATTTTTTTGTAAGATATACAATTTTTGCATGAATATCTAATTCGTGGATATTTATGGTTACTTTCTTGGATATTTTCAAATGTTTCATGGATATTTTTTTAGCTTAATCTCTTTCAAACACATAGCATTTTTATATGTTCTGCCTATGCTCTAATATTTTCGTGGATATATCGGTCTAATGAAAACCAGCAATATATGTAATTCATACAATTCAATGTAATTATACATTCAGTAAATTTGATCTTAACTTACTATGCCTTTGTGGTTCTATAAAGTTTAATACCAATATTTTAGAAATTTCCATATTCCATCCAAAAATATTTTTTAATTTTTAAAAAAAATATTCTTCTAAACAAAAAAGAAAAATATAAAAACAAATAGATCTCCATTACAATTTACATACACTTGGAATATTATAATAAAATTTTGTTGGCTACAATATAAAATCAATTTTTAGAGAAAACAAATCAGTTCGAAGAAAATGAATTATGAACTGAATGAATGAAGAAATATTTTTTTGTTTTGTTTTTCTTGTTCTTTCATGCTATACCAAAAATACGGTCATCCTTTTACGAAATAACCCCAAATACGATCTTGGGGTGATTTCAAATCAATGAAATTGACTACGATTTTTTCTTCTACCCGAGTTTTCTATGTATGTAGTTACTTTATGGTAATATTAATATAAATAAATAAATTAAATAATAAAGAAGTTATGACTTTGCTTGGTATATTATAAAGATTTACTTCCACTATGTACATACATACATATGTATGTATATTATATTGTCATATGACGTTTTTTGGAATTTATTTTTTATGTTAAACAGTTTATTATTCATGGTTTAAATCTGTTTTGTGTTTATTGTTTTGTATTGCTGTGTTTTTTATTGATAAAATAGCTGTTAAAATTGAAAATAGCTGTTTCGTTCAGTTTATTGGACTTGGTAGGTAGAAACTTAAGTTAAGCTATAGATAACTTTTAAATTGTCTTAAAACTCAGTATAAAAATTAATAAAATAGTCAACTTACAGAGAATTTATAAAAACGCAAAATAAGTTGACTTTAAGCAATTAAATCATCTACTACATCAATATCTTAATCAATTAAGAAACTAGAGGTTATCTCAAAAATAAATTTTCAAATGAATCAATATTTAAATTTTTTTACCAATACTTAAATTGTTGGAAACACTTAAATTGCTTAAATGAAACTTAAATTTGGAAAAATTTAAATCAGCTATCTCCAACACCCTACACAGAACCGACCGCTACTATACGAAAAGTATAAAGCCAAAATTCATAGTTTTTTACATAATAATTTATATCATAGCAAAATAATTTCTAATAATTTAACATTTTTTTATTCAATAGCAATAATATTTAATAAACAATAGGTCCCTTCACGAGAAAAATTAAATTTTAATAAGTTAACTTATTATTTTTGACAGTTTTCATTCCGTTTGTTTATAAGACTGTGTAGCATTCTCAAAATCTCAACCAATCAGAGAACTCTAAAAATTACTTAACTAATAAAAAGTTTGTTACACTTTTGGAACAAATGACATAAACGAACGGATTAAAAATTACTCGCTTATTAAAAAATAATAAGCCTCAAGGCTAGTTTTTCAAACTTAGTTTTCAAATAACTTATTAAAAAATAATTTATTATTTTCATTTGACAACTACAAAAGTCAAAATCAGTATTATACTTGTCAAATAATAATAAATAATAATTTTTTCTGCAAAAAACACGCTCACGAGATAAGGCTTATTATTTAGATAAGTTAACTTATTAAAATTTAATTTGTCTCGTGAAGGAACCTAATGAGTTAAATCGTAAAAATATATGCACATTCATTCATACATACATGATTTTTATTTTCATTCAAAAATATTACGAAGTAAAAAATAATAAAAACTGTAAACAAATACAAAACAAACATAAGATTAATATTGAATCTGCTAACAAAAATTTTACAGTTTGAATTTTGCATCATCAACAAGAGGCATAGATTAGCGATGTGACTTCTTCGTATATATACGTGTAGTAAACTGCTACTTTTTCGTGAGCAAAATGTACCAATTAGTAGATTTTTTAAATTAATAGAGACAGAAGTTTACAGAGGCATTTTATAGTAAAAAGATTAACAAAATAAGTAAAATAAACAAAATACAACACTATATATGAAACAAAAACATTTTTTTTTTTCCTAAGAGAGGAGCGAATCTTCCAAAGACAGCAAGAATTTCCTCCTTGGTAGTGTCAGATTCTTACTGACTAAACCCACCTCGCCCTTTAGCCAATATAATGGGATGAAACCCTTACCTGCGAACGCAATATATTGGCTAGGGAGTAGGAATAAGAAAGGATAGGGAATGAATACGGAAACATTGAATTGGGAGTGGGCCTGTAAGGAAACAATGAATCCGCCTGTTATTATTACTATTTTGCTAACAGTGACTATAGCCGTTACAACAGTTACAACAGTATATAACACATTACTACATGAGGTAATTATTGAAGGCAACCCCCACTGTCACTGTAGCGGCTTTTATTATTGATAATAGTATTCTTATTAATATTATTATTATTTTTACTACAGAGTCAGGGCCATCAGTGGATTACAACGTGCAGCAGTATATAACACCTTACTTGCATGATATAACCAAAGATAGCTTCACTGTATCAGCTATTATTATTATTATTATTACATTTAATTCTGTTTAAAACTAGGTTTGATATAATAATAATAAATGAATTAAAAAAAGCAAAACAGACCTTTGGCTTCAAAGAATAATATAAGAAAGGAAATAAACAAAGGAACAATTCTTTGACTTCTTAATATTGCACATTATATAACTAAATCAATAATTTATGGAAGAAATATAATATCACATACATATATGTACATGTTTTTACATAAAAATATCTTAAATTAATTCAAATTCACCATCTGAAACTAATATTTGGCAGAATATTAAAGAAGTATGTATTTCATTTTCTTAGAAGTGTTTTACAAAAGATCATATGTGTATGTAGTATAGTTTTTTTTATTTTTAATTAGGTTCATAAATAGCAACGTTCGATTATTTTTTCAATTGTCATAAAAGTTAAAAAAAAACAATCCATTTTGCTCGAACTTTTTTTTATTTAAGTATAACTTATAAAGAGTAAAAATGATATGCTGATTATTGAAAAAAAGTTACATAGTTTCTAAAGATATGTACTAAATTCTAACAATTTCTAAAAAGTACGTACATAATTTTTTCGACAAATAAAATGTAGCATAAAATGTAGCAGAAAATCTGCTACAATTGTAGTAAAGTCACATCGCTGTGAGTGAGTGAGATATATATAAATTTTTAGATATAAAAAAAAACAACACAACTCTTACTTTTGATTAACCACAATCATATTGTTAATATGTCATAAAGTGTTTGAATATTGTAACTAATTTCGACTATTAAATGTCAAAATATAAAAAAAAATTGTTCATATAAATTCATATGGCGTGTTTGTAATATAAATTCATATGGCGTATAGTAATATTTGGTAATATGTATAAAATTTGGAAAAAAAAAATGAATACAAAAGTTAGTCGGATCAAAAATTGTTTATGGCAAAGTTGTTGCTATTTACTTGTGTAACAATTTTTTCTTAATAATTTTTCTGTAATAAAATATTATATAATATATGTAGGATAAAATATTCGTAAAAATCTTAAAAATGCCACTAGTAAAGTACGACTTCCGCTTGTCCGATTTGCTCCAAAAGCTTATCAATCCGATATATTTACATCAAAACCTTAAATGTGAAATATCAAAAAAATTTCAGTCGCTTTAGGCTGCACACATGCCCACATACTCGCACACACACAAATTTTTTTTACGCACCTGAGTAGTGCATGTGCATATGTGCCAAAATCTCGCGTACAAATTTTTAGTATGAAAACAATACCTACCTTATATAATTGTATGCGGTAGGTAATAATTAAATCAAGAAGCAACAACTGTATTTGAATACAAAACAAAAAAGTTATTTTAATGCATGATATTTATAACAACGTCTTTACAGCTTACAAGCCGGAACATTCAACGAAAAATTTGAAAAAAAAAAGGTTATTTGTGTATAAAACAAGTAAATGTAACAGTAAGTCGATGAAATCGGCTTATTAATACCCTACACCTGAATAATTCGAATTAAATTAAAAATCCATAAGTTTTTTGGCAGCTGCTTGAACTTCTTTTCTGTCTTTTCAACTCGAATTTCAGGAACGTAAAAGAGGTATCCTCTTGGGATATGCTTGACGTCCTTGTAAAAAATTTATTAATTTCGAAGATATGGTTGTTAGTCCTTGGGAGGCGTATGTCAGATACTCGAATTGCCACTCCAATTCCTCAAATCTATTCAGTGACATAAAGAAAACATGCCAGAACAACATTGTACTAAATTTAAAGGTTCTACTTTTGTTGGTTCCAAAATACGAATCCATGGTTTAAATTCTTACAAATATCAGTTTCCAATTTTACAGAGAAGGAAACATAACAGAACACCCTTATACTAAAATTAAAGGTTCTATCTTTGTTGATTGTGGAGATATACTCGTTTGCTCTGGGGCTCGTTCGGAAGCTTCCAAAATCCGAACCCATGAACCAAATCCTCCCAAATTTCAGAAACATAAATAAAACACGAAAGAACCACTGTACCAAATTCAAAGATTCTATCTTTGTTGGTTTTGGAGATAATCTCGTTTGCTCTAGCGCTCGTTCGGAAGCTTCCAAAATCCGAACCCATGGACCAAATCCTGTCAAATTTCAGAGACTTAAATCAAACACGAAAGAACACCATTCTGCCAAATTTAAAGGTTATATCTTTGTTGGTTTTGGAGATAATCTCATTTTCCCTGGGGCTCGTTCGGAAGCTTCCAAAATCCAAACCCATGGACCAAATGCGTTAGCCGTTGTTTATAAAATATATTAAAATTTTTTATGAATATGTTTTTGTAACTGATGTATAAATATAGTGATGGAATTTCGAATTTTTAAAATGTATTGAATCAGAATTAAACATTGTACTTTTCTGAGGGCAATTGTACTGAACATTTTACTAGCTATAAACTTACCAAACCCACATTGAATAATTTTAAAAATAGGTTTCACAAAATTTACAGAATAATTTGACAAATAAAAACAAAACGAATGCGGAATAACATAACATAAAATTACATTTATTTTCAAAATAAAAAAACTTTTGCTTTTAGTTATTTAACCAAGTTATGAAGCTCTAGATTAGCGTTTTTAATTGATTATATACTTTTTGGCTATTTTGGCCTTTTTATTACGCCGAGTAGAATAATTAAAAAGTAAAATAATCTTGAATTAAACAAGATCAAGCAAGTTGAATTAAACTTTAATAAATCTCTCGTTTGAAGTAACACGGAAACTGTACTTACAGTTAAGCTATTTCGTAACTTTGTTTTAAATAGTAATCATAATTGATTGTTAGCTAACTCAACAATCAATTATGATTACGTCCTCAACTATCAACTTATTAAAAGAACAGATGGTACTTCTGATTTGGGACTGATCCTTGATAGTAGGTTAGATTTCAAGAGTCACTACAACTCTATAATAAATAAAGCTAACTCTTGGATTTAATTATGCGTTGGTCAAAAGAGTTTTCTGATCCCTATATCAGTAAGCAACTTTTTACTACTTATGTAAGACCTATACTTGAATACTTGAGCTAAGTATGATCTCCATATCGTAATATAGATATTTCACGTATTGAATTGGTCCAAAAAAGATTTCTTTGTTTCGCTTTACGCAACCTTGCTTGGGCTGATCCTATACGTCTTCCTCCATATTAAGCTAGACTTTCTTTAATTAATTTGAACTCCCTCCAGTCACGCCGTCTAGTGGCGGATATCATTCAGTTCAGCAGATTTTTTGCGGTGATATCAACTCCGCCTCTATTCGCGAACAAATAAGGTTTAGAGAAAATCTGAATAATTTGAGGTCGATCGAGTTTTTTAATGTGTTACACCATTCTACAGACTATGGCAAATTTGAGCCTATTTCGCGTATGTTAAGAGAGACTAACTCAAGGTCTGAGCTCTTCGATATTAGCGTTAACAAATTAACACTGAGAGCTAGATTTTACGCGAGCATGGTTAATTCTCGTAGACTGCACGATTAGTCTGTCATTTTTAATCTAACTTGCATCTTAGTTTCTTTGTTTTTTTCTTGTTTCTTATTACCATTAACATCATTACTAATATTAATTAGTAGTTACTAAAAATGGTAATGACCAATTAACTATTAAGTTCATTTCATATTTAAGTATCATCATTTACTAACATACTAACCCTTGTAAATGATGACTTTTTCAGTTAATTCTGATAGTTCACTAAATGAACAACATAACTGATGATGCTTGGTTTAAGCAAATATCTGATACATAACTATAAATAAATTTTGTACTAATATTTTGTTTATTTTTAGACCAAAAAATGAATAAATATAGATTTGTATTGAAATTATTAGACTTAAATAGAATTGTACTGGAATTTAGTAGAATATATTGAATATATTTTACTTTGTTCATTGTATTGAATTTGATACAATTGTATTGAAAATTCCATCACTATTGTATACAGATTTTCCTCTTGTAATACTTTTAAATTTTATTTTATTTTTAGAATATTTACACTTTTAGAAATCATTAAAAAAAATCTGAGGATTTTATCCGATATTATAGTATGTATTACAATACGGGCAAGTACTTGTGAGTCGCGACCAAGCTTCAGCCAAAGTTTTTTCGTTACTTTCTAATAACACCTGAAAAATCATTTTTTAATTATAATAATCTTATTAATCTTATCTTAGAAATACATTAATGAATTACGATTTAAAAACCTCAGATGGTTATTATAAGCTTTAAAGTTCTCATAGAACTATAGGAAGTTCAAATAAATGGAAAAACTAAGATGTGTAATCAAATTAACTAGACAACATATTAAATAGGAATACTTTTGAAAAAATTAGAGTTTAAATTAGGAACACAAATATTTAGTAGAACAGTGAGTGCCGCTATTAGAACAATAATTAAAACGTCGGGTTTTAAAAATGTTACAAAAGACAAGTTGCAATTTCAACAGCAAATTTTGTATTAGTGTTTGATAAACTTTTTGATTGTCTCAACAGTGGATCATTATTCTGATAATAAATATTGATCTGCTATTAAACTAAATAGCTTATCGTTTGAATTTTTAAAATATTGTAGGAAAATATTTAAAAGAAAAAAGTATATTTTTTAAAGGGAATGAAAATTACTTTAAATTCATATTATTATACACATTTTTTCATATTATAATAATAATTATTTTACCTATGGTTGGGTTGGGTTACAAAAACGACTAAAATTGATTGATAAATTACAAAAATAATATTTTTTATTATTTTTACTTTTTTTCGTAGTAAAATAAAACACGTAGTAAAAAATGTTTGTTTGTTTTGGTGGATGCTCTCAAGTCTCAATAGGTACCACTCCACCACCTATGAACAATTTTTATGCTGAAATTTATATGGCGTGAAACTTCTTATGTTTATGTTCTTTCTTTAGTTTGGTACTAGTACTATATTCCATTTCTTAATATGTGTCAGTTGAATACTACTTATCTGTTTATTGTCAAACGTTTTGAAAGTGATATCAGTTTTGTTTTGTTTAAACATCTGGGAAGTGTATTTATTTATCGAATCAAATTTATTAAGTTTTTCATGCTTGATGTAAAATAATTAATAAACACATAATATTGTTAATTATTATAATTAGAATTTAGAGCATTATGTCCCTTAATGAGTACGAAAAATTTTTGTTGGATAATTATAAGGAGGAAATAATCAATTTATTGAATGATAAGTCAAATCATTCATCAATTATTGTAAAGTATGTTGTAAAAGAAGTATTAATTTATATTATTTTTTAATTTTTTATATTAAAATTTATCAGTTTAAAAGTTCTTAGAGTTCAAAATATCAGTTTATATAGTGAGGTAATAAGTGATGTACGAAATATAACTCGAAAATGGGAAGAAGCATTATTAAATGCTCAAAGTGAAGTTTCAAATCAAAATTCTTTTTTAACTGAAGAATACAGTTTAAAACAAAATTGTCATGTTCGTTTTGCAAATTTACCTCCAACTGAAGACATATTATGCGGTGCTTTTCCAGATAATGAATGCATTGGTCTTTTTGTTCAAATAAAAGGTAGATACATGAAAAATTACTTCCCTAAAAATAAATTCGAAAGATTTATTGGAATTGACTTGATAAATTTTTAAAGGTAATATTATCCAGATGTCGCAGGAAAAAATATTAGAAATTAAACGTGAAATGATTTGTTCAAAATGTAATTCAACATACATTTTTGAAGCGCAATATGGGAAAATGTATAAGTTTGATATTCCAGAATACTGTCTTAATTTAAGAAGTTGCAGGGGAGTTTTACATCCAAAAAATAAGTTACCTAAGCCTCAGTTTTGTATGGATTTTCAACAAATTAGAGTTCAAGTAATTAATTCACAATGTACGTATTTCATGATGTTTATATGTTTTCTAATTTAGGAGATTTCTCCAATTGGAAATGAAAAAAATTCAAGTTCTTTGGTAATATGTCTTGAAAATGATTTGGTTAATACATGTAAGCCAGGCGAATGTGTAACAATTTGGTAATACATTATTATCTTATATTAAGTCTTCATTTGAAATTTTATTTTTTGTTTCAAGTGGTACAGTTGAAGTCCGCTGGCGTTTTTTAAAATCAGGACTTCGAGACTTTCACATTTTATCTCTACGGGCAAATAGCATTCTTAAAGAAAACGTTAAACCAAACATAACTCAAGATATTAATGAACAAATATTCTGTGTACGTACTCAATGGCAAGAAAGTGTAGATAATTTAGGTTTTATTAATGCGCGAAACTTACTTGTGGATTCACTATGTCCTGAAATAATGGGTTTAAGTTTTATTAAATTAGGATTAGTACTAGCTTTATGTGCTGAATTTAATGTCAAAAGAAAAAATCCAAATTTAAAAAGAAATCAATCTCACGTTTTATTGGCAGGGGAAGCTGGTAATCGTTTGATAATTTTTAAGTATGTTAGATTTTTGAAACTGAATAAAATACTTTTAAGGTACTGGAAAATCAAAACTATTAAGAGCTGTTCATCAAGCTTTTATTGGATCAATTATTACCAATGGGTTGGGTTGTTCTGTCGCTGGTCTTACTGCTGCAGCTTTTAAAGTATAAGTTCTTAAATTTTATATTGTTAAAATGGAATATGTATATGGCAAAAGAAATTAACTTTTTAGGATGGTGGTGAGTGGAACTTGCAAGCTGGAGCTTTAGTACTTGCTGATGGAGGTATTTGCTGTATTGATCAATTTAATTTAATGCGACCTCATGATAAAGCTGCTGTACATGAAACTATGGAACAACAAACTATTAGTATAGCCAAAGTATTTCAAAACTTAAATGATAAAACTGAACTGTTGATTCTTATATACATATATTTTTTTTTATTTTTTATTTAGGCTGGTTTAGTTTGTAAACTTCAAACACAATGCGCTGTTTTAGCAACGGCTAACTTTAAATCTTTCCGTAAAAAAAATTTAAGTGATTTAAATTCTTTTGATATAGACATAGGCACGCCACTATTAAGCAGGTTTGACTTAATATTTATTGTCAATGATAATAGTGAGCCATCGTGGGACCTTGAGATTACAAATCACTTACTAAAATTAACTAAATCAAATAACCAAAACATATGGAAGTACTGGAATTTGCAAAGATTACAATCACATTTTATGGCTATTAGGGAGACGAATCCTAAATTTTCTGAGGCAGCTCGTATTATTTTAGGATCATACTATAAATTTTACAGGTCCAACTTTGAACGTCATTTTTCGAGAAGTACTGTAAGAATGTTAGATAGCATTAATAGATTAGCTCAATGTCATGCTCGTCTTATGTTTAGAAACGAGGTAACTGGATTTGATGCAGTTGTCATAATACAATTACTTGAAGCTAGCTGGGGGTTTGGAAAGATTATTAAATTAATAAACAAGGTTGATTATAATATTTCACTGTGCACTACAGATGAAATAATAATAACAATATTAAATACTTTGGGGCTTTCAAATTTGACGGCTTGTTTAATAAATGAGAAAAATTACTTTTATAAGAAGCAGCAAAATAATTTTCCTAGATCTTATAAAGATTCTTCTTTTGAAAACATACAAAAAGATAACCAAATTAAACAAAAAATAAGTGCTAGTAAAAGAAAAATCTCGATTGTTGAAAAAGAAAATAACTATAATATAAATCAAGAAAATTTAGAACATGCTAATCATTTGGATAAAAATTCAACTAATAAATTATTATTTAAGGAACACAAACATTTTAAAACTTTATCTTGTGATGAATTAGAAATAGAAAATAATTTATTTCCTTCAAAAAAAGCTAAATATCTTAAAACATCAGATCAATGTAATTCTAATAGTAAAATACATGATCAAAGAAATGAAAATTTAAAATTAATATCAGATGATAATAACGATAAAATTCAAAAACTAATATTTAAAAAAAATGAAACTTTAGATAATACAAAAACACACTTTAATATCAATTCCAAAAATAATATTTATCGTAAACTTTTTAATTCGACACAAAACTCAAATCTTAAATCAATTTTTACAATTGACAAATGCGATCGTAAAACGCTAGATTTGGAAACACAATCTTTTTGTCGCAATAAGAAGCAGGAAAGCATTTGTAGAATATCTAAATTGGAAGAACAAAATGTCAAAGATAGTTTTGGCTGCATTGTATCAATAAAAGAAAACAAATTGGTAAATGATAAAAAGGTAAATATTTTATTTATACTTATAAATTTTCTAACTAAAAATTTAACACAAAATTAATAATTTAGGTAAAAATAAACGAAAGTTCTAGTAGTTCTATTATTCGATTCAAAAAATCTGTATCGGAGGCAAATGATTTAAGTTTTTTAGACATTAACTTTTAATTTAAAAATTAACATAATATATGTATGTAAGCATGTTTATACAAAATTTGCATATATACAATGTCCCAAAAATTCTAAATATGATTTTTTTTTATTTCATTATGTATTTTAGGTATTTTTCTTTAGTTCCGATCTGATCTTCATAAAATTATTATTTTGTTTTAATTTAAACTGCTTCTTTTAAGCGCACAGCATGCATTATTGAGTACAATGAGTTCTACTTAGGCTGCTGTACGAACAACATTAACACCTGTTTACATTTAAAAGATATTTACGAGACTCATATCAATTATCAGGCCATGAAGTGCAGAGAGTAAAAGCTTAATAAGGGGCCAGTTTTTAACAAATTTACACGCAGTCTTATGGAAAAAAATATGGGGCCGACTATAAATCTTGAAATAACACAAAAACTATTTACTTTATTCAATTTGGTCCAAAGAAAAAATTAAAGTCGCATCTTTTTTACATAATTCATTAAAGAAAGATATTTTAAAATATAATATTTTCATTCATAAATATGCATTTAAAAAATTGTCTTCCTTTAAACTTTTTATTTTAAAAGCTTCTTAAAGTTCTTAAGATTCAAGTCTTGTGAAAGTCAATGAGAGTGTTTTTATAGTACACTACTGGTAACAAAAAAATTTTTAATGACAATTTTGATTTTAAATTAACTTAGTAAAAATTTTTATTAAATTTTAAAAATAAAAAATTATTAACTGAAATATAAGTTATTGTGAAATAAGCAATAATTAAATAATATTTATATAAGTAATAATTTATAATATCTAAAAATTTTTCCCATTCCCACACCACCTTTGAGATAGGGAATATGGAGCGTTTTTTTTAAAGTGGTGTTCCCATAGGCCTAATCCCCTCAATTCTAAAAAAAACAGTGTATAAACTTTTTCCAAATAAGTAAAACATTTGCAAATATTTTATTAAATAATTACACAAAACGGGAAATGACATATTAAAATCTAATAGACAAAATCGCAAATTAAAAATATTTCAAAATTAAGAAGGGTTATATAATTTTTTGTGATATTTTTTAATTTCGTGATATTTTGTTAATTTTGAATTTTGTGATTTTTTTTTTATTAATATTTTTGTTTCTACTTCATAAATATTACATAAATAATTATTAAATATTTATTAATATATATTAAATATCATAAATTATTAAATATTTATGAAGTAGAAACAAAAATATTAATAAAAAAACAATAAATAAAAAAAATATAACAAAATTCAAAATTAACAAAATATCACGAAATTAAAAAATAGCACAAAAAATTATATAACCCTTCTTAATTTTGAAATATTTTTAATTTGCGATTTTGTCTATTAGATTTTAATATGTCATTTCCCGTTTTGTTCTTGGTTGAGACTACTTTTATACTTTAAAATTTTGTACACGCTTATATGGCTATAATCGAGACTCACATCAATTATGAAATTATCAAGCCTAAATAAACAGGCCAAGAACTGAAAACGCATGAATGTAGTTGTGAGAGAATGGCAATCGAGTCTCGCATGCATTCAAACAAATGACATTAAAATTTAATTTTAAAAGATTTTTTTTGTTCTTTTTATTTTGTTGTTTTTTTGTGATGTGATGTGAGTCTCGGAAATTATTTATACGCGCGATACGTGAGAATCGATTGAAATTCTCTCACAACTACATTCATTTGTTTTGAGTTCTTGGCCTGTTTACTTAGGTTTTGTCTCTTATTATGAAAGAAATTATCGTACGATACACGCTATTTGCGATAGTTTTAATAGTGTTAGTATTATCGTATTATGAAACGTGTTTATCGTTTTTATCGTATGCTTTTAGAGTATATCAAAAATTAATATATAAACCAGCGTTAGTATTATCATATTATCATAAAGTAACTATATACATAGAGTATTTCACATGGAAGAAAAAAGTCAGACAGTTTTTTTAATTTCATAAAATCAACTTGATCGTATTTTAGTTTATTTTTATTTTAGTTTTTCTTTTTGTTTGTATGTCAATTGATGTATGTGCATTTGTATATATGTATGTATTTCTTCATACAACTTTTTCGACTTTTAAAAAGAGAAAAAACCTCAATTCTACTTCGATTTTTTATCAATCAATTTTAATTGTTTTCATACAAGAATTATTATTGTAAAAGTATAAAATATGAAAAAATGTGTATATACCCATTAATATAAATTCAAAGTTATTTTCATTCCCTCTAAAATATATTTTTTCTTTTTAGTCAATCTTACAATATTTTAAAAATTCAAACTACAAGCTATTTAGTTTAAAATCAGATCGATATTTATTATCAGAATATAATGATCACTATTGAGACAATCAAAAAGTTTATCAAACACTTATACAAAATTTTTGCAACTTCTTTAGTAACTCTTTTAAAACCAGGCGTTTCAATTATTGTTCTAATAGCGGCACTCATTGTTCTACTAAATATTTGGGTTAATAATTTAACTCTAATTTTTTTTGAGTATGCGGACTAATATGTTATCAAGTTAATTTGGTACACATCTTAGTTTTTCAATTTATTTGAATTTCCCGTAATTCTATGAGAACTTAAAAGCTTATAATACCATCTGAGGTTTTTAAATCGGAATCCATTAATGTATTTCTAAGAGATTTAATTGTATGGGGAAAATCGAATAAGCAAAAAATGTTTTATTAATATAATTACAAAATGGTTTATGAGGTTTATTTCTAGCAACGAAAAACTTTGGCTAAAGCTTGGTCACATGACAAGTAATTGCCCTTATTATAATACCAATATCGAACAAACTTCTCAAATTTTTTTAATAATTTCTAAAAGTGTTACAAGACGAATATCTGTATTCGACATTTTATATTCTAAAAATAAAATTTAAAAGTGTTACGAGAGGAATATCTATATAGATATGATGTATATCCATACATCAGTTACAAAAAAAATATTCATAAAAAATTTTAAAATATTTTATAAACAACGCTTAATTATCTTACAAGCCGGATCGGAACACTCAATTTATTTTGTACACAAATAGCCTTTTTTTTTAAAAGTTTTTGTTAAATGTTCCGGCTTGTAAGTGTAAAGGCGTTGTTATAAATATCATGCATTAAAATAACTTTTTTGTTGTTCATGTAGTTGTTTCTTCTTCATTTAATTTTTTTTTGAAAAGATATGGTAAGTTGTTTAACCCCTTTGTACCGAATGTTTTTTCTTTTCAAACATACCTTCTTAATTTCTAAAATTTTTAAATTTTGTTTTTTAATATGACTAACTATATGTAGCTACCTTATTCAATATCAAAAAATACTTTTAAGAATTGCTATTTAGATTCTAGAAAGAATTACATATCTATCTATAGCCATTAGTCATAAAGGCTGGTTTTGATGAGAAATTTCATGGATATTATCGCAACTTTAGAAAGAGAAAAATATAGTGTGGAAAAGAGGGAGAAAAAAATTATATAATTAAAAAATATTACAGCAACACTTGGATAGTTAAAATTGTACATAACCTAATTTATTAACGTTTATATTCATATTTAGTTAAAAATTTAAAATTTTTTATTTATAAAGTTGTTTAAAAATACATAGTTTATTAATAATATTTTTATACCGATAATATGGTCATTTTAATATAGTTTTTCAGTAAAAAGTAAAATTTGAACATTTGTTTATTTTTTGACACTTCAAAATTTAAATAACATGGTAGTGGAATTTTTTTGTAAGATATACAATTTTTGCATGAATATCTAATTCGTGGATATTTATGGTTACTTTCTTGGATATTTTCAAATGTTTCATGGATATTTTTTTAGCTTAATCTCTTTCAAACACATATCATTTTTGTATATTCTGCCTATGCTCTAATATTGTCGTGGATATATCGGTCTAATAAAAACCAACCTTAATATATGTAATTATACATTCAGTAAATTTGATCTTAACTTACTATACCTTTGTGAGTCCAGAAAGGTTAATACCAATATTTTAGAAAATTTCAATATTCCATCCAAAAATATTTTTTAATTTAAAAAAAAAATATTCTTCTAAACAAAAAAGAAAAAAATAAAAACAAATAGATCTCCGTTACAATTTACATACACTTGCAATATTATAATAAAATTTTGTTGGCCTTCAAATATTGTCTATGTGTTGTGTAGAGTTATTTTTTATGAGATCTATAAAATTACATTTTAAAATTGTAAGAACATTTGTTTGTGATGCATAAATAAATATGTATGCATGTATGTAAGTAGTAACAATATAAAATAAATTTTTAGAGAAAAAAAAATCAGTTCGAAGAAAATGAATTATGAACTGAATGAATGAAAAAATATTTTTTTGTTTTGTTTTTCTTATGTTCTTTGATGGTATACCAAAAATATGGTCATCTTTTTACGAAATAAGCCCAAATACGATCTTGGGGTGGTATAGTATATCATACATTTTTAATATAAACGCTGGTTTATCGTATTATGAAAATTACATTTATCGGATTTAACGTATTTTTTTATAAGGTTTAAAATTGTGTGCGATAGAGATATTTTTAAATTATTTTAAATTAATAAAAATATAAGTATGAGTTTACTTAAGTAAAAAGATGAAAAAAAAATTTAATCTAATAATTTTTAGGAATAGAATTGTTAGCAATAAAGTTGATGTATTGCCTACTTGAATTAATTCAATTAATTCGCAAGATTTCTTTTTTTCCCTAAGGGAGGTGGGAATCTTCCAAATACACCAAGAATTTCCCCCTTGGTAGTGTCAGATTCTTACTGAATAAACCCACCCGCGATTCTTACTGACTAACCCCCCCCCCCCCATTTGCCAATATAATGGGATGAAACCCTTACTTACGAACGCAGCATATTGGCTAGGGAGTAGGGATAGGAAATGGATACGGAAACATTGAATTGGGAGTGGGACTGTAAAAAAACAATGAATCCGGCTATTATTATTACTATTTTGCTAACAGTGACTAAAGCCGTCACAACAGTTACAACATGTAGTAGTAGTATATAGTAACTACATGAGGTAATTATTGAAGGCAACCCCTACTGTCACTGTAGCGGTTACTATTATTGGTATTAGTATTCTTATTAATATAAAAGTACTACATATTTTTTTTTTATTTATGACCTGACCGGGGTTTGAACCCATGACCCTTCGATTGAAAGGTTGGCGACTTAACCACTGCGCCATGAGTCAGATAAGATGCGGGGGCTTATTGCAATTGAATTAATTAATGCAAGAAGTCCCCATATCTTTCGAACTAGAAGTCGACATGATTTCAAAAAGGTACTACCCGATTTTGTTGTAGAATTAAAATATAGAAAAAAAAAAAGTTCGGTTTTAAACCTGCCCAAAAAAACAGCTCCCATCTTTTTATTTTTAATCTCAATAACAGAATCGACGAGTACCTCTTTTAAATCATGTCGGTACGACTTCTAGTTCGCAAGATACGAAGACTTCCTGCAACTTATGAATATAGTATATACTAAACTTATTTGTTTTTATATTCTACAAATTTAACCTTCATGTTTTTTATTATGTTTGTAATCTGTTAACATATTTGTAAGTACGTGGGGTGCGGTGGAAAGTGTACAGAAACTGTTAATTGACCTAGTCCTAAATTTAAAAAATTACCAACACTCAGTAACTGCCTTGTGCGGAAAATTTAAGACTGGTTGCCAATTTTATTATATTCGGCACAGTCTTTTTGTTTTTGTTAATTTCAATTTGCTACCTATTTCATTTAACAGAAATTTAAATATACCTTTCGATATTCTAAAATTTTTAATGAAACTAACAAAAGAAACAAATTAAAAACTTACTAAAAAGAATAACATATATGTATATGTATGAATGTATGTATACCTACACTTGATTATTCAACTGCAAAGGATCTGAAGAATCTCTAATATTTCTTCGTATCATTCTTTGATGCGGTTGCTCTTCCTCATCATCATAAAAAAAATTCGATTGATAACATTTATATTTAAAATTTTTTATATTTAGTTCCAATCATTTACACTTAAAACTTAAAACTTTATACGTGTAGTTACAAATATTAAAGCTTCAAATTTAAAAAAAAAAACATTAAATATAAAAAAAAAGCTTTTTCATTATTATCGTTTTGAATGTGCTCATCATTTTTATCGGCTATCGGTTCATAATATTACGATAAAACGATAACGATACGCTAGTATTATCGTATATCGTGTATCGGATTTTTCCATAATAAGGAGGAATATCTATTACAAGGAAGACCTAACTAAAAATACAATAACTAGCGACTTAAGAAAACGCATTCTTAAATATTTATTGACAATTGAGACCCAACCCAATTTATTGATTGATTCCCAACCCAAAATTCGTCGTAGTCGAGATTAATTAAGATTTAAGGTATTTTTTAATTTTTTTTGCTGATGGTTACAGTACAGATCGTGTTAGACATATATCTATAGCAACAAAAGTTAAAAATATTGATAATTACCGCTTTTCACATTAGAGCATCTCGCACTCAGCAGCTGCTGCATTTTGAATTTATTGGAAAGGAGTATAAAACGTAAAAAAAACTCTCCAAAAATGAAAGTACAAGAGGATTTTTTGAAACAAAAAATTAGCTGATTCACTTGATGCTTTTACGAATAGCAGCTGCTGCATTTTGAATTTATTGGAAAGTAGTATAAAAATAAAATGAAAGAAAAAACTCCAAAAATTAAAGTACAAGGGGATTTTTGGAAACAAAAATTTAGCTGATTCAATTGATGTTACCAATACAAAAACGAATTTTTGCTATATCTATAAATTATTTTTATCATAAATTATGAATATATTACTTTATATAACAGTTTTTAAATAGAATATTAGAATAAATAAATTATTTTACTTATCAAACGTACATAATTAAAACAAAAATTACTATATATTAAATAAGTAACGTACTGCGCGGTAAACGTACCATAAAAATTATTCATCTTACGGTTGCCTTCATTCGGGTAAATGCGTGAACAAATAATTCAAAAAAAAATTCGAAATTAAATGACAGCTAAAAATAAGTATAAAAATTGAATTTTAATTTGAAAGTATGTATTATAAAGCCCTTAGGTGAAACTAAAACTTGAAACAAAATTTTAAAAATTAAAGGATTAAGCTTTAAAAATTAAATAATGGACAGTGCAGCGATAAGCTTAGCGATGTGCAGTCTGTCTTACAGTTTTCTTTGAATGTAAAATTTAAATATCGCCCGCATAAAAAATTTTACGTTTTAATTAACAACTTATTCACAGGTTTATTACAGGCCCGTATGTCACAGGTTTTTTAAATGATACAAAAAAAAACAATTTCGAAAATTTACTGTCATACTTTTCCGCTTACGTTTTCCATGATAGCACTTTTGTACGTTTGACGTTTTATTCAAAAGTAAATTTATTAAGATAAATAACATAAAAATTTTTTAAAATTATTTTGTTATTTGATTATTAATTATTTAATTAATTTTTTTATATTCTAAATTCTAATAAAAATATTGAATGGTATATACTTTTTTTATATACCATTCAATATTGGTATATATTATTTTAATTATTGGATTTGAAGATTGCGCATAATTTTTATATCGATATTAGGTACATCTATGTATCGATATTAAGGACATGCATTTTTCATTATATCGATATTATGGACATATGACCCTGATACTTTAAACCCTTATAATTTCCAGAAATATTATTCAAAATGTTAATTTTTAAATTCTATTTTATAAAAAAAGTTCTATATTTTCTGAAAATATGTACTTCTATTAACTTATTTTGATTAATATCGGAGTTATATTAAAAAAAGTGAGAAGGCCGTTAAAAATATATCGATAATACGTACTTTTACCTTAAAATCTAAAATTATGCTTAAAAAAATAGAAAATATGTATATGAGAAAATATTCTCTCATAAAATTCTTAAAGAATATTTTTTCGCATTTAGTGTGATTTGGCTCTTTTTTTCAATTTTATCTGTTCTATCATATCTCAGTAGCTGAAGTAAATAAGATGGCCCTAATAATTTTGTGTTTTAATATTATTTTATATAAATTTTTAAATCTAGTTAGTTAACAGTGAATACATCTGAATACATCTGAGCATACATCTGAACCTGCTGAAAATTCCAGTACGTACGCAATTTGATATCATTCGCATGTGTTTTTTTTAATTATTTTTTTTTATGTTCGTACGTTTATGAATATTTAAGTATTAGTAAAGTATTAATAAAATAATTGTAAACTAATTATTATAAAAAGGTACAAAAATTAATTGCTTTATTATTGTTTATAAACGTTTTATTTTATCTTTCATTGTTCAGAAATTAAATTTTCAATGGGATATAATACTCGTATAGTCGCATATGTATGTATATTTTGAAATTATTAATGTGTTCAGAACGCGTCTACAATATGTCATTTTAAAATGCCAAAATAAATGTATACGAAATTGAATAGCTCAACAGGCGTGTGTGCTAGAGCTCATCAATTTAATTGTGCATTAATGGTCCATTAATTTGATGAAAAAATTGATGTGGAATAGGGGCCTTACTATTATTTGATTTATTATTCTGATTTATATTTTTAGTTTTGTTTTTTATTAGCATTACCAATCACTACTTTTATTGCAGCTTCTGCTTAGTGCTTGCTGCTACTCCGCTGCCAGTACTGTCAAATGCAGTTATGAGGAATTTGATTAAGAAAAAAGAAACTCTTCTATGCTTTTAACGCATATTGTACAAAATCAAAACAGCTGACTTTGCATTAGACATATGTTAATTTTTGGTTGAAAATGGTTGATTGGAAAAACCTTAGAGAAGAAAAGAAGTTGCCAATCATTATTTTATTTTATCTACGAGCGAAATGGCTTGTTTTTGGGAAGTACGATTTTTGGTTTAGAAGTATTCTCATTTTTTTTCGCGTACTGAGAATTTTTGACTTTAATTTAAAGAAAAACTGAAAAAAGATGAGAAACGAGCAAGAAAATTAGAAATTAGTATTCTTCTTCTTAATTAAAATTAAAAGCTGATCTGTTCCTGTGGTGACTACTGAATTATAGTATTTGTAAGGATTCATAATCTATTCAAATTATAAGAAGCTTATCTGCATGATGGACGCTGGCTGCATCATTGTCGTTTAAACGTTATAGGTTGCCTCAGTACTACGGTCACTACGGTAAACTAATTTATGAAATTAAAAATATCGAGACTCGATTAATACGTGTTGATTTTTTTTTTGACATTCACAATTAGTAAAAAAAATTAAATAAGGTCTTCGGACAAAACTTTTACAGAATTATTATAAATAATAAATGGAGTTTAGTACGATGGAACAACTATATCATCAAACTAATAGGGTCATCCAAGAATTACAGCAATGTTTTCAAGATTTACATAATCCACAAAAAGATGTAGAACAAGCTGAGAACGAAATTCTTCATAAAATCAATTTAGTTAATTCGTAAATATGCTTTTTTTGTTTTTAAATTTTCAATTGACATAGAATGTTTTTAGAAACTGCGATAGATTAGATGTTCTTGTTTTTAAAGTTCCAGTTTCTCAAAGACCGAACGCTAAGATGCGTGTCGATCAATTGAAATATGACATCAGACATTTAATAGTAAGTAGAAGTATTAGCTGTAAAAATTTTGTTATTACACAAATTATTATATTAACAGTGCATATATATAGCGAAATCAAAATATATTTTAGAATGCTTTACAACTTTGGAAACAAAAAAGACAAAAACGACAAATAGAAATAGATGAAAGAGAACAATTATTAAACCATCGATTTTTAGCAAATCCTGAAACTCAAATAAATATCGACAGCAGTTTGGAAGCTAAGAGTTCCTTTAATAATGCTCATAGAGGTGTTGATGAAATGATATTTACTGGTGGGAATATACTTGATAGTTTAAGGAATCAAAGAGAAACATTGAAAGGAGCTAAAAAAAGAATACTGAGCATCGGAAATACACTTGGACTTTCAAATCATGTTCTCAAATTAATAGAAAAACGATTATCAGATGATAAAACAATTTTACTTTTTGGGATGTTTTTAACTTTGTTAGTAATAATAATAGTAATATATATTTTTATACTTTAGACAACATGCCTTTATACAAACTTAGACTTCGATAATTCCAGATAGAAAGTTTATTTCTAAAATTTATGACGTTTATATATAATAATTAAATTTATTGAATTCTAAATATCAAATTATGTTTTCTAGTTTGATTATTAAAAAGTTATTTTTAAATTAAAATATGAAGTACTATCAACAATTTTTCCTACGCTTTTCAAAGTTATTCGTGTATGATTTTAAAAATGAAATTGTCTGTTTTACTCTGTAAGATAGAAAATTAATTCAAGATATATTGTGTATTAAGATTACCAACTTTTATATAAATATCTAAAAATTGTGATAATTTTTATACTTTTTTTTCCAAATAACTGCGATTTGTTCATAAATTTTTTACGTACAAATTTTAATTTCATTTCAGTTTTATCTTACCGTTTGCGAGATATGTAATTCAATGTAAATTTTCTGTAATCTAATTTTTATTTTCTTTTTAATGAAATTGTATTATGAATACACAAAACTCCTTTGAATACTATTATTTTAAATATTGTTAGCAACAAAAATGGTTTCAATATTTATAAAATAAAACAACAAAACCATATTTGTGTTAAAAGCGAGACACATCAATTATCAGACCATGAAGTGAAGAGAGTAAAAGCTTAATAAGGGACCAGCTTTTAACAAATTTACATGCAGTCTTATGAAAAAAAATAGGGGGCCGACTATAAATCTTAAAATAACACAAAAACAATTTAGTTTATTCAATTTGGTCCAAAGATAAAATTAAAGTCTCATCTTTTTTACATAATTCATTAGAGAAAAATATTTTGGAATATATTTTCATTCATAAACATGCATTTAAAAAATTATCTTCCTTTAAATTTTTTATTTTAAAAGCTTATTTAGGTTTAATCATAATAAATAATGCCTAGGACCTACTACATATAAATTATAAAAAACAGAAACGTAAACGGTACGTTATTGAAAGCTCAGCTGATTGAAAAAATTAACTATACTTGATAATTTTTGCCGCCTGCGGGCGTATTCCGCAACGGTGAAGATTTTTTCATGGAAATCAAGCTTTTTTCATTCTCACCAACAGTTTGCATTTGCACCATTATTTCAATGAATGAAAACTGAAATGCTGAATAAATTATAAACTGCGCCGATTGTTTAATATTAAATAATCTTATTTTTATTAAACTATATAATTTTCTATTTTTTTTTATAAATAATAAAAATTCTATCTTGTTTGCATTCTCATTTGCATTTTCTTGCATTGATAAATATTTAATGAAAAAACTTTGCACCGTGCAAACTGAAAATGTCAATTTTTTTTTTATTGAACTATTGGTGATATGAAAGAGAATGAAAAAAGTTTGCACCGTTGCGGAGTCCGGCCCCTGGAGTCAAGTGGTAGCAGCTATTTATCGAATTTTCAAATATTCGTTTTTGTTTTCGTAAGTTGTATATATATATATATTTGTTTTTTTTTTTTAAATTTAATTTATAAGCATTTTTCGTTTTTGAATTATTTATTGTATATACATATATTTTTTTAAGACAATTGTTAATTTCTAACTACTACTTTTATTCTGAATATCTGTTATACAGTTCTTTGTATTAATAAATAAAATAATAAATTTGACACTTCGATAGCAATTACGGTTTCCGTACGTTTTCAATCATAAGGCCCAGTAATTACAAATAGGCGGATTCATTGTTCCCTTACAGTTCCACTACCAATTCAATGTTTCGGATTGTAACTGTCCTATCCTTTCCTTTTCTTACTCTCTAGTCAATGTACTACGTTACTCATTATATTGATTAAAGGTAGAACTGGGTTTAGACAGTAAGAATCTGATACTACCAAGAGGTGAATTATTGGTGTCTTTGGAAGATTCTCACCATCCAGGAAAGAAAAATAAACACCTATTGCAGTGCTGGCCTATTGCCTAAATTTTGTTGTAATATGACCTCTTTTTATTGGTTTTCGAATGGTTATGTTAATAAATTCAAACTTGAATAGAGCCATATATAACAAAAATAGCGTAGATAAAGTAAAGTTGCTTTTTTAAAATAGCCGTAGTAGAGGTTATGACAAATGTAAACAAAAGTTAGTTTTATATTAACTTCTTCATATATGATTTTAATACAAAAAATCCCAATTAGATAATTTCTAAATTGGAAATCAAAAATTTAAAAAAACACATTAATTAATAATGAGAAGATGTTTAGTTTAATTAAATTTTATTTACATTTAAATAATTTAAAATATATTTAAGAAATTATAAAAAGTGACTATAATTGCGCATTATTACACTGTATTATTTACAACGTCATGAGCACAACAGTCGTTATTAGACTTGTAATTTTTATAGCAGTTGTAAGTTTGAATGTGTGCGTAAAAATTTTATTTTAAAAATCATTTTCGGAAAGGAAACATTAATAAATTTCGTATATTATATAAAAAATTTTTGTACCTACAACAATTTTTTATTTCTACATATTTGTATTTAACAATAGAGTAAGAAATTTACAATTTCATACAAAACGAACTTTCGTTTACATTTTTCATAACCACTAAGGCGGCCATTTAAAATTAAAGTTTCGGCTTATCAGTCGTTTAAAATTAATAAAAACTTTGGTAATATTATGAAATGTCATTCAATTTTACATGTGACTCATTGCGCTATATTAAAGGTTGTTGCATTTGCATCTTTAACTTAGTCGCCAACCCCCTTTCCAAAGAATTTATTTGTGGTGGAGATACATATATCTGCTGCAGGAGTATTGCCGTTGAAAAAAAAAATCGACAAAAAATTATCTGCCTTAAGACCAAATTATAATGACGCGTTGTTAAAACTACACGCGTGCGGCGCGATGACTTTAAAGTACAATATGTACACAAGTTTAAATGGTTAAGTGGTTCAAGTTATAATGATGTAGCAACGCGCCACACTTTTTTAAAATAGAAAATTGTTAAAATTGTTAAATTTGCGCGCGTTGTGAATGAAAACCAAATCAACAATACATTTCAACAATCAAATTTCAAAATCAAAAGAGAAGCTGAGAGTCAACACAATATAAAAATTAGTGAAAAAAATAAATAAAATAAAATGGATTATTTGGAGGAAAAATATATCATTTTGATTGAATTTTTTTTTTAACTTTACAAAATTCAAAACTTTCAGTTTACGAATTGTTTATGTTTTTATACAATGTCAAGGGGTGGTGTAGCGTGATTATAACTTGAAGAAAATTTTAAGAAGCGCCACACGCGTAGCAATAAAACAAGCGTAGAATTGACGCGTCATTATAATTTGGCCTTTAGCTGTTGCATAATGCATTTTAATTCGACACGAGCAATAAAAAATTTATGTAGGTTGAGAAATTTTTTTTTGTCGCGATTAAAGGCTGATTTTCATGAAGAAAAATATCGGCGATATTTGTTAGAGCATAGGCAGAAGATATAAAAACACTACCTGTGTTACAGAGAAAAAATATCGGACGACTTAACAAGAAAATTGTACAACTATTCAGAAAATATCGGAGATATGCCACAATATCGGATGAAATTTAGCTCGCTGAAGCTAAAATTTCTATAATTATCTCCGATATTTTTAACACATACGTAAAAAATGTGTATGCTACACAAAAAAAATGGGCACACTACTACATTATTTTTAACACATACGTAAAAAATGGATACATGACATTTGAATTCATTATTTTTCTTCCTCTTTCCAATTGTAGTATAAAAACTAAACTATACCTCTTCCTAAATATCAGATATCGGATGAAATTTTTTCCATGAAAATTAGCCTTAAAATACTTCTTATTTCTTAAGCAAAATCTTAATTCATAATGAGATTTATACCAATACATATACAAATTGAAAAAATTTCAACAAATGCAGCACTGTCTAATAGTCAGAATCTGCTGTGTTGACGTTGACTGTTGACATCGTGTAATAACCGCCATTCATAAACATATTTTGATGTCGTATGTTGTCGTATATAATTTTGAAAAACTTTCATAGTGGGTGAGATAGCATAATGCTTCCTTGACCTCGTTTCCTTTTTTAACATATTCAAGACAAAGTACTGAAAGTACCTGGCCCAATACATGGCTGAACGCAAATTTGCCCAAAAATTGAAAATGAAAAATAACCTAATACTTTTCAGCTGCTCACTTTCCACCTTTAATTTTAACGTGCATTCATTGCTAATCTGAAGATGCTTACAAAGAAGCAATACAATATTTGATTGCAAATTTGCCACTTTGCAGAATATTTATATATACACATATATAAAAGGGCAAATCCTTTATTAAAACCTAACACTAAAACCAATACTAAAGTATGTTCATGCATCCTGTTGCCATACAAACTCGGGATGCCAGATTTTGTAAATGTCATATTAGTAAAATAATCGCATTATAGTTGTTTACCATCGTATGATCTTAGAAATTTTAATGAACCTATTAAATGCCTATTGAAGAATATTGTTTAACTAAATATATTTTAAGAAAAATGAAAAAATGCCGAACAATAATATTGGGGTATATTTCATTTTTAATATTTTGGGCTTATTTTCATACTGAAAAATCGTGATACAAAATCGTTAAAAAACAAATTAAAAATGGCTCAAAAAATTTTAACTTAGCCGTTAGGTCCCTCTGTATTCCACATCAATTTAATAGACCATTAATGGACAATTAAATTGATGAGCTACCAGTCTGCCACACACTAATCAATTGAACTATTCAATTTCGTATACATTTTTTTGAGATTTTGCAATGACCATAATAGGTTTGTTTATTAGTTTTCAGAACAGATCAGAGCAGATCAGGTTAGAATAGAATAGGACTGCAAACAAAAAAAAACAAAAAAAAGGTGTCCAAAACAGATCTGAAAAAAAAAACTATAACAGAAAAGTGTAACTTAGAGCAAGTTAAACAACTTAATGAGCACAAAACTCGAGCACTTTCGAACAAAAGAAACACGTTTCTAAAACTAATGAACGCCAAAACTTGTACTTTTTTGCTCTAGGTAGTACTAGAGCTGACTAATAAATATATTTTTGGTATTCATCAGTTGCACTGCATTATCAAACTGACGACTGAACTGATAATGTATACAATACTTTAATAAACTTCAAAAAATTGTTTGAACATTCACAAAAATTTAAAAATAAGAAGCCATTTTTCTCGCTCAGGTGATTTTGACACTAGATTAATGAGAAAATGGATGAGAATAGAACTATAATTAATTAATTTCTCATTCAGTTCTTGTCAATTAATGGTCCATTATGTATGGATGAAAACATTGATGTGTAAGACCTTGTTTAAATTTGGGAAAAACGTACTTTTTCACTCCTTTTTCAACCTTCAAGTTTACAACAGGGTGAAAAAGGTACTTTATTTTTGGGAAAATAATGTAAAACATTGGTACATTAAAAATGAAACGACGATTTCTTTGCATTTCTTTTTCATTTTGTTCCGAGGCGTATGAAATTTTAATATTCGTACATATTTTTCTTTTACCATCCTGAACTCCTCCCCCTTCAATAAATATTTTGGAATAATGTACGTTTTTCCTCCCAAATGTAAACAAAGTCTAATGGGCTTGTTAATGACATTGATGTTTAATAGATGTGGCTTGTTAGACATCACTATTTCTTCAATAATTTTTTATTATTAATTCCATAATTATTCAAAAGAAAATTAAAAATAAACAATGAAGTTCTTAATTCAAAATTCAAAAAAATGATACTACGAAACTATTTCTTCCACTTTTTTTTAAAAATAAGAGATAGTGATGTGCTCATGCTTATTTTTAAAAAAAAAACTAACAAAATATGGAGAAAATATGTATTGAAAACATTGAAGTCTAATCGCGGTCTAATTGTTTTTTTTTTTGGTTTATTTTTCATTTTTAAATTTTTGAGCGATTTCGCGTACTATTCAATAACACCAAACTAGAACACTTTCGGACAAAAAAAAATCTGTTCTACTTCTAAAATAATGAACATCAAAACCTGTACTTTTCCGTTCTAGATCGTTCTAAAACACACGTGATAAGGCCAAGTTTTATTTTAAGCGTACAATTTTCTGTATAGTAAGCTTCTTTTGTCTCAAACAAATACATTTTTCTTCAAGCTAAAACTTCTCAAAGTTAAAAGTCAAAATGCGATATCTAGTGACGCTTTTTAACATTAATCTATTCCCACTGACGTAAAAAATTAGAGATCTGACATATCAATTATTATTCTAATTTCTAGCACATAACGATTTGTGAATGTAAACAAGAAGGAAGGTCGAAGAAAGAAAATATTTATTTTTATATTTTTAAAGGCAATAAATAAGTTTAATGGAAACAGAAAGAAAGGTATTAATTGTTTTATAATTATTCGAAGAACATAAATTATTATATATTTTAACAATAACGCAATAAAATATGGCAGAACAACATATAAACATTTTAAGGTGCCACTTAGAACAATACTTTGGCTGTAGTAAGGGGCTACTGATTGTTGGAAAAGAGTTGGTGGATGCAGAGTGGATCTTTTCTATTGGATTTGATCCACAAAAAGGTGAAAGAGTAATCGGATTAGTTGTGCAAACATCTGCAATGAAAGCGAAGTGCAAATGTACAACTTAAAAAAAAATGTTTGGAACTGGAAGTGTAATTGTTTGTAGTTGTAAAGCTGGAGAAGGTGGCAAATGGTTATATTTTATTTGTCATTACTCAAATATGAAACTGTCAAAGCATTCAAAGCAGTTTAAGCAAAGCATCGAAATATTCGACAAATCATTTTTTGCTTCGTTTGGTTACGAAAACTTTTCGTGCATTTTGCTCAATTTTGATAAGAAATATGTACATAATTAATTTCAGGAGAACGTTTCGTTACATAATCCGAGTAGAGTTTATGCTTTTTTAGGATTAACTACTACACATCTACAGTTAACTTCACTCTGTCATTTCGAAACGACTAGAGTTAAATATGAATTTGAACTCTCAAAATTAGATTGGAACATTTATTTATTTCAAACAAATAATGGAGTTTTCGAAAAAAAAATTAATTTTAAGAAATATAGTATGTAAGTTTATAAAGTTTTAAATAAAAAAACAATGATGACACTTCATAAGACTTTGATACTAACATTCCTTAATTCTCCTCGCGAGTAGAAGTACAAAAATTAAATATATTAACTCGATTTTGGTTTTTCGAAGCGATATTTAAGACGTCAGAGAATTTATATTACTCTACTTCGGCATTGAGAAACGTCTTTTACTTCTCAGTGTTAACTAAACACCAGAGGATTAGAAACGAATCGCACTCCAGCTGTCACAGTTTTTGAAGAAAAGTAGAGTAATTAAATTACTAATGGAATGGTAGTACATACATGATAATTTTGCGGAAAAGGCATATAATAATCATGATTTTGTAGCAAACTTCAAAATTCTTCGTAATTATTTTTTATTTATTTTAACAATCAAGTATTTAAAATACCGTCCCAAATCCCGATAAACAATTTATTGAAACCCTGACATCATGTCAGTGTTAATTTTTTATTTATTGCAAATTATGAGATTTTCGTTGTAAAAATCTTGGCAACTAAGCTTTCTATTAAATATTGTTGTTCGTTTGGATGGGTCAATTTCAACGCGTCTGTAAATGTCAAAATTAAAAATGAAAGTACGGTATATACCATTTTTACTTAAGTATTTCTTCAAATGTAAGTATTTTTGCTAGTACAAGTATATTTTTTTTTAAAAAAAAGTTTTTTATATATCAAATTAAATGCGTATATTAATGTAAACGAAGGCTTTCAAAATGACTAAAGAAAACATAAAATTAAAAACCTTCTGTGTTTTCTGGAACTGGTCTTTTGTTTTTTTTTTAATTTTTTATTAATAATTTTCTAATTTAGTTTAAACAATTTTTTGAATTGTAAATATATTTTTTTAATTTTTTTAATAAATTAACATTTCTAATAATTTTTCACAGGAGGTTTTTAATTTTATGTTTCGTTTAGTTATTTTGGAAGCCTTCGTTTACATTAGGTGTGTTTATTAGTCAGCTCTAGTACTACCTAGAACAACCTAGAGCAAAAAAGTACAAGTTTTGGCGTTCATTAGTTTTAGAAACGTGTTTCTTTTGTTCGAAAGTGTTCTAGTTTTGTGTTCATGAAGTTGTTCTAACTTGCTCTAAGTTCTGTTCTAGTTTTTTTTTTCAGATCTGTTTTGGCAACTTTTTTTTTTGTTTGCTGTCCTATTCTGTTCTAACCTGAGCTGTTCTGAAAACGAATAAACAAATCTATTAATATACGTATTTAATTTGGTATATAAAAAAATTATTTATTTGATATATAACTCATTTAAAAAAAAAAAAAATTTGTACTTGAAACGAAAGAACTACTTGGAGTTGAAAAAAAACTACTTGCATTTGAAAATATACTTGTACTAGAAAAAAAAATACTTGCAATGAAGACGAAATACTTTTTCTTGAAGTAAAAATGGAATACATTATGAGTTCAGTCGTCAGTTTGATAATGCACTGCAATGCAACTGATGAATACCAAAAATTTTTGCTATGCTATGTAGTAATGAAAACTGACAGTTTTATAAGTATACACTATCAGTTCAGTCACAAAACTGTCGGCTGAACTGATAATGTATATCTTACCTTAAGTTCGATATCTGTGGTTTGCTTAACAAAAATATTAGTTCCGGTTGGGTTTTTGAATTTGGCGTTCACGTGCCAGCTTGATATTTGATACTTGAAAAACTTTGTTTACGGAAAAATAAATTTAAATATAAGTATGTTTTCTTTATTATTTTTTAAATGTTATATTTTCATAAATTTTTAAAAGGCTAATTTAATTTTTATTTGGATTTTAAATGCCAAAGAAGTGCTAAATATTTGTTTTGTTTCATAATTTTTATTACTTCCTGATTCCATTATTTATTCCTTTAAAATCTCATTCACTTTACATGGTTCTGTTTCGTTTACTTGTGTTGTTAAATTTTGCTCCTCCATAATGGGTTGATCTTTCACAGCTATATCCTGCTCTATAGATGCCTTAAAATAAAATTAGCATTTAAAATATATATTAAAGTAAAATTACTTTACGATGTGTATCATTAGTGCGTAATATTAATATAATAGCTGCAAATGGAACAAACTTTGAAAGTTGAGATTAAATTAAAAAAACATTTCTTAAAAAAATTAAGTTCTAATAAAATGTTGAAATATTTGAGAAAACTTTAATCATGATTAATGAAAAATAAATTCACTACAAGAAAAAAAAAAAAAAATCAGTTTATTGCCAAATACATATGTATGTATAGAACTCAAAAATATAACAGCTTTTCATTTTGTCAAGGTTAGTAGTCAGTGGGAAAAATGTTTACCATAATTTCATAAAGGATCAAAATTTATAATAAATTTTTGTTTTTAGAAATTTCGCGCATTGTATTGAAATCAATTTTTAATTTATGTAATGAATTTGAAACTCGTTAGCTAAATTTAATTGTTGGTGAAGTTAACATTAATATCACCCGTAATCCCCGTATTGTTTTTTTTTGAATTTGTAATTTAAAAACCTCAAAAAATGGTTACACTAAACACAGCTGATAACAATAATAAAGAAATGTCATCAAAAATACAAACACTAATTGGCATATTTAGACCTATCTTAAATCCTATTCTTAATATCTTATTTTTATATGAACATGTGTACATTTTGTGCATGAACTTGAACTTAACAATCTTAAAGGAAAAAGAAATTTGTTGGCGCTTGGTGTATTTTATATGATCTGTTAATTTTTAAGGGATCATATATAGGTTATAAGAATTGGAAAAATCTAACTGTTTTTTGAAATGATGTAAAGTAAGATTGCTAATAGTAATAAGTATGTACATACATATATATGTATATGTAATTGGACTTACAATTATAATTGAAATTGAAAAATTTTTCTTTTAAATTTAAATATGTACCTCTCAAAAGTCAAAAGCATATACTTCATGAAAAACAAATAAAAATAAAAACAGCTTAAAATTTCACATAAGTACATTTAAAAAACAGTACAAACATACATATAAATACATTTTAATGTTTATATACAGGGTGTTTTACTGTTTTCTGAGATATGAAAATTATGAACACAGAAGGTCGGTCATAAGGGAAAAGGAAAGTAAGTAAAAATATATAAAAATTGCGGATGATTATAAAATTCTATATAGCGAGTCTCGAAGTAATTGCATGCGAATATTTCAAGGGAGTTTTATTTGTAATATATATTGTACATTGGAGGATTAGAGGGTTTTCCCTTAGGTTGAAAAAAACATTATTGTAGAAGTACAGAAATTTTTACAATTATTTAAAGTCGATATGTTGAATCTAAACATTAAAATATAATATCGTTCTTTCAATTAATTGCCAAAAAAATTGGAAAAATCAAGAGATTTTTCACCTATAAAATTTAATTAACTTTATATAATTTAGAAAAGTCGTAAAAATGTAAAAATATAGTGCTTGAACTTTAATTTTTATTCCTTACGAAAAATTTGTACTGATATCAAAGTTAAAGGGGTGTCGTGTATATAAATAACAAAATTTCAATTTTGACCGCTAATAGCTCTAAACAGGAGAAAATACAAACATAATTCTCAGGTATTTTCTTTTAAAATTTCAATATTCTGACTAAAAGTGTTCCGTAGAACCAAAAATCAAATTTTATTTTAACATAACGGCAAATTTCAGTATGAAATTGTGAAAAATTATATAGGTATGTAATTTTAATATTGATTTATAAAAGCATTTAAAATTTCCGTTTCAAAAATGTTTTTATATATGTAAGTAAACATTTGCAAATAGGATTTTTACAATTTCGAATGCTAGATAAAATAGTTGTTCCATAATACTTATTAATTAAATTATAATAAGAACTATCCATGGTTAAAATTTTTTTGTTCTATCTTAAACGGTGTAGAAGTAAACAGTCGGGTGGACGCATAGGCAGACAGACTAAAATTTTTTTTTAGTGCGCTACGCTTACGCATTGAATCTTAGCGTTTAGTGTTTGAGTTGAGTTTTTTAGGATTGTTGACATTATACTATATATTGTTTTTACATAATGCAATAATAACAAGTAAGCAATTCTATGGTAACAAATTGAAAGATCTTAGTGCTTAGTTTTGATAACCAAAATAAGAAATATCTAACCAACAAATTATGCATGCAGTTAGGTACTATGTTTTCAATTAATTTTTATATCGTTCTGTTGAAACAATACATTTTCTCTATCACTATTAACTAATTTATGACAAAAATGGTTTGTTGTCATTTTTCAAAAATGTTCACCATAGTATTCATATTTAAAACAATTATTAGCTTAAAATGCGCTTAACTAACTTTTTGCGGAGATGCATTAAAATAAATTAGTTTGTTTGTATGCTTAAGATTCACGGCCATAGTACAAGGTCGAACAGTTACAGATTTTGCAGGAGGCGACGTATCATGAGGCCCCGGATCATATCCCCAAATATTATTAGCCAGTTAAAAAAACATGTTTCATTTGATTAACTTGTTTCGGGAATTACAATTTGTAAAACTAATAACAGGTTTTGAGTTATTCTGGTTAAGCGATTTAATCTGGTTATACGAAATGTTAATCTAATTAAACGACTTATTTCATACTTTAAAGAAACATTATTTCTCGCAAAGGAGTTTGCTAGATTAATTTCGGTATATTCGATAAAATCTGTTATTTATTTGGATTGTGTCAAAATTAGCAATTTTTGATCTTTTTATATAATGCAATTATGTTCAATAAACATAAGTATGTATACACATATGTATGTATAAGGTGATAAATATATATTATACATATCTAGCAATTTAAATTTTCCTTTATTATTGGCTAAGTTTACACTTTTTATCCTGAATCCGCTTCACGAACACCACTCACGTTTACACTTGGCTTCAAAAAGTAGATTCAAGTTTTTTTATAGGTACATATGTGTGCGTAGTTCAAAACAAATTTTGAAGAAAGAGGTACACTACTTATATAAAATTGTCAAAAAATAATGTATTAATGTATGTAGTTACATAAAATTTTTCTGACCCTCATAACAAATTTTTATTTCATTTTGTCTTTAATTAGTAGATTCTTTTTTTCAACTCTAAAATTTCTGGTGTAAAAAAAGAAGACTGAAACTTTAAAACTACAAAACCACAAAATTAGTTTATGGGAAAGAAGGGTGAAAAAAGTAGATTCGAGAACACCAGTGTAAACAGACGGATTGGTTTGATGGTGCGCGTATTTCAATAAACGGTTCACAGAATTATATATTTGTTATTTTTTCATACAAAAATATCAATTTTTAAGCGAAAATATAGAATTTAAAATTTTGTGTTGCAAGTGGCTCAAAAGTTAAAAATTTAGAGTTGCAAAATCTATTTGCGTATGAATGAAACTAAATGCTTCTATTTTAAAACGGCTTTTTCTATTTAAAAATTTTTATTTTTAAAAAAATATCAATTTTTAAATAAAATGCCTATTTTAAGAGATAATATTGAATTTAATTAGCAAGTTGATCAGAAATAGAGTTTAAAGATTTGGAATTTCAAAATTCACTTTCATATGAACTTTTCATAACTTTTCTTTTTGTATAATGTATGTATGTATGTGTTTGCAAAATTTTCAAAAATAGTTTAAGTTTTTTGTTTACTTACTTTAATATCATTATTTAAGTCTCCAGCCAAGAGTAGGTGTTTCTGAACATTATGTATAATTTCATCTGTAAAAAGTTCAGGATGTTGCTTCATATATTTATACACGAACAAATCAACGCCAACAACACAGAAGCGATGGTAATTAATATTTAAAAGTGCACCTTGATAAAATTATAAAATATATTATTATATTAATTTGAAATATATTATATTAATTTGAAGTATGTACATACATACTATGCACATATATAATATGTATTTATATAATAACTAGAAAAGAAAACTCGAATAAAAAAATTGATTTTGTTTGTATTGGAAAAAGTGTTAGTATATTGCTTAAAGCACTTTGAATTGAAGTAATTAATTAATAATTACAATATACATAATATGTATGTATGTATTTGAAAAACAACTCTTTTTAAAATAAAAATCGGAATAATTACATTGCATCCCATTTCATAGTATGTATTGTGAACATAATATGAAAACTTCACATAATACCTATGTACATACATATATATAAATAATTTTTTTCAATACATACATAAATAATTGGCCTTCTTATTAGAATTTGAAATTTCTTGTTTTGAAACAAAATAGAAAATAATATTAACAAATAAACTTAATTAAAATTTAATTAAAATGAGGGAGAATCTTCTTTTGTTGTTATTTTTTCGTATAAAAAAAGTTTAAAAAAAAAAAAAATTTCAAAGATTATGAAGAATCTTGACGTTTTGGATTTTACTAAGCTCGAAAATAAGTTTCATAAAAAAAATGTGCCTGGCTGTGGGTCGTATGAATATTTTTGGATCCCATATGTAATAAAAATTAAGCGGTTGATTAATAAATGAGAACAATACCTAAGTTCATTTTCAATTTGAAGAGAAAAAAATCGAAAAGATAATAGTTGTGTTTTGAAATCTAAACCAGTTTTATATTCTTAAATAAAATTATAAGTATGTACTATAAACGTATTATGCACCTATATAAATATCTTTAGGACTATAGTAAATTGGCATGTTAGGATTGCAACCAGGTTTTTGAATTCTTAATGGTTTTAAAAATTTTCCTCCAATAATTCCAGAATTTCTTATAGGTGGTTCCATAATTCCAATTGTATCATCTGCTAAATTGTACGACAAAATAAATTTGCGTATTGAGTCCTCTGGATGAGGTGAGTCTAAAACACATGCATATCTTAAAATCTAGAAAAAAAGGGAAAAAATCTTGATTATTTTTTGAAATTATATAAGTATATAAAAAAAAATTTTTTCCTTAATCATACATTATTTAAAAAAAAAACTCAACCAAAGGAAAACAAAAGTTATAAAATTAAAGTTTCCATAAGATCCATTAAAACTTTATTTTTAAAATACGTCTGTTTAGTTATAACTACATTATAATATCTAAATACATATGTACATATATGTATACATTTTTATTACAAGTGCATAAACTTGATTGATTCTGTAATTTTTTTGCAAGAATTACCATATCTGAACAAATTAATCGATTATAATTAAATTTATTTGGTGCACTATAATTTCATAAGAACTACTGTTCTACAATGTTCGAAAACTAAAATCGGTTTAATTAATTGTATATAGGACAATAAAAAAATGAGAAACTTTTATAAGTTAATGAATTAACAAAAAAAAGTTCTGCATAGTTCCTTCCGTTTTCAGTGGGGCATTTCTTAAAAACTGTTTTCGTACACTGTAGACAAATAAACAAACATACAGACATTCTTTTACTATAATTGTGTCAGATTGTATGTATGCACAAGATAATAAAAAAATGCTCAAAATAGTTTTGGGAAATAATCTTACAATGTTTTAAATTTTTTTTTTTCAATTCTTTTAGGGCTATAATATATTGAACTTTTAAATATAGTATAGAAAGTTTAATTTTAAATTTTAAAAATATTCATTAAGAAATTAAAAGTGTGCATGTATGAATATTATACACCTTAAAAACGAAAAGTTTGTTTAAAATTAAAATTTCATTATACATACTTACTTTTTTTGTATTTTTTAAATATTTGATAACATCTTTTTTTGGTGGCTTCGGACGAAGTCCAAAACATGATGCTAAAGAATCTTCGGGTGTACCTAATCCTAAATAGTCAGGAATTGGCTATTATGTAAAAGATTTAAAAGATTTTAATTAGTTTCTAAATTTGAGCTATAATATTTAAAAATTTTTTTGAATAATTTAAGTTATAGATTACCATTTTAAATACTTAATATGCTTAAAATGTTTTTTAATGCCTGTACTAAAAAAAATTCTTATAAAATAATAAAAAAAAAAAAAATTTTAATTTTTCTTTAATTGTAGTTTGTGTGTATAATTTATTGAAATTAATATCATTTGAGTGATTTGGTTAAGTGTTTATGGGCTTAGATGAACGATTCAGAATGAATGCAGAAAACACTTCTCTTTATATTCGAATCTTGTTTAATTACTTTACATAACCAAAGCAAAACAAAATGTTTATATGTTTATGTTATGAGTTTGTTTTATCCTTCAAGTTTTAAAAGTTTTAATTACGATAATAGTTTTGTTTTGTAAAAGGATATATGTATATATGTATGTAATTAAATAAAACAAACTTTTTGTCAATATTACACGTTTGTGTTCTAATAATTTTTCAAAGTTTCTAAATAAACAATAGATATTCCTAAAAAGATCTTTATAATAGATGGTATTGCATGAATAAAGCAAAAAGATTTAAAATATGTAAACAAAATTTTCTAAAACATAATTTTACACAAGTGCGGTTCGCGACTTAAGCTCCTAAAAATACGAGGTAACGCGGTTTAAAAAAAGATAAGGTTTTATTTATTCATATTCCATAATAAAAGGAAAATAAACGAACATATACGAACAATGTTCCAATTATGTAACTAGAAATGCTCAAAACTATAAAGAGCATAATAATATCGTACTATAAATTATTTCTTTCCCTTTTTACTCGTAGTGTACAATACAAATTTTAAGAATTTTTTTTGGTTTCTGTTTGTAAAATATTTGTTAATTATTTTATACTTTTCGATGGTTGCAAACTGTATTTATTGTGCATATCATGTTGTGTAAAGGTATTAAGTTTCGCAAACATGAAAAATATGTTCTTTTATCTTCAAATGTTTTCAAGCAGAAATTTTTAATATTATGTAGTACGGATATATAAATATGTACGAATACATAGTACGAATATATAAATATGTTTGTATTTATATACATAAGTATATATAAAATAGACATAGGCCTACGTACTATGTTCCTTTTTCTTTTACTGTATAAATTACTATTTTCTACTTCAAGCTACATCAGCCTTTGAGAAAATTATATGATAGGAGTAAATCCGCAAAAATTGTGCTGCAGATGGCTTTAATTAAAATTTTTCAACAAAAAATTAGCGTTCCATTTATCAACTACTTCAAACTACTCTTTTTAAGTTAATTTACGTTACTAAATATATTACATTTTTTGGTTATTTTAAAAAAAATGGCTTACCCTTTTTTTTGTTTCGGCTTTAGGTACATTAATAACTAATTTATCAGGTTGTTGAATTTTAAGAACATCTTGGTAATATTTGCGGGTAAACTTATCACAATCTAATATTAAAAATCTTCGTCCGTAAATGAACGCTGTATCTCCCACTTTAAGATGTAGAGGTTGATAGTATTCATCCACTTCATGATCACTAATTTCTAAATAACATGTTCCAGAATATACTAAAATTATATTCCATTTTTATGAATAATTACAAAGTACAAAGTACATATATATAATATACGTATGCATATATATCTATATATGTATTTAATATGCTAATTAATATTCACATGGTCGTTTTTTCCAATTTCGAGGTACTTTTGTACGTTTTAAAAACAGTGGAAAGTGATCTCGCCCTTCTCTGTTCTCATGTAACTCTTTAATAGAAATTGTGTCATCTTCCAGAAAATAGTATAGGGTATATGTTAATGTATTATCATTCTCTAATGTGGATTCATCTAGTATAACATCAAATCTTCATTGTTATATGAAAAATATTATATAAATATATTTATCAATTATCTAATATTTCATTAAAAATATTTGTGTATGTAAATATAAAATATTTTGGCTTAAAAAGAAAAATCAATATTTTATTTAAAAAAAAAAAACGAAACGGATAAATTTTCTTTTTTTTTATATGACAAAAATACTGTTAATAATTATACTATGCAAGCTATTATATTCGTAAGAAGCCTTGAAGACTTTCATTTATTAACCCAAAACATAAGGGGGGTTCGTTATGATATAAGTATAATTATAGATGCGTTACTTAAATAATTTCCTCCTACTTTGTTGATTATTGTCAACCAATTATACCACCAGAATAAATTGGTTCCGAAAAAAGTAGATCTACGGTTACTAATCTGACTAAATTCGTCTCTGATACTTTTAAATATATTATATTATACTATTAAATATGGAAACTAAAAAACAAATAGATGTGGTATTTACTGATATCAGTAAGATCTTCGATTCAATTACCTATAAAATTGTCATTGAAAAGCATTAAAGCAATAAGATTTTTAAATCATAGTATGAAATGATTATCGTCTTATCTGTCATATAGGTGTCACAGTTATTTAATTTTTAGACCTACCATTTCTACCAATTATTTTACAAATTCAAGAGTCCTACAGGGAAGGGATGCGCGTCCTATACAGGGAAGCGGGTATCTATTAAAGTATAAGTAAATTGATTCCATGCATCATGGATTGTAACATCGAATAATTGTACAGCACAGATAATGTTGTATAAACCAATTTGTGGAAATATACCTTTTAATATTTGATCTTAAATTTGTGGGTTTAGGTAATTACCCACCCAAGATTTTTATGCTAGGGAGTTTGTAGTACAATTTTTCTAAATTCGAAATAAATTCTAAATAGTATAAAAATTAAATTTTGCTTTAAACTAGAGTTAGATAAAAACATGATAATTGTAGATTTGATTATCCGATGTATAGTTTGTATCAGACATATTGTTTAATACAAGCATTAATTATATTGTTCATTTAGAACGTTATAGTATATTAATAGAATAAGTCAGTTATATACCTTAGCATAGTTAACATACCTTATCAATACCAATACTAAATAAATTAATAAAAGTTTATACAAAAATTCGATTTCAAAAACCTAAAAAAAACTCAATAATTATTCAATTATTACTAAATGAAAAATTATTGAATTAGGCAATTGAACATTTTAGTTTATACTTTATATTTTCACTTACTTCAATACTTTACCATTAAATTCCAAAAGCCTTTTCAATTTATCATTCGCTTTAGATGAAGCACTTGGAGTTGTTCCGCATGTCATAATTTTTTTATTCAGTTCTTCTTGATCTGGTAATGTTATTTCCGCATCATTTAAATCTACACCTTGACTTGTCAAGAAATCCTTTGTTTTTATGATTATAAAAAGATATTAAAAATAAATATGTACATATTATGAAAAACAATTTTAAATTAAAGTTAAGTTTAGAGGAAATTAAAAATAGAAAAATTGTCAGATTATAGGGTATATTATAGGGTCGGATTATAGGGATTGTAAATAAACCAAGTAGAATTTTTAATAATGATTTGTTCATTTCTTTTTGCTTTTTTAGAAGTACAAATTTATCTCTGATAATATACCATATATTTATAATATTATAACGTTCAATAATATTCGCGCAAAAACAAACTGGAATGAATAATCTACATTCCGTATTTCTCTTGTTCTTATTAAAGGACTTATTGTAACACGATAAGTATTTATTTAGTGGATTACTACATATAAAATTATTACTTTGTTTAAGTGTTTTTTTTTAATGTTGTTTATTGAAACGGGACTCAAATAATTTTCAAAATAGAACTTTTAATTCAACTTTTGTATTATTAGTCAATTTTTATAATATAAAAATAAAGTAAATTTTTAAAAATTGAAAAATTCAAATTAAATCATAAATTTGAATATACCTAGTAAAAATATTTATATTTACCTTAGTATATTGATCACAATCAGTTATGTGAAATACAAATCCATTAATTTCTATATCCATTCCAATGTTAAAATCTTTCCAAGAATAATATTCATTACAATTTTTGGCAATTTTTCCTCGTCGTACCAAACGTCCTTGTGGTATACCGCAATTCTTAAAAATTGAGAAAGAATTTTATTACAATTTAACTTTGCAAAAAATAAAAATATTTAAGATAAATTTACAGTTATGTTTAATTATACTTATAAATTGAAACGTATAAATATATATATAATGTACATAATAATGTTTTGAAAGTTTATTTTTTCTATTTACCAATACTGTAGGTTCAAAAACTGTTATGCTATCATCTTCTAAAAAATATAAAATATTAACGTGACGAGTCCTATAACTTTCTTTGGCTGATTCTGGTACAGCTTGTTTAAAAAATGCAAAAAATGTTAAAACAATTCTATCAAATTTAACAAAATTAGGTCTAAAAGGTGGGTATCGTTTTATTTGAGTTCGTCCATATGTCAATACTGGATCATATCTTCAATAAAAAAAGGAAATTAAATTTTGTTCGTTCATATTTGATTTTACATACAAAATAGCATTGTCCTGTTTTATATATGCTACAGAGTTTTCTGCTAAAGGTTCATCACCTACACTTGTTGGAGGAGTTGTTCGAAACAAGAAACCATTATGTATATAATTTGAACAAGGAACATTATGCTTTACACGAACTTTATTTGAAAAGTCCATTCCAATTAGTTTCGGTAGTCCTTCCATATTTTTGTCTTATATATATGTATTTGAAATTTCCTTAAAAAAGATTTATGTATATAAAACACTAAAATTAAAATAATAAAAATATATTGTCTGTTTCAATAAATTTATTTATTTTGAATTAATTATAAAAATGTATAATGTTTGATCAATTAAAAACAAAAGCATAAAATGAACACAAAGTAGATGTTATTCAAAATACGCATGCTTTGACTCTTCACATTTTTTTTTAATGCCTGTGGCTGTGTTTTGTGTAGAAAGAAAATATAAACATCGTATCCGTATGTAGTGTGTACACAGCCAAGTCATTTAAAAATTTTTGTTTGTTAAATGAATTTATTTTTTGAATTTTAATTTATGGTAACATTGAATATAAAATTAAAATGTTTGAATTAAAATTTTATTAGATTTTATTTTAAGATTTTATTATTATAATATTTGAAAGATGAAATTTTTTTTAACCCTTAAGTTCTCCAATATCTTTTTCCAAAATTATGTTTTTGTATTCATCAGGTTTAAGACTATTAAATAAGAGCGTAATGAAGCAAATTAAGAAGGAAAGCTCTAATCGAAGAGTTTAATTTTTTCTATTAAACTTTAAAATATATTTATCTACGTGTCTTTTTAAAATTATAACATATACAACTATTTCAATCAATCAATTCACGGTCCAATCAATTAGGTAAATTATAAGTCTGTATTTATAAATGTTTTCTATAACATTAGTATATACTTACATATTTTAAAACAACTTCTTTTTAAATTGTATTTAGTATTAGTATTGTATTTAGTATTTAGCTTATAAAAATTATATGTATTGCCTTTTCTTGTATCACATATTATCTAATTTCTGTTATATTACATTTGCTGCAAGCTTAATCCTATGTAAACATTACAAAATTATAATATGTATTTTAATAAAATATTTATACTGTTAACATGATTTACATCTTATGCAACTGTTTTTGATACTAAAATCTATTCTGTTAATTTTGTTTCAATATGAAATTTGGTAAAAGAATTAGATTTCCCCGAAGTGACGGTATATACTTGACCAAGGTATCATCATCCACTTCTTTAGGTATATTAACTGACTCCATAAGCTGTTATCTTTCCTCATTTATGATTATTCTTATAATGAATTTGATAATATAGGTTGTATAGGAAAATAAAATAATTTTTAGTCAAAAAAATAAAAAATACATAAGTACATATTTACATTTTCCAAAACATAATTTAAGAAAAAATTATATTTAAATATTAATTTTTCTTTATTGTTTCAGAATGAGGGTGTGCAATAATTTAAAATATATGACAGGTTTTAACTCCGGAAAATTAGGATTTTTGCCATTCAAGCGGTAAGAAATTTAATAACAAAATTGTGGTGTAGTTTAAATTCGAATTTCCTTCGTGTTTTACCTAAAATTCTTGTCTATACTTACTATATATTTAAAAATAATAACATCTTAGTGGAATTGTTACAATTTTTAATTAATATTACCTATATGGTATTATTAATTATTATATGTTTTTTACTTATAAAATGTATTTAATAAATCTATTCTTCCATCAATTTATTGTATTTTTATGAAAAAGCAATTTATAGTTATCATTCGTTTATTTCGAGTGTCTATTTTTAAATCAACCAACATAAGACTGTGGTGAAGTATTATATAAGTATATCAAGAAAATTATGAAATGCATGTACATAAGTACCTACATAAGATAATAATCATGTTATTATGAAGAGTTACGTAATTAAGTAGTAGATATGTATATCTGAATCAGTAATTATGTTTTAAAAAAAAAGTGTGTGCTAGGTAAGTGAAATATATAATAAACTTAATGAAGAATTAAACTTAATCTTCTTAATGAAGATATTTAACGAAGAATTAAAAGTTCAAACAAATATAGTATGAAAATTATTCAGTTTCATAATTACGTGCCAATACCATAAAATGTGTTTAAGTGCTTGTTACAGGACTTAATTGTTTTTCAAAAAGACACATGAAATAACGGATGCACTAAAAGAGAAAAAGGTTCACAATTAATGGAGTGACAGTTCTTGTTTGTAGATTTCAAACAAGAGAAAATAATCACGAAATTATTAGCTACACTTATTTGCTATATTTCATACTTGCATATGTACATAATGTAAGTAACAACGAAAAGAATATTGTTTACCTTAGTGTATTATTTTTCTTTTTTTGCCCTTGCCAATCCTATAAGGAGTATAGGGTGTCAATGCAGTAATTTATTATTCATATTTGACTAAACTTCAGTTTCTAGAATCATAAGTTTCACTAAGCTGTTGATTACTCAGCTGTAGGTGTTATATAAGACTATGAAGCACAATAATTTTTATTTTAACGCCTTCATATATAATATTATAGTGCCATAATTATATATTATAAGAAAAATCTATATTATTTTAATTTTTGATATAATTCTGCTGCCCGATACTTAAAGGTCGATGCCGTAACCAACATAATATAATCCCACGTATATGAATTCAAGCGTCAAAAAATATAATCAAGTTGTCTATAAATTGTATGTAATGTGTTGCACAGTAAATTAATTTTAAAATACTAAAAATACAAAAAACTTGACTTTTGTTCCTTTTTAAAAAAGTTATGCTCTTTCCAAAATTATAAGTTTCATACTTTGCTAGCGGTCTATATTTTGAAAAGTTTTCATTTAAGGTTGATTTTCATTGCAGCGATTTATCCACGAAACTGTTAAAGCATAGATGGAGATACAAAAATGAAATATCGGCCATAAAATTCAGCAAAATCGCACTTAAATTGTTGGGAGTTGAATTTTTTGCTGAATTTATTGCGATTTTTCTGAATAAACTAAAACACATGAAAAAAATTTTAATGTCACACATAAAAAAATCCGCACACTACTTTATATTGTAAAAGTTGATATTTCACTTTTGAAGTGTCAAACTAAAAAAAAAAAATAAATATTGTAATATTGTTTACATTTTTATTTTTTACAATTTGCTCGGGAAAGTGGAAGTTTTCTGTGCGTTTCATAAAGTTTAAATTTTTAAGAATAATAATTATTGGTAATATAATATTTAATTATGTATTAATAAAATAACTATTTACTTTACTATGTTAAATTCCAAATAAAATTTCTTTATTGTGCATTGAAAAATATAAACATAGAAATAGGTTATGTAAAAATAGGTTACTTTAACTGTCAAAATCTTGTCAGAAAAGTGCTGAATACCGTAATATTTTTTCTCCCTCCTTCTTATTAATAGTGTACTATATTTTGCTCTTTTTTTAACGACGATAAATCGCCTATAATTTTACCATGAAAATCGGCCTTGTGATGTGAATCAATCACCGACTAAGACCAAGCAACCATATTTTTTCTATGCTTTTTGAAAATATATACTTATTTAAAAATACGTTCAAAGAATTTCGACAAATTTGCAATTAACTTCACTCTATCTGTCGGATCATCATTCCATTTTTATGTCCGTCTAACTGTCTCTTCGTCTTATGTACCTCCGCGGAGTTCGCTTTCAGGAGATATTTAAATTTAAAATTTACCGATGTGTGAAACCATACTACAAAAAAGTTTTTGTTTTTTTCCTCTATAGAAGATATAAGAGGACCAAAATTGAAAATTTACTGTTTTTAGACATCCTGTGTCAATATTAATAAAGGTAAGATATACATAAAGTTTAAACATCATATTTTAACACAATATGTTTAATAGTCGTAATCTAGAATGCTTTAGTCACTTACATTAAGATGTACGCTTTCAAAAGTTATTGGTGCCTTATTTAGATTATAAATAGCTATATTTATATTTTTTATTTTCTATATTCAGCTTTATTTATACTTGATTATTTCTTTACAGTTTCAAACAAATTAAATATGTATCGTCATCTTCAATTGAATTTAATTCTCTTATAGATGTTCAAAAGTCTGTAAAAGATCAAATTTTGTCTGGAAAACCAATTGTTGCATTGGAGTCAACTATAATAACTCACGGAATGCCTTATCCAAATAATTTGGAAACTGCACTTGAAGTTGAAGAAATTGTTAAATCGCAGGTTTGAATAACTTTTATTTTCAATTATATAATATTAAAAATAAAATAATGTAATGAAAAAAATAAATAAATAATATAATTATAATTTAATACTTGTACTGGTGGTCTAAATCAGGGGTGCCCAACCTTTTTGACACTTGAACCAAAATTGAAGAAACATAAAATGTAATAACTAAAAAAAAGTTGATTATGTTTTTAGTTACAATGTTTTTATTAATAAAGAATAAATTAATGTGAACATTGTGCTGTGCTGGTACTTTTAAGCATAATATTTCAAAATTTGATTCCAAATTGGTTTCAGAAAATGGCTTCTAAACGTTTCTCTGTAACTTAAACTGGTTTTTAAAAAACTTATCTGTAAGCTAATTATGATATCTATTTTTAAGATTAAGATAGTTCATTTTGAAGAATGTAGATTCATATAAGTAAGTACTTTTAAAAATTGCAAGTGTTTGCAAGGCATTTTTATTTTAAATTTGGAAATTCTGAATTCGATAACTGTTAAAATTCAACAAATCATTTAAGTTTTCAGAATAAATATTTTTCAATATTCTATTATTTTGAACTTCAATTAATTCAAATTGCATATTAGAAGGAACATCCTCAACAGAACTAGAGAAATGATTTGTAAAGAAGTAAGCTTGTCAAAATCAGAAAATATAAAATTTACTTGATTTTGAAGTGCTTTAATATAAGTTAGAAAATAGGCTTTCGGGGCAATATTTTGTGCGTAAATAACTCACTTTTATTGCACATAAATCAATCAAACACTAACTATAAAATAATAGACTCTGAGTGAGATATTAATGCCTGTTGCTTGTTAGCTTACATCATAAGATAGAAAAATGCGCCATTTGATTTTTAATTTTTACATAAAACATATATAACTAAACTAACTAAAGGAGAGTTTGAAATTTTAAATTTAGTATACTATCGAGTATCGACATAGGTATAAAAATAATTATATAAAAAAAGTAAACAAAAAAAAACTGTACCAACTAATGTAAAATTTTAACGTAATAAATTTTCTATAAAACTTTTTTAAATTTGTTTCAAAAATTTTTTTAAATTCAAACAGAAAGAATATTGTATGTTCAGCCAGATTGAAAGTCGTATTGGGCCGGATCTTGGCCGCGGGGCGTATGTTGGGCACCCCTGAGTCGCTAAATCATAGCGGAACATAGCTTTAAATTTTGCGCAGGTATTTCTAACTGGGGAAAATAAATAATAAATAAATTAATAAATTAAATTTTTTAAATAATTAACTCAAGTAATATTTTCATTTCTAGTATTTTAATAAATACACAGTATTCAATCTGTTAGCTTAGTTAGTTATTGGTATTTCAATAATCCAGCTAATACTTTTATAAAATTCATTTTATAAATAATAATTTTGTGTTTTGCAAAATGATGTAACACCAAAATGCAAGAACTGTTAAACCTATATTAGAATTAAGTAGCATTACAACACATTTATAAAAAAATGTTACATTTACAGACGCTGTTTTATAAGTTTTGGTCTACCATGAAAAAATCTAAGTTTTGATTATATAAACTTAATTGTCATTACCAGGGAAACCAAAAACATACTCTAAAAGTCCATTTTAAGCGCTTATATTTTATGCCTTTAAAAACTGCAAATGTGCACAGAAAATTTGCCCTCAAAAAGCTAAAAATATGCCCTAAAAAAACTAAAAATATAGGGCATATTTAATTAAAATAAGGAATAAGTTTACTTTTTTTGACGTTTCTTTTTATAACCCATAAAAAAATAAAAGTATAAAATTGGTTTAGAAAAAAATTAGAAATTTGAAGAAAAAAAACAAAAAACAGTTTCATTTAATGAAACTTTATTTCCTTCTTTTTAAAAAGGAAGATTTAACATAATATAAAAAATATAGTTTTAGGAATTTAAAATAAAACATAACATTTCATCAGAACCTAAATCAAAATAAATAAATTAAGTTTTGTAGTTTCGGTTTTAGAACATTCTTAAAATACCAATTTCCTTAATAAAAAAAAAAAATATTATTAAGCTTGAGAAAAAAATATATCAAAAATTTTTTTTTAAATACTAAAATATGCTTTTAAAGGAAAAATATGCTAAATTATGCAGTAACAAGGGAAATATGCAAAAATATGCTCTAACGGCTTAAAATATATAACTTTTCATCAAACGGATAAATACCCAGTCCATTTCTCAATAACACTTAAGAAAAAAAACAGACTCGTGCATGCTTTTGGTTGCCCTGGTCATTACATATATATATTATTACATATATGTAAAGCACATGGATAATAATATATTGATGACTACAATCCTTTGAAATCCGCTCCGAAATCCGAAGGCTAAATCAATTTTGACATACTGTGTCCTATATGCATTATTCAGTAATCAATCAATTCAAAAATATTTTAAAAATTGGTTACTATTTATGAACCTTATTTATGTTGTTCAAATTTAAATATAATTTTATTTTAAAAATAAAAATTATACATACATATATTGTAATAAATATTAAAACGAGAAAAAGAGCTGTAGAGTAGACTGTGTCAACTCTGGGATCTCCGTATGAACATAAAATAAGTTGTTTCCATAAAACTTGATCATCTTTTACAAGATTTTAGATGCCTGGCTTATTTATGCTCCAACATAAGCAAGCTACTTGCTGACAACTTGACATTTTTCTCGAATTTCATATTTTTAACCTCAAGAGACACTGAGTAATTTTCATTTAAAAAAAAAAGTACTCGAACCTGCCGACTGAACTTGCTAGATTTAAATAGTGAAACTAACAATTTTAAAAAAGTGACGTAGTAAAATTTTCAGAATCTGCTTTATTTTTTATTGAGTTAACATGCTGACGAGCGGATGTTGTCTTAATCGACTCAGAATTCCATTATGGTCCGATCCATTCACTTGAGTCTATATCCGATCCATTCTTGAGTCTAGTCGAACTACTAAAGTGTCACAAACGTAATGGCAAATTTATTATACCCTTGAACATACGTTAATACGGGTATAATGAAGCTTTTGTGTATACGACCATATTTTTAAATATAAAAACGAAATCCGAAACACATAACTAAATTATTTCGACTGAAAATGGATGTTGAAATTATGGAAAATTGATTTTCTACACATTGCAGTCGTTTTTTAACAATTCTGAGCATATTTTGATATTATTTATTTTATTTCAGAAAAAGCTAAATATATTCGTTAAAAGTAGAAATTTTATTTTATTTTTTTTATTTTATTTTTCATTATCATTTTATGATTTAAATCAATCTTTAAATCTACTTTTCTTACCCTTTCCAATCGTTTTTTAACGATTCTAAGCATATATTGCTTTTTCATTAAAAGCTAAGAATTTTCCTCTAAAATAGAAATTTTAACCGAAAATTTAAGTTTTTATGTAGGGGACGATATTTCTAAATATAAAAACGAAATCCGGAACACATAACTAAATTATTTCTACTCAAAATGGATTTTGAAATTATGAAATCTTCAAATCGTTTTTTTACACTTTGCAATCGTTGTTTAACGATTAAGCATATTTTTAAATTATTTATGTTATTTCAGAAAAACCATAATAAGTTTCTTAAAAATAGGAATTTTAAAACAAAAATGAAGTTATGAGTATCATATTACTAAATATAAAAATGACATCCGAAATTCATAACTAAATTATTTCGACAGAAAATGGATTTTTATATTATCAAATCTTTAAATCGATTTTTCGACCCTTTCCAGTCGTTTTTTAACTATTCTAAGCATATTTTTATATCAATTTCGAATTTTAACCGAAAAATGAATTTATGTTCCATACTTCTAAATATAAAAACGATATCCGAAACACATGACTAAATTATTTTGATTGAAAATCAATTTTAAAATTATAAATATTTAAATCGATTTATCGACCCTTTCAGGTCGTTTTAACGATTCTCAGCATATTTTGATATCATTTTTGCTTTTCCAGTAAAAGCTAAATATTTTGCTCAAAAATAGGAATTTTAACCGAAAAATGAAGTTTATGTGTAGATGACCATAGTTTTAAATTTAAAAACGAAAGCCGGAACACATAACTAAATTGTTTCGATTAAAAATGGATTTTGAAATTATCAAATCTTTTAATATTTCAATCGATTTTCTACCCATTCCAGTAGTTTTTTGACGATCTGAGCAGATTTTGATATGATTTTTGATTTTCCCGTCAAAGCTAAATATTTTGTTCAAAAAGAGAAATTTTAACCGAACGAAACAGATTTTATTTGGGTAGAAATTGGGTAGAAATTTCTCACTATCTTAAGCTTGTCTTATTTGATAAACATACACAAAGGCATTTAAATGAGACACTTAGAGAGCTCCAGAACATCTATATTCACCCAATTCGTTAAGTTTATTTTTTTATGATCACAATACATTTTTCTTTATTATTAGTATTTAAATAAGGCCTATAAACAAAAACTAATTTATCTAAATCTAATTATGGATTATATAAGTTTGATCAATTTCTAGGGTTCATACCCAGCAACTATAGCTATTGTTGATGGTCGAATCAAAGTTGGTTTGGAAAAAGAGGAATTAGAGATATTAGCTAATTTTAAAACCAAAAAGAAAGATCCTGCCACAAATACCATTAAATGTTCCACAAGAGATTTAGCTTATGCCATTAGTAAAAAACTTTGTGGTGGCACAACAGTTGCTGCGACTTTATTTATTGCTAACAAAGTAGGAATAAAAGTTTTTGCTACCGGAGGAATCGGTGAGTAATTTTTAAAATTATACAAAAGTGTAAATTATTTTATCTAAAACATAAAAGTTTTGTTGAAAAGGATACATATCATTTGTTTAATTATAGGTGGTGTACATCGTAATAGTCAAGAAACTCTTGATGTATCAACTGATTTAATTGAACTGGGAAAAACACCAATGGCAGTAGTTTGCAGTGGAGTGAAGTCAATTTTAGATATACCAAAAACTTTGGAATTTCTTGAAACCCAAGGAGTTTTTGTCAGTTCTTATCAGAATTCAAATTATGATTTTCCTGCTTTTTATACACGTTCCAGTGGTTGTACAGTACCCTATAATTTGAGTAATGCAAAAGAGGCAGCAGATTTAATTAAATCATTATTAGAATTGAAACTAAAATCTGGTATTCTAATCGGAGTTGCTATTCCAGAGGAGAGCGCGATTCCAGGTAATAAATCAATAGAATTATGATCAAAATTTCATCACAAGACTATAATATATCTTGAGCAATTTTCTGTAATTGGTTAAAGCCTCGAATGTTATAAAATATCTAACAAATAAAAATGTATTTATTTCAATGTAATATAATGAAAATAGAAAATCTCCTTTTACACTTTATCGTTTAAAACATTCAAAGCTATGTTTTTTAATATCTTATCATTCAAGTCCGGCTGGTGTGCTCGACAATTAGCACTTCATTTTTTTTGCATACATTTTATTTGCATACTTATTCAGTTATTACACAATAAAGTTTCCTGTATTTCAATTTAGTCCATCTATGTAATTCTAATATGGACTTTGCATCATAGATGATCACACTTTTGCATCAAGTTTAAGATTTACTTAATATAGACATAAATTAATTATTTTTCTTAAATAATATTGTGTAGCAATATTCTATCAAAGTTCCAACTTATCAGTTACTGTTATATGTATAAGTTTTAAAATTTTAATAAATGTACATCTTAAATTGTATCAATTGTTAATAATATAAATATTTAATTTTAGAAGAGTTAATTAATAAGGCCATTGATTCTGCCTTATATGAAGGAAAACAAAAAGGCATTATTGGAAAAGATATAACACCATTTGTTCTTGATGCTGTTTCAAAAATTACAAAAGGAGTAAGCCTTAGTTCAAGTAAGTATAAAATGGAATATATGGAAAGTAAATAATTTGTATTATTTATATTAAAAACGAAAATTAAATTTCATTATGATTTAAAAATCAAAGGATTAATTTTATTTTATGCAAACTAATATGCAAAATATACACTTAATTCTATATTAAAGAAACATAGACGAAAACATTTCGTGACCGTTGATACTACCGAACATCATGACCGGATACTTTACTGCCGAACATTCAACCTAATCGAGTAGAATCACAACACAAATTTTTTTTTATTTATAATTAACATTTTCATTTTGCAACTAAAATCACATTTTTTAACAATAAAAACATTAAACATTTTTGAATAGGACCACATTACAATAATAAGAAAATTGGCAGAAATCTTTTTGGCTTAAATTCTGTTACTTATTAAATTAATAGCGGATATTATTTTTAAAAATTAATTTAAAAATTAGACTTTTTGGATATAATTATCCTATTGTTATATCTTTGTTAAAAGTTATCCTTTGTTATCTTTGTATAAAGCTGATATATCTATATTCTATTTTATATCCTTATCTATTTATTTATTAGTATATCGTATTTTTTTTAATAACTAAACGTTATATAAAAAATGCGTGTGCTATAAGATTTGAACCCAAATGACAATATCAATATTGAATAAAATTTTTACCTATAATTAAGCAATTTTTATCATTTATTTTATTAAATTAAATGTTTTTTTAAAATTATTTTCTCAATTTCTATAGATATGGCTCTGATAAAAAATAACGCCAAAATTGCTTCACAAATAGCCAATGAGCTCTATAAAATCATACCATTACCAAAAAATTATAAAAACATTTGGATAGACGACCAAAATTTGATCTTAAATGGACCTGAAAATGGTTTAAATAATATTATTAACAGTTTTAATGCTAAAAATGAAAAACTTGTAATTACAACTTCAAATATACCGGTTAGTAAACTATAAGTTAATTATTGTTTAAACATATTTTGTAATAAATTTGTAGGAAATTTTTATTTTATTTTTAAAATTTTTAATTACTACAGGTTGTTGTAGGGGCATCAATTTTAGATATAACAATTAAAGTCGAAGAAGATTTTCTAGTAAGTAAAAGATTTTTTTTATTAGCTTTAAATATAACAAGAAATTCATCATTAAAACAAGAACTTAATACTGATATTTCTTTTATTATTTTTAATTCCTTCTTTAAGACATTAACTCCTACGAAACCCATAAATTTTAGTAATGTAGAATAATGAAATATATCAATTAATAATCAATTTCATTCTTATTAAACTATTTGATTTACTTCGGAAAACGAAAAGTGAAAACCTAAAATGTGCAAAATTCTAATTATAATTTTGATGTAAAAATAGGTCAATACATATATTACGAAAATTTAATGAAAATTTAAAAAATTTTACATTGTCTCATTATCGGAAATTTATTTTACATTGTATAAATATAATATGGGCATTTTCATAAACAACCTATGACTGTAATATCGTAGGTTGCAAGAAGCCACCGTATTCTGAAAATAAGAAGTCGGACCGATATGATTCAAAAAACGTACTCAGTGATTTTGTAGTAGAATTTAAATAGTGTAAATAAATATAAAAAAGTTCGACTTATAAGCCCGTCTTAAAAAAACGGATCATAAAAACTAATGTGCCACTATCTTTTTTATTTTCTATTATAGTATCGGGTACTAGCTTTTTTAAATCGCATCAGCCCGACTTCTGGTTTGTAAGATAAGAGAACTTCTGCAAAATAACAGCCAGTATTTATAAAAGTCGACATTTTATTTTTTATGCGTTTGGATTCATAAATTTTACATTGTATCAGGTTGCAGTTTTTTTTACGACATTTCCTATGTCACGGAAAATGTTCTACAATATATTATTTGATCTTATGAAAGCTTTTAATTTTTGTAAAGATGTAATAATCAAAATTGAAAAATTTCCATAATCCGCAGACACTATGTATTAACACATATGTATGTATACTGAATTAAAGATTTTTAAAGAATTGGGTAATAGATATACATATACCATAAAACTTTACAACATTATTCATAACAAATTAATAGCAGTATTATGGTCTAGTTTTATTTTATTTTTTTAAATTTTTTATTACGTTTGACAAAAGTTGGAGCTCCTTTTATTACGTTTGACAAAGCTGGAGTTTTGATCTAGATAAATAATAAAATTCAAGATATGTGTTTTTCAATACGGAAACATAACGGATTTAATTCTTTCAAGTTTAAGTTTGATTTGAAATGTAGAATTTATGTTACAAATAGTTGAATTTAATTATTTAACCTGTTCATATATCAAATTACTTCAATTTTATTGCAGTATTTTAGAAAATAAAACAATTCTTTTTTTTTTTTGTATTTTTAGTAACATTTTAAACATGTATATTTCAACGTTTATTTCTTTTATAAGAAATACATTTTTCCACATTTTTTTGTTTTTTTTTTTTAAATTAATGTAGTAATGGCATTTCATTCAATTTAAATTTTTTAAAACATTTTACAATTTTTAAATTTAACTATAGATAATGTTTTATTTATTTATTTTTTTTTTTGGAATGTGTGTGTTTCTTATATACTTCCCCTGTATTATTTTTATGTATACTTCAATTCGTTTAAACTTTTTGGTTTATATTTCTTAATTTTTATGTTAATATTTAATTACATATGTATTATGTATATATAATATTCTATTGCTAAAATTAACAATTCATTAAAAATATTTTATTAATTCACACTTCTTCCTTTTCTGTTTTAGTTTTTCCATTGTTTTGTTTTTTTTGAAATTTCTTTGCTCCCTTAAAAACATAACATTGCTTTGTTTATTGTTTTTTTTATTTTTTGTTTTGTTTTTTTTTTTTGAAACTTTTTAATTTAAATTGAGAAATTGGCAAATAGCCGGCATCTAATTACCATTACTTCATCAAAAACGGGAATATATTAATTTTTTTTTTTAGTTTTTTTTTTAATTATGGCCTTAACTCTTAGCAATATAAATGGATACAAATTTTTGATTTTATTACATTTAATATTTTGTTTATTTAAGTATTATTAATGGAATGCAATACATGTATTATCAAAATTTTTTGGTAAATTTTGTGATAAATTTACAGTGGTTTTAATGTTCATATGATTTGAGATTTTATATTTGAAAAGTAAAATGTTTAAAAAATTAATTAGACAACTTAAAAAGCTTTTCAAAAACTAAAAAAAAAAAAAAGAAAAAAAAAAAAAAACTTTTAATATGTTTGTAATTTTTAATAACTTACGTGTAAAGTACCATTTAAAATTAATATTTAACATAAGATTAAAATACATATATATAAAATAATATTAAATAAATCAATGAAATTGTATTAAGTATAAATTTATAATTTCATATAGCTTCCAAGCTATAAATTATAAAAGAATTGTTGATTTTAATATTTTTAAAAGACATACTTACTTTTATTTAAAAACAAAAAAAAAATGTTGTATATTTTCAAAAATTATATTTATTTTGACTAAGTTGATGCCTTTTTTAATTTATGGTTTTTGATTCCTTTGAAATATATCAATGTTGTTGTTGTTATTTTTTTTGAGTATTGCAATACCTTACATTTTTATATCATTTATTATTTGTATTTTTTTTTCTTTTACTATTATTATTTTTTTTATTGGTATTATTATTATTTTTTTTTTTTATTGGTATATTATTATTTTTATTAATAATAAATTTATAACTTTAGGAAGTCAAGCCAGTGAATTTAAATTATATTAATTACACAATTTTTAGTTTTTATTGTTTTATTTCTAAGAGAAACAATCTATGTCTAAAGCTATTATTTTTCGTGTTTTTTTTTTTGTTTTTTTTTTTTTTTTTGTCTTTATAAATAAATTAATATTTTTTATCTTATAACATTTTAACATATTTATTATAAAAACCAAAAATTTTTCCAAATATTTTAAACCAAAACAAAAAAAAAAACCTAAATTTGAAGAAAAAATATCACATGGTATATTAAGTATATATGTATGTATTATATTCATATACATAATATTAAAATTGGTTAAAAAATATATATATTATAATTCTGCTGAAAATTTTTAAAATATAAGGTTATTTTTGTTGATTTCTTTTTAGTTATACTTTAAAATAAATATTTCAATTTAATCAGTAAGTTGCAATTTTTTTCTTTTCTTATGTGTATACTATTCTATATATTGATCTGAGTTGTATTGTATTAATATGGCGGCACCGTTTATAATAAAAACAATTTTTGCATAATATAAAAAATATTTTCTATTGAAAACAAGAAAAATCTTATTAATCTCAGTAAAAAAATATTTTAAGAAGAGAATTTAAAAAATGAATAAAAATCCACAAGTTTGTCGAAAATATCTCAAGTTCGATAATATTTTTTTGATCTAATAACATCAAAATGACTTTAACTTTAATTGTAAAAATTATATTCATATACATTATCAACGGTCTATCTTATGATGAAAAATGTCATTAAATGCGAAGAATGGCCATCAATTAAAAAAGTAGAAAAAAGAATATAATATAATTGTATATTATATTATAAGATATAAGATAAATGGAAATATTAAGTAAATAACAAAAAAAAAAAAAAACTATTGAGTATACTCTTGACTTGACTTTATGTATATTCAGTCTAGTTATTGATTTAAGTCTGATTTTAAATTATATTACATATTATATACATATATATAATTTGAATAAGACTTGGTATTTATGATATTTGATTAACAATTAACAATTGCAAAACTATTTTGGAAGACGAACTGACTGATATAAATTGATTTCCTTTAAATTATAAATAAGGCTGATCATGACAAAGTCTTAAATTAATTTTTATTAAATTTGATTGACATAAATTAAATAAATTGATTTAATAGGTTCAAAAGGTTTCGTACAAATATTTTCTGAATAGATTTATTAAAATAAAAACTAACATTATTATAAACTTTATTGTACAATAAATTTTGAAAAATTATATTATACTTACGAATAGTGATGTGTTTTCATAAAGAATGTATATGATGCAATTTCCTAAGTTTTAAATATTTAATTTTAGCAAAATTTCAAATTTTTAATCAATCCCACACATAAAAGACAAATTTTAGTATCATTATTTTGATCGAATGAATCTGTTGTAATTAAGGAACTGTTGAGTTCATTTTTAAAGAGTTTTTTAATATAGATTTAATTATTAACCTGAGTCATAATAAAATAAGCATTCTAAAGATAGTTTACCACAACTAAACTTTTCATTTCGTGGATGTAATTAAAGATATTGTGTTACTTGTCTTAAAAAAAAACTTTTGTTGTATTTTAAAATCAACATATTTTCATATATTTATATTTATATAATATATAAATATATATATATGAAAATATATTTTATTTTGAGGGAATCTTCTGAATTTTGTCATCGTAATGAACAAAATGCAGAGTTTCCAAAAAAAGTTTTATTATAAGTTGTTGTAAAAAGATTTTTCTATTATTTTGAGGGAATCTTCTGAATTTTGTCATCGTAATGAACAAAATGCAGAGTTTCCAAAAAAAGTTTTATTATAAGTTGTTGTAAAAAGATTTTTCTATTATTTTTCTAATGTCTTTTTAATTTCTGAAACCTTAAGAGTTCATATTGTGCAATTTCAATAAATGATTTAAAATGTATATAGTTCTTATTTTTTTAAGAGTATTAAACAAATTTAATTATGTTTGATATTAAGATATAATAAAAATGTAAAAGTTTTAAAAGAGAAAATATTGTTGTAAATAGAACAATCTGGAAAAGGGATAATCTAGAACATATTAGGAATAATCTAGAACTGTATAGAAATATAAGTGAAATAAATAACATTAGCTTTAAGAATAATAGTAACATTAATAAAATATTTGTATTAGTATTAGTAATAAGTTATAAGAAGAATCTAGAGAAATGTAAAGTAACATGTAATGTTCTATAGAATATAAAAAATTTTGTATAAATATCGCCAATTTCCGTAAATACAATTACAATTTACAATTTTTTTTTTAAATTGATAGTGAACTTAAAGAAGAAATTCTTCATATATTTACATCCATATACCATGCACAAGCTTTAAAATTCTAGAGAAATTTGAAGCCGTATGGTTTATAAAGCCATCTTTAAACAAGACTTTTTTTTAAAAAACTGTAAGAGTGCGCTACTCAGAAATATAGCTATCATTAAAAGAAAACCATTCCTATATAAAGAGATTATAATAAAGCAAATTCATATTTTTAGTTTTTATGACTTTTTTGGATTTAATAATGATCAATTATTAGCAGTTATAATATGCAACTTTTTTTAAATATTAAGCGTTCACATTAGGCTATTTAAATAAAAGTTTTCCAATCAACGGTATCGATCTGCTTGAAATTAATTACCATGTAGATCGAGGCATTGTAATCATATTTTTGGTTGGTTCAATTTGAAGCGTGCATTTTATAAAAAGTGTATAATATATTCAATTGTATGATCCATGGTTTGATTAAAAGTTGGTTCAATTTATCTCGTATATGGAAAAGTAAAAATGTAGCCCGATGATTTTAGAGTGTTGTAATTAGCAGATTGCACTTGTAATTGTAAAATTGCACTCGATATATTGAATTAGTATACACATTTATCTACCACAAACTATATTTTTATATTTATGTATGTCTATTAGAATAAAATTCTTATCTTTGCCATGTAACTCCTTAGTCTAAATTAAAGATATTTTCAGAAAATATATTTAATTTCAAAAACTATTTTTATATTTTTTAATAAAAAAGTTATATATAATTGTACATTGCCTATGATTGTAATTTAATTTTGTTTCAAAAATAAGCAATTGTTTTAAAAAATAATTCATACATATAATATTTTATTTTGCACTAAATTTTTTTTTTTTTGTAAAATGACTTGGTTTTGAATTAGACCTATATTTTTAATCTTATTTTTCTAAAGAAATATATTAGTTTTTATTAATAAAGCTATTAGACCATTATGAAACGAATAAAAGGCATCACTAATTTATTAAGAGTATTGACTAGTTGATAAAAGTGTAAATTTATATAATTATATAGTTTAAGTGTAAGTGTTATACTGTTGGTAATGACATTCAGCTGAGAGCTTAATTTTATTCAAAATAAAAAAAATACATTGTAATATATAATATGTAATTGTAAAATAACAATTTTAATTTTTATAATAAGTAAAAATTATATATACCTTTAAGATTAAATGCAGAAATTGAAATATTTTAGATCAGTATCGGTATGAATTAAATTTTTTCTTTTTGGGAATATTTCTTGCAGGATTATTTCCGGGAGGTATGTAATGTATAAATAAACAAAACTAAAATTTGAGGAAGGTGTACAAAAAGATTTTCTTGAAGTGTTTAATTAAGTTTGTACATTCACTTATTTAGAAAATTATAATCCCACATTTTTTTTTTATTTTCTGGCATTTTTGTAAATACTAAATTATTACCAATTTTACAATAGGGTTTTAAGTCTTGTATAATTTGATAGGTGTTGTATTATAATCATCATACATTATTCATATAAAATAATATTACAATGGTGTATATTTTTACTGTTTTACATCTTTTACACCAGTAATCATCTATCAACATAAATTTACCATCATCTTACACCAACTCGTGAATACTCTTACTATTTTTTTTATTTTTTTTTTGTTTATAATAAGCAAAGACCAACATTTTATCCTGATAGACATTAATAAACTTTTACCATTAACGTTAATTAACAAAACAAAAAAAAAAATGTAACGTAATATTAATTTTACCTGTTTCAATTAACTAAATTTTCTTCTTATTTTTTTTTTTTGTTTTTTGAGCAACTGGAATTAAAAAATAAATATTTAGCGTTTTTTTTTTAATTTTTAAAAAATTTTTTTTTTTTTGTTTTAATGATTTTAACTAAGAAGCACTTTTTACTAAAACAGTATATATGCAAATATATGTACTTATGTAGGAACAATGGCATATATAATGAAATATTAGTTATTAATTATTTATTTTGTATAAATTGCGAATATATAGCCTTTTATATAATATTATATATAAACTTTAAATGAATTAATTTCTATTTGGTTCTTTAAAATTAAAAAAAAAAAAACAATTTACAGTTAAAAAATTCTTAAAATGAAATTTATATAATATAAAAAGCCAACAATTTTTCTATAAATATTAAAGTTGGAAATTATTTATTAAATTTTTAAAAAATAAAAAAAATAAAAATATCTTAGGCACTATATCTTTTTACACTTTTTTTTACTATATTATACATATATAAGTATATATATATATATGTATATATATTTGTTTTTTAAATTATGGATTTTTTTTTCATCTACAAGTTTAATATTAGGCATTAGTGAATTGCTAAACTCAATCGTTTTAATCAGTTTGATTATTACTTGTTTATTGGTTTGTTTGTTTATTTTTTTCCTGGTTGAACAAATTCCTTTAGTGAAAAACTGTCTTTTATTGAGGTGATGAGGTGTGTGATTTATGTTTATTGTTGTTGTTGTTTTTTTTTTTTGTCATTTAATTATTATGTCCTAATTAATACTTAAATATTTTTTAAAAATTTTAATACAAGTTTTTTTTTTTTTATCTTTGAAAACCCTAAGAAGAAATAAATATGTTATGTAAGTATGAGTTTTAAAAGTTCATTTGTTTACATTTTACACTTTATACAGGGTGTCCCACGATAAATTTTACATAGAATAGTAGATGATAAGGGATGTCAAAATAAATAAAAAATTATATGGAAAAACAGTTTAACTTTTATTTTTTTTAAAGATATGATCAATTTGCGACAACAAATTTTAAAATGAAAATTATATTATTAATGTGTTATTTTTTTTACAAAAAAAAAAACATAATTTAAAAAATTTTTTTTTTTAGTTTATTCCTTTGCCATATAAATGTGGCAAGAAAATGACACTTTATTTTATTTTTATTTTGAAACTAAGATAAGAAGAAAAGTTTTTAAACATTAATACAACACTAATAATCTTAAAGATTTAAAAAAAAATTTAAAACAACTTCCTATAATGTTAAACACTAAAAAGAATAATATAATTTTTTTTAAAACACATATTATCTATTCGAAAAACTTTGAACACCGTTATCTAAAAAAAACAGTTAAAAATATATGTAGATACTCTTATCTCATAAACTTTTATTTTTTTTTTATATTTATTTCGACATTTCCTAAACTTCTTGGTGTATGTAAAATTTGTAGTGTGACAACCGCTACATTTTTAGCTTGATTTTAAAGTTTTTTTTTATTTTTATTTTTTTTTTTCAATATTGCCTAATTTTATATTCATAATAAATCGAATTTAATATTTTGTTGGTACAAAATTACATTTTTTTCTTTAAATTTATTTTTTTAATTATTTAATTTAATTATAGAACACTTGTTTAGTACATGTTATATAAAACATTCACTTTTATTTAACATTAGATTAAGATTCAAGCATATTTCAAATTCTTTATTTCATGTTTTATTAAATAAATAATTTAAAGTCATATTTTTATATAAGTTTCCTAATCAAATAAATTCATACACGTACATAATGTTTTTTTCTTTAATAAATAACAATTTTTCTATTTAAAAAAATTGTAAATTATATGAAATGCAGACTTTTATCTTATTAAAATTATTGTTTTTTTTTCTCTATATACTTAATTTCGGTACTGTAGATAAATTATAGAGATACATTACACATAGTATTTAATTTTATTCTGTTGTTATTTTTAGTGAGTTATTTTCTGTAAATTATTTTTATCATTATAATTTTCTTGTTTTGGTAAAAGTTATAATAATTTTAATAATGTAATAAAATATTTTATTTTTTTTTGAGTTACCTGGTTTTTTTTTTTATAATGGTCAGTTTCACAATCATACTTAAGTATAGAATTAGTTTACCATTGTTTAGCAATTTAATGAATTTATAGTTTAAGTTTTTTAGTAGTTAACATATTTAGCTGAAATAACTGTAACTTTTTATATTACATATCGGCAGCTTTAGTTAAAATGACATTTGGCATATTATATACATATATTTATATATATTCTTTTTTAAAAATGTATGCATTTTTATATATATATATATATTTATATAAATATATAATTTTAAATTATACATAATTGCTATTTTAAATTTAATTTGTTTTATTTTTAATAAATTTAATTTAATTTATTACAAAATCTAATTCTTTTTTTTTTTTTTTTTTTATTATTTAAACTATACACACATTTAAACTTAAAGTTTAAATTATGATTTTTAAAATGTTTAATTTTATTTTACGAGTATAAATTATTCCAAAACATAATATACTTAAGTGTTGACTGTGAAATTGGTCCTAAGTTAATATTTTAATTTTATTAATAAAAAAATTAAATATTAAATATTATTGTTTCATATGGTTTAAATAAATTATAAAACAGTTATTTATTTTGAAAAAATATTTATCCAATGACGCCACAAAAAAAAATTGTGTTGAAGTATTTCGAATTTTATTCTTGTATGTGTAATTCGAATTTTAGATTTATTTTTTTTATAATTTTTCTTCACAAACAATCAAATATCTTGACCTGAACCTGAATTTTGGTCATAGTTACTATTATTACAACAACAGCAACAATTTTCATTATTTCTATGAAATTGTTGTCTTTTGTCGTTATAAAAGTTATAATTATATTTGGAATTGTCATTATTACTTTTATGATGTTTATTTTTGGCACCAACTTCGTATGATAAATTGTTTGAATAATCGCTTTGGTTGGTATTATAGGAAAATTTTTCGAATTTATTGTAATCTTTATTTTTACAGTTATTTATATCAAGATCACTATTTGAACTATAACTAGTTTTTTCAATTTTAACTGCACCATCCGATTCACCAAAAACGATATTTTTAGTACTCTCATTAATATAATTTAAACTATCTGTAGTAATATTTTCAGATTTTATATCTTCTGACATATTTTCAGATCTTGTGATATTGATTGGTTCCCTAACATTTTTAACTTGATTTTGGTCATCACTTAAAAGATTTGGATCAAATGAATCAGTTAAAAATTCTGTACTTAATTCACCGAATGATTGACTATCATATTTTGTTATTCGACTTTTCGAAATGAATGCTTTTTGTGCTTCTAATGATTTTACTGATCTCTTACGCGTTTCTGCAATTTTTTCATTTTCTAATATTTGTGAATTATTGAAATTTTCTTTAGTTAATAATGATGTATTTGCTTCATTTTGCCAATTTGCTCCTTCACTTTCATCAAAAGTAAAATGATGAAATTTATATTGTTGAGACTGATCTAACAATAAATGTTGATGATATTCAAATTCTGGTAGCGACTGTAATGAATTTAGTTGCTTTCTTAATGTTTGATGTTCAAATAATTCGGCACTAGTTTCACATCTGCTTTCATATAAGCCAACGTTATTACTGTCGTATTTATCATGTAATCTTCTTGCTTTTCCAGTTGATGACATTTTTATGGATGTTGAAGACGACCTTCCAATACTATTTGAGCAGTTGTTATATCCACCTCTATAAATTGTTAGTTGATTTTTTTTCCATCGGTCGCCAAACAACTGCTCCAAATAATACCGTAGTCACATTTTTTTAACCGAAGGAGGATTTATTCGTCTTTTTGTTTTTGTGTAATTAAGTCGCACGAAAATTCCAGCCAAAATTATTGATTAAAAAAAAGAAACAGAAAAAATAAAAATAAATATTTATGATTATTATTATATAAATTTAATTAAAATATAGGAGAACACATTTTTTTTTTTTGAATAAATAAGAAATATAAATTAATGAAGAAAAAATATTTATAAGAATTTATAGAATAAAATTATGTAATGCGTAAAACGAAAAAACGACAACTATTGTGCTTACAATACAAAAAACTTTGAATAGCACAAACAATAAAAAACATTAAACTGCATAAATAATGCTTGCAAACATAAATGTGCTTTAAATGTTTATAAAATATTCAGATTTTTAATAACATTTTAAACACGTTTTAAGATATTTATAAAGAATTATATTAATTTAACTTAAAGGGTTAAGCATTATTTTAATAAGTTTTTAATTATATTGATTTAATAACTTCAAACATTTAATGCAATTTAACAATACCAAATTATGTTTGTAAATATTTTTTTAATGCTAAAATTTTGATTTAAATTTTAAATTTATATAAAATTATTAAAAAAAAATCTTTAATACTTTAATTATGATTTATTCCTTTAAAATAAACTTCTTCATTATTTGAAACTTGAAATTTGAGATTTAAAATAACTTTTTTAAAAAAAATATTTGAAGTTATTATTAAAAAATTATTTAACGATTTCTTTTTATAAATTTAATAAAAAAAAAAACGATAAATAATTAAATATTGTTTTATTATAAAAAAACAAAACCATATATAAAATTTTAAAAGAATGCTCAAAAACGTTAATTTTAAATTTATTCTTGTATTTTTAATTTTTCCAGTCCATATGTAATTTATATATGAAAAAAAAATTCTAATTTTTTTATAACGTTTATGGAAGTTTTTGGTTTATAAAAAGTTTTGGCTAAATTTTAATTAAAGTCAAGACTATTATTTATTAATTAACCTTGAATTTCTATATGTTTTTAACCAAAAAATTCACAATTTTGTCGAATTTTAACTGGTAATCCTAATTTGAAATTAATTTTTTGCTTTTTCTGATTTCGTTGATAAATTTAACTAACAAAAATATATTTATTCAAAAGCAGCTAACTGTAAATCAACAATTTTATTTATAAGATTAAACAGATTCATTTTTATTTTTTTTTTAAACTAAAACAATTTAATGGAAATAAAAACTTTTTGACAATTTTAAAATGATAACAAACAATAAAATATAATTTTTAGAAATAGAATACATAAAATTTATTTAGTATTACGTTATATATTAAAATGTTTTAGAATATAACCATTGCAGTTAAATATACAGCTATTCCTCCGAAATTAAGTCAGTACAAAACGGATGCAGTTAACCGATGAAGTTAAATATACTGCTATTCTTCCGAGATTAAGTCAATATAAAAAGGATTTTTAAGTTACAAATGTTTGTTTTTTTTTTTTAATTTATAATAATAATAATAATTAATATAAATATTAATAAGTAAAAAAACAAAAAATATCTATTTATATATTTATTTTCACCAATTTTTAATAACTGGTAACATTTTTATGCCCTTTTCTCGTTCGTGGTGCAGTAAAATCTTTAAGAATGAACATAAATTACTTCAGAGCTCGTTTGAAAGCTGTAGAGGGTTAAAAATCTAAATTTTACAAATTTTTGGCACCTAAAATCTAAACACTTGTACAAATCCTTCTCAGTTAAGATAGATAAATTAAAACTTAAACATTATTTTTTTAGATGCATTAACGGCTTTTTTAATAATACATATATAGTATTTGTTTAAAATTTAAGAAAGCGTTTCTTAATTTTTAGTAGTTTCACAGAAAAAAAATTATTTTTTAATTTTTTTTTATTAATTAAAATTACATATATATTTTGATGCAAAAAAAGTATTCATAATTCTAGAATGCATTCAATTGTTTTATTTTAAAATGTGGGGTTAAAAACTGCTTTATTTTGTTTATTTCAATCTCTTTTATTACATTTTACATTATATTATATTATTATATATATATATATATATATTTCGGAACATTGCAGTTTAAAGCAAATTATATTTTCAACCACAATTTTCGAACCATGTGATAAAGTACAAAGAAAGGCTCCCGGAAATAACTCCGCAAAAAATACTCCCCCAAAAACAAAATTACAAATATAACAACTACATTTTGGTTATAATTTCATTTCCATAATTATGAAGAGAGCCTAATTGAGAATCTTTGAAGAAGTTTTTTGTATTTATAAATATAAACTAATACTTTATTTATGACTTTTATGGCTTTTAAAATTTTTAATTCTTCATCTTGATTTAGTTCTGTTTCTGTTTTGCAATTTCGAACTTTAAAGTAAACGTTTAGCAAGTAATCAAAAGTATCCTATAAATAATTTCAATTAAATTAAGTATTTACTCATAATTATTACCGATAATGTTAAATATAAAGTAAAATTATCACATTACTAAAAAAAAAAAAAACGGAAAAGTGCAAAAATTATAACGAACGGAAATTTAATACAGTAACAGGTAAAAAAAATCCAAGATTTTTTCAGATTTTCTTTTTATATATAGTAAGAGAACGATTTTAAAATATATTTTACAAATTATTTAAATTAGTTGCTTATTTGAAACCTATAAAACATTTATAATACGAAATCACAGGAAGTATTCTAAAAAATTATAACCAAATTTTTAAAAGAATTTTCGTTTTTTTTATTAGGACGACTGTTCGAGTAAATATTTGAACAGTTGTTATATGAAACTGTTTAACAAAAACGTAAGTAAACATTAATGGAAATCATATCAATATGGTATTATTATATTATTCTTTTTTTATTAAATTTTAGGTATTAAAGTGAGTTCCTAAAATAAATTGTGTATATGAATGTACAAAAAGTACTTTAATTTTATGTACATAAGTGTGAATGTTTTGATCCTTTTTTAATGAAAAAAAAAAGTTTTTTTTATTTTGTTTGTGATATCCTTTGTTTTACTTTTTTTCTTACGAATAAAAGATATTGAATTTTTAAATTAAAAAAACAACGAAAGCTTTTTTTTTTTTTTGTATTTCAATACACAAAATTGTATTAAATAAAATATTAATGTTTGTACTTTTGCTTTTGCATATAAGAACAAAATGGTCATATAGTGAATTAAAAATGAAATATATATTATGTAAATACATAATAGTTTTACAATTTGTATTAACTATATAAGTACATACAAAAAAAAAAAAAAAAAAATCAAAATAACCCGGCATTTGAATGTTAGCTAATAATATATTGTATGTGGCGGCAGTGGCAGTGAATGAACTAAAGCTTTTAGGTAAAATTTGTGGTTTTAAAAATTTTTTTGTAGTAATATTAAAAATTAAACTGAAACAAAAACAAAGTGTTCTGTAGACACGAAAAAGCCAAAAATATAAGAATATAATATAAATATCATATAAAAAAAAATATCAAATTTCACTTAGAAATCATTAGAGAACGTTTGAATAATTAATAAAATAATGATTATATACTTTTTTATTAGCTATATTATAAAAAACTGTTAGGTTTTTTTTTATTGTTGTTGTGAAAAAAATACTAATAAAAAATAAATTGATAAAAAAATTTATCAAATTTAATTTCCATTTATGTAAATATGTATATAGTTAAAATAACGACTTTTACCTTCAAGTAAAATTTAAGGATTTCATACGTCGTTCAACACGTATAATTATTAAAGTTTAATTTTTGTTCAAAGAAAGGGTAAAAAGATTCGTAAGGTATAATGAATTTTAAATTAGAAATTGTTATTTAGATTTTTTGCGTTTAACATATTGACAAAAATAAAGAGAAATATGTTTTGTTTTTGTTTATAAAATGTCAATGAAGTATGTAATTTATTATAAATAAGAAAAATTCATTTGATTATATATATACATAGGTATATAGGTACATATGTATATCTATACTGATTTACACATCACATTACACTTTGTTCAAATACAGAAAGTTTTTTAAAAGTAAAAAACTTTTTCAAATAAAAATTTAAATTTAATATCTGTAGATTTGTAATACAACAAAAAAAAAAAATAAATAGAGACGTCCCTTAAAAAAAAATTGAAGATTAGATTTAGATTTTGAATTTTTATTGTGTAAAGGATTTTATAGAACAAATTGATGCATGATAATAGCATTTTATAACGGTTTTGACAAGCAAAAAACCGTTAATATATATAAAGTATGTATGTATATCTAAATTTTAAAAATAAGTATAATTTTGAATGCTCACATTAAAATTGATTGTTTTTTTAATCTATTGAATTTAAAGAATTTTTAATGTTGCACAGGTGAAGAAAATATGGAAGTACATATATCATAATATTTAATTAGACAAAAAAAAAACTGTCTAGAGGCTATAAATCGAGGAAAATCTGTATTTAAGTTTCTATTAACTATTTGTACTAATTTGTAGAGTATGTACGTATGTATATATAGATAGAATTAATTTACACGTATCATTTTTTTTGAACTAGTCCTGTTAAAGGAATTTACTTTTTATGTTAAGTTGTTAATATTTTAAAATACTTTAAATAATATAAAACAAACTTATAAAATTTTAATATTCTTAAAAAAAAAAGAAAAAAAGTGATTTCACTGGAACCAAATATTCTACATATATACGTACAAATGTTCTAACAAGTTTATGTAAGTAAATATATAAGGTGTAACGATATAATATGTATGTATATATATATGTACATGATTATAATACCATGTCATAATTTAATATACCAAAATGTTTTATATTTTACCAAATACAAATTTAATAATTTTTATAAATATTAATACTACATATTTTATATATATACAAAATGCTTATTCATATTTTAAGTTTAAAATGTAGTAACTTTAACTGAAGTATAGAAATTTATAAATAATGAAAAAAGACAATTATATCAAAGTTTTCTCAAGGAATTTATAATTAAATAATTATTTTAAACAAAAAAAGTTTACAATTGATTAATTAACTTTATATTTATAATAAAAAGACAAATTTATTATAATATATGTATGTTGATTAAAATTTTTTTCATTATTATTTTATAAAATTACTGAGATTTCTTTGAAATGTTGGGGAAAAAAAAAAAAATTTGTGATATACGAGTATTAGAGATTTTTTTTGTAAACTTTATAAAAGATTTTAATATTGCATATATGAAATGCCTTTTAGATACATCTATACTTTTATTGAAGCTAACATATAAACAAATAAAAAAGCATTTAATATATTTTAACAATTATGTAAAAAAAAAAAAAAAAAAATGACAATAGAAAAAAATGCTACAAACACCATTTCAGTTACAAAAAGAAAAAGAAAATTATAAGAGAAAAGAATTAAGTAAAATACGTACAGCAATTTGTTTTTCAGTCAAAATAAACTTAATTATTTTCCGAATTCCATGTTTTTTTTTTTTTTTTTAATATTGATTATTAATTAAATAAATATAGTTTTTTTTTTTTGAATTATATTATTTTATATTAAAAAATATACACATTTTGAGCCTCATTTTTTTTTTTTTTTTACTTTGATCAATTTTAATTAAATCCTATATTATCTTCCCGTATTATTAAATTCCGTATTTTACTAATAAAATATTTTATTTATATTAAAATCTAAAACTGAAATGTGACTTAAATTTTATAGGTTTTTGTTTTTTTTTTTTTTACCACACAGCATAAATTTATTTATATAATTAAATTATGTAAAGCTTAGTTTTCTTAAATAATTAGTAATAATTAATATATACTTATTTATATATTTATTTATTATATTTTGATTTTAATGGTTAATCAATTTTTAAAGCTGATGGGCCAATGTGAAATTTATCAATTAATTTATCATATCTATGTAATAATTATGTAATCAGAAAAATACGATAATAATAGTAATTAATAGATACAACAATATACTTTGGTATTTTCAAAGTTGTTAAATTTTTAATTTTTTTTTTTTTGATGTATGTATAAGAAATTCATTAGTTTTTAAAAGTCGAATTAGACTTTTAATATATTTAGATTTTTAACATCAAATGAAAATTATAATTTAAATATGTTAATTTAATTTGTTATATATATTGAAAGATAATTAATTATTTATTATACATATATATATATACATAATATGCGTATATATAAACTTTTATGTTTAATATATCAAATATAAATATGGATAAAAGTTTGATTAAATGTAAAAATTCTTCTTTAATTTATTTACAAAATATATAGTTATTTACAGCTCTTCAAATTAAAATTCGACTAAAATTCTAATTTTTTCATTTTATTCCTTTTTTAATATATATATATAGAAAACCGATGCTACCAATCAACATATAGGTATAATATTTTTTTTTCATTGGTAATTGGTAATTTTTTTTTTTTTATTTCACAGCACTTTATGTGCATTAAGTCTTTTTCAAATTGGAATATGTAATTTATATACCAGTTAAAATTACGTTGCAATAAATTATTATAAAAATAAATTATATTATAAAACACTTTGTTCATTTATTTTCTTAAATGTTCAATGCTATATATAAACTTTTGAATAGGTAAGTTCATCTTTATTGAATGGTTGAACTTTTTGATTTTATTGTAAATAACTAAAAATTGCTGATTATTATATTAAGTGATAATTTTTTATTTTAAGAAAAAAAACAAAAAAAAATTCTATTGTGTATGTGCTTATTAATTGTACTAATATTGTTTCTAAATGTTTTTTTTTTTCTGTTTTTAAATTTGATAATCATGTGATAAACGGTGGATATTTCTTTGCATTGAATATCTAGAGCTCCGATTAGTTAGCATCTTTACTTTTTCTGTTAAAAAAGAAAATAGAAAGTAAAAAAAACAGAATATGTACATAAAAACAAGACGAAGTTTTTTTTTTAACTTTTTATTGTCTTAAAAACAATACAAAAGTTAAAACTAAGACTTTATTTTTGTCTTAAAATTTCAAAATCAAGGTAAAATTTTTTTATACGATCTCAATAAAATCGTATGTCTATATTATATGTATATATTTTTAATCAAAACTTGCAAAATTAAAATTTTACGGGAATATTTTCTTTTATCTATAATTACATAATTATACTAAGATTTGACAGAAAATATTATGTATATCCATTCTTTGAATTATCTATACATTAATATATGTGGGAATAGGAATATTTTAAAAAATTACAGAAGGCTTTCTTTGTTATCATAAGCAATTTCGTTAATATATTTTAAGGATAAACTTCCGCACCGGGGTGATCATCGATTTAGATGACGTCACCACATAACGGTACTTTATATCACCAAATTTCCGAATCCCATTAGGACCGATGAAATTTTCTCAACATTTTGTAATTATATAAATATGCTCTATATGCTCTATTAGGAACTATATAATATTATAGAGAATATAATATTATCTTTAATATACATCAATTGTTTCATCTTAATCAGTGCTACCGTTTCTGAGATATTTCAGTTAAAAGTGGAAATTAAAAAAAAAAAAAAAATTCAAACTTTCAACAAAAACCTATAACATGTGAAATTTTCAAGACACCGTATACGATCCCATTGACATCATATCGGCCACTAGATAACGGCATCTTAATAGCTCGTAACCCTTCTGCGGAAGTTTATCCAATTTGAATAACAATTTTATTATTTAGGAAATTTTTTTTTTTCATAAAATGAATAAATTGATTTTTTAATCTGTTATGTATAACGAAAGAATCAGTTCAATTTTCATTTTACATTTTTCAATATTCCTTCAGTTAAATTTAGTATTTTTAATAAAAAATTATTAAGATTAATTTAAGTAGTATCAAGAAGTACTAGAAAAATATAAACCAAAGCATTAATATATACATTACATATATAGTACATACATATATTAATATTCGCTATAAATATACTCGTATATACATACTTCTCTACTGAAAAATTTTTCTAATATAAGTATTCAGTTTTTTTTTTTTTTTTTTGTCAGAGGAAATAAACGTTTTATAGTAATTGTTTATTTAATAACTTACATTATTTATAATATTGTTTAATTACAAAAGAATACATGATAGGTTCATGGAATTTTGCAAGTTTATGATTAATTGTACATAGTATAAATTAAAAGTTGTTGTACCTTTCAAAAATTCATTTTTCAACATCAGGAAATGACGAAATTAAATAAAATTATTTTATGCTTTACACTTCGTTTATTAAGTTTTAAATCATATTGTCATATTTTCAAGGGCAGAGGCAAGGTAAAATATACTTATTACTAAAGATAGTTTTTATTACCTACTTACAATAAGTTTCTAACTGTACATATGGGATTGTAGTTTCTAACTGTACATATGAGACAGCTGGGATTTTAAAATTTGGAAATTTTTGTTTTTTTTTCTATCGTTTGATCATTTTATTGCAATTGCAAAAATATTTGGTAGAGTTTATTTATATTTACTTAATTTTTATTAAATATGTAATATAAATATTATAAATTAATTTGAATGGTCCTTTTCCCTTCGGATGTTGACCCTATTCAGTAGAGTTATAACCATTTGAAAATTTAACTTTAAACTTTCGATACTGTAGCTGAACAATGAGTACAACTACAATTAAAAATTTCTTTTGTAAAATTGTGCAGCCGAATGGATAGAGGGCAACTAATGAGCATATTTTTCTAAAATGTATTAGCTAATCTATATTCGAAAAGTTTAGGAATCATGCTTTTATTATTTAATCAGTTTTTACAATTCAAAATAAGTAATATTTATTAATATTAGGTTACGAAAACTTTCAGATAATAATTTTTAAAATATTGTAATTTTTTTCATTATAATAAAATTATTATAATAATTTTTTTTTTCTAGCATTTTGTTTTATTTTATTTAATTTTGTAAACATGAATTTTTGAATTTGATATTCTAATCTTATGTTGGGTAAAACAAATATATAAAATTGCAATATAAATTTTGTAATTTAATAATTGCACTTAAAAATTATACAACCTGATTCAGGTCGTCTTGTTTTTTGTATATAATTCTGTATTTCTCATAAGGACGGCCATTTTGATTTCCTGTATAGTTTTAGTGTTTTTGTTTTTTTTAATTTTTTATTTTTAAATGTTTTTTAATGTTTATTAAGTTGTAATTATAAGAACAAATTGTAAATTATATGTATATGTATTAAAACATGTTATTATTTATGCAGTTAAAAATAAATTGTTGTTACATGTGTAATAATTTTTGTATTGTTGTTATAATGTTAAATTGTTGATAACGAGATTTATGACAAAAATTATAAGTACAATAATAAAATTATTAAAATATATATATTAAACAAAATATACAATTAATATATTTTATGAATATTAAATGACATATTAAAAAAAAAAATTATATATACATATATATATATTAATTATTATGAAAAACATTTTATTAACAAATGATTGTTTTTGACAGAAATAACGAAAAAAAAAGAAAGAAGGAAATATTGGATATTGTGTTAAAAAGCATATTTAATTTAATTTACATAATAAAGCAGCATTTAAAATAATTTTAATAATAAAATAATAAAATTGTGTTTTTTAATAAAATGTAAAAATTATAAATAGGTTAAATATTATATTAAAAGAAAAAATCATATAATAAAGCCAAAATAGGTATAGTTTATACATAATAGAAAAAAAAATAATACAAAGTTTATAAAAGCCAAAAAATACGTGTTTTAAAATTATAATTTGCATTGAAAATATTAAATTAATTCATTATAATCAAATAAAAATTATTTTAAATATCAGTTTTAACACAAAATTAATAAAAAAGAGTTCAAATAAAAATAAAATAGGAAAAGTTCAAAATTAATAAAAATACGTACATATTTGTTTATTTTTTTCAGAAGATATTAGAAGATTATTTGCAATAGTGTGAAGTAGAAATATTGAGTTGAGAACATATTATTAGAAAATAGTTTTAAAATTAAAAGAAAAAAAAATTAAACAACAATTAATGTATGATTTTGAATAAAATAGGAGTAAATTATGGTAAAATTTTTTTTTTTAAATAATATAAAAGCGTAATTTAACGAAAAATAAAAATATAATAATAAAAATAATTTAATAATACATAATAAATTTATAAATTAATTAATTAAATAATTAATAAAAATGAAAATATAATATAATAATAATAATTATTATAAAAATTAAAATAATAAAAAAAAAAAAAAAATAAATAATAACAATAATCAGAATTAAAATATATAAGTGTTAATTTATTGCAGAAAAAATAATTATCAAAGATATGTTGACATATGTATAGAAAAAATTAATTTTTAATTATATAATAATATTTAAACAAGAAATAAATCGAAAATAATTGAAAATATTTTTTATATTTAATAAAAATTTATGGTGTATGTATTAAATAAAAAAAAAATTATTAAATTAATAATAATTAATACATTTATTAAAATTAAAAAAAAATTGTATTAATTGTAATGTATTGTAAAATTGTATTTAAAGATGAAATTAAAATGAAAAAAAAATATGTTAAAATAAAATAATTTAATACAATTAAAAAAAAATTTTTTTTTTTTAAAGTTAAACATAATATTAAAACAAACCATTTAAGTGCGATGACAGTATATTTTTAGTTTAACCATATATAGTGTAAGTAGTTTAATAGTGGTAGTTGTTTTAACAATAATAGTACAAGCAGTAGCACATTGATAATATTGTAGTTATTTAAATTTAATTAGAGAATTCATATTAATATTAAGTATATTAATTGCAATATAGTTAAAATAATATATATATATATGATCGTTATTATTGTAATTGCCAATTGTAATATATTTTTTTTTTTGTTAAGTAAGTAAATGATTTTAAAATTAGAGAATATAAAACATTCATGTTTACCATTGAATGTCGAATTTTAATTGTTATATTTATTTAAATTAATTCGGTAATAATAACATTTTATAGATTAAATAATGAATTTAGATTATACAGATTAAATAATGAATTAGCAGCGGTGACATTTATGAGTAATAGTTTTATAAATTGTCCGTTAAGAAAACAAATTATTAAGTTTATTGTAGTGAGATAATGGTTTTAAATTATATTGTAATATATATATATTATATATATATTTATTAATATATTATTGTTTATATATTTATAAAATATTTTTTTTTATTTTTAAAATTGTTTTGTTATCGTTATTTGGTTTTTCACGTTAAATATTATTTTGATATACATAGGTGAAAAGTTGATTTGTCAGCACACAGGAAGAGATAGGCGTAGGTGCAGCATAAATTAGTTTACGATAAAAAAAAATAAAAAAAGCAGAAAAATTGATAATTAGTATTTTTCAATTTTTTCAAGATTTTTTAAAAAGAGTAAAAAAAAACTTGAATAAAGTTGAAATAAAAAGTAGTAATTATAAAGTTTACTTTAAAAAAAATAATTACATATGGTGATCTTCTTCACTCAGTGTATTTTATATTTTTAACAAAACTAATCAATAATCATTTATATATATATATATATTTTTAAGAAGTATTAAAAAGGTATAACTGTAATAAACTTCGGAAATATATTATTATAAAATTCTTTAAAACTAAACTTCATATACACTATAAAAGAAGTAAGTTTAAATGTAATTATATTAATATGTTTACATATTTATAACTATATATTATATTAAAATAATATTTATCTCTACCGATTTATAGTGATTTAAATTTAAAAGTAAAGATAGAGGATATAAGGATTTTACAAAAAAAAAAAAAATATTGATACTTTATGTATTATATCAAACTATAAATCTAAAAATAAGTTTTTAACAACGATCAATAATGACATAACATTTTTTTTTTAAATTTCATTTCACGTAATAAATAAAATTGATTTTAAATTAAAAAAGATTTTTAAAAATGAAAAAATCACCTTGTGTAAAGTACTATTAAATTAAAAAGAGCACATTTTAAACATTGAAAACCAAATGAATGGGGAAAAAAAGGGGAGCGTGATAATTCTACTTGTTCCGAACCTAATCTAAGGGAGTGACAATTTTCCATTAAAATATTTACATATTAAAAAAATTTAAAAAAATATTATTTGCACACAAAATTAATAATTCAAAAAAATTAAATAAATGGCTTAAATTTCTTTACACAAAAAAAAAAAAAAAACAATAACATTATAATCATAACTATTATCTCGAATGTAAGTAGAACGGTACATATTTTGAAATAGGAAAATTTTTAAAACGGAATTTAAGATTATATTAAAATTATAATATAATTATATTGGAATTATATTTGTGTTTACTCTTAACTCAAATCACTAAAAACTATATATAGGTACTAACAAAAATTTAAAATTATATTTAAAGGAAAACATTATTAAATACCTGTACTTTGGTGGTTTAGTATCAAATTCATTTAATTCATAGTTATTACTATTTAATGTTTTTGCTGCTGCTACTGCCACATTCGCATTATCTTGAACTTATTTTTAAAAAAAAATATTTAATTTAGATTTAATTTTAAAATATTGTTTAGTTTACCTCTCATGCCAGTACTACTGTTTGGTCCTATACCCGCAGAAGAAATTCTATTTCCAGCACTACTACTATTATTAAAGCTTTCAATTCCACCTGTTGCCATATTGTAATTTGATTCTCCACACTCGAAGCTATTGCCGAATGCTCCGTTCTCCCCAAGGCAAATACTTTTACTGTTATCAGCTGCACAACTTGTTCCACCAAAATCTGAACATCCATATAAATGTTTCTTACGTAAATAGTTTAATGGAGTGATTTCTTTTACTAATAAAGACTCTCTTTCACTTTCAGCAAAACTAATTCTTGATCGTTCCTTTTCTCGATCATGATTACCAATTTTAGATTCGGTTATTGTATGTAAGCCACCATTAATAGATGAGCTTGTAACCTAAAAAAAAACATAAACTTTAAAATTGTATGTATGTACATATTTGTATTTCAATCATACCTGAGTTAATTGATTTTGGTTCAGCTCCTGTTCTGCCAAAGCCAAAGCGGCAGCATTTTCATTCTGCAATAATCGTATTTTCTGTATCATTTCACGTATTTCATACCGTAATATACCAAGAAAAGACAATTTTAAAAATGTAATAACACAATATCCAATTACAAATAGAACATCAGCTGTACTTCTAAGCCATTCTACGATAAAATCTCTGCAACCCTATAATTTAAATTAATAATTCATTATTTAATTTTAAATTTTCTTAATACGCGACCTTTTTTTTATATTAATAATATAAAAAAATTAGTTATATACTAACATGCTTTATATGAGTTTTACATGTTGAAATATTTTTATTTGATTCTGTATTAGTTCCAGCAATTTTTAAAATATTTCCACTTTCTGCAGCATCTACGCTTGTATCATTACTTGTACTACTAATATCTGTTCCACTTATACCAAGATATTTTGTTCCCAACACAACATGACTCCAAGGGGAGTCAACAAGATTTGTAACATTTGATTTTTGTTGAGCAACTAAATCTTCACTACGAAAAACTAAGGCGGAAGCTAGAAGTTTTCTTGAAACCGAAATATGTTCAGACGAGTTTAATCCAGTATCGCAACACGACGAAAGAAATGATTTATTTAAAAAGTCCTAAAAGAAATTAATTAAGAAAAAAATTGAATTAATTATTATATTTTATTACTTGTGATCCAAGAATTCCACAACATTTTCCATCAACTTGTAATCGATTCCACAAATAGGTGAATTCGTTAGAACCTCCATAGTCCGTATTTAATTTATTTCTGCAAATTTATTAAAATAAATTAAAACATTTAATAATTCATTATAATAACTTTAATTTATTTTATTTTGACAATTTAAGATTAATTGTATTTAAGAAAGTACTAATTATGATATATATAAAAAATAGTGGACTTAGATCTAAACATAAAAATAAAAGAGAAAAATTTTGTTAAAGTTCTTGTTGTATCAAAATCATACAAAAATGGTTGATTAGTGTTTATCTGTTTAAAAAAATCTTTTAAAATGTAAAATTTTTAATATTTTAAACGAATTTTTAAATTCCACATTAAAAAGAAACTGTATACTTTAAGTTTATACTTTTGTTTTATATGTATATATTTCTAAATAATAAATTAATTAAAATTTTTTCTTACTTCATTTGTGTAATTTAAAAAATATATTGTAAACATATCATATTTTTAATTTTCTTTTATATATGTATTGTTAATTAATTTGGCATATATTAATTCAATTGTATTTGTATTAGAAATATTTACCACAAACCTTAAAATTGGTTCAAAAGTTTCCATAATTTTATCAAATTTAAACATCCAAAATATTCCTAAGAATACGTCACCTATTAACAATAACAGTAAAAGCAACAAGTAAGTGTTAAGTAACTTCTCTGATAGTCTTAAGGCACCAAGACATCCTATAAGTTGAAGGAAACCTAAAAATATTTCAAAAAGAAAATAAAAATATCGAATATATATGTATACATATTTAAATTATTTTATTATTCTTTAAATTCGTAAAAATGTGAAGCAAAATCAAAAAACAAAAATGAATTAAACTTATTTATGTATACACAGAATCTGCTATAATAGGAGCTAAATAATGTAATGGAGGAGGGGGCTATATATGAACAAATAACGAGATAACTGAAGGATAAGTTTCTAGATACGCTTTATAAATGGTCGTACTACTTTTTATATACATGAAGAATTTAATTAGTTTCTATATATAATATATATACATATATTTTTTTTTCTTTTCATTCCTATGAGAAGCATAGGGCAGTCGTTAAGTCGTTTATTATTCATATTTCACTATAAGTTTCATTTTATTTAATCAAAAAACTATAGTTATCAATTGACTATCTAAATTTTTGTCTGGCTAAAAACTTTTTTAAATATTTATTCAAATATTATAAAATTTGAATCATCTTTTTATAAATTAAAGTAATTTTTTTTTTTTTTTTGCAAACCCAATCCTCAACATTTTAATCACATTTATCAAAATCCTTTAAATTTCTGTTTCGAATTTACGATATCAGGATTTTCAGGCGGTTTCAATATCAATTAATTATTTCTACTTCCATAAATTTTTAAAGCTCATCGCAAAACTTAAATTTTTCATATAATTTGTAAAGAAGACCAATTATGTCGAATATGGTTTACCATAATACCACTCCCTTTTATAATTCTATCATATATTATTTATTTCTCATCTATTGAATAAAATTTAAAACTCAAAGTCATTGTGTGTCCAAAAATTATGTGATTATTAAAAATGTGTACAGTAGAATTGCTTTGCGGATTCGTTAAATAGATATTGCACCGACTCTATATTGGATTATCAGAAGATCAACTCTGAACTTAACAACATAATATGCCATTATTTGTAGAAAATTAGTTTAAAAATGCAATATTTTCTGCAATATTTCTGCAAATTGACCTTTTAACATACAATAAACCAATTTTTTTTAAAGCGCACTGGATACGTAATTTTTGCAAAAATTATTTTTGTTTTTATTTTTTTTTGTTTAAAATTCAAAAATTAAACTAAATGAAATAAAAATATAATTAAAAATGTTTAAAGAGTAATGCTTTATTAACTGCACTCAAATATAAAATAATTTTCTTTTCTATTAATACATCTTATTTTGTACTGCAAAAAAAAAAATGGTGCATTTTAATTTATATGATGCATTATCATCCTCAATATGAGTATACTAATATTCAACCACAATTATATACATATGTTCAACCACAAAAATCAATTTTGCTCTGTTCTTTAAATTCTTTATTTTCTCGACATCTTGATTTATTTGGCCGACAGTTTTTTGCATTTTTTTTAGATAACGGTAAAAAGTAGAGACCTTAGTTTTAACTTTTAAATTGTTAGTTAAAAAAAAATTTCTGAGAAAAAAAAAAATTGTAAAAAATAATAATCGGTTTACCAAAAAAACCGATTTTAATAAATTTTAAGATGCATTTGTTGTTTTACCATTATTGTGAAATTTGGTTTTTTAATTTTGTAGTATAATGAATGCCCCACATTTTTTTCGAAAGTAACGTGAGCATTTTCGCATTTTCTAAGTGTATTTTTCGGTCACTAGATTGCCGTGATCCGTGGCATAAAGTATCGTTTCTAGAAAACATTATTCTTCTTATTCGGAAGTATAATCCAAAATGTAGGTTCCATTTTCTTATAAAATAAAACGTGTTCTTTTTTTTAATATATGTGGTATTAAAACAAAAAAAACTATCTTTTCTATTTACTATATATGAACTTATTATAATTAAAATACAATAGTGCAATGTTTAAATAAATTGGGAGTATTCTTTTCTTCATTTATAAATTTATAAATGACTATTATAGAATGGAATTTATAAAAAAAAGAATCGCGATCTATAATATTAACACTTTCTATTCTCGAATTGATTTTAATGTCGATATCCTTTATTTTCTTAAGATACCTTCGGAAAACAATTAAAAAATTTTTCTTAAATTAACAAATTTGGTTTAATTCAATAACCATTTCCGGTTTCGTTACTTACTCCAAATCTTAATAAAAGTTACAAAGTTTTTGCATACGACATGATAAATTTAATTAACCTAGGCTCAAAATATTTTTCAATTATTGTGATTTTAACTTTGATTTTCGATTATTACCCCCAATTTTCGATTATTACTTATTACCAAAAGTTTTGATACCCGATTGTAAAATAAATTTTGGCCAATAATTTTGATAGCACGTTTTGCGTTTTTTTGATCTAATCCAAAATATGATAAATAAATTAAATTTTTGGTTTACAATACAATGTACGCTGTCATACAGACCTGTTTCTAAAAATGGTATTTTTAAACTCAGGAAAATCCAAAACATCACAATGCATCTAAAAGATTCCTCAAAATCTCGAAATACGATTCCTATATACATATCTGATATTATACGTTGTACGAGGAAGTTAAAAATATAAATATTTTATATTAAAAAGAAAATGCAATATATTTACATATAATTTTGTTAACATAGTATTTAAACAACTTCACAGCGCATAAAACTGGGTAATATTATTTGCTACACTATGTATCATTCGAGGGATACCGTATACAGTATATAATATAATATATAAAATTTTAACATGGAAGTCGAATAGTTCGTTAATTTTCTTTTCTTGGTACATATATAATAAGTATATAATTGTGTATATTAAATAATTGATTATATATAATAAATAAATACATACCAGATTGCATTAAAAGAGCTAAATAGGCATAAATAAAACTTGGTTGACTTAAATTTAAATCACTTATTAATAGTCGTTTATATTCTGCCATTAATACTTTTCCGGCAGCGCCACAAAATATAATGACGCCTATCAATAGAGCAGCATTGCATGTATAAATCCACAACCTATAGTACCTGTAATAAGAAATACAATTTTTACTGACAAACAAATACAATTATTATACACGAAAAATTTTTTGAAGAAAAATTATTATTATTATTATGAAATATAAAAACAATAAAACATTTTTTTTTTTAATTTAATTTTAATAAAATTGAATATTTAGAAATGTCTTTTGTAATAAATTGTAAATATATGTGTAAAAATATGTACATAAGTAAAGATGGCTTATGGAGTATTAAACTGATTTTTAAGAGATGCATAGAAATTTTTAAGATTTTAAAATTTACAATATTATTTTATACAAATTATTCAATTTACTGTATAATATTCTACCTTTCCTTATCATACCTTTACTATGAAAAGCGATGCATTTCGAAATCGAAATTTTTTTTCTTTATAATACTTTGTTATCGTAACGTTTTTACGAAACCAAAGCGGTATCTTTTCACAAAACTGGGAATATAGGGAATATTCATAAAGTTTACAGAAATCGTGTTCGTCGTTTAGTATTATAATTATTGATTATTATAGTTATTAAGTATTATATTAAGTATTATAATTATTATTATTAATTAATAATTACAATAACTTTTCCCGTAGAATTTATACATATAAGAAAAAAGCTCATTGTAGAAATAAGAAAAGAAAACTCATAAGATGTATGTATGTAGTTATTTCTATATAGTTATAAGATTTATTAACATTGTCATAATATGTTGTATTAAAACGGTGTATTTCACTATAAAAACATAGTTTCAACCAGCCTGGGATATAAATTTACTTTGTTTGTTTTTAAGCGAAGAAAAACGGTTCACCTGCGTGACTTTAAATATATAGTTTGCAATATCGAACATATAAGTAGGTAGATCAATATTTAATACTTTATTTTCTTAAATTAAACCGTTATAAATTTTAACTATAAACTTATAAATTTAACTTATAAATCAAATAAAATCAAAATACATACATATGTACCTAATTGTTTATAAGAAATAAAAAATATAAATTTTTTATATACAAAAGGCTTTATTTTCTCTGTGAATGTAACGTATATGAACTATTTTATGTATAATATTCGACGGCTTGGAAGATTGTAATTGAAATTTATTTTTTCAACAATTTTCAATTATGTATTTAAAAAAAATTATAATTTGTAAAATTTGGTCCACTTTCTTAAAATAATATGCCAGGTACATAACCACTATGTCTTACTGAGATCCGTATTGAAAACTTTTTGTAATTACAAAGTCTATAGATAAAAAATTTTATCTATGTTGATACTATAGATAAAAATATAGAGAAATGATAATACATCTTTTACATGTAAATATTTTGATTGTAACTATAAGGTTTTGGTAACATATTAACTAAGGTTGATTGTACTGGTCTTTCAAAATGAAAGGTCCTTAAAAATATTTTAATATTAAATGTTATGAAATAGAAGAATTAATAATGAATAGAGGAATTATATAAATTTGATCTATAAGATGAATATCTATAAAATAATAGCATCTTTAATTATTCCACAAAAAAAATTTTTATTTGCTTAACTAATCTTAATCACATTATGTTAAATCATTATTTCAACTCTATGGAAATTCACCTAATTTTATTAATAATATGTTATATTAAAGTTGTAAAAAGGATAATCAACATAATCGAAAAATGTCTTGCAAGTTGCAAATGTCGAAAAAAGTATAATATAGTATATATTATATATATAATATATTATATTATATATTAAATATATAATATAGTATATATTATATTGTATATATTATAGTAAAAAATAATGCACATGCACATACATAACTAAAAATTGAATCCAGAACTGTTTTATAGTTGACAATATAAAGCAAACATATTAAATGTAATAAAAATTTAGCTTTTTTCAATTATTTTGTAAAATTTTTTAATTATTAATTTTAAATAACAATTTTATAAATTTAAGTAAATAATTAAAACAAAAAAAAAAATTATTTTTCTTGGATACATTATGAATGTTAACCTATGGTCAGATGGAGAATTAAACATGCAATCAGGTGCTAATATTGCATTTTTTTTTTTTAATTTAATAAATAAGGAATATTATATAAATATACAATTAAATTATAATGATTTTTTTTTAATAATTTATAAGCTAACCGACCTTTTGTATTAAATATAATTCTATGTTCAGAAAAATATATTAAAATTTTAACACGAATATAAAATAATTTGCATTCTTTGACTCTTGCATGTTTCGATATTAATGTAGAATATATAAATGGAAAATTTAAAAGATTATGGTAAAATACTAAAAAGAAATGAATAAGTTTATCTTATATTATCCTTTACATTTTTATTTTACCTTTAACTTTTCGCGTAACTTTTACTTATTCCATTTTCTTTAAATTCTTTAATAAAAATTAAATTAAATATTGTGTTAAACAAAATTTTAATTCACTTCTTTTTAAATTTTTTTTTTTTTTTTTTGATTTACTATATAAAATTTTACATTAATTCTCCATACATCAGTTAAAGATTAAAATATTTTCAACAAATTAACATAATATATGCACTATAAACTATAATAATTTAATGAAATTGAATTAATAAAGTTTTTAGTGCTGAATAAATTTTTTTGAACAAAATGCCCTTAATAAATTTATTATTAAATATTTTGTAATTTATGTATTACTATAATAAAATAAAAAAGAATATTAAAATGGAAATATATGTATAAGTATATATATATATGTGTTATGTCAAAAAAAAAAAATATATATATATATATATACATATATACTTACCGCATGGCCTTAATGTCCGGCGTATCGCTTGACAGTTCTTCTTTCTGGGTCATAGGGTTCATAGAAACAATGTTTTTTTTGTGTTTGACCTTGATCACACTCTCAGTTACGTTTAGGTGATTAAAGATAGTAGCAACTGGAATCTTTATCCCAAAATAAATTTTTTTTTTGTTTATAATTTTGACAATGGTAAAAAAAAACAAAAGAGAACAAATTATTACAAAATTTTATGGAATGGCAATAATATTATTATTGTATTTTTTTTATAGTAAATGAATTATTTATAACTTAAATTATTTATTATATTTTAAATTTTATTGGCTCAACATACAATTTTAATTCTTGGAATTTATTTTAAATGTAACAAATCAATAAATTGTTTGATTTACATTTTAAAAGAAGATTTTTCTTTTTTATTAAAACCTGTTCTTACTACAAATATCATTTTTTCGCTCTTTTTAACATCTGGCAAAATTGAACTTTTGGCAAAAACTTATCTAAGGTTCAAAGCATTTTCAAATTATCTATACGTAGTCTATACTATTATGTTCATCAAAAAATACAAGGATTTAAAAAGATAAATAAAATGATGGATGGATAAAATTCAATAAAATTGAGTTTTTTTTTCTGCGATTTCAATAAACAAAAATTAATTTAAAAAATTTTCTCATCTCATTTATATACCTATGGTTTGTCAAACCTACACAAGTTAAATCACATGTATTAATACGTATGTGATACTCCAGTAAAGTAGTACCTATTCTATTAAAGTACGATTTCTTTTATATGCATATTATATAATATGTAGAGTATTAAACATCTTTAGGTTTGGTTAATGTATGTATATGCCATAAGTAATTTATATTTTTATGCTACTCTCTGTTAAAATTTCCAAATTTCTCAAACTTAAAAGATCCCAGAAAAATTATGATTATGTAATTTATTTTTCTAACTTTCTTTTTGTTTTTAACTAATAATCTTTTAGGAAAACAATATATAGTTTTTAAATTAACTTATCTAAACAACAGTTGTCCTCAAAAGGGTAAAAAATTAGAAAACTCTTAGACTTTTTTTTAATCAGCATAATAAGGAAATAATGGTAATAATATGATTTAAATTTTTTGAAGGTATATTGTTCTAACAAAAGTCTTCTATAGAAAAGGAAAAAAATTTTAGAATAAGTAAGTAAGTAAGTTGTACTTTTTTATAACTTTTTAGCATATTTTCGAAATTTACTATTAGATTTACTCTGCCAGACTGAAGCAATAAAATTTATCCCAAGATCTCATAGAAACATGGATGTTGTATAGAACAAGATTTTTATGTAGTCCCAATTATTACGGAGTTACAGTTCCTCAACGATGGGCAAGAAATTTTCCAATGCTTATATTTCAAGTTTTACTTAAGATTTTTTTTATCAATCTAAAAACGTCAAACATGAAGCAATTTTTAAAACTTTATAAATCAATATAAAAATTATAGAATTGAATTTTTTGCTAATTGTAATTAAATTTAGTGTTACTTAAAAGCATAATTTTGCAATTGACTCCTCCATATCTCTCAAATGCTTTCAGTTGGAACCTTAAAATTTTTAATCTTTCAGAATTAACATAAAATTCCTTAGAAAAATGAGAGCTATTAGAGATCAAAAATTGAAAATTCGCTATTGCTAAAATGCTATAACTTGGAATGTGCATATTTGTCGTAAGTAAGACATAAAAGTTAAAGCTCCAATATTATATTTTTATATATGTCATATGTGTTTACTGAACTGAAGAAAGTATCCTTTAATTTTACACAATTTTTCTTACATAAAAAATCCTATGAAAAATTTGATGCAAAAATAATCACAATTCCTTTTACTGTCTTTTTCAAAATAAGCTTTGGTTTTACTACTACCTTGTTTAATATTTACTTTTATTTACAAAAAATTCTTAGAGTTAAAGATAATTGGTATGAGTGATTATGGCAAATGGAATGTGCTAAAAAGGTAAATTAACGGCAATTTCAAAAAGAGAAATTGGAAAAATACCACGGGGTGGGCACCAAATTCAGAAAAAAAATATTCTATTTCCAAAATACCATTTACATAATTCTAAAAAATAAAAATTCCACAAAAAAAAATTCCACTTAAAATAAATTCCAAAATTCAAAATTTAATGGGAAGCACTTTAAATAGTGCTAAAAACACTCTCTAAACAAATTATTAGGACTCTGATTTTGTAAACAACTAAAAAATCGCTCCTAAAAATTTTTTTAGATACAATTTTTAATGACAAAGCATTTGGGGGCTACCCTTAAACAAATTATTGAGACCCTGATTAGTAATCAACTATAAATTCCCACCTGTTTATTTTTTTTTTTACACCCATATTTCAACCACAATATATTTAATTTAGTGGGGGATGTCGGCAACTGGGCCCACACCCTGATTTTTAATTCAACTTTAAAATTCCTCCTAATTCAAAATCTCACATATACATATTCATATACATATTCTGTAAAAGGCGGGTAATCCTGATTTTGTCCGAATTTAAAATTTTTCCTAATAATTGTTTTGCTTTTATTTTCGCACAGACTCCCGCTCCTACTAATCAATTTTTTAAAGTTTGAAGTTTAATAGCTTGCTAAAAAAAACTTTATCGTCAATCCCAAAAAATATATTTCATTTTGTGGACTTTTTTTCAATATTTTATAATTTTGTTTTTTTGGGAATTTGTTTTATTGGAATTTTTTTTTTGAAATTATTTTTCATTGCTTGGATTTTGTAACATTCGAATTTTTTTTTTTTGGAATTATGACACCATACAACAATTGTTTTGAACTTATATGAACTTATAAAATAGCTACCTCATACTCAGAGGTTTTATATTAAAAAAAAAGCCAACATTTTTTAATCTCTTGCACTTAAAAAATAATACTATTAATGTGTTATTTAGGTGTTACGTATTTACAGTCTTTTAAATTTACTTTAATAAATGTCACTTTTATCAGTTTCTACATTAAAGTGATCCAGGAATCATTTACGATAAAAACGAAACTCTTTTATTTGTTATGTGATTATTACCTAACTTGAATATCAAAAATATTTTTGAGTTGATAGAAATTAGAAGAAAGGTGGAGGATGATTAGAAATAAAATAAAGTGAGTTTTTAATCTTTCTATTGGAAAGACGATATTATAAATTAATATTCTATCAAAATAATTTAGCATCTTCTTTCACTTCATTCATTGTCCGTCTGTCAGTTTGAGATAAAATATAATTTTCACTAAACAGTAACAGTTGCAAAATAACTTATTTATGCAGCGTCATTCGTATACGTAAAGAGAGCTTCCAAAAGTTTGAAAAAAAAAAAATAATTTTAAATAGTTATTATAATTTAATTTCTACTGAATATATTTTAATCTAAAATCATCAAACGGTCAACTCAAGACAAAGCAAATATAATTTTTTATAACTCGATATTATTTGTATATATAAATGAGATACAAAATTTTTTTTGGATAAAACAGGACTTTTTTTTTTTTATTTTAGATTTTCTCCAAAAAAAATTAACATTTGACATTTCATAAAACTGTTCTTTAAAATATTTGATTAAAATTATAAACTTTATCGTTTTTTTTTGGTTAAAAAAACCAACATATTGTCCAAATTTAAAAAATTTTACATATAAGCCGGTATATTATTAATAGGTATTGGAGGAAAAAAAATTTTTTTTTTGATTCAAGTAATTTTTCTTTTATTAAAATTTTGCTGGTTATACAATACATACGAGTACATATACATATGTGAATATGAATATCAGTTTATAAGTTAATTTTTATATTTGTTTACATATCTTTCATTTTAATATAAAAATCTCATCATATTAAAAAAATATTATTCAACATGGAAGTACTTTTTAAAGTAAATGTTTTTTTTTTTTTTAAAAAAAAGGTAAATTTTAATAAAATATTGAAAAAGCAAACATAATTTAAATTTTTGTTTATTTTACATGGAGTTTGAGTAAAAAGTATTCTGGAATTGCATTTGTTTTCTCTAACAAATTCAAGTTTTTCTTAGATTTTTTTTCTGCAAAAAAAAAAAAAAAAATTAGAGTTGAAAAAAAATGAAGAAATGCTTTTCTTCAATTATAAGAAAATTTTATTTAGTTAAGAAAAACATTTTTGACACATATGTTAAAATAATATATACAGTTAAGCTTTAATATGTTCGTGTAATTTTTCACTTTTGACTGTAACATTTTTAATTTTTTTATCCTGGATAGCTTTTATTTTCAAAATCCTTATTTTAAATTACATATTTGAAATTGTATTATTTTATGCTTATATTTTCATTTCTTTCAAAATTATAAGTTTTTGTTTTTTAGCTTTAAGCATTTGGGAAATTTTTTTTTTTAGGGTATAGGTTTTTTCAAAAATTTCAAAAAAATATATTTCAATTTTATTTAAATTTTGCTCCGGGTTAAAAAAAAAAAAAAAGAATTCAGTAGCTTTTGAGTTAAATATAATTTTTAAAATATACAGGGTTTGCAATCTTAAAAGGAGATGCTTATACATCAAAAATTTCTTGTATAAAATTTATTTTTTAATGAGATGATTAAAATGGTTAGAATTAATTAACGTTTTATTACTTTATATCTTTATGGGGTAGATATTATGTGAACATACAAAACATAATGTTTAATGGACGTGCAGTTTTTAGTTTTCATTTTGTATAGAGCCAATTTGATTTGTTTTAAATAATAAAATATTGTATTTTTTTTTTTTTGTATTAATTACCTGTGCAGTTGCAGTTGTATTTCTAAAATTATTTAATTCTTCAGTTACTCCGAATACTTTTGAATTGTTTTCAGATGTTACATAAAAATTATTTTTAATATTAGAAATATAATAATATGGTAATAAACACTTAAATGTATTTGAAATTTTATGTGTTGTGCTTTCTATAGTTGAAATTTGGTTGTTTAATATCACTTTAAAATCGTTTTTTATTCTTATATTTGTATTAATATTCTTTTTTATAAGTTTATTTTGTTTATTTTGATTAATTTTTCGTACAATTGAATTGTTCGAAATATCTTTATTATATATTTTATTATTATTTTTTAGAAAAATTTTAGTATTAAAATTATTGTAATATTTATTTTTTATTTTATTATTATTGTTGTTGTTGTTAATGTCTTTTTCATTACTATTTTTATTATTATTATTATTACTATTATTTTTATTTAAGTTATTAATATTTTTATGATAATTATTATTAAGAATTTCAATTGTATTTTCTTTACAATTAAATTTATTTATATGATTTTTATGGATTAAATGCCTTGTATTTAATTTTATAATAGAATTTTCACCACTATTATTATTTTTATTATTATTTATTATATTATTAATATTATTATTTTGTAAGTAATTAACACTATCAAAATTAAATAAAAAAGTGCTGCTCTTTTTAGAATTTGAAGAAACTAAATCTTGTTTAATAAAATTATTATTATTATAGGCATTGCATTTGTAATCGTTCTTAAAATCACAAATATTTTTTTCATCAACAATAATATCACTTAAATGTTGAGTGTTAATATTATAAATATGTTGATTCGATTTTAAAATAATTAATGAGCGTAATTTATATTTACAAATATTTTTAATAGTTGTTGCTATTGATTTTTCTGGAATTTTTGTATTTAATATATTATTATAGTTGTTTTGACTGATGAACTTACCATTGGTTTTAATTTTTTTATTGTTAAAAAATGTATAAAATTTATTGGTTTTGTCATTGTTATTTAATAAATTTGCTGATGTTTGTTGAAAATGTTCATGAATTTTAATAGTATCAATTGGTTTTACAATATTATTATGATTATTTAAAAAAATCGATTTTGTTTCTTTTTTTATATGAAGCGGTTCAAATGAAAATAATGATTGTTGTTTTTCCGTTTCAGTTGTTGTTGTAGTTGTTGTTATTTCTGTTGAATTTGATGATAATAAAAAAGTAAAATCAGTCCTTAAAGCATTATTTTTACCAGTTGCTGCTGTATTAATAGAAGTTTGCTCTGCTGACGTTAATAACTTTATTGATGGTATAGTTATATTACGTATCGTATTTGAGACCTTCTGCCGTTCATGAACGGAATATTGGGGAGGAACAGACAGCATCACAAACATAGCACATGAATTTTTTATACAAATACTTCATAATATGAATAAGGGAAATAGTTTAATTTCTTTTTACAATTAAATATATTTTTGTTTGTTTAATTTTCGTAAATTATTAATAATTTCTTTTTTTTTTTTTAATTTATTTTACACACTTTAGTTTTCTTTCTATTTTTGTTTTTTAATATATTTCGTTTTTTTTATATAACTATTTGTTGTAAATGGTTTTAAACATATAGAAATTTTAATATAACTTTTAAATTATTTGAAAGATCTTTTTAATCCAAATGTTTGATGATGTTCAATAAATAAAAATTTTGAAACAGTCTGAAAAATATTTAAATAAAAATAAATTTTAAAATCAAAATTTTCTCTAAATAAATCAAGATATCTTTTTATATTAGATACCTAGATATAAAAAAGATATCTTTTTATATTAGATACCTAGATATTGTTTTTACTTTTTAATCTATTATTATAATAACTAAAAAAAAATTATTATTTTATTTTGTTAACACAAAAAATAAGAAATTTATTTTTTTTAAGTAAATTTAATTAATTTATTAATAGTAATTATTAGATTTAGAGTATTGATTCTAAGAAAAAAAGACAAAAATTCTACGAAAATTTAAAAAAATTCAATCATTCTTAATAATTTTATAATATTATCCATTACTACATACATTAAATCTGTTTATATTGCAAAATAATTGTGAACTATAACTAAAAGTTTATACAAGAAAAATGTCGTTTTTCAACAATTTTACATTTAAGGTAAAATAAATCTATTTAGATTCTTTTTTTTTTTTTTGAAATTTTTTATTTTTTACACATTATTTGTGTTAGTGTCTCAATTTTACCTTGATAGTTGAATTTATCATATCATGTTTAATCAATATTTTGTAATATAGAATTCTCAAAATAGAAATTTAGTTTAGAAGCTATATTAAATTAAATAGAAATTTTCAACTTTCCAAAAAAATTTTCATTTTTTCACACATCTATAACTATAACTCTATTAACATCTATAACTATAATTCTATTAATAAAAACATAATATTGTATTTAAATTTATACGTTGCAATGAAATATATGTATATTTATTTAAATTTTGACTAATTTTATTATAATTAATAATTACATTTTGAAACTAATTTTAATACTTATATACTCTACATTTAATTATAAACTCAAATAATTACTTTTTTATAATTATAATTATTATTTTATGATCATAAGTAGGCTGAGGTTATTTTAACTATTCCCATAACATTTTATTTTATCTATTTTAAAATTAATTAGTTAAAATAAATTAATATTTATAACAAAATAATTTCTGTAAAAAAAAAAAAAGAACTTAAAAATCCGTTAAAATATTGCTAATATTTTTTATATACATATATTATGTATCGCGTAATAGGATCTTTCTTCGTGTTTTACATATATGTGTGTATATAGTTTACATGTGGCATTTGAGTAATTTTATTTATTTGTTGTCTCCTGTGCATAATTTTATTTCATTCAGTTACGAGGTTTCCCTTACCATAATATGTTATCCTTGTTTGTTCTTTATATTTATTTTTTTTTTATATTTAAAGAAAGTAACAACAACAATTTTTCTTTCTTTTGTTTAGTTCGTTTTTTTTATAAAAAAAGAAAAAATAAATTATGAAAAAATAAAAGAACCGTTTTAACCACATAACGGAAAAAGTATAAAATTTCAATTCACATTTGTATCATAAGTTTCAATACTGTTTAGTGACAGACTAACTACCTTATCAGTTGTGGCACAGCTACAGAAATGGGACACAGCTTGAAGCTCAGATTTAACAATATAAAAACTATTTTAGAATTTATAAATATTTAAAATAATTTATGTTTTATGTTTCTAAAAATAAATATTAAATTAAATTTCAACTAAATAGTTTTGTAAATATTTAAAATTTTGATTACATTTTTTTATATGTACAATAAGAAAAATCTTTACATTAAGAAAAATAAAATTTTTTAAGAGCGAACATTTTAAAAAATAAACCTTTTTGAAGAAAACATTAACACAAATTCCTAAAGCAAAAAAAAGCAAAATTCAAGATTGAAAACTTTTTAGATTTTATGTGTAATAATTTAGATTTAAATATTAAAACAACATGAAATTTAAACAAAATTAAAATGTACATCTGGTAGTTATTTAAAATAATATATATGGCGTGTGTTTAACCACTAGGCTATCGAGACCCATAAATTCAACATTTATTATTTATATATATTATATTTATGTTATTTTTATTTATATTAATATTACATACATAAATGTAATGCAATATTATTGAACCATCGGCTACTAAGGCCATTATAGGTTTTTATACTATTATTAAATTATATACTAATATTATTTATTTTGTTTATATTATATACTATATATTTACATTATATTTGGTCGTAAAGGGGTAAAGAAAAAAACACTTACGACCTGTGCAGGGATCGAACCCGCACTCCTTCGGTTAATATGCCACACGCCTACCCACAAGGCTACCGAAGCCCCTAAATTCAACAATTTCTTACAGGTTATTTCTATATTACAAATGTAATTGCATAATTTTAGGCAAAATTTTAAACAATTGATAATATGTCTATTGATTAATCATAATTGAGTTTATCCACTATTGGTTTAACAGTTTAACCTGAATAAAAATACGATGAAGAAATTTTTATCGGGTCGGGTTAACGAAGAACATGCCTGTTACGATATTCTCAATTTTATTATTATTTTTCAAAAACTATGACTTATCAAAATTATTTCAGCTTAATGAAAAATACAATTTTTTTAATCATATCTTGTATTTAATTATTAATTAAACCTCTTTCACATTATACCGGAAATTAAACTGTTCAGTTTGCGTTTTATTATATCTGTAATTTTTGTACTTGTGTAAATAGATATATAGATAATTTATTAACAGATATAATAAGTATCCACTATATGTTACTGAGTTCATTGAGCAAAACTAAAAAAAAAAAAAATCGAAATTTTTATAAATAGTATTGTTTTACATTATTATTAAAGTAATATGTATATCTACTATATGTAACACTTTTAGATTCTAAATAATTTAAATTATTGACTCACACTCAAAAATAGCTAACATTCAGTATAACATAATACATCTTAAAAATAGCAAAAATTCTTTTTCTGAATATAATACAAATAAATCAATACTACACAGAAGCAAGTTAGTTTTAATTATAAATAGAAATGAAAGTGAATTATATAGTAATACACCATTATATATTCAAACTCTGAAACGGTTATTTTAAAATATTTCTTTAACTTTAACCGTTTATTTAAATAAAATGTTTATATATATATATATATATATAATATATATTTTAATTTAAGATTTTTGACATAAAATGAATGAAAATTTTAGAAATGATTCACTTGAGATTTGACATTTTAAAATCTTACAATTTCGTTTGATATCTGTAGTTGAAAAGAAAAAAAAAAATTAAAAAGATTTGTTCTGCTTTAAATAAGAAGTTTACAAATTTTTTTTGAATTTGAAAACTTTTTGAGAATTTTAGTATCTTGTATTGTAACTTATAACTTTATAAGGACTTATAAGGAAAACTTAAAATGAAACTATAATAGGTTTTGGCAAATTTAAAAGTTTTTGCTTGTCAAATAAAATGCCCTAGTGAAATTATTAAAATTACACAAAAAATACAATACAAAAAAATGACTTTTAATTTTTTTCTTTTATTTTATTATTATGTTTTTTTTTTTGTACCAATTTTTTAATTTAATTTATTTACTTAAAATGTATTTTCCTGCTTAAAACATAGTTTTTAAAAATATTTATATTATCTAACACTTTTACCCACTTCAATTTTGTAGGCTACAAGATTCAATTTTGTAGTCTTTTGAAAAGATAGCTTAAGATTCAAAAAAAAAAAAAACAAAAAAATAAATAAAAATATTTTATAATATTTAAAATTATTTTTGAAATAAATTTTTAAAACTATTTTATATTTTTAAAAATTATATATTTATGGTGTTATAAAATAAATTTAAATTATTTATAATTTAGAATACTGTTTTGATAACAACCTGAAATGGAATAACCAAACAAATAAAGAATTAAAGTAAATAAACAAAGAAGCAAACAAATAAATAAATAAATAAACAAATAAAGAAACCAAAATAAATTTTTTATAGATATTTTGCATGTAATAACGTTTGCTCAATTGAAATAAGACACGAATACTATACCTCAAAAACAATTTCAACGTACTATACAAGAGCGATTTTAAATACTCATTTTGAATTGAAATACTAATAATGAAAAGAATATTATACTATAGTGGTTTACTACCCCAGTATTTTTCCAAAAATTAAAGACCATTCCATTTTATAATCTTTAAAAATTTTAAATGAATTTTAAATAGATTTATTATTTACCTTTTAAATCTTCTTACCCCATTTAATATAACCATCAATAACTACTTATACATATGTATATATATATAAAGAAGCATGACATTGTTCATTTATGGTTATTCAATAAAAAAAAAAAACAGAAAACAAAAGAAAAATTGGATAGATAAAGGGCATAATAAAGCTTATGCAAACAATTTTGTCGCATAAACCAAAAAATTCTGCCTACAACATTTTTTTTTTTTTTTCATTTCACTGACACCTATGATATCCTTTTTTTTCTGACAATGATTTTATTTAAAAAAAAATATATATATGTATATGTATATTATATATACCTAGTAAATTTTAAAAACGATTGCATTCAACTATATATTATATTTCTTTATGAAAATTCTTAAAAGAAGCACCCCAACATCAGAAATACAAAAATATCTTATTTTGAAAAAAAAAAAAAAAAATAAGAGCAAACTACTCTTAAATATATAATAAATATATTAAAATAAAATTTTCAAATAAAATATACATACAACAAGATATGTATATAATACATGTACATATGTAATTTTAAATAATATCATTAACAATACATACATTCTTTCTTACTATATATATATATACATAATACATATTATATATATATATGTATATATATACATTCAGAATAACTAATGAAATACACAAATAAATATATAATATTATCTATTAAAGGGTAAAAGTTTTTAGTTACTTTCATCAGTTTATAAAACATGCTGTCTGAAAAAATCAAAACAGTCAACAATATATGTATATATGTATATAAATATGTACATATGTATGTACATACTATATATTCAGGACAGAAATTAAACTCTTTTTTTTTTTTTTTATGGAATAATTTAAATTAGTATGATATATAATTGACAACTATTAGATTTATAATAATTTTATAATTATTTAAAAATTGGTTTTAATTATTAACCAAAGTAAAAGTTAATAAAGGTAATTTTATATTTTAAAACTTTTGCCCTTTAAAAAAAAATAAAAATAAAAATTAAGCCCAACAAATTATTAAAAAATAAAAAAAAGTTTAAAATAAAAAAAAAAATAAAATATAATTATAATTAAATATCTGATACACGCATAATAATAAAAAACAAAAAAAAAATACTGTAGAATATTCCTTGAACCAAAAATATTTCCTTTTAATCGTACATTGTTGCCAATAATAGCTCTTCAGTTTTTTTTTTTTTTTTAAATTTTAGAATACATATTGGAAAAAAAGTACATATATATATATATATATATATATATATATATATAGTAATATATAAAAAGGAAAAAGAAAAACTTTCTTTTCAATTAAATTTATATATGCAAACGCTTTTGTTTTTTTTTTTTTTTTTTTTTTTTATCAAAACTATAAAATCATACTTTAGTTATTTTCGAATAAAGATATGATATATATATAAGCTAATAATAGAAAAAAAAAAATGTAAGCAAAAGAAATTTTACCAATAAGTAAATATGTTTTTTTCTTCTTCTTTTTAAAATTAATATGTAGGTACATAAGTTTGTAGAATTATATAACTCGATCAATTTTTTTTTTTCTGTTTTTTTTTTTTGGTTCTAACAACTATCCAATGTTTGACTTGATTATTTCTTTTTAATTTTCGCACAAAATTAATTATGTTATCAATTTAATACATATATGTACTACCATATATTATATATATTATAATATATATATATATAATTAATTAATTAGTAATTTACATACATATATACATATATATATAAATATATTTTTTTTTTTCTTTTTTATTAAAGTTTATTATTTTGAATATTATTTTTTTCAATATAAAAAAAAAGAAAAAATTTTATGAATTTCAATTTGCATGTTAGTATATTGTGCATATGTGTATCTACAGAATAAAAAAATTTTAAGTACACACCTTATTATCCTTTTTTTTTTTACAGAAATTTTTTATTTTGTTATATACATACATAATTTGTATATCTATGTTATATATTGTATATATTTTTAAAAATAAAATAAATTCTAAATTTTTAGATATTAATTATTTTCTTGGTTCAAAATATTTATTACAATTTTATTTAAGTATATATTTTTTAATTTTTTAAATTAATTATTTTTGTTTTAATTGTTTTTCAAAATTTTATTTTTATTAAATTTTTTCCTTTTAATTTTATTTTTGACTATATGACATATACGTATATAAGTAAAATTAAATAAATTTTTACTTAAATAAATATATGTATTAGTTTTTTTTTGTTTTTATATTAAAGCAGTTATTCTTTATTTTAATTTTTTTATTAAAAATAATATTTAGTTACGATAAAAAATTTTTAATATAATTTTTTTTTGTATTAATTTTTATATATATTTTTTTTTTTTTCTTTTATATATCTCAAGTATTTTTTGTTTTTTTTTTTTATTATTAAGTGGTATACTGACTATCCTTTTTAACTTAATTTAATTTTAACTTTTAAAAGTTGCTTCGATATATAGGAATTCCGCAACCAACATACCGTTATTTTGCGTCTCGAGAAACAGACTGATAAAAAACTCATTTCCGATTAGATGACAGCTAAAGGAAAAAAAGCTTTCAACTTTACGAGCTCAATTCGTCATTGTTTTATTGTATTATCTTTTTTTGAAAAGTTTTATAAGTGATTTTCCTATTTCGATATATGTATTATATATATATATATATATATATACATTTTTAACTTTTCAATGAAATGTTTATTATATCTAATGTACATTTTATGTATAAATATGTAATATTTCTACATATATATATGTATTAGTTATAAATACATGTGTCTATAGTGAATGAAGTACATTTAATTTAAATATAAGTCCTGTTTTACTTAACGAATTAATTTCAGGAAAAAAAGCTTCTACAATTATATAAAATTAACTTTTTTTTAAATATTTTTTAAACTTTTTTTTTTTTGTATAATACAAAATTTTTAACATTTTTTTTTTAAATAAAAATACTTTTTACTCTACTTGTGTTACTAGCAACTATTTTTTATATAATAATTTTTGTAAAAAATATGATCAGATGAATTTTTTTTTTGGATATTAAAGTTCAGGAATTCTAAGTTTCAACAATGTCTTAAGTGTTAAACTCTTAATTTTTAATATCTTAAGTATTGTGTTAATATGTAAATCAACCCTTATAATTTGAAAAATTTTTTGAACTTGTAAATTTTTTTTTTAAATTTTAACTTTGTCAACATGTTAAGACGTACAAAAATGGAAAAAAGTTTAGACAAACAGTTACATCAACGACAATAAAAAATTTATGGAAAATTAAAACTTTTACTGCCGCCACTGTATAGTTTCATACTGGTATTTAATAATAAATTAGTTCAATAACGAATTATTGAACACATTTTAAAGTTTAAGTATCATTGCTAAGTAAACTTTATATTATATACATTTACATGAAAATATGTTCATTCACATGTATGTTATATTTGATTTATTCTTACATATGTAGCACTGGCTTTTAAATTAAATAAGAAAAATGTTGAGAAGTTTTAGGTTCTATAACCATAAGTGTACCTTTAAATGTATAGTACATATATCTATCAAATTAGTAAAGATCGAAATAATACTATTTTATATATACTATTTTATTTTAAAGTGGAATGTTTCCTAATTTCTTCAGTTGTCTTAAAATTATAATAACATTAGCTCAATTTTTTGTAAAGCTCGATGTCTAGTAATTTAAAATCTTTAAAATTGTGCAAAATCTTATATGCAAGATCTGATTATTTAATAACAAAACTAATTGCAAATGGGCTGTGTACGAAATCCCAAATCACAAAATTTAAATCATAAAATCCCAAACAGAAAATTCCAAATTACATAATCCCAAAAAAATTTCAACTCATTACAAAATCCCAAATCACAAAATCCGAAATTACAAAATCCCAAATTGCGAAATCTTATTCGGGTTGGATACGAAATTCCAAAAAAAAATTTCCAAAAAAAGCAGGTGGACCCACCGTTAAACATGGTCAAAACAGATTTCTTTCTTCACTTTCTATCCTAGCGAATTAAAGGTGGAAAGATTAAACCTCATAGGTTCTGCTAGAAAATCCAAACTTTCAAAATCCAAATATTTAAATCAAAACTTTCAAAATCCAACTTTCTTTCCAAACTTTCAAATGCGTCAAAATCCGAACTTTTAAAATCTAAACATGTATACAATCAAAATTAATAGACAATGTGATGTAAAAATTTGGATATATATAAATAAACCGGAAAAGGGGCCAATCCTGATTTTGTAACCAACTCTAAAAACTCTCTCAATTTAATCCCGCATACACAAGTACATATATAAAAACCCCAGAAAAGGGGGCAAAGCTAATTTTTTAACCAACTCTAAAATCCCTTCTAATTCAGAATCTGGCATACACTATTATATAAATTCTCTGGAAAAAGCTGCAACCCTGATTTTAAAACCAACTCTAAAATACTTTCTAATTCAGAATCTCGCGTACACGAATGTATAAATATGTACTCCGTAAAAGGAGGCAGCCTTGATTTTGAATCCTTCTTTAAAATCAATACTTATAGTATGCCCATACGTATACCAATTTGATAAAAAAATTAAATTTTCACCTTTTCATATATGAAATATAATAAATTTATAAGGAATGGGAGTTGACACCCCCAAACCTCCGCTAATAAAATTATTGAAACCGTGATTTTGAACCAACTCTAAAATCAATACTAACAGTATTTCAATGCTTACACGCTTCCCTACAAAAGTATTCCATTTTAACATTTCTCTATGAAAAATAGTAAATTTTGTAAAAATTTCGATATTTTTATATGAAAAAAATTAATTTAGAATGAATGGGAGCTACCGCCCCAAACCCCCGCTAATAAAATTATTAAACTCTGATTTTGAATCCAACTCTAAAATCAATACTGATAGTATGTCAATGCTTACAGGATTCCCTAAAAAAGTATTAAATTTTGACATTTCTCTAAGAAAAATAGTAATTTTTTTTTAAAATTTTGACGTTTTTATATGAAGAAAATAAATTTTGAAAATTAACATTGAAAATTTCTAATTTTGGGATTTTGTGTTTGGGATTTTGAAATTTTAGATTATGTGATTTTGAATTTTGTAACTTTGGGATTTTGAAATTTTGGGATTTTGTGATTTGGGATTTTGAGCCGTTCCCATTGCAAATACATAACATTTCATATTTAAAGCCAATTTTTACTGACCAAACTAAATGTTTATATTTTTTATAAATTTTTATTAAACTAATGATTAATTTCTAGTGAAATGAATGAATAGTTGAAGATTAAAAGAATAGATGTAGATAATTAAAATTTGTAATGAGAGAAATCATAAAATGACCTAATGAACGATAGTATCTTAATTGATATCGTCTATTGTAATCATACCTTTACAATTATTAATTGAAAATTAAATTTGATTTTTTTTTAAAACTATATAGATATGATGTATATGTATATAAAGAACGTATATGGTAAGTTTCTCTTGATTATAGATCAAAACATTATTGAGTTATTATGTTTTATCAATTATCAGAGTTTTTCTAAAATTTGATAAATTTAAAAAATAAGTTTTTAACGCTAAATACACCTCAAGTTTAAGATGAGCTTGAGTTATCTTGATTACATTCCATACAAAAGAAAAGATATATCAGTTGAAAACGCAACTCCCTGAATTATTTCCGAAAATTAAATTTTCGTTCTGTGGCAGATAGGTTTAAAGCATTGAGATTCATCGAAAGCTTAAGGTAAATTTTAAGTAGAAATTCAAAACTTTCTTTATTTTTTATGAAAAATGTTAAAATTTTTTTTTTTTTGATATTCTAACGTATTTATTTTAAATATGTATAAAAAAATTATGTATCTATGCAAATATACATAAATATACAAAATAATAAAAATTTGAATTATGTAAATTTAAATAAATGTTAAATACAATACGTATTTAATTATATATACATAATATATATATATACATAAAGGATTCATCATATAAAATATTTAATAGATTTTTATATATATATATATATAATAGTATATAATCTTAAAAAAAAGCTCTTAAATGTATTAGAAATGTATTTATAAATAAATCTATATGTATGTATATTGGAAATGTCGAGTTCAATCAAAGCTATTACTAAATTTTTTTTTACAAAAAGTTTGACAAATAGTTATGTTTTTATTGTTAACATAGGTCATTCGACTCAATGAATTTTTCTCCTTTAAATATTACGTTTTTCAATTTTTTTTATCATATGAAAGAATTTCAAAAATTTATTAGCTATTCATTAAATACAAACATTTAAATTGATTCTTAACTATAGCTAATTCATCCAAATTATAATTTAACTTTTTCGAATACATTTGGGTAATAGAATCAGAGCTGACAATTGAAACTTTTTTGAATTTAATTGCAATCTATATTATCTTTTATAAATGGTTCAAAAAGTGAATATGTATATAATAAACAAGTCAACACAAGTTATCGTATATGTTGCCGACATTGCTCTTATTTAGCTATAGAAGAAGAGATCATTTAAGAGATACAAACTTAAAATCATTCAAAAGAAATTGGCTTCTAAATAAATTAGTTTTATAAAAATTTCAAAAAGACGTAATAAAAGACAAATTTCCCCAGTAATTATCCAACTCAAAAATTTTGAAATAGCTCACATATGTAGATCATTTAGTAAATAACATTAATTTTGTCATGAAAAGGCCAAGATTATACACCATTATTACACATTTATAAGACACCTCATTTAGATTTGATAGATTGTTATTTAGAGGTATTAAATAACACAGCAACCTTTTGATGTAAATCTATTGTGATCCCCCTGTTACTACATGTAGTGGATTTCGCCTCTACTCATAATACTTCTGTCAGTCCTACTGCATCTAAGAAATTAAAGATTTGTATAGGGTTCATTTGCTGGCTTTGCTGGAAATTCATTTTCGGTAAAGCAATATGCTCCTAACTGCACATATTTTATTCGAAGTAAAGCTCCGCAGTTTTTGAGTATGTGATCTGGAGTTTCTTCTTCTTGATAGAATTTGCATGTATCGTCATTTTCTATTCCATTTTTCTAAACATTTCTATACACACATATAAAACATCACAACTGGACTATTACAACAAACCATATAAAAAAACTTTAAAAATATTTCAAAGCTGAATTTTTGGAAATGTTTATGACCAATCGATGAAGAGTTTAACTCTCTAGTAAAGAAAGCAAGCATCACCATCCAACTGGTGGTTGTACGATATTTTCTGCAACTTTAGCAATGTAATATTGTTTTTTATTAGTTTTTTTGTTTTATTATTTCCTTTAATGTTCTTTTATTTTCCCTTTCCGATATCAGTAAATACTACATCCACCATTTCGTTTAAAAGTTTTTGCGATTCAATAAAAAAAATCACTTTGCATCTACATATTGAATAATTTGCTTCGTACTTAAAAACTCTACAATTTTTTAACTTTTAAGGCACTTTAAAATATTTCTTAAGTATTCCTTGTTGCAAATTTGTGCTGGTATCTTTATAATTTATGGATCAGATGAAGTTCTTAGAAAAAATTACTGGGGTACAAAAAACTGATACCTATTGAATATAATATGTACCTATATATTCTATTGAAAATATTATAAACGATATGACACAAACCTATACTCGTATTTATTTGTCCTTTTTTTGACAATAAATTTACAATGTTTTTATCAACAAATAAATTTTATTGTTTAGAATATAGTTACAATTTTTCTTATTTCCAACAACTGCCGACTGTGGAAATACGTTTAAATAAGTCGAATTTGCTCGAGAAATATTGAAAGACAAACTTTGTGCTGTTTATTATTCCTATTTAAGATGAAACTATATATTCAATACACAATGTTAAAAAGTCAATACAATTCAATACACAATGTTAAAGAAAGAGTGCAGTTAAGTCCTTGTATTGTAGCATATATGAATTTCCTTTTTGGTTTTATTATTTACTTTAATTGTGCTTAATTCGGTCAATTTGGAGTTATTTTTACACTGGTACTGATACTTGTACAACTTGTACAATTTGTAGAGCGTGTATAATTTTAAAAACTTTCTAAATAAGTTTATGCCACAATTATGTCTTGTCCTTGTAAACAAAAAAAGGACAAATAAGTTTCCTAGTGTTTATTCTAATTCTTTCTAATTTATTTACTGTAAGTACCCAAAATTCTAAAGTATTTATCAAGTATTTACTTTTCTTTTAAATGTTCATTAGGATTTATTTAAAAACTACTGTAAAAATTCTTCAACCCCGAATATTAAGTACTTAAAAATAAAATACTCTGTAAGAGGATAATCAAAATATGCATTTACGCAAAACTACGGTACATATTATTAACCCGCTTTTAGCGATTTCATAGCAATTATTTAACTCTTCAAAATTACATCCTACGTAGCAATATTTTATTTTAAATTATACTATATTACATTTAAAAAAAAAAAAATTAACGGATATCGAAATAGCTTTGAATTATTTATACAAAACTTCAGTAATTAATTTTTTTCGTAACTTAAAGTGAACCACAAATATTTTTGAAAATAAAAAAAAAAAAATATTTTTTGTGAAAAAATTGTTTTGTTAATTAAAAATTTTTGATGTTCAAACATGCAAATGAACGGAAGAGAGATTTGCAAATATTCTGCGAATGATATAAGTTCAAAAAATAACCAAGTTATTAGAGCAAATTCGAAAAATATTGTTAAGTTTATTGGAACTCCTACATTAAACAATGCTATTTCGAACGTTTCATTACCTCTAATACAAAATAGTCAACCAAGTCTTTCAAATTTAACTCACTTAAGCAGCACACCGCAAGTTCCTCAAATAGTTTCAAATTCTGGAATCGGTTCCAGAAATTTCGATTATGCAATGAACCATCAATCCAGAGCTATTTTAAGTCCAAATTTTTCATTAGTTCCATCACAAAATAAAAAATTAGCAACATTACAAGATAAGAATCTTATACACCAATTACAAAAAATCGTTTGCGAAGATTTACAAAAAGAAAATGCAAGTAATATTGTAATTCAACGAAACTTAGGAAATTTAGAAAAATACACGGGTAATCTTAGACCTTCACGAAATTTAGTAAATTTGCAAAAACAAAATTCTACGATTAGTCATAGTGGAATTAATCGAAACTTGGAGGGTTTACAAAAACACAAATTGTCAAATCTTGCAGTTCAAAGCAATTTAGATGATTTACAAAACCAAAATGCCGCAAATTCTGCAATTCAACGTAACCTAGAGGCTTTTCAAAAACAGTATCTAGCAAATTATGGACTTCAACGGAATTTCAAAACACCCTTGGCAAATTTACTCCCTAACTACTCATATCAAAATTTTTTTCCGTGTATGCCATTTTTTCCTTTCCAACAGTCATATGGATTTCCGATGCCTTATGCCCTTCCATTAACTAATCCACATGGTTTTCTTGAAACCCCATACAGTATAGGTATATCTATACCATAAATTATTTAATAAAAGACTACATTTACAAAGATTAAACATTTTTTCCAGGAAACGAAGGCTGTATTGCAGATTTTGGGACTTTTAGAATATTAGGTGTCCAATGAAAAAACAAGATTACCAAGAAATAATTTTAAGAACATTGTGTTGTATATGTTGTATGTACACTTGTGGAATTATTATTTTAAATGTTTTTATTCTCAATTTTGCTTCTTAAGGTAAATTAAAATGTAATTAAAAAAAATTCTAGTAAATTTGGAAATTTTTATATATTTTATAAAAAAAAAAATGTTTTATTAGTTTTTCAAGATCAGAAAAAAAAACAATTACCTAGCTCGCAAATTTAGCGCTGGGATAATACAGATTTAGCTATAAATTTAAACTTTTCCGTAAGGATAACACAAGATTAAATAACGAAATTTAAAACAAATACATAACATGCATGGTGCTATGGATGGTATTTTCAGAAATTTTCACTTAGCACATTTCAAAAAAAAAAATTTTTAAATGTGCTTATTAGTTTCACTCTGTCCATCTGTCCGTCACCACCTCCTGTTTAAAAGCTATTTGGGCTCAAAAATTGAAAATATATTATTTTTAGACAACAATAACTCAGGCACCTGTACAAATTTTTTCCCGGCAAGACATAAAAATTAAAGCTTCAGCAATATATTTTTACGTGTGTTAACGGTTTTTCTTACTTATATAGGTTCCGGACTTACAGCTCCTCAAAATTGTAAAAAGTCCTATTTTTACATTTTTTTTCAAGAAATTTTCAAATTTTGGTGCAGTCACAATTCTAAACACTTTGTATTATCTTTTGGAGATGTCCGCTTAAAACCGTTGGTTTACATTTTACCTTCTTTAACTTGAGCTCTATTTTCTTAACTAGACTCAAAAAAAATTTTCAAAGAACAAATCGAAATAAATTTTTACTGCATATTCCAGCTATGTACAAAAAATATCCTATTCGTCAAAATTTGTAATGAAAAACAAAAAGTTTAGTTAATAAAAATGGTTTAGGAATAGATCTTATTTTATTCAATTTGTATTATATTTTAATGGATTACGAAATTCGCTGTCAAATTTCTGAATTTACAATTACAATTTTAAGTTTTACGCCAATTATAATATCCGTGTTTTGGATCGGCTAATAAATCGGTTTCGAGGTGTCAGGTTCGATCATACCTTGTTTATATCTGTTTATGTATACAATATCATTACAAATTTAATGATAATAAATAAATTATTCAATTATTTTGAAAATTATCATTTTATCAAAAAAAATTACTCCAACTTAAAATTTGAAAACTTAAATCTGACAAAACTGAAGCGACACCTTTTTTATATGAAGAAGGTTGTGTATATTAAAAGAAAAATTGAAATTGTAATAAAATTGGAAATTCAGAAATTTGCAGTTTTATCAAAATCTTCCCTACGCTTTTCATTTGAATTTCATTACTGGAATAGTGGAATCATTGTAAAAATATACATTTATTTAAAATCATCGATGAACTGAATTAAAATGTACTATATACATACATACGTCATACATACATATATTACAAGAAAAAAGTTACCGAGTCTCATAGAATTTAATAAAACTGTCAGTTTTCATTAAATTTTTTTTTTTTAATGCATTTCTCTGCCACATAAATGCGGACAGGAAATTACACAGCACTGTTCAGGCGTGGCTGTAAATGTCGTAAGGGCGAATAACTCTTACGATGTGTGTGGGACTCGAACCCACACTCCCTCGGTGTTTACAGCTTATTTTATACGCTCTTATCCACTAGGCCACCGAGGTCCCCATTTTTTATTAAAATAGCAAAAATTTTTGGTATTCATGTATTCATCAGTTGCACTGCATTATCAAACTGACAATTGAACTGATATAATCGTACTTAACATGTTGTTTTTTGTTCTAAAAAAAAAATTAAGCGGGTTGTATAATTGAATTCAAAAATATTTACCCGAAGAAGAAAAATATCTTTTTGAAAAGTACAAAGCAAGAAAAAGTAGACCGAAAACTTTGTGGTTCTAAATATTGCATATAATCTTATGTAGAGAAATGTAAATGTTTTAAGTATGTTACCAGTTGTTGATGTATAAAAATATATTAATAACATTTTTTTTTGTATGTGATCTTATGAAATAAATATTGATTTCCAAATTTTAATAATTTGACATGATTTCGCATTTTTATTTTTGTAAACTTTAGCAATAAATTGGTTCATGTCTAAGAAATTTGTCCTTGTCCAATAAAATAAACAACTTATGTATTAATAAAAAAAAAGAAAGTATTTTGTATACGAATTGGTTTTGTGCATAAGAAGCATGGAAATAACTTAAATTAAAATGTGTGCGAAGTTGAAGTTTTACAATTAAAGTTACGGAAGTGTATAGTATTATTATTTCAAAGGTAACAATCCCGGGGTTCAGTTTTCTTTATTAGATCTAATTTAAAATCATTTTTACTCGAAACCGAGTTAAAGACAGTCTGTATTGGGCTGTTCACATAGAATTCGATCGGAAATTCAATTGATAAACTAGCCTTGATTGAAACAATCAAGTGTAGCATACTTTCGTACAAATATTTTTTAATTATGTAGCGAATGATATTTCCTAGTTTGGGGTAACTAACAGTATAATGAAAATAAATTTTAAGTTTCTTAAATAGAATATATATATTTTTTTTAAAAATTTAATTCGGTTTTAAGTAGGGAAAATTTTATAGAAATATGTGCATATGTCATCTGTAAAATTTGTAACAAATAGCATGTTTGTCCTAGTTTTTCTCTTCTTGTTTCGAATATATTACGTTTGCGTCATTTATATTGTTACAAGGTTTTAAAAATATTTTTTTATAAGGCGTGATTAAAGTAGTGGATAAATATATACTTAAATTTCTACTATTCATTTTATCCACTTCGGGTGAATGATAATTTTTTTGGTTACTATACCTAATTATTTGGTTACTTATACCAGTATTATAATTTTATTTTATTTCCTTTATATAAATTTTTATTTCTTTTTATATTTGAATCAATTTGTTAAAATATGGAAAAAAAAAAAATCAAGAGAAAGATTTTAAAATTAAAAATTTTTTAATATTCTGTTGATTTATTATGGATTAAAATAATTAGTTTATCTTTACTTTTTATATCAATTTCTAATGGAAAATAATAATAAATAAATAAGTAAAATAAAGAAAAATAAATGTGCCATCGTAATACAAATATGTAGTATTTAAAAAGTAATACGCAATAAAATAAAAACATTTCTTTAAAAGTAAATATTGTTGAATTTTTTAATATTAAAAATTTAAAACGGGGTATTTTTTATTTAAGATTTTTTCTTTTACTTAAAACTATACTCCCTGTAAAGTTTCAGTATCCTAATTAAACTAGATATAATGTAATTTTTAATATATATGCTATAAGAAAAACTAAGTAAAGTAAATTAAAATCATATGGAAAGTTTGACGATTCATCTTCATTAAGAGTTTTGTTTTGGATTGTCAGGTGGACAAAATATAATAGGAAATAAATCAAAACTGTCTATGTGTTCTAGTGAAAACTGTTGGAAGGAATTTTTGGTAATAAGAAAAAATTGTGAAAAATCAAGAAATACTTTCTTCAATTTTTAAGAAAATCGTATATATTAAGAACATCTGTTAACACGTTATGTAAAAATAAATATATTGACGGTTTAATAAATTTCTTCTACAACATTAATTTTTTTAATAAATCTGTGGTGACAATGTCATTGTTCTTTCAGAAACCATGTAGAAATTTGCTAAACAGACGAACAAATTGACAGATTGAAACAAATAAGACAATTTTTGAAATTTTTTTTGTTTTTGAAAAATCTGCTTAAATTGAATTTTATCAACTAATATAAAAATTGGTTCTATCAGAAACCGTGTAGAAATTTGGTAAACAGACGAACAAATTGACAGATTGAAACAAATAAGACAATTTTTGAAATTTTTTTTTGTTTTTGAAAAATCTGCTTAAAATTGAATTTTATCAACTAATATAAAAATTAATTCATAATATATTAAAATAATGTGGTCTCATTAGATTACGATTGAAAACTTCTTTTAATTTTTAAAATAGATTTTTTTTTTAATTTTAAAGTTAAACTCAACTATGAGAATATTTTATAATGCTGTCTCAACGAATCTAAAATTTTTGGGCTCATGACAAAGCAATGGCTAAAAGAACTGTAATATAAAGACAGTTGTCTTATTTAAATATTTGTATCTATATAAAATGACCCTACATATTTAAATAAAAAATAGCATTTTTTTAATAAACAATTATTATTAAATAAAATTTTTAAGATATCGGAACATACCCTCAAAAAATTTTGTAAAATTCGTTTTGCTTTGGGTAATATAGAGGATTGTTCGTTTTCAGGAGAAAATTTATTTTAGAAAAATATTTCGGGGTGTTTTAAACTTTTTTAATTAAAATATTTGTATACATATGTATATGCTACTATATCACACTATAAAAATGGTTTTTCAGTTAAATGGAGCAACCTACGATACAGAAACAAATATTTCAAGTGGCGGTGTAGGAAGAAATATAGCTGAAGGAATTTGGAAATTATATGGCAATGTTCATTTTATTTCTGCTGTAGGGAATGATGATGTTGGCAAAAATATTACAAATGTATTACCACCACATTGTACAAAAGGCGTTGTTAGTTTAAATGATTATACAACATCAATATGCAATGTTATTTTTGATAAATTTGGTGAGTGCAAACTTATTCTCGGAAATATGAAAATTCAAAAACAATTAACAGCTGAAATAGTAAGTATTATTATGCATACATAATTAATTTTTAATTAATTCTAATTGAACTTTGTTACTAATTAAATGATTTCATTTTGTTACAAAAGGTGAACAGATATGAAAATTTCTTTAAAATTGCGCCCTTAATTATTATGGATGGAAACTTAATACAAGAATCTATTGAAAAAATCTTGGAATTGTCAAAAAAATATAATACTCCTGGTAAGTAAATATAAAATTTTATTTTTAAAAACAAATAAAAATACATACTTTAATTGGACGGAATGCTTTAGTTTTTAAAATTAATACAATTTTAACATGGTTGTAAATCTTAAAATATACATTTTTTTTTTAATTCTTAAAATAATATTCGAAAATGACAATCTGGAAACTGTCTATATGTAACCACCTTTAAATTGTTTAGAGTGTTGGGTATGTAATCGCGATGATTGATATCCTGTTTCTTGAAGCTCCATTTGTGCAACCAAATTTTTTGATTCATTTCGAATAGCATAAGCTTTAGAAGATTCCTTGTGTAATATTAATGCTGCTAAAACTAAAAATATTAAAGAAACAACACAAAGCGAATAACCCCATGAAAGAACATTAAATTTTGGATACATTAACCAATCACGTCGGTATGCGTTGGCCCCAAATATTGTAACAGCAAGTAAAAGTGAAATTGCTTAAAAAATAAATAAAGAAATATTATATAATAATGTGTTCAAAAAAAAAAAAAAAATGTTTCTAATAAAAACAAAAAAGTAAAAAAAAAACAGATAAGTAGTTATATGAACGCAATATTTAAGTTGTACAATTTTTCAAACATTAAATAAACTACAAAACAAATTAAAAAAATAAAGAATGCAACTTACCAGATATTGCAACGCAAATATATGTAATACGTAACAAAAGCCATTCAAATTGTAAAACACTTTTCAACGGTATTCGAATCACTGTCAAAGACAGTATAATTAAAGACAAAAATGTCAAGATAAATCCAATACAAACAAATGTTTGGACCAACATCAACCATCCAGGAACAAGCCACTCTCTAATAACATAATATTCCTAAAAAAGTAATCAATCTTAAATTAACAATTCAATATATGTATGAAATTATAAAATTTACATTGCTAAATATGTTATGACATCCCGAAAAACTTCTGGGAAATTGATAGTATGGATAATAAAATTTATTAAAACAATATTCCCACAACCCCATATTTAAAAAGCTGCTTTGTGTTTCTGGATAAGATTCTATCCAATAAGGTGAACAAAATGACATCAAAAGAAAAATAGAAGCTGTATAAGTAGTCAATGATCCAAAAATCACACCCGCTATTAAAATAAATATATTATAATACAAATACTTAATACATATAAAATGGGATGGGCAAAGATACCATAATTACGTACGTGTTGTTCTCGGATATTCATTTTTTTCTTGATTTTCAGGAGCAGTTGACATTTTATTTTCAAAAATAAAATTTATATAGTAACACAAAACTATTCTAAATGGAATTTAATGTTTTACAACTAGTTAAAAATATTTAAAATAAAAAATAAACTTATTTATTTTGCTTAGCTCTGCTCTAATTTATTTATAATTAAAATAAAATTGTCAAAATGTCAAAAGTGCACTGTTGAATTATAGGGTTGAACATTCCTGTCACTGCATAAAAGTTACCAGGTACTTTTTAATATTAATCAATAATGTTTAACTAATTCTCCTACTTTAAATTAGAAAAAATTTTTTTTTTTTTAAATAGAAACATAAATAATATAAAAAATTAAATTTTTTTTTCATTTTTTGATAGCAATAAACTAAAATTAAATTTTATAACAATAAACTTAATATGGTAAAAAAAAGCAATTTCTTTATTAGATACATTTATTTATTTTTTCTCATAGAATCGTGAATAAAATTTATAGACATAAAATAGTTAAATAAAAAACTTAATTCTTCTAGTTTCTTTTTACGTCAGTTGTCCTTCTGTAACTAACAATTTTTATACAATAAAATTGTTTTTTTTTTTAAATACATCTAATTTATATAGTAAATTCATAAACAGAATTATGCATGCAGTGCTTATGTCTATCATTGGTTTTTAAAATATATATTAGCTATTGTAGCTCGTTTATCACAGATTTAAAAGTAGCAGTTGATGTGGTGTTTGACTTTTAATTAATATAGTTCAAATTCAAATTGGTAAAATTACGTAAGGAACCCTCGAATCTGAAATTGATTTTGCCTCGCTAAATAAAACTCATTGGCAGTCAATGTAGACGTTGTGTTATATGAATGTTTCAAACTAGATAGTTGAAAATGTGTGATAAGTGATGTTTTTGTTTATGTATTTAAAAATATGAAACATTCAAATCATTAAAAATTATATTTAAAAATCTAAAATATATTAAATATAATTGCAATAAATAAATATAACAAACACCAATTTTTGTAAAATTATATTGATTCAAAATGTTATGTTTTAATGATCTGCCTTTAGAGGTAATTTTTTTCTGTTTAAAATGAAAATTCTATCAATTAAATTAATAATATTTAAACATTATTGTAAATTGTCCAATTTCTAGATAATTGCAGAAGTTTATAAATATCTAAATACTAAAGATTTTAAAGCAGCCCAGTCAACTTGTCACCAATGGTTGATAGCTTCACAACTTCCAGAGTTCGAAGATCGGCTGGTTTTAAAATTAACTGATCTTAACAATTCTATTTGTGAAGTATTTAATCACAGTTTTAGAAATTTTACAAACGTTCATTTGATATTAAAAAATAATCAGTATAATATGGTTAAAGAAAATTTAATTAGATTTTTGTCAACAAATATAAGATATAATACCAAGGTATTAGTTCTAGATAATTATCAAGAATTGTTATCATTTGAAACTCTGTTTTCAATACTAAAATTATTACAGAAGCTTACTAAATTAATATGTATTGAAACAACATTTAGTGTTAATGAAAATATTTGTTTAACAAGCCAAAATAATTTTTTAAAATTGTCAAAATTGATTTCTATTGAATCTGAGAATTTACGAACATTAGTTTTCAATAATAATTACTACTCAACTCAAACAAGTTTGAAATTAATGTCTTCAAAACGAAATCTTAAAAAATTAAACATTCATCTTAATTCTCTTGATATCGATTGTAATATATATTTATATCAAATTATTAAAAATAATGAAAAATCTTTAAAAAAATTGTCTTTAAAACTAAATAAAGGTTGTGGATCATTTTTAAAGTCATTACTTCTTTGTACAAATTTAAAATTAGAAAAATTTTCTCTGTATAATGCAAAGTGGTGGGATATTGCATTTTTTTTTAAAATGCAGAATTTAGTTAGTTTAAGTTTAAAATCATGTTTTAAACTTAATGATACTTCACTGAACACAATTTTAAAACAATTGCCTCATTTAGAGAAACTTAATATCGAAGAAAATAGAAAACTAACAAGTGCTGTGATGTTTGAAATTTCGCGTTTAAAAAACCTTAAATTTTTAAATATAAATAATATGTCAAAATCTTGGAATAATGGAATTAAAAATGGGTTAGTTAAAGATGTTAATTATACAATTATTGATTTTAAATGCTTAAATGTGTCGTTGTCGGATGATACTTATATTAAAATAGCTGAAAATCTTCCAAATCTTCAAGTTTTGCATTGTGGTTGTAAAACGTTAAATGATGTTGCCGTTCAATCCATTATTGTTAATTGCAAAAATCTTGTGGACTTGAATTTATTTGCAAGTAACAATGTAAAAAACCTTTTGTCAATAATAAGCAAAAACCTTTTATCAGTTTCAATGTAATTTTAGATAACTGATTATGGCCTCACAGGTATTAATTTAAAAACAAAAGAAAAAACTGGTTATTCCATATCAAATTTAGAAAAACTGTTTAGTTTAAACTTAAGAAGGTGTAGTAAGATCACTGATCAAACATTGTTATACGGATTGAAATTCCAAAATTTAAAAACACTTTTTTTGCCTGCATGCTTTCCTCATTTTAGTAATTTACCTTGGTTAAAAATAAGGAAAGTTTCATTAGATGGATTTAAAACATTTACAATAAATTGTCCTGCAATTGTGGAGTTAAACTTATTAGGCTGTTCTGGTAGTGAAAATTTGGATAAAGCTATTGAAATAGTAATAAATACATTAAAGGAATTGGAAAGAATGACAATTGCAAGGCATTGCGAAAGAGTTTTAACAAGTCAGGTAAAATAAAATACATATTCGAAAATGTTCCCTTTTAAGTACATGCACATATAATTTTAGGAAGCTTTTTTACATAAAAATAGGAGAGATTTATCAAGAATCGAAATTACTTGTACATGCGACGTTTGCTATAATATCAGAATTTTGTGTGAAAAATTTTTGTCTTAAAAAAATGTCTAAGATTTGTTCAAAAAAATTGTCTATATATTTACTTAGACGAGAAACTCTGACTTGTCCAAAATGTTAGAAATTAAAAAAAGTGAAACTAAAAATTGCAAATGATATCAGATAATTCTTACGAGAATCTTTTTTGTACATTATTTCTATGAAGTAGTTTTTTATAATTTGTTGTTTTTAAGATAATAAAGAGAAATCAATAATCATGAATTTTTATTTCATTTATTAATTTTTTTTTAAATATTTTTGTAAATCATTGCTGCTATATAGAGAAATTAAGAAATAGAGAAATAAAATATATTGCTTACATTCTTGGTGGATAAAATAACGGGTTTTTTTTTTACACGCTAACTAAATACTAGGAGCTAAATCCTGTGTACATAGTCCTGTGTACATAATATGTAAGTTTAGTTAAATGGGAGGGAAATAGGATATTAAGGGGGAGTTAAGGGGTAGATTGGAAATAAACCTATAAAGGTTTGTTTTGAATTTTTGCAAATTATAGAATGGAAGGTTATTAAGAGAAGGGAACACAGTAGATGGAAGGATGTTCCACATCTTAGCAGTTCTCACAACAAATGAATTTCCATACCCAATTTTAAACCATCTGGGAATTTACACTTTGTAGAAACGAGCACTTAAAGCCTATCTGATGTTACGTTGGAATTGTTTGAGAGGAGGCATAATTAGCTTAAGTTCAATTGAGCAAGTGTCATCATCTACAAGATATCTATAAAATAGAGAAATTGCTCCAATATTTCGGCGAGTGTTAAGAGGAGTGAGTGATATTTGCTCGACATGATCTCCAATTAGGCGTAAGGCGCGATTTTGGATTTTGTCGAGGTAACTCAAAGAAGTTTGGGATGCGCCAGCCCAAATGTGGGAATTGTACTCCATCTTAAGTCGAATGTAAGCTTTATAGATATTAGACAGATCCCTTGGACAAAAGTATTTTTTACAACGGAACAAAAAATCCAAACATTTAGCAGCGGTTTTAGTTATATCAAAAATATACTCATTCCATAGCATTTTTTTGATTTAGCTGCATTCCTTAAATATTTAGACTTTCTGATCGTTGTAAATTTTTCCCTTGGAATCGCAGAATTGGGTCAAATTGATTTTTTTTACAAGAAATCAGACATTTTGAGTTTTTGAGGTGTTGAACTGAACTCTGTTTGATTTACCCCAGTCAGTTATTTTAGTTAAGTCGTGGTTTATCAGGTTGACTATCATATTTCTCTTTAGACTGATTGCGGCAGATGCGGCATTGAATTTCTTAAGGATATCGTAGGATGCCGCAAGCAAGAGTGCTGTTATCGGCGAAACTATGGAAAAGAGATTACCTAAACCAATAGCTTGACATTTGTTCGAAGGGCTACATTGAGATATCAAGAGCTACAACTTTAGATTCGCCTGAGCAATGAATGCTGGTATTTACATTCTCACTGAGGTATGTTAAAAGGTCATCTGTTGACCTTTTACTTCTAAAGCCGTATTGGCGGTCGTTCAAAATACTCCTACTTTCAAATATCTCATCAACCTTCTATTTATTAAAATTTCCATAACTTTGGAGATGACCGAAATATAGCGATTGATCGGTAATTGGAGTAGCTTTTGTCACCTTTTTTAGGAATTGGGGAAACGTTTGCAATTTTTCATTCATGGCTGGGATATCTACCAGTTGAAAATGATAAAAAGAAAACATTGCGCAAAGGTTTCGAATATGTCGAAGAACCATTGCAGAAACTCCATCAGGACCAGTTGACTTTTTGACAATCAGATTCTTCAGAACTTTCACTACGTGGGATCAACAGAAGGTAATACTGGGGGAGATTGTACTGTAGGAGGGAGTGTGGAATTTGCTGCAAAAGATTTTGCAAACAAATTTGGTTTATCAACTGAATCTCAAATTATAGCGTTATTGTTATCAATCAGCGGTGGGAAAGAGGATTCGCAAAAATTGTTCTTTAAACTTTTCACAACTGCCCAAAAAGAACGGTTGCAGTGAGGGAGGTTGATTATCGTTCTTGGTTGTAAAGAATCTTTTGTTGATTGATAACTCTCTTGCAATTGTTCCTCACTTCTTTATGCCTGCCAAAGAAGAATCCGTAAATTATCTTTATACATTTTGAAATACTTTTTCTTGGATTTGGTTGCTTCCTGCAGATGTCATTAAACCAAGGCTTGGATTTTGGTTTAACCGATTTATAAGAACTGGGAATGAAAAATTTCATTCCTAACATAATTGTTTTTCTAATGGCCTCTGTATCAAAGTCAACGTTCCTGTGTCGAAAACACATCGAGCAATCAAAATTTCTCAAAAACCTATCCATTAATAAAACAAAAACAAGATTTTAAAAATTTGTCAGTTATTATCAATTATGTATATCATTAACAATTAAACGTAATATTATTGTTTATTTATTTATTTATTTAACATTCCATGATATTAATATTATGCACTATTTCTAATGTATTTACGTATGTCAATAACTACACCCTAAACAAATAAATAGAAACCGGCAAATTAATATTATGAAAAAAACATTAAACAAATTTTTTATCTCATTAGTTTTATCACAATCTTAAAACACGAATTGTGATTATTTTAGTATTTCTAATAAAACAATATTAATTGATTTATGATTAATTATTAAATCACTTCTAATTTAAAACCTCACATAAACATATACATACTCATTCAGCAAGAAAGCGTGCAACTCTGATTTTGTAACCATAACTATAGAATCCCTGCTAATCCAAAATTTCTCATATATATTTTACATGCAAACAAAAAAACTCATCTCTAATTTTAAAGTGCCTACACACTTTGCAGCGCCGCAAAAATGCGCTGCTTAAATGTCATTAAATACAATCGGATAGAAACGAATTCATTTGAAATAATTTTGCGACTCTGTAAAAACGCGCTGCTCTCATTGGAATTAACTTATAAAAAAACAAGATTTAGCAAGATTCTTAGGAAAAACCAGATTTAAAAAAAAACAAGTTTTTAAAGAACAAGATTTAAAAAAAAACAAGATTTCGTACCACTCTCTAAAATAACGCCGCAAAAAAATTAAATAAGTCCCAAAATTTTGTATGGAAAATAACGACGCAAATATTCGGGCGTTATTTAATTTTGCGATGTTATTTCGTCTCCTTGCGGCCGTTCATTTTCTGCGATGTTATTTCAATGATATGATGATACAATGCAAAAAAATACTCAAAAAAATTTATTTAGTTTCTAAGAAATTGTTTTTGTTTTATTTAATTTGATTTTAGTAAGAAATCTTTTTGTGGTGTGATTTAATTTTAAAATACAAGAATAAAATAACGCTGCAATAAAATGAAATAATTATCTGTTGCAGTGCGTAAGTCACCCCTCTTTCAGGCGAAAGGTCTCGCGTTCAAACCCTGGTCAAGTCAAAAATAATATATCAAAATATAATAAAATAATGTAAAAATATTAAATATAATTATAATTGAATACTTGTACAGAGATAGCCCATATGCTAAAGGCAAAAGGGTTCTAAAAATATCGGCAGATATTTATATCTGGACTATATAATATAAAAAAAAAATTAAATAATCTTAAAATACAATGAAATAATGCCGAAAAAATTTTTTAAATTTGCGACGTTATTTCCTGCCATGTATGCTACATCCTTACATACAAAAATAAATAAAAATCATCAGACAAAGTTTAAAGTCTATAAGATCATGATTATTAAGAAAAATAAGTTGCTATAAAATTAATGGTATTTTTCATCGAAGTCTTTGAGACTTGAGTCCGTTCGATATTATATTATATTTATATACTTATAAAAATTAGAAATAAATAAATAGACTTAGCAGATCTTTCTACCTAGTTCTTTTATTAAAAAATAAGGTTCTTTTTTTTATTTTTTTGGTTTGATTTTTGATTTAAATTTTCTATTACAATATTTATTATTATTAATTATTTCATTTAACTAATACATGTAGTGTAAGTTAAATTTATAAAATTACCTTAAATTACACTTTTTAAGCAAATAATTTTAAGAAAATGAAGTAATTCAATTTAAATGCTATACATATATAACTTTTAACCTTTAATTAAAATACTATGAGAATATTATTAGATTTCAATATATTATCTGAGGCTAAAAATCGAAAGCTTTTTGATTTAGCCCGTTGTTCGAAATAAATCTACTAATATTCCTGTTTCTATTTATGCAGTTGGATCTGTAATTGTGGAGCAACTCTTTATGTGGTTTGTGTAAATAATGCATATTATATATGTCAAAGTCGCTTTTATTCACCAATAAACCCTAATTGAAACCTTTTTCAAAATACCTTTTTGTCGTTATGATTATTATTTTATTGATTTAAGTCAAATTAATTTTAAAATTATAAAAGGAATATACATATGTAAATAAAACAATTGACAACTTCTTATAATATAATAAATTAAAAGAAAAAATATCCATCATTATCTATTTTCAATTCAAATTTTATCACAGCTAACAATAGTGTTTTCTATTTCTATAGACAATAGTTTTCCAGAAAAATAATTTGAAAACTATTTTCAGCTGTGATTTTCTTATATCAGTCCTTTAAGTACTTCAGCATAAGTACCTTAGTTTTCTTAGCGTAACACCAATGGTCATTTCAATTATTATAAATCCTTTTTTTGTGACGCAAATAACTAAGTAATTGTGGAAGCAAAGTGTCTCTCCGGTCTTGCCAGTACTCTTTTAGCATAGTCTTTGATATATGTTTAACTTATATGCTTAAGGTGGTTATAACCTTCAGTGCTACTTAGTCCATTGTCAGTTTCAGGAGGCTTTCTTGTTTTTCATAGATTTCAGTTTCTTTTTTAAACACTCTAATCTTCTCTTCTTATACGGACTGCACTTCTGAAGTGTGCTCGGAATTTTTTTTATTTTGCTTTTTTTGATGATGAGAACTTTTGGCTTGCCAGTGCTTGCTCGTGGATTCTTGTGCTCTGTAAATTTGATTTAGTTTTCTTCTTCATCAATCGCTCTTTTCAGCACAATTTTAAGTTACTTGTATTTTTTCTTATAAAAATAACGAGTTGTTGTCAGTAGTCGAAAGCTTCATATGACTATTTTTGATCCAAACCAATTTTCGTTTCCATGATTTCCATGACATAGATTCGTTATGTTCGCTTACCATGTATAGTCGCCTCACTCTTATTACTTAAGTTCTAACTGTTGATGTTAACGCAAAACAAATTTTTTTTCTTTCATCAAATCTTAATATATTGCTGATTTTAAAATCTCAATTTTTCCTTCTATTTCTACAACGGCTAGTTTGTCTCTCTCTCAGTTCTTCTACAGAACTAGATAATGCAATATTTCTAATAGGAGTTTGCTTTTCATCTACATATAAGATTTTTAGTTTTCAATCATCATTTAACTTCACTAAGAGTAATTAAGAATAGTTCAGTCTTTATTTACTAACAAACTAAGCCAAGTAAATGATGACTAAATCAGTTACTAAATGAAATACTGACTAAATCAGATACTATTAAAATTTCGCAAATTCGTTTTTAACATTAATGCTGACAAATTTCTGAAAAAATATATTATATAAATATCTTTCTATATATTATTTATTTAAAAAAAAATATATGTATACATTGTAATTTATTTCTTCTTTTTTAGTGTTTTTTGAGCCAACTGACATGAGACTGGCGCATAAACCATTTAATTTACCAAAAATATTTACCAACCGAATTAAATTTATATCACCTAACATTTTTGAATTACAAGCTATTTCAAATTTTATAAATAATAAGAACATAGAAAATAACTTTAATATTAACGTTAACGATAACAGAAGTAAAACTGAAATTTTAAATAAAGCAGTTGAACTACTACATGGAGTACAAGGACACTTTGATTGTATTGTATTAACATTAGGATCCTCAGGAGTAATTGTTGACAGCCAAGTCGGTTTGCAAGACAGCTTTTTTGATGAAAATTGCGTATACAAAGAACCAGAAAATAAATTATCATTAAATCGAAAAATTTTTTTCTTTGAAGCGCCTAAAGTTTACAATCTAGTAAATGTACTAGGGGCTGGTGATAGCTTTTCTAGTGGGTTTATTTCTGCAATGTTAAAATCGCATTGCTTACAAAAATGTGTTTCATATGGCTTTTGCGCAGCTAAAGATGCTTTGCAATTTGAAGGTGCTGTGCCAGAAAGATATTCTTCTACTGAAAATATTTCAAAATATGAAGAGATAAAATTTTAACATAATGTAAAAAAAAAACTAAAATTAAGTAAAAGTTACATTTTCCCACATTTAAAAATATACTTAAGTACATAAATACATTCATAATAAACTTTAACGTGCAAAAGTACATAATTTGAAAATCTTTTTTTTATTATCTTAGCTATTTTTAATTTTAATAATACACATACATATACATATACAAACTATGGGCATGCATATATGTATTTTAGTAAAAACTTATGTTTATTTAAAAATTTAAATAAATGTAAATTCTTACTTTAAAAATATCAACCATATTTTATTAAAACTCCAGCGAAAATAAAAGGAAAATTATGTTGCAAATTTGTATTGAAGATTATTTATTAAAGCCACACCTTACTCGTATGTGCCATATGCGGAATATGCGATAAAACATTGCAGGCAAATATTTAAATATTTTTTGCAGAACGGGAAAGAAGAAATTGCAATAGACAATATTGTGCTTGTTGTAACTCGAATTTACTACTTTAAAAACGCTTTCGTATGGTTAAATACTTAAATCCCATTAAAACGAGCATATTAAAATAAATTTCAAAATAATGAGTAAAATAGAACCCTATGGAGTGTTTTTATTTTTCATTTATTTTAAGTCAATTTTCGAAACAATTTCCGATATGGCAATACGAAGAAATTTGGAGTCCCAAAAACAATTAACTCATAATAGATTATAATTCTTCATTTTCGAAGTTCGTTTAGTTCGTTTATTTTTGTATTCAACGCAAAGTTCGCTGCTTAGTAGGCAATAATATTGCCAAAATTTGCGCAAAGTAAAATACTATAGCTATATATAGACCTATGTATGTATATAAATGAAACTAGATCCTATATAGACCTATGTGCATTATTGTAATTTCTGTTTATAATACATACATACATACCATTTATTTATTTTAGACCACTTTATTTTACAATATTTGGACTCGCAGTTATATGAACACGCAATTATATGAATACTCAACAATCATAATATGAACAAACCAACTTATATGAACACTCTTTTTTTTTTAATACATATGTGTGTATGTAAATATTATTTTGTTCGTGTTTGCATTTTTTTAATTCGAGGTATGCGAATACATACATTGAAAAAATGCAAAAACACTGTTATCTATACAGTATGCCATATTTTACATGTTTACAAAACATTTCATGAATATATTGTTGTTATTATAAAATTTGTAGTGTAAATAAGTTGTAATTAATTAAAAGTTTAAGATTATAAAATTTGGAGTGTGTAATATTTATAAGTAGTATTTAATTAAAAATATAAAATGCGAAAAATCAAAAATTCAGAACATATACATACGACTATAACGACCTGACAGTATTAAAAAGAAGTTCAAGAATAGGCCGTGCTCAAGTCTATTCAAACATTGAAGCAACAAGTTTTAGATTATTTTGCTCAACATACTCAAACTCAACTCAAGCTTAATATCTTAGCTTATATTTATGAACTACATACATATTTATGTTGTAAGTTACGTTTTGTTTTTTATTTATAGGTAGGTATGTAGATTTTTATGTGCCTTTATTATTTATTTGTTATGTTTATGTTCTTTACTTATGAAAATTATAGTCAAATAAATTTTTAAAGAAAAACAAAATAAAACTTATTATAAATACCTATACTTGCTTATTATATTTTTGGAATTTGTAATGTAATACATATCAGGTATGTAAATATATATGTACATACATATATAATATTACATAAATGCCAATTTTGCCCTCACTTATTCGAACACTTCACTTATATGAATGGCGTCTGAGTGTCTGACATTAATTAGTTCATATAAATGCGAGCCTACTGTACAAATAATTTAATTGTAAGACTATAGTATTGTGTGGTTTATTAAATTAAAAAAAAATATATTTTTTAATTCAACCTTGTATGGTTGTATCGTTGTATCCTAACTTATTCACGAGTAAGTGACTTCTTTGTGATAGTCCTCATTAAATATTGGTTATTTATTTGTCATTTTGTCATTTTCGAGACACAATGGCATTTTTGGAGAGCGAATTATTTCCAGAAATTCGTAAATTAATTGGACAGCGCGTTCGCCAGATTTGTCAGCACCCGACTATTTTCTTTGGGGTTATTTGAAGTAGCGAGTATATGTGAACAAGCCCGAGACAATCCTTGAACGCAAAGCCAATTGTTGCAGAAATTGCTACTGCCACAAATTTTAAAGATGTTACGGAAAATGCTCTAAAATGAGCCCATCATTGCGAAGCTGAAAACGGGGGTAATAGTGACATTATTTTCCATACTTAGTGTAAAAAAATTTCCATTTTGTATATTTTATAATCTGAAAAAAAAAAAAATTAAAAAATATATAAACGAAAAAGTTATTAAATTTTTAAACCCCATGGTGACTTTTGCCCACCCTATAAAAAACAAATTCATATCTAAATACAAAACAATAATAATAAAAATATCTGAATACAAACAATGCATAACAAAAACATATAGGGGTATAATACAAACAAACAAATATCTAAATGCAAACAAAAAATTTTAATTTATTCTTTAATACAATCTAACTAATGGTGTAATGCTTAAGTTGCCGGCCTTTCATTCGAAAAGGTTTCGGGTTCAATTTAGTTAAAACCCCAAGTCATGTCCAATATTTGTAATTTAAACCTTAGTATACAAATAAATAGTTTTTGTATAAGATAAAAATATGATAATAATATGTATAGATATAGATAGCGCACATAATAGGTATTTGTAAAGTTAACTTTTATTTTTTTTGATTTCATAAAGGAAAAAAAGTATCAAATAGATGCTTGCTGTATGCATTTACTTGCCGTATTTAAAAAGAGGATTGTTTAAATTTGTAGTAAGGGTAAGGGCTACCGCCCCCACCTATGGAAAAATTCGATTTTAATATAAAGTCAAAATTTATTTTTTGTTTTCCATATTAACGTAATACTAGATTTTATTTTTTTCCGGATTTCATATAGTATCATAAAAGGATTTCATATAATATCATAAAAGAACAAAATCAAACTGATTCTTGCTGTATGCGTTTATACTTACCTTATTCAAAAAGAGGATTGTTTAAAAAGTAGCGCGGGTTTGAATATTCCCATGCCATATTTTTTTCATTTTCAAATTTGAAAAATTTCTTTAATTTGATGCAATTTTTATCGTTTTTCAATTCATTTTTATATGATTTTAATAATTTTTTTTCAATATATACATACATATTTTAGATTATAAAATTTAAATTTTTCTGGATTATGTTTTTGGCTTTTTCGACACTTTCTTTCCTGGATTTTGTTATTTCTGGTTTTCGTCTTTTCTGTATTTCGTTTTTTCTTGATTTTGTCTTTCTGGATTTTATCCCCAACCCGTTTGATTCGTTTCATGGTTAACCAATCGAGGTGTAGTGCGAATATAATATAACACTTCTACCAGGCTATACTGTATATGCAGAAGATATAGAGGGGTCTCTAACATTTCAGCAGTGACTAAAATCCATAAGTCTGTTGTGATGTCATTATCATTAATGATTCGATTAGTACTCTTTTATATCTTATTCAGATATTGAAGAGTTCATAATTCTTATAATAATGATAAGTTTTGTAGTTCGTACATATATATATATACATATTTATTAATTTTACGCTGTACCGTTCTATCACGATTGTTTTACATTCCTAACAGTGGTTTTCTTGCACCTCCCAGGATGTGCGCATTTTCCATGTCGATAAGTTTCGCCTCAGTTTCGCTTGATGCATAGATCATTCGAAACTTTCCTATCACTCACTTTTTAGTTAACAACACATAAACCATACTTTATAAACCATTGTAATTTTTATGTGCTGCATTTTGCGAACTACTATGTAGTTTCATCCTCGGCACCTTGATTCTATGCCAAGATTAGCCCCATCCTACGATTTGTTCTTTTGTGAGGATTCATACACTCGCACAACCTCACTATATTTCTTATCCTTTGGATCCCTCTAATGAAAAATAACTTTGACTTAGTGCTCTCTGAGCTATCTTTTCGAATATAAATTTAGTCTTTAGTCTTCTTTCTTGAAATCAGATCCAAAGCTTAGATTTATTTTGTTAGCAGTACTGTGGCTAGTATTTCCACTATCGCTAAAGCCAGATGGCTTTGGAATTAGAGCACTATATAGCATGTGATTTCTCTACCAACAGGTACTAAGGGTTTTTTAAGTCCCTGGTTAGATCCGAATTTCAATGTCTGGTGGCTGAACAGACCGTTAGTGATACGACCGGCACGGTTCTCTTCAACTTTCACTGTTTGACTTGAGTGTACAGTGTACACCTATAATCATTCTTTTTACCTGTATCCAAAAAACAAAAGTTTGAAAAATTTTAGGAAAGCACGTAATATTACCCGAGTACACCGCATGGAGAAATTTTGGTGATTAACTGTACCCACGAAGTAATTAGATTAAGAACTATGTATACCTACATAAATCGCAATATTTTAACTAGTAACGCTACAAACTAGTTGGTAGTAGTGGCGTGGTAATGTTATTATAACTAGGGCAGAGCAAAGTTCACAAATTTTTAAAAACAAATTTAACTAGTTAAATATGATTTTACGTTTAATAAAATATTAAAATCAAATATGTACATACATACATATGTATATATGTACATATACAAGCGTAAATTGCTTTAAAAGTCTAAAGTCTTGCCCAGGGCAACAGCGACAAAAATGAATGCATAGAAGCATAAATTACATGTATGCAAATAAATGCAATACTATCTGCAATTACAGAAAGGTTGATTTTACCACAACTTTATCTCTTAAATTATAATAAAATTAATAATAATAATAAAATTACCACTCTAGCTATAAACTCTTATAATTCGCACGGAAAAAATAAAAGAAATTTGACGCTGTTGATTGCGGCAGACTATCTTCATTCGTCAACATATAAAATTTGTCAGATATTTCCAATATCAGTCTGGTAATGCTGTATATGACAAGACAAATTTCGGGAAAGAGAAAGCAGGTAAAAACAACAAATGTACATAAATACATAATTAATTATCTATTAACTAACTTTTAATTTGAACTTTAGATTTTAAGTCGTTTTTATAATTTTACCGCATACGTTTCAAATATTTCCATGAAAATGGCACAAGAGAAAGCAGGATCAAAGCAAAGTTTGTTAACAAAATTGTATTTGTTAGCTTACAATGGAATTCAAGTTGCTGGGTATTTTTAATAATAAAATTATTTATATAAGAAACTTTAAAAAATAATAATTTTTCAGATGGTCTTATATTTTATATCAACTGTATGTTTATTATTTAATTGGAGTTCCTAATCAAAGTTTATGGGATTATATTGGTTGGTCAGTCATAATATTTCAAAATGCGGCTGTGCTAGAAGTAAAAAACATCCAGTAAATTAAAAACGTGGCTAAATTTTATTTTCTTTTAGATAGTTAATGCTAGTTGTGGATTTGTTAAAAGTAACCCAGTGCTAACTACTTTCCAAGTTTTTAGTCGTGTAATGGTAGTTTGTGGAGTTGTAATGGCTACGCCTGACGCAAAACAATCACCAGGTTTACCTTTAGCTCTATTAGCTTGGTCTATTACAGAAATTATTCGATATGGATATTATGCTTTAAATATTGTGAATATGGTACCATTTGTTTTAATATGGTTAAGGTACACAACTTTTATAGCTTTATATCCTATTGGAGTTACTGGAGAGCTTTTATGTTTTTATTGGGCACAAAATTATGCTAAAAATCATAGTGTATGGAGCGTTAATATGCCAAATAAATATAATGCAACATTTTCTTACTTCTATTTACTTTGGATTGTAATGATTTCTTATATTCCAATTTTCCCACAATTATATTTACACATGTTTGCACAAAGAAAAAAATTTGTCGGAGCACCAGTTATTAAATCTAAAAAAAATTAAGTATTAACTAATTTTGATTTAGTAATAGTGATTAATTTTATTTTGTGGACTATGGTTTGAAATTAATAAAATGAAAGTTTAATGAATTGTTACTTATTTTTTAACTATTTTATTATAAGTTGGTGAAAATGTTAATAAAATTTTTTTGTAGTTTTTTAAAAATCTTTGTATTAATTTCTTACCATTATTGATTATATGACGTTTTTATCTATTTCATATTGTAATTTGAATTAGAAAAAATATAATAAAAAAGCGAATCAGAAATAGACAACTGACCTAATTAACTCATATATGTATACGTTTTAATTCTCAAATTTTTTTATAACAAAAAGAAAAGGTGTTTAGGGTCAAAAACATATGAATACATGTATTATATATGTATATAACATAGGTGTCTAATAACATATAAGCAGACAAACATTTATCTATATTTTTAATACAAACATACTTTGAACAGAAATTTAGCTTTTAAATCAACAACAGTTTTTATGTTGATCACAGCTAACTATTGTCAGCTGTGGTTCTTATACAAAAAAATTTTTGAGTGCAACAGTGATAAAATTAATTAATTTTATTTTAAATTTAATAAAATATATCATTTTTTTTGAGTACCTGCAAAAATTTTATTTTTATATTAACTTTTGTGACCTTTACTATGAAAATATGTATAAATACCATAAAGCCAACTACGACGCACAATTATTGTAGGTTGTGATTGAGTATGAATTAGATATAATATATACATATATGTACTAACTACTGGTACTGTCTAACTAATGTTAGATAATAAAACAATTTATATTTTTTATTTTAATATAGTAGAACAGCACAATCTTAAAAAAAAAATTGCAATAATACCAACTGATAAATTTCGTCTTGAAAACGTTATTAGAGATTACATTTTATTCAAACTTAAACAATTTTAACAAATTAAATAAGAAAATTTATAATAAAATTTGCTAATTTCTTATATAAAATTATAATAAAATAAATGCTATATATATAATCATAATTATCATATAAAACTCAGATTATAAATTAACGAACTACGTATTTATAAATATAATAACAATTTTACACAATTCTTATAAAGTAAAATATAAAACAATATGTTAAAAAAACTATTAAAAATACTTAAAATATATTACTTTTATTAAGATTTCCTAAATGTTAGAAAGTTAGAAAATTTTCTAATAAATCTCTTTTTTATTTTTACGTTTAATCAATACAATGTATAAATGTTATTTAATTAATACTCATTAAAAATAAATTAAGTAGCAACAAGAATATTCCATTCAAATCGCGGATTTTTTGAATGAGTAACTGGTAAACTGACTGGTTCAACTATTTTCCACTCGTTATTTGTATTTTCTATAGAAATTAAACTGCAATATGGAATTTTATGAATAATTTGTCTAAGTTCATTTGTTGACCTAGGATTTTTTCCTACAAGTTGTCTGGTACATGTTTCCAATGTAGCAGCATGGGCAACCACAAAAATATTTCCGTCTGACAATAAAAAGAAAATTGAACTCTTATAATTATTACCAAGGATACCTTACTTGTTTTTTGAATAATTTTTTCTAAAACTTCATAATTTCGTAAATAAAAATCTTCAGATGTTTCTTTTGAACAAGATTCCAAAACAGTTTCATCAACAATACATTTATAATCTTTTTTTATATTATAATTGGCCTCATTTAATTCTTCACCCGTACAGAAATCAGGCACTCCATCTGGATACCATGCCATCCATTCAAAAAATCCAGGCTCTATGTGGATTGGTAATTTATCCCTTAATTTCATTCCTTCATAAAAAATATTAAAAATACTAAATATTTTATATTTTTAATTTAAGTTACCTTCTAAAGCACTTGAACATGTTTGAATGCAACGATAAGCAGGCGAACAATAAACGTGATCAATTTTCACATCAGCTTCTCTCATTGCTTCACCTGTTAATTGTGCTTGAAATAGTCCTATATTTGTTAGCGGAGAATCATTTTGCCATCCTTCGGGACATTTTTTTCTAAAAATAAATTTTTAAGATAAAAGAAAAAATTATGTGAATTCTCTTAAAACTATATATATTTTATATTAATAAACAAAATTACAATATTACCTTTTAGGAAGAAATTTAGGCATATTAAGATCTTTCCTTACATATATATTAAATTCGTCAAAACAATAAGGTATCTGTAATATATGCAATTTAATTAAAATAATGTTATTTAACATTATAATGAAATCTTGTACCCAAGTACCAAATGTAAAATCAACGCGTTCTCCATGGCGCATTAAATAAATTTTTCTGTTTGAAACACTTAAGTTTTTAAAAGGTTTTTCATATGGGTTAAATAGTTCATCTTTTAAGGATATAGAATCTACATTTTTGACCAATTTAATTGGATTCCTTTCAGTGGTATGTTTTTCTGAAATTTCAAAGTCATCTTCTGATATTGATTTTTCAATGTGAATAGCTGTGCATGATTTTATATCTTCTAAAATTTTAAATATATAAATAATAAAAATCTTGAAAAACATGTTAAGCATTCTCTACGATTATACAATTTGACTTCTGATTAGTACTATTTAAGAATATTTTTTAGTAGATACAGGGGCAGAATAAAATTGAAATCTTTTTCTTACATAGTTATAATTTAATTAGAAAATAAATTTTAATATTTAATTTTTGTGCTTTATGTCATAAAGAAACTACATATGTACTATAAATTTACTTTATAATTATGTTAAATAATATGTGTGTACATATTATTTAACATAACTATAAAGTACATAATTGAAGTACATAGAATTATTTGATCAATATAATTTGTTAACTTATCAAAGTTTAACTTTATTAAATAAACAAATTAAATTAATCATCTTGCATAGATAGGTAAATTGCATAGCTTAATTAATAATTGTATAATCTATAGTATGCATTATAAGAAGAAATAAATACATACCATTATTATATTTTATTTGAGAAGTTGATAAAAAATCATTACTTCCATCTACATTATCAGTTTCTTCAGATATCGAAGGTATTGGTGGAGTAATTGAATATAATGGGACAGTTCTATGCAAAGTCCAAGCATCGGATTCAGCTGTACGTTCAGTATAATTTCCTGGTAGAAAGCCTGCCATTCCAGTTAACCAGGATATACCTTTAGTTGAATTATGTAAATATTAAATTTATCTAATTACTTATATTAATATAATATTTAAAAGTATAAACCTTCAACCCAGCCATCAGAAGAAGATTCAACAGCTTCACTATTAAGATAGATATAATCACCATGCCTTAATTGAAGTTCATCGTTCTCTAAGGGTGTGTGAGGAAATAAAACTTTATGGACCTAGAAGAAACATTTTATGGCGTGTTAAAAACAATGCTAATTAATAATATTACTTGTTTTGTCCCCAATCTTGAATCTCTGGAATATAAACGCAATTCCCAATTTGACGGTATATTTGGATCTAACTTTTCAACAAGAGATTTTAATACACTAAAGTCCTTTTGTTGAAACTGATAAGCTAATGTCATATGCAACGATTTTACGTGAGGCTCTAGTGATATAGCTAAAACATTTTATAACAATGAATATTAATTTAATTATTAATTTATTATATTATTTTTTAAAATATTCAAAGCTGGAACCAAAAAGTTTTAGTTTAAGCATATTAAAATAAATTAATTAAAAAATAAAATATATTATACTACAAGGATTGGATAGCTTTTAATAATTTAAATTAAAAAGTATTATATATATATATATTTATATCTACATGGTATATATACATATATATGTATATCTGCATGGTATATATACATATATATGTATATCTACATGGTATATATACATATATATGTATATCTAAATGGTATATATACATATGTATGTATACCTACATGGTATATATATATGTTGAATATCCTGCGAAGTTATTTCAATATGTGGTTAGTAAAATAAGAGGTTGCTAAATAATTGCGCGAAAGTCTTTTCAATATTGTAGTTGTTCATACTTTTAAAATATTTCATTATTTTTGCTCGAAATTAGAACTTTGCACTTTGAAAAAAGCAACATTATATATAAGTTAATCACAACTTAAAGGTTTTTTTACAGGATATCCATCCTTTACATGCATACAAAAAAAATTGAAACAATTTGATTAAAAGATCTATCTACATTCTTACATCGGTTACTACGTGGTATGCACCGATTACCAGAACCTGAAATAGAACCACACCATGGAAAACAAGCAACAATAGCATCTAATTGTTCATATGTGTCATTAATAACTAAATTTTGAAAATATTTTATTTTTGAATATTAAATATTTAATAAAAATATTAAGTAATAATTTACTTAAAAATTTATATTTATGTAGTTAAAAAATAAAGGTCACTTACAAAATGTTTTCTTAATATATATTATTAATTAAACTAACAAAAATTAATATTGTTTAAGAATTTAAATATTTAAAATAAATTTTTAATTAAAATAAAAATACAATATATAGTAACTTTTTTGTATATGACCTTCTATATAAACTAAATTTTTATAGTATTAATACCTACTTGAATTTGAAACTTCCTTTACATATTGCAAAGCAAGACGCTTGAGAAAATTTGCATCACTTTCTTCAACAAAGAAGCCCATAAAATTTTGACTGGTGTATAGTTCTAATTTTATAGGATTTTCCATTACAGTTCCAACCATATCTACTACAGTTTTCAAAGATTTACTCAAATGAGGAGCACTGTCATCTGGAGCCTAAAAATTTTTAAATTTCTGAAATTATCCTCCAATTTTAGCACAATATTTGAAACCTTAAAAAATGACACCAACGTTATATGCGGAACAAAGTTATGAGCACCATTCCATCCACACATTTCTTTTGATTTGTTCCAGAATTCTTCTAAACTAAAATAGAAAATATATTTTAACGGGTTTTATATATAAAAAATTAATGTTAAATATTTTCTTAAGTGAATTTTTATATTAAAATTTTATGATATTGAATTAAAATTTCAGCAAAAGGAAACTATCAATAAAATTTATTAATTTCTTTAATATGAATATACATAATTTTTCATATTCTGAGATATAGAGAAAATTTAAATTGTATCCATTACTTAATCAGTTAAATCTTCAGTTCATATAAAACTTACACTGTTCCTAAAGGACCTGTTGGACAAACATAAAGAATGTATTCTCTAGGATTGCATTCATCCAATGTTTGATCTCCTACCTAAAAAAGATGTTTCACATTTAGTTTCAGTATTAATTCACGATATACATAAGTATTTAAAAAAAAATATTACATGTGCTAAAAGCCAATCTGAAGCTAACTGCACACTTCTGTTGCCGGTAGAAGCCAACGCCTTTTCTCTAAAATAGTTCACAATTTTAGTAAGTTGATTTGATTTATTTACATGTCCTTTTGTATATTTTATTTATTTTTAAACAGATAATTACTACATAAGCTATTGTTTTATTGCAATTTCTATAGATACTACAGTATTAATTAACCGTATTACCAACAAACAAAATAAATGGTCATTGAAGCAACAAATTTCCAAAAAGACAAATTCTTCATATATGTAAATTATTCTTTATATAAATATACTGTGTTCAACGGTGTATTAAATTATAAATTAATTATAAAAACTTACGCTCGATGCTTTGAAAACCCCATTTGCAATAAAGTTTGAAGTGGGCTAACATTTTTCTTAGATAATCTGGTTGGTGTTGCATTTTTCCTTGGTGGTAATGTAGCCATAGCAAAATTATTTATTTATTTTCAGTTACCTTACATTTACATAAAATATTTTTAATTTAGCATTTATACATAGAAATTTTCTGTGTTAATTTTAGTTTCACGTACGTACATTGTACACTGTACTACACAATTAATTGTCATTGTCAACTCAAAACTCAAAAGATATGGTAATTTTTAGCACAGCTACTTTTTGCTACAAAAAAATCGTGTAAACGTGGTTCATTTTAACATATTATGATTTAATCTTGATTTAATATGAAAATTAAGTATTTAATATAATTAAATACATAGGCCATGTATTCATGTGTATATAACGGATATTTAAATAGTTGTTTCTACAAATTAATAGAATAGAACAATTTAATGCACGAGGATTTATAAGAGTTTTATGTTACATAAGTACTATAAGTAGGTTTGTTTATTAGTTTTTAGAACAGAATAGCACAGAACCGTACACAAAGCCACCTGTCATATATTGCCTCCGTTTAACAAACACTAACCCATGGATTACAAATCCAGGAATCCGTGAATTTGTCAGTTGAATGACGTGGTAAATGTACCGATAAATGAAAATGATCTGAAAATTCTTACATTTCATGGATCTTACTTTTTTATATGTAAAAAACAACAAAAATATGTTATGACATCTACTGTAAATTGATTTTTGGTGGTGAATAGTGAATTGCGTTCAGCGGAGTAAATAACATGGTTCATGAATTATTTCATGGATTATAGATCCCGGGATTTTCCGCTGAACGCAGCCATTGACTACATCATATAAGTAGCTTTCCCGCATAAAATTAAACGTCAAAAACATTAGGCAACTTAGAACAAAAAATCTAATGAAGGTTTTTTTTATACTTTTGTTCTTTGCCAAAATTATAAATTTTTCGGATACATTTTTAATAAGTTTATAAATTTGTTTATTAATTTTAATAAAATATAATATGTTTATAAAATATTTAAAAATGAAAAAACACTTTTCCAGAATTTTTAGTTACCACAATTTTTCCAAAAATAAATAAATAAAATGTCAAAATAAAAAAAAAAAACAAAAAAAGTTGTCCAAAATTGTTCTAAAAAAAATTTAGAGCAGAAAAGTATAACCTTAGACGACTTCGCACAACACAGGTCACAGACTAATGCAAAAAATTTTAATATTTATTTTTTTGATTAAGATATGATTTTTGTAAAATTTGTTTATTGAATTTTTGTAAAGTTTTTTTTGTGTTTACTTTACTGTTTCATCCATTGTGTCATTTGTAAGGTGTGTACTGTGAAGCTTTCGAATTTAAATAAAACCACGCTTAAAACATTCTAAAAGTAAATTCAATAATTTATTTTTTAATATCTTTATCCATTAACTACTATTTTGTAATTCGGTAATAATGAAAATAAAATACACAAAACAAATGTGCGAATGAATTTATCTACACAAAAACGAATTTCGTGCACCTTTGATTTTGATCCCTTTTCCGAAAGAAAACAGTTTGGTGTTGAATGGTGCTAGCGCAATAAAATATAAATGTCAAAAGCAGTATTTAATCAAAAATAAACATAAAGTTCAATAAAGTGCATATTTTTTTTTATAAATTTCAAATTTGCAAATATGGGTTTAACTAACATGTTAATTTTAAGTCAAATTGCAGGATATGTTATAATATTAATACTTTCTTTATGTATTTTCATACCTATTTATTTGCAAGTAAATGATTTTAAGTAAGTACGGATAAATTTCTAAATCTACTTTGCATTGCAATTAATCAAACTTTATGCACATATAAGTTTTAAAATTACAATATTACATTATATTTTAAATAATTTAAACCGACATTTATACAACTATAATATATTTTAATAATTAAATAATACTGATATTTTGATAATTAAATAATAATTAGAAGTAAATTAAACTGACATTTTTAAAATAGTAAACAAGAAAAACAAAATAGATTAGATTTAATTATGATTGTTTTATCTTTGTTAAATTTTTGTTCTAAAATTATATTTTTTTTTTATATGAAGTTGCTTTTGTACTTTGTTCAAAAACTAGGTCTAATAAATTTTAAAATTTTGAATAAAACAATATTTGATTACATATCTATGATTACATATGTATTTATTAATTTTTAAGTGGACGATGCCTTCTTTTCGCTAATGGAACATGGAGAGAAGATGACGGTTTGTTTGATGTAAAGTGGCCTTCCAAACTATTTTGTAATTTTCCTATTGGAACTGGAATGTTTCTTATGTTTTTTTCTGGCTTTCAAATATACAGGTAATAAAAATTAATCTGGCTTTAAAATATTTTCAATATATAATTTTTAGATTTGCTCATCTTGCTTATAATCAAAAAGATACAGCTTTTATCGGTTTATTTTTGGATGTAATGTTTGGTATCTTAATGTTCATTCTTATCATAATATCAGCAATATTTATCACAGTTGGTTTTATCTTTTGGTGCAGTGCCATGACTGAACGTTTTCCGTCGTGTGAAATAGCTGCGGGTCAGAACATAACAAAAGAGAATGAAAAAATTGATACGTCTCGATTTTATATAGAAATGGGAACGGCACAGGTAGCTAATTATTTTTAATTTTATAACTATTGCGAATGTTTTTAAATTGATAAAAATCGTAATAAAAATAGATAATGTGTTAAATTATACAAAGATATGTATAATTGGACGAATTGGACGAATTTACACCATTGTTTGAAATTTAATTGTTCTATACGTTTTTCTTTTCAGTTCGGAGCATGGGGTGCATTTGCGTTTACAGTTGGTGTCTTAGTGATATCACTTTTAAAACTAATAAATAATCATGAAACAACAAATATTCGTGTTTCTATGTATCTAGAACGTCAAAGGCTTGTAAATGAAGATTCATTTAGTGCTATAGAAGGTCGGGGTCCATCAACTAACTAATATTTTCGAGAAAAATACATTTGTGATATAATTAATTTGATTGAATTCTGTTTATTCAGTTCGTATTTTGTTAGATAAGTTAAATTATATATATTTAAACTAATATATATTAAATATTTATAAATAAATATTAATATATATTAAATGAATCTATTGTTACTTTTTTATTTGAAAAACTAAGGAATGAAAATTTTATATATTAATTATTAATATTGTAATTATTATCAACTATTAATTTTATTCATGTCAAGTAATTTTGTAAAATCGTATTCATACTTTTTTTAATGTAGATGTAAAATTTTCAATTTTTTACATATGTATGTATATAAATGTGGGAAAAAGTGATCAAATACAAAACACAAACGAATAATACTTACTTCTTTATCGAGCCCAAAATAATTAATTGACTTATCAATATTAAACATGTTTTTTATTTAAAAATTTATTTATATTTTTATAAACACTCTGTTATTTACGCAATAGCAACGATATTTTGACCTAGTATTTGAAATCTTTTGTCCACATCAAACTAATTGTATTTTTTTTTTCAAACACATATAATAAATAAAAAATAAAATAACTGATTCCTTTGCATTATTTTTTTTAGAAGTTTATGCTCGTATAGTAAAAAATATTTTTTCCACATAAATCTCTAGAAGCTACTATTTGGCCAACGAAAAAAGTAAAATTTTACTCGTTAAAAAATATGTTGTACTTTAGTTAATTAAATCTTGTACTGTTAAATCCGAACTATTGGAAATAGTCGTTTATGACTTTAATATCTTTAAAATTTAAAAATACGTTAATACTTATGAGTATTCAATATTGTTAATATCAATTTGCAGCCGACCTAACAATTTCAAATAATGTTTAATGAGATTTAATCTTATATAAATGCGAGCTTATCTATTAGTACTTTCATTAGACAGTATATGTATTAGTAAATAAAACATCTAAATAAAATAAATAAAACTCTGGGTAACTAAAATTTTTTTTTAGTTTGGATTTAGATAAAGTACTGTTAGTTTGGCGTAACCTAAAAAAAGTAAATATTTAATTTTGAGTCACCATATTAAATTTTAATCTTTAAAATTTATTTATGTTTAAAATTTTAATTTCAAGTAAAATTACAATTTTTTACTTAAAGTAAATTTCGATTTTAAAACCTTAAACTGCCTTAAATGTAGCTTTATTTTTTGTTAAGATTTACTCCATTCATGATTTACTTTTGCAAATCCACTCAAAATTTCAAGTTTGTATCTTGAAGCAGGAAAAAATTTTTGCAAAAGATTGGTTCTTCAACATATCTGTAAACTTAAGTGTCTCTTGATATAACAAGATTAAGTTCTAAACTCACGTGTCTCTTGATATTAAAAGGTTAAGCTTAAGATATTTTCTCTCGTTTGGCGTTTTAAGATTAAAAGTATATCCAGTAGAACTTGAGTTATAAGTATTTAAGGCTTTCCCAACTGACTTATCAATTTTAAGAGGCCCAGAATCGAATGTATCTATCAAAAAACTTGTTCTGTAACTCTTGGTTTTTCACAAGATAGTATTAAAAATTTATTGCAAAGAGATGGATAAACTCACGAATGGACAAAGTATAACTAATAAACAAAATTTTCAAAATTTTTTGAAAAATGTGCTAAAAATAATATTAAGTTAATTTGTACACATATTATCAAAGACGACTGACTGACTATTTTGATGTTTTCCACCGTCCCTCGTAAAAAAAAAAAAAAAAAAAAAATACACTCTTTGATATTATCTATTGCTATAAGGTAATTAAACAGTATTATCGCATTATATTATCTGATTATAGTTATAAAATGAAATGTTGTAGTTTTAAAGATTTATATTCAAAAAAGAAGATATGAAATTCTTAATGTATGGAGGTAATTAAAGATTCTATTTTTATTGTCGGTAAATTACCGTTGTTTCCGTTTTTTTTAATTTTATATTTTTTATTAACCAGTAAAGCTTCAGAAACTTTCACGCACTTAATAAAAATAAGTTATTATTAAAAATTTATAATAAAAACAACTAAAAAAAAAATTTTTTTTTTTGATAATATAAAAATAATTAATTCAATAGCACAAAAATATTATTTAAAAACAATTAAATTTTTAAAATTCTTTGATTACAGTTAAATTTACTCTTTACAACTTATTTTCTTTACTTAGAAGAGTAGACGAAAAGGAATAAATACAAAATAGAAAAATTTAATTAATATAATCTATTATGTACACAATGAATCACTGATCAAAGAATTTTATAAAACACAGTTTTAAAGCTTGTTAAATTTTAAATATTTGAAGTTAAATGTTTTGTACATTTCCAATACATTTATTAATTATATATTGTATTGATATGTATGTTGAACATATACATACATATGTTTGTTACGATTAAAGTGATTAATATAGTTATTATGCATATTAGCCGGCTTTATAAATTAAATACATATATAAATAAAAAAAAACTTGTACAATGTGTAATCCTAATGATTACTTTCATCGACTTTAAAATCTTACTATTTTATTTTCATAAAATATGTGCAGTGTGATAAAAGTTAAAACAAAAAAAAAAACAATATGAAAAGTTCATAATATATTGAAAACACTTTTTTTAAATATTTTAAATTAAATTCTATATAGGTAGGTATTTATTTTAAAGCAAATTTAAAATATAAAGTGTCATTGTAAAAAACATTTTTTTAATAAAAGGTCTGCGGCTATTTTTTGTATATGAACATAGGCATTTGATCAACATCTTCAACTTTATTTTCGCAAAGACCCAGTATTCAACCATTATAATAATAGTGCATACATTAATATTACATACTTCTATATATTAAAATAATAATAACCCACTTAATAAAGGCTTACTGCTACTGTTAGAAAAATTATCAACTTTTGTTACAAAACCTTAATTTTTTAATATATGTATACATAAATATAAATTTAAAAATATTTTAACAGCTATATAAATTATATTAACTATTACAATATTTTTCTCCACTCAATTTTAATGTTTACCAGATAACATTGATAATAAATAATAATAATTATTTACCAGCTGAAGTACCATTTCTCATGTTAGGTAAAACTTAGTAAAAAAAAATATTTACTAAACTCGGTAAATGTAAAAAAGAAATGTAAATTAATTCTAAAAAGTAGTTGCATCTACGTATATGCATTTAAAAATGTTGTAATTTTTAATGGTAGATTCTGTAGTTGGTAGCTCGATATTAATTAGATGAATTTTAAAAAATTCATAAAAATTAGATTAATTACTTTAACCGTAAAGCATCATCGATTTTTCTATATGTTATTATATACATATGTATGTATATCGGCTGAAATTACACATCCAAAGTAATTGTGATCATACAAACAATATGATGATCAGATTAAAATGATAACAATTAATATAATGGGAAAGCTCTTATATTGACTTTAACAATAAAGTTATGATACTTACTTTGATCTCAAAAAAAAATTTTTTTTTTTTGTAATAATTTAAAATTTCCATACCACATTTTTAATTTATTTCATTTTTATATTTTCCACATTGGAGTTTTTTAATCCAAAATATATAATATTAACCAGATGTGGAATTTATAATGAAAAACAAACGAGTTTAATGGGTAAATTAATATAAGGTAATTCAAAAAAACCACAAAAATATTACGATTAAAAATAAAGTTAAAAATTTAATAATAATTTTTTAGAGCGCATGTTTTCAAGCATGCGTTCTTAATAATAGAGAAAAATACTAGCAAAATTTATACACGCATAATATACAATCAAACTTATAAAATAATATTATATGTCCTATCATGGATATTGGGATATTTTCCATACAACTTAAAATATTCCAGAGAATAAAAAGGAAAAATGGTTATTAAATAAAACTAAAGTACTACTACTGGTTATTTAAGAATATGTACAAATAATTACACATGCATATATTTTTTTAATATCGAAAAAAAAAGGAAAAGTTTTTCATATAGAATAAAAACTATAATATAAAATAAATATGAGACATTTAGTTTAATTAAAGTTTAATTTTTATTTAAAATGAAATCATTTTTCTTATTTTTGTTGGAAAAAAAAAAAGTTATTTATGAGTGATTTATACTATAGTAATAATTTTTCTTTTTAAATTAACTGTAAAAGAATTGCAATCACAATTCACAGCAAAAAATTGAAAATTTTTTTGTTATTGTTTTTTTTTTTTTTGCGTGTAATAAAAGTAAAATAAATCATTTAGTAAAATGTAAATATATAATATGGATTAGCTTTGGTTAGCTTAAAGTAACAGTTAATGAAGTTTATTAAGAAATTAAATAAAATACCTATTATAAAATTTTTTAAAAAAATATAAAAAATAAAAATATATATATGTTATATGTATATATATTTTTATATAAGTATATAATATACATTATTTATAATAATTATTGTAATTGATATAGAATTTTAATTTTCTGTTTTTTTTTTTTTTTTTTTTGTTTTATTTTAAAGAAAATAAATTATTTTCGAAATAAAAAATTTCGAAAAGAGAAAATTTTCCGGGCGGGAAATTTTTTATTTTAAAATATGAGAACAAGTACCATTATATAAAAGTGATAATTTTTTTTTTTTGTTTGTATATTTTTATTGTTTTTTTTTTTTGTCGAAAAAAAGGAAAATTTTTTTTTTGTAGAAAGTTTCAACTAGGTGTGTTTCTCCAACACACAATTTTTTTTTTTAATTGAAATAATAAAAAATTTCACAAAATAAAATTATTTTAATGGATATAAAAATGTAAAAATAATTAGTTTTTATTATTATAAACTTAGAATTATAAAATATTTATAATAAAATAGAAATAAAATTAAAAAGAAATTAAAAAAAAAAAAAAAAACAAATTGATTTTAAAAAAACAAAAAAGATAATGAAAATTTTTCAAAAAAAAATTTGTGTCCATAAATATATGTGTGTGTATTGGGAAAGTTAAAAAAGAAAAATAATTGCGTATACTTTTTTTTTTCTTTCTTAATTAAAAGTATAATAAAAGTTATAAATGAAAAAATTATAAAATTTAAAAAAAGTACAAATTAAAAAAAATAAATAAAAGAAATAAAATAAAATAAATTATTTAAAAATGGACATGTAAACTACATTGAAATTAAGAAAAAGTAGTTGTTGGAACCTTAATGGTAACGGCATCTATTTTTTCGGATATATACACTACTATAATAAGCTTCAGTTCATTTTTAAAAGAATAATTTAGTTTTTTTTTTTTTTGACTTTCAAAATTTTGACCGTTGGAAATAGAAAAAACAGAAATAAATTAAAATGTAAATTAAATCAATTTTTTTTTAATACTTCCGATGTAATTATAAAATAAATCATATATATATATATATATAATTTTTTTTGTTAAATATATATTAAAACATTTATCTAATTTTTTATTAACGTACAGATATAATTTCTTTATGTATTTGTACATACATATATACATAAATGTATGTATATAGATTGTTAAATATAAGAATCTATACATAAAGAAATATATATTTATATACATATAATATATATACAAGTACATATTATTATATATAATTAAAAACGTTAACATTAAATTCCAATTCAATTTATAGAGTTAAGAATATTTAATAATTTTTAAATCTTATTAATTATTATTTTAATAATTACATATTTTTCTTTTCATATAAAAAAAAAAAAAAAACGAAAAAAATAATCAAAAAAATTAAAAAACAAAAATTAGAAAAAAAAAATAGAAAAAATTTTTTTTAGAAATTATTTGTAATATTTCAAAGAATAAAAAAAAAAAATAAATAAATAAATTATAGTGTGTAATATAACCCAAAATGGATTCAAAGTCGAAATGGAAAGTGATTCAAATCGCGTGAAGTTTCGAAGACCGGTAATAGAATCGTGTATTTTAGTGTTCCATAAATTCTCCTCAGTACAAAATGGCGGATGGTGGACATTCATTTGGGAAAAAAACATTTCATAAACCAACTTATTGCCACCATTGTTCGGATTTATTGTGGGGCTTAATCGGACAAGGATATATTTGTGAAGGTAAATTTTTAAATACTATATATAATATGTTTGTATAGAAATATATAAAAACTTAAAAAAAAAAAGTATGATTTGTTTTCAAAGCCAAACATAATTATTTAATCTTATGATGGATATTCAATAAAATATAGTAAATAAGTGACTAATATATATATTATAATAATATATACATGAATAAAAAAATACATACATACATATATATATGTACTTATATAATACTATATATATATTTTTACATTTATATACCATATAATATTATATTGTCTTATATAAATTATTTATATATACTTTTTACTTTTCTTT